>CM048914.1:12311384-13683050 GCA_026686955.1 Epinephelus cyanopodus
CACATCAGGATCGAGCTGTGCGCTGTGTGCATTTGTTTCAGTCTGCCGGCGGGAAGAGTCAAGTCTTTTCATTCTCTCATTTTCTTCACTGGTGATTTTCATCACATGACCAAGGATCATCTCATCAGTGACCCCACTATTTGACAACAAAGGTTTAAGGTCTCTGCGTATGTCAGTGTGTTTGTGTCCAAAGCCTTGGTGCACTGTATGCAGGAAAACATCTTGTACTGTAGCTGCAGAGTATTTAATGTCAGTGTCAGCCAGTTTTGACGTGAATAGGATGCGTTGTTTTAAACCTATCACACGGTAAAGAGATTGTTGTGGTGTCTCGTTCTCATCCTGTTTCGTGCACATCAACTCTTGGAATAGCTCTGTGCTGTTTTTTTTTTCTCTTAAGTGAGTTTGGAGAAACCCTTGAGTTCAGTCACTGTTATGTCATCTTTGTTTATCAACATCTCTTTGAATATGCCTGCTCTTATGATTTTGAGTACACCACGAACAATCTGAGTGGGAAAATCCTTCTCTGATTCCATCGTCAATTTGCTTGCATACATCATTGTAGGTGATGTCTGAGGATTGATCACCGACTTGACCGCCCTGCACTTTGAACTCTCTCCTAGGAAGGTAACTGAGTTCCCTTAAGGACACCATCCCCTCGCGAGCCGACTGAGAGGCAGGCTCACCTGGTGGGTTTCTGCCGGGCTGACTGGGCAGGTCTGAGGGCGGGAGCACATGTGTCTGTGGCGGTGTAGCATGTGCTGGTATACACTGTATGGGTTTCTTGCTAAGCTCTTGGTAGCTAGCGAACACTTAGAGCAACTCAGCGTTCCATGTGTCAGGTGCATTTAACATTGTGGCCTCTGGTACAGCAATGTCACTACGCGATGCAGTACTGACTGAAATAGGTGTGTGGCGACTCTGAGTGTGAGTGTCTGTGGTGATTTCAGGGATGTTTGGATAATGACAGAACCATCAGAAAAATCAACACGGTCATCAAGCTTATCACCACTCTGTACAGTATGTGACTCAGAATCACACTTTACATTTGGCAGTGACATATTATCATGACATTTCACTACATCATCAATAGCATCTTTTAACATTAGCAAGTGAACCATTCCCTCGTCCTCTGTTTCAAGTAAGTGCTTACTGTACAGGAAGGAGTTGATGTGATCATAACATCCCTCCTGATCTCTCTCCACAAGCTCTGACTGGTCCAAGTCCGACACTAGATCCACCGCTCTAGTGACCCGAAGGAGCTCTTCAGCTGATGAGTAGGCTCTTCCCAATGGCCCAAACTAGGCCCTTCCTCCCACCATTGGACATGATGGCTCCTCGTCTCCCTCACGGCTGGCAACACAGTTCGGTGACGGTGCAGTTGGCTCTGGATCACAGACCTCCACTCGTCCACGGTCGCAGTCCCCACGGCTGGACAAGACTGTTGGTCGATGGCTGGACAGGGCTGCTGGTTGGCGGCTGGATGATGTGGCCCTGCCTCCTAGTTGCTGGTCAGCGCTGTCATCAACATCACTCGGCTTCTGATCCAATAGGTGGCGCCCAAGAATCCCGGACGAGCCCCAAGAATCTGTAGCGGCTTCCAGCTAGGTCTACGCTGGCAGATATATATAGATAATCCTCTGATAGGAGTGCCCTGAAAATATTGGAAATATTTTAACAGAAATCAACAAAGCAGGACACAGGTGATCATTCTCCATTCATCCGGATTATGTTTATTTTCATATTCATTTGAACCTTTTCACATGCAATGAATAATAGCAACTAACATTACAAGGGCCTTCAGGTAAATCCTGATTTATTACCTGACCTTGATGTCCTGTCCTGAGGAAGGCCACTGCGTAAACATTTTAAGACGTTCACCATTTAAATTTTTTGCTTACATATTCCTAAATGAAAATATTTAGTCATGTTACCTTAGCACCTCACTGCTCATGAAGAATAGTGTCATTTTCTAAAGGGAAGCTGAAATTTTTGCCCAAAAATTGTGCCATGAAATTCATATCATTCAGTGCTGTGTTGCATTTACTGTACTTGTGAAGCCTCAGTCTAACACCAGTGTGTCTTGTAGCCGTGTGCTGGGCCGGTCCTCCTGCAAGACCACACCTACAGCAGAGAGTCTGCACGCAGGCTGAGGAGACCATGAGACTTTTATTTTTTAGAGACTTGAGACCTGACTTGGACTCGTGACCAAAGACTTAAGACTTGACTTAGACTTGCAAAAAAAGACTTGTGAACATCTCTGCACCAACACAACAGATTCAGTTAACTAAAACCGCTAACAGTGTTTGAACATTTCACTTGTTATACATTTCTAATTATCTATAAACACATTTCTAGTGAGCTGTAAGTGAAGATTGAAAGAAATAACTTACAGACATGAGAGTCTCTGTAGAGCCTCCCATAAAAATGTGAATTGCCTAATCCATATCTCTTCTGTAGAGGAAGGGTTTCTGCAAGTTTGAAACATTTTATGACTTTTCTTATGTGTGACTGATTGGACAGCTGTTTTCTGGTATTTTTTATTTATATTTATTTTAACAATAATGGTCACATTGATAGCAAAGTGAAAATATTTTACTGAAGACTGCAACACACACACACACACACACACACACACACACACACACAGAGGGGAGACATGACTGTGACAACACACATGCACAAAATGGAGGTGAAGGATTCCACGGTTGCTATGGTTTGTCTCCAGGTGCATCATTTATACACAGGATCATCATTTTAACACAGACAACACAGAGAGCAGTCCAGAAAAGTTTGTCCCTCCACAATTTCTTCAAACTTAACGCTTCTCCTGAGGACTTGTTGCATCCAGACAAGGATTAAAGACTCACAGAGACTGACTGAAAGCCATTCAACTGACTTCCATCATGGAAACTGTAAGATTTCAACACTTTTGACTGTTTTTGTGTGTGTGTTTTATCTATGAGACTTTAAGTTCACTAATACATTATTAACAAGCTTTGCCATGATCATCATATAGAAGCAAGTAAGAGACATAAGTGGAAAATATATTCAAATTCATCTTTTGAAATTGCAAATCAGGAAATTTAATTTCTTTTATCCCAAAAAGGTGAACTCAGAGCAAATAAATTCAGACACATGGTTTTCAAAGTCAGATATTTCAATGCAATGAATAATAGCAACTAACATTACAAGGGCCTTAAGGTAAATCCTGATTATTACCTGACCTTGATGTCCTGTCCTGAGGAAGGCCACTGCGTAAACATTTTAAAATGTTCATGATTTAAATTTTTTGATGATTTTTTTCTTGATGATGATGATGATGATGATGAAATCTTAAAATCATCATTTTAACACAGACAACACAGAGAGCAGTCCAGAAAAGTTTGTCCCTCCACAATTTCTTCAAACTTAACGCTTCTCCTGAGGACTTGTTGCATCCAGACAAGGATTAAAGACTCACAGAGACTGACTGAAAGCCATTCAACTGACTTCCATCATGGAAACTGTAAGATTTCAACACTTTTGACTGTTTTTGTGTGTGTGTTTTATCTATGAGACTTCAAGTTCACTAATACATTATTAACAGGCTTTGCCATGATCATCATATAGAAGCAAATAAGAGACATAAGTGGAAAATATATTCACATTCAGCTTTTGAAATTGCAAATCAGGAAATTTAATTTCTTTAATCCCAAAAAGGTGAACTCAGAGCAGCCTTACAGACGTGTATCTCCCACACAGTACAAAGAGGTTAGAGAACACGTAACTCAACTTCTCAAAAAAGGTGTCATCACAGAGAGCACTAGTGCCTATGCATCCCCAATGGTGCTTGTGAGGAAGGCAGACAACAGCTTGAGGCCCTACAGGCGACTAAACTCCAAGACCAGACGAGACCTATTTCCTTTGCCACGCATTGATGAGTGCTTCGATGCACTGCACGGTGCAAAGTTTTTCTCCACCATTGACCTTGCCAGTGGCTACCAGCAGGTGGCAGTACAAGAGAAGGACAGACATAAGACAGCTTTCGCGACTCCTTTTGGGTTGTTTGAGTACACTAGACTGCCTTTTGGTGTCTGTAATGGGCCAGCGACTTTTCAAAGACTCATGCAGGCAACCATGAGTGACTTAGTGTTTCAGATCATGCTTGTGTACTTGGATGATATTTTAGTCTACTCGCCGATTTTTGAAGACCACCTGAGGCGGCTTCAGATTGTGTTACAGAGACTCAGGGAGACAGGGTTAAAGGTCGAAGTAGAAAAATGTCATTTCCTCCAGTCCAGCGTGCGTTTCCTTGGTCATCAGATCTCAGGTGAGGGCATAGGCACAGATCCAGACAAAGTGGCTGCAGTGGAACAGCGGCCAGTCCCCACCACAGTTAAAGACTTGCGGTCTTTTGTAGGATTCTGCAGCTATTACAGGAGGTTTCTGCAGGGCTTTTCCCAGCTGGCAGATCCCTTGCATGATGTAGTCAATGCATGCATCAAAGAAAACAGCCCTGCTAGGTCCAAAAACCTGTTGAACAGCCTATGGTCACCAGCATGTCAAGAGTCCTTTGAACAGCTGAAAGGCATTCCCAACACTTGACCAGAAAGCTGACACAACTGCCAAGGTCCTCCTTCCAGAGTGCTTTATGAAGTATGGTGTGCCTGAGAGGTTACTGACTTGTGAGCCAAAGTCGAGCAATGAGGTGACTGCTAAGCCATTTAAATAGCTCTGAACTAGGGCCCTTTTCCCAATCAGGCTAGCAACAGCTCTAGCTTTAGCTACACGTGGTGGCTGGGGAGGGAGCTGAATTACTTGGTTACAGTGACTTTGTGTGCTTGTCGTTACTGGGGTTGAGGGTGAGGAGGGGCGTGTTTTGTCACTTTTGCCTTCACTTGCTGGTTGGGACTTACTTCCAGACTCGGTCACTAGATGTCCCTCTCCAGTGGCCGACTGAAGTTTCCCTGTCTCTTTGCTGGCTTTAGACAGCCTGCTGCACGGTGTCCTTCCTCCCCACATGTGAAACAATGTTTACAGTCTTGCCTGTCTTGTTCCACACAGCTTGGACAGCCATAGGGTTTTCCACCATTAGACTGTGTCCTATTTTGACTGTACTGGCGCCCACTGTGAGTTAGCTGTTGTTGGTTTTGTTTTTGCATGGTCTCAACCAGTCTGGTGAGCTCCTCTACTTTGGTGGTGAGTTCTCTCAGGAGATCTGCTTTTGTTTGACTTGGCTTGGGCTCTACACTCTCCGACTTTGTGCTAGGTCTCTTTACCACATCAGGATCGAGCTGTGCGCTGTGTGCATTTGTTTCAGTCTGCCGGCGGGAAGAGTCAAGTCTTTTCATTCTCTCATTTTCTTCACTGGTGATTTTTCACATGACCAAGGATCATCTCATCAGTGACCCCACTATTTGACAACAAAGGTTTAAGGTCTCTGCGTATGTCAGTGTGTTTGTGTCCAAAGCCTTGGTGCACTGTATGCAGCAAAACATCTTGTACTGTAGCTGCAGAGTATTTAATGTCAGTGTCAGCCAGTTTTGATGTGAATAGGATGCGTTGTTTTAAACCTATCACACGGTAAAGAGATTGTTGTGGTGTCTCGTTCTCATCCTGTTTCGTGCACATCAACTCTTGGAATAGCTCTGTGCTGTTTTTTTTTCTCTTAAGTGAGTTTGGAGAAACCCCTTGAGTTCAGTCACTGTTATGTCATCTTTGTTTATCAACATCTCTTTGAATATGCCTGCTCTTATGATTTTGAGTACACCACGAACAATCTCTGAGTGGGAAAATCCTTCTCTGATTCCATCGTCAATTTGCTTGCATACATCATTGTAGGTGATGTCTGAGGATTGATCACCGACTTGACCGCCCTGCACTTTGAACTCTCTCCTAGGAAGGTAACTGAGTTCCCTTAAGGACACCATCCCCTCGCGAGCCGACTGAGAGGCAGGCTCACCTGTGGGTTTCTGCCGGGCTGACTGGGCAGGTCTGGGCGGGAGCACATGTGTCTGTGGCGGTGTAGCATGTGCTGGTATACACTGTATGGGTTTCTTGCTAAGCTCTTGGTAGCTAGCGAACACTTAGAGCAACTCAGCGTTCCATGTGTCAGGTGCATTTAACATTGTGGCCTCTGGTACAGCAATGTCACTACGCGATGCAGTACTGACTGAAATAGGTGTGTGGCGACTCTGAGTGTGAGTGTCTGTGGTGATTTCAGGAGTTGTTTGGATAATGACAGAACCATCAGAAAAATCAACACGGTCATCAAGCTTATCACCACTCTGTACAGTATGTGACTCAGAATCACACTTTACATTTGGCAGTGACATATTATCATGACATTTCACTACATCATCAATAGCATCTTTTAACATTAGCAAGTGAACCATTCCCTCGTCCTCTGTTTCAAGTAAGTGCTTACTGTACAGGAAGGAGTTGATGTGATCATAACATCCCTCCTGATCTCTCTCCACAAGCTCTGACTGGTCCAAGTCCGACACTAGATCCACCGCTCTAGTGACCCGAAGGAGCTCTTCAGCTGATGAGTAGGCTCTTCCCAATGGCCCAAACTAGGCCCTTCTCCCACCATTGGACATGATGGCTCCTCGTCTCCCTCACGGCTGGCAACACAGTTCGGTGACGGTGCAGTTGGCTCTGGATCACAGACCTCCACTCGTCCACGGTCGCAGTCCCCACGGCTGGACAAGACTGTTGGTCGATGGCTGGACAGGGCTGCTGGTTGGCGGCTGGATGATGTGGCCCTGCCTCCTAGTTGCTGGTCAGCGCTGTCATCAACATCACTCGGCTTCTGATCCAATAGGTGGCGCCCAAGAATCCCGGACGAGCCCCCAAGAATCTGTAGCGCTTCCAGCTAGGTCTACGCTGGCAGATATATATAGATAATCCTCTGATAGGAGTGCCCTGAAAATATTGGAAATATTTTAAACAGAAATCAACAAAGCAGGACACAGGTGATCATTCTCCATTCATCCGGATTATGTTTATTTTCATATTCATTTGAACCTTTTCACATGCAATGAATAATAGCAACTAACATTACAAGGGCCTTCAGTAAATCCTGATTTATTACCTGACCTTGATGTCCTGTCCTGAGGAAGGCCACTGCGTAAACATTTTAAGACGTTCACCATTTAAATTTTTTGCTTACATATTCCTAAATGAAAATATTTAGTCATGTTACCTTAGCACCTCACTGCTCATGAAGAATAGTGTCATTTTCTAAAGGGAAGCTGAAATTTTTGCCCAAAAATTGTGCCATGAAATTCATATCATTCAGTGCTGTGTTGCATTTACTGTACTTGTGAAGCCTCAGTCTAACACCAGTGTGTCTTGTAGCCGTGTGCTGGGCCGGTCCTCCTGCAAGACCACACCTACAGCAGAGAGTCTGCACGCAGCTGAGGAGACCATGAGACTTTTATTTTTTAGAGACTTGAGACCTGACTTGGACTCGTGACCAAAGACTTAAGACTTGACTTAGACTTGCAAAAAAAGACTTGTGAACATCTCTGCACCAACAACAGATTCAGTTAACTAAAACCGCTAACAGTGTTTGAACATTTCACTTGTTATACATTTCTAATTATCTATAAACACATTTCTAGTGAGCTGTAAGTGAAGATTGAAAGAAATAACTTACAGACATGAGAGTCTCTGTAGAGCCTCCCATAAAAATGTGAATTGCCTAATCCATAT
The DNA here is from genome assembly GCA_026686955.1 of Epinephelus cyanopodus. Classification (NCBI taxonomy): domain Eukaryota; kingdom Metazoa; phylum Chordata; class Actinopteri; order Perciformes; family Serranidae; genus Epinephelus; species Epinephelus cyanopodus. The sequence goes on from CM048914.1 coordinate 12,319,083, forward strand.
CTCTTCTGTAGAGGAAGGGTTTCTGCAGAGTTTGAAACGTTTTATGACTTTTCTTATGTGTGACTGATTGGACAGCTGTTTTCTGGTATTTTTTATTTATATTTATTTTAACAATAATGGTCACATTGATAGCAAAGTGAAAATATTTTACTGAAGAGGACTGCACACACACACACACACACACACACACACACACACACACACACACACACACACACACACACACACACACAGGGGAGACCGTGACTGTGACAACACACATGCACAAAATGGAGGTGAAGGATTCCACGGTTGCTATGGTTTGTCTCCAGGTGCATCATTTATACACAGGATCATCATTTTAACACAGACAACAGAGAGCAGTCCAGAAAAGTTTGTCCCTCCACAATTTCTTCAAACTTAACGCTTCCTCTGAGGACTTGTTGCATCCAGACAAGGATTAAAGACTCACAGAGACTGACTGAAAGCCATTCAACTGACTTCCATCATGGAAACTGTAAGATTTCAACACTTTTGACTGTTTTTGTGTGTGTGTTTTATCTATGAGACTTTAAGTTCACTAATACATTATTAACAGGCTTTGCCATGATCATCATATAAAGCAAGTAAGAGACATAAGTGGAAAATATATTCAAATTCATCTTTTGAAATTGCAAATCAGGAAATTTAATTTCTTTTATCCCAAAAAGGTGAACTCAGAGCAAATAAATTCAGACACATGGTTTTCAAAGTCAGATATTTCAATGCAATGAATAATAGCAACTAACATTACAAGGGCCTTAAGGTAAATCCTGATTATTACCTGACCTTGATGTCCTGTCCTGAGGAAGGCCACTGCGTAAACATTTTAAAATGTTCATGATTTAAATTTTTTGATGATTTTTTTTCTTGATGATGATGATGATGATGATGAAATCTTAAAATCATCATTTTAACACAGACAACACAGAGAGCAGTCCAGAAAAGTTTGTCCCTCCACAATTTCTTCAAACTTAACGCTTCTCCTGAGGACTTGTTGCATCCAGACAAGGATTAAAGACTCACAGAGACTGACTGAAAGCCATTCAACTGACTTCCATCATGGAAACTGTAAGATTTCAACACTTTTGACTGTTTTTGTGTGTGTGTTTTATCTATGAGACTTCAAGTTCACTAATACATTATTAACAAGCTTTGCCATGATCATCATATAGAAGCAAATAAGAGACATAAGTGGAAAATATATTCACATTCATCTTTTGAAATTGCAAATCAGGAAATTTAATTTCTTTAATCCCAAAAAGGTGAACTCAGAGCAGCCTTACAGACGTGTATCTCCCACACAGTACAAAGAGGTTAGAGAACACGTAACTCAACTTCTCAAAAAAGGTGTCATCACAGAGAGCACTAGTGCCTATGCATCCCCAATGGTGCTTGTGAGGAAGGCAGACAACAGCTTGAGGCCCTACAGGCGACTAAACTCCAAGACCAGACCAGACCTATTTCCTTTGCCACGCATTGATGAGTGCTTCGATGCACTGCACGGTGCAAAGTTTTTCTCCACCATTGACCTTGCCAGTGGCTACCAGCAGGTGGCAGTACAAGAGAAGGACAGACATAAGACAGCTTTCACGACTCCTTTTGGGTTGTTTGAGTACACTAGACTGCCTTTTGGTGTCTGTAATGGCAGCGACTTTTCAAAGACTCATGCAGGCAACCATGAGTGACTTAGTGTTTCAGATCATGCTTGTGTACTTGGATATTTTAGTCTACTCGCCGATTTTTGAAGACCACCTGAGGCGGCTTCAGATTGTGTACAGAGACTCAGGGAGACAGGGTTAAAGGTCGAAGTAGAAAAATGTCATTTCCTCCAGTCCAGCGTGCGTTTCCTTGGTCATCAGATCTCAGGTGAGGGCATAGGCACAGATCCAGACAAAGTGGCTGCAGTGGAACAGCGGCCAGTCCCCACCACAGTTAAAGACTTGCGGTCTTTTGTAGGATTCTGCAGCTATTACAGGAGGTTTCTGCAGGGCTTTTCCCAGCTGGCAGATCCCTTGCATGATGTAGTCAATGCATGCATCAAAGAAAACAGCCCTGCTAGGTCCAAAAACCTGTTGAACAGCCTATGGTCACCAGCATGTCAAGAGTCCTTTGAACAGCTGAAAGGCATTCCCAACACTTGACCAGAAAGCTGACACAACTGCCAAGGTCCTCCTTCCAGAGTGCTTTATGAAGTATGGTGTGCCTGAGAGGTTACTGACTTGTGAGCCAAAGTCGAGCAATGAGGTGACTGCTAAGCCATTTAAATAGCTCTGAACTAGGGCCCTTTTCCCAGTCAGGCTAGCAACAGCTCTAGCTTTAGCTACACGTGGTGGCTGGGAGGGAGCTGAATTACTTGGTTACAGTGACTTTGTGTGCTTGTCATTACTGGGGTTGAGGTGAGGAGGGGCGTGTTTTGTCATTTTTGCCTTCACTTGCTGGTTGGGACTTACTTCCAGACTCGGTCACTAGATGTCCCTCTCCAGTGGCCGACTGAAGTTTCCCTGTCTCTTTGCTGGCTTTAGACAGCCTGCTGCACGGTGTCCTTCCTCCCCACATGTGAAACAATGTTTACAGTCTTGCCTGTCTTGTTCCACACAGCTTGGACAGCCATAGGGTTTTCCACCATTAGACTGTGTCCTATTTTGACTGTACTGGCGCCCACTGTGAGTTAGCTTTTGTTGGTTTTGTTTTTGCATGGTCTCAACCAGTCTGGTGAGCTCCTCTACTTTGGTGGTGAGTTCTCTCAGGAGATCTGCTTTTGTTTGACTTGGCTTGGGCTCTACACTCTCCGACTTTGTGCTAGGTCTCTTTACCACATCAGGATCGAGCTGTGCGCTGTGTGCATTTGTTTCAGTCTGCCGGCGGGAAGAGTCAAGTCTTTTCATTCTCTCATTTTCTTCACTGGTGATTTTCATCACATGACCAAGGATCATCTCATCAGTGACCCCACTATTTGACAACAAAGGTTTAAGGTCTCTGCGTATGTCAGTGTGTTTGTGTCCAAAGCCTTGGTGCACTGTATGCAGCAAAACATCTTGTACTGTAGCTGCAGAGTATTTAATGTCAGTGTCAGCCAGTTTTGATGTGAATAGGATGCGTTGTTTTAAACCTATCACACGGTAAAGAGGTTGTTGTGGTGTCTCGTTCTCATCCTGTTTCGTGCACATCAACTCTTGGAATAGCTCTGTGCTGTTTTTTTTTCTCTTAAGTGAGTTTGGAGAAACCCCTTGAGTTCAGTCACTGTTATGTCATCTTTGTTTATCAACATCTCTTTGAATATGCCTGCTCTTATGATTTTGAGTACACCACGAACAATCTCTGAGTGGGAAAATCCTTCTCTGATTCCATCGTCAATTTGCTTGCATACATCATTGTAGGTGATGTCTGAGGATTGATCACCGACTTGACCGCCCTGCACTTTGAACTCTCTCCTAGGAAGGTAACTGAGTTCCCTTAAGGACACCATCCCCTCGCGAGCCGACTGAGAGGCAGGCTCACCTGGTGGGTTTCTGCCGGGCTGACTGGGCAGGTCTGAGGGCGGGAGCACATGTGTCTGTGGCGGTGTAGCATGTGCTGGTATACACTGTATGGGTTTCTTGCTAAGCTCTTGGTAGCTAGCGAACACTTAGAGCAACTCAGCGTTCCATGTGTCAGGTGCATTTAACATTGTGGCCTCTGGTACAGCAATGTCACTACGCGATGCAGTACTGACTGAAATAGGTGTGTGGCGACTCTGAGTGTGAGTGTCTGTGGTGATTTCAGGAGTTGTTTGGATAATGACAGAACCATCAGAAAAATCAACACGGTCATCAAGCTTATCACCACTCTGTACAGTATGTGACTCAGAATCACACTTTACATTTGGCAGTGACATATTATCATGACATTTCACTACTCATCAATAGCATCTTTTAACATTAGCAAGTGAACCATTCCCTCGTCCTCTGTTTCAAGTAAGTGCTTACTGTACAGGAAGGAGTTGATGTGATCATAACATCCCTCCTGATCTCTCTCCACAAGCTCTGACTGGTCCAAGTCCGACACTAGATCCACCGCTCTAGTGACCCGAAGGAGCTCTTCAGCTGATGAGTAGGCTCTTCCCAATGGCCCAAACTAGGCCCTTCCTCCCACCATTGGACATGATGGCTCCTCGTCTCCCTCACGGCTGGCAACACAGTTCGGTGACGGGTGCAGTTGGCTCTGGATCACAGACCTCCACTCGTCCACGGTCGCAGTCCCCACGGCTGGACAAGACTGTTGGTCGATGGCTGGACAGGGCTGCTGGTTGGCGGCTGGATGATGTGGCCCTGCCTCCTAGTTGCTGGTCAGCGCTGTCATCAACATCACTCGGCTTCTGATCCAATAGGTGGCGCCCAAGAATCCCGGACGAGCCCCCCAAGAATCTGTAGCGGCTTCCAGCTAGGTCTACGCTGGCAGATATATATAGATAATCCTCTGATAGGAGTGCCCTGAAAATATTGGAAATATTTTAACATAAAAAACAAAGCAGGACACAGGTGATCATTCTCCATTCATCCGGATTATGTTTATTTTCATATTCATTTGAACCTTTTCACATGCAATGAATAATAGCAACTAACATTACAAGGGCCTTCAGGTAAATCCTGATTTATTACCTGACCTTGATGTCCTGTCCTGAGGAAGGCCACTGCGTAAACATTTAAGACGTTCACCATTTAAATTTTTTGCTTACATATTCCTAAATGAAAATATTTAGTCATGTTACCTTAGCACCTCACTGCTCATGAAGAATAGTGTCATTTCTAAAGGGAAGCTGAAATTTTTGCCCAAAATTGTGCCATGAAATTCATATCATTCAGTGCTGTGTTGCATTTACTGTACTTGTGAAGCCTCAGTCTAACACCAGTGTGTCTTGTAGCCGTGTGCTGGGCCGGTCCTCCTGCAAGACCACACCTACAGCAGAGAGTCTGCACGCAGGCTGAGGAGACCATGAGACTTTATTTTTTAGAGACTTGAGACCTGACTTGGACTCGTGACCAAAGACTTAAGACTTGACTTAGACTTGCAAAAAAGACTTGTGAACATCTCTGCACCAACACAACAGATTCAGTTAACTAAAAACCGCTAACAGTGTTTGAACATTTCACTTGTTATACATTTCTAATTATCTATAAACACATTTTAGTGAGCTGTAAGTGAAGATTGAAAGAAATAACTTACAGACATGAGAGTCTCTGTAGAGCCTCCCATAAAAATGTGAATTGCCTAATCCATATCTCTTCTGTAGAGGAAGGGTTTCTGCAGAGTTTGAAACGTTTTATGACTTTTCTTATGTGTGACTGATTGGACAGCTGTTTTCTGGTATTTTTATTTATATTTATTTTAACAATAATGGTCACATTGATAGCAAAGTGAAAATATTTTACTGAAGAGGACTGCACACACACACACACACACACACACACACACACACACACACACACACACAGAGGGGAGACATGACTGTGACAACACACATGCACAAAATGGAGGTGAAGGATTCCACGGTTGCTATGGTTTGTCTCCAGGTGCATCATTTATACACAGGATCATCATTTTTAAACACAGACAACAGAGAGCAGTCCAGAAAAGTTTGTCCCTCCACAATTTCTTCAAACTTAACGCTTCTCCTGAGGACTTGTTGCATCCAGACAAGGATTAAAGACTCACAGAGACTGACTGAAAGCCATTCAACTGACTTCCATCATGGAAACTGTAAGATTTCAACACTTTTGACTGTTTTTGTGTGTGTGTTTTATCTATGAGACTTTAAGTTCACTAATACATTATTAACAAGCTTTGCCATGATCATCATATAGAAGCAAGTAAGAGACATAAGTGGAAAATATATTCAAATTCATCTTTTGAAATTGCAAATCAGGAAATTTAATTTCTTTTATCCCAAAAAGGTGAACTCAGAGCAAATAAATTCAGACACATGGTTTTCAAAGTCAGATATTTCAATGCAATGAATAATAGCAACTAACATTACAAGGGCCTTAAGGTAAATCCTGATTATTACCTGACCTTGATGTCCTGTCCTGAGGAAGGCCACTGCGTAAACATTTTAAAATGTTCATGATTTAAATTTTTTGATGATTTTTTTCTTGATGATGATGATGATATTATGATGATCTTGATGATGATGATGATGATGATGATGAAATCTTAAAATCATCATTTTAACACAGACAACACAGAGAGCAGTCCAGAAAAGTTTGTCCCTCCACAATTTCTTCAAACTTAACGCCTCTCCTGAGGACTTGTTGCATCCAGACAAGGATTAAAGACTCACAGAGACTGACTGAAAGCCATTCAACTGACTTCCATCATGGAAACTGTAAGATTTCAACACTTTTGACTGTTTTTGTGTGTGTGTTTTATCTATGAGACTTCAAGTTCACTAATACATTATTAACAGGCTTTGCCATGATCATCATATAGAAGCAAATAAGAGACATAAGTGGAAAATATATTCACATTCAGCTTTTGAAATTGCAAATCAGGAAATTTAATTTCTTTAATCCAAAAAGGTGAACTCAGAGCAGCCTTACAGACGTGTATCTCCCACACAGTACAAAGAGGTTAGAGAACACGTAACTCAACTTCTCAAAAAAGGTGTCATCACAGAGAGCACTAGTGCCTATGCATCCCCAATGGTGCTTGTGAGGAAGGCAGACAACAGCTTGAGGCCCTACAGGCGACTAAACTCCAAGACCAGACCAGACCTATTTCCTTTGCCACGCATTGATGAGTGCTTCGATGCACTGCACGGTGCAAAGTTTTTCTCCACCATTGACCTTGCCAGTGGCTACCAGCAGGTGGCAGTACAAGAGAGGGACAGACATAAGACAGCTTTCGCGACTCCTTTTGGGTTGTTTGAGTACACTAGACTGCCTTTTGGTGTCTGTAATGGGCCAGCGACTTTTCAAAGACTCATGCAGGCAACCATGAGTGACTTAGTGTTTCAGATCATGCTTGTGTACTTGGATGATATTTTAGTCTACTCGCCGATTTTTGAAGACCACCTGAGACGGCTTCAGATTGTGTTACAGAGACTCAGGGAGACAGGGTTAAAGGTCGAAGTAGAAAAATGTCATTTCCTCCAGTCCAGCGTGCGTTTCCTTGGTCATCAGATCTCAGGTGAGGGCATAGGCACAGATCCAGACAAAGTGGCTGCAGTGGAACAGCGGCCAGTCCCCACCACAGTTAAAGACTTGCGGTCTTTTGTAGGATTCTGCAGCTATTACAGGAGGTTTCTGCAGGGCTTTTCCCAGCTGGCAGGTCCCTTGCATGATGTAGTCAATGCATGCATCAAAGAAAACAGCCCTGCTAGGTCCAAAAACCTGTTGAACAGCCTATGGTCACCAGCATGTCAAGAGTCCTTTGAACAGCTGAAAGGCATTCCCAACACTTGACCAGAAAGCTGACACAACTGCCAAGGTCCTCCTTCCAGAGTGCTTTATGAAGTATGGTGTGCCTGAGAGGTTACTGACTTGTGAGCCAAAGTCGAGCAATGAGGTGACTGCTAAGCCATTTAAATAGCTCTGAACTAGGGCCCTTTTCCCAATCAGGCTAGCAACAGCTCTAGCTTTAGCTACACGTGGTGGCTGGGGAGGGAGCTGAATTACTTGGTTACAGTGACTTTGTGTGCCGTTAGCGCCAAAAAAATAAAAAAAGAAGAGGCCTGCCCGTCTATGCACACTTATTAGGAGCCCAAAAGAACAGCCAGGCAGCCCGGTCAAGAGAGCAGAGGAACAGAGAGAGACAGCACAGCTACAGGTGTGTGTGTGTGTGTGTGTGTGTGTGAGATGAGAATAGGGCAGAAGTGGCGGACGAAGAAAGTGTGGCCTGAAAGAGGCACATGGTGGAGCACAGGAAACGGCCCTTGAAATGCTGGTCCATGTCAAAAGATTTAAAAAGTGAGTTTTGTTTTTGCTCTCCAGCCACAGATCCCTACTAGACCAGTTCTGAGTTTAGTTTAAGTTACATACACTCCAGCCATTCTTGCCATTACAATGATAGGAACCTCAGTCAGTACTAAATCTGCTTTTTTATTTAAAACAATGTTGTCTTTTCCCTTTACTTTCTCCTCAGTGTACACCAGAATGTAGGGCTGCTCGATTATGGCAAAAATCATAATCACAATTATTTTGATTCATATTGAATCACAAAACGATTATTCATTGATTTGAGAATTTGCTTTTATTGAACTTTAAACAGGTTTTCCTTTTTACCACAATGACTAATGTTTAAATACAGTTTGACAAAAAGTAAATTAAAACAAAATATAAATAATATATACAGGGCTCCAAAATAACTTTTTTAACTAGGAGCACAGTGGCCCCTAACTTAAAATTTTAGGGGCGCAAGCAGAAAATTTAGGGGCACACACTGTAAATCGACTTGCAAAGTAAATATTCATATTTCCTCTCATTTTTACTATTACAGATAAATATTATGTTTCAGACTGGAGCAGAAGTTTGTCAACAACAAAAAATATTCAATAATGTAACAGACTGTTTTGTCTTAGCCATGTCTTCCTGTATAGTATGGTGTCCCTCCAGAGTTGCTGTAGGGCTTGGCGGAGTTCCGCAGTAAGGTGTTGCTGTTGTCGCGCTGATTAAAAGAGAGAGCGGTTGCCGCTGAATATGTTACTTTGACTCCTGTCCGTTTATTGTTTTATCAGCTGCATCCAGTTAAACGAACCCAGGACGCTCGGTTACAATAATAATAATAATTTTAAAAAATCGGCAAATTCTCTGGTCACACAAGGGTGAGTAGATGCGACCTGATACTGCATATAATATAATAAAAATAAAAATCAAAATGTGCTGAAACTGAAACTACTGTTTGTGTCCAGGGAGGCGGGGCGCAGCGCACTGCTGTAAAATATAGTGTGTGCTGCTACATTTACATCACAGGACAGAATGAGAGCATCACACGAAGGTGTATGACACAATGATCATTTTATGTCGATTATCTTGTTTTCATAATCGTGTGAAGCCAAAATCGACATTGAATTTCAATTAATCGCCCAGCCCTTCCAGAATGCCTCATTTTTGTTTTAAAAATCACAAAATTTTACTAATAAAAACTAGGGATGCACCGAATATTCAGTAACCGAATATATTCGGCCGAATATTGCAAAAAAACACACATTCGGTATTCGGTGGAATAAGTTAAAGCAAGGCTGAATAATAGCGGCGTGTTTTGATAACGCAATCAAACAGCGTGCCGTGATGGGTGGAGTAAACTGTTGGCAGTGTGGCAATCCATCCGTCACCACACTCACATTTGCGACTAAAAATAGTTTTGAGTGAGCAAAATAGGCTTAAATCATTCAGCACACTGTGTGAGTACAGATTTCCACCACCAGCAGAAACGATAGCGAATCACAGCGGTTGAACGGGGGTCACAGACAGTAATGTAGCCTATTCCTGTCAAATACGGCGGTCATCGGCTTACCAGCGGCGACGGACAAGTCGGCTCCAATAATATCCTCTTCTTGGTGTCATGACTGCCCAGTAGTACCTGAACAGCCAAGCCAGCCGAACACAGGTATGTGGCGTGTCAGAGGAGAAAGAAGCCGTTCACATTTCTGTCATTGTGTCAGTAACAGCCCACAAACCTCATTGTACTTGGGTCCATGTCATTGGTCCGACAGCCCATTAGTTCGACATCCCGTTAACGGGACCCTTATTTACTATGAAGTTCGTATCTTTAATTGTTGAAATGAAATCCACGGTGACTGGCTAGTCAGCTAAACTAGCATGTCGCAATACTGTGTACAGGGGATCACGTCTGCGCTGAGTAGATCATGGCTGGTAGCGTTCCAGCACCGTGCCAGATCTCTGGCTTCATGCCGGTGTATTGGCATGACTGCGTGCCGGATCTCCGGCGAAGATCTCCGGCGAGCCGGCCATGCTGATACACCAGCGCCAGAACGCTATTTGCCATGGTAGATGCACAGAGGGTTGAAACAGCGCTTGTCTGGTCTGCTGACAACAAGGTTTCTTTTGTTAGCTACTGTGATTTTAAACACGAGTTGTTGTTCACATTGTATCGTTTTTCATGGGAAAAATGAGGTGCGTCTCCAGGATGCATGGATAGTGAGTTTACTGCGTCCTTTCAGATTTTAATGCGTCAAGGACGCAGGACGCGTACTTAGCAACATCACTGATATAGGCTAATTTATAGTATCTCAAACAGTGTGTGCATTTAGAAGATTTATAGAGTTAAAAGGGGTTGAAATAATCTTCATGTCTGTGGTCTCTTGCATTTTTAATATCGGTTAAGATTTGAAAATCCTCTAGTGTGGCCCCAGCCTTAGTCGGCCCCTCCCCTCCCTGTTTCAGTAAGATACAGTGAATAAGCCAGCAGGTCAGTCTCCCTGACAAGTGTCTCTTTATTTTTAGGATGGATTCAGGAAGGAAGAGATCCAAATATAAAAATCTGTGGAAAAGAGCAAAGAGAAGATGCCAGCATCAGGCTGAGAATGTTGTCAGTCCATTCTCAGAGCGTCCTGCAGTGCCCTCAGTGGCTGCAGTTATTGCCCCCTCGCAAGCACAACCCACTGCCTTTGAGCAAACACAACTGACTACCTTTCAGCACCCCTGTATTACCTTTGATCAAGGACAGCCCACTACTATTGAGCAAGAGCATCAAAGATACACATTTGAAAGGGAAAATTCATCCCCAGTTGGTGCACAAATATCAGATTGTGAGCTTGAGGAAGAATACAGTCAGAATGATTCTCAAGACACGATTCAGCATTTCCTGCAGGGATGGGCTGTGAAGCACAATATACGTCTGAATTCTCTTGATGACCTCCTCTCTGGTTTAAGGCATCATGGACATCCGCATGTACGGCCGCAGTGTACGGCCAAAGACGGGCCGTACACTGCTTCATACTGCCAGGTCAGTGGATATCAAAACAGTATCCAATATGCAGTACATAAATTTCAGCATGCAAGATGAAATCAAGAAACGACTGACTAACTACCCAGAAAGTGTGACTGCTCAGCTCACATCACTGGAGCTCTCACTGAATATTGATGGCTTGCCACTTTTTAAGAGTAGCAACTCCACACTCTGGCCAGTCCTTTGTGCCATCCACCTGGAACCTGCTGTCATCTTCCCAGTAACCCTGACTCTTGGTCCATCAAAGCCAAAGGATTTAATGTTCCTAGATGAGATGGTATCAGAGTTGGCGGACATCATTGAAAAAAGCATTGAATTTAAAGGAAAAAACATATCTGTTCATCTGAGGTGCGTCGTCTGTGATGCCCCAGCAAAGGCAATGGTAAAAAGGATCCAGTATCACACAGGACGCTCTGGCTGTGACAAGTGTGCCACAAAAGGACTCTGGATTGGTAGGATGACGTTTCAAGAAATTGAAAACTTGCCTCTCTGGACTGATATGTCCTACAGGAGGACAATGGAGCAGCTTGAAGAAACCCCATCACCCTTCAGTCGTCTTTCAATAGACACGGTCTCACAGTTTCCTATTGATTACATGCATCAGTGTTGCCTTGGAGTCATGAAGAAACTAATGGTCACCTGGGTCAGAGGAGAAGGAGTCTTTCGAAAGCACAGATTGTCTATGGGCCAAAAGGAGGAGATAAGCAGCAGGCTTGGGGAGCTGAAGAAAGCAGTGCCTCAGTGCTTTGCAAGGAAGCCACGAGGAATTGATCAAGTGGACAGATGGAAGGCCACAGAATTCAGACAGTTTGCTGTCTATACTGGTAAGCTTGTCTTGAAAGGAGTCCTGGATGACCGCCACTACAAAAACTTCCTGTACTTCAGTGTTGCCCTCTCCATTCTCCTGTGCCCAGATCCTGCAACATCCCACAATCAGCTTGCTGAAGACCTCTTGAAAAGGTTTGTGAGAGATTGCAAAGAGCTCTATGGTCCAGAGTTTCTGGTGTACAATGTCCATATGATGGTTCATCTTGCCGCTGCGGCCAAGCAGTATGGAAGCCTGGATGCTTGCAGTGGTTTCCCGTTCGAAAACTACATGCAGAAGTTAAAAAGATTGGTTCGATCCGGGAAGAACTCACTTGTGCAGATCACAAAAACGGCTTGAGGAGATTGAAAACCAATCGCAAGTGTTGACCATTCAGGGTTCATCTGTAAAACTGAAAAGACCAAACAATGCCTATGTTCTGGATTACAACTCATGCTGTGAGGTTATCGAGACTTCACCAGACAAGACTGAAGATGGGGAGCCTTTCTACATTTGTCGAATCTTCAGCCAGACAGCACCATTTTTCTCAAGTCCTTGCAATTCAAAGCTGATCGGATGCTTTAAGAGCCAAGCCAGCAGGAACATCTGTAAGATCCCCAGAAAGAGACTGAACAGAAGAGCAATCATGGTTGAGAGGGCAAAAAATAAATATGTCTTCATGGCAATCCTTCATGAATTGTAGTTTAGGGCTGGGCAATGTATCAATAGCCCCGATATCTCTATTTGAGTCTAGATATATGTGCTAGCTGGCTGACAGCTGTATTTTTTGCTGTGTTCAAGTGCAGTTTTGTGGTCTACGAAAAAGGCGACGTGAGGCCGTGTCATAGTGTGTTATTTGTGAGGCGGCACTAATGCAAGTTTGCAAATTAATTGTAAGTCCATAGCTTTGTCATAAAGGGATAGTTCAACATTTTGAACTATCTATTATGGCAATGGGCGAATTTGCCATAATCCCTGTAGTCATAGTAGTATGTTAATTACCTTTATTTGTTGGTGCATGTTGTTTTGAGAGAGAGGGGCGCAGAGACGCGGCACATGGAACTTTTGGTTTTCCCTATATACACATTCCAACAGCTCCAAAACACTCTCGTGGAGAAGTTGTGACCTGCACTTTCACCACTCTATATATTTTCATTTATGTTTATTTGTATTATTCTTCCAAGGCCTAAAAAGACACTGGAAACCCCCCAAAACCGTACCAAACAACCGCTAGGTCCACAGAGCAACCCAAACATGCCCGAGACATACCAGTGGAGATACCAACTTCTTGGATAGAAAAATGAAAGGAAAAATCAACAAAAGTCAAAAAACATCTCAAAGAAACATCTATGTGAACTCCTTTTTGACAAGCTCTGAATTAATGAGCTAGAATGGGTATATCAGACTGGAGTATCAAACGAAGAGAGAACAATCACAAAATTCCTACAAGAATGAGAGTAACAAAGTTATTGACCACTATGCCTCCCATTGCCCGAGGAATGATTTCGAAGCCCATGGAGTGGGTTAGTAATCATTACCCGTGCACCCAAACACAATTTCAATGTCCAGCACATGAATGTCTCAGTTTTTGGGCTTATTATATCTGTGAGTTGTATTTCATTTCATTTTCTTTCTTTCTTTCTTTAGAAGATGCCGAAAAACTTCATCATCGTAGAGTTTCTCCCGGAAAAAACAGCGGAGGTCGTTCCTGCCTCATGGGTAGAGGAAACAATCAATGTAAGTACTCTTGTTCCTGGTAAGCACTTCTAACACTAAGTTAAAGAAAATGTAATACTGCTAAACCACAGTAGGTAAAGTTATACAGTGGTGCTTTTGTATAGTGAGATACACCGGTGAGCTTCACAGGGAACAGACTGCAGTTTGAATCCGATCTCAGGCCAGTTGCTGCATGTCATCCCTGGAGTTTCACGTGTCTCTATCAAGTAAATGATGCCAAAAAAAATATCTTAAAAAAAATTACTATTGTTGTAATCTTTATTGTAACCCCACAGGGACTGTTTTGCTACTGGCCCTCAAACAACTTTCGCAAACGGATTATCGGTCAGGAAAAACCTGATAAAAGCTGGACCCAATACAGGGTCAAGGTTTTAAAAAAGACAGGTAAATTATTAAAAATCCAATATGTAGCCTAATACTGTGTTCATACTGTTTGCAGTGCAAAACAGGTCAAAGTAAATTTAGAAATTATAGCTGCTGCGCAGCAATGGTCGGGGCCGGGCAATTTTAGGCAAAATTCTGATCAACAAGCAGAGTGTAGGAAGATTAAAAAGGTAGCATTCTATATCAGTTGAGGCTTGAACTCTCAATCCACATAGCATGATGCCTGAACATAGGACTTTCACATTAGAACGTCCGTTCTGCTTTAGCTGAGGCTTGAACTCACAATTTCGGAGACTGAGGTCCGTCTTCTGGCTCACTGAGCTAATTGGCCAGTGACAGTTCATGTGTGGCTTCACAAATTGACTAAGCCAAGCATCAGGGTGCCAGACAGTAGCCATCCATGCCATGGAAAAGCAAATTTCAAAGTGAAAGTTCCAAAGCTGTAGCACATATGGTTGATTTGTTATGAATTTTCAAAGGTTTGAAATTTAGAGGCTTGGTGTAACGCCACCATCAGGACTATTGTCTTGTGTTTCCAGTTGAGGACATCTGGCATGGGACTGGACCTTTGTGGAAAGTTTGGGTAGATTTCTCATATGGAAATGTTGCACGAGCTGAGGCTTGAACTCACAATCTTAAACACCAAGAACCATCCTCTATCTCACTGAGCTAACTGGCAGAAGCAAATGTCACACGTAGCTTCACAAATTGACTAAGCCAGTCACCTGTGTGCCAGGCAGCAGCTGTTAGTGTGTAAAGGCAGATTTCAAATGGCTGTCAAAAATTCAGTTATTAAGAGTCCAGTTATCAACTGGAAACACAAGACAATAGTCCTGATGGCTGCACTACAGCAAGCCTCTAAATTTCAAAACTTTGAAAATTCATAACACATCAACCATATGTGCTACAGCTTTGGAATTTTCACCTTCAAATTGCCTAATTTTGCCTGAAATTGTCCGGCCCCGACATTGCTGCGCAGCAGCTATAATTTTTATTTGCATTTTCCATACCATCTCAACTTTTCTCTAATTTGGCTTTGTAATTGTCTTTTCAATGTTATATGAATAATTTTAACAGCGACCTATGAAGAGGCGGTGAAGTTCATGAAGGTGATGGATGACACCTCCAACTATGATACGGACCACCTGAAAGACAGGAGAGCAAGAGGCGAAGAAAAATGTCGAAAAAACTCAGTGAGGAAGGTACGTGGAACATACATAAGTGCTTAATAGATAACATGACAAAGAGAAGTACAAAGAGTTTCAGTAGTTGCATCCTGACCATCATATAACCTAAAAATCTGACTCTCTTTTTTTCTTTTGCACCAAGGCTCCAGTAAAGAAAAAAAAAAAAAAAAAACACGCAGAGAAAGACATTGAGTGTGAGACCGACTCAGGAGGTAATCTACTGAAAATCTTCTGACACTGTATTTAAGGTATAGAGGAATGCAGGGCAGGAATTATACCAAGTGCTGTGGATGCCCTGGAGTGTGTCCGTAATGCCCCTTCTACCCATGCAGCCAGTTCAGCATGCCCCGTTTTGAACTTGCAGTTGTGCCCTTAAAATAAAGTTTTCTCATTCAAAACTACAAGCAATGCAGCAAATAAACAAACACACGTTTCCCAGTGTCTCTGTCACTGAACACGAACAGTAGCACGAAATTACACAGACTCCTAATTGTTTATTGTATACTGTTTTGATTGCATACAATGTAATTATCACTTATTGTTATTGCACCATTAGTTTTGACCTTGGTGCCCTAGGGCTAGACGATTATGGCAAAAATAATAATCACGATTATTTTAATTGATATCGAAATCACGATTAATAAACACGAACGCAACACCATCTCGGACAAGGAAATGGAGAGCCCGACGTGCAATGAATGGAGACCTATTATCCAGCTTGAACACAGACAGCTGAATTCTTTTAACAATGTGACTCAAAATAATGATAAAATAAATTTTACTGATGTAAAATAATATGCTGATGGTGAAATCTTATATCAGTGCGCTGCGCTCTGAGTCTGGTGCCAGTGACACATGCTGCTCTGAGTCGCACATTTGTCTGCTTGCGCTGCAGTGCGCCGAGGGTTTTAATTTTTAGTGTTAAATCTAAAGTTAAACACTACTCATCAGCAACCAGAAGGGTTTTTCGTTTGTGAATATTTTTATCTTAATTCTAGGGTTGCAAGAAACTACCCTTTCACCATAATTTGTAAGTTATTAACTTTTCTGGACTTTTTTTTTCTCTCGTGTTGCCTTGGGGGGCAGACACGACAGCCTGACAAACTTTGCAAACAATTTCCTTTTCCTCGACGTCCGTCAACTTGAGGCCAAAATGTTTCCAGATGACTGAAGTTGTCCTACCTTTCTTCTCAACTAAAGGCTGCCTTTCTGCCATGTTTAAATCGCTCACTCCACATATTATTGATCCACACACTAGGCTTGGGCAATTGGACGAATATATCGCCAATCGCCCATCAGCCAAGTCCATCACGCTTGGTTTCATTTTTGGCGATTGGGCGATTTTTGTCATTATATTTTGCTAAATTAACGGTCTGTCTCCACAGAATTCAACTCGGTACATATAGTCCATAATTACTATGTAGAGCACAATTCAAAGTGTGTGCGTATTGGAACCTGCAGCTTCACACTGATTTGCAACAAGTCTTTCACAAAACACGTCAGTGATGGCGGAGCTGAAAGTTACGGCCGGGCTCCACCGGCAACAGGAGCAGCGCAACACGTCTGCAGCGCGTGTCCCGTAGCAGCTCGCCCCCCTGTTATCAATTACAGCTGCTGCACCGGCAACGGGAGCAGCGCAACAACTCTCTATTTTAGGATGCTCTTCTATTTTTATCCCGCTACGCTCCCCTAAGCGACCCTCCAGCAGATAAAAACTATATGAACTAGTGTGCTAAACGAGCACAATGTGTTTTGAAATGAATAAACCATTATCAGAGGAGATAGGCCTATGTGATGATTTTTTTCATGCATTTACCCATGTTTATCCGTGACATTGTGTAAATGTCCGTGGCGGACATTTGAAAGCGAGTAGATGACAAACAGTCCAGTAAACTTGAAGATAACTCAAATATATGTAATAACTTAGGTGGAAAATGCTTTAACTATCATGGCTCAGCAAACGGTAAACAAGACGCTTGACGTGCAGCTGGTGGAACCCGGCCGTAACGTGAATTCATATGCACATATGGTTAACAATATTACCAGCCGTGCTAAACACCCTCTCTGACGGCGTGCTTGTTGCCGTATGCACAAATATTTCCGTGCCATGTTGGACATGAGTGGGCTCGCAAAGCACGCCACCTGCTGGTAGCCACTGGCAAGGTCAATGGTGGAGAAAAACTTTGCACCGTGCAGTGCATCGAAGCACTCATCAATGCGTGGCAAAGGAAATAGGTCTGGTCTGGTCTTGGAGTTTAGTCGCCTGTAGGGCCTCAAGCTGTTGTCTGCCTTCCTCACAAGCACCATTGGGGATGCATAGGCACTAGTGCTCTCTGTGATGACACCTTTTTTGAGAAGTTGAGTTACGTGTTCTCTAACCTCTTTGTACTGTGTGGGAGATACACGTCTGTAAGGCTGCTCTGAGTTCACCTTTTTGGGATTAAAGAAATTAAATTTCCTGATTTGCAATTTCAAAAGCTGAATGTGAATATATTTTCCACTTATGTCTCTTATTTGCTTCTATATGATGATCATGGCAAAGCTTGTTAATAATGTATTAGTGAACTTAAAGTCTCATAGATAAAACACACACACAAAAACAGTCAAAAGTGTTGAAATCTTACAGTTTCCATGATGGAAGTCAGTTGAATGGCTTTCAGTCAGTCTCTGTGAGTCTTTAATCCTTGTCTGGATGCAACAAGTCCTCAGGAGAAGCGTTAAGTTTGAAGAAATTGTGGAGGGACAAACTTTTCTGGACTGCTCTCTGTGTTGTCTGTGTTAAAATGATGATCTTGTATAAATGATGCACCTGGAGACAAACCATAGCAACCGTGGAATCCTTCACCTCCATTTTGTGCATGTGTGTTGTCACAGTCACGTCTCCCCCTCTCTCTGTGTGTGTGTGTGTGTGTGTGTGTGTGTGTGCAATCCTCTTCAGTAAAATATTTTCACTTTGCTATCAATGTGACCATTATTGTTAAAATAAATATAAATAAAAAATACCAGAAAACAGCTGTCCAATCAGTCACACATAAGAAAAGTCATAAAACATTTCAAACTCTGCAGAAACCCTTCCTCTACAGAAGAGATATGGATTAGGCAATTCACATTTTTATGGGAGGCTCTACAGAGACTCTCATGTCTGTAAGTTATTTCTTTCAATCTTCACTTACAGCTCACTAGAAATGTGTTTATAGATAATTAGAAATGTATAACAAGTGAAATGTTCAAACACTGTTAGCGGTTTTAGTTAACTGAATCTGTTGTGTTGGTGCAGAGATGTTCACAAGTCTTTTTTTGCAAGTCTAAGTCAAGTCTTAAGTCTTTGGTCACGAGTCCAAGTCAGGTCTCAAGTCTCTAAAAAATAAAAGTCTCATGGTCTCCTCAGCCTGTGTGCAGACTCTCTGCTGTAGGTGTGGTCTTGCAGGAGGACCGGCCCAGCACACACGGCTACAAGACACACTGGTGTTAGACTGAGGCTTCACAAGTACAGTAAATGCAACACAGCACTGAATGATATGAATTTCATGGCACAATTTTAGGCAAAAATTTCAGCTTCCCTTTAGAAAATGACACTATTCTTCATGAGCAGTGAGATGCTAAGGTAACATGACTAAATATTTTCATTTAGGAATATGTAAGCAAAAAATTTAAATGGTGAACGTCTTAAAATGTTTACGCAGTGGCCTTCCTCAGGACAGGACATCAAGGTCAGGTAATAAATCAGGATTTACCTGAAGGCCCTTGTAATGTTAGTTGCTATTATTCATTGCATGTGAAAAGGTTCAAATGAATATGAAAATAATCCGGATGAATGGAGAATGATCACCTGTGTCCTGCTTTGCTGATTTCTGTTAAAATATTTCCAATATTTTCAGGGCACTCCTATCAGAGGATTATCTATATATCTGCCAGCGTAGACCTAGCTGGAAGCCGCTACAGATTCTTGGGGGCTCGTCCGGGATTCTTGGGCGCCACCTATTGGATCAGAAGCCGAGTGATGTTGATGACAACGCTGACCAGCAACTAGGAGGCAGGGCCACATCATCCAGCCGCCAACCAGCAGCCCTGTCCAGCCATCGACCAACAGTCTTGTCCAGCCGTGGGGACTGCGACCGTGGACGTGTGGAGGTCTGTGATCCAGAGCCAACTGCACCGTCACCGAACTGTGTTGCCAGCCGTGAGGGAGACGAGGAGCCATCATGTCCAATGGTGGGAGGAAGGGCCTAGTTTGGGCCATTGGGAAGAGCCTACTCATCAGCTGAAGAGCTCCTTCGGGTCACTAGAGCGGTGGATCTAGTGTCGGACTTGGACCAGTCAGAGCTTGTGGAGAGAGATCAGGAGGGATGTTATGATCACATCAACTCGTTCCTGTACAGTAGCGCTTACTTGAAACAGAGGACGAGGGAATGGTTCACTTGCTAATGTTAAAAGATGCTATTGATTGGAGGCAAGATGGCTGACAACACAAGACAGCGCAAAAAAGAAGAGGATGGTGACAGCAGTAGCAGCGACTCAGCTGTTATGCATGAGCTCAAAGCACTAAATGCAAAAATGGATCGTATGCAAACTGCGGTGGAGAAACAAGTTAATAGTAAAATCGACGATCTGCGGGGAGTGGTGGAGAAGCTGATCGCTGAAAATCAGGATGCTTTAAAGAAGGAGCTGGAGAAGTTGTGAAGGAGCTACACACTAACTTTGACCTGGAAGTGGGCATCCTGTGTGCGCGAATGGAGAAGATTGAGCAGTACATTGAAAAAAAGGTCACACAGAACAAACGGTTCGATCCAGACGTCTCTCTCATAATAGCGGGGCTGCCACAAGAGGACAACAAGGATTTAAAGGCCAAAGTGGAAGACCTGTTGCGCGTAGGCCTCGAGTGCTACCCAGAGCCTGAGCTCGTTGCTGTGGAGCGCATTCGGGCCAGAGGGAGGCAACCAGGGCTGGTTAAAGTGGAGCTGCGCTCGACACAGGAGAAGGTGGCTGTGCTCCGCAGAAAAGCCAAATTAAAAAGCAGCGACAGTTTCCAACGTGTCTATGTGTCGTCGGCGAAGTCGCACGTGGAGCGACTAATGGATTTAAACATCAGGGCATTGTTGCGTGAAATCCCAGCCGGGAAAGAGTTCTACATGACTGCAAATGGGCGGCTGGTGAAACGCATTCCCCCGGGACCCGGTGAGAATGCACGGGGGAATAGACCTGGCAGCAGGGTGTGAGGAGGTCATGCTCAGCCCGTGAGTACAGAACAGTTTCTCCTGGTTAGTTGGAATGTTAATGGTTGGACATCAACAAACTGTGAGCTCAGAACTGTATTACTCAACTCTGTAAATCCTGATTTCATTTCACTAAATGAGACTCATTTAGCCGAGGACTCTCTTGTCATGAATGGATTCACGTGGTTCGGTCACAACCGTGTCGTGCACAGGAGAGCTGTCAAAGCCTCCGGAGGAGTGGGACTCTGTGTCAAGAACACTGTTTTAGCACAGTATTATGTTAATATTGTGGATAAAGTGCACGATGGAATTCTTTGTTTACGTTTTGTACATAGAGAGTCGCAATACTCTTTTGTTATTATTTCATGTTATTTATCCCCAGAAACGTCAACATGGGGGCGGAATGCAGACGCTTTTTTCAATCATTTACTGACGCTGGTATACACAGTTAAGGTTGACGCAACTTACATCTGTGGTGATCTGAATAGTCGGATCGGGGATTTAAAGGACCATGTCGACTCAGATGACATTCCCCAAAGAACTGTACTGGACACGGCTATTAATAAACATGGACAATCATTTATTGATTTCCTGAAAGGCTCTAAATGTTGTGTACTCAATGGGAGACTAAATCCAGAACAGGATAATTTCACATCTATTTCTGTAAGAGGTAAAGCTGTGGTAGACTATATAGTGACACCACAGGTCGATTTAAAAACATGTCTTGAGTTTAGAGTTTACATGCCTTCACAACTTGTAGAAAGCGTTGGCTCTGAAGCTACTAAACAGCTGGATGTGCGCAGTAAACTGCCTGACCATGCGCTGCTCTGTGTCCGTTTTCAAGCAGCTGAAGTTACTAAGCAGAGTGCAGACTTAAATCAGGGGATAAAAAGGAGTAGGCTTAGACACCTCCCTGTAAATTTTTTATGTTCAGAGGTGTGTCATGACGCCCTTTATGGGATCATAAATCAACTGCAAAATGGCAGTAGAACCCAGGATAATACAGATCAGTGTTATGGCAGACTTTGTGATATTTTGCATGGTGAACTAGACAAATACTGCACAGGTAGAAATTACGTGAGGAAGAGGAACCACAGAACTAAGCAACTTTTTTGGAACACTGAACTGAATGAATTATGGTATAATTTGCGAAAGGCAGAAAAAATGTATCTAAGCTGTAAAGACAGTAGAAGGAGGATTTTGCATGAGGAATTTAAACTCTGTCAAACTCTTTTTGATAGAAGACTGCGATTTTTCAAGCGGCGTTTTAGGAGAGGACAAGCCCTACAGTTGGAGCAAATGCAATTTAGCAATCCTCAATTATTTTGGAGAGAAATAAACAGACTTGGGCCACAAAAGAGTAAGCTGATCCCTTTGGAAATAGTAATGGACAACGGGGAATCTTCTTTTGAAAGTGAACAAGTATTAAAAAAATGGGAGAACGACTACAGTAGCCTCTATGCTTGCAGTAATGATGTGCTTTTCAATGATCAATTTCTAAAGGAAACTTGTAAATTAAAACGTGATCTTGAAAGGAGGATGTGTAATTCACATACAGTGTATCACTACAGTGACATGTTAAATAATGAAATTACATTATTGGAGGTGCAAGATGCTATAGATCACGCCAAAGTAAAAAAGGCAGTGGGCGTGGAGGAGCTCTCTAATGAGGTGCTCAAATCCCCCAACTTGTTGACTGTGTTACATTCTTTATTTCAAATTTGTTTTAATACTGGCATCACACCGTCCATGTGGGATAAAGCAATAATTATCCCCATCCCAAAATCAGCAACAGCAGACCCCAGAATCCCCCTAAACTATAGAGGCATCAGCTTGCTCAGTACGGTTTACAAGCTCTATTCTGGCGTTTTAAATAAGAGACTCACTGATTACTTGGAGTTTAATAACGGGTTGGTCGATGAGCAGAATGGCTTTAGAAAAGAAAGAGCTTGTATCGATCATATTTTTGTTATTTCATCAGTCATAAGAGCAAGATTAGAGGAGGGTAAAAATACATTTGTTTGCTTTGTTGATTTTAAAAAGGCATTCGATTGGATCCACAGAGACTTATTGGAGTATAAGTTACTCTGCTCTGGCATTCATGGTAAATTCTATAATGCCATTAAAGCTTTATACAAAGCTCCAGTCGCCTGTATTCAGTTAAATGATCGTAGAACTGGCTGGTTTCCTACACCTTATGGTGTAAAGCAAGGTGATGTGCTCTCGCCCACCCTGTTTGCTTTATATGTGAATGATCTGGCTCAGGAAATTAAGCAGGAAAATTTGGGAATTTCAATTGGAAATATTAATTTGAGTATTCTTTTATATGCTGATGATATTGCCCTGGTGGCCGAAAAAGAGTCCAATCTTCAGAAAATGTTGAATATCATTGAGGGGTGGTGTAGTAAATGGAGACTCGCAATCAACAGGGAAAAAACACAGATTATACATTTCAGGAGGAAATACGAGCAGCAGAGCAATTATGGATTTCTTTTTGGGTCAGTGAATTTGAGTTATACCCCCTCTTATAAATACTTAGGCTTTATTTTCAATGAATTTATGAATTTTTCAGAGGGAAGGAAAATGTTGGCAGACTCAGCAGGTAGAGCTCTGGGTGCCATACTAGGTAAACTGAAACTATGTCCTGATCTGGGTTTTGTTACTTACACCAAACTATATGACTCTATGGTTGCTTCTATCCTTTTTTATGCAGCAGGAGTGTGGGGCGCTGATGAGGCTGCTGAATGCAAAACTATTCAGAATAGAGCTTTGAGGTGCTTCCTTGGGGTGCATAAGTACACTACTAAGTTAGCTATTGAAGGTGATACAGGTTGGGAAAGTTGTTTGGCAAGGCAGAGATGTGAGATGATCAGGCTGTGGAACCGCCTAACTCAACTACCAGAGGAGAGGTTAACAAAAAGTATATTTAATTGGAATAAAGTACACAACCATACATGGATCAGAGAGATATCTTAAATTTTTTCACTCTTGGATTTAAATGCACATTTTATGAATAATTTACAGTGTAATTTAAAGGTGGTCAAACAGAAACTGTCATTGTTACACCAACAGCAATGGAAGGTGGATATTTGGAGTAAAGCAAAACTGAGAAACTATATCCAGATTAAAAGTGAGTATTCCACTGAACCTTATGTTTCTTTTAATTTAAAGAAAGGACAGAGGTCCCTCTGTGCTCAACTAAGAGCGGGTGTTTTACCCTTGGCAGTTGAGGTAGGTAGGTATAAAGGTATTCCTGAAGAACAGCGATTGTGTGTGCTTTGCGAACTAGGAGTTGTGGAGGATGAATTTCATTTTGTGTTTCATTGTCCACTTTATCATGGTTTAAGAAACATTTTATTTGAAAAGATCCAGGTAAAGAATCCTGATTTGTTTTGGATATCTGAATGTTCTATGTTATGTTGGCTATTTAAGGAAGAAGTGTTTACTTTAAGTAAGTTTTTGGAGAAGGCATGGCAGCTACGAAGGAGAACTCTGTATCCGTAAGCCGCATTCCGAGTATATTGACTGTATCCTTTTTTTGGCTGTCTTGGATTGTAATATGTGTATTTTAAGCGAGTGTCTTGTAAGCCCGTGCGGGCTGGGCACCCTGGTGTGCAGGACACTTTAATAAAATTGTAACTAACTAACTAACTAACTAACTAACTATTGATGATGTAGTGAAATGTCATGATAATATGTCACTGCCAAATGTAAAGTGTGATTCTGAGTGACATACTGTACAGAGTGGTGATAAGCTTGATGACCGTGTTGATTTTTCTGATGGTTCTGTCATTATCCAAACATCTCCTGAAATCACCACAGACACTCACACTCAGAGTCGCCACACACCTATTTCAGTCAGTACTGCATCGCGTAGTGACATTGCTGTACCAGAGGCCACAATGTTAAATGCACCTGACACATGGAACGCTGAGTTGCTCTAAGTGTTCGCTAGCTACCAAGAGCTTAGCAAGAAACCCATACAGTGTATACCAGCACATGCTACACCGCCACAGACACATGTGCTCCCGCCCTCAGACCTGCCCAGTCAGCCCGGCAGAAACCCACCAGGTGAGCCTGCCTCTCAGTCGGCTCGCGAGGGGATGGTGTCCTTAAGGGAACTCAGTTACCTTCCTAGGAGAGAGTTCAAAGTGCAGGGCGGTCAAGTCGGTGATCAATCCTCAGACATCACCTACAATGATGTATGCAAGCAAATTGACGATGGAATCAGAGAAGGATTTTCCCACTCAGAGATTGTTCGTGGTGTACTCAAAATCATAAGAGCAGGCATATTCAAAGAGATGTTGATAAACAAAGATGACATAACAGTGACTGAACTCAAGGGGTTTCTCCAAACTCACTTAAGAGAAAAAAAAACAGCACAGAGCTATTCCAAGAGTTGATGTGCACGAAACAGGATGAGAACGAGACACCACAACAATTTCTTTACCGTGTGATAGGTTTAAAACAACGCATCCTATTCACATCAAAACTGGCTGACACTGACATTAAATACTCTGCAGCTACAGTACAAGATGTTTTGCTGCATACAGTGCACCAAGGCTTTGGACACAAACACACTGACATACGCAGAGACCTTAAACCTTTGTTGTCAAATAGTGGGGTCACTGATGAGATGATCCTTGGTCATGTGATGAAAATCACCAGTGAAGAAAATGAGAGAATGAAAAGACTTGACTCTTCCCGCCGGCAGACTGTAACAAATGCACACAGCGCACAGCTCGATCCTGATGTGCTAAAGAGACCTAGCACAAAGTCGGTGAGTGTAGAGCCCAAGCCAAGTCAAACAAAAGCAGATCTCCTGAGAGAACTCACCACCAAAGTAGAGGAGCTCACCAGACTGGTTGAGACCATGCAAAAACAAAACCAACAACAGCTAACTCACAGTGGGCGCCAGTACAGTCAAAATAGGACACAGTCTAATGGTGGAAAACCCTATGGCTGTCCAAGCTGTGTGGAACAAGACAGGCAAGACTGTAAACATTGTTTCACATGCATGGGGAGGAAGGACACCGTGCAGCAGGCTGTCTAAAGCCAGCAAAGAGACAGGGAAACTTCAGTCGGCCACTGGAGAGGGACATCTAGTGACCGAGTCTGGAAGTAAGTCCCAACCAGCAAGTGAAGGCAAAAGTGACAAAACACGCCCCTCCTCACCCTCAACCCCAGTAACGACAAGCACACAAAGTCACTGTAACCAAGTAATTCAGCTCCCTCCCCAGCCACCACGTGTAGCTAAAGCTAGAGCTGTTGCTAGCCTGACTGGGAAAAGGGCCCTAGTTCAGAGCTATTTAAATGGCTTAGCAGTCACCTCATTGCTCGACTCTGGCTCACAAGTCAGTAACCTCTCAGGCACACCATACTTCATAAAGCACTCTGGAAGGAGGACCTTGGCAGTTGTGTCAGCTTTCTGGTCACGTGTTGGGAATGCCTGTGTGAACTTTGTGAATACATCTGTAACTACCAACACATTTCTCGGCCATCGGAGGCAGGTTCCAACATAGTGAAATCTACTGCAACAACTTCAAGAGGCCTGGTGGCTAGAAAGGGTTTCATAGGGGAACGTATCTTGGGCTGTGGCAGCTTGGTCAGTATACATCTCTGGCACTGTTTAACCCATTGTTCCACATCCTCATGCATTCCAACCCAGAAACACCTCTGTCTCAGTAAGTTCTGTGTGCGCTCTATCCCCTGATGCCCCATGTGATCATGCACACTCTCAAGTACAGCTTCTTTTAAACAAGTTGGCAAAATGAGCTGCTGGCATTCACCTCCATATCCATCATCCACAACCCGATACAACGATCCATCAACTTCCCTAACTCTGGGCCACTGTCTGAGTAGGGAGATAACAGGTTTGGCCAAACCTCTGCGTTGCTGATACGTAGGTGGTTTTTCTTCCTGGTCCCAAAAGTGTCGGAAGGACTTAAGTGTGGGATCAGTGTTCTGAAACTGTTGCAACTCATCTTTAGAATAACCCAGCAGAGTTGGTGTGTTACCCTGAGGGTCAGCAACATCGGTATCCTGCTCAATTGCTGTGACACGAGCCTGCCTGACCTGACAACACTTGACACCTGCACTAACTACTTCTGGCCCTAAAGCTGTCCCTTTTCTTACCACATTGCAGATGGACACACAGCCGGCCGGACACTACTGGACTTCAAAGTCAAAAGGCGCTAACTGGGCTACCCAGCGCTGTTCAATAGCTCCTAGCTTTGCTGAGTTCAGGTGACACAGAGGGTTGTTGTCTGTTATTACAGTGAACTTTGACCCTAACAGCTACCCTCTACATTTTTCCCACACAGCCCATTTGAGAGCAAGTAGTTCCAGTTTCATGCTACTGTAGTTTCTGTCGTTTTTCTCTGCACTTCTCAGCCTCCTACTGGCATATGCAATCACACGTTTCTTTCCTTCCTGTAGCTGATAGAGAACTGCCCCTAGTCCTAAACTGCTGCCGTCAGTCTCTACCCTAAATGGAAGGAGAAATCAGCGTACCCTAGTAGCGGAGCACTGATAAGTCTCTCTTTCAGCTGTTCAAAGGACTCTTGACATGCTGGTGACCATAGGCTGTTCAACAGGTTTTTGGACCTAGCAGGGCTGTTTTCTTTGATGCATGCATTGACTACATCATGCAAGGGACCTGCCAGCTGGGAAAAGCCCTGCAGAAACCTCCTGTAATAGCTGCAGAATCCTACAAAAGACCGCAAGTCTTTAACTGTGGTGGGGACTGGCCGCTGTTCCACTGCAGCCACTTTGTCTGGATCTGTGCCTATGCCCTCACCTGAGATCTGATGACCAAGGAAACGCACGCTGGACTGGAGGAAATGACATTTTTCTACTTCGACCTTTAACCCTGTCTCCCTGAGTCTCTGTAACACAATCTGAAGCCGTCTCAGGTGGTCTTCAAAAGTCGGCGAGTAGACTAAAATATCATCCAAGTACACAAGCATGATCTGAAACACTAAGTCACTCATGGTTGCCTGCATGAGTCTTTGAAAAGTCGCTGGCCCATTACAGACACCAAAAGGCAGTCTAGTGTACTCAAACAACCCAAAAGGAGTCGTGAAAGCTGTCTTATGTCTGTCCCTCTCTTGTACTGCCACCTGCTGGTAGCCACTGGCAAGGTCAATGGTGGAGAAAAACTTTGCACCGTGCAGTGCATCGAAGCACTCATCAATGCGTGGCAAAGGAAATAGGTCTCGTCTGGTCTTGGAGTTTAGTCGCCTGTAATCTACACAGAGCCTCAAGCTGTTGTCTGCCTTCCTCACAAGCACCATTGGGGATGCATAGGCACTAGTGCTCTCTGTGATGACACCTTTCTTGAGAAGTTGACTTATGTGTTCTCTAACCTCTTTGTACTGTGTGGGAGATGCACGTCTGTAAGGCTGAGTGACTGGTACATCTTCGACTAGATGTATCTCATGTTGGACCTTATCTGCATAGCCTAGATCCTCATCCTTGAATGCGAACACATCTGCATACTGAGCCAACAGTACAGCTAACTTAGCCTGCTCTTCTGGTGAGCCACCAATTTTTAGGCGCTCCAACATGAACTGCAGTTCATCATCTGATGCCCCAGCCTCTTTCTTGTCCACTGACACCTCTTCATGGTCAGCAGAGATGCGATTAAAGTGCACCTCTGCTGCCTCCTCAACACACTCAACTGCACTGAGCACACCAAGTCTGGTTCTGGGCGACAACCAAAGATCTTCCTGCGAAAAGTTCACCCCTTGGACGGGAAACACATGCTTGTTAGGCTCTACCAGAGTAGGAACTACAACGAGGCCATTAGTTAAGGGAGTGTTGGTAGGCTCTAGTAGCATCAGTGCTGAATCAGCAGAGGGTTCCTTGAGCCCTTTTGCATATACTGTGGCAACTGAAGCTGCTGGCACATGCACTGTATTTCTCCCTGCTATCCTGGCTGCAGATGTTTTCTCCAACACTTCACCTGCTTGCACTCTCTGAAAAGCTTCCCTCCAAGCCCAGTGAAGCTCCCCTCCGAGAGCTGAGTCAAAACTAGCAATAGCCAACTCCCTGCATCTCTTAATTACATTCATGCCAATGAGCACAGGAGGGGGCTCTTCTGGCCTGTGGTCTTCCTCTTTGTCCTGCTGTTCTGTGTCTTTCTTTTCTGCCTTATGTTCATCTGACACTAGCTCTTGGTCCGTCATAAACATCGGGAAACATAGCGTGTCCACACTGCAGTAAA
This sequence comes from Epinephelus cyanopodus, assembly GCA_026686955.1. NCBI lineage: Eukaryota > Metazoa > Chordata > Actinopteri > Perciformes > Serranidae > Epinephelus > Epinephelus cyanopodus. The sequence goes on from CM048914.1 coordinate 12,347,601, forward strand.
CAAGATGGCAACTTCCGTTTTCCGGACTGCTCTCTAAAAAAAATTCCCCCACATGAGACAGTGCCCTCTGGTGGCGTTAGTAACCAGCTACTTTTTCCCACCCGGCTACAAATGTATTAGTGAACTTAAAGTCTCATAGATAAAACACACACACACACACACACACACACACACACACACACACACAAAAACAGTAAAAAGTGTTGAAATCTTACAGTTTCCATGATGGAAGTCAGTTGAATGGCTTTCAGTCAGTCTCTGTGAGTCTTTAATCCTTGTCTGGATGCAACAAGTCCTCAGGAGAAGTGTTTTTTGAAGAAATTGTGGAGTGATAAAGTTTTCTGGACTGCTCTCTGTGTTGTCTGTGTTAAAATGATGATTTTAAGATTTCATCATCATCATCATCATCATCAAGATCATTAAGATCGTCATCATCAAGATCGTCATCATCAAGATAAATATTAAGATCATCATCAGATTAAGTTCATCATCATCATCATCATCAAGAAAAAAATCATCAAAAAATTTAAATTGTGAACGTCTTAAAATGTTTACGCAGTGGCCTTCCTCAGGACAGGACATCAAGGTCAAGTAACTAATCAGCATTTACATTCAGGCCCTTGTAATGTTACTTGCTATTGTGTTTCAGTGCTGCATATTACTACAAAAACATCTATTAAATTACCACAAACCATTAAGTTCACACGTCTGCCAGGAATTAGTTAACATGCTTCAGAGTTTGACTCATGGCTACACTTAAACTCACAGTATACCTTTGTCTCCCAGCTGGAAGCTGGCTGATATAAATTATTTAATGGGACACATGAAAAAGATTAAATGATTTTCATCAGTGAAGCGGCCATTTTGATTGTTAATATGCAGTTTTGTTATTTTTCAGACCAACAGATGAATTGATCTGGTACCGTTTTCCCTGCAATTAATAAGCATTAATATAATATAAATTTAGATTTTTATTTCAATATATTTTGTGTGCAATGTGACACCTAGAGTTGGGGAGAGTGTATGGCAGCAGATGAGGGACAAAAAAGTCTGCTAATTTAATTTTAACAGCCATTGAATGCTCAAGATTTTAATGTAAACACCTCTGAATTCATTGCATTGAAATATCTGACTTTGAAAACCATGTTTCTGAATTTATTTGCTCTGAGTTCACCTTTTTGGGATTAAAGATATTACATTTCCTGATTTGCAATTTCAAAAGCTGAATTTGAATATATTTTCCACTTATGTCTCTTATTTGCTTCTATATGATGATCATGGCAAAGCCTGTTAATAATGTATTAGTGAACTTAAAGTCTCATAGATAAAACACACACACAAAAACAGTCAAAAGGGTTGAAATCTTACAGTTTCCATGATGGAAGTCAGTTGAATGGCTTTCAGTCAGTCTCTGTGAGTCTTTAATCCTTGTCTGGATGCAACAAGTCCTCAGGAGAAGCGTTAAGTTTGAAGAAATTGTGGAGTGTTGAACTTTTCTGGACTGCTCTCTGTGTTGTCTGTGTTAAAGTGATGATTTTAAGATTTCATCATCATCATCATCAAGATCATTAAGATCATCATCATCAAGATCATCATAATATCATCATCATCATCATCATCAAGAAAAAATCATCAAAAAATTTAAATCATCAACATTTTAAAATGTTTACGCAGTGGCCTTCCTCAGGACAGGACATCAAGGTCAGGTAATAATCAGGATTTACATTCAGGCCCTTGTAATGTTAGTTGCTATTATTCATTGCATTGAAATATCTGACTTTGAAAACCATGTGTCTGAATTGATTTGCTCTGAGTTCACCTTTTTGGGATTAAAGACATTAAATTTCCTGATTTGCAATTTCAAAAGCTGAATTTGAATATATTTTCCACTTATGTCTCTTACTTGCTTCTATATGATGATCATGGCAAAGCCTGTTAATAATGTATTAGTGAACTTAAAGTCTCATAGATAAAACACACACACAAAAACAGTCAAAAGGGTTGAAATCTTACAGTTTCCATGATGGAAGTCAGTTGAATGGCTTTCAGTCAGTCTCTGTGAGTCTTTAATCCTTGTCTGGATGCAACAAGTCCTCAGGAGAAGCGTTAAGTTTGAAGAAATTGTGGAGGGACAAACTTTTCTGGACTGCTCTCTGTGTTGTCTGTGTTAAAATGATGATCCTGTGTATAAATGATGCACCTGGAGACAAACCATAGCAACCGTGGAATCCTTCACCTCCATTTTGTGCATGTGTGTTGTCACAGTCACGTCTCCCCTCTGTGTGTGTGTGTGTGTGTGTGTGTGTGTGTATGCAATCTTCTTCAGTAAAATATTTTCACTTTGCTATCAATGTGACCATTATTGTTAAAATAAATATAAATAAAAAATACCAGAAAACAGCTGTCCAATCAGTCACACATAAGAAAAGTCATAAAACGTTTCAAACTCTGCAGAAACCCTTCCTCTACAGAAGAGATATGGATTAGGCATTTCACATTTTTATGGGAGGCTCTACAGAGACTCTCATGTCTGTAAGTTATTTCTTTCAATCTTCACTTACAGCTCACTAGAAATGTGTTTATAGATAATTAGAAATGTATAACAAGTGAAATGTTCAAACACTGTTAATGGTTTTAGTTAACTGAATCTGTTGTGTTGGTGCAGAGATGTTCACAAGTCTTTTTTTGCAAGTCTAAGTCAAGTCTTAAGTCTTTGGTCACGAGTCCAAGTCAAGTCTCAAGTCTCTAAAAAATAAAAGTCTCATGGTCTCCTCAGCCTGCGTGCAGACTCTCTGCTGTAGGTGTGGTCTTGCAGGAGGACCGGCCCAGCACACGGCTACAAGACACACTGGTGTTAGACTGAGGCTTCACAAGTACAGTAAATGCAACACAGCACTGAATGATATGAATTTCATGGCACAATTCTGGCCAAAAATTTCAGCTTCCCTTTAGAAAATGACACTATTCTTCATGAGCAGTGAGGTGCTAAGGTAACATGACTAAATATTTTCATTTAGGAATATGTAACATGTAAGCAAAAAATTTAAATGGTGAACGTCTTAAAATGTTTACGCAGTGGCCTTCCTCAGGACAGGACATCAAGGTCAGGTAATAAATCAGGATTTACCTGAAGGCCCTTGTAATGTTAGTTGCTATTATTCATTGCATTGAAATATCTGACTTTGAAAACCATGTGTCTGAATTGATTTGCTCTGAGTTCACCGTTTTGGGATAAAAGAAATTAAATTTCCTGATTTGCAATTTCAAAAGCTGAATTTGAATATATTTTCCACTTATGTCTCTTATTTGCTTCTATATTCTATATGCCTCTGTTACACCCCTGAATGGGGGAAGACATTTATACTCTCTATAGCAACCGCATCTCTTTGAGCTTCAAAAACAGATGTCGTCTCGACATCCCGTATCAACGATTTGGCTTATTATTGCAAACTTTAGAGTAATGACTATTCGTCCCCAGCCAAACATTTAACTTTTTTAAACATTTTAACACTCATTAACCATGAGATTTATCATTGTCAGGCACATTTAACAGGCTAATCTTCGTTTGTGCAAGTTAAATTCAACCCAGACTGAATATGCTGTCAACATATTAATATTCCAACAGTCCATAACATTGTATAGCTCTCGATTATTACTGCTTTAGCACCAATGAATTTCCGTATAAACATCTAACTTTTCGAGCTATTCCAAGAGTTGATGTGCACGAAACAGGATGAGAACGAGACACCACAACAATTTCTTTACCGTGTGATAGGTTTAAAACAACGCATCCTATTCACATCAAAACTGGCTGACACTGACATTAAATACTCTGCAGCTACAGTACAAGATGTTTTGCTGCATACAGTGTACCAAGGCTTTGGACACAAACACACTGACATACGCAGAGACCTTAAACCTTTGTTGTCAAATAGTGGGGTCACTGATGAGATGATCCTTGGTCATGTGATGAAAATCACCAGTGAAGAAAATGAGAGAATGAAAAGACTTGACTCTTCCCGCCGGCAGACTGAAACAAATGCACACAGCGCACAGCTCCATCCTGATGTGCTAAAGAGACCTAGCACAAAGTCGGTGAGTGTAGAGCCCAAGCCAAGTCAAACAAAAGCAGATCTCCTGAGAGAACTCACCACCAAAGTAGAGGAGCTCACCAGACTGGTTGAGACCATGCAAAAACAAAACCAACAACAGCTAACTCACAGTGGCGCCAGTACAGTCAAAATAGGACACAGTCTAATGGTGGAAAACCCTATGGCTGTCCAAGCTGTGTGGAACAAGACAGGCAAGACTGTAAACATTGTTTCACATGCATGTGGGGAGGAAGGACACCGTGCAGCAGGCTGTCTAAAGCCAGCAAAGAGACAGGGAAACTTCAGTCGGCCACTGGAGAGGGACATCTAGTGACCGAGTCTGGAAGTAAGTCCCAACCAGCAAGTGAAGGCAAAAGTGACAAAACACGCCCCTCCTCACCCTCAACCCCAGTAACGACAAGCACACAAAGTCACTGTAACCAAGTAATTCAGCTCCCTCCCCAGCCACCACGTGTAGCTAAAGCTAGAGCTGTTGCTAGCCTGACTGGGAAAAGGGCCCTAGTTCAGAGCTATTTAAATGGCTTAGCAGTCACCTCATTGCTCGACTCTGGCTCACAAGTCAGTAACCTCTCAGGCACACCATACTTCATAAAGCACTCTGGAAGGAGGACCTTGGCAGTTGTGTCAGCTTTCTGGTCACGTGTTGGGAATGCCTGTGTGAACTTTGTGAATACATCTGTAACTACCAACACATTTTCTCGGCCATCGGAGGCAGGTTCCAACATAGTGAAATCTACTGCAACAACTTCAAGAGGCCTGGTGGCTAGAAAGGGTTTCATAGGGGAACGTATCTTGGGCTGTGGCAGCTTGGTCAGTATACATCTCTGGCACTGTTTAACCCATTGTTCCACATCCTCATGCATTCCAACCCAGAAACACCTCTGTCTCAGTAAGTTCTGTGTGCGCTCTATCCCCTGATGCCCCATGTGATCATGCACACTCTCAAGTACAGCTTCTTTTAAACAAGTTGGCAAAATGAGCTGCTGGCATTCACCTCCATATCCATCATCCACAACCCGATACAACGATCCATCAACTTCCCTAACTCTGGGCCACTGTCTGAGTAGGGAGATAACAGGTTTGGCCAAACCTCTGCGTTGCTGATACTGTAGGTGGGTTTTTCTTCCTGGTCCCAAAAGTGTCGGAAGGACTTAAGTGTGGGATCAGTGTTCTGAAACTGTTGCAACTCATCTTTAGAATAACCCAGCAGAGTTGGTGTGTTACCCTGAGGGTCAGCAACATCGGTATCCTGCTCAATTGCTGTGACACGAGCCTGCCTGACCTGACAACACTTGACACCTGCACTAACTACTTCTGGCCCTAAAGCTGTCCCTTTTCTTACCACATTGCAGATGGACACACAGCCGGCCGGGACACTACTGGACTTCAAAGTCAAAAGGCGCTAACTGGGCTACCCAGCGCTGTTCAATAGCTCCTAGCTTTGCTGAGTTCAGGTGACACAGAGGGTTGTTGTCTGTTATTACAGTGAACTTTGACCCTAACAGCTACCCTCTACATTTTTCCCACACAGCCCATTTGAGAGCAAGTAGTTCCAGTTTCATGCTACTGTAGTTTCTGTCGTTTTTCTCTGCACTTCTCAGCCTCCTACTGGCATATGCAATCACACGTTTCTTTCCTTCCTGTAGCTGATAGAACTGCCCCTAGTCCTAAACTGCTGCCGTCAGTCTCTACCCTAAATGGAAGGGAGAAATCAGCGTACCCTAGTAGCGGAGCACTGATAAGTCTCTCTTTCAGCTGTTCAAGGACTCTTGACATGCTGGTGACCATAGGCTGTTCAACAGGTTTTTGGACCTAGCAGGGCTGTTTTCTTTGATGCATGCATTGACTACATCATGCAAGGACCTGCCAGCTGGGAAAAGCCCTGCAGAAACCTCCTGTAATAGCTGCAGAATCCTACAAAAGACCGCAAGTCTTTAACTGTGGTGGGGACTGGCCGCTGTTCCACTGCAGCCACTTTGTCTGGATCTGTGCCTATGCCCTCACCTGAGATCTGATGACCAAGGAAACGCACGCTGGACTGGAGGAAATGACATTTTTCTACTTCGACCTTTAACCCTGTCTCCCTGAGTCTCTGTAACACAATCTGAAGCCGTCTCAGGTGGTCTTCAAAAGTCGGCGAGTAGACTAAAATATCATCCAAGTACACAAGCATGATCTGAAACACTAAGTCACTCATGGTTGCCTGCATGAGTCTTTGAAAAGTCGCTGGCCCATTACAGACACCAAAAGGCAGTCTAGTGTACTCAAACAACCCAAAAGGAGTCGTGAAAGCTGTCTTATGTCTGTCCCTCTCTTGTACTGCCACCTGCTGGTAGCCACTGGCAAGGTCAATGGTGGAGAAAAACTTTGCACCGTGCAGTGCATCGAAGCACTCATCAATGCGTGGCAAAGGAAATAGGTCTCGTCTGGTCTTGGAGTTTAGTCGCCTGTAATCTACACAGAGCCTCAAGCTGTTGTCTGCCTTCCTCACAAGCACCATTGGGGATGCATAGGCACTAGTGCTCTCTGTGATGACACCTTTCTTGAGAAGTTGACTTATGTGTTCTCTAACCTCTTTGTACTGTGTGGGAGATGCACGTCTGTAAGGCTGAGTGACTGGTACATCTTCGACTAGATGTATCATGTTGGACCTTATCTGCATAGCCTAGATCCTCATCCTTGAATGCGAACACATCTGCATACTGAGCCAACAGTACAGCTAACTTAGCCTGCTCTTCTGGTGAGCCACCAATTTTTAGGCGCTCCAACATGAACTGCAGTTCATCATCTGATGCCCCAGCCTCTTTCTTGTCCACTGACACCTCTTCATGGTCAGCAGAGATGCGATTAAAGTGCACCTCTGCTGCCTCCTCAACACACTCAACTGCACTGAGCACACCAAGTCTGGTTCTGGGCGACAACCAAAGATCTTCCTGCGAAAAGTTCACCCCTTGGACGGGAAACACATGCTTGTTAGGCTCTACCAGAGTAGGAAACTACAACGAGGCCATTAGTTAAGGGAGTGTTGGTAGGCTCTAGTAGCATCAGTGCTGAATCAGCAGAGGGTTCCTTGAGCCCTTTTGCATATACTGTGGCAACTGAAGCTGCTGGCACATGCACTGTATTTCTCCCTGCTATCCTGGCTGCAGATGTTTTCTCCAACACTTCACCTGCTTGCACTCTCTGAAAAGCTTCCCTCCAAGCCCAGTGAAGCTCCCCTCCGAGAGCTGAGTCAAAACTAGCAATAGCCAACTCCCTGCATCTCTTAATTACATTCATGCCAATGAGCACAGGAGGGGGCTCTTCTGGCCTGTGGTCTTCCTCTTTGTCCTGCTGTTCTGTGTCTTTCTTTTCTGCCTTATGTTCATCTGACACTAGCTCTTGGTCCGTCATAAACATCGGGAAACATAGCGTGTCCACACTGCAGTAAACAAGATGGCAACTTCCGTTTTCCGGACTGCTCTCTAAAAAAAATTCCCCCACATGAGACAGTGCCCTCTGGTGGCGTTAGTAACCAGCTACTTTTTCCCACCCGGCTACAAATGTATTAGTGAACTTAAAGTCTCATAGATAAAACACACACACACACACACACACACACACACACACACACACACACAAAAACAGTAAAAAGTGTTGAAATCTTACAGTTTCCATGATGGAAGTCAGTTGAATGGCTTTCAGTCAGTCTCTGTGAGTCTTTAATCCTTGTCTGGATGCAACAAGTCCTCAGGAGAAGTGTTAATTTTGAAGAATTGTGGAGTGATAAAGTTTTCTGGACTGCTCTCTGTGTTGTCTGTGTTAAAATGATGATTTTAAGATTTTATCATCATCATCATCATCATCATCAAGATCATTAAGATCGTCATCATCAAGATCGTCATCATCAAGATAAATATTAAGATCATCATCATCAAGATTAAGTTCATCATCATCATCATCATCATCAAGAAAAAAATCATCAAAAATTTAAATTGTGAACGTCTTAAAATGTTTACGCAGTGGCCTTCCTCAGGACAGGACATCAAGGTCAAGTAACTAATCAGCATTTACATTCAGGCCCTTGTAATGTTACTTGCTATTGTGTTTCAGTGCTGCATTACTACAAAAACATCTATTAAATTACCACAAACCATTAAGTTCACACGTCTGCCAGGAATTAGTTAACATGCTTCAGAGTTTGACTCATGGCTACACTTAAACTCACAGTATTTGTCTCCCAGGGAAGCTGGCTGATATAAATTATTTAATGGGACACATGAAAAAGATTAAATGATTTTCATCAGTGAAGCGGCCATTTTGATTGTTAATATGCAGTTTTGTTATTTTTCAGACCAACAGATGAATTGATCTGGTACCGTTTTCCCTGCAATTAATAAGCATTAATATAATATAAATTTAGATTTTTATTTCAATATATTGTGTGCAATGTGACACCTAGAGTTGGGGAGAGTGTATGGCAGCAGATGAGGGACAAAAAAGTCTGCTAATTTAATTTTAACAGCCATTGAATGCTCAAGATTTTAATGTAAACACCTCTGAATTCATTGCATTGAAATATCTGACTTTGAAAACCATGTTTCTGAATTTATTTGCTCTGAGTTCACCTTTTTGGGATTAAAGATATTTACATTTCCTGATTTGCAATTTCAAAAGCTGAATTTGAATATATTTTCCACTTATGTCTCTTATTTGCTTCTATATGATCATGGCAAAGCCTGTTAATAATGTATTAGTGAACTTAAAGTCTCATAGATAAACACACACAAAAAACAGTCAAAAGGGTTGAAATCTTACAGTTTCCATGATGGAAGTCAGTTGAATGGCTTTCAGTCAGTCTCTGTGAGTCTTTAATCCTTGTCTGGATGCAACAAGTCCTCAGGAGAAGCGTTAAGTTTGAAGAAATTGTGGAGTGTTGAACTTTTCTGGACTGCTCTCTGTGTTGTCTGTGTTAAAGTGATGATTTTAAGATTTCATCATCATCATCATCATCAAGATCATTAAGATCATCATCATCAAGATCATCATAATATCATCATCATCATCATCATCAAGAAAAAATCATCAAAAAATTTAAATCATCAACATTTTAAAATGTTTACGCAGTGGCCTTCCTCAGGACAGGACATCAAGGTCAGGTAATAATCAGGATTTACATTCAGCCCTTGTAATGTTAGTTGCTATTATTCATTGCATTGAAATATCTGACTTTGAAAACCATGTGTCTGAATTGATTTGCTCTGAGTTCACCTTTTTGGGATTAAAGACATTAAATTTCCTGATTTGCAATTTCAAAAGCTGAATTTGAATATATTTTCCACTTATGTCTCTTACTTGCTTCTATATGATGATCATGGCAAGCCTGTTAATAATGTATTAGTGAACTTAAAGTCTCATAGATAAAACACACACACAAAAACAGTCAAAAGGGTTGAAATCTTACAGTTTCCATGATGGAAGTCAGTTGAATGGCTTTCAGTCAGTCTCTGTGAGTCTTTAATCCTTGTCTGGATGCAACAAGTCCTCAGGAGAAGCGTTAAGTTTGAAGAAATTGTGGAGGGACAAACTTTTCTGGACTGCTCTCTGTGTTGTCTGTGTTAAAATGATGATCCTGTGTATAAATGATGCACCTGGAGACAAACCATAGCAACCGTGGAATCCTTCACCTCCATTTTGCATGTGTGTTGTCACAGTCACGTCTCCCCTCTGTGTGTGTGTGTGTGTGTGTGTGTGTGTATGCAATCTTCTTCAGTAAAATATTTTCACTTTGCTATCAATGTGACCATTATTGTTAAAATAAATATAAATAAAAAATACCAGAAAACAGCTGTCCAATCAGTCACACATAAGAAAAGTCAAAAACGTTTCAAACTCTGCAGAAACCCTTCCTCTACAGAAGAGATATGGATTAGGCATTTCACATTTTTATGGGAGGCTCTACAGAGACTCTCATGTCTGTAAGTTATTTCTTTCAATCTTCACTTACAGCTCACTAGAAATGTGTTTATAGATAATTAGAAATGTATAACAAGTGAAATGTTCAAACACTGTTAATGGTTTTAGTTAACTGAATCTGTTGTGTTGGTGCAGAGATGTTCACAAGTCTTTTTTTGCAAGTCTAAGTCAAGTCTTAAGTCTTTGGTCACGAGTCCAAGTCAAGTCTCAAGTCTCTAAAAAATAAAAGTCTCATGGTCTCCTCAGCCTGCGTGCAGACTCTCTGCTGTAGGTGTGGTCTTGCAGGAGGACCGGCCCAGCACACGGCTACAAGACACACTGGTGTTAGACTGAGGCTTCACAAGTACAGTAAATGCAAACACAGCACTGAATGATATGAATTTCATGGCACAATTCTGGCCAAAATTTCAGCTTCCCTTTAGAAAATGACACTATTCTTCATGAGCAGTGAGGTGCTAAGGTAACATGACTAAATATTTTCATTTAGGAATGTAACATGTAAGCAAAATTTAAATGGTGAACGTCTTAAAATGTTTTACGCAGTGGCCTTCCTCAGGACAGGACATCAAGGTCAGGTAATAAATCAGGATTTACCTGAAGGCCCTTGTAATGTTAGTTGCTATTATTCATTGCATTGAAATATCTGACTTTGAAAACCATGTGTCTGAATTGATTTGCTCTGAGTTCACCGTTTTGGGATAAAAGAAATTAAATTCCTGATTTGCAATTTCAAAAGCTGAATTTGAATATATTTTCCACTTATGTCTCTTATTTGCTTCTATATTCTATATGCCTCTGTTACACCCCTGAATGGGGGAAGACATTTATACTCTCTATAGCAACCGCATCTCTTTGAGCTTCAAAAACAGATGTCGTCTCGACATCCCGTATCAACGATTTGGCTTATTATTGCAAACTTTAGAGTAATACTATTCGTCCCCAGCCAAACATTTAACTTTTTTAAACATTTTAACACTCATTAACCATGAGATTTATCATTGTCAGGCACATTTAACAGGCTAATCTTCGTTTGTGCAAGTTAAATTCAACCCAGACTGAATATGCTGTCAACATATTAATATTCCAACAGTCCATAACATTGTATAGCTCTCGATTATTACTGCTTTAGCACCAATGAATTTCCGTATAAACATCTAACTTTTCGAGCTATTCCAAGAGTTGATGTGCACGAAACAGGATGAGAACGAGACACCACAACAATTTCTTTACCGTGTGATAGGTTTAAAACAACGCATCCTATTCACATCAAAACTGGCTGACACTGACATTAAATACTCTGCAGCAGTACAAGATGTTTTGCTGCATACAGTGTACCAAGGCTTTGGACACAAACACACTGACATACGCAGAGACCTTAAACCTTTGTTGTCAAATAGTGGGGTCACTGATGAGATGATCCTTGGTCATGTGATGAAAATCACCAGTGAAGAAAATGAGAGAATGAAAAGACTTGACTCTTCCCGCCGGCAGACTGAAACAAATGCACACAGCGCACAGCTCCATCCTGATGTGCTAAAGAGACCTAGCACAAAGTCGGTGAGTGTAGAGCCCAAGCCAAGTCAAACAAAAGCAGATCTCCTGAGAGAACTCACCACCAAAGTAGAGGAGCTCACCAGACTGGTTGAGACCATGCAAAAACAAAACCAACAACAGCTAACTCACAGTGGGCGCCAGTACAGTCAAATAGGACACAGTCTAATGGTGGAAAACCCTATGGCTGTCCAAGCTGTGTGGAACAAGACAGGCAAGACTGTAAACATTGTTTCACATGCATGTGGGGAGGAAGGACACCGTGCAGCAGGCTGTCTAAAGCCAGCAAAGAGACAGGGAAACTTCAGTCGGCCACTGGAGAGGGACATCTAGTGACCGAGTCTGGAAGTAAGTCCCAACCAGCAAGTGAAGGCAAAAGTGACAAAACACGCCCCTCCTCACCCTCAACCCCAGTAACGACAAGCACACAAAGTCACTGTAACCAAGTAATTCAGCTCCCCCCAGCCACCACGTGTAGCTAAAGCTAGAGCTGTTGCTAGCCTGACTGGGAAAAGGGCCCTAGTTCAGAGCTATTTAAATGGCTTAGCAGTCACCTCATTGCTCGACTCTGGCTCACAAGTCAGTAACCTCTCAGGCACACCATACTTCATAAAGCACTCTGGAAGGAGGACCTTGGCAGTTGTGTCAGCTTTCTGGTCACGTGTTGGGAATGCCTGTGTGAACTTTGTGAATACATCTGTAACTACCAACACATTTTCTCGGCCATCGGAGGCAGGTTCCAACATAGTGAAATCTACTGCAACAACTTCAAGAGGCCTGGTGGCTAGAAAGGGTTTCATAGGGGAACGTATCTTGGGCTGTGGCAGCTTGGTCAGTATACATCTCTGGCACTGTTTAACCCATTGTTCCACATCCTCATGCATTCCAACCCAGAAACACCTCTGTCTCAGTAAGTTCTGTGTGCGCTCTATCCCCTGATGCCCATGTGATCATGCACACTCTCAAGTACAGCTTTTTAAACAAGTTGGCAAAATGAGCTGCTGGCATTCACCTCCATATCCATCATCCACAACCCGATACAACGATCCATCAACTTCCCTAACTCTGGGCCACTGTCTGAGTAGGGAGATAACAGGTTTGGCCAAACCTCTGCGTTGCTGATACTGTAGGTGGGTTTTTCTTCCTGGTCCCAAAAGTGTCGGAAGGACTTAAGTGTGGGATCAGTGTTCTGAAACTGTTGCAACTCATCTTTAGAATAACCCAGCAGAGTTGGTGTGTTACCCTGAGGGTCAGCAACATCGGTATCCTGCTCAATTGCTGTGACACGAGCCTGCCTGACCTGACAACACTTGACACCTGCACTAACTACTTCTGGCCCTAAAGCTGTCCCTTTTCTTACCACATTGCAGATGGACACACAGCCGGCCGGGACACTACTGGACTTCAAAGTCAAAAGGCGCTAACTGGGCTACCCAGCGCTGTTCAATAGCTCCTAGCTTTGCTGAGTTCAGGTGACACAGAGGGTTGTTGTCTGTTATTACAGTGAACTTTGACCCTAACAGCTACCCTCTACATTTTTCCCACACAGCCCATTTGAGAGCAAGTAGTTCCAGTTTCATGCTACTGTAGTTTCTGTCGTTTTTCTCTGCACTTCTCAGCCTCCTACTGGCATATGCAATCACACGTTTCTTTCCTTCCTGTAGCTGATAGAGAACTGCCCCTAGTCCTAAACTGCTGCCGTCAGTCTCTACCCTAAATGGAAGGGAGAAATCAGCGTACCCTAGTAGCGGAGCACTGATAAGTCTCTCTTTCAGCTGTTCAAAGGACTCTTGACATGCTGGTGACCATAGGCTGTTCAACAGGTTTTTGGACCTAGCAGGGCTGTTTTCTTTGATGCATGCATTGACTACATCATGCAAGGGACCTGCCAGCTGGGAAAAGCCCTGCAGAAACCTCCTGTAATAGCTGCAGAATCCTACAAAAGACCGCAAGTCTTTAACTGTGGTGGGGACTGGCCGCTGTTCCACTGCAGCCACTTTGTCTGGATCTGTGCCTATGCCCTCACCTGAGATCTGATGACCAAGGAAACGCACGCTGGACTGGAGGAAATGACATTTTTCTACTTCGACCTTTAACCCTGTCTCCCTGAGTCTCTGTAACACAATCTGAAGCCGTCTCAGGTGGTCTTCAAAAGTCGGCGAGTAGACTAAAATATCATCCAAGTACACAAGCATGATCTGAAACACTAAGTCACTCATGGTTGCCTGCATGAGTCTTTGAAAAGTCGCTGGCCCCATTACAGACACCAAAAGGCAGTCTAGTGTACTCAACAACCCAAAAGGAGTCGTGAAAGCTGTCTTATGTCTGTCCCTCTCTTGTACTGCCACCTGCTGGTAGCCACTGGCAAGGTCAATGGTGGAGAAAAACTTGCACCGTGCAGTGCATCGAAGCACTCATCAATGCGTGGCAAAGGAAATAGGTCTCGTCTGGTCTTGGAGTTTAGTCGCCTGTAATCTACACAGAGCCTCAAGCTGTTGTCTGCCTTCCTCACAAGCACCATTGGGGATGCATAGGCACTAGTGCTCTCTGTGATGACACCTTTCTTGAGAAGTTGACTTATGTGTTCTCTAACCTCTTTGTACTGTGTGGGAGATGCACGTCTGTAAGGCTGAGTGACTGGTACATCTTCGACTAGATGTATCTCATGTTGGACCTTATCTGCATAGCCTAGATCCTCATCCTTGAATGCGAACACATCTGCATACTGAGCCAACAGTACAGCTAACTTAGCCTGCTCTTCTGGTGAGCCACCAATTTTTAGGCGCTCCAACATGAACTGCAGTTCATCATCTGATGCCCAGCCTCTTTCTTGTCCACTGACACCTCTTCATGGTCAGCAGAGATGCGATTAAAGTGCACCTCTGCTGCCTCCTCAACACACTCAACTGCACTGAGCACACCAAGTCTGGTTCTGGGCGACAACCAAAGATCTTCCTGCGAAAAGTTCACCCCTTGGACGGGAAACACATGCTTGTTAGGCTCTACCAGAGTAGGAACTACAACGAGGCCATTAGTTAAGGGAGTGTTGGTAGGCTCTAGTAGCATCAGTGCTGAATCAGCAGAGGGTTCCTTGAGCCCTTTTGCATATACTGTGGCAACTGAAGCTGCTGGCACATGCACTGTATTTCTCCCTGCTATCCTGGCTGCAGATGTTTTCTCCAACACTTCACCTGCTTGCACTCTCTGAAAAGCTTCCCTCCAAGCCCAGTGAAGCTCCCCTCCGAGAGCTGAGTCAAAACTAGCAATAGCCAACTCCCTGCATCTCTTAATTACATTCATGCCAATGAGCACAGGAGGGGGCTCTTCTGGCCTGTGGTCTTCCTCTTTGTCCTGCTGTTCTGTGTCTTTCTTTTCTGCCTTATGTTCATCTGACACTAGCTCTTGGTCCGTCATAAACATCGGGAAACATAGCGTGTCCACACTGCAGTAAACAAGATGGCAACTTCCGTTTTCCGGACTGCTCTCTAAAAAAAATTCCCCCACATGAGACAGTGCCCTCTGGTGGCGTTAGTAACCAGCTACTTTTTCCCACCCGGCTACAAATGTATTAGTGAACTTAAAGTCTCATAGATAAAACACACACACACACACACACACACACACACACACACACACACACAAAAACAGTAAAAAGTGTTGAAATCTTACAGTTTCCATGATGGAAGTCAGTTGAATGGCTTTCAGTCAGTCTCTGTGAGTCTTTAATCCTTGTCTGGATGCAACAAGTCCTCAGGAGAAGTGTTAATTTTGAAGAAATTGTGGAGTGATAAAGTTTTCTGGACTGCTCTCTGTGTTGTCTGTGTTAAAATGATGATTTTAAGATTTCATCATCATCATCATCATCATCAAGATCATTAAGATCGTCATCATCAAGATCGTCATCATCAAGATAAATATTAAGATCATCATCATCAAGATTAAGTTCATCATCATCATCATCATCATCAAGAAAAAAAATCAAAAAATTTAAATTGTGAACGTCTTAAAATGTTTACGCAGTGGCCTTCCTCAGGACAGGACATCAAGGTCAAGTAACTAATCAGCATTTACATTCAGGCCCTTGTAATGTTACTTGCTATTGTGTTTCAGTGCTGCATATTACTACAAAAACATCTATTAAATTACCACAAACCATTAAGTTCACACGTCTGCCAGGAATTAGTTAACATGCTTCAGAGTTTGACTCATGGCTACACTTAAACTCACAGTATACCTTTGTCTCCCAGCTGGAAGCTGGCTGATATATTATTTAATGGGACACATGAAAAAGATTAAATGATTTTCATCAGTGAAGCGGCCATTTTGATTGTTAATATGCAGTTTTGTTATTTTTCAGACCAACAGATGAATTGATCTGGTACCGTTTTCCCTGCAATTAATAAGCATTAATATAATATAAATTTAGATTTTTATTTCAATATATTTTGTGTGCAATGTGACACCTAGAGTTGGGGAGAGTGTATGGCAGCAGATGAGGGACAAAAAAGTCTGCTAATTTAATTTTAACAGCCATTGAATGCTCAAGATTTTAATGTAAACACCTCTGAATTCATTGCATTGAAATATCTGACTTTGAAAACCATGTTTCTGAATTTATTTGCTCTGAGTTCACCTTTTTGGGATTAAAGATATTACATTTCCTGATTTGCAATTTCAAAAGCTGAATTTGAATATATTTTCCACTTATGTCTCTTATTTGCTTCTATATGATGATCATGGCAAAGCCTGTTAATAATGTATTAGTGAACTTAAAGTCTCATAGATAAAACACACACACAAAAACAGTCAAAAGGGTTGAAATCTTACAGTTTCCATGATGGAAGTCAGTTGAATGGCTTTCAGTCAGTCTCTGTGAGTCTTTAATCCTTGTCTGGATGCAACAAGTCCTCAGGAGAAGCGTTAAGTTTGAAGAAATTGTGGAGTGTTGAACTTTTCTGGACTGCTCTCTGTGTTGTCTGTGTTAAAGTGATGATTTTAAGATTTCATCATCATCATCATCATCAAGATCATTAAGATCATCATCATCAAGATCATCATAATATCATCATCATCATCATCATCAAGAAAAATCATCAAAAAATTTAAATCATCAACATTTTAAAATGTTTACGCAGTGGCCTTCCTCAGGACAGGACATCAAGGTCAGGTAATAATCAGGATTTACATTCAGGCCCTTGTAATGTTAGTTGCTATTATTCATTGCATTGAATATCTGACTTTGAAAACCATGTGTCTGAATTGATTTGCTCTGAGTTCACCTTTTTGGGATTAAAGACATTAAATTTCCTGATTTGCAATTTCAAAAGCTGAATTTGAATATATTTTCCACTTATGTCTCTTACTTGCTTCTATATGATGATCATGGCAAAGCCTGTTAATAATGTATTAGTGAACTTAAAGTCTCATAGATAAAACACACACACAAAAACAGTCAAAAGGGTTGAAATCTTACAGTTTCCATGATGGAAGTCAGTTGAATGGCTTTCAGTCAGTCTCTGTGAGTCTTTAATCCTTGTCTGGATGCAACAAGTCCTCAGGAGAAGCGTTAAGTTTGAAGAAATTGTGGAGGGACAAACTTTTCTGGACTGCTCTCTGTGTTGTCTGTGTTAAAATGATGATCCTGTGTATAAATGATGCACCTGGAGACAAACCATAGCAACCGTGGAATCCTTCACCTCCATTTTGTGCATGTGTGTTGTCACAGTCACGTCTCCCCTCTGTGTGTGTGTGTGTGTGTGTGTGTGTGTGTATGCAATCTTCTTCAGTAAAATATTTTCACTTTGCTATCAATGTGACCATTATTGTTAAAATAAATATAAATAAAAAATACCAGAAAACAGCTGTCCAATCAGTCACACATAAGAAAAGTCATAAAACGTTTCAAACTCTGCAGAAACCCTTCCTCTACAGAAGAGATATGGATTAGGCATTTCACATTTTTATGGGAGGCTCTACAGAGACTCTCATGTCTGTAAGTTATTTCTTTCAATCTTCACTTACAGCTCACTAGAAATGTGTTTATAGATAATTAGAAATGTATAACAAGTGAAATGTTCAAACACTGTTAATGGTTTTAGTTAACTGAATCTGTTGTGTTGGTGCAGAGATGTTCACAAGTCTTTTTTTGCAAGTCTAAGTCAAGTCTTAAGTCTTTGGTCACGAGTCCAAGTCAAGTCTCAAGTCTCTAAAAAAAAAGTCTCATGGTCTCCTCAGCCTGCGTGCAGACTCTCTGCTGTAGGTGTGGTCTTGCAGGAGGACCGGCCCAGCACACGGCTACAAGACACACTGGTGTTAGACTGAGGCTTCACAAGTACAGTAAATGCAAACAGCACTGAATGATATGAATTTCATGGCACAATTCTGGCCAAAAATTTCAGCTTCCCTTTAGAAAATGACACTATTCTTCATGAGCAGTGAGGTGCTAAGGTAACATGACTAAATATTTTCATTTAGGAATATGTAACATGTAAGCAAAAAATTTAAATGGTGAACGTCTTAAAATGTTTACGCAGTGGCCTTCCTCAGGACAGGACATCAAGGTCAGGTAATAAATCAGGATTTACCTGAAGGCCCTTGTAATGTTAGTTGCTATTATTCATTGCATTGAAATATCTGACTTTGAAAACCATGTGTCTGAATTGATTTGCTCTGAGTTCACCGTTTTGGGATAAAAGAAATTAAATTTCCTGATTTGCAATTTCAAAAGCTGAATTTGAATATATTTTCCACTTATGTCTCTTATTTGCTTCTATATTCTATATGCCTCTGTTACACCCCTGAATGGGGGAAGACATTTATACTCTCTATAGCAACCGCATCTCTTTGAGCTTCAAAAACAGATGTCGTCTCGACATCCCGTATCAACGATTTGGCTTATTATTGCAAACTTTAGAGTAATGACTATTCGTCCCCAGCCAAACATTTAACTTTTTTAAACATTTTAACACTCATTAACCATGAGATTTATCATTGTCAGGCACATTTAACAGGCTAATCTTCGTTTGTGCAAGTTAAATTCAACCCAGACTGAATATGCTGTCAACATATTAATATTCCAACAGTCCATAACATTGTATAGCTCTCGATTATTACTGCTTTAGCACCAATGAATTTCCGTATAAACATCTAACTTTTCGAGCTATTCCAAGAGTTGATGTGCACGAAACAGGATGAGAACGAGACACCACAACAATTTCTTTACCGTGTGATAGGTTTAAAACAACGCATCCTATTCACATCAAAACTGGCTGACACTGACATTAAATACTCTGCAGCTACAGTACAAGATGTTTTGCTGCATACAGTGTACCAAGGCTTTGGACACAAACACACTGACATACGCAGAGACCTTAAACCTTTGTTGTCAAATAGTGGGGTCACTGATGAGATGATCCTTGGTCATGTGATGAAAATCACCAGTGAAGAAAATGAGAGAATGAAAAGACTTGACTCTTCCCGCCGGCAGACTGAAACAAATGCACACAGCGCACAGCTCCATCCTGATGTGCTAAAGAGACCTAGCACAAAGTCGGTGAGTGTAGAGCCCAAGCCAAGTCAAACAAAAGCAGATCTCCTGAGAGAACTCACCACCAAAGTAGAGGAGCTCACCAGACTGGTTGAGACCATGCAAAAACAAAACCAACAACAGCTAACTCACAGTGGGCGCCAGTACAGTCAAAATAGGACACAGTCTAATGGTGGAAAACCCTATGGCTGTCCAAGCTGTGTGGAACAAGACAGGCAAGACTGTAAACATTGTTTCACATGCATGTGGGGAGGAAGGACACCGTGCAGCAGGCTGTCTAAAGCCAGCAAAGAGACAGGGAAACTTCAGTCGGCCACTGAGAGGGACATCTAGTGACCGAGTCTGGAAGTAAGTCCCAACCAGCAAGTGAAGGCAAAAGTGACAAAACACGCCCCTCCTCACCCTCAACCCCAGTAACGACAAGCACACAAAGTCACTGTAACCAAGTAATTCAGCTCCCTCCCCAGCCACCACGTGTAGCTAAAGCTGTTGCTAGCCTGACTGGGAAAAGGGCCCTAGTTCAGAGCTATTTAAATGGCTTAGCAGTCACCTCATTGCTCGACTCTGGCTCACAAGTCAGTAACCTCTCAGGCACACCATACTTCATAAAGCACTCTGGAAGGAGGACCTTGGCAGTTGTGTCAGCTTTCTGGTCACGTGTTGGAATGCCTGTGTGAACTTTGTGAATACATCTGTAACTACCAACACATTTTCTCGGCCATCGGAGGCAGGTTCCAACATAGTGAAATCTACTGCAACAACTTCAAGAGGCCTGGTGGCTAGAAAGGGTTTCATAGGGGAACGTATCTTGGGCTGTGGCAGCTTGGTCAGTATACATCTCTGGCACTGTTTAACCCATTGTTCCACATCCTCATGCATTCCAACCCAGAAACACCTCTGTCTCAGTAAGTTCTGTGTGCGCTCTATCCCCTGATGCCCCATGTGATCATGCACACTCTCAAGTACAGCTTCTTTTAAACAAGTTGGCAAAATGAGCTGCTGGCATTCACCTCCATATCCATCATCCACAACCCGATACAACGATCCATCAACTTCCCTAACTCTGGGCCACTGTCTGAGTAGGGAGATAACAGGTTTGGCCAAACCTCTGCGTTGCTGATACTGTAGGTGGGTTTTCTTCCTGGTCCCAAAAGTGTCGGAAGGACTTAAGTGTGGGATCAGTGTTCTGAAACTGTTGCAACTCATCTTTAGAATAACCCAGCAGAGTTGGTGTGTTACCCTGAGGGTCAGCAACATCGGTATCCTGCTCAATTGCTGTGACACGAGCCTGCCTGACCTGACAACACTTGACACCTGCACTAACTACTTCTGGCCCTAAAGCTGTCCCTTTTCTTACCACATTGCAGATGGACACACAGCCGGCCGGGACACTACTGGACTTCAAAGTCAAAAGGCGCTAACTGGGCTACCCAGCGCTGTTCAATAGCTCCTAGCTTTGCTGAGTTCAGGTGACACAGAGGGTTGTTGTCTGTTATTACAGTGAACTTTGACCCTAACAGCTACCCTCTACATTTTTCCCACACAGCCCATTTGAGAGCAAGTAGTTCCAGTTTCATGCTACTGTAGTTTCTGTCGTTTTTCTCTGCACTTCTCAGCCTCCTACTGGCATATGCAATCACACGTTTCTTTCCTTCCTGTAGCTGATAGAGAACTGCCCCTAGTCCTAAACTGCTGCCGTCAGTCTCTACCCTAAATGGAAGGGAGAAATCAGCGTACCCTAGTAGCGGAGCACTGATAAGTCTCTCTTTCAGCTGTTCAAAGGACTCTTGACATGCTGGTGACCATAGGCTGTTCAACAGGTTTTTGGACCTAGCAGGGCTGTTTTCTTTGATGCATGCATTGACTACATCATGCAAGGGACCTGCCAGCTGGGAAAAGCCCTGCAGAAACCTCCTGTAATAGCTGCAGAATCCTACAAAAGACCGCAAGTCTTTAACTGTGGTGGGGACTGGCCGCTGTTCCACTGCAGCCACTTTGTCTGGATCTGTGCCTATGCCCTCACCTGAGATCTGATGACCAAGGAAACGCACGCTGGACTGGAGGAAATGACATTTTTCTACTTCGACCTTTAACCCTGTCTCCCTGAGTCTCTGTAACACAATCTGAAGCCGTCTCAGGTGGTCTTCAAAAGTCGGCGAGTAGACTAAATATCATCCAAGTACACAAGCATGATCTGAAACACTAAGTCACTCATGGTTGCCTGCATGAGTCTTTGAAAAGTCGCTGGCCCATTACAGACACCAAAAGGCAGTCTAGTGTACTCAAACAACCCAAAAGGAGTCGTGAAAGCTGTCTTATGTCTGTCCCTCTCTTGTACTGCCACCTGCTGGTAGCCACTGGCAAGGTCAATGGTGGAGAAAAACTTTGCACCGTGCAGTGCATCGAAGCACTCATCAATGCGTGGCAAAGGAAATAGGTCTCGTCTGGTCTTGGAGTTTAGTCGCCTGTAATCTACACAGAGCCTCAAGCTGTTGTCTGCCTTCCTCACAAGCACCATTGGGGATGCATAGGCACTAGTGCTCTCTGTGATGACACCTTTCTTGAGAAGTTGACTTATGTGTTCTCTAACCTCTTTGTACTGTGTGGGAGATGCACGTCTGTAAGGCTGAGTGACTGGTACATCTTCGACTAGATGTATCTCATGTTGGACCTTATCTGCATAGCCTAGATCCTCATCCTTGAATGCGAACACATCTGCATACTGAGCCAACAGTACAGCTAACTTAGCCTGCTCTTCTGGTGAGCCACCAATTTTTAGGCGCTCCAACATGAACTGCAGTTCATCATCTGATGCCCCAGCCTCTTTCTTGTCCACTGACACCTCTTCATGGTCAGCAGAGATGCGATTAAAGTGCACCTCTGCTGCCTCCTCAACACACTCAACTGCACTGAGCACACCAAGTCTGGTTCTGGGCGACAACCAAAGATCTTCCTGCGAAAAGTTCACCCCTTGGACGGGAAACACATGCTTGTTAGGCTCTACCAGAGTAGGAACTACAACGAGGCCATTAGTTAAGGGAGTGTTGGTAGGCTCTAGTAGCATCAGTGCTGAATCAGCAGAGGGTTCCTTGAGCCCTTTTGCATATACTGTGGCAACTGAAGCTGCTGGCACATGCACTGTATTTCTCCCTGCTATCCTGGCTGCAGATGTTTTCTCCAACACTTCACCTGCTTGCACTCTCTGAAAAGCTTCCCTCCAAGCCCAGTGAAGCTCCCCTCCGAGAGCTGAGTCAAAACTAGCAATAGCCAACTCCCTGCATCTCTTAATTACATTCATGCCAATGAGCACAGGAGGGGGCTCTTCTGGCCTGTGGTCTTCCTCTTTGTCCTGCTGTTCTGTGTCTTTCTTTTCTGCCTTATGTTCATCTGACACTAGCTCTTGGTCCGTCATAAACATCGGGAAACATAGCGTGTCCACACTGCAGTAAACAAGATGGCAACTTCCGTTTTCCGGACTGCTCTCTAAAAAAAATTCCCCCACATGAGACAGTGCCCTCTGGTGGCGTTAGTAACCAGCTACTTTTTCCCACCCGGCTACAAATGTATTAGTGAACTTAAAGTCTCATAGATAAAACACACACACACACACACACACACACACACACACACACACACAAAAACAGTAAAAAGTGTTGAAATCTTACAGTTTCCATGATGGAAGTCAGTTGAATGGCTTTCAGTCAGTCTCTGTGAGTCTTTAATCCTTGTCTGGATGCAACAAGTCCTCAGGAGAAGTGTTAATTTTGAAGAAATTGTGGAGTGATAAAGTTTTCTGGACTGCTCTCTGTGTTGTCTGTGTTAAAATGATGATTTTAAGATTTCATCATCATCATCATCATCATCAAGATCATTAAGATCGTCATCATCAAGATCGTCATCATCAAGATAAATATTAAGATCATCATCATCAAGATTAAGTTCATCATCATCATCATCATCATCAAGAAAAAAATCATCAAAAAATTTAAATTGTGAACGTCTTAAAATGTTTACGCAGTGGCCTTCCTCAGGACAGGACATCAAGGTCAAGTAACTAATCAGCATTTACATTCAGGCCCTTGTAATGTTACTTGCTATTGTGTTTCAGTGCTGCATATTACTACAAAAACATCTATTAAATTACCACAAACCATTAAGTTCACACGTCTGCCAGGAATTAGTTAACATGCTTCAGAGTTTGACTCATGGCTACACTTAAACTCACAGTATACCTTTGTCTCCCAGCTGGAAGCTGGCTGATATAAATTATTTAATGGGACACATGAAAAAGATTAAATGATTTTCATCAGTGAAGCGGCCATTTTGATTGTTAATATGCAGTTTTGTTATTTTTCAGACCAACAGATGAATTGATCTGGTACCGTTTTCCCTGCAATTAATAAGCATTAATATAATATAAATTTAGATTTTATTTCAATATATTTTGTGTGCAATGTGACACCTAGAGTTGGGGAGAGTGTATGGCAGCAGATGAGGGACAAAAAAGTCTGCTAATTTAATTTTAACAGCCATTGAATGCTCAAGATTTTAATGTAAACACCTCTGAATTCATTGCATTGAAATATCTGACTTTGAAAACCATGTTTCTGAATTTATTTGCTCTGAGTTCACCTTTTTGGGATTAAAGATATTACATTTCCTGATTTGCAATTTCAAAAGCTGAATTTGAATATATTTTCCACTTATGTCTCTTATTTGCTTATATGATGATCATGGCAAAGCCTGTTAATAATGTATTAGTGAACTTAAAGTCTCATAGATAAAACACACACACAAAAACAGTCAAAAGGGTTGAAATCTTACAGTTTCCATGATGGAAGTCAGTTGAATGGCTTTCAGTCAGTCTCTGTGAGTCTTTAATCCTTGTCTGGATGCAACAAGTCCTCAGGAGAAGCGTTAAGTTTGAAGAAATTGTGGAGTGTTGAACTTTTCTGGACTGCTCTCTGTGTTGTCTGTGTTAAAGTGATGATTTTAAGATTTCATCATCATCATCATCATCAAGATCATTAAGATCATCATCATCAAGATCATCATAATATCATCATCATCATCATCATCAAGAAAAAATCATCAAAAAATTTAAATCATCAACATTTTAAAATGTTTACGCAGTGGCCTTCCTCAGGACAGGACATCAAGGTCAGGTAATAATCAGGATTTACATTCAGGCCCTTGTAATGTTAGTTGCTATTATTCATTGCATTGAAATATCTGACTTTGAAAACCATGTGTCTGAATTGATTTGCTCTGAGTTCACCTTTTTGGGATTAAAGACATTAAATTTCCTGATTTGCAATTTCAAAAGCTGAATTTGAATATATTTTCCACTTATGTCTCTTACTTGCTTCTATATGATGATCATGGCAAAGCCTGTTAATAATGTATTAGTGAACTTAAAGTCTCATAGATAAAACACACACACAAAAACAGTCAAAAGGGTTGAAATCTTACAGTTTCCATGATGGAAGTCAGTTGAATGGCTTTCAGTCAGTCTCTGTGAGTCTTTAATCCTTGTCTGGATGCAACAAGTCCTCAGGAGAAGCGTTAAGTTTGAAGAAATTGTGGAGGGACAAACTTTTCTGGACTGCTCTCTGTGTTGTCTGTGTTAAAATGATGATCCTGTGTATAAATGATGCACCTGGAGACAAACCATAGCAACCGTGGAATCCTTCACCTCCATTTTGTGCATGTGTGTTGTCACAGTCACGTCTCCCCTCTGTGTGTGTGTGTGTGTGTGTGTGTGTGTGTATGCAATCTTCTTCAGTAAAATATTTTCACTTTGCTATCAATGTGACCATTATTGTTAAAATAAATATAAATAAAAAATACCAGAAAACAGCTGTCCAATCAGTCACACATAAGAAAAGTCATAAAACGTTTCAAACTCTGCAGAAACCCTTCCTCTACAGAAGAGATATGGATTAGGCATTTCACATTTTTATGGGAGGCTCTACAGAGACTCTCATGTCTGTAAGTTATTTCTTTCAATCTTCACTTACAGCTCACTAGAAATGTGTTTATAGATAATTAGAAATGTATAACAAGTGAAATGTTCAAACACTGTTAATGGTTTTAGTTAACTGAATCTGTTGTGTTGGTGCAGAGATGTTCACAAGTCTTTTTTTGCAAGTCTAAGTCAAGTCTTAAGTCTTTGGTCACGAGTCCAAGTCAAGTCTCAAGTCTCTAAAAAATAAAGTCTCATGGTCTCCTCAGCCTGCGTGCAGACTCTCTGCTGTAGGTGTGGTCTTGCAGGAGGACCGGCCCAGCACACGGCTACAAGACACACTGGTGTTAGACTGAGGCTTCACAAGTACAGTAAATGCAACACAGCACTGAATGATATGAATTTCATGGCACAATTCTGGCCAAAAATTTCAGCTTCCCTTTAGAAAATGACACTATTCTTCATGAGCAGTGAGGTGCTAAGGTAACATGACTAAATATTTTCATTTAGGAATATGTAACATGTAAGCAAAAAATTTAAATGGTGAACGTCTTAAAATGTTTACGCAGTGGCCTTCCTCAGGACAGGACATCAAGGTCAGGTAATAAATCAGGATTTACCTGAAGGCCCTTGTAATGTTAGTTGCTATTATTCATTGCATTGAAATATCTGACTTTGAAAACCATGTGTCTGAATTGATTTGCTCTGAGTTCACCGTTTTGGGATAAAAGAAATTAAATTTCCTGATTTGCAATTTCAAAAGCTGAATTTGAATATATTTTCCACTTATGTCTCTTATTTGCTTCTATATTCTATATGCCTCTGTTACACCCCTGAATGGGGGAAGACATTTATACTCTCTATAGCAACCGCATCTCTTTGAGCTTCAAAAACAGATGTCGTCTCGACATCCCGTATCAACGATTTGGCTTATTATTGCAAACTTTAGAGTAATGACTATTCGTCCCCAGCCAAACATTAACTTTTTTAAACATTTTAACACTCATTAACCATGAGATTTATCATTGTCAGGCACATTTAACAGGCTAATCTTCGTTTGTGCAAGTTAAATTCAACCCAGACTGAATATGCTGTCAACATATTAATATTCCAACAGTCCATAACATTGTATAGCTCTCGATTATTACTGCTTTAGCACCAATGAATTTCCGTATAAACATCTAACTTTTCGAGCTATTCCAAGAGTTGATGTGCACGAAACAGGATGAGAACGAGACACCACAACAATTTCTTTACCGTGTGATAGGTTTAAAACAACGCATCCTATTCACATCAAAACTGGCTGACACTGACATTAAATACTCTGCAGCTACAGTACAAGATGTTTTGCTGCATACAGTGTACCAAGGCTTTGGACACAAACACACTGACATACGCAGAGACCTTAAACCTTTGTTGTCAAATAGTGGGGTCACTGATGAGATGATCCTTGGTCATGTGATGAAAATCACCAGTGAAGAAAATGAGAGAATGAAAAGACTTGACTCTTCCCGCCGGCAGACTGAAACAAATGCACACAGCGCACAGCTCCATCCTGATGTGCTAAAGAGACCTAGCACAAAGTCGGTGAGTGTAGAGCCCAAGCCAAGTCAAACAAAAGCAGATCTCCTGAGAGAACTCACCACCAAAGTAGAGGAGCTCACCAGACTGGTTGAGACCATGCAAAAACAAAACCAACAACAGCTAACTCACAGTGGGCGCCAGTACAGTCAAAATAGGACACAGTCTAATGGTGGAAAACCCTATGGCTGTCCAAGCTGTGTGGAACAAGACAGGCAAGACTGTAAACATTGTTTCACATGCATGTGGGGAGGAAGGACACCGTGCAGCAGGCTGTCTAAAGCCAGCAAAGAGACAGGGAAACTTCAGTCGGCCACTGGAGAGGGACATCTAGTGACCGAGTCTGGAAGTAAGTCCCAACCAGCAAGTGAAGGCAAAAGTGACAAAACACGCCCCTCCTCACCCTCAACCCCAGTAACGACAAGCACACAAAGTCACTGTAACCAAGTAATTCAGCTCCCTCCCCAGCCACCACGTGTAGCTAAAGCTAGAGCTGTTGCTAGCCTGACTGGGAAAAGGGCCCTAGTTCAGAGCTATTTAAATGGCTTAGCAGTCACCTCATTGCTCGACTCTGGCTCACAAGTCAGTAACCTCTCAGGCACACCATACTTCATAAAGCACTCTGGAAGGAGGACCTTGGCAGTTGTGTCAGCTTTCTGGTCACGTGTTGGGAATGCCTGTGTGAACTTTGTGAATACATCTGTAACTACCAACACATTTTCTCGGCCATCGGAGGCAGGTTCCAACATAGTGAAATCTACTGCAACAACTTCAAGAGGCCTGGTGGCTAGAAAGGGTTTCATAGGGGAACGTATCTTGGGCTGTGGCAGCTTGGTCAGTATACATCTCTGGCACTGTTTAACCCATTGTTCCACATCCTCATGCATTCCAACCCAGAAACACCTCTGTCTCAGTAAGTTCTGTGTGCGCTCTATCCCCTGATGCCCCATGTGATCATGCACACTCTCAAGTACAGCTTCTTTTAAACAAGTTGGCAAAATGAGCTGCTGGCATTCACCTCCATATCCATCATCCACAACCCGATACAACGATCCATCAACTTCCCTAACTCTGGGCCACTGTCTGAGTAGGGAGATAACAGGTTTGGCCAAACCTCTGCGTTGCTGATACTGTAGGTGGGTTTTTCTTCCTGGTCCCAAAAGTGTCGGAAGGACTTAAGTGTGGGATCAGTGTTCTGAAACTGTTGCAACTCATCTTTAGAATAACCCAGCAGAGTTGGTGTGTTACCCTGAGGGTCAGCAACATCGGTATCCTGCTCAATTGCTGTGACACGAGCCTGCCTGACCTGACAACACTTGACACCTGCACTAACTACTTCTGGCCCTAAAGCTGTCCCTTTTCTTACCACATTGCAGATGGACACACAGCCGGCCGGGACACTACTGGACTTCAAAGTCAAAAGGCGCTAACTGGGCTACCCAGCGCTGTTCAATAGCTCCTAGCTTTGCTGAGTTCAGGTGACACAGAGGGTTGTTGTCTGTTATTACAGTGAACTTTGACCCTAACAGCTACCCTCTACATTTTTCCCACACAGCCCATTTGAGAGCAAGTAGTTCCAGTTTCATGCTACTGTAGTTTCTGTCGTTTTTCTCTGCACTTCTCAGCCTCCTACTGGCATATGCAATCACACGTTTCTTTCCTTCCTGTAGCTGATAGAGAACTGCCCCTAGTCCTAAACTGCTGCCGTCAGTCTCTACCCTAAATGGAAGGGAGAAATCAGCGTACCCTAGTAGCGGAGCACTGATAAGTCTCTCTTTCAGCTGTTCAAAGGACTCTTGACATGCTGGTGACCATAGGCTGTTCAACAGGTTTTTGGACCTAGCAGGGCTGTTTTCTTTGATGCATGCATTGACTACATCATGCAAGGGACCTGCCAGCTGGGAAAAGCCCTGCAGAAACCTCCTGTAATAGCTGCAGAATCCTACAAAAGACCGCAAGTCTTTAACTGTGGTGGGGACTGGCCGCTGTTCCACTGCAGCCACTTTGTCTGGATCTGTGCCTATGCCCTCACCTGAGATCTGATGACCAAGGAAACGCACGCTGGACTGGAGGAAATGACATTTTTCTACTTCGACCTTTAACCCTGTCTCCCTGAGTCTCTGTAACACAATCTGAAGCCGTCTCAGGTGGTCTTCAAAAGTCGGCGAGTAGACTAAAATATCATCCAAGTACACAAGCATGATCTGAAACACTAAGTCACTCATGGTTGCCTGCATGAGTCTTTGAAAAGTCGCTGGCCCATTACAGACACCAAAAGGCAGTCTAGTGTACTCAAACAACCCAAAAGGAGTCGTGAAAGCTGTCTTATGTCTGTCCCTCTCTTGTACTGCCACCTGCTGGTAGCCACTGGCAAGGTCAATGGTGGAGAAAAACTTTGCACCGTGCAGTGCATCGAAGCACTCATCAATGCGTGGCAAAGGAAATAGGTCTCGTCTGGTCTTGGAGTTTAGTCGCCTGTAATCTACACAGAGCCTCAAGCTGTTGTCTGCCTTCCTCACAAGCACCATTGGGGATGCATAGGCACTAGTGCTCTCTGTGATGACACCTTTCTTGAGAAGTTGACTTATGTGTTCTCTAACCTCTTTGTACTGTGTGGGAGATGCACGTCTGTAAGGCTGAGTGACTGGTACATCTTCGACTAGATGTATCTCATGTTGGACCTTATCTGCATAGCCTAGATCCTCATCCTTGAATGCGAACACATCTGCATACTGAGCCAACAGTACAGCTAACTTAGCCTGCTCTTCTGGTGAGCCACCAATTTTTAGGCGCTCCAACATGAACTGCAGTTCATCATCTGATGCCCCAGCCTCTTTCTTGTCCACTGACACCTCTTCATGGTCAGCAGAGATGCGATTAAAGTGCACCTCTGCTGCCTCCTCAACACACTCAACTGCACTGAGCACACCAAGTCTGGTTCTGGGCGACAACCAAAGATCTTCCTGCGAAAAGTTCACCCCTTGGACGGGAAACACATGCTTGTTAGGCTCTACCAGAGTAGGAACTACAACGAGGCCATTAGTTAAGGGAGTGTTGGTAGGCTCTAGTAGCATCAGTGCTGAATCAGCAGAGGGTTCCTTGAGCCCTTTTGCATATACTGTGGCAACTGAAGCTGCTGGCACATGCACTGTATTTCTCCCTGCTATCCTGGCTGCAGATGTTTTCTCCAACACTTCACCTGCTTGCACTCTCTGAAAAGCTTCCCTCCAAGCCCAGTGAAGCTCCCCTCCGAGAGCTGAGTCAAAACTAGCAATAGCCAACTCCCTGCATCTCTTAATTACATTCATGCCAATGAGCACAGGAGGGGGCTCTTCTGGCCTGTGGTCTTCCTCTTTGTCCTGCTGTTCTGTGTCTTTCTTTTCTGCCTTATGTTCATCTGACACTAGCTCTTGGTCCGTCATAAACATCGGGAAACATAGCGTGTCCACACTGCAGTAAACAAGATGGCAACTTCCGTTTTCCGGACTGCTCTCTAAAAAAAATTCCCCCACATGAGACAGTGCCCTCTGGTGGCGTTAGTAACCAGCTACTTTTTCCCACCCGGCTACAAATGTATTAGTGAACTTAAAGTCTCATAGATAAAACACACACACACACACACACACACACACACACACACACACACAAAAACAGTAAAAAGTGTTGAAATCTTACAGTTTCCATGATGGAAGTCAGTTGAATGGCTTTCAGTCAGTCTCTGTGAGTCTTTAATCCTTGTCTGGATGCAACAAGTCCTCAGGAGAAGTGTTAATTTTGAAGAAATTGTGGAGTGATAAAGTTTTCTGGACTGCTCTCTGTGTTGTCTGTGTTAAAATGATGATTTTAAGATTTCATCATCATCATCATCATCATCAAGATCATTAAGATCGTCATCATCAAGATCGTCATCATCAAGATAAATATTAAGATCATCATCATCAAGATTAAGTTCATCATCATCATCATCATCATCAAGAAAAAAATCATCAAAAAATTTAAATTGTGAACGTCTTAAAATGTTTACGCAGTGGCCTTCCTCAGGACAGGACATCAAGGTCAAGTAACTAATCAGCATTTACATTCAGGCCCTTGTAATGTTACTTGCTATTGTGTTTCAGTGCTGCATATTACTACAAAAACATCTATTAAATTACCACAAACCATTAAGTTCACACGTCTGCCAGGAATTAGTTAACATGCTTCAGAGTTTGACTCATGGCTACACTTAAACTCACAGTATACCTTTGTCTCCCAGCTGGAAGCTGGCTGATATAAATTATTTAATGGGACACATGAAAAAGATTAAATGATTTTCATCAGTGAAGCGGCCATTTTGATTGTTAATATGCAGTTTTGTTATTTTTCAGACCAACAGATGAATTGATCTGGTACCGTTTTCCCTGCAATTAATAAGCATTAATATAATATAAATTTAGATTTTTATTTCAATATATTTTGTGTGCAATGTGACACCTAGAGTTGGGGAGAGTGTATGGCAGCAGATGAGGGACAAAAAAGTCTGCTAATTTAATTTTAACAGCCATTGAATGCTCAAGATTTTAATGTAAACACCTCTGAATTCATTGCATTGAAATATCTGACTTTGAAAACCATGTTTCTGAATTTATTTGCTCTGAGTTCACCTTTTTGGGATTAAAGATATTACATTTCCTGATTTGCAATTTCAAAAGCTGAATTTGAATATATTTTCCACTTATGTCTCTTATTTGCTTCTATATGATGATCATGGCAAAGCCTGTTAATAATGTATTAGTGAACTTAAAGTCTCATAGATAAAACACACACACAAAAACAGTCAAAAGGGTTGAAATCTTACAGTTTCCATGATGGAAGTCAGTTGAATGGCTTTCAGTCAGTCTCTGTGAGTCTTTAATCCTTGTCTGGATGCAACAAGTCCTCAGGAGAAGCGTTAAGTTTGAAGAAATTGTGGAGTGTTGAACTTTTCTGGACTGCTCTCTGTGTTGTCTGTGTTAAAGTGATGATTTTAAGATTTCATCATCATCATCATCAAGATCATTAAGATCATCATCATCAAGATCATCATAATATCATCATCATCATCATCATCAAGAAAAAATCATCAAAAAATTTAAATCATCAACATTTTAAAATGTTTACGCAGTGGCCTTCCTCAGGACAGGACATCAAGGTCAGGTAATAATCAGGATTTACATTCAGGCCCTTGTAATGTTAGTTGCTATTATTCATTGCATTGAAATATCTGACTTTGAAAACCATGTGTCTGAATTGATTTGCTCTGAGTTCACCTTTTTGGGATTAAAGACATTAAATTTCCTGATTTGCAATTTCAAAAGCTGAATTTGAATATATTTTCCACTTATGTCTCTTACTTGCTTCTATATGATGATCATGGCAAAGCCTGTTAATAATGTATTAGTGAACTTAAAGTCTCATAGATAAAACACACACACAAAAACAGTCAAAAGGGTTGAAATCTTACAGTTTCCATGATGGAAGTCAGTTGAATGGCTTTCAGTCAGTCTCTGTGAGTCTTTAATCCTTGTCTGGATGCAACAAGTCCTCAGGAGAAGCGTTAAGTTTGAAGAAATTGTGGAGGGACAAACTTTTCTGGACTGCTCTCTGTGTTGTCTGTGTTAAAATGATGATCCTGTGTATAAATGATGCACCTGGAGACAAACCATAGCAACCGTGGAATCCTTCACCTCCATTTTGTGCATGTGTGTTGTCACAGTCACGTCTCCCCTCTGTGTGTGTGTGTGTGTGTGTGTGTGTGTGTGTGTATGCAATCTTCTTCAGTAAAATATTTTCACTTTGCTATCAATGTGACCATTATTGTTAAAATAAATATAAATAAAAAATACCAGAAAACAGCTGTCCAATCAGTCACACATAAGAAAAGTCATAAAACGTTTCAAACTCTGCAGAAACCCTTCCTCTACAGAAGAGATATGGATTAGGCATTTCACATTTTTATGGGAGGCTCTACAGAGACTCTCATGTCTGTAAGTTATTTCTTTCAATCTTCACTTACAGCTCACTAGAAATGTGTTTATAGATAATTAGAAATGTATAACAAGTGAAATGTTCAAACACTGTTAATGGTTTTAGTTAACTGAATCTGTTGTGTTGGTGCAGAGATGTTCACAAGTCTTTTTTTGCAAGTCTAAGTCAAGTCTTAAGTCTTTGGTCACGAGTCCAAGTCAAGTCTCAAGTCTCTAAAAAATAAAAGTCTCATGGTCTCCTCAGCCTGCGTGCAGACTCTCTGCTGTAGGTGTGGTCTTGCAGGAGGACCGGCCCAGCACACGGCTACAAGACACACTGGTGTTAGACTGAGGCTTCACAAGTACAGTAAATGCAACACAGCACTGAATGATATGAATTTCATGGCACAATTCTGGCCAAAAATTTCAGCTTCCCTTTAGAAAATGACACTATTCTTCATGAGCAGTGAGGTGCTAAGGTAACATGACTAAATATTTTCATTTAGGAATATGTAACATGTAAGCAAAAAATTTAAATGGTGAACGTCTTAAAATGTTTACGCAGTGGCCTTCCTCAGGACAGGACATCAAGGTCAGGTAATAAATCAGGATTTACCTGAAGGCCCTTGTAATGTTAGTTGCTATTATTCATTGCATTGAAATATCTGACTTTGAAAACCATGTGTCTGAATTGATTTGCTCTGAGTTCACCGTTTTGGGATAAAAGAAATTAAATTTCCTGATTTGCAATTTCAAAAGCTGAATTTGAATATATTTTCCACTTATGTCTCTTATTTGCTTCTATATTCTATATGCCTCTGTTACACCCCTGAATGGGGGAAGACATTTATACTCTCTATAGCAACCGCATCTCTTTGAGCTTCAAAAACAGATGTCGTCTCGACATCCCGTATCAACGATTTGGCTTATTATTGCAAACTTTAGAGTAATGACTATTCGTCCCCAGCCAAACATTTAACTTTTTTAAACATTTTAACACTCATTAACCATGAGATTTATCATTGTCAGGCACATTTAACAGGCTAATCTTCGTTTGTGCAAGTTAAATTCAACCCAGACTGAATATGCTGTCAACATATTAATATTCCAACAGTCCATAACATTGTATAGCTCTCGATTATTACTGCTTTAGCACCAATGAATTTCCGTATAAACATCTAACTTTTCGAGCTATTCCAAGAGTTGATGTGCACGAAACAGGATGAGAACGAGACACCACAACAATTTCTTTACCGTGTGATAGGTTTAAAACAACGCATCCTATTCACATCAAAACTGGCTGACACTGACATTAAATACTCTGCAGCTACAGTACAAGATGTTTTGCTGCATACAGTGTACCAAGGCTTTGGACACAAACACACTGACATACGCAGAGACCTTAAACCTTTGTTGTCAAATAGTGGGGTCACTGATGAGATGATCCTTGGTCATGTGATGAAAATCACCAGTGAAGAAAATGAGAGAATGAAAAGACTTGACTCTTCCCGCCGGCAGACTGAAACAAATGCACACAGCGCACAGCTCCATCCTGATGTGCTAAAGAGACCTAGCACAAAGTCGGTGAGTGTAGAGCCCAAGCCAAGTCAAACAAAAGCAGATCTCCTGAGAGAACTCACCACCAAAGTAGAGGAGCTCACCAGACTGGTTGAGACCATGCAAAAACAAAACCAACAACAGCTAACTCACAGTGGGCGCCAGTACAGTCAAAATAGGACACAGTCTAATGGTGGAAAACCCTATGGCTGTCCAAGCTGTGTGGAACAAGACAGGCAAGACTGTAAACATTGTTTCACATGCATGTGGGAGGAAGGACACCGTGCAGCAGGCTGTCTAAAGCCAGCAAAGAGACAGGGAAACTTCAGTCGGCCACTGGAGAGGGACATCTAGTGACCGAGTCTGGAAGTAAGTCCCAACCAGCAAGTGAAGGCAAAAGTGACAAAACACGCCCCTCCTCACCCTCAACCCCAGTAACGACAAGCACACAAAGTCACTGTAACCAAGTAATTCAGCTCCCTCCCCAGCCACCACGTGTAGCTAAAGCTAGAGCTGTTGCTAGCCTGACTGGGAAAAGGGCCCTAGTTCAGAGCTATTTAAATGGCTTAGCAGTCACCTCATTGCTCGACTCTGGCTCACAAGTCAGTAACCTCTCAGGCACACCATACTTCATAAAGCACTCTGGAAGGAGGACCTTGGCAGTTGTGTCAGCTTTCTGGTCACGTGTTGGGAATGCCTGTGTGAACTTTGTGAATACATCTGTAACTACCAACACATTTTCTCGGCCATCGGAGGCAGGTTCCAACATAGTGAAATCTACTGCAACAACTTCAAGAGGCCTGGTGGCTAGAAAGGGTTTCATAGGGGAACGTATCTTGGGCTGTGGCAGCTTGGTCAGTATACATCTCTGGCACTGTTTAACCCATTGTTCCACATCCTCATGCATTCCAACCCAGAAACACCTCTGTCTCAGTAAGTTCTGTGTGCGCTCTATCCCCTGATGCCCCATGTGATCATGCACACTCTCAAGTACAGCTTCTTTTAAACAAGTTGGCAAAATGAGCTGCTGGCATTCACCTCCATATCCATCATCCACAACCCGATACAACGATCCATCAACTTCCCTAACTCTGGGCCACTGTCTGAGTAGGGAGATAACAGGTTTGGCCAAACCTCTGCGTTGCTGATACTGTAGGTGGGTTTTTCTTCCTGGTCCCAAAAGTGTCGGAAGGAC
Source organism: Epinephelus cyanopodus (assembly GCA_026686955.1). Lineage (NCBI taxonomy): Eukaryota > Metazoa > Chordata > Actinopteri > Perciformes > Serranidae > Epinephelus > Epinephelus cyanopodus. Next base: position 12,383,047 of record CM048914.1, read on the forward strand.
TTAAGTGTGGGATCAGTGTTCTGAAACTGTTGCAACTCATCTTTAGAATAACCCAGCAGAGTTGGTGTGTTACCCTGAGGGTCAGCAACATCGGTATCCTGCTCAATTGCTGTGACACGAGCCTGCCTGACCTGACAACACTTGACACCTGCACTAACTACTTCTGGCCCTAAAGCTGTCCCTTTTCTTACCACATTGCAGATGGACACACAGCCGGCCGGGACACTACTGGACTTCAAAGTCAAAAGGCGCTAACTGGGCTACCCAGCGCTGTTCAATAGCTCCTAGCTTTGCTGAGTTCAGGTGACACAGAGGGTTGTTGTCTGTTATTACAGTGAACTTTGACCCTAACAGCTACCCTCTACATTTTTCCCACACAGCCCATTTGAGAGCAAGTAGTTCCAGTTTCATGCTACTGTAGTTTCTGTCGTTTTTCTCTGCACTTCTCAGCCTCCTACTGGCATATGCAATCACACGTTTCTTTCCTTCCTGTAGCTGATAGAGAACTGCCCCTAGTCCTAAACTGCTGCCGTCAGTCTCTACCCTAAATGGAAGGGAGAAATCAGCGTACCCTAGTAGCGGAGCACTGATAAGTCTCTCTTTCAGCTGTTCAAAGGACTCTTGACATGCTGGTGACCATAGGCTGTTCAACAGGTTTTTGGACCTAGCAGGGCTGTTTTCTTTGATGCATGCATTGACTACATCATGCAAGGGACCTGCCAGCTGGGAAAAGCCCTGCAGAAACCTCCTGTAATAGCTGCAGAATCCTACAAAAGACCGCAAGTCTTTAACTGTGGTGGGGACTGGCCGCTGTTCCACTGCAGCCACTTTGTCTGGATCTGTGCCTATGCCCTCACCTGAGATCTGATGACCAAGGAAACGCACGCTGGACTGGAGGAAATGACATTTTTCTACTTCGACCTTTAACCCTGTCTCCCTGAGTCTCTGTAACACAATCTGAAGCCGTCTCAGGTGGTCTTCAAAAGTCGGCGAGTAGACTAAAATATCATCCAAGTACACAAGCATGATCTGAAACACTAAGTCACTCATGGTTGCCTGCATGAGTCTTTGAAAAGTCGCTGGCCCATTACAGACACCAAAAGGCAGTCTAGTGTACTCAAACAACCCAAAAGGAGTCGTGAAAGCTGTCTTATGTCTGTCCCTCTCTTGTACTGCCACCTGCTGGTAGCCACTGGCAAGGTCAATGGTGGAGAAAAACTTTGCCGTGCAGTGCATCGAAGCACTCATCAATGCGTGGCAAAGGAAATAGGTCTCGTCTGGTCTTGGAGTTTAGTCGCCTGTAATCTACACAGAGCCTCAAGCTGTTGTCTGCCTTCCTCACAAGCACCATTGGGGATGCATAGGCACTAGTGCTCTCTGTGATGACACCTTTCTTGAGAAGTTGACTTATGTGTTCTCTAACCTCTTTGTACTGTGTGGGAGATGCACGTCTGTAAGGCTGAGTGACTGGTACATCTTCGACTAGATGTATCTCATGTTGGACCTTATCTGCATAGCCTAGATCCTCATCCTTGAATGCGAACACATCTGCATACTGAGCCAACAGTACAGCTAACTTAGCCTGCTCTTCTGGTGAGCCACCAATTTTTAGGCGCTCCAACATGAACTGCAGTTCATCATCTGATGCCCCAGCCTCTTTCTTGTCCACTGACACCTCTTCATGGTCAGCAGAGATGCGATTAAAGTGCACCTCTGCTGCCTCCTCAACACACTCAACTGCACTGAGCACACCAAGTCTGGTTCTGGGCGACAACCAAAGATCTTCCTGCGAAAAGTTCACCCCTTGGACGGGAAACACATGCTTGTTAGGCTCTACCAGAGTAGGAACTACAACGAGGCCATTAGTTAAGGGAGTGTTGGTAGGCTCTAGTAGCATCAGTGCTGAATCAGCAGAGGGTTCCTTGAGCCCTTTTGCATATACTGTGGCAACTGAAGCTGCTGGCACATGCACTGTATTTCTCCCTGCTATCCTGGCTGCAGATGTTTTCTCCAACACTTCACCTGCTTGCACTCTCTGAAAAGCTTCCCTCCAAGCCCAGTGAAGCTCCCCTCCGAGAGCTGAGTCAAAACTAGCAATAGCCAACTCCCTGCATCTCTTAATTACATTCATGCCAATGAGCACAGGGGGGCTCTTCTGGCCTGTGGTCTTCCTCTTTGTCCTGCTGTTCTGTGTCTTTCTTTTCTGCCTTATGTTCATCTGACACTAGCTCTTGGTCCGTCATAAACATCGGGAAACATAGCGTGTCCACACTGCAGTAAACAAGATGGCAACTTCCGTTTTCCGGACTGCTCTCTAAAAAAAATTCCCCCACATGAGACAGTGCCCTCTGGTGGCGTTAGTAACCAGCTACTTTTTCCCACCCGGCTACAAATGTATTAGTGAACTTAAAGTCTCATAGATAAAACACACACACACACACACACACACACACACACACACACACAAAAACAGTAAAAAGTGTTGAAATCTTACAGTTTCCATGATGGAAGTCAGTTGAATGGCTTTCAGTCAGTCTCTGTGAGTCTTTAATCCTTGTCTGGATGCAACAAGTCCTCAGGAGAAGTGTTAATTTTGAAGAAATTGTGGAGTGATAAAGTTTTCTGGACTGCTCTCTGTGTTGTCTGTGTTAAAATGATGATTTTAAGATTTCATCATCATCATCATCATCATCAAGATCATTAAGATCGTCATCATCAAGATCGTCATCATCAAGATAAATATTAAGATCATCATCATCAAGATTAAGTTCATCATCATCATCATCATCATCAAGAAAAAAATCATCAAAAAATTTAAATTGTGAACGTCTTAAAATGTTTACGCAGTGGCCTTCCTCAGGACAGGACATCAAGGTCAAGTAACTAATCAGCATTTACATTCAGGCCCTTGTAATGTTACTTGCTATTGTGTTTCAGTGCTGCATATTACTACAAAAACATCTATTAAATTACCACAAACCATTAAGTTCACACGTCTGCCAGGAATTAGTTAACATGCTTCAGAGTTTGACTCATGGCTACACTTAAACTCACAGTATACCTTTGTCTCCCAGCTGGAAGCTGGCTGATATAAATTATTTAATGGGACACATGAAAAAGATTAAATGATTTTCATCAGTGAAGCGGCCATTTTGATTGTTAATATGCAGTTTTGTTATTTTTCAGACCAACAGATGAATTGATCTGGTACCGTTTTCCCTGCAATTAATAAGCATTAATATAATATAAATTTAGATTTTATTTCAATATATTTTGTGTGCAATGTGACACCTAGAGTTGGGGAGAGTGTATGGCAGCAGATGAGGGACAAAAAAGTCTGCTAATTTAATTTTAACAGCCATTGAATGCTCAAGATTTTAATGTAAACACCTCTGAATTCATTGCATTGAAATATCTGACTTTGAAAACCATGTTTCTGAATTTATTGCTCTGAGTTCACCTTTTTGGGATTAAAGATATTACATTTCCTGATTTGCAATTTCAAAAGCTGAATTTGAATATATTTTCCACTTATGTCTCTTATTTGCTTCTATATGATGATCATGGCAAAGCCTGTTAATAATGTATTAGTGAACTTAAAGTCTCATAGATAAAACACACACAAAAACAGTCAAAAGGGTTGAAATCTTACAGTTTCCATGATGGAAGTCAGTTGAATGGCTTTCAGTCAGTCTCTGTGAGTCTTTAATCCTTGTCTGGATGCAACAAGTCCTCAGGAGAAGCGTTAAGTTTGAAGAAATTGTGGAGTGTTGAACTTTTCTGGACTGCTCTCTGTGTTGTCTGTGTTAAAGTGATGATTTTAAGATTTCATCATCATCATCATCAAGATCATTAAGATCATCATCATCAAGATCATATATCATCATCATCATCATCATCAAGAAAAAATCATCAAAAAATTTAAATCAACATTTTAAAATGTTTACGCAGTGGCCTTCCTCAGGACAGGACATCAAGGTCAGGTAATAATCAGGATTTACATTCAGGCCCTTGTAATGTTAGTTGCTATTATTCATTGCATTGAAATATCTGACTTTGAAAACCATGTGTCTGAATTGATTTGCTCTGAGTTCACCTTTTTGGGATTAAAGACATTAAATTTCCTGATTTGCAATTTCAAAAGCTGAATTTGAATATATTTTCCACTTATGTCTCTTACTTGCTTCTATATGATGATCATGGCAAAGCCTGTTAATAATGTATTAGTGAACTTAAAGTCTCATAGATAAAACACACACACAAAAACAGTCAAAAGGGTTGAAATCTTACAGTTTCCATGATGGAAGTCAGTTGAATGGCTTTCAGTCAGTCTCTGTGAGTCTTTAATCCTTGTCTGGATGCAACAAGTCCTCAGGAGAAGCGTTAAGTTTGAAGAAATTGTGGAGGGACAAACTTTTCTGGACTGCTCTCTGTGTTGTCTGTGTTAAAATGATGATCCTGTGTATAAATGATGCACCTGGAGACAAACCATAGCAACCGTGGAATCCTTCACCTCCATTTTGTGCATGTGTGTTGTCACAGTCACGTCTCCCCTCTGTGTGTGTGTGTGTGTGTGTGTGTGTGTATGCAATCTTCTTCAGTAAAATATTTTCACTTTGCTATCAATGTGACCATTATTGTTAAAATAAATATAAATAAAAAATACCAGAAAACAGCTGTCCAATCAGTCACACATAAGAAAAGTCATAAAACGTTTCAAACTCTGCAGAAACCCTTCCTCTACAGAAGAGATATGGATTAGGCATTTCACATTTTTTATGGGAGGCTCTACAGAGACTCTCATGTCTGTAAGTTATTTCTTTCAATCTTCACTTACAGCTCACTAGAAATGTGTTTATAGATAATTAGAAATGTATAACAAGTGAAATGTTCAAACACTGTTAATGGTTTTAGTTAACTGAATCTGTTGTGTTGGTGCAGAGATGTTCACAAGTCTTTTTTTGCAAGTCTAAGTCAAGTCTTAAGTCTTTGGTCACGAGTCCAAGTCAAGTCTCAAGTCTCTAAAAAATAAAAGTCTCATGGTCTCCTCAGCCTGCGTGCAGACTCTCTGCTGTAGGTGTGGTCTTGCAGGAGGACCGGCCCAGCACACGGCTACAAGACACACTGGTGTTAGACTGAGGCTTCACAAGTACAGTAAATGCAACACAGCACTGAATGATATGAATTTCATGGCACAATTCTGGCCAAAAATTTCAGCTTCCCTTTAGAAAATGACACTATTCTTCATGAGCAGTGAGGTGCTAAGGTAACATGACTAAATATTTTCATTTAGGAATATGTAACATGTAAGCAAAAAATTTAAATGGTGAACGTCTTAAAATGTTTACGCAGTGGCCTTCCTCAGGACAGGACATCAAGGTCAGGTAATAAATCAGGATTTACCTGAAGGCCCTTGTAATGTTAGTTGCTATTATTCATTGCATTGAAATATCTGACTTTGAAAACCATGTGTCTGAATTGATTTGCTCTGAGTTCACCGTTTTGGGATAAAAGAAATTAAATTTCCTGATTTGCAATTTCAAAAGCTGAATTTGAATATATTTTCCACTTATGTCTCTTATTTGCTTCTAATTCTATATGCCTCTGTTACACCCCTGAATGGGGGAAGACATTTATACTCTCTATAGCAACCGCATCTCTTTGAGCTTCAAAAACAGATGTCGTCTCGACATCCCGTATCAACGATTTGGCTTATTATTGCAAACTTTAGAGTAATGACTATTCGTCCCAGCCAAACATTTAACTTTTTTAAACATTTTAACACTCATTAACCATGAGATTTATCATTGTCAGGCACATTTAACAGGCTAATCTTCGTTTGTGCAAGTTAAATTCAACCCAGACTGAATATGCTGTCAACATATTAATATTCCAACAGTCCATAACATTGTATAGCTCTCGATTATTACTGCTTTAGCACCAATGAATTTCCGTATAAACATCTAACTTTTCGAGCTATTCCAAGAGTTGATGTGCACGAAACAGGATGAGAACGAGACACCACAACAATTTCTTTACCGTGTGATAGGTTTAAAACAACGCATCCTATTCACATCAAAACTGGCTGACACTGACATTAAATACTCTGCAGCTACAGTACAAGATGTTTTGCTGCATACAGTGTACCAAGGCTTTGGACACAAACACACTGACATACGCAGAGACCTTAAACCTTTGTTGTCAAATAGTGGGGTCACTGATGAGATGATCCTTGGTCATGTGATGAAAATCACCAGTGAAGAAAATGAGAGAATGAAAAGACTTGACTCTTCCCGCCGGCAGACTGAAACAAATGCACACAGCGCACAGCTCCATCCTGATGTGCTAAAGAGACCTAGCACAAAGTCGGTGAGTGTAGAGCCCAAGCCAAGTCAAACAAAAGCAGATCTCCTGAGAGAACTCACCACCAAAGTAGAGGAGCTCACCAGACTGGTTGAGACCATGCAAAAACAAAACCAACAACAGCTAACTCACAGTGGGCGCCAGTACAGTCAAAATAGGACACAGTCTAATGGTGGAAAACCCTATGGCTGTCCAAGCTGTGTGGAACAAGACAGGCAAGACTGTAAACATTGTTTCACATGCATGTGGGGAGGAAGGACACCGTGCAGCAGGCTGTCTAAAGCCAGCAAAGAGACAGGGAAACTTCAGTCGGCCACTGGAGAGGGACATCTAGTGACCGAGTCTGGAAGTAAGTCCCAACCAGCAAGTGAAGGCAAAAGTGACAAAACACGCCCCTCCTCACCCTCAACCCCAGTAACGACAAGCACACAAAGTCACTGTAACCAAGTAATTCAGCTCCCTCCCCAGCCACCACGTGTAGCTAAAGCTAGCTGTTGCTAGCCTGACTGGGAAAAGGGCCCTAGTTCAGAGCTATTTAAATGGCTTAGCAGTCACCTCATTGCTCGACTCTGGCTCACAAGTCAGTAACCTCTCAGGCACACCATACTTCATAAAGCACTCTGGAAGGAGGACCTTGGCAGTTGTGTCAGCTTTCTGGTCACGTGTTGGGAATGCCTGTGTGAACTTTGTGAATACATCTGTAACTACCAACACATTTTCTCGGCCATCGGAGGCAGGTTCCAACATAGTGAAATCTACTGCAACAACTTCAAGAGGCCTGGTGGCTAGAAAGGGTTTCATAGGGGAACGTATCTTGGGCTGTGGCAGCTTGGTCAGTATACATCTCTGGCACTGTTTAACCCATTGTTCCACATCCTCATGCATTCCAACCCAGAAACACCTCTGTCTCAGTAAGTTCTGTGTGCGCTCTATCCCCTGATGCCCCATGTGATCATGCACACTCTCAAGTACAGCTCTTTTAAACAAGTTGGCAAAATGAGCTGTGGCATTCACCTCCATATCCATCATCCACAACCCGATACAACGATCCATCAACTTCCCTAACTCTGGGCCACTGTCTGAGTAGGGAGATAACAGGTTTGGCCAAACCTCTGCGTTGCTGATACTGTAGGTGGGTTTTTCTTCCTGGTCCCAAAAGTGTCGGAAGGACTTAAGTGTGGGATCAGTGTTCTGAAACTGTTGCAACTCATCTTTAGAGCAGAGAGTTGGTGTGTTACCTGAGGGTCAGCAACATCGGTATCCTGCTCAATTGCTGTGACACGAGCCTGCCTGACCTGACAACACTTGACACCTGCACTAACTACTTCTGGCCCTAAAGCTGTCCCTTTTCTTACCACATTGCAGATGGACACACAGCCGGCCGGGACACTACTGGACTTCAAAGTCAAAAGGCGCTAACTGGGCTACCCAGCGCTGTTCAATAGCTCCTAGCTTTGCTGAGTTCAGGTGACACAGAGGGTTGTTGTCTGTTATTACAGTGAACTTTGACCCTAACAGCTACCCTCTACATTTTTCCCACACAGCCCATTTGAGAGCAAGTAGTTCCAGTTTCATGCTACTGTAGTTTCTGTCGTTTTTCTCTGCACTTCTCAGCCTCCTACTGGCATATGCAATCACACGTTTCTTTCCTTCCTGTAGCTGATAGAGAACTGCCCCTAGTCCTAAACTGCTGCCGTCAGTCTCTACCCTAAATGGAAGGGAGAAATCAGCGTACCCTAGTAGCGGAGCACTGATAAGTCTCTCTTTCAGCTGTTCAAAGGACTCTTGACATGCTGGTGACCATAGGCTGTTCAACAGGTTTTTGGACCTAGCAGGGCTGTTTTCTTTGATGCATGCATTGACTACATCATGCAAGGGACCTGCCAGCTGGGAAAAGCCCTGCAGAAACCTCCTGTAATAGCTGCAGAATCCTACAAAAGACCGCAAGTCTTTAACTGTGGTGGGGACTGGCCGCTGTTCCACTGCAGCCACTTTGTCTGGATCTGTGCCTATGCCCTCACCTGAGATCTGATGACCAAGGAAAACGCACGCTGGACTGGAGGAAATGACATTTTTTCTACTTCGACCTTTAACCCTGTCTCCCTGAGTCTCTGTAAACACAATCTGAAGCCGTCTCAGGTGGTCTTCAAAGTCGGCGAGTAGACTAAAATATCATCCAAGTACACAAGCATGATCTGAAACACTAAGTCACTCATGGTTGCCTGCATGAGTCTTTGAAAAGTCGCTGGCCCATTACAGACACCAAAAGGCAGTCTAGTGTACTCAAACAACCCAAAAGGAGTCGTGAAAGCTGTCTTATGTCTGTCCCTCTCTTGTACTGCCACCTGCTGGTAGCCACTGGCAAGGTCAATGGTGGAGAAAAACTTTGCACCGTGCAGTGCATCGAAGCACTCATCAATGCGTGGCAAAGGAAATAGGTCTCGTCTGGTCTTGGAGTTTAGTCGCCTGTAATCTACACAGAGCCTCAAGCTGTTGTCTGCCTTCCTCACAAGCACCATTGGGGATGCATAGGCACTAGTGCTCTCTGTGATGACACCTTTCTTGAGAAGTTGACTTATGTTTCTCTAACCTCTTTGTACTGTGTGGGAGATGCACGTCTGTAAGGCTGAGTGACTGGTATCTTCGACTAGATGTATCTCATGTTGGACCTTATCTGCATAGCCTAGATCCTCATCCTTGAATGCGAACACATCTGCATACTGAGCCAACAGACAGCTAACTTAGCCTGCTCTTCTGGTGAGCCACCAATTTTTAGGCGCTCCAACATGAACTGCAGTTCATCATCTGATGCCCCAGCCTCTTTCTTGTCCACTGACACCTCTTCATGGTCAGCAGAGATGCGATTAAAGTGCACCTCTGCTGCCTCCTCAACACACTCAACTGCACTGAGCACACCAAGTCTGGTTCTGGGCGACAACCAAAGATCTTCCTGCGAAAAGTTCACCCCTTGGACGGGAAACACATGCTTGTTAGGCTCTACCAGAGTAGGAACTACAACGAGGCCATTAGTTAAGGGAGTGTTGGTAGGCTCTAGTAGCATCAGTGCTGAATCAGCAGAGGGTTCCTTGAGCCCTTTTGCATATACTGTGGCAACTGAAGCTGCTGGCACATGCACTGTATTTCTCCCTGCTATCCTGGCTGCAGATGTTTTCTCCAACACTTCACCTGCTTGCACTCTCTGAAAAGCTTCCCTCCAAGCCCAGTGAAGCTCCCCTCCGAGAGCTGAGTCAAAACTAGCAATAGCCAACTCCCTGCATCTCTTAATTACATTCATGCCAATGAGCACAGGAGGGGGCTCTTCTGGCCTGTGGTCTTCCTCTTTGTCCTGCTGTTCTGTGTCTTTCTTTTCTGCCTTATGTTCATCTGACACTAGCTCTTGGTCCGTCATAAACATCGGGAAACATAGCGTGTCCACACTGCAGTAAACAAGATGGCAACTTCCGTTTTCCGGACTGCTCTCTAAAAAAAATTCCCCCACATGAGACAGTGCCCTCTGGTGGCGTTAGTAACCAGCTACTTTTTCCCACCCGGCTACAAATGTATTAGTGAACTTAAAGTCTCATAGATAAAACACACACACACACACACACACACACACACACACACACAAAAACAGTAAAAAGTGTTGAAATCTTACAGTTTCCATGATGGAAGTCAGTTGAATGGCTTTCAGTCAGTCTCTGTGAGTCTTTAATCCTTGTCTGGATGCAACAAGTCCTCAGGAGAAGTGTTAATTTTGAAGAAATTGTGGAGTGATAAAGTTTTCTGGACTGCTCTCTGTGTTGTCTGTGTTAAAATGATGATTTTAAGATTTCATCATCATCATCATCATCATCAAGATCATTAAGATCGTCATCATCAAGATCGTCATCATCAAGATAAATATTAAGATCATCATCATCAAGATTAAGTTCATCATCATCATCATCATCATCAAGAAAAAAATCATCAAAAAATTTAAATTGTGAACGTCTTAAAATGTTTACGCAGTGGCCTTCCTCAGGACAGGACATCAAGGTCAAGTAACTAATCAGCATTTACATTCAGGCCCTTGTAATGTTACTTGCTATTGTGTTTCAGTGCTGCATATTACAAAAACATCTATTAAATTACCACAAACCATTAAGTTCACACGTCTGCCAGGAATTAGTTAACATGCTTCAGAGTTTGACTCATGGCTACACTTAAACTCACAGTATACCTTTGTCTCCCAGCTGGAAGCTGGCTGATATAAATTATTTAATGGGACACATGAAAAAGATTAAATGATTTTTCATCAGTGAAGCGGCCATTTTGATTGTTAATATGCAGTTTTGTTATTTTTCAGACCAACAGATGAATTGATCTGGTACCGTTTTCCCTGCAATTAATAAGCATTAATATAATATAAATTTAGATTTTTATTTCAATATTTTGTGTGCAATGTGACACCTAGAGTTGGGGAGAGTGTATGGCAGCAGATGAGGGACAAAAAAGTCTGCTAATTTAATTTTAACAGCCATTGAATGCTCAAGATTTTAATGTAAACACCTCTGAATTCATTGCATTGAAATATCTGACTTTGAAAACCATGTTTCTGAATTTATTTGCTCTGAGTTCACCTTTTTGGGATTAAAGATATTACATTTCCTGATTTGCAATTTCAAAAGCTGAATTTGAATATATTTTCCACTTATGTCTCTTTATTTGCTTCTATATGATGATCATGGCAAAGCCTGTTAATAATGTATTAGTGAACTTAAAGTCTCATAGATAAAACACACACACAAAAACAGTCAAAAGGGTTGAAATCTTACAGTTTCCATGATGGAAGTCAGTTGAATGGCTTTCAGTCAGTCTCTGTGAGTCTTTAATCCTTGTCTGGATGCAACAAGTCCTCAGGAGAAGCGTTAAGTTTGAAGAAATTGTGGAGTGTTGAACTTTTCTGGACTGCTCTCTGTGTTGTCTGTGTTAAAGTGATGATTTTAAGATTTCATCATCATCATCATCATCAAGATCATTAAGATCATCATCATCAAGATCATCATAATATCATCATCATCATCATCATCAAGAAAAAATCATCAAAAAATTTAAATCATCAACATTTTAAAATGTTTACGCAGTGGCCTTCCTCAGGACAGGACATCAAGGTCAGGTAATAATCAGGATTTACATTCAGGCCCTTGTAATGTTAGTTGCTATTATTCATTGCATTGAAATATCTGACTTTGAAAACCATGTGTCTGAATTGATTTGCTCTGAGTTCACCTTTTTGGGATTAAAGACATTAAATTTCCTGATTTGCAATTTCAAAAGCTGAATTGAATATATTTTCCACTTATGTCTCTTACTTGCTTCTATATGATGATCATGGCAAAGCCTGTTAATAATGTATTAGTGAACTTAAAGTCTCATAGATAAAACACACACACAAAAACAGTCAAAAGGGTTGAAATCTTACAGTTTCCATGATGGAAGTCAGTTGAATGGCTTTCAGTCAGTCTCTGTGAGTCTTTAATCCTTGTCTGGATGCAACAAGTCCTCAGGAGAAGCGTTAAGTTTGAAGAAATTGTGGAGGGACAAACTTTTCTGGACTGCTCTCTGTGTTGTCTGTGTTAAAATGATGATCCTGTGTATAAATGATGCACCTGGAGACAAACCATAGCAACCGTGGAATCCTTCACCTCCATTTTGTGCATGTGTGTTGTCACAGTCACGTCTCCCCTCTGTGTGTGTGTGTGTGTGTGTGTGTGTGTGTGTGTGTATGCAATCTTCTTCAGTAAAATATTTTCACTTTGCTATCAATGTGACCATTATTGTTAAATAAATATAAATAAAAAATACCAGAAAACAGCTGTCCAATCAGTCACACATAAGAAAAGTCATAAAACGTTTCAAACTCTGCAGAAACCCTTCCTCTACAGAAGAGATATGGATTAGGCATTTCACATTTTTATGGGAGGCTCTACAGAGACTCTCATGTCTGTAAGTTATTTCTTTCAATCTTCACTTACAGCTCACTAGAAATGTGTTTATAGATAATTAGAAATGTATAACAAGTGAAATGTTCAAAACACTGTTAATGGTTTTAGTTAACTGAATCTGTTGTGTTGGTGCAGAGATGTTCACAAGTCTTTTTTTGCAAGTCTAAGTCAAGTCTTAAGTCTTTGGTCACGAGTCCAAGTCAAGTCTCAAGTCTCTAAAAAATAAAAGTCTCATGGTCTCCTCAGCCTGCGTGCAGACTCTCTGCTGTAGGTGTGGTCTTGCAGGAGGACCGGCCCAGCACACGGCTACAAGACACACTGGTGTTAGACTGAGGCTTCACAAGTACAGTAAATGCAACACAGCACTGAATGATATGAATTTCATGGCACAATTCTGGCCAAAAATTTCAGCTTCCCTTTAGAAAATGACACTATTCTTCATGAGCAGTGAGGTGCTAAGGTAACATGACTAAATATTTTCATTTAGGAATATGTAACATGTAAGCAAAAAATTTAAATGGTGAACGTCTTAAAATGTTTACGCAGTGGCCTTCCTCAGGACAGGACATCAAGGTCAGGTAATAAATCAGGATTTACCTGAAGGCCCTTGTAATGTTAGTTGCTATTATTCATTGCATTGAAATATCTGACTTTGAAAACCATGTGTCTGAATTGATTTGCTCTGAGTTCACCGTTTTGGGATAAAAGAAATTAAATTTCCTGATTTGCAATTTCAAAAGCTGAATTTGAATATATTTTCCACTTATGTCTCTTATTTGCTTCTATATTCTATATGCCTCTGTTACACCCCTGAATGGGGGAAGACATTTATACTCTCTATAGCAACCGCATCTCTTTGAGCTTCAAAAAACAGATGTCGTCTCGACATCCCGTATCAACGATTTGGCTTATTATTGCAAACTTTAGAGTAATGACTATTCGTCCCCAGCCAAACATTTAACTTTTTTAAACATTTTAACACTCATTAACCATGAGATTTATCATTGTCAGGCACATTTAACAGGCTAATCTTCGTTTGTGCAAGTTAAATTCAACCCAGACTGAATATGCTGTCAACATATTAATATTCCAACAGTCCATAACATTGTATAGCTCTCGATTATTACTGCTTTAGCACCAATGAATTTCCGTATAAACATCTAACTTTTCGAGCTATTCCAAGAGTTGATGTGCACGAAACAGGATGAGAACGAGACACCACAACAATTTCTTTACCGTGTGATAGGTTTAAAACAACGCATCCTATTCACATCAAAACTGGCTGACACTGACATTAAATACTCTGCAGCTACAGTACAAGATGTTTTGCTGCATACAGTGTACCAAGGCTTTGGACACAAACACACTGACATACGCAGAGACCTTAAACCTTTGTTGTCAAATAGTGGGGTCACTGATGAGATGATCCTTGGTCATGTGATGAAAATCACCAGTGAAGAAAATGAGAGAATGAAAAGACTTGACTCTTCCCGCCGGCAGACTGAAACAAATGCACACAGCGCACAGCTCCATCCTGATGTGCTAAAGAGACCTAGCACAAAGTCGGTGAGTGTAGAGCCCAAGCCAAGTCAAACAAAAGCAGATCTCCTGAGAGAACTCACCACCAAAGTAGAGGAGCTCACCAGACTGGTTGAGACCATGCAAAAACAAAACCAACAACAGCTAACTCACAGTGGGCGCCAGTACAGTCAAAATAGGACACAGTCTAATGGTGGAAAACCCTATGGCTGTCCAAGCTGTGTGGAACAAGACAGGCAAGACTGTAAACATTGTTTCACATGCATGTGGGGAGGAAGGACACCGTGCAGCAGGCTGTCTAAAGCCAGCAAGAGACAGGGAAACTTCAGTCGGCCACTGGAGAGGGACATCTAGTGACCGAGTCTGGAAGTAAGTCCCAACCAGCAAGTGAAGGCAAAAGTGACAAAACACGCCCCTCCTCACCTCAACCCCAGTAACGACAAGCACACAAAGTCACTGTAACCAAGTAATTCAGCTCCCTCCCCAGCCACCACGTGTAGCTAAAGCTAGAGCTGTTGCTAGCCTGACTGGGAAAAGGGCCCTAGTTCAGAGCTATTTAAATGGCTTAGCAGTCACCTCATTGCTCGACTCTGGCTCACAAGTCAGTAACCTCTCAGGCACACCATACTTCATAAAGCACTCTGGAAGGAGGACCTTGGCAGTTGTGTCAGCTTTCTGGTCACGTGTTGGGAATGCCTGTGTGAACTTTGTGAATACATCTGTAACTACCAACACATTTTCTCGGCCATCGGAGGCAGGTTCCAACATAGTGAAATCTACTGCAACAACTTCAAGAGGCCTGGTGGCTAGAAAGGGTTTCATAGGGGAACGTATCTTGGGCTGTGGCAGCTTGGTCAGTATACATCTCTGGCACTGTTTAACCCATTGTTCCACATCCTCATGCATTCCAACCCAGAAACACCTCTGTCTCAGTAAGTTCTGTGTGCGCTCTATCCCCTGATGCCCCATGTGATCATGCACACTCTCAAGTACAGCTTCTTTTAAACAAGTTGGCAAAATGAGCTGCTGGCATTCACCTCCATATCCATCATCCACAACCCGATACAACGATCCATCAACTTCCCTAACTCTGGGCCACTGTCTGAGTAGGGAGATAACAGGTTTGGCCAAACCTCTGCGTTGCTGATACTGTAGGTGGGTTTTTTTCCTGGTCCCAAAAGTGTCGGAAGGACTTAAGTGTGGGATCAGTGTTCTGAAACTGTTGCAACTCATCTTTAGAATAACCCAGCAGAGTTGGTGTGTTACCCTGAGGGTCAGCAACATCGGTATCCTGCTCAATTGCTGTGACACGAGCCTGCCTGACCTGACAACACTTGACACCTGCACTAACTACTTCTGGCCCTAAAGCTGTCCCTTTTCTTACCACATTGCAGATGGACACACAGCCGGCCGGGACACTACTGGACTTCAAAGTCAAAAGGCGCTAACTGGGCTACCCAGCGCTGTTCAATAGCTCCTAGCTTTGCTGAGTTCAGGTGACACAGAGGGTTGTTGTCTGTTATTACAGTGAACTTTGACCCTAACAGCTACCCTCTACATTTTTCCCACACAGCCCATTTGAGAGCAAGTAGTTCCAGTTTCATGCTACTGTAGTTTCTGTCGTTTTTCTCTGCACTTCTCAGCCTCCTACTGGCATATGCAATCACACGTTTCTTTCCTTCCTGTAGCTGATAGAGAACTGCCCCTAGTCCTAAACTGCTGCCGTCAGTCTCTACCCTAAATGGAAGGGAGAAATCAGCGTACCCTAGTAGCGGAGCACTGATAAGTCTCTCTTTCAGCTGTTCAAAGGACTCTTGACATGCTGGTGACCATAGGCTGTTCAACAGGTTTTTGGACCTAGCAGGGCTGTTTTCTTTGATGCATGCATTGACTACATCATGCAAGGGACCTGCCAGCTGGGAAAAGCCCTGCAGAAACCTCCTGTAATAGCTGCAGAATCCTACAAAAGACCGCAAGTCTTTAACTGTGGTGGGGACTGGCCGCTGTTCCACTGCAGCCACTTTGTCTGGATCTGTGCCTATGCCCTCACCTGAGATCTGATGACCAAGGAAACGCACGCTGGACTGGAGGAAATGACATTTTTCTACTTCGACCTTTAACCCTGTCTCCCTGAGTCTCTGTAACACAATCTGAAGCCGTCTCAGGTGGTCTTCAAAAGTCGGCGAGTAGACTAAAATATCATCCAAGTACACAAGCATGATCTGAAACACTAAGTCACTCATGGTTGCCTGCATGAGTCTTTGAAAAGTCGCTGGCCCATTACAGACACCAAAAGGCAGTCTAGTGTACTCAAACAACCCAAAAGGAGTCGTGAAAGCTGTCTTATGTCTGTCCCTCTCTTGTACTGCCACCTGCTGGTAGCCACTGGCAAGGTCAATGGTGGAGAAAAACTTTGCACCGTGCAGTGCATCGAAGCACTCATCAATGCGTGGCAAAGGAAATAGGTCTCGTCTGGTCTTGGAGTTTAGTCGCCTGTAATCTACACAGAGCCTCAAGCTGTTGTCTGCCTTCCTCACAAGCACCATTGGGGATGCATAGGCACTAGTGCTCTCTGTGATGACACCTTTCTTGAGAAGTTGACTTATGTGTTCTCTAACCTCTTTGTACTGTGTGGGAGATGCACGTCTGTAAGGCTGAGTGACTGGTACATCTTCGACTAGATGTATCTCATGTTGGACCTTATCTGCATAGCCTAGATCCTCATCCTTGAATGCGAACACATCTGCATACTGAGCCAACAGTACAGCTAACTTAGCCTGCTCTTCTGGTGAGCCACCAATTTTTAGGCGCTCCAACATGAACTGCAGTTCATCATCTGATGCCCCAGCCTCTTTCTTGTCCACTGACACCTCTTCATGGTCAGCAGAGATGCGATTAAAGTGCACCTCTGCTGCCTCCTCAACACACTCAACTGCACTGAGCACACCAAGTCTGGTTCTGGGCGACAACCAAAGATCTTCCTGCGAAAAGTTCACCCCTTGGACGGGAAACACATGCTTGTTAGGCTCTACCAGAGTAGGAACTACAACGAGGCCATTAGTTAAGGGAGTGTTGGTAGGCTCTAGTAGCATCAGTGCATCAGTGCTCTCAGCAGAGGTTCCTTGAGCCCTTTTGCATATACTGTGGCAACTGAAGCTGCTGGCACATGCACTGTATTTCTCCCTGCTATCCTGGCTGCAGATGTTTTCTCCAACACTTCACCTGCTTGCACTCTCTGAAAAGCTTCCCTCCAAGCCCAGTGAAGCTCCCCTCGAGAGCTGAGTCAAAACTAGCAATAGCCAACTCCCTGCATCTCTTAATTACATTCATGCCAATGAGCACAGGAGGGGGCTCTTCTGGCCTGTGGTCTTCCTCTTTGTCCTGCTGTTCTGTGTCTTTCTTTTCTGCCTTATGTTCATCTGACACTAGCTCTTGGTCCGTCATAAACATCGGGAAACATAGCGTGTCCACACTGCAGTAAACAAGATGGCAACTTCCGTTTTCCGGACTGCTCTCTAAAAAAAATTCCCCCACATGAGACAGTGCCCTCTGGTGGCGTTAGTAACCAGCTACTTTTTCCCACCCGGCTACAAATGTATTAGTGAACTTAAAGTCTCATAGATACACACACACACACACACACACACACACACACACACACACACACACAAAAACAGTAAAAAGTGTTGAAATCTTACAGTTTCCATGATGGAAGTCAGTTGAATGGCTTTCAGTCAGTCTCTGTGAGTCTTTAATCCTTGTCTGGATGCAACAAGTCCTCAGGAGAAGTGTTAATTTTGAAGAAATTGTGGAGTGATAAAGTTTTCTGGACTGCTCTCTGTGTTGTCTGTGTTAAAATGATGATTTTAAGATTTCATCATCATCATCATCATCATCAAGATCATTAAGATCGTCATCATCAAGATCGTCATCATCAAGATAAATATTAAGATCATCATCATCAAGATTAAGTTCATCATCATCATCATCATCATCAAGAAAAAAATCATCAAAAATTTAAATTGTGAACGTCTTAAAATGTTTACGCAGTGGCCTTCCTCAGGACAGGACATCAAGGTCAAGTAACTAATCAGCATTTACATTCAGGCCCTTGTAATGTTACTTGCTATTGTGTTTCAGTGCTGCATATTACTACAAAAACATCTATTAAATTACCACAAACCATTAAGTTCACACGTCTGCCAGGAATTAGTTAACATGCTTCAGAGTTTGACTCATGGCTACACTTAAACTCACAGTATACCTTTGTCTCCCAGCTGGAAGCTGGCTGATATAAATTATTTAATGGGACACATGAAAAAGATTAAATGATTTTCATCAGTGAAGCGGCCATTTTGATTGTTAATATGCAGTTTTGTTATTTTTCAGACCAACAGATGAATTGATCTGGTACCGTTTTCCCTGCAATTAATAAGCATTAATATAATATAAATTTAGATTTTTATTTCAATATATTTTGTGTGCAATGTGACACCTAGAGTTGGGGAGAGTGTATGGCAGCAGATGAGGGACAAAAAAGTCTGCTAATTTAATTTTAACAGCCATTGAATGCTCAAGATTTTAATGTAAACACTCTGAATTCATTGCATTGAAATATCTGACTTTGAAAACCATGTTTCTGAATTTATTTGCTCTGAGTTCACCTTTTTGGGATTAAAGATATTACATTTCCTGATTTGCAATTTCAAAAGCTGAATTTGAATATATTTTCCACTTATGTCTCTTATTTGCTTCTATATGATGATCATGGCAAAGCCTGTTAATAATGTATTAGTGAACTTAAAGTCTCATAGATAAAACACACACACAAAAACAGTCAAAAGGGTTGAAATCTTACAGTTTCCATGATGGAAGTCAGTTGAATGGCTTTCAGTCAGTCTCTGTGAGTCTTTAATCCTTGTCTGGATGCAACAAGTCCTCAGGAGAAGCGTTAAGTTTGAAGAAATTGTGGAGTGTTGAACTTTTCTGGACTGCTCTCTGTGTTGTCTGTGTTAAAGTGATGATTTTAAGATTTCATCATCATCATCATCATCAAGATCATTAAGATCATCATCATCAAGATCATCATAATATCATCATCATCATCATCATCAAGAAAATCATCAAAAAATTTAAATCATCAACATTTTAAAATGTTTACGCAGTGGCCTTCCTCAGGACAGGACATCAAGGTCAGGTAATAATCAGGATTTACATTCAGGCCCTTGTAATGTTAGTTGCTATTATTCATTGCATTGAAATATCTGACTTTGAAAACCATGTGTCTGAATTGATTTGCTCTGAGTTCACCTTTTTGGGATTAAAGACATTAAATTTCCTGATTTGCAATTTCAAAAGCTGAATTTGAATATATTTTCCACTTATGTCTCTTACTTGCTTCTATATGATGATCATGGCAAAGCCTGTTAATAATGTATTAGTGAACTTAAAGTCTCATAGATAAACACACACACAAAAACAGTCAAAAGGGTTGAAATCTTACAGTTTCCATGATGGAAGTCAGTTGAATGGCTTTCAGTCAGTCTCTGTGAGTCTTTAATCCTTGTCTGGATGCAACAAGTCCTCAGGAGAAGCGTTAAGTTTGAAGAAATTGTGGAGGGACAAACTTTTCTGGACTGCTCTCTGTGTTGTCTGTGTTAAAATGATGATCCTGTGTATAAATGATGCACCTGGAGACAAACCATAGCAACCGTGGAATCCTTCACCTCCATTTTGTGCATGTGTGTTGTCACAGTCACGTCTCCCCTCTGTGTGTGTGTGTGTGTGTGTGTGTGTGTGTGTGTGTATGCAATCTTCTTCAGTAAAATATTTTCACTTTGCTATCAATGTGACCATTATTGTTAAAATAAATATAAATAAAAAATACCAGAAAACAGCTGTCCAATCAGTCACACATAAGAAAAGTCATAAACGTTTCAAACTCTGCAGAAACCCTTCCTCTACAGAAGAGATATGGATTAGGCATTTCACATTTTTATGGGAGGCTCTACAGAGACTCTCATGTCTGTAAGTTATTTCTTTCAATCTTCACTTACAGCTCACTAGAAATGTGTTTATAGATAATTAGAAATGTATAACAAGTGAAATGTTCAAACACTGTTAATGGTTTTAGTTAACTGAATCTGTTGTGTTGGTGCAGAGATGTTCACAAGTCTTTTTTTGCAAGTCTAAGTCAAGTCTTAAGTCTTTGGTCACGAGTCCAAGTCAAGTCTCAAGTCTCTAAAAAATAAAAGTCTCATGGTCTCCTCAGCCTGCGTGCAGACTCTCTGCTGTAGGTGTGGTCTTGCAGGAGGACCGGCCCAGCACACGGCTACAAGACACACTGGTGTTAGACTGAGGCTTCACAAGTACAGTAAATGCAACACAGCACTGAATGATATGAATTTCATGGCACAATTCTGGCCAAAAATTTCAGCTTCCCTTTAGAAAATGACACTATTCTTCATGAGCAGTGAGGTGCTAAGGTAACATGACTAAATATTTTCATTTAGGAATATGTAACATGTAAGCAAAAAATTTAAATGGTGAACGTCTTAAAATGTTTACGCAGTGGCCTTCCTCAGGACAGGACATCAAGGTCAGGTAATAAATCAGGATTTACCTGAAGGCCCTTGTAATGTTAGTTGCTATTATTCATTGCATTGAAATATCTGACTTTGAAAACCATGTGTCTGAATTGATTTGCTCTGAGTTCACCGTTTTGGGATAAAAGAAATTAAATTTCCTGATTTGCAATTTCAAAAGCTGAATTTGAATATATTTTCCACTTATGTCTCTTATTTGCTTCTATATTCTATATGCCTCTGTTACACCCCTGAATGGGGGAAGACATTTATACTCTCTATAGCAACCGCATCTCTTTGAGCTTCAAAAACAGATGTCGTCTCGACATCCCGTATCAACGATTTGGCTTATTATTGCAAACTTTAGAGTAATGACTATTCGTCCCCAGCCAAACATTTAACTTTTTTAAACATTTTAACACTCATTAACCATGAGATTTATCATTGTCAGGCACATTTAACAGGCTAATCTTCGTTTGTGCAAGTTAAATTCAACCCAGACTGAATATGCTGTCAACATATTAATATTCCAACAGTCCATAACATTGTATAGCTCTCGATTATTACTGCTTTAGCACCAATGAATTTCCGTATAAACATCTAACTTTTCGAGCTATTCCAAGAGTTGATGTGCACGAAACAGGATGAGAACGAGACACCACAACAATTTCTTTACCGTGTGATAGGTTTAAAACAACGCATCCTATTCACATCAAAACTGGCTGACACTGACATTAAATACTCTGCAGCTACAGTACAAGATGTTTTGCTGCATACAGTGTACCAAGGCTTTGGACACAAACACACTGACATACGCAGAGACCTTAAACCTTTGTTGTCAAATAGTGGGGTCACTGATGAGATGATCCTTGGTCATGTGATGAAAATCACCAGTGAAGAAAATGAGAGAATGAAAAGACTTGACTCTTCCCGCCGGCAGACTGAAACAAATGCACACAGCGCACAGCTCCATCCTGATGTGCTAAAGAGACCTAGCACAAAGTCGGTGAGTGTAGAGCCCAAGCCAAGTCAAACAAAAGCAGATCTCCTGAGAGAACTCACCACCAAAGTAGAGGAGCTCACCAGACTGGTTGAGACCATGCAAAAACAAAACCAACAACAGCTAACTCACAGTGGGCGCCAGTACAGTCAAAATAGGACACAGTCTAATGGTGGAAAACCCTATGGCTGTCCAAGCTGTGTGGAACAAGACAGGCAAGACTGTAAACATTGTTTCACATGCATGTGGGGAGGAAGGACACCGTGCAGCAGGCTGTCTAAAGCCAGCAAAGAGACAGGGAAACTTCAGTCGGCCACTGGAGAGGGACATCTAGTGACCGAGTCTGGAAGTAAGTCCCAACCAGCAAGTGAAGGCAAAAGTGACAAAACACGCCCCTCCTCACCCTCAACCCCAGTAACGACAAGCACACAAAGTCACTGTAACCAAGTAATTCAGCTCCCTCCCCAGCCACCACGTGTAGCTAAAGCTAGAGCTGTTGCTAGCCTGACTGGGAAAAGGGCCCTAGTTCAGAGCTATTTAAATGGCTTAGCAGTCACCTCATTGCTCGACTCTGGCTCACAAGTCAGTAACCTCTCAGGCACACCATACTTCATAAAGCACTCTGGAAGGAGGACCTTGGCAGTTGTGTCAGCTTTCTGGTCACGTGTTGGGAATGCCTGTGTGAACTTTGTGAATACATCTGTAACTACCAACACATTTTCTCGGCCATCGGAGGCAGGTTCCAACATAGTGAAATCTACTGCAACAACTTCAAGAGGCCTGGTGGCTAGAAAGGGTTTCATAGGGGAACGTATCTTGGGCTGTGGCAGCTTGGTCAGTATACATCTCTGGCACTGTTTAACCCATTGTTCCACATCCTCATGCATTCCAACCCAGAAACACCTCTGTCTCAGTAAGTTCTGTGTGCGCTCTATCCCCTGATGCCCCATGTGATCATGCACACTCTCAAGTACAGCTTCTTTTAAACAAGTTGGCAAAATGAGCTGCTGGCATTCACCTCCATATCCATCATCCACAACCCGATACAACGATCCATCAACTTCCCTAACTCTGGGCCACTGTCTGAGTAGGGAGATAACAGGTTTGGCCAAACCTCTGCGTTGCTGATACTGTAGGTGGGTTTTTCTTCCTGGTCCCAAAAGTGTCGGAAGGACTTAAGTGTGGGATCAGTGTTCTGAAACTGTTGCAACTCATCTTTAGAATAACCCAGCAGAGTTGGTGTGTTACCCTGAGGGTCAGCAACATCGGTATCCTGCTCAATTGCTGTGACACGAGCCTGCCTGACCTGACAACACTTGACACCTGCACTAACTACTTCTGGCCCTAAAGCTGTCCCTTTTCTTACCACATTGCAGATGGACACACAGCCGGCCGGGACACTACTGGACTTCAAAGTCAAAAGGCGCTAACTGGGCTACCCAGCGCTGTTCAATAGCTCCTAGCTTTGCTGAGTTCAGGTGACACAGAGGGTTGTTGTCTGTTATTACAGTGAACTTTGACCCTAACAGCTACCCTCTACATTTTTCCCACACAGCCCATTTGAGAGCAAGTAGTTCCAGTTTCATGCTACTGTAGTTTCTGTCGTTTTTCTCTGCACTTCTCAGCCTCCTACTGGCATATGCAATCACACGTTTCTTTCCTTCCTGTAGCTGATAGAGAACTGCCCCTAGTCCTAAACTGCTGCCGTCAGTCTCTACCCTAAATGGAAGGGAGAAATCAGCGTACCCTAGTAGCGGAGCACTGATAAGTCTCTCTTTCAGCTGTTCAAAGGACTCTTGACATGCTGGTGACCATAGGCTGTTCAACAGGTTTTTGGACCTAGCAGGGCTGTTTTCTTTGATGCATGCATTGACTACATCATGCAAGGGACCTGCCAGCTGGGAAAAGCCCTGCAGAAACCTCCTGTAATAGCTGCAGAATCCTACAAAAGACCGCAAGTCTTTAACTGTGGTGGGGACTGGCCGCTGTTCCACTGCAGCCACTTTGTCTGGATCTGTGCCTATGCCCTCACCTGAGATCTGATGACCAAGGAAACGCACGCTGGACTGGAGGAAATGACATTTTTCTACTTCGACCTTTAACCCTGTCTCCCTGAGTCTCTGTAACACAATCTGAAGCCGTCTCAGGTGGTCTTCAAAAGTCGGCGAGTAGACTAAAATATCATCCAAGTACACAAGCATGATCTGAAACACTAAGTCACTCATGGTTGCCTGCATGAGTCTTTGAAAAGTCGCTGGCCCATTACAGACACCAAAAGGCAGTCTAGTGTACTCAAACAACCCAAAAGGAGTCGTGAAAGCTGTCTTATGTCTGTCCCTCTCTTGTACTGCCACCTGCTGGTAGCCACTGGCAAGGTCAATGGTGGAGAAAAACTTTGCACGTGCAGTGCATCGAAGCACTCATCAATGCGTGGCAAAGGAAATAGGTCTCGTCTGGTCTTGGAGTTTAGTCGCCTGTAATCTACACAGAGCCTCAAGCTGTTGTCTGCCTTCCTCACAAGCACCATTGGGGATGCATAGGCACTAGTGCTCTCTGTGATGACACCTTTCTTGAGAAGTTGACTTATGTGTTCTCTAACCTCTTTGTACTGTGTGGGAGATGCACGTCTGTAAGGCTGAGTGACTGGTACATCTTCGACTAGATGTATCTCATGTTGGACCTTATCTGCATAGCCTAGATCCTCATCCTTGAATGCGAACACATCTGCATACTGAGCCAACAGTACAGCTAACTTAGCCTGCTCTTCTGGTGAGCCACCAATTTTTAGGCGCTCCAACATGAACTGCAGTTCATCATCTGATGCCCCAGCCTCTTTCTTGTCCACTGACACCTCTTCATGGTCAGCAGAGATGCGATTAAAGTGCACCTCTGCTGCCTCCTCAACACACTCAACTGCACTGAGCACACCAAGTCTGGTTCTGGGCGACAACCAAAGATCTTCCTGCGAAAAGTTCACCCCTTGGACGGGAAACACATGCTTGTTAGGCTCTACCAGAGTAGGAACTACAACGAGGCCATTAGTTAAGGGAGTGTTGGTAGGCTCTAGTAGCATCAGTGCTGAATCAGCAGAGGGTTCCTTGAGCCCTTTTGCATATACTGTGGCAACTGAAGCTGCTGGCACATGCACTGTATTTCTCCCTGCTATCCTGGCTGCAGATGTTTTCTCCAACACTTCACCTGCTTGCACTCTCTGAAAAGCTTCCCTCCAAGCCCAGTGAAGCTCCCCTCCGAGAGCTGAGTCAAAACTAGCAATAGCCAACTCCCTGCATCTCTTAATTACATTCATGCCAATGAGCACAGGAGGGGGCTCTTCTGGCCTGTGGTCTTCCTCTTTGTCCTGCTGTTCTGTGTCTTTCTTTTCTGCCTTATGTTCATCTGACACTAGCTCTTGGTCCGTCATAAACATCGGGAAACATAGCGTGTCCACACTGCAGTAAACAAGATGGCAACTTCCGTTTTCCGGACTGCTCTCTAAAAAAAATTCCCCCACATGAGACAGTGCCCTCTGGTGGCGTTAGTAACCAGCTACTTTTTCCCACCCGGCTACAAATGTATTAGTGAACTTAAAGTCTCATAGATAAAACACACACACACACACACACACACACACACACACACACACACACACAAAAACAGTAAAAAGTGTTGAAATCTTACAGTTTCCATGATGGAAGTCAGTTGAATGGCTTTCAGTCAGTCTCTGTGAGTCTTTAATCCTTGTCTGGATGCAACAAGTCCTCAGGAGAAGTGTTAATTTTGAAGAAATTGTGGAGTGATAAAGTTTTCTGGACTGCTCTCTGTGTTGTCTGTGTTAAAATGATGATTTTAAGATTTCATCATCATCATCATCATCATCAAGATCATTAAGATCGTCATCAAGATCGTCATCATCAAGATAAATATTAAGATCATCATCATCAAGATTAAGTTCATCATCATCATCATCATCATCAAGAAAAAAATCATCAAAAAATTTAAATTGTGAACGTCTTAAAATGTTTACGCAGTGGCCTTCCTCAGGACAGGACATCAAGGTCAAGTAACTAATCAGCATTTACATTCAGGCCCTTGTAATGTTACTTGCTATTGTGTTTCAGTGCTGCATATTACTACAAAAACATCTATTAAATTACCACAAACCATTAAGTTCACACGTCTGCCAGGAATTAGTTAACATGCTTCAGAGTTTGACTCATGGCTACACTTAAACTCACAGTATACCTTTGTCTCCCAGCTGGAAGCTGGCTGATATAAATTATTTAATGGGACACATGAAAAAGATTAAATGATTTTCATCAGTGAAGCGGCCATTTTGATTGTTAATATGCAGTTTTGTTTATTTTTCAGACCAACAGATGAATTGATCTGGTACCGTTTTCCCTGCAATTAATAAGCATTAATATAATATAAATTTAGATTTTTATTTCAATATATTTTGTGTGCAATGTGACACCTAGAGTTGGGGAGAGTGTATGGCAGCAGATGAGGGACAAAAAAGTCTGCTAATTTAATTTTAACAGCCATTGAATGCTCTTTGTATGTAAACACCTCTGAATTCATTGCATTGAAATATCTGACTTTGAAAACCATGTTTCTGAATTTATTTGCTCTGAGTTCACCTTTTTGGGATTAAAGATATTACATTTCCTGATTTGCAATTTCAAAAGCTGAATTTGAATATATTTTCCACTTATGTCTCTTATTTGCTTCTATATGATGATCATGGCAAAGCCTGTTAATAATGTATTAGTGAACTTAAAGTCTCATAGATAAAACACACACACAAAAACAGTCAAAAGGGTTGAAATCTTACAGTTTCCATGATGGAAGTCAGTTGAATGGCTTTCAGTCAGTCTCTGTGAGTCTTTAATCCTTGTCTGGATGCAACAAGTCCTCAGGAGAAGCGTTAAGTTTGAAGAAATTGTGGAGTGTTGAACTTTTCTGGACTGCTCTCTGTGTTGTCTGTGTTAAAGTGATGATTTTAAGATTTCATCATCATCATCATCATCAAGATCATTAAGATCATCATCATCAAGATCATCATAATATCATCATCATCATCATCATCAAGAAAAAATCATCAAAAAATTTAAATCATCAACATTTTAAAATGTTTACGCAGTGGCCTTCCTCAGGACAGGACATCAAGGTCAGGTAATAATCAGGATTTACATTCAGGCCCTTGTAATGTTAGTTGCTATTATTCATTGCATTGAAATATCTGACTTTGAAAACCATGTGTCTGAATTGATTTGCTCTGAGTTCACCTTTTTGGGATTAAAGACATTAAATTTCCTGATTTGCAATTTCAAAAGCTGAATTTGAATATATTTTCCACTTATGTCTCTTACTTGCTTCTATATGATGATCATGGCAAAGCCTGTTAATAATGTATTAGTGAACTTAAAGTCTCATAGATAAAACACACACACAAAAACAGTCAAAAGGGTTGAAATCTTACAGTTTCCATGATGGAAGTCAGTTGAATGGCTTTCAGTCAGTCTCTGTGAGTCTTTAATCCTTGTCTGGATGCAACAAGTCCTCAGGAGAAGCGTTAAGTTTGAAGAAATTGTGGAGGGACAAACTTTTCTGGACTGCTCTCTGTGTTGTCTGTGTTAAAATGATGATCCTGTGTATAAATGATGCACCTGGAGACAAACCATAGCAACCGTGGAATCCTTCACCTCCATTTTGTGCATGTGTGTTGTCACAGTCACGTCTCCCCTCTGTGTGTGTGTGTGTGTGTGTGTGTGTGTGTGTATGCAATCTTCTTCAGTAAAATATTTTCACTTTGCTATCAATGTGACCATTATTGTTAAAATAAATATAAATAAAAAATACCAGAAAACAGCTGTCCAATCAGTCACACATAAGAAAAGTCATAAAACGTTTCAAACTCTGCAGAAACCCTTCCTCTACAGAAGAGATATGGATTAGGCATTTCACATTTTTATGGGAGGCTCTACAGAGACTCTCATGTCTGTAAGTTATTTCTTTCAATCTTCACTTACAGCTCACTAGAAATGTGTTTATAGATAATTAGAAATGTATAACAAGTGAAATGTTCAAACACTGTTAATGGTTTTAGTTAACTGAATCTGTTGTGTTGGTGCAGAGATGTTCACAAGTCTTTTTTTGCAAGTCTAAGTCAAGTCTTAAGTCTTTGGTCACGAGTCCAAGTCAAGTCTCAAGTCTCTAAAAAATAAAAGTCTCATGGTCTCCTCAGCCTGCGTGCAGACTCTCTGCTGTAGGTGTGGTCTTGCAGGAGGACCGGCCCAGCACACGGCTACAAGACACACTGGTGTTAGACTGAGGCTTCACAAGTACAGTAAATGCAACACAGCACTGAATGATATGAATTTCATGGCACAATTCTGGCCAAAAATTTCAGCTTCCCTTTAGAAAATGACACTATTCTTCATGAGCAGTGAGGTGCTAAGGTAACATGACTAAATATTTTCATTTAGGAATATGTAACATGTAAGCAAAAAATTTAAATGGTGAACGTCTTAAAATGTTTACGCAGTGGCCTTCCTCAGGACAGGACATCAAGGTCAGGTAATAAATCAGGATTTACCTGAAGGCCCTTGTAATGTTAGTTGCTATTATTCATTGCATTGAAATATCTGACTTTGAAAACCATGTGTCTGAATTGATTTGCTCTGAGTTCACCGTTTTGGGATAAAAGAAATTAAATTTCCTGATTTGCAATTTCAAAAGCTGAATTTGAATATATTTTCCACTTATGTCTCTTATTTGCTTCTATATTCTATATGCCTCTGTTACACCCCTGAATGGGGGAAGACATTTATACTCTCTATAGCAACCGCATCTCTTTGAGCTTCAAAAACAGATGTCGTCTCGACATCCCGTATCAACGATTTGGCTTATTATTGCAAACTTTAGAGTAATGACTATTCGTCCCCAGCCAAACATTTAACTTTTTTAAACATTTTAACACTCATTAACCATGAGATTTATCATTGTCAGGCACATTTAACAGGCTAATCTTCGTTTGTGCAAGTTAAATTCAACCCAGACTGAATATGCTGTCAACATATTAATATTCCAACAGTCCATAACATTGTATAGCTCTCGATTATTACTGCTTTAGCACCAATGAATTTCCGTATAAACATCTAACTTTTCGAGCTATTCCAAGAGTTGATGTGCACGAAACAGGATGAGAACGAGACACCACAACAATTTCTTTACCGTGTGATAGGTTTAAAACAACGCATCCTATTCACATCAAAACTGGCTGACACTGACATTAAATACTCTGCAGCTACAGTACAAGATGTTTTGCTGCATACAGTGTACCAAGGCTTTGGACACAAACACACTGACATACGCAGAGACCTTAAACCTTTGTTGTCAAATAGTGGGGTCACTGATGAGATGATCCTTGGTCATGTGATGAAAATCACCAGTGAAGAAAATGAGAGAATGAAAAGACTTGACTCTTCCCGCCGGCAGACTGAAACAAATGCACACAGCGCACAGCTCCATCCTGATGTGCTAAAGAGACCTAGCACAAAGTCGGTGAGTGTAGAGCCCAAGCCAAGTCAAACAAAAGCAGATCTCCTGAGAGAACTCACCACCAAAGTAGAGGAGCTCACCAGACTGGTTGAGACCATGCAAAAACAAAACCAACAACAGCTAACTCACAGTGGGCGCCAGTACAGTCAAAATAGGACACAGTCTAATGGTGGAAAACCCTATGGCTGTCCAAGCTGTGTGGAACAAGACAGGCAAGACTGTAAACATTGTTTCACATGCATGTGGGGAGGAAGGACACCGTGCAGCAGGCTGTCTAAAGCCAGCAAAGAGACAGGGAAACTTCAGTCGGCCACTGGAGAGGGACATCTAGTGACCGAGTCTGGAAGTAAGTCCCAACCAGCAAGTGAAGGCAAAAGTGACAAAACACGCCCCTCCTCACCCTCAACCCCAGTAACGACAAGCACACAAAGTCACTGTAACCAAGTAATTCAGCTCCCTCCCCAGCCACACGTGTAGCTAAAGCTAGAGCTGTTGCTAGCCTGACTGGGAAAAGGGCCCTAGTTCAGAGCTATTTAAATGGCTTAGCAGTCACCTCATTGCTCGACTCTGGCTCACAAGTCAGTAACCTCTCAGGCACACCATACTTCATAAAGCACTCTGGAAGGAGGACCTTGGCAGTTGTGTCAGCTTTCTGGTCACGTGTTGGGAATGCCTGTGTGAACTTTGTGAATACATCTGTAACTACCAACACATTTTCTCGGCCATCGGAGGCAGGTTCCAACATAGTGAAATCTACTGCAACAACTTCAAGAGGCCTGGTGGCTAGAAAGGGTTTCATAGGGGAACGTATCTTGGGCTGTGGCAGCTTGGTCAGTATACATCTCTGGCACTGTTTAACCCATTGTTCCACATCCTCATGCATTCCAACCCAGAAACACCTCTGTCTCAGTAAGTTCTGTGTGCGCTCTATCCCCTGATGCCCATGTGATCATGCACACTCTCAAGTACAGCTTCTTTTAAACAAGTTGGCAAAATGAGCTGCTGGCATTCACCTCCATATCCATCATCCACAACCCGATACAACGATCCATCAACTTCCCTAACTCTGGGCCACTGTCTGAGTAGGGAGATAACAGGTTTGGCCAAACCTCTGCGTTGCTGATACTGTAGGTGGGTTTTTCTTCCTGGTCCCAAAAGTGTCGGAAGGACTTAAGTGTGGGATCAGTGTTCTGAAACTGTTGCAACTCATCTTTAGAATAACCCAGCAGAGTTGGTGTGTTACCCTGAGGGTCAGCAACATCGGTATCCTGCTCAATTGCTGTGACACGAGCCTGCCTGACCTGACAACACTTGACACCTGCACTAACTACTTCTGGCCCTAAAGCTGTCCCTTTTCTTACCACATTGCAGATGGACACACAGCCGGCCGGGACACTACTGGACTTCAAAGTCAAAGGCGCTAACTGGGCTACCCAGCGCTGTTCAATAGCTCCTAGCTTTGCTGAGTTCAGGTGACACAGAGGGTTGTTGTCTGTTATTACAGTGAACTTTGACCCTAACAGCTACCCTCTACATTTTTCCCACACAGCCCATTTGAGAGCAAGTAGTTCCAGTTTCATGCTACTGTAGTTTCTGTCGTTTTTCTCTGCACTTCTCAGCCTCCTACTGGCATATGCAATCACACGTTTCTTTCCTTCCTGTAGCTGATAGAGAACTGCCCCTAGTCCTAAACTGCTGCCGTCAGTCTCTACCCTAAATGGAAGGGAGAAATCAGCGTACCCTAGTAGCGGAGCACTGATAAGTCTCTCTTTCAGCTGTTCAAAGGACTCTTGACATGCTGGTGACCATAGGCTGTTCAACAGGTTTTTGGACCTAGCAGGGCTGTTTTCTTTGATGCATGCATTGACTACATCATGCAAGGGACCTGCCAGCTGGGAAAAGCCCTGCAGAAACCTCCTGTAATAGCTGCAGAATCCTACAAAAGACCGCAAGTCTTTAACTGTGGTGGGGACTGGCCGCTGTTCCACTGCAGCCACTTTGTCTGGATCTGTGCCTATGCCCTCACCTGAGATCTGATGACCAAGGAAACGCACGCTGGACTGGAGGAAATGACATTTTTCTACTTCGACCTTTAACCCTGTCTCCCTGAGTCTCTGTAACACAATCTGAAGCCGTCTCAGGTGGTCTTCAAAAGTCGGCGAGTAGACTAAAATATCATCCAAGTACACAAGCATGATCTGAAACACTAAGTCACTCATGGTTGCCTGCATGAGTCTTTGAAAAGTCGCTGGCCCATTACAGACACCAAAAGGCAGTCTAGTGTACTCAAACAACCCAAAAGGAGTCGTGAAAGCTGTCTTATGTCTGTCCCTCTCTTGTACTGCCACCTGCTGGTAGCCACTGGCAAGGTCAATGGTGGAGAAAAACTTTGCACCGTGCAGTGCATCGAAGCATCATCAATGCGTGGCAAAGGAAATAGGTCTCGTCTGGTCTTGGAGTTTAGTCGCCTGTAATCTACACAGAGCCTCAAGCTGTTGTCTGCCTTCCTCACAAGCACCATTGGGGATGCATAGGCACTAGTGCTCTCTGTGATGACACCTTTCTTGAGAAGTTGACTTATGTGTTCTCTAACCTCTTTGTACTGTGTGGGAGATGCACGTCTGTAAGGCTGAGTGACTGGTACATCTTCGACTAGATGTATCTCATGTTGGACCTTATCTGCATAGCCTAGATCCTCATCCTTGAATGCGAACACATCTGCATACTGAGCCAACAGTACAGCTAACTTAGCCTGCTCTTCTGGTGAGCCACCAATTTTTAGGCGCTCCAACATGAACTGCAGTTCATCATCTGATGCCCCAGCCTCTTTCTTGTCCACTGACACCTCTTCATGGTCAGCAGAGATGCGATTAAAGTGCACCTCTGCTGCCTCCTCAACACACTCAACTGCACTGAGCACACCAAGTCTGGTTCTGGGCGACAACCAAAGATCTTCCTGCGAAAAGTTCACCCCTTGGACGGGAAACACATGCTTGTTAGGCTCTACCAGAGTAGGAACTACAACGAGGCCATTAGTTAAGGGAGTGTTGGTAGGCTCTAGTAGCATCAGTGCTGAATCAGCAGAGGGTTCCTTGAGCCCTTTTGCATATACTGTGGCAACTGAAGCTGCTGGCACATGCACTGTATTTCTCCCTGCTATCCTGGCTGCAGATGTTTTCTCCAACACTTCACCTGCTTGCACTCTCTGAAAAGCTTCCCTCCAAGCCCAGTGAAGCTCCCCTCCGAGAGCTGAGTCAAAACTAGCAATAGCCAACTCCCTGCATCTCTTAATTACATTCATGCCAATGAGCACAGGAGGGGGCTCTTCTGGCCTGTGGTCTTCCTCTTTGTCCTGCTGTTCTGTGTCTTTCTTTTCTGCCTTATGTTCATCTGACACTAGCTCTTGGTCCGTCATAAACATCGGGAAACATAGCGTGTCCACACTGCAGTAAACAAGATGGCAACTTCCGTTTTCCGGACTGCTCTCTAAAAAAAATTCCCCCACATGAGACAGTGCCCTCTGGTGGCGTTAGTAACCAGCTACTTTTTCCCACCCGGCTACAAATGTATTAGTGAACTTAAAGTCTCATAGATAAAACACACACACACACACACACACACACACACACACACACACACAAAAACAGTAAAAAGTGTTGAAATCTTACAGTTTCCATGATGGAAGTCAGTTGAATGGCTTTCAGTCAGTCTCTGTGAGTCTTTAATCCTTGTCTGGATGCAACAAGTCCTCAGGAGAAGTGTTAATTTTGAAGAAATTGTGGAGTGATAAAGTTTTCTGGACTGCTCTCTGTGTTGTCTGTGTTAAAATGATGATTTTAAGATTTCATCATCATCATCATCATCATCAAGATCATTAAGATCGTCATCATCAAGATCGTCATCATCAAGATAAATATTAAGATCATCATCATCAAGATTAAGTTCATCATCATCATCATCATCAAGAAAAAAATCATCAAAAAATTTAAATTGTGAACGTCTTAAAATGTTTACGCAGTGGCCTTCCTCAGGACAGGACATCAAGGTCAAGTAACTAATCAGCATTTACATTCAGGCCCTTGTAATGTTACTTGCTATTGTGTTTCAGTGCTGCATATTACTACAAAAACATCTATTAAATTACCACAAACCATTAAGTTCACACGTCTGCCAGGAATTAGTTAACATGCTTCAGAGTTTGACTCATGGCTACACTTAAACTCACAGTATACCTTTGTCTCCAGCTGGAAGCTGGCTGATATAAATTATTTAATGGGACACATGAAAAAGATTAAATGATTTTCATCAGTGAAGCGGCCATTTTGATTGTTAATATGCAGTTTTGTTATTTTTCAGACCAACAGATGAATTGATCTGGTACCGTTTTCCCTGCAATTAATAAGCATTAATATAATATAAATTTAGATTTTTATTTCAATATATTTTGTGTGCAATGTGACACCTAGAGTTGGGGAGAGTGTATGGCAGCAGATGAGGGACAAAAAAGTCTGCTAATTTAATTTTAACAGCCATTGAATGCTCAAGATTTTAATGTAAACACCTCTGAATTCATTGCATTGAAATATCTGACTTTGAAAACCATGTTTCTGAATTTATTTGCTCTGAGTTCACCTTTTTGGGATTAAAGATATTACATTTCCTGATTTGCAATTTCAAAAGCTGAATTTGAATATATTTTCCACTTATGTCTCTTATTTGCTTCTATATGATGATCATGGCAAAGCCTGTTAATAATGTATTAGTGAACTTAAAGTCTCATAGATAAAACACACACAAAAACAGTCAAAAGGGTTGAAATCTTACAGTTTCCATGATGGAAGTCAGTTGAATGGCTTTCAGTCAGTCTCTGTGAGTCTTTAATCCTTGTCTGGATGCAACAAGTCCTCAGGAGAAGCGTTAAGTTTGAAGAAATTGTGGAGTGTTGAACTTTTCTGGACTGCTCTCTGTGTTGTCTGTGTTAAAGTGATGATTTTAAGATTTCATCATCATCATCATCATCAAGATCATTAAGATCATCATCATCAAGATCATCATAATATCATCATCATCATCATCATCAAGAAAAAATCATCAAAAAATTTAAATCATCAACATTTTAAAATGTTTACGCAGTGGCCTTCCTCAGGACAGGACATCAAGGTCAGGTAATAATCAGGATTTACATTCAGGCCCTTGTAATGTTAGTTGCTATTATTCATTGCATTGAAATATCTGACTTTGAAAACCATGTGTCTGAATTGATTTGCTCTGAGTTCACCTTTTTGGATTAAAGACATTAAATTTCCTGATTTGCAATTTCAAAAGCTGAATTTGAATATATTTTCCACTTATGTCTCTTACTTGCTTCTATATGATGATCATGGCAAAGCCTGTTAATAATGTATTAGTGAACTTAAAGTCTCATAGATAAAACACACACAAAAAACAGTCAAAAGGGTTGAAATCTTACAGTTTCCATGATGGAAGTCAGTTGAATGGCTTTCAGTCAGTCTCTGTGAGTCTTTAATCCTTGTCTGGATGCAACAAGTCCTCAGGAGAAGCGTTAAGTTTGAAGAAATTGTGGAGGGACAAACTTTTCTGGACTGCTCTCTGTGTTGTCTGTGTTAAAATGATGATCCTGTGTATAAATGATGCACCTGGAGACAAACCATAGCAACCGTGGAATCCTTCACCTCCATTTTGTGCATGTGTGTTGTCACAGTCACGTCTCCCCTCTGTGTGTGTGTGTGTGTGTGTGTGTGTGTGTGTATGCAATCTTCTTCAGTAAAATATTTTCACTTTGCTATCAATGTGACCATTATTGTTAAAATAAATATAAATAAAAAATACCAGAAAACAGCTGTCCAATCAGTCACACATAAGAAAAGTCATAAAACGTTTCAAACTCTGCAGAAACCCTTCTCTACAGAAGAGATATGGATTAGGCATTTCACATTTTTATGGGAGGCTCTACAGAGACTCTCATGTCTGTAAGTTATTTCTTTCAATCTTCACTTACAGCTCACTAGAAATGTGTTTATAGATAATTAGAAATGTATAACAAGTGAAATGTTCAAACACTGTTAATGGTTTTAGTTAACTGAATCTGTTGTGTTGGTGCAGAGATGTTCACAAGTCTTTTTTTGCAAGTCTAAGTCAAGTCTTAAGTCTTTGGTCACGAGTCCAAGTCAAGTCTCAAGTCTCTAAAAAATAAAAGTCTCATGGTCTCCTCAGCCTGCGTGCAGACTCTCTGCTGTAGGTGTGGTCTTGCAGGAGGACCGGCCCAGCACACGGCTACAAGACACACTGGTGTTAGACTGAGGCTTCACAAGTACAGTAAATGCAACACAGCACTGAATGATATGAATTTCATGGCACAATTCTGGCCAAAAATTTCAGCTTCCCTTTAGAAATGACACTATTCTTCATGAGCAGTGAGGTGCTAAGGTAACATGACTAAATATTTTCATTTAGGAATATGTAACATGTAAGCAAAAAATTTAAATGGTGAACGTCTTAAAATGTTTACGCAGTGGCCTTCCTCAGGACAGGACATCAAGGTCAGGTAATAAATCAGGATTTACCTGAAGGCCCTTGTAATGTTAGTTGCTATTATTCATTGCATTGAAATATCTGACTTTGAAAACCATGTGTCTGAATTGATTTGCTCTGAGTTCACCGTTTTGGGATAAAAGAAATTAAATTTCCTGATTTGCAATTTCAAAAGCTGAATTTGAATATATTTTCCACTTATGTCTCTTATTTGCTTCTATATTCTATATGCCTCTGTTACACCCCTGAATGGGGAAGACATTTATACTCTCTATAGCAACCGCATCTCTTTGAGCTTCAAAAACAGATGTCGTCTCGACATCCCGTATCAACGATTTGGCTTATTATTGCAAACTTTAGAGTAATGACTATTCGTCCCCAGCCAAACATTTAACTTTTTTAAACATTTTAACACTCATTAACCATGAGATTTATCATTGTCAGGCACATTTAACAGGCTAATCTTCGTTTGTGCAAGTTAAATTCAACCCAGACTGAATATGCTGTCAACATATTAATATTCCAACAGTCCATAACATTGTATAGCTCTCGATTATTACTGCTTTAGCACCAATGAATTTCCGTATAAACATCTAACTTTTCGAGCTATTCCAAGAGTTGATGTGCACGAAACAGGATGAGAACGAGACACCACAACAATTTCTTTACCGTGTGATAGGTTTAAAACAACGCATCCTATTCACATCAAAACTGGCTGACACTGACATTAAATACTCTGCAGCTACAGTACAAGATGTTTTGCTGCATACAGTGTACCAAGGCTTTGGACACAAACACACTGACATACGCAGAGACCTTAAACCTTTGTTGTCAAATAGTGGGGTCACTGATGAGATGATCCTTGGTCATGTGATGAAAATCACCAGTGAAGAAAATGAGAGAATGAAAAGACTTGACTCTTCCCGCCGGCAGACTGAAACAAATGCACACAGCGCACAGCTCCATCCTGATGTGCTAAAGAGACCTAGCACAAAGTCGGTGAGTGTAGAGCCCAAGCCAAGTCAAACAAAAGCAGATCTCCTGAGAGAACTCACCACCAAAGTAGAGGAGCTCACCAGACTGGTTGAGACCATGCAAAAACAAAACCAACAACAGCTAACTCACAGTGGGCGCCAGTACAGTCAAAATAGGACACAGTCTAATGGTGGAAAACCCTATGGCTGTCCAAGCTGTGTGGAACAAGACAGGCAAGACTGTAAACATTGTTTCACATGCATGTGGGGAGGAAGGACACCGTGCAGCAGGCTGTCTAAAGCCAGCAAAGAGACAGGGAAACTTCAGTCGGCCACTGGAGAGGGACATCTAGTGACCGAGTCTGGAAGTAAGTCCCAACCAGCAAGTGAAGGCAAAAGTGACAAAACACGCCCCTCCTCACCCTCAACCCCAGTAACGACAAGCACACAAAGTCACTGTAACCAAGTAATTCAGCTCCCTCCCCAGCCACCACGTGTAGCTAAAGCTAGAGCTGTTGCTAGCCTGACTGGGAAAAGGGCCCTAGTTCAGAGCTATTTAAATGGCTTAGCAGTCACCTCATTGCTCGACTCTGGCTCACAAGTCAGTAACCTCTCAGGCACACCATACTTCATAAAGCACTCTGGAAGGAGGACCTTGGCAGTTGTGTCAGCTTTCTGGTCACGTGTTGGGAATGCCTGTGTGAACTTTGTGAATACATCTGTAACTACCAACACATTTTCTCGGCCATCGGAGGCAGGTTCCAACATAGTGAAATCTACTGCAACAACTTCAAGAGGCCTGGTGGCTAGAAAGGGTTTCATAGGGGAACGTATCTTGGGCTGTGGCAGCTTGGTCAGTATACATCTCTGGCACTGTTTAACCCATTGTTCCACATCCTCATGCATTCCAACCCAGAAACACCTCTGTCTCAGTAAGTTCTGTGTGCGCTCTATCCCCTGATGCCCCATGTGATCATGCACACTCTCAAGTACAGCTTCTTTTAAACAAGTTGGCAAAATGAGCTGCTGGCATTCACCTCCATATCCATCATCCACAACCCGATACAACGATCCATCAACTTCCCTAACTCTGGGCCACTGTCTGAGTAGGGAGATAACAGGTTTGGCCAAACCTCTGCGTTGCTGATACTGTAGGTGGGTTTTTCTTCCTGGTCCCAAAAGTGTCGGAAGGACTTAAGTGTGGGATCAGTGTTCTGAAACTGTTGCAACTCATCTTTAGAATAACCCAGCAGAGTTGGTGTGTTACCCTGAGGGTCAGCAACATCGGTATCCTGCTCAATTGCTGTGACACGAGCCTGCCTGACCTGACAACACTTGACACCTGCACTAACTACTTCTGGCCCTAAAGCTGTCCCTTTTCTTACCACATTGCAGATGGACACACAGCCGGCCGGGACACTACTGGACTTCAAAGTCAAAAGGCGCTAACTGGGCTACCCAGCGCTGTTCAATAGCTCCTAGCTTTGCTGAGTTCAGGTGACACAGAGGGTTGTTGTCTGTTATTACAGTGAACTTTGACCCTAACAGCTACCCTCTACATTTTTCCCACACAGCCCATTTGAGAGCAAGTAGTTCCAGTTTCATGCTACTGTAGTTTCTGTCGTTTTTCTCTGCACTTCTCAGCCTCCTACTGGCATATGCAATCACACGTTTCTTTCCTTCCTGTAGCTGATAGAGAACTGCCCCTAGTCCTAAACTGCTGCCGTCAGTCTCTACCCTAAATGGAAGGGAGAAATCAGCGTACCCTAGTAGCGGAGCACTGATAAGTCTCTCTTTCAGCTGTTCAAAGGACTCTTGACATGCTGGTGACCATAGGCTGTTCAACAGGTTTTTGGACCTAGCAGGGCTGTTTTCTTTGATGCATGCATTGACTACATCATGCAAGGGACCTGCCAGCTGGGAAAAGCCCTGCAGAAACCTCCTGTAATAGCTGCAGAATCCTACAAAAGACCGCAAGTCTTTAACTGTGGTGGGGACTGGCCGCTGTTCCACTGCAGCCACTTTGTCTGGATCTGTGCCTATGCCCTCACCTGAGATCTGATGACCAAGGAAACGCACGCTGGACTGGAGGAAATGACATTTTTCTACTTCGACCTTTAACCCTGTCTCCCTGAGTCTCTGTAACACAATCTGAAGCCGTCTCAGGTGGTCTTCAAAAGTCGGCGAGTAGACTAAAATATCATCCAAGTACACAAGCATGATCTGAAACACTAAGTCACTCATGGTTGCCTGCATGAGTCTTTGAAAAGTCGCTGGCCCATTACAGACACCAAAAGGCAGTCTAGTGTACTCAAACAACCCAAAAGGAGTCGTGAAAGCTGTCTTATGTCTGTCCCTCTCTTGTACTGCCACCTGCTGGTAGCCACTGGCAAGGTCAATGGTGGAGAAAAACTTTGCACCGTGCAGTGCATCGAAGCACTCATCAATGCGTGGCAAAGGAAATAGGTCTCGTCTGGTCTTGGAGTTTAGTCGCCTGTAATCTACACAGAGCCTCAAGCTGTTGTCTGCCTTCCTCACAAGCACCATTGGGGATGCATAGGCACTAGTGCTCTCTGTGATGACACCTTTCTTGAGAAGTTGACTTATGTGTTCTCTAACCTCTTTGTACTGTGTGGGAGATACACGTCTGTAAGGCTGAGTGACTGGTACATCTTCGACTAGATGTATCTCATGTTGGCCCTTATCTGCATAGCCTAGATCCTCATCCTTGAATGCGAACACATCTGCATACTGAGCCAACAGTACAGCTAACTTAGCCTGCTCTTCTGGTGAGCCACCAATTTTTAGGCGCTCCAACATGAACTGCAGTTCATCATCTGATGCCCCAGCCTCTTTCTTGTCCACTGACACCTCTTCATGGTCAGCAGAGATGCGATTAAAGTGCACCTCTGCTGCCTCCTCAACACACTCAACTGCACTGAGCACACCAAGTCTGGTTCTGGGCGACAACCAAAGATCTTCCTGCGAAAAGTTCACCCTTGGACGGGAAACACATGCTTGTTAGGCTCTACCAGAGTAGGAACTACAACGAGGCCATTAGTTAAGGGAGTGTTGGTAGGCTCTAGTAGCATCAGTGCTGAATCAGCAGAGGGTTCCTTGAGCCCTTTTGCATATACTGTGGCAACTGAAGCTGCTGGCACATGCACTGTATTTCTCCCTGCTATCCTGGCTGCAGATGTTTTCTCCAACACTTCACCTGCTTGCACTCTCTGAAAAGCTTCCCTCCAAGCCCAGTGAAGCTCCCCTCCGAGAGCTGAGTCAAAACTAGCAATAGCCAACTCCCTGCATCTCTTAATTACATTCATGCCAATGAGCACAGGAGGGGGCTCTTCTGGCCTGTGGTCTTCCTCTTTGTCCTGCTGTTCTGTGTCTTTCTTTTCTGCCTTATGTTCATCTGACACTAGCTCTTGGTCCGTCATAAACATCGGGAAACATAGCGTGTCCACACTGCAGTAAACAAGATGGCAACTTCCGTTTTCCGGACTGCTCTCTAAAAAAAATTCCCCCACATGAGACAGTGCCCTCTGGTGGCGTTAGTAACCAGCTACTTTTTCCCACCCGGCTACAAATGTATTAGTGAACTTAAAGTCTCATAGATAAAACACACACACACACACACACACACACACACACACAAAAACAGTAAAAAGTGTTGAAATCTTACAGTTTCCATGATGGAAGTCAGTTGAATGGCTTTCAGTCAGTCTCTGTGAGTCTTTAATCCTTGTCTGGATGCAACAAGTCCTCAGGAGAAGTGTTAATTTTGAAGAAATTGTGGAGTGATAAAGTTTTCTGGACTGCTCTCTGTGTTGTCTGTGTTAAAATGATGATTTTAAGATTTCATCATCATCATCATCATCATCAAGATCATTAAGATCGTCATCATCAAGATCGTCATCATCAAGATAAATATTAAGATCATCATCATCAAGATTAAGTTCATCATCATCATCATCATCAAGAAAAAAATCATCAAAAAATTTAAATTGTGAACGTCTTAAAATGTTTACGCAGTGGCCTTCCTCAGGACAGGACATCAAGGTCAAGTAACTAATCAGCATTTACATTCAGGCCCTTGTAATGTTACTTGCTATTGTGTTTCAGTGCTGCATATTACTACAAAAACATCTATTAAATTACCACAAACCATTAAGTTCACACGTCTGCCAGGAATTAGTTAACATGCTTCAGAGTTTGACTCATGGCTACACTTAAACTCACAGTATACCTTTGTCTCCCAGCTGGAAGCTGGCTGATATAAATTATTTAATGGGACACATGAAAAAGATTAAATGATTTTCATCAGTGAAGCGGCCATTTTGATTGTTAATATGCAGTTTTGTTATTTTTCAGACCAACAGATGAATTGATCTGGTACCGTTTTCCCTGCAATTAATAAGCATTAATATAATATAAATTTAGATTTTTATTTCAATATATTTTGTGTGCAATGTGACACCTAGAGTTGGGGAGAGTGTATGGCAGCAGATGAGGGACAAAAAAGTCTGCTAATTTAATTTTAACAGCCATTGAATGCTCAAGATTTTAATGTAAACACCTCTGAATTCATTGCATTGAAATATCTGACTTTGAAAACCATGTTTCTGAATTTATTTGCTCTGAGTTCACCTTTTTGGGATTAAAGATATTACATTTCCTGATTTGCAATTTCAAAAGCTGAATTTGAATATATTTTCCACTTATGTCTCTTATTTGCTTCTATATGATGATCATGGCAAAGCCTGTTAATAATGTATTAGTGAACTTAAAGTCTCATAGATAAAACACACACACAAAAACAGTCAAAAGGGTTGAAATCTTACAGTTTCCATGATGGAAGTCAGTTGAATGGCTTTCAGTCAGTCTCTGTGAGTCTTTAATCCTTGTCTGGATGCAACAAGTCCTCAGGAGAAGCGTTAAGTTTGAAGAAATTGTGGAGTGTTGAACTTTTCTGGACTGCTCTCTGTGTTGTCTGTGTTAAAGTGATGATTTTAAGATTTCATCATCATCATCATCATCAAGATCATTAAGATCATCATCATCAAGATCATCATAATATCATCATCATCATCATCATCATCAAGAAAAAATCATCAAAAAATTTAAATCATCAACATTTTAAAATGTTTACGCAGTGGCCTTCCTCAGGACAGGACATCAAGGTCAGGTAATAATCAGGATTTACATTCAGGCCCTTGTAATGTTAGTTGCTATTATTCATTGCATTGAAATATCTGACTTTGAAAACCATGTGTCTGAATTGATTTGCTCTGAGTTCACCTTTTTGGGATTAAAGACATTAAATTTCCTGATTTGCAATTTCAAAAGCTGAATTTGAATATATTTTCCACTTATGTCTCTTACTTGCTTCTATATGATGATCATGGCAAAGCCTGTTAATAATGTATTAGTGAACTTAAAGTCTCATAGATAAAACACACACACAAAAACAGTCAAAAGGGTTGAAATCTTACAGTTTCCATGATGGAAGTCAGTTGAATGGCTTTCAGTCAGTCTCTGTGAGTCTTTAATCCTTGTCTGGATGCAACAAGTCCTCAGGAGAAGCGTTAAGTTTGAAGAAATTGTGGAGGGACAAACTTTTCTGGACTGCTCTCTGTGTTGTCTGTGTTAAAATGATGATCCTGTGTATAAATGATGCACCTGGAGACAAACCATAGCAACCGTGGAATCCTTCACCTCCATTTTGTGCATGTGTGTTGTCACAGTCACGTCTCCCCTCTGTGTGTGTGTGTGTGTGTGTGTGTATGCAATCTTCTTCAGTAAAATATTTTCACTTTGCTATCAATGTGACCATTATTGTTAAAATAAATATAAATAAAAAAATACCAGAAAACAGCTGTCCAATCAGTCACACATAAGAAAAGTCATAAAACGTTTCAAACTCTGCAGAAACCCTTCCTCTACAGAAGAGATATGGATTAGGCATTT
This sequence comes from Epinephelus cyanopodus, assembly GCA_026686955.1. Classification (NCBI taxonomy): domain Eukaryota; kingdom Metazoa; phylum Chordata; class Actinopteri; order Perciformes; family Serranidae; genus Epinephelus; species Epinephelus cyanopodus. The sequence continues at coordinate 12,425,579 of CM048914.1, forward strand.
CACATTTTTATGGGAGGCTCTACAGAGACTCTCATGTCTGTAAGTTATTTCTTTCAATCTTCACTTACAGCTCACTAGAAATGTGTTTATAGATAATTAGAAATGTATAACAAGTGAAATGTTCAAACACTGTTAATGGTTTTAGTTAACTGAATCTGTTGTGTTGGTGCAGAGATGTTCACAAGTCTTTTTTTGCAAGTCTAAGTCAAGTCTTAAGTCTTTGGTCACGAGTCCAAGTCAAGTCTCAAGTCTCTAAAAATAAAAGTCTCATGGTCTCCTCAGCCTGCGTGCAGACTCTCTGCTGTAGGTGTGGTCTTGCAGGAGGACCGGCCCAGCACACGGCTACAAGACACACTGGTGTTAGACTGAGGCTTCACAAGTACAGTAAATGCAACACAGCACTGAATGATATGAATTTCATGGCACAATTCTGGCCAAAAATTTCAGCTTCCCTTTAGAAAATGACACTATTCTTCATGAGCAGTGAGGTGCTAAGGTAACATGACTAAATATTTTCATTTAGGAATATGTAACATGTAAGCAAAAAATTTAAATGGTGAACGTCTTAAAATGTTTACGCAGTGGCCTTCCTCAGGACAGGACATCAAGGTCAGGTAATAAATCAGGATTTACCTGAAGGCCCTTGTAATGTTAGTTGCTATTATTCATTGCATTGAAATATCTGACTTTGAAAACCATGTGTCTGAATTGATTTGCTCTGAGTTCACCGTTTTGGGATAAAAGAAATTAAATTTCCTGATTTGCAATTTCAAAAGCTGAATTTGAATATATTTTCCACTTATGTCTCTTATTTGCTTCTATATTCTATATGCCTCTGTTACACCCCTGAATGGGGGAAGACATTTATACTCTCTATAGCAACCGCATCTCTTTGAGCTTCAAAAACAGATGTCGTCTCGACATCCCGTATCAACGATTTGGCTTATTATTGCAAACTTTAGAGTAATGACTATTCGTCCCCAGCCAAACATTTAACTTTTTTAAACATTTTAACACTCATTAACCATGAGATTTATCATTGTCAGGCACATTTAACAGGCTAATCTTCCTTTGTGCAAGTTAAATTCAACCCAGACTGAATATGCTGTCAACATATTAATATTCCAACAGTCCATAACATTGTATAGCTCTCGATTATTACTGCTTTAGCACCAATGAATTTCCGTATAAACATCTAACTTTTCGAGCTATTCCAAGAGTTGATGTGCACGAAACAGGATGAGAACGAGACACCACAACAATTTCTTTACCGTGTGATAGGTTTAAAACAACGCATCCTATTCACATCAAAACTGGCTGACACTGACATTAAATACTCTGCAGCTACAGTACAAGATGTTTTGCTGCATACAGTGTACCAAGGCTTTGGACACAAACACACTGACATACGCAGAGACCTTAAACCTTTGTTGTCAAATAGTGGGGTCACTGATGAGATGATCCTTGGTCATGTGATGAAAATCACCAGTGAAGAAAATGAGAGAATGAAAAGACTTGACTCTTCCCGCCGGCAGACTGAAACAAATGCACACAGCGCACAGCTCCATCCTGATGTGCTAAAGAGACCTAGCACAAAGTCGGTGAGTGTAGAGCCCAAGCCAAGTCAAACAAAAGCAGATCTCCTGAGAGAACTCACCACCAAAGTAGAGGAGCTCACCAGACTGGTTGAGACCATGCAAAAACAAAACCAACAACAGCTAACTCACAGTGGGCGCCAGTACAGTCAAAATAGGACACAGTCTAATGGTGGAAAACCCTATGGCTGTCCAAGCTGTGTGGAACAAGACAGGCAAGACTGTAAACATTGTTTCACATGCATGTGGGGAGGAAGGACACCGTGCAGCAGGCTGTCTAAAGCCAGCAAAGAGACAGGGAAACTTCAGTCGGCCACTGGAGAGGGACATCTAGTGACCGAGTCTGGAAGTAAGTCCCAACCAGCAAGTGAAGGCAAAAGTGACAAAACACGCCCCTCCTCACCCTCAACCCCAGTAACGACAAGCACACAAAGTCACTGTAACCAAGTAATTCAGCTCCCTCCCCAGCCACCACGTGTAGCTAAAGCTAGAGCTGTTGCTAGCCTGACTGGGAAAAGGGCCCTAGTTCAGAGCTATTTAAATGGCTTAGCAGTCACCTCATTGCTCGACTCTGGCTCACAAGTCAGTAACCTCTCAGGCACACCATACTTCATAAAGCACTCTGGAAGGAGGACCTTGGCAGTTGTGTCAGCTTTCTGGTCACGTGTTGGGAATGCCTGTGTGAACTTTGTGAATACATCTGTAACTACCAACACATTTTCTCGGCCATCGGAGGCAGGTTCCAACATAGTGAAATCTACTGCAACAACTTCAAGAGGCCTGGTGGCTAGAAAGGGTTCATAGGGGAACGTATCTTGGGCTGTGGCAGCTTGGTCAGTATACATCTCTGGCACTGTTTAACCCATTGTTCCACATCCTCATGCATTCCAACCCAGAAACACCTCTGTCTCAGTAAGTTCTGTGTGCGCTCTATCCCCTGATGCCCCATGTGATCATGCACACTCTCAAGTACAGCTTCTTTTAAACAAGTTGGCAAAATGAGCTGCTGGCATTCACCTCCATATCCATCATCCACAACCCGATACAACGATCCATCAACTTCCCTAACTCTGGGCCACTGTCTGAGTAGGGAGATAACAGGTTTGGCCAAACCTCTGCGTTGCTGATACTGTAGGTGGGTTTTTCTTCCTGGTCCCAAAAGTGTCGGAAGGACTTAAGTGTGGGATCAGTGTTCTGAAACTGTTGCAACTCATCTTTAGAATAACCCAGCAGAGTTGGTGTGTTACCCTGAGGGTCAGCAACATCGGTATCCTGCTCAATTGCTGTGACACGAGCCTGCCTGACCTGACAACACTTGACACCTGCACTAACTACTTCTGGCCCTAAAGCTGTCCCTTTTCTTACCACATTGCAGATGGACACACAGCCGGCCGGGACACTACTGGACTTCAAAGTCAAAAGGCGCTAACTGGGCTACCCAGCGCTGTTCAATAGCTCCTAGCTTTGCTGAGTTCAGGTGACACAGAGGGTTGTTGTCTGTTATTACAGTGAACTTTGACCCTAACAGCTACCCTCTACATTTTTCCCACACAGCCCATTTGAGAGCAAGTAGTTCCAGTTTCATGCTACTGTAGTTTCTGTCGTTTTTCTCTGCACTTCTCAGCCTCCTACTGGCATATGCAATCACACGTTTCTTTCCTTCCTGTAGCTGATAGAGAACTGCCCCTAGTCCTAAACTGCTGCCGTCAGTCTCTACCCTAAATGGAAGGGAGAAATCAGCGTACCCTAGTAGCGGAGCACTGATAAGTCTCTCTTTCAGCTGTTCAAAGGACTCTTGACATGCTGGTGACCATAGGCGTTCAACAGGTTTTTGGACCTAGCAGGGCTGTTTTCTTTGATGCATGCATTGACTACATCATGCAAGGGACCTGCCAGCTGGGAAAAGCCCTGCAGAAACCTCCTGTAATAGCTGCAGAATCCTACAAAAGACCGCAAGTCTTTAACTGTGGTGGGGACTGGCCGCTGTTCCACTGCAGCCACTTTGTCTGGATCTGTGCCTATGCCTCACCTGAGATCTGATGACCAAGGAAACGCACGCTGGACTGGAGGAAATGACATTTTTCTACTTCGACCTTTAACCCTGTCCCTGAGTCTCTGTAACACAATCTGAAGCCGTCTCAGGTGGTCTTCAAAAGTCGGCGAGTAGACTAAAATATCATCCAAGTACACAAGCATGATCTGAAACACTAAGTCACTCATGGTTGCCTGCATGAGTCTTTGAAAAGTCGCTGGCCCATTACAGACACCAAAAGGCAGTCTAGTGTACTCAAACAACCCAAAAGGAGTCGCGAAAGCTGTCTTATGTCTGTCCCTCTCTTGTACTGCCACCTGCTGGTAGCCACTGGCAAGGTCAATGGTGGAGAAAAACTTTGCACACCGTGCAGTGCATCGAAGCACTCATCAATGCGTGGCAAAGGAAATAGGTCTCGTCTGGTCTTGGAGTTTAGTCGCCTGTAATCTACACAGAGCCTCAAGCTGTTGTCTGCCTTCCTCACAAGCACCATTGGGGATGCATAGGCACTAGTGCTCTCTGTGATGACACCTTTCTTGAGAAGTTTGACTTATGTTCTCTAACCTCTTTGTACTGTGTGGGAGATACACGTCTGTAAGGCTGAGTGACTGGTACATCTTCGACTAGATGTATCTCATGTTGGACCTTATCTGCATAGCCTAGATCCTCATCCTTGAATGCGAACACATCTGCATACTGAGCCAACAGTACAGCTAACTTAGCCTGCTCTTCTGGTGAGCCACCAATTTTTAGGCGCTCCAACATGAACTGCAGTTCATCATCTGATGCCCCAGCCTCTTTCTTGTCCACTGACACCTCTTCATGGTCAGCAGAGATGCGATTAAAGTGCACCTCTGCTGCCTCCTCAACACTCAACTGCACTGAGCACACCAAGTCTGGTTCTGGGCGACAACCAAAGATCTTCCTGCGAAAAGTTCACCCTTGGACGGGAAACACATGCTTGTTAGGCTCTACCAGAGTAGGAACTACAACGAGGCCATTAGTTAAGGGAGTGTTGGTAGGCTCTAGTAGCATCAGTGCTGAATCAGCAGAGGGTTCCTTGAGCCCTTTTGCATATACTGTGGCAACTGAAGCTGCTGGCACATGCACTGTATTTCTCCCTGCTATCCTGGCTGCAGATGTTTTCTCCAACACTTCACCTGCTTGCACTCTCTGAAAAGCTTCCCTCCAAGCCCAGTGAAGCTCCCCTCCGAGAGCTGAGTCAAAACTAGCAATAGCCAACTCCCTGCATCTCTTAATTACATTCATGCCAATGAGCACAGGAGGGGGCTCTTCTGGCCTGTGGTCTTCCTCTTTGTCCTGCTGTTCTGTGTCTTTCTTTTCTGCCTTATGTTCATCTGACACTAGCTCTTGGTCCGTCATAAACATCGGGAAACATAGCGTGTCCACACTGCAGTAAACAATGGCAACTTCCGTTTTCCGGACTGCTCTCTAAAAAAAATTCCCCCACATGAGACAGTGCCCTCTGGTGGCGTTAGTAACCAGCTACTTTTTCCCACCCGGCTACAAATGTATTAGTGAACTTAAAGTCTCATAGATAAAACACACACACACACACACACACACACACACACACACACACAAAAACAGTAAAAAGTGTTGAAATCTTACAGTTTCCATGATGGAAGTCAGTTGAATGGCTTTCAGTCAGTCTCTGTGAGTCTTTAATCCTTGTCTGGATGCAACAAGTCCTCAGGAGAAGTGTTAATTTTGAAGAAATTGTGGAGTGATAAGTTTTCTGGACTGCTCTCTGTGTTGTCTGTGTTAAAATGATGATTTTAAGATTTCATCATCATCATCATCATCATCAAGATCATTAAGATCGTCATCATCAAGATCGTCATCATCAAGATAAATATTAAGATCATCATCATCAAGATTAAGTTCATCATCATCATCATCATCATCAAGAAAAAAATCATCAAAAAATTTAAATTGTGAACGTCTTAAAATGTTTACGCAGTGGCCTTCCTCAGGACAGGACATCAAGGTCAAGTAACTAATCAGCATTTACATTCAGGCCCTTGTAATGTTACTTGCTATTGTGTTTCAGTGCTGCATATTACTACAAAAACATCTATTAAATTACCACAAACCATTAAGTTCACACGTCTGCCAGGAATTAGTTAACATGCTTCAGAGTTTGACTCATGGCTACACTTAAACTCACAGTATACCTTTGTCTCCCAGCTGGAAGCTGGCTGATATAAATTATTAATGGGACACATGAAAAAGATTAAATGATTTTCATCAGTGAAGCGGCCATTTTGATTGTTAATATGCAGTTTTGTTATTTTTCAGACCAACAGATGAATTGATCTGGTACCGTTTTCCCTGCAATTAATAAGCATTAATATAATATAAATTTAGATTTTTATTTCAATATATTTTGTGTGCAATGTGACACCTAGAGTTGGGGAGAGTGTATGGCAGCAGATGAGGGACAAAAAAGTCTGCTAATTTAATTTTAACAGCCATTGAATGCTCAAGATTTTAATGTAAACACCTCTGAATTCATTGCATTGAAATATCTGACTTTGAAACCATGTTTCTGAATTTATTTGCTCTGAGTTCACCTTTTTGGGATTAAAGATATTACATTTCCTGATTTGCAATTTCAAAAGCTGAATTTGAATATATTTTCCACTTATGTCTCTTATTTGCTTCTATATGATGATCATGGCAAAGCCTGTTAATAATGTATTAGTGAACTTAAAGTCTCATAGATAAAACACACACAAAAACAGTCAAAAGGGTTGAAATCTTACAGTTTCCATGATGGAAGTCAGTTGAATGGCTTTCAGTCAGTCTCTGTGAGTCTTTAATCCTTGTCTGGATGCAACAAGTCCTCAGGAGAAGCGTTAAGTTTGAAGAAATTGTGGAGTGTTGAACTTTTCTGGACTGCTCTCTGTGTTGTCTGTGTTAAAGTGATGATTTTAAGATTTCATCATCATCATCATCATCAAGATCATTAAGATCATCATCATCAAGATCATCATAATATCATCATCATCATCATCATCAAGAAAAAATCATCAAAAAATTTAAATCATCAACATTTTAAAATGTTTACGCAGTGGCCTTCCTCAGGACAGGACATCAAGGTCAGGTAATAATCAGGATTTACATTCAGGCCCTTGTAATGTTAGTTGCTATTATTCATTGCATTGAAATATCTGACTTTGAAAACCATGTGTCTGAATTGATTTGCTCTGAGTTCACCTTTTTGGGATTAAAGACATTAAATTTCCTGATTTGCAATTTCAAAAGCTGAATTTGAATATATTTTCCACTTATGTCTCTTACTTGCTTCTATATGATGATCATGGCAAAGCCTGTTAATAATGTATTAGTGAACTTAAAGTCTCATAGATAAAACACACACACAAAAACAGTCAAAAGGGTTGAAATCTTACAGTTTCCATGATGGAAGTCAGTTGAATGGCTTTCAGTCAGTCTCTGTGAGTCTTTAATCCTTGTCTGGATGCAACAAGTCCTCAGGAGAAGCGTTAAGTTTGAAGAAATTGTGGAGGGACAAACTTTTCTGGACTGCTCTCTGTGTTGTCTGTGTTAAAATGATGATCCTGTGTATAAATGATGCACCTGGAGACAAACCATAGCAACCGTGGAATCCTTCACCTCCATTTTGTGCATGTGTGTTGTCACAGTCACGTCTCCCCTCTGTGTGTGTGTGTGTGTGTGTGTGTGTGTGTATGCAATCTTCTTCAGTAAAATATTTTCACTTTGCTATCAATGTGACCATTATTGTTTAAAATAAATATAAATAAAAAATACCAGAAAACAGCTGTCCAATCAGTCACACATAAGAAAAGTCATAAAACGTTTCAAACTCTGCAGAAACCCTTCCTCTACAGAAGAGATATGGATTAGGCATTTCACATTTTTATGGGAGGCTCTACAGAGACTCTCATGTCTGTAAGTTATTTCTTTCAATCTTCACTTACAGCTCACTAGAAATGTGTTTATAGATAATTAGAAATGTATAACAAGTGAAATGTTCAAACACTGTTAATGGTTTTAGTTAACTGAATCTGTTGTTGGTGCAGAGATGTTCACAAGTCTTTTTTTGCAAGTCTAAGTCAAGTCTTCAGTCTTTGGTCACGAGTCCAAGTCAAGTCTCAAGTCTCTAAAAAATAAAAGTCTCATGGTCTCCTCAGCCTGCGTGCAGACTCTCTGCTGTAGGTGTGGTCTTGCAGGAGGACCGGCCCAGCACACGGCTACAAGACACACTGGTGTTAGACTGAGGCTTCACAAGTACAGTAAATGCAACACAGCACTGAATGATATGAATTTCATGGCACAATTCTGGCCAAAAATTTCAGCTTCCCTTTAGAAAATGACACTATTCTTCATGAGCAGTGAGGTGCTAAAGTAACATGACTAAATATTTTCATTTAGGAATATGTAAGCAAAAAATTTAAATGGTGAACGTCTTAAAATGTTTACGCAGTGGCCTTCCTCAGGACAGGACATCAAGGTCAGGTAATAAATCAGGATTTACCTGAAGGCCCTTGTAATGTTAGTTGCTATTATTCATTGCATGTGAAAAGGTTCAAATGAATATGAAAATAAACATAATCCGGATGAATGGAGAATGATCACCTGTGTCCTGCTTTGTTGATTTCTGTTAAAATATTTCCAATATTTTCAGGGCACTCCTATCAGAGGATTATCTATATATCTGCCAGCGTAGACCTAGCTGGAAGCCGCTACAGATTCTTGGGGGCTCGTCCGGGATTCTTGGGCGCCACCTATTGGATCAGAAGCCGAGTGATGTTGATGACAGCGCTGACCAGCAACTAGGAGGCAGGGCCACATCATCCAGCCGCCAACCAGCAGCCCTGTCCAGCCATCGACCAACAGTCTTGTCCAGCCGTGGGGACTGCGACCGTGGACGAGTGGAGGTCTGTGATCCAGAGCCAACTGCACCGTCACCGAACTGTGTTGCCAGCCGTGAGGGAGACGAGGAGCCATCATGTCCAATGGTGGGAGGAAGGGCCTAGTTTGGGCCATTGGGAAGAGCCTACTCATCAGCTGAAGAGCTCCTTCGGGTCACTAGAGCGGTGGATCTAGTGTCGGACTTGGACCAGTCAGAGCTTGTGGAGAGAGATCAGGAGGGATGTTATGATCACACTCCTTCCTGTACAGTAAGCACTTACTTGAAACAGAGGACGAGGGAATGGTTCACTTGCTAATGTTAAAAGATGCTATTGATGATGTAGTGAAATGTCATGATAATATGTCACTGCCAAATGTAAAGTGTGATTCTGAGTGACATACTGTACAGAGTGGTGATAAGCTTGATGACCGTGTTGATTTTTCTGATGGTTCTGTCATTATCCAAACAACTCCTGAAATCACCACAGACACTCACACTCAGAGTCGCCACACACCTATTTCAGTCAGTACTGCATCGCGTAGTGACATTGCTGTACCAGAGGCCACAATTTAAATGCACCTGACACATGGAACGCTGAGTTGCTCTAAGTGTTCGCTAGCTACCAAGAGCTTAGCAAGAAACCCATACAGTGTATACCAGCACATGCTACACCGCCACAGACACATGTGCTCCCGCCCTCAGACCTGCCAGTCAGCCCGGCAGAAACCCACCAGGTGAGCCTGCCTCTCAGTCGGCTCGCGAGGGGATGGTGTCCTTAAGGGAACTCAGTTACCTTCCTAGGAGAGAGTTCAAAGTGCAGGGCGGTCAAGTCGGTGATCAATCCCCAGACATCACCTACAATGATGTATGCAAGCAAATTGACGATGGAATCAGAGAAGGATTTTCCCACTCAGAGATTGTTCGTGGTGTACTCAAAATCATAAGAGCAGGCATATTCAAAGAGATGTTGATAAACAAAGATGACATAACAGTGACTGAACTCAAGGGGTTTCTCCAAACTCACCTAAGAGAAAAAAAAACAGCACAGAGCTATTCCAAGAGTTGATGTGACTCACAGGCAGATGTGAAAACACAGACCCAACGGAAATGGATGTTAATGAGTCTGGGGAGGGACCAGCGCTACCGAGTGATGAGAATCAAAGTGAACCACACCTGCTGGATCAAAGGGACATACCAAATCAGGTGGAAAGTGACTTTACAGGTGAGGTTGCTTTGGAGGACAGTATAACAGCATCCTCATCACCTGGCCTTAGTGGAAATTGCAACCAGTCTGTGCAGACTCCTGGGAGGCCAAGGAGAGAGAGACGGGCACCAAAAGTCTTCACCTGCAGCAAACTGGGTAACCCAGTTTGTTACAGTATGGGACCACCAGCTAATCACACATTCTGGTACCAGCCTTTGCCCTATGGACACAACGCAGCAGAGACTCAGTGGGGGGATCTTGTGCCGTTCCTCCACCACCAGCCAGTGTCCCTACATGGATACTGAACAGCAGAAAACACACATACATCTTATGGACTGTTTCCAGAGCAGCAGGAGCACACACTTGCACACTTTATAGACTGTTTAACAGCAAAAGATTCACATACTCATTCATACATTTCATGGACTCTTTTGAGTATGCTTGCACTTTCATTACGTCATGGACTGTTCCGAGAACAGAGAATATTCGTGGATATTTCATGGACTGTTGTAACAGCTGAGAATATTAATTTTTGCGTTCACATGCACTGCTGCTGATATTTAATATGAGGGTTAACTATTACTGTTTTGAAAAACAGTGGTTATTGTAATGCACTATGTGGGAAAAGTTAGATGTTTATACGGAAATTCATTGGGGCTAAAGCAGTGATAATCTAGAGCTATACAATGTTGTGGACTGTTGGAATATTAATATGTTGACAACATATTCAGTCTGGGTTGAATTTAACTTGCACAAAGGAAGATTAGCCTGTTAAATGTGCCTGACAATGATAAATCTCATGGTTAATGAGTGTTAAAATGTTTAAAAAAGTTAAATGTTTGGCTGGGGACGAATAGTCATTACTCTAAAGTTTGCAATAATAAGCCAAATCGTTGATACGGGATGTCGAGACGACATCTGTTTTTGAAGCTCAAAGAGATGCGGTTGCTATAGAAAGTATAAATGTCTTCCCCCATTCAGGGGTGTAACAGAGGCATATAGAATATAGAAGCAAATAAGAGACATAAGTGGAAAATATATTCAAATTCAGCTTTTGAAATTGCAAATCAGGAAATTTAATTTCTTTTATCCCAAAACGGTGAACTCAGAGCAAATCAATTCAGACACATGGTTTTCAAAGTCAGATATTTCAATGCAATGAATAATAGCAACTAACATTACAAGGGCCTTCAGGTAAATCCTGATTTATTACCTGACCTTGATGTCCTGTCCTGAGGAAGGCCACTGCGTAAACATTTTAAGACGTTCACCATTTAAATTTTTTGCTTACGTGTTACATATTCCTAAATGAAAATATTTAGTCATGTTACCTTAGCACCTCACTGCTCATGAAGAATAGTGTCATTTTCTTAAGGGAAGCTGAAATTTTTGGCCAGAATTGTGCCATGAAATTCATATCATTCAGTGCTTGAGACTTGAGACTTGACTTGGACTTGCAAAAAAAGACTTGTGAACATCTCTGCACCAACACAACAGATTCAGTTAACTAAAACCGTTAACAGTGTTTGAACATTTCACTTGTTGTTATACATTTCTAATTATCTATAAACACATTTCTAGTGAGCTGTAAGTGAATATTGCAAGGAATAACTTACAGATGTGGCATACAGAGCCATCAGTGGGTTGATATACCTACATAAATATTATTCATATGTTTAATTTGCATTTCATGTTGTACAGCTCGTGTTCAGAGTGTGGTGTTATTGTCTGGGTGTTGTCTGATAAGGTAAGAGGGTGGTTTATTGGTTGAAAAATGTACTGTTATCTAGCAGTATGCATTGTCTAACTCCGACCAGCAGAGGGGGCGTTCGCTACACTGTGTGTGCAGGGACAAGGGAAGTATCGTGTGAATACGTTCAGAAAATGAGAACACACACTTGACTGTAAAGTTACTGTGAGTGTGGCGAACTGTAATGATTAATAAGATGTATTTTTGCTCAGAACAAAATAAAAGACTTCAAATGAAATGTGTAGTGGAGGGCAGCTTCACTCTGCATCACGCATAAAAATGTGAAATGCCTAATCCATATCTCTTCTGTAGAGGAAGGGTTTCTGCAGAGTTTGAAACGTTTTATGACTTTTCTTATGTGTGACTGATTGGACAGCTGTTTGTCTCCAGGTGCATCATTTATACACAGGATCATCATTTTAACACAGACAACACAGAGAGCAGTCCAGAAAAGTTTGTCCCTCCACAATTTCTTCAAACTTAACGCTTCTCCTGAGGACTTGTTGCATCCAGACAAGGATTAAAGACTCACAGAGACTGACTGAAAGCCATTCAACTGACTTCCATCATGGAAACTGTAAGATTTCAACACTTTTGACTGTTTTTGTGTGTGTGTTTTATCTATGAGACTTTAAGTTCACTAATACATTATTAACAGGCTTTGCCATGATCATCATATAGAAGCAAGTAAGAGACATAAGTGGAAAATATATTCAAATTCAGCTTTTGAAATTGCAAATCAGGAAATTTAATTTCTTTAATCTCAAAAAGGTGAACTCAGAGCAAATAAATTCAGATACATGGTTTCCAAAGTCAGATATTTCAATGCAATGAATTCAGAGGTCTTTACATTTTAATCTTGATCATTCAAATTAAATTAGCAGACTTTTTTGTCCCTCATCTGCTGCCATACACTCTCCCCAACTCTAGGTGTCACATTGCACACAAAATATATTGAAATAAAAATCTAAATTTATATTATATTAATGCTTATTAATTGCAGGGAAAACTGTACCAGATCAATTCATCTGTCGGTCTGAAAAATAACAAAACTGCACATAAACAATCAAAATGGCCGCCTCACTGATGAAAATCATTGAATCTTTTTCATGTGTCCCATTAAATAATTTATATCAGCCAGCTTCCAGCTGGGAGACAAAGGTATACTGTGAGTTTAAGTGTAGCCATGAGTCAAACTCTGAAGCATGTTAACTAATTCCTGGCAGACGTGTGAACTTAATGGTTTGTGGTAATTTAATAGATGTTTTTGTAGTAATATGCAGCACTGAAACGCGATAGCAACTAACATTACAAGGGCCTGAATGTAAATGCTGATTAGTTACTTGACCTTGATGTCCTGTCCTGAGGAAGGCCACTGCGTAAACATTTTAAGATGTTCACGATTTAAATTTTTTGGTGATTTTTTTCTTGATGATGTTGATGATGATGGTGATGATGATGACAATGATCTTAAACTTGATGATGAAGATCTTGATAATGATGGTGATGATCTTGATAATGATAATGATGGTGATGATGATTTTAATCTTTATCTTGATGATCATGATCCTGATGATCAAATCAAAAACAAATCAAATCAAAACTTTATTTATATAGCACTTTTCATACATAAAAAATGCAACTCAAAGTGCTTCACAAGATAAAATAAAAAAATAAACTTAAATAAAATAATGAAACATACAACAATAAAAAGTGAAAGCCCGTCCCTCCCATCCCCACATGTAAAATTTTTTAGATTATTAATACTCTTTTTGGGAAGACCAGAGAGCAGGGCATTACAATAATCTAATCTACAGAGATAAAAGCATGCATCAGCACCTCCGTACTGGCCTGAGAGAGAAACGGGCGGACTCTGGCTATATTCTTAAGATGGTAAAAACCTATCTTTGTAATATTTTTTATGTGTGGAATAAAAGTTAGCTCAGAGTCAAAAATAACGCCCAGGTTCTTTACATATTGTGCGGGTTTAAAATCTTGTAGGTTTGGTAAAAGTTTCTTTCTCTGGCCTTCAGGACCTATAACTAAAACCTCTGTTTTGTCCTGGTTGAGCTGTAGAAAATTCTCTGCCATCCATGACTTGATATCTAAAATACAGTTAAAAAGGGCATCAATTGGCCCTGTGTCATCAGGAGACATGGCGATGTACAGCTGTGTATCATCAGCATAGCTATGGAAGCTGATGCCGTGTCTCCTGATGACGTCCCCCAAGGGAAGCATGTAAAGATTAAAAAGAACTGGACCTAAAATTGACCCTTGAGGCACCCCACACCTAATTTCATGTGTTCTGGAGGAACATGTATCCATACTTACAAAGAAACATCGATCTGTGAGATAAGAGCGAAACCAGTTAAAAACTGTACCAGAGAGGCCCACCAGGTTTCTCAGTCTATTCAATAAAATGTGGTGATCTACTGTATCAAAGGCAGCACTTAAATCCAGTAGTACCAAGACTGTGAGTTTTTGTGAGTCTGCGTTACACCTGAAGTCGTTTAAAATCTTTAAAAGGGCTGTCTCGGTACTGTGGTTCCTTCTAAAACCAGATTGATATTTCTCTAAAATATTGTTTGTATTTAAAAAATCAATTAATTGGTTAAAAACCAGTTTTTCTAAAATCTTACTTAAAAATGGTAAGTTGGATACAGGACGGTAGTTATTAAAAATGTTGAGGTCTAAATTGCTCTTCTTCAGAAGGGGCCTCACCGCCGCCGTTTTAAAGGAGGTGGGGAAAACGCCCGTCTGAAGAGAGCAATTTACTATATTTCAAATCTGTTCCTCGAAGAAACCATAAAACGTCTTTAAAAGTGATGTGGGAATTGGATCTAAAAGGCAGGTTGTGGGCTTTACTTGGGAGAAAACTCGACCAAGTGTCGTTGCATTAACCAGGGCAAAACTCTCCAGTGTTTCCTCGGATAAAAGCAACTGTCCAGATGTGCCAAAAGTTACATTTTGATGTGTTAAAAGACTGGACCTAATGTCATCGATTTTACTTCCGAAGTGGTTTGCAAAGTCCTCGCAGAGAGCGTCTGTTGGTGCCTCTGAAGGTTTTTTAAAATTGGGATTTGTTAGAAGATCGAAGGTGGAGAAAAGAATTTTAGGGTTGTTTTTATTATCTGTGATAAGTTTTGAGAAATGGGATATTCTTGCCTGTTTGACGGTTTTATTGTAGGATTTGAGTTGTTCACGTAATATTTCATAATGGACTGAGTTTACTTTTTCTCCACCTTCTCTCCGCACTCCTGCATTTTCCTTTTGATTTTTTGATTTCATTTCATTCATTTCATTCTCCATGGGGATTTAGGTTTACTTTGTATGGGTTTAGTTAAAAGTGGAGCCACTGAGTCCAATGTTGATTTCAATTTACTGTTAAAATTGTCAACAATAAAATCACAAGGTGCGGGTAAAATTTCAGCAGGAGTGCTCTGTAAAATCTCGATAAAATTTGCAACCACTTCGGAAGTAAGGTAGCATTTCCTCACCGTTCTCACCGGGGCCTCCTGATGATTAAAACCGGTGATGTCAAAATACACACAATAGTGGTCAGATACAGCCAGGTCAACAACAGAGGACACACCAGTGGACAGGCCATAGGTTATGACCAGGTCCAGGGTGTGTCCTCTGTTGTGAGTTGGCTGTGTTACATGTTGGTTAAAATCCATGCAGTTTAAAAGGTTTAAAAATTCTCTCGACAATGGGTCGGAGATGTTATCAATGTGCAGATTAAAATCACCAGTTATTAAAATTCTGTTATAGGTGGTGTGTATTGTTGATAAAAGCTCAGAAAATTCACTGATAAAAGAAGTGGAGTGGTGGGGTGGTCTGTAAACAGTAATGCAAAGGATAGGAGAACTGCTAAAGACAAAGGCATGAAGCTCAAATGATGAGTAGCTGTTTAAAAACACTTCCTTTGAATTTAGTGTCTTTCTAGAGATCGAAGCAGTTCCGCCTCCTCTTTTACCACCCCTGGTAGAAAATAAAAAGTTAAAATCTGGTGGGCAGGCCTCGGTGAGAACAACTGGTGCGTCAGTGCCAAGCCATGTCTCTGTTAAAAGAATGCAATCTAACTTATGGTCTAAAATCAGGTCATTCATAATAAAAGATTTGTTCACAAGGGAACGAACATTTAAAAGTGCCATGTTGATGGTGACAGGTGGTTTACGGACTGTACAAGTGGATTGATGATGTTTTGGGAGAGGTCTGAGGTTATTGAAGTTCACCGAGTGAACATTGAGAAATCTGCTTTGCTGGCACTGCGTGGTGATGACAGGAATTGGTGAATTATTAGTGAAAACAGAAGGTCCAAGTCCAGTATTGTGTGTGTTCTGATCAGAGGTGGAACTAAAAACATAGGAACTGGGACCGGGAGGACATGACGATCTTAATGTTCTTTAAGATGATGATCATGATGATGATCATGATGAAATCTTAAAATCATCATTTTAACACAGACAACACAGAGAGCAGTCCAGAAAAGTTTATCACTCCACAATTTCTTCAGACTTAACACTTCTCCTGAGGACTTGTTGCATCCAGACAAGGATTAAAGACTCACAGAGACTGACTGAAAGCCATTCAACTGACTTCCATCATGGAAACTGTAAGATTTCAACACTTTTGACTGTTTTTTTTTTTGTGTGTGTGTGTGTGTGTGTGTGTGTGTGTGTGTGTGTGTGTACACATGGGAGCAATTGTAGTAGTTTATTGTAGTGTGTAGTAGTAGTAGTAGTTTTAAGTATTGTCTTGTAGTTGTTAGTTTTAGTTAATTGTTGTAATGTTGTGTGTGTGTGTGCGTGTATATTTATATATATATTATTGAACTTATCTTTCTACAAACCAAATCTTCCAAAAAAAAAAAACAATCTGAAATCATATGTCCCCCCCCATAACTGTGTCTAGTAAAGACGAAAGTTTTTCATATGCACTAAGGTTATTGATTATGATGTTAAGTACACAGAAAATAAAACACTTGATGATTAGGCTTCATCTCTGCATTAAAGGAGGGGATACAGTTTCTGGCAGGTAGAAAAACAGTCTGAAACGAAAATGATATTGTCATGTCTGTTACATACTAATGTTACTTGTCACACATCCATGGAAATAAATTATAATATAATACATATAATATAATCCATATTTCCCACTTTCCTCCAGACCATCTGAATAAATGTTGTTTTGTGCACCTGCCTGTCCTTGCTCGGTTGGTGTCCTCGTTCCATGTTGTGACATTATCACTCGTAAAGTATTTTTTCGGAAACTGACATGTGGCATGAGAACGTGTGAAAAGTGTAAATTATGTGACTATCGTATGGGGTGCCGTTTGTAAAGTGGCTCACGCTGAAAATAACATCAGTATTTTGCCACATTTGGCTTCAAACAATGTTTAAAAAGTTGTGAATTTTTTTTAACGTCACCTTTACATTTACAGCAATATTTGTTAACTTAGAAATATATTAAATAGTTAAATCTAAATATTAAATGTGGCACCTAAATGTTAAATGTTAAATCTAAATCTTAAAGGGGTAGGGTCATATAAGTCTTACTTCTACCTGCTCTTTTTGTTCTTTTTGTTTGTATTCTGTTTTCTGTCTTTAAATTTTATTTTTTTTATGTTCGAGATAAAATAAATAAGTAAATTAATTAATTAATTCATTCATTCATTCATTCATTCAAATCTAAATCTAAATTTAAATGTTAAATCTAAATATTAATCTAAATCTAAATATTAAATCTAAATGTTCAGTATTAAATCTAAATGTTCCGGGTGAAACTAAATATTAAGCTAATATGCAAATTAACTCATTAACTCTAAACCATTAACTCTGGCTGCTCCGACATGGTGGTGGCTTGATAAGCAAATCGCTCCCGCTTTCCACTTGCTGTAGCAGCGTATTGGCGCGCAGTGCTGATTCAGACACAATTACAGATATGTGATGTCATTTTGCCTAGTCAAAACTCTAATTCAAGATATCTCTAGTTATGTTTTTAATAGGCTGAATGAGCGATAATACGCAAGCCGTTTTAACATTTAGTAGCTAGTTTGACTATCCGGAATTACCATTATAGATATCAGCAACACCATTTTGACTAGTAGTAATGTCATTGTGACTAGTATGAATTTTAGTTGAAGATATCTACAACGTCATTCTGACTATCTGAAACTCAATTCAAGATATCTAGAAAGGACCACGTAGATATCTTCAGTTGCTGATAATGAAAGATATCTTGAACTTGAATTATGACTATTCAAAATGGCATTGTAGATATCTGCAACTGAATTACAGAAATCTACAGTTCAGTTTCAGATATCCGCAATTCTTATTGCAACTAAATTGGAGATATCTATAATGACAAACCCCATACACATGAATGGCAAAAGTAGTTTGAATCTTACTAGTCAAAACTGAATTACAGATATCTGTAATTCAGTTTTGAAAAGGAATATCAAAGAGACTGCTTTTTGTCTGCAACCTCCATGCATGTATATATGGCATACATGAATATATAAACAAATGTATGTATATACATTTTCGGCATCAATAAAGCAGCATAAGTTTCATTTCAACAGCATGGTACCAACATTTTTTTGTTTGTTTTCCATTGGAAAAAGTTGTGGGTAGAACCTGGTTCTGTTTTTTTTGGTACCACCTCAGTAGGTTCCAGTCCTAGAGTTAAAACACCACTGATTGGTCAGAGAGAATCATAACTCATGGGATATGAGAAACAAACCCACATTTTTAAATAGCCAAGACCATCAACAGCAACTGCATTTTTAAAATTACTGGATGGAGCAACATGCACTGTGTCGCGTTGAAGATGATGTCACGGCAGTTTCATGCAGCTTTGCTATCATGGTCAGTTAAAAGTCCCATGTACAATGAGAAGCAAAATGAAGAAAAACACCTGGTACCAAAAATGAGTCAAGAAGAGCAGAGTTGAGCCAAACCATGCAGCGGAAATGAAGCATTAGAATTCAACAGAACGGAGAAGATTTTAGCATTGATCCAGCAACAGCTGAACGAAGATTCGGGATGCAGCCCCAAAGTGAGGGGACACACCTATAGATATCAGGGAAGCTAGCTTGTTAGATATTTTTAAAAGAAAGCAAAAATGTATACAGTTCATTTTAGCCTTTAACTTTTCTGATACAGGTCTGAAACTTTTTACGCTTTTGCTTTCTATTTACGCTTCACGCTGCTACAGCTCTTTAAAATCTTACTTGATTTCATGATTTAAAGTTTTCCAATTGCCTTGTCTGTTCTATGTCTGTTATGTCTGTATGAATGTATTTTCATGTAAAGCACTCAGTGCTAAATATTATTATCGATAATAATAATGATAATGGGGCTATTTTTTTAAGTCAAAGAGCAAGACAGATTCAAAATTGTAAATCTTCAAAATTATATCTGCACTCTCAGCAGTGTGTGCTTTAAATGCTGCACTCTGTCTGGTATTAAAAAGACAGTCTGTCAGATAAAAACTTTCAGAATTCATTATTTGTAATTTTTCATAACTTGAGGTAAGCTGCTTCATTTTGGAATTATTGGGCAAAAATCCCATAATAAATGCTGAGCATATTGTAAATTAAATTGAATGAGAGGACACTAGTCTTCTGTACCTCCCCTTGGTTCTGATCTCAGGCTTTAGAAAATGTAACCCATGATCAGAGACAAATCAGAGGTGATTTCAGGGAGGGGCTGTTCCTATTGGCTGTTTTACAAAGGCCTTCAGATGGTGAAAGCCTGATTCAATGGCAGAATATCCTGCAGAGAAAGTTGCTGTTCGAGCATTGGCAGCAACTGCTTGCACTGCAAAGCAACCCAAAATAGGGAGACAGACTCCTCAAAAGGAGAATCTAAAAGAGTCTAGCAATAAACAAAACAGAATGTGTCAATTTCCCTCTTATTTTCAAAAATACATGACTATTTTATTGTTGTCTGTAAATTAATTGTGCTGTAGGCTTGTTACCCCTGGACCTAAATGTCACCTCTAATTATTACAGTACCTATAAATCAGCGGGTATGGTTATCTGATAAATTAGCAGTGTTAACAAGTTCAGTGTTATGAGGGATTTAAGCCACTAGAGGACAGAACAGGCTAATAATATGTGTTGATATTGAGTGGACATGAGACATTTTTTTGTTATTATTGATTTGTTTTTATTTAGCCATTGCATTCATTGAGAAATGAATGGACCCAAGTCAAGTATTCAACAATGCACAAAACAAGCAACCTAAATTATATCAAAAATTCCAATACATGCCTCACCAAACTCTGTAAACACATTGTCTGCAGTGCAAAACAACAGTCGAGCTGACACAATTAATTAAATGATTTGTTGACTGACAATAAACTAATGGCCAAATTATTTTGATATAACTAGATCTAAGATACTTAAGATCTTATTTGTTTATTACTACTACTACTACTTTTTGACGAGTAAATTGACTTTGACATGTAACGTCAGTGGAGTGCCTCTTTAAACACACACTTCCCTTAAACATGGCTGTAAGCCATTGAAAACATGGGGACAGAAATGTTTAGTCAGTCCAGGAGGCGTGTGACAGATACTGTAAGGGTTCAAGGTCAAGGCTATTTGAGGCTACTGTCTTTTTAGGGCAGTGGTAGGCAACCTGTGGCTCCAGAGCCACATGTGGCTCTTTAGCCTCTCTCCCTATGGCTTTGACCAAAAATTTAAAGCAATTCAAATTTTTTTACATTTTGATTTTCATTGTCATTCAAGGCCTAATGTGATTCTTACGTTATCCAATTGTAAAAATATGTAACATATAGACCTACAACACATTTAAAAAATGTTTGACATTTTGTCAACTGAAACTTGAGTCACAACTATGGCAATGGCCTGGCACCTTTTCTCTAAATTTTCTGAACATCATGAGCAGTGGCTTGTCTTGAGTCTCCGTAGCAAAGCTAGCTGTGGATTCCAAATCCAGAAAGGAAAAGTGTGGGAGGAAAATATTGAATCTAATAATGCATAGACAGATTTGTTTACTGTCGCTGCAAGGTACCAAATATTCATTAATACCTTACAGTAGAGTAGCCACCTAATGTTAAAACATAATAATTAAAGTTATGAGTAATGTTGATCAGCTAGTTTGGACTTAACAAGGCTATGTTACCTTCATTAGAAGCTTGAATATGTTTTGCAGTTCCAGATGGAATCAATTTTTTTAGACCGAAACTGGCTCTTCTGGTAGTAATGGTTGCTGACCCCTGCCCTAGAGGAGTCAGGGTTAACATAAAAACATTAAAGGAGAATACAAAATACTCTTGTACACATGTACAAGAATTAAGGGGATAGTCCTGACAGTCCACCAAAGCTGTAACCCTTCTAAGAATCTGCCTGTTAGAAATGTCTGAGAGCTTGGCCTGACTCGTCTCCAAATTCCTACTTGTCATTTTAACAAGACTTTAAAGTCTGATTTTATTGGACAGATTTAGGTTTTGGGAGGAATTCAGCATTCTGCATTCACTGGGTCTTTATGACCATTGCCCTCCTAACACAATCATGTTGTCCCTCCTCTCAGTCAGTTAATGTTCTGGATCACTGCACTGTGTTTGTCACAGTCACTGACATTCGTCTCATCTGATTGGTTTTGGCAGGTTGATCACACTGTTGCCCTTCAAGGAGTCAGGAGAGACATTTACCTCTGAACACACCAACCTTTGATCTTCATAAAGGTGAGTTGTGTAATATTTCTTCAGTATTAGCTTTGGATGCAGTGTCAGCAAGCCACAGTGAGTCTTCCTTGTCCTGTACGCAGAGGTACTGTTTCATTTCACTACTTTACACTTTTACACTTAAATGAGTTTCGATCAGTGTTGCTTGTTGAGTTTTTTCAGTCTTTGTATTTTAGCTCAATCCTATCAGTTTAGGCTTTGGTTGTCTTATTTTGTTTAAGATCTAGTGCTGGATGTTGTTTGTTGTTGTTTACTCTGAGTTTAGCTTATTTTGAGCAGGTTCTTCATTAACATATTAAGTAGCTTGGAATCTTGCCACAAAAACCTGATTGGTCCAGTGTGATGTGTGAGAGGACCGCGCCGTATGTTTGTATGGTCTATCATACTTTTAAGATGTAGAAAGTCCTTCTTACAATTAGATGTTGTTTTGTATGAAGGGTTTGTTTTGTAAATGGCTCGAGCAGACTGACAATTGTAAAGTCAGAAAGGGACAAAGATCCCTCTGAGCTACAGTCTAATAAGAACAGAAGAAATCAGCAGCCATTGGTAAAATTATCTGGAATCTTAGTATCAAATCGTGTGCAGATTTAAAATAAACAGCTTCCTGTTTTGGTGGCAAGTGCACAATAATGCCTATGACAAATTTGAAATTACAGGCAATGTGTTACTGTAGCAAAACTATTCTTCAGTCCCCGCAATAGAGAAAAGAAGGTTAGTCTAGGGTTAGTCATATTGGAATGTAATAAGGGAATATCAGCTGAACATACTGTAGACTAACAAATCACAGTTTAAACCTATCCAATCTAACCACTGAGTGGACCGCAGAGGGAAAATGTTCCACAAAAAGAGAGCCCAAGAATGATCTAGGGTCACTTACTCTTTGCTCAACTGGAAAACAAATTCAATTTATATGATGTCTAAATCATGACGTTGTGATAATTCTAAAGTTTTGCTATGGAGGGAAAGAAGAAAATCATCAATGTAACAGATGATTCCAGTTTTTTTGAATAGCTGTGTGCATTAAGTATTTAATTGTTTTATGATTTAGCTCAAATATGTAATTATGTTGGGTCTGATTTAACTCAATTGAATAACTGCATTTCTCCCCTTTACAGCTGCCACATATTTTTTTTTACATGTTTTAGATATGTTGCTGTAATCACTGGCCAATATTTATTGAATATTTGATGTTTTAAGTTGATTGAGGTGTAAAAGTTACAGGACATGCAAAGAGGAAAAAAATTTACAATCTGTTTAAGAAAACCTATTGCAGTGTGTTCAGGCCCTAGTATATTGCTTCTCACCTCTGTGTTGCATCTTTTGTGCTGCAGGAATGATTCGCTGTTGGTTGTGGTTTTGTGTTGGTTTAGCAGTTGGTGGTCTTTGAGGTCTTCCATATATGTAAATGTATGCAAAAATAAAATATAACACATACAGGTGTTAGAGGTGATCCAAAATACTAAAATACATACATTAATACATTGCTTTTTCAAATCTTTGTGTATTTACTGTGCATTATTGAGGGGCACAGGGACTTGTCTTTGTGGATGTGCATTTCATTTGGCTGTAGGAGCTTTGGCAGAATATGAATGGAGATCAGAGGCAGATAGAGTTAACTATACAGTGGTGGAAAAAAGTTTTCGGACACCCTTAAAATTTTACACAATCTCAAATATTATCATGAAATATTTGTGGAAAAATCTTTTTTGTGTTTCAAAAGGTGTGGCTGCATTAGACAGATACAAACAAATACAAATTATATTTTTTTGTTTAATGTTTACAAGAAAAACTAACAAAACTAAATTCTTGACAGTTTCAATATGTCAGTTCTCAACATTGTCTGTATCAAAGTCAACAAATAACAGAGAATGTGTTCAAAACTGAACAAAAATAATTAAACCATCACATCATCAAATTAATATTTAGTAGTCCTGCCATTGGCACGTAGTAGAGCTCTAATCCTGGCTGGCATGTTCCCCACGAGCCTTTCACACTGCTGAGGGGTAATCTTGTCCCATTTTTCTTGAATTACTGCTTTTAATTCTTCTAAATTCTTTGGTTTATACTTTGAAACAGACCTTTTGATAATCCACCACAGATTTTCAATGGGGCTCATGTCCGGGGATTGAGCTGGCCACTCCAAGACCTGGATACTGTGCTCCTGCAGCCAGGTTCTACTGGCCTTGGATGTGTGGCAAGGGGCATTATCTTGTTGAAACATCCAGTTTTTACCTCGACGGAACAGTGCACGCGCAGAAGGGAGCATGTGGGTTTCGAGAATGGTACAATACTTGGTAGAGTTCAATGTGCCATCACAGACAGTGAGATGACCAACACCAGCAGCACTCATGCATCC
The DNA here is from genome assembly GCA_026686955.1 of Epinephelus cyanopodus. Lineage (NCBI taxonomy): Eukaryota > Metazoa > Chordata > Actinopteri > Perciformes > Serranidae > Epinephelus > Epinephelus cyanopodus. The sequence goes on from CM048914.1 coordinate 12,449,154, forward strand.
CCAAACCATGATACTGCCTCCACCATGCTTGACAGTAGGTACTGTACATGCTGGAGATAATGCTTCGTCTGGCCTTCTGCGTACCCTCACATTAGTAGGATGAAGATAAAACTGGAAACTGGACTCATCTGACCACAAAATCATCTTCCAATTCCTGGCTGTCCAGTTCTTGTGTGCCTGGGCCCAACGACGCCGGGCTTACCTCTGTCTCTCATTGATCAGGGGCTTCTTGATAGCCTTGTAGGACCTTAAGCCATGATCTAAAAGTCGGCCACGTACAGTGCGGGTGGAACACTGGACACCAGTTTGGTTTGACCACTGCTGCTGAAGCTCCTGTGATGTCATTTGGCGGTTTTGCCTGCACATGCGGATCAGGATGCGGCCATTTCTTGCTGAGGAAACTCTTGGACGCCCAGATCTTGGTTTGTCTTCCAAGCTGTTGGTTCGTCTGTATTTCTGCAGAGTGTATCCAACTGCTGAAGGACTGCATCTGCACTTCCTGGCTATCTGGCGGCAGCTGTACCCTTCCTGGCTGAGAATCTTTATCTTCAGGCATGTTTCCTGCGTTAGGCTCCTTGTTTTAGCCATTTTTGTGTCTGAAGAACTTTCAAATGTGCTGGCTTTATGTAGACACGAAGCTTGGCAACAAAAAATGCGTCTTTCAATAAAAAGAATGACCTTCATCACTGGTACCAAAATGACCCAATACTCAAAATTTCTTATGTATTTTTATGGAACCAATCAATTTAAGCTTTTGATGGCTTTTTTAGGATTTATTTAGTATTTTGGCTGTGACTGTACTAAAAGAAATTGCACTTGAAGACCTAAGAGTGATTCTTAATGCAATATTTCACAAATGCATGGGGTGTCCGAAAACTTTTTTCCACCACTGTAAGCCATTGACATGGTAATTTCAGGTGGTATCAAAGGTTGTGGTATACAGAGGTCCTGAACACCCAGTATACTGTAACCACTCAGATTATATTTTAATAAGGCTATGTTTCACTGTTCAGAATGATTCCCACACCTCTGTCTGAGCCTTACTATTATTAGTACACTCTTACTTTCTGATAGCACCATGTTGTTAGTAAGACTCTTTAACTGTTAATGCACTATGGGTCATTCGTGATATTTTACTAAGTAAACTATTTTGATCAAATTTGTAACGCCTTCAGTGATGCCATGTTGGGCAACTTTTGGTTATGTTGGGTGGGGAAAAATAGTATTTTGGCTGGTAGATGAAATTATGCTGCTTTTATTGACATTTGGCAGAATTTCAAAAGTAGCGTGAAAACAGTAGTACCAGAAAAAGCTGTCATTTTATGGTAAAAAAAAAAACCAAAACAGGTTAAAAAAATGAAGTAATGTAACTTTCTTAGTTTCCACACTTCCATAATATTGATTCAGTTAATTTGAGAACTATTTGATTGACATGATTAATCATCAAGAATAAGGAAGGACTTACACCTTGATGTCATCGTCACTGACATTGGTTCCATTTATATCTTTATCCAATGCGTAGTGACCGCTCAAATCCAAAAACATAATCAAAGGTCAGCACACTGTAGCTCCATTAAAGGGATAGTTCAAGTTTTTTGAAGTGGGGTTGTATGAAGTAACCATCCATAGCCAGTTTATAGCATAAAATAGATGTCAGTCAGCGCGCTAATGTGTAAGAGCTCCATACAATACCACTTCAAAAAGTGGGTATTAAAAAGATAAAGCTATTCCTTTAAGTGCAATTATTTGGCACATCCACAAGTGATGTTTTCTTCAGACTGGTATATACATACAGGGATGCCATCTTTGAATACTAATGTTCTGGTCATATGGCAGTCATGTGATGATCCCAGTAAACAAACCTATTGACAAACCTATTGATAACCAGTTATATTAATCACAACTACATGATAAGACTGAGTGTTGGTATTTCAAGATGGCATCTCTGTATGTAGAGCAACAGTTCAAAACATCACTCGTGGATTTGCTGATAAATTGCCCTTAAGGGAGCTACAGTGAGCCCACCTTTGTTTATATTTATATCTTAATCCTCCATATATCCTTATAGGTTGTATTTTGGTTGGGGTTTCTGCTCACATTTCATGGCAGTATTTGATCACTTTTGTTGTGGTGGTGCTGAGATGCCAAAGGTGCATTTCGCATTTTGTATATTTGGTTGTCTGTCTGCATTCTTGGGTGGCATTTGTGGGTTAAAATATCCTGTTATCTAATATTTTATCTTTGGTTACTTGATGTGGATATAAAGCTTTGCATGCTTATGATGTGTTTTTATTACATACTGTTATGGTTTACATGGCTTTCCATCAAATGTATGTTTCTGTATGTTTGGTTCTTATGAGTTTTTATGATTAGGCTTTAAACTGCCTATCTAAATGCCTTGTTACTTGTCATAACATATATTATATATGTACAGTAACACATCCTAAAACAACCTGAATGCTTACGGCAACTCTTCTGATGACATGTTCATTGTGTTGGGATGTGATATGAAGCTTCAAACTCATCATAATGACATTACACATGCTATATAGCAGAATGAGAGATGCTCACAGCCTCCAGCTAGATGCTGTTTTAACTTTATATAAAATTGGTTGCACTAAACACTTCAGTTTTCTCCTTAATATTCCCTTAAAATGTTGATTTCAAAAGTTTTTATGGTTTTCTCCCTGTCTTGGTCTTATATTTAAGGAACCCTAGACTTAAGAACCAAAGTAATGTAAAAAAGAAAAACCTCAAGCTGCCTCTCTGTCTCAACTGCAACATGACTGAGTTTAGAACTTATACACCTCAATAGGAGTGTCCTGTGACCAGGAGAACCCAACAGATACGCTTTCGATTTTACACTATTCTGTGGATTCTGTGCAACTTTCTAAGTCTATCAACTAAGGAGAAATTCAACCTTAATTGTTATACTTAAGGAGAAAACTTAAGGTTTTTTGTGCAACCTGTCCCTGGTTAATTGGGCTTCAGGCAATGTTTCTACTTAAAATCTCTTGTTGGCTCATAAAAGTGACCTAACATGCTTGCTGCCCCTCATTACAGGGCAAAATGAGGAGCACCTATTCACTGGAGAAGAACAATACTCAAGGAGTCTTTTTTGTAAGTACAGAACAAACAGCAGCTTCCACCCTAACACCCCTGGCCTCTTCACATGTTTCACTGTTCAATGTTTTCACTGACTGAGATCTTTTCCTCTCCCATTGTTTCTCCTGCATCCTGTGTTTTTGTTGCAGCTTTGTTTGATCAGTGTTTTGAAGCTCTTTAGCTTAAATATTGTCTAAAGTCTCTCTCTCTCTTTCTCTGTCTTCCTTTCCCTATGACCTCTGTTTTCACTTGATTCTTTCACTGATCCTTAAGATAGAAGATGCTTTCCGAGAGAGATCTGAATCTGCGGCCTCCAGTCCAGAACATACAAATGTGGACAACAGCAATGCAGCCCAACCTTCCCTTTTCAGAAAATACAACCACAGCCTTCAGACCCTCAAACCCTTCCGCTGGTCCTCACCCCAGTCAGTGTCATAGATGACTTTCTTTGTCTGTTTTGATGCACTGTACAATTTGATGAAAAATTTTAATGTAACTTGGTTACTGACGAATTCTGTATATCACTAGCTCTGTTGGCTGTGGCTACTCTGTATTTTCACTCACTGCATATTGATGTTTTCATGTCTAGATCCCACCCTCTGGACAATGCAGGCTTCCTGTCCTTTGCAACCTTTATCTGGATGACCTCTACAATGTGGGCCATGTTCAGGAATAGGTTGGACGTCAACTCTCTCACACTGTCTCCTTTGGATGTGGCTGACACAAGCGGAAAAAGGTCTGACTCTCTTTTTGCTCATTCATGGTGGCCCCACATTTCTCTAAAGTCCTTTGATGTGTGTGCAGTACAGGATATTTTAGACATACTGCATGACATACCTAATTGGTAAAATTCATATCTGCAAAAGGAGTCATGAAAATAGTACCATACAACCTCAGTGATGCATTGACATGGCTGATTTCATGCATTGTACACAGGCTCCTCAGGCTCTGGGAGGAAGAAGTGGCAAAGGTGGGCCTGGAGAAGGCCTCTCTGTTTCGAGTGATGCTTCGATTTCAAAGAACCAGACTGATTCTCTCTACCTTTGCTGGTGTCTTGGCCATGGTGTCACTGTTTATAGGCCCGGTAATTGTGTTTGATTACAATAAAAAGTACCTGTGCTTCCCCTGTTGGCCACATCCAGTGGCCTTCCCTGAAGTTATTCCCAATATCACATTCATTGTAAATGCAGTAGAAGAAGTATTCATATCTTTTTCCTAAAGGGACAGTTCACCCCAAAATCCAAAATATAAAATTTTCTCTTACTTGTAGTGCTATTTATCAATCTAGATTGTTTTGATGTGGGTTGTTGAGTGCTGGAGATATTGGCTGTAGACATGTGCGTCTTCTCTCAAATATAATGAAACTAGATGATGCACACAAAGTACCAAAAATGCATTTGAAAACTTAACAACAATGTCTTTTTCCAGAAATCGTGACCCTGTTTCTCAAGATAATACACAAACCTTGTTGTGCAGTTTCATGCAGGAATTATTTTCTTTGTACCAAACTACACCTGCCTGCCATATCACCATGCAGAAGGAAGCATGGATGAGAGGCTCCTGCTTGTCACAGCACAAGATGTAAACATTAATGACGTCCTCCTCGGCTGAGCTATAACGTTAGAAAGCTCAGTGGTGCCAGATGAGCTAGCAGTAGTTACACACTTCCTTCTTCTTTGTGATACAGATGGCACTGAGTTTACAAATATATATATTTTTTGGCGCTTTGAGCACCAAAACCTGAGTGTCATCGAGTTCCATGATATTCCAGAGAAAGCAGACCTCTCCAACATTCTGCAACTCACTATAAAACAATATAGATTTGATAAATAGCACTACAGGTAAGAGGAAAAATATGTATTTTTGGTTTTGGGTTGGATTGTCCCTTTAAAGGAGCAATAAGCGAAATTCGTCATTTCTAGATTGAAGGAATTAAAAAATTGCTATGTGAAGAACTAGAGGTGTAATTTCATCTGGAGTATAGCATGACCTCACACACCCTCTCTCTGTGTTGATCTCCAGCCCCTTGTTTACAAGCCGGTCCGGCTGCGCGTTCATGTACGTTCATGTGAATCCCCACCACTCCCTCCCTCTCGGAGCCCTTGGCCCTCCCTTCCTATAAAAGGCTACAGCCAGTGAGCAATGGAAGCGCATATTTTCGAAATGAAATGGCGGAGAGTGGAATGAAACCGGGGCTAACCAGTGCTTCCTCCTCAGGCTCCACTTCACTCAGCTGCCCCACAGATCCGCTGCCTCTCCCACTTTAACCTCAATAACAATCCAGAGCAGCTGGGAGCGGCTGGCGAGGCGTTAGCCGCAACATGACCAGAGGGAAGCACAGCTGGTTAGCCTCCGCTAGCTTCCCAACTAGCCCCGGCTCTCTGTTTAGATCCAACCGGAGCTGGCGGGCTGCTCAAGCTCCAGACATTAACCCATCACGGTGTTTCCTCCGCAGCCTCCACTTCACCCAGCTTCACTCAGGTGCCCGATAAACCCACTGCTTCTTCTCACTTTAACCTGAAGCGATGTTTTGGAGTAGAGAGCAGAGGTAGAGGGAGGAGTGGCTCATGACACACTTTGATTTGGTCTACAGGCAGCGCACAACAGCAAACCCAGCGGTGAAACGATTTCGCTTATTGCCTCTTTAAGTAAAACTACAAGTATAGTATAACATTGTAAAAATACTCTACATGTCCTACATTCAAAACCTTATTTAGTGAAATTACACAAGTATTATATGTTTAATTTACTTAAAGTAGGCTATAAAATGTAAAAATATTATCCGTTTTACTGTAGCTACTTTTATAAAGATAAATGTAGCAGAGTGCAAAGTACATTTTCCTCTAAAATGTTGCAAAGTATAGAGTTTAAATAACATCAAACTCAGATTCTAAAAATTGCACTTAACCACAGTACTTGAGTACATGTGTTCAGTGACTTTACAGCACTGTTTAAAAATTGAAGTTGTCTGTTGTGTTTTCCTCAGTGCTGAGGGGAATTGATGTTGGTTTAGTTGGGGTGCAAGGAATTTACAATTTACACTTACACAGCCAAACAATGCAGTATTTAAGTCTTTATCGGTGACATCATTAACGTTTTTTGATTTTTGATCAGAATACCGCCATACCAATATTAAGATACTCACACAATGAGATTTTTGACCAATAATCACCAGTAATGTGGATATGATAACTAATTGGGTAAAGGCAAATAATAGAACGGCTACAACAGTCTGATAAGTTCATAAAACTATATTACTGTAATGCAGCTTTTAAAACCAGAAAAAGACACTTCTTAAACACTTACCATATATTATATACCATATATAACCAATGCAATTGATCTATAAAATTGATATATTGCCCAGCCTTATTGGTTTCTTAATGTTTGATGCTCTTTACAAGTTCAATCTTCTCTGTCCTCTCAGGCTATTGTTGTCTATGAGATCCTAAAATATGCTGAAGACCCGGAGAAGTCCACAGTATACTATGGTGTCGGTCTGGCCTTTGCTTTCTTCACCTCAGAGTTCTCCAGAGCTTTCCTAATATCCTTGATGTGGGCGCTGAACCTGCGCACTGCAGTCAGAATGAAGGGTGCCTACTCCTTGGTGGCCTTTCAGAAAGTCATCTCTCTGCGGGTGCACAGCGGCATCTCAATGGGAGAGGTAAAGAACACATTATATAGACAGTGTTGGGGGGTGGTGAACTACATGTAGTTTCACTACATTTTGCAGTAGCTTGCTGGTCATTGAACTACATTCATGTTTGCATAGAGATTCAAATGACTTTTTCCCTATATTTTGTGAAGTTATGTATCATAAATATAAAAAACTTTGTGCCATAAAAGGAAATGAATTTTTTTTTATCTATATATTTGTTTGACCTCATTGATATTCATTATAGCTAATTGATAAAAAAAATGTTCAGGGAAGTTGTTGCATGTTATTTTAGAGTAATCCTGCTTGGTGCATCCCCCACCTGGACTCTAGAGTCTGAAGGCAGGTGTCTGACTCATGGACACTGTATACAAAACCAGAGGTCACTCTCTCTCACCTTAAGTGGGGCATTCTATTTTTTTGGATTAAGTGGACACTTTTTGCAATAAACTCAATTGGCTGGTATTTTTTGCTGGCATGTGACTTATATTTGTATTATATTTTGTTATAATATCAAATCACATGTACATTGCCATTTTGATCATATTTTACAAAGTAGTTTGAACCACTTTTTTAAGTCGCTGGTAGCTTTGCAAGTTTAACTTCTTCCATTTGTAAAATGATTGGTAGATACTAAGTTGTGGGGGAAGAAACATGGTGAGGACATGCCTTAAAATGACTCAAAGTTCACAAGATTCCAAATGCTGATTTCCTGGTGGAAGGTCTTGTGTTTTGTGCAGGAGCATAGCACCGCATTCTGGGCCCTATGCATACACAATCTCTGTGGGCCCCCTGCCCTTCCTCTGTTGATCCATATCCCCTCTTCCTCTGCAGGAACTTTTCTCATTTACCCGGGCCTTTGAAAAACCTCTGCGCGTTTCCACCAAAATTACCAGGCTAAAAAACTTTGGCTCAACCCCAAATTTACCCTGGAAAAAGTACCTACTAGGGGGGTAGGACTTTTCAGATTACCCGGAATCCTTGAGGTGCGGGGTGGTGTGCCGAAGAACACTGATCGGTGGAACAGCGTTCCGCACCTCCTGGTACGGGCAGCCACTGCAAGTTTTGTTTCACTTCTACAGCCTCCACTTTATTTGTGTTTTGATAGAGGATGGGTAGCACTGGAGCTTATCAAAGACCATAGTATTGACAAGCGCTAATGGTATCGGTTCTATTGAGCTGGCGTTGAACTCCTCTACACACATCCACACATACATCGGTGCAACACGGTAACAGGGGAACAGCTGAGTGGCCGCGGTGTAACGAAGTTAAGATAACTCCAAAATGACTAGAGTTAACAGCAGCTATAGACTTGTTACTGTAAGTGACATTAAACCTTAGTGCTTAAGAAGCCAATACTTTATCAATGTATGTGTTCATCAAGCATGAACATGTAAACATGTAGACAGCGATATTCAATATGCTCCGTCCACAGTCTCTCATCCACCGACACTAACGTTATGTCTTGCACAAGGACAGCACGCTAGTTCAGCTGATAGCGAATTGTTACTAATAAGCTCAAATGGCAGCTGTCTGTATGTAGACTAACTTAGTTTGACACTTATCTTAAAATACTTTTAAACTTAGCTGCTGGCTGAGACAAACAGCCCCAACTGTCTACACCAGCATGTAACCAGCCGGGCAGAGCCAAATACAGGGCACACGCTGAATCATCTATGTCATCACGCTAATTTGAATACATTTCTCAGAACTTTGAGGTGCTGTGGAAATGCAAACCACACAGATTACCAGGAATTATTTTACCTAGGTAATCAAATTCCTGGTAATAAAAGGTCCTGGAAATGTTGATGGGAAAGGGGCTCATGTCTCTCTTAATGGGGGGCATTTTAGCCTTTAATTGATAGGACAGCTTAAGCGTGAAAGAGGGAGAGAGAGGGAGTGACGCGCAGCAAAGGGCCACGGGCAACAGCTGCGGCAACAGCCTTGTACATGGGGCGCCTGCTCTACCACTAAGCCACCAACACCCCACTCTCTTAATGTTTTTTGTTTGTTTGTTTGTTTGTTTTGTACTTTTTTCAGTTTGCTCTCTGTCCCTTTCCTTTTTTTCTTTTTGTTTTTGGAACCTCAATTTCCCTTACTTCAACAAAGACATAATAGTGTATGCTGGTGTGTTATATGAGACATTTTTTCATAATGGGCTTCTTAAATAATGCCTTTCTCGTTCTCTCCACTTCTCTCCCCTCCAGATGATTACTGTTTTGACCAATGATGGCTACCGATTATTTGAGGCAGTATTGTTTGGGAGCTTCACGCTGTCTAGCCCAGTGGTCTTTATTGTGTGTATTATCTATGCCTGTTACATTCTGGGCTACACTGCACTGACTGGAGTCGCCACCTATCTCATCTTCATCCCCATACAGGTCTGTAAATTAGAAACTGCACATTTACAGTAGTTTGAAAACAGACATAATTTCATGAACAGGATAAAAGACAGGCAGATTTTTCTATAGGGGGTACTGCAATTATCAAAAGTCATAAACAAATATGGTCAGCAAGAAATACATGAATGAACACAAATCATTCATATAGATCATTATTTATGTGTAGTGTGTGGACCAGTCTAAATCATCACAGATTTATTATATCGTGTTTGTTTGTTGTTTTTTCCATGGTATGTGGAATTTAGGAAATGAATAAAGCTCATTAAAAACATGTCACAACTGTAGATTGTAGTTACAAGGACAATATTTCTGAGTCTGTGGTTATCAATCCTCATATGTCTTACCTTATTTTTCTGTGGTTTAATTGGCTATGATTTGTACCCAATGAATAATTCAGCCACAAGAAAATCCCTAAATTAATTATGTTTGGTCTTCTGCTACTTGTTTTCCATTGTAACTAATATTAATAATGTTTTTTTTGCTTTCAGTTTTTATTGGCAAAGCTCATTAACATATTCAGATGGAAAGCCATATTAGTAACAGACAACCGTGTTCGCACAATGAACGAGATTCTCAGCAGCATCAAACTCATCAAGATGTACGCCTGGGAAGAATCCTTTGAGAAGACGATCGCAGGTATGAACTCAGGCTTCTGCACGTTATCTCTGTCTTGTCCACTTTGAGTAAACACAAAGCCAGTCTTAAAAGATGCGTGTGCTTTCCATGAAGTTGGGATTTGAAAAGACATTGTGTGTACCTTTACAGAAACCTGGAAATGGTTGAAATGGGAAACACATATGGGGAAGTAGTTTGCACCTCAAAAGGGGAAGCTGTGGGAAAATCTCTATACCTATCCATAGATGTATACATTTATTCACCTCCACCTTGCTCACAAACAACTATATTAATATTTAAAATGTAATTCTTTTGAACATTTATGGTGGATTGTAGCAGGTGGGAAAAGGGACTTCACACATTTAAATACTTTGGAATTATATTTGATCTTTTTCTATACATCTTGTGTGTCTTCTAGGTGCTTTTGAGCAAATAACGTTTCCCCAGTTGTTACACAGGAGGTGCTGAGTGGGAAACTCTGGTCTGAAATATGATTACACTAGGAGAAGTAAAGGTAACAAAAAAAAACCCAGCCTCTAAATGTGTGTTGTTGTCTCTCTAATAGAGTTAAGGAAAGCTGAGAAGAAAGAGCTGAGGAAGGTCAGTTACATTCAGAATGCCAATGTCAGCATCAGCTCCATCATCCCCACCCTCGCCACCGTTTTCACCTTCATTCTACACACTTTGTTGGGTTTAAAGCTCAACTCATCTGATGTGAGTACCACAGCAGTGCAGTGTATACAGCACAACAGCCTTTGCCAACATGCTCACTGTGTGAATTACCTCACAAGATGGCACCGAATATGTTGGGGTCAACACACTAGGCTTCACATGGAGGTACCAAATATGTCGGGGCTATCAGAAATAATTAATAATTGTTATTAATAATTAATATTTATGTTAAATATTGTGACTTAATTAACATTAAATCAAAGGGAAAGATGATAGCCAGTTAAAGATATCAGTCTCATAAAGTTGGTTAAACTATTAATTTGATTTGATTTTGATTAATAATTAAAGTAATGACAACAACCAAAATTAACAGTAACACCTGAAGGATTTCGGAGTTCTTGACGCAGCAGAGGTTGACTATTCATTCACTCTTGTGCAACATTACATAAACAGCAGGTACAGTATGATTCCAAAGAATTATATCTATTCACAAATTAGCAAAGCAAACCAAAACACACAAATTCTAACTAACTATATACAAGCTTGGTGAAAGAAGCGGGAACTTTGAAATGCCTGTTTGGGTGCAGCTCTGTTGAAAGCCTATTTATTAATGAGTCTATGTGAGTGTGATTTGTGTTGCAAACAGTCTGGATTAGTGCAGAGATTGTTTAGTTGTGTGCAAGAATCTGTTTGTGAACAGTATTGGCAAACTAAACACTTAGCTTTGTCGAAGCCAACTAATCAATGACCTAACTGCAACCAATCACAACAATAACTCAGTAAACAGCATTAAATCACATACAAGTTAAACAGTCTTGCTTAGTCTGTAAAGCTGTGATAAGCTATGCCCAGTTGTTACATTATTGATCGTTGAATGAATGGAAAAAAGAGTCACTTGGTGGTGCTGCTTTGTTAGCCGGCAGAAGAAGGCAGGGAAGGTGTGGTTTCAGCTGGAGTCTTTGTGGTGTCCTTTGTTCCAAAGGTTCTGATCCAAGGAAGCTGGTCGCTCTGGGCCCTTAAAGAGTTAGACACTGGGTGCTAACTTACTTAGTCCCTTGCTGCTGTAAAGCTGGTTGCAAACCTTGTGTTTGCAAGAGAGTCTGTGATCACTTGCCCTCCCTTTAGTGGTTTGGACTATGGAGCCAGAGTCTAGGCCTCTGGACTGTTCCAGGCCAAACCGGAAAGAGGTCTTAGCTGTTCAAGAGCTGGAGCAAGAGAGAGGGGAGCTTGGAGGGAGCAGACCTTGTACAAATGCCTGTGACATCAGAGTCACATGTCACTGAGGTGTGAGGTGAGACCTCCTGTGGAGATGGGTGTCACCTAGCTGTCTTTGTTTGAAGACAAAGAGCATGCAGAGAAAAAAGCCTTGAAATCACTGATGATTTTACCAAATGATAAATCATCTGTGGTCCTGTGAATCCCAACAACAGAGAGAATTTTGTGAGTAGTTTAAACAGAACAAAAAACTTTGTCCAATTACAGCTATGAGTGTGTCTAAGACATAAAATACATATGTGTTTAGATGATTATCTTTAAGTTTTTGTCACCACTTAATCATGATAAGCGCGCACCTTCTTTTTTTTTTGTATGTTTCTGCTCACACTAACCCAGAGCAGACTACAGACAAGTGCTGGCCACTAGACCACAGACTGTGGTCCATTTAAGGCAAATATATGTCCTTTTCAGTGTTGTATAGTGTGAAGTGTTTTGAGCATCATTCTTTGTTATTACCAGGCTTTTACCACCATCTCCATCTTCAACGCCATGAGGTTCTGCCTGGCTCTACTGCCCTTTTCTGTGAAGAGCCTGGCTGAGGCTGCTGTGTCACTAGCACGACTGAGGGTAAACTCTTTGTGTCCTACTCAGCAGTTATGGCAATGGTTATTAGTAATAGTAGAAGTATTCATTACTACTCTGATCTTACATAATGTTATTTTGCTGTGATGTCATTCAGCAGTACAAACTGCAAGGTTATCTTCAGAATAAAATGTTTGCATTGTACGTTTTATGCAAATGGTTATGGATATGTTACATTTCTACGTTTCATACATATTATATCAATGTTTCTAAAGCGACGTAGTTCGCATCACATGTATGAGCTGAGTTTCTCATCAAGTGGAGGAGGGGATGATGATGGATGGTGTGACACCTAGGCAATATGGCAATCAGTAAACATTGTTTGAGACCAACTAACAACTAAAGCGTTTTGGGTTTTTTTTAACTTCAACTTACCCAGACAGTAACCATAGCATTGTCACAACATAAAAGTGAAAATTAAAATGTAAAGAAATATATATATATTTATTTATATATATATAAAGTTTTATATATATATATAAAGTTTCACCATATCTGTCATTTGCTGGAAGGTATAATGGCAACATTTATTGTTGCCATTATACCTGTAAATTTAGTTGTCAGGTCCAGTTTCTTTCAGCTCAGAACCATTTCAAAAATCAGGCACTTCCTATCACCCTCTGACCTAGAAAGAGTTATTCATGCATTCATATCATCCAGGCTGGACTACTGCAACTCCCTCTACTCAGGTATTACTCAGACCACCATCTCCCGTCTCCAGCTAGTCCAAAACGCTGCTGCCCGGTAATTAACAACAACAAAGAAGCGAGACCACATAACTCCCATTCTTGCATCATTACACTGGCTCCCCGTTCATTTCAGGATACACTTCAAAATTCTTCTGATTGTTTATAAATCCCTCCATAGTCTCGCCCCTATCTCAGAACTTGTCACCCCTTACACCACCACCAGAACCCTTAGATCCTCAGACCGTGGTATGTTGGCTGTGCCACGTTCACAGAAAACAAAGGCGGGGGACCAGGCCTTTTCCTTTGCAGCCCCTCGGCCAGGGCCAGACTGGGACAAAAAATCAGGCCAGGAGTCATACATCCACCCAGACCACCCAATCCACACATTATATAGGCTAAGTAATCACCAAAGCTCATTATTCCAGACTGACAGTCACACAACAACATATTAAACACAACTGTAACAGCAACCCTCCTGTCCAGTGCTTTTCTCTTCCCTACCCTCACCAAATGTGCCTCTCAATAAACCAGGACTCCTATATGAATGGGTATTATGCTGAACTAAACAACATGATTGTTTTTTTGTTTTTTTCAGCAAATCATTTTGATGTCAGCTGATCATAGATAGATATACAGATATTGAAAACTTTTGAACTTAGACAGGGGTCCCCAGACTGTTTCAGCCTGCGCTGCTCTGTACAAAATGGAACCAAATGGACCCTTACGGGTTAATTCGGCTCTTGCTTATCATCTATTGTTTATCTGGCCTCGGGTCAGGTCCCCATCCTCCCCGGATCTCATGTTGAGAATAACCAGTTTTCTTACTTTTCTATGTTAACGTACTTGTTGCAGCATCGTCATTTGACGACATCACGTTGCTGCTAGGGGTTGGGGGGGCTCTGAACATATCTGTAAGTTTATGACATTTGGCCGCCTCCTCCTCAATGGCCCTTTTTTTTTTTAAATCTCTTTCTTGTTCAGCTCCACATTTTCTCTTTTTGCGGTCCATTGTAATGGCGCTGCTGAGCTGCAGAGCCTGCACAGTGCACCTTAAAAAATAATAATAATTTAAATAAAACAGGCAGGCCAGAGCAGACCACTTGCTGGCCAGGCCACCGGGGAACCCCCCCGTTGTCCCGTCGGCCAGAAGCCATTAGAAAGGCTGATTCTGTTGAGGCTTTTAAGAAGCACTTTAAGACCCATTTTTACTCTTTGGCTTTTAATAGTGTTTAATCTGTTTTTATTTTCATCTGATCACCCTGGGATTTAATAACTTTTATTTCTATTCTTTGATAAATTGATGTTGGTTTGTATTGATGTTGGTCTGTATTTTACATGTCTTTATGCCTATGTGTATATGACATGTTGCCTGTGAAGCACTTTGGTACAAATGCTCTTTGCTTCTTAAGGTGCTATATAAATGAAATAAACTTGAAACTTTAACTTGAAACTTTATTCTGGCGACCGTGTTGAATGTTACTTTTCCATCATTGTGTTTCCTTCTTTTTTTTGGAGGCATTTTGCCAGAATCCATTCTATTTATCACTTTTGTGGATCTCATTTGCAATGAAAATCTTAATTTTAAAATGTGGAAAAGCTTGTAAATGCAATGTTTGGCTGTTTCAGAAAATATTGCTGATCCAGAATCCGGATTCCTACCTGATCCAGAAAGACAGTGACTCAGCTATAGTGATGAAAAACGCTACATTCTCCTGGACCAAACCAGACAGCCAGCCAGACTCTGCCCCCAGCTCAGCCAATGGGGTGAAGGGACACAAAGTGGAGGAGATGTCTCAGAATGGGGAGACTGAAACCTTGCCAACCCTGAGAAACATCTCCTTTATGCTTCCTAAGGTGTGCTTTACCACTGAATAGGGTAGATGAGGTGAAGTAAATAGGGTTAAAGATAAACCTTTACTCTGTGTTATCTCCTGAAGGGCAAACTGCTTGGTGTCTGCGGGAATGTGGGGAGTGGAAAAACATCACTGATTTCCAGTATTTTGGAACAGGTTGGTCTCTCCTTTGTGTTTGTTGTCCTTCATTCTCTTTTACAATATCTAGACATTTTTACTTTTTTATTGTCCACCACTCTGTTGTGCAACTGTTATATGAAATCACGTCTTACTGACATTGTGTTACCTTTAAACCAGATTAAGTGCTGCTGTCTAACACACAGCTAACAAACGTGCTCGTTTTTATATTTTAGATGCACCTTCTGCAGGGCTCCCTCACAGCGGATGGGACATTTGCCTACGTTTCCCAGCAGGCCTGGATATTCCATGGAACTGTTCAAGAAAACATCCTGATGGGGGAACCTTTTGACCAGCTCAAGTACATAATCACTTAATGCACATAAAGTGACGGCACGGTGGTGTGGTGGTTAGCACTGTTGCCTCACAGCAAGAAGGTTCCCGGTTTGATGCCAGGTGTGGGTGCCCTTCTGTGCATGTTCTCCCCGTGTCAGCGTGGGTTCTCTCTGGGCACTCCGGCTTCCTCCCACAGTCCAAAGACATGCAATTTGGGGACTAGGTTAATTGATAACTCTAAATTGTCCATAGGTGTCAATGTGAGTGTGAATGGTTGTCTAGCTCTATGTGTCAGCCCTGTAATAGTCTGGCGACCTGTCCAGGGTGAACCCTGCCTCTCGCCTCTCGCCGCCCCCCCCCCCCCCCCCCGCGACCCTCAAGAGGATGAAGCGGTTAGAAGATGAATGAATGAATGAATGAATGAATCAACAATGTTAATATATTACCACTGTTGCTCATTGCCGCAGTTACAAAGATAATTAGAGCAAGGCTAAACATAGGTCTTATGTAATTGATGGCCTTTATTCTCGTGCATGACCAATGTTTAACTAGGAGAAAGTTCCTCTTATCTCTAGGAGTTAACATAGGTAGTCCAACAAAGAGCAGAAGTCATCTCTGCCTGAAAGGATTATCATTGGGAAAGGGGTCCAGGCTGTCAGAGCTGGCAAGAAGCCAGAATGCGGACCTGCGCTCAGCAGAGCTGGGAATTACAGATCTTTGAAGGGAGCTGGATCTTATGGCTCAGTCCCTTTCTGAGAGCTGCTCAAACGTCACTTGGACAACATTAGACCTGGATCAGATTCAAACTTAAACATCCCACCAATGTAATTCCATGTTGCATGTGTGTTTGATATAAAATCTTAAACAATGTAAACACCATACACTATATGCAACCTGTTCTCAGTCCCAGGTCGTCATATACTGATGCTTTGTCACACCCCTTAGCGTCTCAGAGCAAAAAATATATGGCCTGCAATTCAAGCAACATAGCAATATTAGTTTATACCACTCTTAAACAGATTAAACAAGTTATGCATACAGGATTGGCATAGCTTCTTTATGATATACTTTATTGACCTTGATAATGAGATAGATATCTCCCTTTTTGAGGACTAATTTTTATACGGAAAATAATTTAATGGACTAAAATGCACCAGTAACAAACTGAAAAGAACGAGGTAAGCTGTTGTAGAATCACACTCTGGAGAGCCTATGGGGCCAGTTTGGCTCTCCTCTGCCTGTTTCACTGCTTCTTGTATATCTGTACACCAATTGACTATAATATTGTAGATACAGCAGACAGGAACTCAAAGATACTCAAAGATACACTGGAGTCACGAAGAATCAGGTGCAACGTGAGTTTAATGTGTCACAGCAACAATAACACATCAACTCGTGAGTCAACCCTGGGATTGGACTGAAGACTCACGACTGAACATTCGCTTTTATGCTTGTGGAGGTTCAGCAGAATCTCCACCTCTTTCTCTTAAACCATCCCTTTGTTGCTGAAAGCTATTGGAAGATAGCCTTTCCTTTTTTGTCCAAATCTGCCTTCGCCATGAGCTAATGGTAGCAACCAATCTGGCCTTTGTCCAAAACTGACCTCAGGGCCTCTGGAAAGTACCAAACCTTCTTCCAATAGCTTTGACCCGTTGTACACTCTGTTTTTTAAAAGACATGTGAGCTCCGGGGATTTTTCTTTAATTTAATCCCCTGAGCTCGCACATTACATAGACCTTACAGACCTTTGAATGTGTGTGTGTCTTCTGTTCCATTTTTCAGGTGATGCATAGTGTTGTATGTCTGTGCTCTTTAACTCATACAAATGTGCTGTGTTTTAATCAAATGTGTGGTTACAACAATGATCATTTTCATGGCTATATACTGTCACACAACTTAATCATTGAACTGAATCAGCTTATGCAGGATATAATGTTTACCTGATTGTTTTACATGATCACATTCAACCTTAATCACTTTATGCATAATAGAACCCTTTACTTGATCAGTCATGAAAATATTACACTACACTGTATATTTTTTAAATGAATACATTTTTGTTTGAATAGGCCAACAATTAAAGTGCAGCCCAGTGGTAGGCCATCTAAAAGAAAAAAAGAACCATAGGTTATATTTTAAAAAGATTCTTCTTAGTTAACCACCATAATCTTAAAATTGGAATTTTTCTCCTCCTATTTGGTCTATTGTTACTTTGACCCTCTGAAAATGTCGGTGGAGCAACTTTTTAAGCACAAAGCCAGTGGTATTATATGAATCCTGAGGTTATAATGAATCCGTTGAGACAAACATTTTAGCTTACTGGCTAACTATCGCTTCAAAGTTGAACTGTTTTTACCACAAGAGTCAATAATACATTTTAGTGGCTTATTCATGTCTGTATGACCTTTTGGTTGTACAATTTCATCACTTCATTATTTCATCCTAGTAGACATTTGTGTGAATTTTTGTCATAATTATCATATGAATTAATGAGTTATAGCCAAAAATAATGTTTTGTGAGGTCACAGTGACCCTGACCTCTGATCACCAAATTCTAATCAGTTCTTCCTTGAGTCCAACTGTACATTTGTGACAAATTTGAAAAAAATCCCTAAAGGTGTTCTTGAGATATTCACAAGAATGAAACAGATAAGGTCACAGTGATCTTGACCATTGACATATGACCAAAAAAATCTAATTAGTTCATTGCTGTGTCCAAGTGGACATTTGTGCCAAATTTGAATAAATTCCCTGAAGGCGTTCTTGAGATATGGTGTTCACGAGACTGGGACGGACAGAAGGACGGACAAGAATATAACAAAAATACGATGCCTGCAGCCACGGCTGTCACCAGCACAAAGGCTTAAACAAAAAAAATAAAGAAGAACGTCTTTCAAAGGTAGATAGTTAGGCGTGAGGTAGATACTGTAGGGAGGGTCAACATGCTCTACTACCCTGACAGTGTTTTCTGACACTGCCCACAGAAATGCTGAATATCTGAGTCTGGTATTTTCTTATCGACTCTCTTTTATGTGTTTCGTCTGTGGTTCTGCAGAAACAATCATTGTCAATGTGTCTATTAATATGCAGTCAACTAATGTAACTAGTGGATGTGAGTTCCAAAATTAAATTAGTACAGTAGCTATCAGCAATAGCAACCACTGCCTATGATTACAGCATGCGTTAGTATTAAATATGTTAGGATTCATAAGACACTGCAAACAAAGTCTTTCTGAAGACAGAATGATGTTTTTTTTTAAATATCTCTCAATGTATTTGAAACAGACATTTTTTCCAAAATGATACATTTAATTTATGTTGCTTTTACTGTGAAGTAAACTTATTTAAATATTCAAATTGTGACTTCAAAATGGCTCTGCTGAATACAATGTACATGGCTGTCTCTTCACCTTAACACAGTTCATTGTCTCACTCCACAGATACAACAGAGTGCTGGATGTGTGTAGTCTTAGAGCTGACCTGAAAATCCTCCCATACGGTGATCAAACTGAGGTAGGAGCTCAGTTGGTTTATCAAAGCATGCATGTTGTGTTCACATAATATTCAGAGGCTTTACGAACTTTCTCCTTTGGCTGGATAAAAACCACCAAATATTTACTCCAGCATTGCTTTATCGTGGCTAAAATGACCCCATTACAAAGTGGTCTCTAGTTTGTTTGTTTTTTCTACTAAAGACACAGTGTACTCACTATTTAAATATTAGTTTTAGCATAATCTTTGCACTTCATTTCAAACACAGCTACAACTATAAACTTAGCCAATTATGTCACTGTACATTGTGTCCTATTTCAACATTTCCATGAAAATATAACTAAAACTAGATTTTAAGGGAGACTGAACAATCATCTAATTTGCAAAGTACCGTTAGTTTACCAAAAACAGCATATTGTGTCATGTAAATCATAGTATCTGACTCAACAAATTAGGCTGAAAACCAGATTTATTGGTCCAAGTCTGAGGAAGCTTTGAGCACTTTGCTACCTTTATTTATTTTACATCGTTGTAAAACTGAAAAGTGGATTCTGTGATCTACCGCACCTTGTTGCCAGTGTTCTTCTTAGCTTTCTGCTGTTTTGTTGGCAGATTGGAGAGCGAGGGCTCAATCTGTCAGGAGGGCAGAAGCAGAGGATCAGCCTGGCCAGAGCAGTCTACTCCAAAAAGGACATCTTCCTCCTTGATGATCCGCTGTCTGCTGTCGACGCCCATGTGGGCAAACATATTTTTGAAGAATGCATTAAGAAAGAGCTCCAGGGAAAATCTGTCATACTGGTTACACACCAGCTCCAGGTGGGAAAATAAACACAGTTTTGCTCTTTAGCAGACAGTTAATCCTAAATAGCTTATTATTAAGCATGGAATTTCTCAACAACATTTGTATACTTGTTTCCACTTATAGTACATTCAACAGCATCCTGTTGTGGTAAACCCCAAAGTAAAAGCAAATCACATGCCAAGAAGTGGTGTCTAATGGCTGCCACTAGTATTTTCTAAACTTGAACTGTGAGCAGTGTCGTAAACCACTCTAGATAAGATATGTGCACATGCTGTTTAGATTATGATGATTAGACCTCTGGCCACAGTGCTGGGATGGTTTTGTTGACATGGTTGTTCTTCTTTGTGTCTGTCAGTATCTGGAGTTCTGTGATGACATTTTGGTTTTGGAGGATGGTGAGGTGCTGGAGACTGGAAACCACCAAAACCTGATGAAAGCCAACGGACGCTACGCTCAGCTCATCAGCAACTACCAGATGGAAGAGTCCAATGTAAAAACAAAAACTGCAGTAAAAAAATCTGAGTTAATGCTCCACTATTATGTGATTTTCCTCATTGTTTTATTGCTGTGAAACCTTTTCACCAGTTCTTTATTGTTTTACTGTCAAAACAATAAACTGCCATGTAAGCTGTAAACAGAGGTTTACAGGGGGCAGGGACATGTTGTCAACAAGGGCACAAGATAAAATGTAACCTAAGTATTCCTTTCCACCCGAATCCTATTTTCCCACATTTTTGTGTTTAAGTAATGAATGAGAACAGTTTTTGAAACTGGTCCACTATTGTGCAAGAGCGCTGCAGCCAGCAGCAGCTGAAGCCGCCCACAACCCTGCAGTCAACAAAGCACTGTAAATTTAAGTCCACTGAAAGTGTTTGTTTTTGCTACTGACAGACTGAAATTGTTAATATAAGTGTCTAACATTATGGAAAGGATCCCTACAGAGACAGACATTTTTTGAAAGAGCGGGATCCTTTTTTTAAAACTAATAACAGCCCAGAAATTGCCATCGCCAAACAAACCAAACTACATTTAAATAAACTGTGATTTTAGCGTTAATAGAGCCTGCATATTTACTCATCTAACTGGGTGAATTAAGGGTTGATTTCTACCAAACAAAAGTTGGTGATTGTTGGAATGGTGAAAAGACAAATCAAGGTTGTTTTGTGAGTTTTGTTTGTTTTCTGTCAATTTTGAATGAAGTGTCTTTCGAGATTATATAATCACTGTTTATTATATATATATATATATTATATTTGTCTGGTGGGTATGGTAATGGCAATTTTTTGGGGCTGTTTCTGGTTAAACAAAAAAGGTTGACCTCTGTTTGGATCCCTTCCATAATGTTGTGAGACACTTACATAAATAATCTGATCATGTCAGTGGCAAAAACAAGGCCTTTCAGTGCACATAAATTGACAATGCTCAATTGCCCACAGAGATTACATTGCGGCCAGTTTCACCACTGCTGGCTGCAGGGCTTTTTTAGAAAATTGTTGAACTGATTATACACAAAAACACAGGGGAATAGGGCTCAAGATAAAAAAATACTCAAGTTGCCCTTTAATTGTTATTTGTCTACTTCAAGATGAAAACAGTCTGTCAGTGTTTTGGCTTATCACTTTCAGAGCCAGGATGAGGAGAAGGGAGTGTCAACCCTGGAAACTGCCCAGCTGAAGGATGTTGAGCAGAGAGATGGCACAGACAGCGGAATAGTCAACCCAGGTATGGAAACCAGGAAAAAATGTTAGTGTAATGATCCAAGATATTCAGTTCATCAGTTGACGGCTTAAAATGAATGAAAATAATGCTGGAGTTTATAAGTGCAAGGACACACCACAAGTGTAACACATTTTATAGCAGCGGGTGGAAATGGATTCCTAGAAGCAGCTTAGAGAGTACAACCAGGACATAGTCATAAGTATAGGGTAGGTGCAATACATTGCTTGTCTTTCGCAATTGTGGGCTCGTAAAAAAGCCAGTATATAACCAAGAGGAAGTAAAAGTGACAGCAGTCCATCAAGGTGACAAATAGACCATGACTGACAAAATGAAGGACGGTGAGCTTTGTAAAAGCTTTATAACAGCTGTTAGGCAACAGATATGCAATCCTGTCGTTATACTGTTATTATGCAATATTTGGGTATTGTTATGCCTTTATTACAGTCTACAGTTTAGAGATGACAGGAACTCCTTCTGTTGTTTTATATAAATTTTCCCCAACATCTGTGTTTCCTCTCAGGATTTGACATGTCAGATGAACAGAATGCTGGAACGACTGCTGACCAAAAACGTAAGCCTACAAAACTCATTTAATCATAATTTTGATGTTGGTGCAGCGTCAGCCAGTTCAGATGTAATATATCCCGTCTCTGCCAGGATGCCAGACTCATATCGTCAGTGTGGGAATGTACAAAAAGATATAAAACGTGCAAGTTGAGGGAATATTTCACCCCCAAATTACCATTTGCATATGAATTACTCACACCGTGTTAAGATGAAATCATAAAGAAAACTTTGTTTCTCTGGCATGCGTCTGGTGAACAAAGAATCCAAAAACTGGATTTTTTTTTAATTGAAGTCATAAGAAACCATGCTAAACAACAGAAAAACTATATCAAAACATCTGTTCACAAAGTCTCACAAAACTAACTAGTCGTATGCTCAGTAAATCCCAAACACACAGTCCCTACGGACAGAACTAAGAGTGAAACTTATATATGCTCTCTTCAAAACCAGACTCCATTGACAAAAAGTCATTTTACCTGGCTGAGCACAGGAGCTGCCGCTCTACTGCTGCCTTGATCAGTTTGTTTGTTGATGTTACTGTGTGACTTAAATGAACCCACACTAACCCTTCAAAACACTGTCATACAGTAACACAAACAAACAAACTAATAGGCCACTTGTATCAGTGAATTAATTCCCTCCGTCACTACCCAAAGCTCATGACCAAAAGTCAAAAGCTTTGCCTTCCGGCTCAGCTCCCTCTTCACCACAACAGTGTCTGCTGATACCGCACCAAATCGCTCATCCATCTCACGCTCCATTCTGCCCTCACTCGTGAACAAGACCACAAGATACTTGAACTCCTTTGCTTGGGTCAGTAACTCACTCCCAACCCAGAGGTGGCAATCCACCAATTTCCCTCAGAGAACCGTGGTCTGAGACACAGAGGTGCTGACTCTCTGGAGGCATTTACACTATTGTGAATTCTGTAAATGTCTGAGTGATTGGCACTTCAGTGAAGCTAGTATACATTTACACTTTTTAAAAAATATGGAAAATATAAATGAAAGTCATTTTGATTGAGCTATGACTTTATAAATCCTTTCATTCCACTGCAGCTGCTGTGGGTGATCAGCTGGTCAGTGAGGAGGCCACCACAGAGGGTGTCATCTCCTGGAGAGTCTATCAGCGATACTGCAAGGCAGCCGGAGGTCTGATACACACATATGAATTGGCATGGTTCTATGCAATAGTACACGATTCACACATGGGCAGCCCTGTTGATGGAGTCTGATGTGATTGTGCTGCTGCAGGCTACATTGTCACCGCCCTCACAATGCTGAACATCATCCTGATGATCGGATCCACAGCCTTCAGCAACTGGTGGCTCAGCTTCTGGCTTGAGCAGGGCAATGGAGTGAGAAGCATATCACACACACCACACACACACACACACACACACACACACACACACACACACACACACACACACACACACACACACACACGCACATAAACTCACAGCTGTGGTGGTTGAAGTGTGACTTCCAACAGCTGGAAACAATAATGATTCTTATGTGCTCCAACAAGCGTGTTGTTCAGGCAGTCTGAGAAATGAATAGTTCTCTATACACAGTCTGTGTTACAAACTCTTTTCTTTTCAAACTTACAGTCCAACAGCCGTCTGTTTATGGCTGAACAGCACCGGATTATCTGCTATCTGTTATCTGACCTTAAAGTGGAAATACAAACATTTTTTTTGCTTTAACTTGGCATGATAAAGTAATGTTGATTACACAATGTAATGCCTATGGAATGATGACAGCATCTGCATTAAGCCTGGTTCTCTATAAGCCTCTCTTTCACCATGCAATTCTGTCTGTAATCATGTGAAATCTTCCCAGACAATGGAAGCTTCATTTACAGCACAGAGGAAGTGCATCAAACAATGTGCAACCTAAACAGGAAGAGGATAGCACTTTTGTTTTCCCCAATAGCAGCATCGGTAGCTATCCCCAGTTACGATGAGAAAATATCAGTCGAAGTTCTTTGCAGTTGCTATCCCCGAAAGTGGAAATGGCAGAAGGTGGAAGAACCAAAATAACTGTGTGAAGCAAAATGCAGTGTGTCCTGTGCTCTGAGAAAAACGTTTAGTGATCCTGTTGTCTTTGTGACAGCGGTGCCAACATAATGCCACTTTTGCCTGGGTCCAGACTTTTGAATCTTTTCACTCCACCGAGATCGAGTTGACTTGACACGAAACAACAGTTTCTCAGTTAAAACAGAAAAAAACGAATGAGTGTCTCTGGAGAATCGACTAGTCAATCAGCACCATGGGCAGAACTAGCACCATTGTCAAACTATTGTCCAATGCTGTCAAGTAGTCCACCGGAACCAATAAGGAGTAATAACAACAATAATGAGCCCTACAGACAAGATAGACACTGCTATCAAGGCTCAGTGTGGATTCAATCCCAGAGTGCACACAACGTCAGGGTGGAGATGGACACTGAGAGTCAGATATTGACAATCCTGTCTGATATTGATATCCACTTTTAAAGTGTGAGATGGAAATGTTTATTCATAGTGACTATCCGAAGAAAAACCCATCATTCCACCTTTGTTACCTTTTGCAGTAAACTGGCATGGGTCCAGATCAGATGTTTGACTTTTCTTTTTATTGCATTTATATATATTTGCTTTGGATATAAATGCCAGTCATGACAATACAGCAGTCTCTTTCTGTACAGCTATCATACATTGACCACAACAGTGTATAGGCTGATCACACAAGAGCAGATCTAATATGTGGTGACATATGTGTTATTTTCACATCTGTGCATTATATGGTGACAATATTCACAATTATTCTTGTGCATCAAAAAATATATTGTGTTGATAAATTATGTCTCTGACTCTGCTCTCCACCAGCATCATATCTTTTTTCTGTTTTGTTTTTTTTCTCTTCCACCCAATAAGACAAGTCCACAGGGTGACATCTCAGAAAACGAGCACTTGTACTTCTACCAAATGATTTATGGCTTGGTGATAGTTGTCACGGTGATACTTGCCATTATGAAAAGCTTTTCCTACACCATTGTCACCTTGAATGCCTCCTGCAAACTCCACAACACCATGTTCAAGAAGGTACTGTTGAACAGCCACCTACCATCATACACAATTAACCACGTTCACTCATCAGAAGTAAACTAAATATGTGATCAATTCAAAAATCAGTTTAAAATCTCATAATATATAAAGTAGTGTTTGGTGTTTAAAAAGGATGATTTCTTTCAGACCTTGTAGAAGCTTTACCAATGAGCTGTTGACAATGATTGACGAAGATTTTTTTTTTTTCCAGATTTTCTCCAGTCCCATGAGTTTCTTTGACACAACACCAACAGGCCGCATTCTCAACCGCTTCTCCAAAGATCAAGAGGAGGTGGACACTGTGCTTCCCCTCCACATGGACCCTCTCTTGCAGTTTTCTCTGTTGATCATGTTCACCATTATCACCATATCAGCTGTCTTCCCTACCATGCTGGCAGCTGTGGTTGTTATGGGAGCTGTGTTCACCCTCATTCTCTTGTGAGTTGATACCATTTAATCTTAACACGATAAAATGGATTTCTGCAGGGACAACCAGATTATAGCAGCTCTTAATAATGGCGTCTCCTGATTACACATTTAATGAATTTCCTAGCACATCTTCAAAGCAAGTGCATGAATGGACAGTAAAGAGTTGTTTAAGGTGTACTGAATATGTGGTTGTAACTCCTCTGCAGTGTAGTCCAGAGGAGTATCCGTCAGATGAAAAGGATGGAGAACATCAGTCGCTCTCCCTGCATCTCTCTCACGACCTCTACCCTGCAGGGCCTCAGCACCATCCATGCCTACAACATAAGAGACAGCCACATAGAACTGTAAGATGCCAGGGGTGTTTTTTAAAGAAAAACTTCTTATATACTTGCTTTTTGTTATGCCTACATGACGGTGACAGCCTTGGCCAGAGACATTATGTTTTCAGATTGTCTGTCCATTCTATTCTATTGAATGCAATATTTTAAGAACTCCTCGAGGGAATTTCCTCAAATTTGGCACAAATGCTCACCTGGATTCAAGCATGAATGGATTAGATTTTGATGGTCAAAGGTCAAGGTGACTGTGTCTGTGTCTCTGTCTGTCCCGTTCTTGTGAACGTGACATCTCAGGAACGTTTTGAGGGACTTAGTTCAACTTTCCCACAAACATCAAAAGTCCAGGTCACTGTGACCTCACAAAACACGCTCTATCTCACACAGGCTCCACCCTCTACTGGATTGGGTAAAACTTTCCCACAATTAAGATGTTTGTGTTTTCCCACTGAATTTTGCATAAACATTGCTGGTTCCTACCCAAACAAGTGCAGAGCCCACAGTATATAAGGCAGTGTCCACCGTCCTCTATTCTTCAGCAATCAGCAATTTTCCCACCATCCAGCTTTCTCCATGGATGGCTCAGAGGTAGAGCGGAATGTCCACCAAACGGAAGATCAGAGGTTTGATCCCCCTCTCCTCCAGCCTACATGTTGAAGTATCCTTAAGTAAGATCCTCAGCCAACATTGTAGGAATGTGTGTGTGAATGGGTGAATGTGACTTGTTGTGTAAGAAGCGCTTTGAGTGGTGGGATGAATAGAAAGGCGCAATACAAATGTAGGTCCATTTGCCATTTACCATTCTGCAACCTTGTCAGCTTCTGTCATGTCCTTGCCGGAACAGATCTTCACAGCTGCTGCTCCAAGTGTCTCAGCGCGGGCCACACGAACAGTGGTGTTCAGCAGCCACCTCCCTGCAAAGCCTGCCAAGTGCTGCCAAAGATTAGACGCTAGCAGCAGTGGGATCACTGGCTGATGACACTGAGACTCCCACTCTAATCGACAATACGTTGTCGCCGCTCTTGGTCATGCCTGAAGAGACAACAGCTCCATTTATAGATGACGATGACAACATCTGTCCCGTGTCCAGTACTTACGCGTACTGTAGGAATCCACCATTGAAACCTCTGTGCCAAGACTTCCGGTGCTGACCATTGCAGCGGGATATTTTGGGCTTCTGCTCACTCCCATTGCAGCTGTCAGCTGTGTTGCACCCGACTGCCCTCTGGGCCTGATACACCTACATGTTTCCATGCTCCTTAATGATTTGGGAAATGTGGTGTGTAGGGTATCTATTGCTTGTCTTTCGATCCCTGCGAGGTTAGGTCATGGCTCAACCCCAATCGGCTACTCGCCACCTGCATCGGCTGGGGCCCTCTACTTCCCTGCTGAGGCAGCCCAGGTTATGAAGAAATAGATGGGCTGCGGCGACTAACGTTTAGTCGTTCATGATCAGTGTGGCTGGGTCGATTTTATGTCACAACAGATTGTTCATTCATCAGGTTCAACCTACTGTACCCAGAGTCTAGTGGAGGGTGGATACTGTGTGAGATAGAAAGAAGGTTATGATATTGTAACCGCAGTTCTATTAACACAGGCAGAGCCCTCTACCCAGTGGCTCTGTCACTGAAGAGGTTTTGGGATGTTGGACAGCATTGTGGTACTGCGTAAAATACCATGGGCTCGGTAGATATTCAGGTAGGCACGTCCTGACTGGCCTGTTATGTGTATGCAGAATTTGGGGGAGAGTAATACCCATAGAGTCCAGTGGAGGGCTCCACCTGTGCTAACAGAGCTAGGGTTACCATATTGTAACCATTGTTTTGGGCCATCGCACAAGAATTCATATGCTTATAATAAATGAATTTCACACAGACATCTAATAGGATAAAATGATGAAATAATGACATTTTATATCTAAAAAGTCAAAGGTCAGCTTCACTGTGACATCATAATATTCTGCAAAATCACTTTTCTGGACATTATTCAACATCATAACTCAGGAACAGAAGGGGAGACACTAATCTTGAGTGCCAGTCTTGAAACTGTGCTGATTGTAGAGATCTTCTGTGCTATTGGGTTGACGATGTGTATGAAGCATCCATGTTTTAGATTATGTAGCTTTTTTGCAGTAACATCCATATTTGATACATTGTCTGTTCTCAAGGCTACATATGAGTTTAGATGTAACTGCAACTTGATTAACTGGCAGAAACATACAGTACAGCTGCAAGGGGGTAACTGTAGCTTGAGTTTTCAAGCGTGTTGAATGTGTGCTCTGTTCTAATTGTTTCCCGCTTTACATTTATGCAGCACAAAAGCAGCTGGTGAGGTTTTAGTCACAGTGTCTCTGATTGTTGTATTGATCATTGGAGTGAGGCAATATGTTCACAAACCCTAGCATGTCCTTTATCATGTTGTAGGTTCAAGGCACTCACTGACATCAACTCCAACCACTATTTAATGTTTGCCTGTGGGACACGTTGGCTCTCCTTCTGGCTGGACTTCATGGGTGCGACCATGACCTTGTTGGTATCTCTGTTCGTAGTGCTCAGCAGTAATGACTTCATCAGTGCTTCTTTGAAAGGCTTGGCCATGTCCTACACCACACAGGTAAAGTTAGACAGCCAATTAATGAAGATTTGGGTTTATTTTTGTCAAGACACATTGGAAGCAACTGCAACATTTGTGTTTACAGACTGTGTTTATGTGTTTTCCAGCTGACAGGCATACTTCAGTATGTAGTGCGGCAGGCAACAGAGGTGGAGGCAAGATTTAACTCGGTGGAGCGGATGCAGGAATATATCATGGTCAGACTTCTCTGCCTCAAAAAAAAAAAAAAAAAGACTGATAACTTCCACTATGTGATTAATTATCATCTGACTCACCTCCTATCCCCATTTTAAGGAAGTTGTTATTTATTTTGAATAGGGTTGTAAATCTGAGGCCCCCAGACACGTAAAGGAGCTTCAAGTCCCAGAGGATTGGCCAAAGAACGGAACCATCACTTTTCAGGACTATAAGATGAGATACAGAGAGAATACACCCATTGTCCTGAATGGGCTCAATTTCGACATCCGAGCTGGAGAGAAGCTGGGCATTGTGGGAAGAACAGGCTCTGGTAAGACCCTGACTCCAGTAGTTTTTACTCATACATGTGAAGTTATTTGGTGTATTTGTGTATGTCATATCGATAGTACTGCAATACAGTACATCATGAAACCTATAGTCTATAATGATAATAATGCATCTTATACAGTGCAAATGATGATAGCCATACCTCTGGAAACTGTTAGGGCTGCTATTCTTACAGTAGGCACTCTATGCTTTGTGTTTGTAGGAAAGTCCTCTTTAGGCGTGGCTCTGTTCAGGCTAGTGGAGCCAGCAGAAGGAACCATCCTGATAGATGGCGTAGACATTATGGCCATCGGTCTGCGGGATCTGCGCAGCAAATTGTCTATCATCCCCCAGGACCCTGTGCTATTTATTGGCACAGTCAGGTAACTTAACTCCACAGAGCTTTATGTTTATACACAGGCACACACTTCTGTTGCTATTGTGGTTTGTCCCTGGTTCACCAACCGTGATAACACATGTTTTCTCACAGATACAACCTAGACCCCTTCAATAACTACAGTGATGAGGAGATCTGGGCAGCACTGGAGAAGGCCTACATGAAGGACTCAGTATGTACATTATGAATCAAAGTACATCACCAGAAAGAGAGCAGTACCAGTAAAATTTGTACTTAATGGGTAAATCTGGTATTTTTTCAACCTGGGCCCCATTTTCCCATGTTTTTTGCATCTTACTATATCTGACTATATAATGACGAAAACTCTGTCTGTCGCTATAGCAACCCATTGAAATTGCAAACTTTGAATGGGTTTATCTCATGCTCCTCGTAGAGACATTAAACTTTGCGCAGAGATGCCTCTCCTCATGAGGAACAAATTTGCCTCAAGAACCCATAACTTCCGGTTATATAGATTTTCCGTCATTTTGAATTTTTTGAGTGAAAGCACAAGTTTATTTTTGTTTAACCAGAAGCCATACCAAAATCACCATCTTCAAACCCATCAGACTCCATTAAAATAATAATTTTAGTGTGTATCCAGCCAGTATATTTTCACATTTAACTGGGAGAATTAAGAGTTAAGTATGACCAAACCAGAACTGGTAATTGTTTGAAGAGAGAAAAGATGAAACAAGGCAGCTTAATAGGTCTTATTTTGTTTTTTGTCAACTTCAAATGAAGTTTGTTTTATGATGATAAAATGATGGTTTATTTAAATGGAGTCTGGTGGGTTTTTGATAGCCAGTTAAGGGCTGTTTCTGGTTAAACAAAAAGGATCTTACTCTTTAACAAAAATGTCTGTCTCTCTCGGGATCTTTTCCATAATGTTATCAGACACTTAGAATAACAATCTGAGCCTGTCAGTGACAAAAACAAGTGCTTTTAGTAGCCATAAATTTACGGTGCGAACATGGCCCGAGGGGTTATATTGCAGACTGTTTCGATGCTGTTTCATTCAATACCAATGGGCCAGTGAACCAGTTTAAAAAAATGTTGTCACTTAACAAAAACACAGGAAAATAGAGTCCATGTTGAAAAATAGCAAACTTACCTCTTGAAAAAGGCAGTACTTGCGTAAACATACTGAGTTACGTTCCACAGCTGAACTCTAGTAGCAATGGATCTCCTCATCTAACTCTCAGCAAGACAGTGAATAAGTGTTTATCACAAAGCGTCAAACTATTCTTTTAATGGACTGTTTGATCTCTGACACCTGTGGTTACTCTTAGAGGAGCTTATTGGACAAATAAAAGTAGAGCTAAAAGTATTGTTTTGTTTTTTTTCCCCTCAGATCTCCAGACTGGAGGGGAAACTACAGGCCCCGGTGCTGGAGAATGGAGAGAACTTCTCTGTAGGAGAAAGACAACTGATGTGTATGGCTCGAGCACTACTCCGCAACTCCAAGGTTTTTATCAGCCTCTTCTGATGTCTTTTTATTTGCACACCAATTTGACTGCTGCTAACAGCCACTTGATTACTACTGCCACATATCTATGTGTTGCAACCACAATCAAACTAAATAACTGCGTATGATGTTTTATGTTATTCACATTAACATCATCTTGTTCTAGGCCATGTGTCAGTCTGTGTCAGTCTGTGCAGTTGCACCTTATTTCCCTCCCAAACCCTCTCCACCCTATGCCTTCCAAGCTCCCCCGCTCTCCAGTCAATATCTAAGGCCCTGTTTCCACCTGGAATTAACATGCATCTTGGGTGATCAGATCCCAAGTGGACAGCTCCCATTATAGGTGTGAACGCACCCAGTGCATCCACAGTGCCGTATTTAGAGGTGTCCATGTTTTTTCGGCAGTGTGTACACTAATGTGTGCAGGACCACACTAAAGGACCTCCTATTCAGCCGACATACTCTATGTGGGTGGAAATGTGATCACAATTGGTGTCTTGAGACGGGGGCCAGGTGTGAACCAAGCAGCAACCTGTGAGGCTGAAAAATGAGGCCAATGTGAAAATGCCAAAAACTGCAGTTCCTCTGAAGGCCACTTGAGGCTAGCTAATGAGTCAATCCCCATAGGCCCCCATGTTTAAATGCCCACAGCAGAAATAAACACATTTACAGCCTGGTACAAGAAACAGTTTTTGTCTGTATAGCAAATTTCAGCATTCACAAAAACTGTATTGTCTCATCCAAATATGGTCACTTCAGGCTCCAAAAAAGATGGTGACAGTTAAAATGCCAAATCAAACTGGGCCTCCACAAACCCATAGGTGATGCCATCATAGCAATGTACATGATGTTATTTTACGTCCACTCATCATTGAATCGCCCATGTTAGTACCAGGTGTAAACAGGGCCTCAGTCCAAATGTCTCTCCTGTTGTCCAATAGATCATTATTTTGGACGAGGCAACGGCATCCATTGATGCAGAGACAGACTACTTGATCCAGAACACCATCAAAGAAGCCTTCAAAGACTGCACCATGCTCACCATTGCCCATCGGATCAACACTGTGATACACGCAGATCGTATTCTGGTCATGGACAACGGAGAGGTAACAACTACAAATAAACAGAGATTAAGTTTGTGTGATCCTGACGATAGACTGACAGTAAGCGTTCTGTCCAACAGGTGGCAGAGTTAGACCCTCCAGATGTGCTGAGAGACAGACCACAGTCTCTGTTCTCTTCACTCCTGACTGCTGCTAACACTTTCAACACCTGAAGCACAGAGGCCCTGTGACACCACCACACACTAATAACTGCAACCTTATACAGTGGAAATATCTTATAGTGATCACCTTTGTGCTGGTCAAATTGATCACTATAGATGCATGATTATCATAACCGATTTTTTTTTTTTTTTAAACTTCACACGCAGATTTCCTAATTGACACATATATTTATTACATGAACATAAAGTGAAACAGAAAGCTTTGATATTACTGGAATGTATGGACTGTTTCAAACCACACCTTGACCACGGCGGCTTCAACCACAGATGCTTTGCACTCGTTTTCTGTCTCCATCTCTAGCAGCCATGACTGTTTCTCATTGTTTGTGCAGAATAAACAACAGCATGAGAAACATCGAGTTTCACGGCTTGTTTTCGGCAGTTTGTCACAAGCTTTCAGGAGACTATATTCTTCACTAAGAGAAAATTATTATTTTTTTTATCCTGTTGTGATTTCAGTGCGCACAGTGTTGTTGGACAATGTTATTTTGTGTGATTTTTTTATAAGAGTGGATATGAATGTATATTTGAAACGTATTATTTATTATACATTTCGTGGAAGCTTTTGCACTCTATCATGTTTAAGAACTGTAAATAGATCGTATACTGTCACTCATTAATGTAAACTGATTGCAGATACATGAACAATGTTGCTGCTGGCACAGATAGATAATAAATCATGGAAATTTGTAAGTTTCAGTTTCTCTGTGTGCTATTTGCTGCAATCAATGACACATTTGTGCGTAATTATTAGAGTGTATTGCTCATTGCTTATTTCTAAAGGCTTTGGAGCTGCCTATAAGCTATTGCCTACACAACTGACCCATCACCCAGTTTCATCTTCATCCAGACCATTAGGAAATGTGGATCGAAGGAGTGACAGCAGCTATTAATGCTCTAGAGTTTAGGAGCAGTGGATTTGTTCGATGATCACCTCATAGAGAAAGTTTGCTACTACAGTTGTGGCTGTTTTAAAAGAGAATTTCACACACATCAAATCCAGCCTGTGTCTTATGAGGAGGAGGGTTCTGTGGTTAAAATCCTGTTAAGGCATGACATTCCTTTCAGCTGCGGTGGTTGTGTTTCTAAGGCGAGGTCTTGTCCCCAGCCTGCTCTTTCAATCCCTCCTTTATCTCTCCACTCTCCATCCTCTCACCTTCCACTTATGATAAAAACCACGGGGATGCACAATATACATATTAAGATATATAATCTTTACACTTGAAGCTATATAAAGGGATACCTCACGTATTAAAAAAAGCACGTTAACAGCTAATCCAATCAGCATTTCACACTTGTGTGTTTCTTGTTGCATAGAAATTCAACTTGGGAGGAAGGTGAAAAATAATCTCCCTCATAGTGTAGTTTGTTGCTTGGTTTTAACTGTTTACATAGATTGTATTGTTGATTAAAAACAAGCATAAAGTTGAGTTCAGCTGATGTGATCACACAAGCAGACTGACAGGGCAATGTTTACCACCAATTAGTCAACAGAAAGGAAGAAGGATAGATTTAAAATGAATCCCAGCTGCACTCACACGTACCATCTAGTTCCATCATACTGAAGAGAAGGCAGAAATCTCTACCGCGGATACCTCCAACAGTCCGCTCACGCCAAAACAACATGTATAAACAGCACCACAGGAAAGAGTAAAAATATGTATTTTTGATTTGGGGGTGAACTGTCCTTTTAGGAAGAGTCACAAACTGGTCCAGGGTCAGTGACAAAAAGGGTCTTGCACAAATAAAGGCTTCACAAATAAAAATGATAGGCCAAAATAAAATATGTTAGTGTTGTTGTTTCCCCTCTCTATGGATGTCAAAAACATCCACAAACAGCCGAGAGTACAGTCGAAATGAAATTAATATACGATCAAGGATGTGACAGGTAAGAGGAACCAGAGCAGATTAAAATAGAAGAAGTTGACTACCTCCAGTCTTCCAATCTCAGCACATATTATATATACATTAGGGTACATAACCCTAATCATTTTAACTTCAATAGACACATGATGGCATGGAAAATAATTTTACAGAATCCCCTATGAGGGCAAACAGCTAGTGATGATCAAATTCCCCATTTATCTGTAACTCCAGTGCTCCAGGATCAAAATACAGCAGGTACTACTGAGGGAGGATCACGCTGAGGCCGTGGAAGGACAGCCTTCAATCTGCCTGTGGGGGGAGACAGAGTCAAACACACCTACACACAAAAACTCAAAGAACAAACTGCTGAGTTTCGCTATGTGATTTATTTGCAAGAAACAGCATTCTAGCCTTTGAAGTAAACAAAAAATAGAGTACTGATTTATCCACACTGCTGCAATACCTTAGTGATTCTCACCTGCTGTTAACCAGTGCTTCAGCTGTCATCTGACTCAAAGACACATGGTGGCGCCATGTTTTCTTTTTTTGCCTCCTGATGGTCCAGTGACGGAATGACAACTTGTAATGTGTCTGTTTGAAGGGTTTAGTTTCAAAACACAGAATGGTTCCTTAAATTATCTGGTTGGGTTTATTACATTTCTTTCAGTCTTATATATCGGGGACAGATTAAAGCTACTGATTGCTTTTAAAGAACTGCTTGAAAAGCATATTCTATTTCACACACAGTTCTAAAAGTAGCCTCTTACTAGTGAAAACAAATACATTTGTTTGAAGGACAAGGCATCTTTTGCTCATATCTGTTTTATTGACATTTCCTTGCCAAAATAAACATTCCACCCAACAGCTTACATTGTCTGTAGTGACATAATGCCTCCTATATCATCACTTAAAAGCATTTGACACCTCTGTATAGTTAACAGTAACATAGAAATCAATGCCACTTTTTGAACATTTGCCGAAAACATGCTCAAGAATAGGCAATTTTATCATATAAGATGGTTATATTTGAAATATAATATATATATATATATATATATATATATATATAATATATATATTCCAGGGATAAGAGATGAAATAAGAAACAGAAATATCTTTGCAACTTTGACTTCTCTGGCAGCTAAGTAGGAGTACAAATAAGTCCACCATCATAAATTGCATGTAATTACATATTTTTGCGAAACTAAATGTTCTTCTCGAAAGGGCAAGTGTCTAAGTCTAGAATGAGACTCTTTTAGTGTGTATTGGTTCTCTTGTTTGTGTACAAAGCCCTAATGATCTGGCCCCATCCTACATCACAGACCTTCTCACCTCCTATTCTACGCCCAGGTCCCTCAGGTCAGCTGACCTGAGGGACCTGGCTGTCCCACACTCCAGACTTAAGCTCACGGGCGATCGTGCCTTTGCTGTGTCTACCCCCAAACTGTGGAACGGCATACCCCTCCCAATCACATCTGCCCCCACCATTGGCTCATTTAAGTCCAGGCTCAAAACCTGCATTTATTCATTTGCATTTGAGTTTCCCTGATGTGGTTTTCCCTGTGTGTGTGTTGTGTCTCTAAATGTGTGAGCTGTGTACCTGACAGTTATGGTGCCTCTCATGTTTGCGTTTTTAGCATTTTATTCCTTTTGTACAGAACTTTGGTCAACGTGAGTTCTTTTTAAATGTGCTTTATAGATACATTTGAGCTGAGTTGAGTAAACTCTAGTTTTATCTTCTATTTTCTGTCAAACCAATCACCTTCAGGCTCTCAACAGTCTTACCTGAGCATAAATCTTAAGCTTGGTCTATCAATGAGCTTACATGACAGCAACACAGTGCTGAGGTGTATGATCAATTCAAATTTTGTCTTCCCTTTGAAAAACCTTAGAAAATGAACGCTGTGCTGGTAGTGACAGTGTTGCTCAAGGAAGACAGTGACGCTGCATTGGCTGCGTCACGAGCAGCTGCTGCAGAAACTTGAACCCGTGGCCTTTGAGTCACAAGCTTTCTACTAGTTTCCTTCGGGGCCAGGGCTCAATCAGATATCAATGGATCGGTTATTACACTGAGCTGGTGTTTGGGTCGTTACTGTGCAGCTGAAAAGTCTGGTATCAGCACTTAGTATCAGGAGGATCTTGTGTTTGATATGATGCTGTGTCGGCTGAATTGTATCTTCAGTTACTCTTACAGACAAATTCAAAACATTCCTGTAAAGTAATGTTGACATAATTGAAATAATACACGCAGTTACACTATAATACAAAACACACTCACACACACACACACACACACCCATACTGTAGGATGACCCAAGCACGCGCGCGCGGACGTAGCTGCTGCACGCACACGGATGGGAGGAGCTTCGCCTCGCGCTGCTCTGAGTTTGTCAGTTTCCTAAATATAGCGGACGGGAATCTGTGTGTGTTGGTTTGCTCAAGTGACTTTGATAAGGAGAAAACAAAGAGAGAAGGTTACAGAGGGGTAAGTCTTCTCTTTTATATTCTGTCAGAAACTCTGTGTACTGTGTGCGTGTCCTCTGAGAGGGAGGGCAGCCTCTGGACTTCATATAATGTGGCGATATTGTGAACACATTGCAACTTGGCCCGTTACGCCGTTGTTTTCCAAACAGCTTCAAATAATGGCATTAAACGCCTCACACAATTGGATGTACGTACTTAGCAGTTGTTTAATGGCGCTGAGTTTGTCGTTGTTGTGATTTTGTGGCTAAGTGTCAGTGTATGTGAGGGCAGCCCGTCTACTGTACATGTTTGTGTGTGATAAGTGTCCTGATGGAGAGCTTTATAAAACTTTGATTCACTTTGCTCAAATTCTTCTTCTACTACTGCATCCGGTCTCACTGAATATAATGGACTCTGCTTGTTTCCAAAAATAAGTATGGTATAGTTTATGTGTATGATCATTTCTCAGAGAGATTCCTGTAGGGCTGCTATTGGAGCACAGCTAATACATTAGATGACGTTATAATTCAACAGCAGTTATGTTAATAGTCCCTACAGGGATGTTTCAGTACCATTACAGTGACTTCACAGCAGTAAATACATCAAGATAACTGTGTTGTTAGCCATTGGACCACCAGAACTTCAGTTTAGGTCATACAGCTGAACACAAAGTGCTGCAAGTAGGATCCACAAATGCTACAGCACCACAAACACAGCAACCATACTGTGTGTCCCAGCTAACACCTAAAGGACATCCTGTAGGAAATGACTGACTGAAGCAGGATTAGAAGGGACAGTGACACCACAAACACCAGTTTTACAAACATCACAGATGTAATATGGGGGAATTATTATAACTACAAATTGCTTTTTGTTATTTGTCAGAGCTGATGTCATTTTGTTTCATGCAGCAGTGTGAACATCTGGATTTAAAGGATAGCTTCACGTTTAAGTCTATCCTTACAGAATAGTTACAAGCCCATATACACATTGGCAGGGTCATTTAGTGCTATTACTATTTGTTTTGTCTATTCTCAGGGCTCTATACTGCAGCCAATGTAGAACATTTTTGATATAAAATTTTACATTTACATTCATACAAGTGCATTATTTGAACTAAAGTCTCTACTAGCAGTGACAAATACGGTGACAGATGACTTATATAATCTGGTCTAATGCTGCTTAAATATGCATCAGCAGGTCCGTGTTACATACGTATGGTGTATGACATGTCCATATCCTCACCACACTGCATTTTTACAAACTATGATCACCAGGTCACATGTTTTGCTGCATACAGGCGTAGTCTCACTCCCTCTTCCTCTCCTTGCAGTTCTCATACAACTGAAGTTCACATCCAGTAACACACAGAAGCATAGCAGCCTTCAGTGCTGGTAGGTTATTACTCATTACTTGTGATGTGAAACCAATCAGATAGTGCTGTGGGTGTGACACTGAGTGAGGCTACTGAGAGATGAGTGCAGACAGAGGGGCTGCATCAGAGTCAAAGGAGCACATTTTTCAATTAGTTTATTTTTTGGCTGTTAAAATAAAACAAAAAACAAAAAAGATGATTTAAGTAATAGTAATAATGGAAAAAAAAAGTGCGACCAAGTCATGTGTTGGTGTGATCAAGTGTAAAAGTTGGTTGCACCAGTGCTACCAGTGGAGAAGTTCCTCTGGGGCTCCAATACAGATGCAAAGAGATCCCTTCCTAAGGCAATAACAATGTAAGTGACAAAAATCGCAGCCTTCATTTCTTCATTTTGTGTAGAAATACATTCTTAGGTTTAACTAAAGGTAATATGATGCCGCAGCAGCTGGATTTTAAGAATGGATATCTTTACGGCCAGTATTGACAGGAGGACCTATTACAGCATCCAATAATGCTTTCAAAGTGCATATGGCCATGTGAGTATTGCTTTAAGACAGCATTAAAAAAAGACCCCTCCTTTGTATTGGCACAGGTTTTCAGCTCTTAAATTTAGTGTGCATAGTTAATTTTCAAAACAAGTCATATGTACGTCAGTGTGGTTTCTTGGAGAAATGAGAAAATTCAAGACTTACCATTTAACGTAAAGGGGAAGTATTAAGCTAATGCTTCATCAGTAAATTAAAAACAGCAGCTCTTAAATGCTCAGCGTGTAGGATTTAGAGGAAAATATTGGCAGAAATGTTGTTTTGTGTATAATCACCTGAAAATAAGAGCTGGCTTGTTTTTGTTACCCTAGAATGAGCCGTTTATATTTACATAGTAAGCAGGTCCTCATCTGCGGAGACTGCCAATTTGCGCCACCATTTTACAGTAGCCCGGAACAGACAAACTAAGCACTGGCTTTGGAAAGGGTGATTTGTGTTTTTGCATTGTAGTTAGTAGTCCCTCCATGACAAGAGCATTGGAAATATGCTTCTTTAAGATGGTTAAAGAAGTGGTTTTACTGGTTTAAATCAATGGGCCAATTACTATTTGAGAGGAAAATACCTCGGCAGATATTTCAGCTCCTGGTAAAAGTCTCCTGAACGTCTAGATCTTAAATTAGCAGAGAATAAAGGTGAGCACGTTAGCAGGTGCTAAACAAGCATCCTGTCTTTGACATGCCAAATAGTGTCAGAGAAACACTGATTTGTAAAGTGGAACTGCTTTATTCAGTGTTTTGACCAGTTTGAATCACCTGGTTTGTTTCTTTTGGAGAGGAAGGGACCTCTGTGGATGACTTGGCTCCTGGTAAAAGCCTCCTGAACCATGAACACTGAAGGAATTACAACCGGGAGAAGTTTCAGTTGGTTGTAATCTGCATCCTGACTGCTAGACGTCACTAAATTCCCCTAAATCTTACACATTGTTCCTTTAATTTTAGATCCGTCATGTAGGAAATGCAGCAGTAAAGTCAACCAAGTGTTTGGAAAATTAGATTCCGTCACAGTTTTTGAACAAATTCATGACAACTGCTGATCTTTATGTTTATATGTTTCATAATTGAAAAAGCATGAAAACATGAATTACTGAATCTTACATTTACGATGTATCAGGACCAAAATGAGGAACAATGACAAAGCATGGCTGACTGGAGAAATACTATTTTAAGATGAAAAAATGCTTTTGAATTTCTTCACGGTAACAAATGGATTGGGACCTTTTAATTTTGTGTTCACATTCCGATATCTCTTTCAGTTTCTCCAAATTCACTCTTTTGAATGGTGTTTGGAGCTTTTTGGTAGGGAAATGACATCACCAAAAAAACAAAGTCAGCAGGAGGAGAATGGCAAGACTCAATTTTCACAAATGTTTGTTCGTAAAGCGGACAGCTCATTGACGTAAGTGATAAACACTGGGATAGGAACTTGATCAAGAGATGGGTTGGTGAGCAGGGGTTCCAACACACTTTGTGCCTCAAGGCATGTGTACTTTTAGCATTACTGAAAGTTATTCTCCAGTATAATTCAATAAATTTGTGGATTTACCCAGGATCCCACAGAGCATCTCCCCCTGTCACTGACCTGTATTTAAAGGCAGTGTGAAGATAGTCCAACTTTCTCACACAACAAGGCAGGGCCTGGGGATAGCTAATTTTGGACTGAACTGCTCTGTTTATTCACCATCACCATTTTCTGGCCTTTCCTTCTTGAATTATGCTGTTTCTCTCAATATTATCACAATAATAAGTCATTAGGAACATAGTTGTGTTTAAAGGAGATGTTTGTTTTGGGGTGTTGTTTGCTGTTGGTGTTTCAACCTGTCATAGTTAACCAGTAAAAAAAGTCCCATCAGAATGTTATGGATGGCCCCAAAGATGCAGGTTTAATGTTTCTTTAATAGTCTACACTGTAACTGTGGAACCAGGAGACACAATCAAGTGCATCAGCATTTTATCATTACACTCATTTTACAACACCCTTTTTTCTTTGAAGAACATGAGTAATGGGAAAACCTGAGACTTCATGGGGTTGTCTAAGGAAAAGACTGATCATTAAAAAAGATATTGTGCAGGCTTGTAAGGGAGTCTAATCCACAGGACATCAGTTTACACAGAGCCATATTTTAAAAGTCTGATGTGCAGGTAAAGTGGAAAACGGCTGGTGAAGAGTCAGAAAATATCCTGCTCTGGAGTTCATGCCTCTTTGGTGCCCCGCTGCCTTGTCCCTGCTCTTTGTTTTCATATTCCATTAGAAGGGATAGCAGCATGTAGCATCACCTTCAATTATCCTCCCTGTCAGCGGACTGACAGTGCCTGTCTGCTGGCTTTAGTGATTACAGGCTTCAGGGGACAGGTAATCAGGTCATGGTTACACTGTCACCCTGTCAGACTGCTGAGACCACAGGGAGCATATGGGATGAAAGAACTCTCCCATCTCCAGTCAGTTATCTCTTAGCAGGCTTAGATATCCTGGATACTGTCTTATGTGTTCTCTTCTCGTGGAGTTTACTTCAGTTATTATGTGGATGGCATTAAAGATAATGGCTCTTGATAATGAGCCATTAACACAGCCAGGGTTAGCACATACATGCCTGTGTTGTTTGTTTCCATAGACTGTTTGAAAAGAAGTGACTGTATCCAATAGACTTAGGAGCTATGATGGTATACAAGGGTGTATACCGTCCTGATGGCATGATTTTCAGTACCGTCCAAAAAGCTCCACATTCTGTTTAAACTGTTACATCAGATGCTGTATTGAAGATGTATGTAGTGTACAACATGCACCATCAGAGCTCTGTCTCTACTGGTGGGCCAGTCAGCTGACCTGAGAAAGATGGTTACTGCAAGTGGCGGGATAGTGTAACAGAACTAGGGTTGGGATCCAAAAATGTCAAAAAGGGAATATTTTTACACCTATTTTTCTTATTAATCAGAAAAATGCAATCATACACAAACCAGAGTTGTTGAGAGTTGGAACAGTGACTAACCAAGACGGTTTGGGTGAGTTTTGTTCTGTTTCTGTAGAGTTTGCATTAAGTTTATTTTAAGATGAACGAGAGAACCTTGAATTCAGAGGTGTGTATGATTGCATTTTTCTGGTTAATAAGGAAAATAGGTGTAAAAATATTCCCTTTTTGAAGTTTTTACACTAAAATAGCTAAGAGAGTTTGTAGAATGGGGGGTGAGGGGTACCATCATGTATACTGTCATATACCCTATATCCCCGTTAAAATGTCAGGAAGGTATGAATGGTTAAAAAACACAGATAGCACCTAAGCCCAGCTGCCACCATTGCGTCAACCATTGGTTTGTGGACTACTGTTTTGAAGCCTTGAGACATTTTGGCTGTTGCCATCTTGTTTTTTGGGGCCATAAGTGACCATATTTTGACAAGATGGTGAAGCTGGCATTGATACGCATTATTACGCCTTTGTCCTGATTGACAGGTCGCCATGGTAGCGACTTGTTTATCAAAAGGTAGCCACACCTTAAAGTAGACCCAGCGTTTTTTTGTTAGGCCAGCATATTTTTTTAATTCTTTGCATTACAATCAGCAGCAGCGCTATGAGCTGCTGGGCGCTGCACGTTTGGCATTTTTTTCCTGCGCAACCTAGAGTTGATAATTGTTCAACTCTGCGATAAAACACTGTGCTCAGCCGTCACACAAGTGCTGAACAACAGCAGAAATATATTAATATACTGTATATATAATAACGTATGTCTATTAAATGAACTCACATAGGCCGATGGGTCACTCCTCTCTCCCTACATGCCTAAGCTTTTCCTGTATCCAGAGCAAGTACTCTACCCTGCGCCGGCATTTTAGCTTCTGTAGATATTTTGTATCATAGCAACAAGTCACAACCAAAGCATCTCAGCTGAAAAACTGCTATGCCCCCAAAGCACGCCCAAGCGCTCCCATCTGGTCATTTCCTGAAGAGTTCCTGGCATTTTCAGCTGGGAGTGAAATGCTTTGGTGGACACAAGGCCTTATTGTCCATTTTTCTTTAGATGGGACCATAATTTACAAAGTGAAAATCATTTTGTGTTGAAGACTATAAACTTATTAGCAACATTTTTGTTGAGGTAATACATCAAGTGAGAAGCTGGGTCATTTTGTCATAGACTTCTATACAATCTGACTTCATTTCGCAACCAATGAAGTTGCCGCCTGCTGGCCATTAGAAAAAATGCAGGTTTAAGGCACTACAGCACTATTGCTAACTTTATTGCAATCCAGATAACTAAGTTATCCTGAAGTAAAACTCAGAACATCTCGTGTTCTTAAGGTTGGAAATGCATTTAATGTTACATGTGGCCAAGTCACAGACACTTGATCAAATTAGGACTTCAAATTCTTTAAGGTACATGACGTACTGTATGACTATTACTATGCATTTCCGTGAGAACTGATGTTCATCGCACAATCTTGTGCATAATGGGTACATGCACAGAATGTTCTGATTACTGTAAATGTGATTAAGATGTACGTTTCACATGTTTACATTGAAAGGAACATAGCTTCCATCTTCCCTTGATAGTTAGGTCAGCCTATTGACAGAAAGATGTGAAACCCAACCCTTGGTCATCTTTGCATCAGTTAAATAATACAGCAATCTAAATGGCGCTCCATGTAAAAAACATTATGAAGACTGTGAGCATGTGGATAACTTAGTAGAAA
Organism: Epinephelus cyanopodus; assembly: GCA_026686955.1. NCBI lineage: Eukaryota > Metazoa > Chordata > Actinopteri > Perciformes > Serranidae > Epinephelus > Epinephelus cyanopodus. The sequence continues at coordinate 12,492,082 of CM048914.1, forward strand.
ATATTTGCATTCATAGACATCTTATTCTGTGTGCCAAAATGAAACAGGGCACCTTCCAAAAACTGATTAACATACTCTACAATAGCTGGCTGAATGTTTAATATTGTTTCATGAGAATGGCCATCAAAACGTCGCTGTGTCCTAATGTATTCTGGCTGGAAACATTTCTGGGATCCCCGCCCATTTAATCAAATGCACTTGGTCTTTATTATGGAGAAATGTGATTGCATGAGTATAGATTTGACACATACCATGTTGTTGCTGGTGAGCATTTTTTTTTGGCATTGTGCTCAGTGTCTGAAATAACTCTAAAGCCTTTCAAGTTTAAGCATAGCACCTCTGCGATAAAAGTGATTAATGTCGGTTAGTGTCATGTTAGTTAGAGATTGGTAGAGATTGGGCTTTATTTATGCAACACTGACAGAGTAAAACAATTCAGAAAATCACAGAATAGGAGCATTAGGAGTAAAAAATCCATCAATTACTTCTGAAACCAGGCAGCGTGGAGGAGAATGACCCGCTCCGTAAGTAGATACAAACGGCTAATTTTAAGGTAATGCAAACACAGTGATTCTCAGTTACAGTTGATTATACACTGATGTAAACATAGTTATAAATATTATATTCCATTTCTGCCAATATATCTTTCTATTTCCTACACACTGAAGTGATTTTTTGTGTCTGTCCCTTCTGGGTTGTGTGATTAGCTGGGACAAATGCTTCTTCTTCTTTACGCCTGGTGCTTGAGATTGTGATAATGCCTGTATTGTATTTCAGTTGGCCATAGCAAAAGTTAATATCTGCTAGGCCTCTACAGAAGACTTACGTTATACATCAAGTATGATGGCTCAGGTTTGAACTGCATTGTCACCTAGAGAGGTAGTAAGCAAGTGCAACCACTTGTCCACCATGTGAGTGTCCAACAACACTCCACCATGCAATAAATAAATAAAACTACTGTATTATGTAGAGGTAAAATAAACTTAGAAGACCAGGATTTCATTTGAAAAAATAGTTTCTAGATACAATCATGTGGAAGCTTCACTTTTCTTAAACTTAACATGTCCCTGCCATGAACTCTACTGCATATTCAAGCGCTTTCACATTGTTACACAAGTCAGGGTGGTGCAGCATGATTTAGCCATAGTGATGGTGCTTGTCGCTCATGCTCATTATTTAGTACTCAGTTCAGCTCACCAAACATTATATTCAGTTTTTGTTCTTTAGATTTTCCCCATGAAAGGTACACCAAATTCTGGGTATTTGTAACCATAAATGTAAAACCCTTGATGAACTGGTTATAGGTTGTTTAATCAGTTAGTAGAAAATGCTGATGATTTCTTATAAGAAATGAGAAAATAGCACTTCTGTTGCACTTCTACATGAATGCGCACGTGGATTTTGTGGAAATAAAAGCTGTTACCAGTAACATGACAGTCTTTCACCACTTGTCCACCATGGCAGTTAGGTTCCTTTGTGCGGCTGTATGGAGTCCTCCTAGTTTCCCTAATGATATAATATTTGGGGCCTTGTGGTAAACAGAAATAGCAACACTTCTGAAGGACAGACTTCTCTTTTTGCACCACACGCTGAGGAAATAGAGGCTGCACTGTATATGTGTGTGTGTGTGTGTGTGTGTGCGCATGGATTTTATTGAGAGGCTATTTCGAGTCCTCCGTGACCGACTGACTGACTTCGTTTTTTCTAGTCAAATACATGGCCTGCTTTTGCGGGCCTGAGCTAATGCAGACTGCTCCTGTGTGGACTAATGCATTTCTTATCCACTTTGATTAGCTGTGGCGATGCCTGGCTAAACCAATGACATGCTGTATCACACACAGCAGAGACGATGAGAGGTTTAGATGACTGTTCTTACTGTGGAGGCTTGTTGTGTGCTTGTTACCCGTCTGTGCTGATGCTAACATCCAGACTGATGTGATTATGGAACAGCACAGGCTGGTATTAGTTCTGCCTGCTGCACTTAAATCTTAAAGTTTTTACAACACACGTGGGATATTCCTGTTCTATTTGATGTGATTATACAGACATCGTATCTGTTTTGGAAAAATGATTCTTGTATTTTCACTGATAGTTTCAACACAACCAGAATTATGGCTTCATTCATTACAGATGGTCTTCACACAAACATTTGTGTGCACACTTGTGTCTGTGTGTGATGACTCATTTTAGGAGAAAGCAGTCTGTTGTGAATGAGAGAAGTGTTCTTAAGAGGTGAATTAGTGCTTTTATCAAATCTCCAGAATAACACAAAGGATTGCCTTTCTTCTTTGGTAACTAAAGCAGAACATTATCGTCTTCATTAGGTGCAACTACAGTTTAAAATTGGCAGACCCAGGGGTCTGTTGCTAACAATGCTATTTGTACCCTGATTGGAATAGCCAATGTGGCTGCTTACACTCTAGCCAAAAATGTTATCTACACCCAGGTATATATTCCTGGGAATCCTAGCAGCATTGAAATATGTCACAAATGGGTCTATTCAATTTTCCAGCCAAAGTGTATGTACACAGTGTGCTCTTAGCAGCTTTATGCATAAAAGAAAATTAAATTAATGGGTCAATTAAGTCTGAAAATGATAAGCTAACATTGATTCACATGGAACCTGAACTCCAGTTTTATTTGTGTAGAAAGGTCCTGTGCTTGTTGCTATGTCACCTGACTCTATGTGTCCTATCAGTTCCTTTTTCTTTTGTCTGTATAACAAACAATATACATAGCAATCCCAATGAACGATCCAGCACAAAAAATAAAAAATCGATAAGTGGTGGTAGATATTGTATTTGTGGCACAAATAGATTAATGTGTTGGAAATCCTGTCCTGGTAGTACCCTACATTTCTCAAAAATGTACCTCTTTAATCTCAGTGAATATCTGAAACCATGACTTCTTTGCCCTAATCCTTACTGCTTCCGACATCAACGGGTCAACGTGACAGGCACTAGCAAATCACAGCATGCAGTGGGATCCTAGCTAAATACTACAGTTTGACTTTTCTGTTTAAAAACAAAACAAGAAATAAGGAAAATAAGGCTTTTTATTTTTTTTCTTTCAGAAACCCAGAGCTAGGGGAGGAATTGCTGTCTGTAATATCGTCTCCCCTATATCCGTCCTTCAAGTTTGACGTTGAAGTTCCTCCTCCTGCCAGGGCACGTACTAGACACTTTCAGGTAATATCTGATGCCTCTTCATGAATTCACTTATTCCTCCTTAAATTTCTTGCAGCAGCTCCCACAATGTCCAATCAAGTGTCGGCCATCCAGCACCAAAACAGTTTTATTGATTGGACCTCATTTTCTGATTCTACTTAGGCCAGATATCTTTTTCTTTGCGTGGGGATGGCTCTGACTAATTATCACAACTATTTGGCTTTTAGTGTTATAAAACCACAATTTCAGTTAATTGAAGTAAGCTACAGCAAGCTCAGCACAGAATATTTACTGAAATGTTCAGAGCTGCATTCTGCAACTTTTGCTCTCCTGATTCAAATTACTTGCAGACAGTGTTGAGGGGTCAGGGGGAATATAAAATGTGTTTTATGTGTATCTTTATAGGGAAGTAAGATTGCAATCATGTTTACTGTGTTGAGCAATACCTTCTCGTGAAGGCTTTCGTTGATGTTCTCTCCAGTCTCCTCTCCTCTCGCTGTGGTTTCTGGAAGAGCTCCTAATCTATTGGACTTGAGAACTCTTCCTGCGGGGACGCCCCAGTAATCAGGCCTGAGCTGGTCCTTCCAAACCAGCCAAACCTCTGGCTGCCTGCCGTCTGACCGCTGGGCCACACACCCGCACGTTTGATTCTAAAAATGCCGCAGAGGAGCTCAGAAATTACACTCAATAAATACAGAAATCAAATAAAACAATTTCCAAATATTAGCCTTGCAATCTACTTTCCTGCAGCCATATAAAACTGCCTTTGTTTCACACAGTAAATAGGTTTCCCTTTGCCCTGCCAAGTTAAACAGTAATGTTGGGTCAATGGCAGCGTGGCTTGGCTTAATTAAACTCAGTGTTGATTTGCAGAGACAGGGTCCAGACCAGAGAGCGGTTTGGGTCTGCTCAGAGTCCTGACACTGTTCTTAATGGTGCCAACACTTTATTAATGATGGCTGTACATGAAGACACTCTCACTTCTTGCTGAGTTGAGGAATAGGTTATACCAGCAACTTCCACAGACTCTATTCAAGAGTATAATGTTTAACTTAGAGCTCTCTGGACTGTCAGAAGTCTTGATCCTTTACAGCTTTTGTTCTTATACTTTCTGACACCTGCATCGAAGATAACTAAGAGGTTTTATGATAATTGAACAGATGCTTCTTCATTGATGACCAAACCTGTGCAGGGCCATACTCTTCTTTGGTAACCCGTCACCCCCTGTTGGTCAATTGCTAAAACATTTTGGGGACGTGTTTCAGCAGCTTAATTAAGAATATTCACTGAGTATTTGGACAAACTTTCATTGATTTATGGTCAAATTTGCACCAGGCTAGTGAAGTTGTTTGGAACTTATGGTGCCCCCTATTAAGCAATTTCAAATAATTTTACAGTTGTGGTTCAACATTGTTACAAAAGATATCATGTGAGCTTTGCATTGATTTTATAAACAATTCCATGTATATAGTAGGGATGCACCGAATATTCGGTAACTGAATATATTCGGCCGAATATTATAAAAAAACACACATTCTGTATTTGGTGGAATAAGTGAAAAGCCAGGCCGAATAATAGTGGCGTGTTTAGTCCGGCTCCAATAATGTCCTCTTCTTGGCGTCATGACTGCCCAGTAGTACCTGAACAGCCGAGCAGTGGTGGCACACAGGTATGTGACGTGTGAGAGGAGAAATGAGACATTCACATTTCTCTCTTTGTGGCAGGTAATGGTCCACAAACCTCACCACACTTTAGGGACTGTTCTTTACTTGTCAGGGGAGGAGGGTGGCTGGTTGATTTTTAATTTATTTCTGCGAAATGCATTTGAATTGCAGTTAATTATTTCTCATAGACAACACTGTAAAATTATATTGACAAAAAAAGGCATTATGTGCCTTAAAAAACTACCAGAAGGACTTTGAAGGTGATGGGTCAATACATTAGAAATGTACCAAATCAGATCTATGGGTTAAGAGGAGTTGTCAGAAATGTGTTTTTCAAAAAATTCAAAATGGTGGAAAATCTAGTTAGGGAGACTGTAATGATTCTTGAGGTAAACTTGTAGTAGAGTGCACATAGATGGATGTCTGTACCAACTTTTATGTAAATCAGACTCACTGGAGTTTTAAATATTTTTAAATATGAGCTTTAATTTGTTGACATCAGGACAGTTGGGTTTATACTTGTTGAACAGCATGTGGTATCGACTTCCAATCATTGGTGAAAATTTAATGTGTCTATGATGTACCATCTCACATAAATGTGTAAAAACGTTCTTGAAGAAAAATGAATTAGCACAAAAACCACATGGGTTTCAGCCCCACCAGGCTTCAACCCAGTAGATATTATTATGAAAATGAATATATCCCTGTAAGTAAAATACAGCAGCTAAAATGCACGTCTGGTTAAATTCAGTCTCTGGCTTGCTTTTGCTTTGTTTTGACATTATAATGATTTTGGACAGCTTTACATACCTTTGACATACAGTACATGCACGATATTGGTTGGCTGATTGTCTGTAGCGCTTCTCAGTTGACATACGGTACATGGGATTGTCTGTATCTACTGAAAATGTGAGTATTGATATGTAAATTTAGGTCAGTAAGAATGCAAAATATCAATAACAAAGAGGAAGTAATTTGGTTGTTTGATGACTACAGATGTTTGTCAGTTTGCCTTGCTGTACCTAGGCTGCTCAGACTGATGTTAATGTCTCACAGAAGTACCCAGTGTCATCTCACACATGGCTTCCACCAATTATACACCTTAATCCCAGGTGACCCATCTGATCCCAGCTGTAATATCTCCTCTCACGCCAGCAATCCAAGTGAAAATGTGTATATTTATTCATACAGTAAGTTCTCCCCAGAAAAGTCTGCCGTCGGTTTGCAGGATGGAGGAGCTATACCAGCTATTAACAAATTCTAACCAACTCTGAGATCGCACATTTTTTTCAAGGACAAGAAATTCACGTTATAATCAGGTTATATTATGATGTTAAAAGCTGTTTTAACATTGGCTGCATTTACAAGCACTTAAAAATCCATCTTCACTTATAATGAGAGTAAGGCTTTATTCTGATTAAGATGTATGCAGTACTTTTGTTTCATTAAATGATACTGAACTACTGTCGGCTTGAATAGTGGCTTTTAAATGTAAGTAGTTTTCTTCTTTGCAACGTACAGAAGCTGTAGTGGAAAAAAACATCATCAAGTGGAATGTGTTTGTATGCATACTGAAAGCACCCTCTTCTTACCCTGCTATTGATCAGGAGAAATGGTCTTCTTGGATGTCAAAACACAACAAATTCAAGGCTGAACTGTAAATTTAAATAAAAAAATGTTGCTTCAAGCTCACCATACAAAAGTTCAGCCACTTGAAATGCATGCCAAAGCTTTGAGAATTTGTCAGTTATCCATCTCCATAATCCACTCACACTTCACCTGAAGATGCTTTATGGGTACTCTCACTTGAAGTGCCACTTGCAAGGAACACTTTTCAGTACTTGTGTGTACACCACTGATGTGAGACTGATACAGGATGAATGCCTGTGGAATGACTTGTATAATGGCTCTGACTGAACTCTACTTGTCCTGTTCATATCCCAACTTAAAAAAGAGTCCACTTCTTACCCGGTAATCTCAAAGAGAGATGTAGAGTGTATGTGTGTGTGTATCTTGGGGGGGTTAGGGGTGGGGGTAGGAGATTGCCTGAAGGACCCTCAGGATAGAGGCCTCAGATCTACTTACCATCGCTTCACAACATTAAAAGGATGATATTACTTTGCTGAAAGCACAGAATTTCAATGAGAGTAGGAACAAACAAAAATGTTAAAGAATTCATTATAATATCATTTAGTAGATCAAAGGCTAGAGATACTTCTCAGTGATGAAGCTTTGTGGCTCTGCAAACTCATCTGCAGCCAGCAGAGCAGTATATACGTGTACACTTAACACATGTGGTTCAGTTCAGGACTGTGACCAGTTCACACTCTAATCTTATATCGGCCATATTGGAAAATAATGTGGACAGCCAAACAGAAAACAGGAACAGTAAATCTTAATTAAATACTAAGGGCTTGCTGTGTGAACGTCGTCTATAAGAGCAGTGAGAGCGAACTAAAACAGTAAAGCTGTGGCCAGACAGCTAAACAATGAACTGATACTCTCTATTAGACTCTTAAAATTGAGGGGAGCTGTTGCTTCATCACTACAAGTGTCCCCTTTGTCACATTGCTTTCACATTGTTAGTCAGTACATTGTTATTATAAATATATAAGCTTGATTGTTGTCTCAAGAGCATAGTCTGTAGATTCTGCACACTGTCAGCAATGCACATAACATTTTAAGCTCTGCATTTGGGTGCTTCTTGCCAAAATGCATGAGAGTATAAGTTAACGTACTTTTTTAATGTAAAGAGGATTTAACGTTAGACTTTATATAAATAAAAATGAGATATTCTAATGCAGTTGTTAATCTGTTGCACTGATGATTAAACTGGGAGAATTTCATGCCCATCCAAGCTGCCCTGACTGTGAGCCACATAACATTAGCCCCTTTTGCACTGCCAGATTTTCAGCCAATGTTGTTTTGCAGGCAAGCTGCGAACATTGAGACACACAGAGCTGGATTGGCGAGTTGATCCAAGGTGCCCAATTTTCCGCTGTGTAGGGGTAAACATATTGATGGAATCTTTTTGGTTTAAAAAGAACGAGGCGCCCTTCCGCCACCGGAGGGGCTGTTGATGACTTGTGGGAGGAGCTGTTGATGCCGCCGCACGTGCAACCCACTGGCGGTGGATAAACAGGAAACAGCTGATAGCACGAATGAGCAGCTAGTAGTAAGAGGGAAACGCAAATCTGAAAGAGACAGTAAAGATGGGGGAGACAAGGAATTGTGCGCCCTCTTGCCCTCGCAAACGAAGAGGCCTTTAACTGTCAAGTGAACGGGTGAACATGGCCCCGAAAAAGGCACATTCTGTATGAACAAAAGCAGGTAGGCGGCATTTCGCTGCACTCCCCGATTTTGTTTTTATACTGCCAATGCTGAAATAAGACTGATTGGGCTTTCCTGCAAATTTGCACAATTCCTATTTAAAACGGGCTATTGTCTATGGAAAAAAACAGATGGGACTTACTTTTGGAACAAAGTGTAACAGAAATAGCCCCTTCCACCAAACAATTTCATTATCAAGATTTTTCAGAACACAAAATAATATGTAAGTACAGACAGATATGACAAATAGGAATCTTGTTCTCAGGTTCACTGTCCGAGAGAGCGTTATGCCTTATGTCTCAAACTTGGCTTGAATTTACTTGCATCTCAATAGTGTAATTTCATTTGAATTAAGTTACATTTGGCCTATTTTTTGTTTGTGTTATTTTGCTACTTTCCCAATGGTGTTAATGTTGATAAAATGAAGTTAGTTGAGGCTGTTTAACAGCAGCTCTGGTCAGATATTTTACTTTCTTGAATATTTACATCTACTTCTCCACTGATTACTGCAAAGAAAATAGGCATTTAATTCTCAGAAAGCTAGTAGGTATCACATTAAAAATACACCAAGCAGCGGCGGAGCACACCTGGTGTGTTAATATGTTTCAAGTGGGAATAAATCTTTGTAACAAGTTCAACATGACTCTCTTTACTGATTGACTGCAGGTATTTTCTGGCTGCAATTCAACGCTAAAAGGTAGAATTTTAAGTTTTTAGTTTGGCCGCCGTTTGCCACAGTATCAAATGGACGCAGCTTAAAGTAGCTTTCCATGGACTTACGTGGCAGCTCACCGCAGGCTACACTTCACTGCTGGCGTTAGTGTCTTGGTCAGGAAGACTTGACAGGCAAATGCTATACAGGCTTGAACCCTGGTACTGCAGTCAAAGTAGAGTGTGTTGGGGGGTCCTGACATGGAATTGTTTGGGAGCAGTTGTGGTTGGAATTTTTATTTTATTTTATTGGCCCAGCCGAGCTGTGGCCTCTTCTGCCTGTTATAAATATTATACTGTACATGCTGCATGATTACATTTTGGAAATAATATATTTTATCAAGACAGTATCACTTCACCTCGGTCCGAGATCACTTCACCTCAGTATCACAGCTCTTCTATCAATTTTGCATGGAAATATGACAGTGGCAGAGTGCAGAAATGGACGTATTGTGTCAGTATTGAAAGTTCAGCTGAAGACCAATTAGTGTTTTTTTATGAAAGGAACAGAGAGTATGGAAGCATAGCCATATTTTACAAGGCAGCTTGTGTTTCCATCTGTGCTGCAGGCATGACATCAGTGTCTCTGTGTTGAGACAGGAAAATCTTATCCCACTGCCACTGTCATAAAAGCAACACAATAATGAAATGACATCACAGTGGGCCAGTAATTAAATGAGTAGACTGCTGTCTTGGAGTTTTTACAAGGCTGGGAGATCGTGAGTAACCGTGCAGCACGCCGGAGAAAAGGGTGTCAGTGGATTCAGCCCTGAGACTATGGGCTTGTTGAATGTGAAATTCACTCATTTATTATCTTTTTGTAAAAGCACATTTGTATTGTCTCATTATCATGTCTTGACATAAATTTATATACTCACAGAGCATTTGCTTGACTCTCATCTCCTTATTGTGACTCATACTTGACAGCAGCATCTCAGTTTGCTAACTGACAGGGAGTTGGTGGTATGGCAGATGACACTTTAAGCCATCTAATCTCCCTGGCCTTCAGCCTGGCATTAAATGGCTAGGCTGCTGGTGGAGGGAGATGAGTTTAATTATTACATTTCGGGCAAAAACTCATTAGCTCAGTGACCTGCAAAGCAGCAGAGGCCAGCGTCGATACTCGGGCTGCATGATACCAGAGGCTAGCCCATCTGACTGTGGGTGATGAATTAATCACAGTCCGTGCTCCTGCCGTGCCTGGCAGCAGACAACAGCAGCACTTGGTTTCCTTGCTCCTGTCTTCCTATAAAACACACAATGAGCCATAGAAAAGGATGAAGTGGAACACTGTAACACTGACTTTACTGAATCTCAGGTTTTGTCATTGGGCAGATTTACAAGGAGAGTCATTTGCAACTGTAGTTGCTGGTTGTGACGTGTGAATTAACTTCTGCTTATTCAAACATTGTGTATTGCGCCAGAGCATCATTTGCATAAGGAAAATGCTAATTTCATCGCTGGTTCTTTTAAGTAGCTGCAACTACATTATGTTTTTACATAAATTGTCATTCGCTCTCCTTACATCAAAGAAAATTCACAACTGGGCATGTGGGGAGGGTCGGCACATTGAGTGCTACTCTAAACAGGGAAGTGTTAAACACTTCAGACAGTAAACAAGCCTGATCTCACTCCACCTCCCTCAGGGAGCAGGTCCACCACACTGCCTGCCTGTTTAACATGGAGAAGTTCCCATAAGAACTTTCATAAAAACTCCACTTATGAGAACTTCAAAGAATGTCCGGGCTAGCGGGGGAGAAGAATCTTCTATCAGTCCGCCTAGTTATGCCTTGAGCTAAGGAGGCTCTCTCTCTCCATGCTGATGGATACAATGCAAATAAGCTGCTAGAGGAAAAAGGACAAGATTGAGGGAAAAAGGGAAGTATAGGAGAGCAAGGAGATGAGCAAAGCTGCAGGGAAGGTAAAGACGAGAATATGGAATCTGATGAAACAGAAACTCTTTCATCTTCCAGCAAATGACCACGAATCTCACCATGGCTGTTTCCACGCTGACAACCAGGCCCATCTATAATCCACCAAAATGATGTTCAGTCTCGCACATATTGAAACAGTGGTTGTTTTATTCTACTGATAACAGAAGATTGAGGGGTTACCTAGTGGTGCATGCTGGATAGCAACAGCTTGACGCCTCATTGATTCACTGTTGGAGTGACTGGAGCAGAGGTTACGGTGGGGTCAACACAATTAGAGATGAACCCATGGTCTTTAATGAGGAGGAGGGATGAAAGGGTCGCCAATTACTCTGTGCTGCTTTGTGCCGAAAACAACCTGGTGCTGTTTCAGACCCAGCATGATTAACCTTCAGCAGCTCAGACTCTGTTTATTCTTTACATGAGAAGACGCTGAAGGAGGGAGGGCTGTTAATTAGTGCTCATGATGTTAGAGCTGTGTGTTTTTTTTAGAGTTTGCTTTTTACACTTATTGTTGACCCTGTTTATCAGGGTTTATTGGGGTCAACGGGACAGTGGTAGAGGGGCCCTGCCTTGGTCTCCAGCACACTGGATGCTAAAAGATGAATGCATGGTACAGTCTTTGTGCACACACATGCAGATAGATGCAAGAGTTTCCAAACCATTATCTGAAGAACAACCAGAAGAATCATTTTCTAAGTTTTAAAGGTAACACTTAAACGCTTACAGTAGCAAAGGATGGAAAACCATCAGTCAGTGTTAAGGCCCATTTATGCTCAACGTTAAATACGGATCCGGATACGGACGGAGCCTTTTGTCCGTGCTCCGCGTTCATTTCGTTTGTATGCACGTTTCCATAAAGCTTATGGATACGGGACAAACAGAGTAGTACCACCGGAAACCATGGGGGCAGTGTTGCTGTCACTACCCGATACGTAGCTCTAGTGAGACATGAAGAAGAAATAACAATGGCAGAACTTTTTGTGGAAAGGAATTCTCCGTCCTCCAGTCGAGATGTATTTAACGGCCTCACCTACCGCCGCCTCCTACAACGCTGCCTCTGTTTTTGTCTTTTATGCAAGAGGTACATTGTCAATATCTCCTCCACAGTCGCCATGTTTGTTTTTGAGTTTGTTGTTGTGATAAACTTTTGACTCTGGGCTGCCCCCTGGTGGATATATTGGTTATCCATCCAACATCCAACATAAAGGACGCATGAAAGTATGTGAGCAGTGACGGTAACATCGTATGAAACGGACATATACATTTTCGTACGCAAGGGGAGCATAAATGGGCCTTTACAGTGTGAAAAAGACATTTTGGAGCAATCAGTGTCTACAAGATCCAAAACGTAATTTCCTCTGTATCACATACTTGCCCTAATTGCTGTTAGTAGAGAAAGGAGGCAGATAAGAGCTTAAGACAAACTGAGCCTGAGTTTTTATCATCTCTATTGTCTGTGTTCCTGGATGGTTGATTTAAAGGAATAGTTTGCATGGCTGTAGCTGACTCATAATCATGCCACTCAAATCAGATTTGGCTGTTCAACACAAATATTCGACAATTTGTTCCTTTTTTCCATGAAGAACTTGATAGATCAAACAGGGTTGGGGATTAAGCACTTCTAAGCAAAGGGCAGAAGACAACATTATTTCGGAGCCTTAAGGGCAAATCCTCTCCTCCCCTGTGTTGTGTCCACATCTGCCTGTAACAAAGAGCAGCAAAATCCAGACACCAAAACGTCCCCAAAAGTACAGAGCACACTGACAGGCAAAAAAAGGAAAAACAACTGCTGGACTTGAAGCAGTCTCAGTCGACTGAGGGTTCTCCGACTGATGATTGAATCTCCGACTTTCAGGGGTCAACCCCAATAGCTTGAAATTTTGGATAAAACTCTCATTCACAGTCTTGCAGAGAGTTGGATATGAAAATCTTGTCAGTAAATATGAAGCTGGACCCAACGCGATTCTGCACTGGTAGCATGGAAGCATGGAAAAGTTTGTGAAAGAACTGCCGGCTAAACCTAAAACAGAATCTCCACCAAACGTCACAACGTCTAAAACAAAGACAAGAAAATATGACGAGGCATATCTTACCCTCAGCTTCACCAGTACAACAGTGGGTAGGCTAATGAAGAGAGACCACAGTGGGTTGTGTGTCTCAGAATATCAGCTTCTGACAATATGAAGCTGAACAAGTTAAGACACCGCTTAGAGAACACAAAGAGACGCCCGTTGATTTCTTCAGAAAAAAAAATGTACTTAAGAAATCTGTTGTGCACAACAGAGTCACTTTACTAAGGCAGCATTTTAGCCTTGAAATGCTCAATTGGTATTATTACTTTTGTCTACAAAATGGGGGTTATGGTATTAATTATCTCAGATAACCCTTCAGTCAATGTCTGTTATTTGTGTTGCATAGGAATTGAACCTTACTCTGTTTAGACAACACATTTATGCCCAACTTAATGAGAAAAATTGTCATCCTGATCTGTGTGGGAGGAGGTGGTTGGGAGGGGGAATTCTTCTGCTTTCACGCCGCGGTCAGACAGATAGGTCATGAAACAGGAAGTACTGTAGGAAGTCGGCAGTGTGGAGGAGTTTTCCTCTGTGTTTTAGTTCTGTCCAGTCCTGCTGTCATCATTCTGTGGTACTTTTCAATTGCTTGACCATGTGGTGATTTCAAGTCAGATCCCTTGTATTTGAACATTTGAACAGTGTCAGATGCTGCCCAACTTTGCTGACAAGAGCACAAAGATCATTACATTATTGATTACCATTAAATGTTGGTCATCTTAGTCTAGTCTGGTTGTCTTTTGACTGTGGGAGGAAGTGCACGCAGGCACAGGGTGAACATACAAACACAGAAAGTCCCTTGCTGGCCGGCACAACTCTTTTGCTGGCAACAGCACTGAACTGCACCACCTCTGCACTGCTGTGACGCCTCACTCCCACTTTGTAGACTTGATGTTTCCTAAGAACTGTCCAGTACAGTCATAGGTCATGGTCTACTGTTTACTTTCACCAGCTGAAGATGTAATATGGAGTTAGGTACCTTACTTATTAATGATGGTTATTAAGGGACCCTGTAAAATACCAATATATCATTCAGTCAGTCATAAAATTAAACTGGCAATAGCATGTTTTTTGCTTTAGTGTATAATTATGAAGTCAATGTTGATTACACAATTTAATGGCTATAGAATAATGACACCATCTGCATTTAGACTGGTTTCCTATTAACTTCACTTTCATGATGCAATTATGTCTGCCTCCAAGTGAGATCTGCTGGGGAAATGGAGGCTGACTGGCAGTCTAGTCAGGTTGGTACCCTGGCAACTACTCTGTCTGCTTTCAAGTCTTCATTATAGACTAATATAATGAGTAAACTCACACTTTTGTTCTGTGTTGTTGGTAGTTTTAACTCGAAGCAAAACGGAAAAGCAATCTGGTTGTTGTTGTTGCAATAGAGGCACCAACAATAGTAACTAGTGATGGTGGGAGGTGGGAGTCGTCCATTTCCACCCCTAAAATCTAGAAATTCTTTTGAAGTAATGGACATTTTTGAAAATTTACTTAATTTACTTACAAGACTTTGGGGAGAAGAGCGATACCACTCTTATATCTGCATGGTGCAGAACAAGGCTAGCTAGCTAGTTTCATCCTGTTTCCAGTCTTTATGCTAAGCTAGGCTAACCATCTCCTGATTCCAGCTTCATACTTAACCTACAGACATAAGAGTGGTTTATATATCAGACCCTTTCTGGAGGCCTGCCTTGTATCCATGTGAGCAAACACTTGAATTTTCAGAATAGTAAATATCTTCTATATTCGCCAATCAGAAATACTGTTTTATCAAACAGAAAAGAACATGTTTATTTTCTGCTCATCACGCAGTCATACTTCATGTGTAGAAAAAATGTTAAATGGGAACCCTTAGGCCCTTTCATCAACACAATAAGTGACATTCTGCTATTATTTGGGCAGGCATGGTAACAGATTTGAAATCCTGTGCAAACCAACCTTGGAAAAGTGTGTTTCACACCCTTACAAAGCATGGTCACACTTCCAAAGATCCACAGGAATTGGATTTCATGGGTGAGATAAAGAGAAGAGCGTTTGGCTGTGAGGTTCGCTCGGGGGGCTTAGCACTTCTTGTTAAGGATCCATCCGGGGTGGGGGTTATATTCTGAAGTTAAAGAGAGGCGTTGAGAAGGTCAGAGGCAGGCGTAGATTATAAAACCACCGAGCTGTTTTAGTGATGTTTGATCTTTATTTTTTTTTTCAATTTGAGGAAATTAATAAAATAGATCTAAAAATTATTTACCAATATGCTGAATATCCAGAAAATTAATCATATGATACCAAAAACATACACTCCAGTGTGATTAAAGGAAAAGGATACAGACATCAGATGAATACAGATTCATGCAGCATGTGACTAATACACAGGTTGTGTTTTAGGCTTTCGAGTTTAGTGTGAAACTGTGTAACCAACAGTTTTATTCCAAAGTGCTACAAATCCATTTTAATTTATCATCTGAAGACACTTGGATATTGCCAGAGGTTAACAATTCAAAAATTAAGAGACTCAAGAGGATTCAGTCCTGAATTACCATAAAAATCTGTTTTAAAATTGTGCTGCTCATTGCATTAGATTAGGTGTGACTTTTCTTTTGGATACAATGAAATTACAATATGGAGCTCAGCCTTGTAGATGTTCGTGTGAGTGCCGGTTGCTGCAGCTCATTGGCTCGTCCCATGGGTCATATTGATTTTTTTGTCAGCAAGATAGAGTTTCTGCCATAGTAACATATTACATCTGCATTGATCAGGACAACTTGTCTGGGATGTGAGATGTAGATGTAGAGCAGGCTCTATCGCTGCTTTACAGACGCTGCAGCCTAAGAGAGATTTATCATTACGTAGAGAAAATTGTCTTTATATTGTATGTATGCTGTATTTAAGCTTCCATTTCTCATCCCTATTACAAATAATACAGCAGTCACATGACAGCAGGAAGACACTTGGTACCTACTGTCAGTGTGAACATTGAACCTCAACCAGAAACACATTCATATTGCACTAATTTGCAACAGCATATGCATTTTTGTAAGAAATGTAATATAGCCCAGATGACCATTTTTTTAATCAACATAAAGAGAAACTTTTGCTAATGATCATACCTACAAAGTCACAGATTGTATCTGCTTGTAGCAACTACAGTTTTTAAAAACTTCACTCACAGCACAGCACTTGTTTAAGGTTATGATATTGGTTTAATATCAACAAAGTCCACAGGTTTGAAGCATGAAACCAAACATGTTGAATTCATTAAAAGTTAACTGAAACAATTTCTCCCCTAACCTTTACCAAAGCGCCTTTGATGCTTAAAATGAGCCACCCACGGGACTCAGAGTGTGAACCCCAGTCTCTTGTGTCAAAGTCCCATTTTACTCCAACGTACACCCAATCACCTTTCCATGTGGTAAATAAATGTTCCTACACTTGAAATGCCATTGCCAGAGAATATAATCCATGCGAGAGTTTTTCCAAGAGTTTCCTTATCTGGGAAAACAAATTAGTGTCTATACAGGGTTGACAGAGTTGATTAGGGATGTGAAGTGCTTGCTTAACATCAATTTGATTAAATTCAATTTGTCAAGTTGGCAATTTAATTTAAGAGTGATTAATGGATTTCTGTCTTAAATTTATTTGATTTAAGAAGCTATTATTCATTTCAGCAGTGACTAGTTAAAACTTTATATACATTAGACTAAATACACTTTTGCAGTAATGTGAAACTATTCTCAATCTATAGAGTAAGACATGTTTAAATATTATTCAAAACAAGACTCAGAAAGTTATATTTATTTTACAGTATTTCACTACATGTAATTGCATTAGAAATATAAAACCACGTCATCTGACAAACAGTATCGTCTAATTGCGTAGTGGCATAAGCATTAGTCATAATATTTACCACTGGCATTGGCCATAGTAACAGTAGCAGTAGCACTACATCAGTCCCAGTTTCAGCTTTTCAATCCTGGCAGATGAGAGAGTAGTTTCTATTCAGTTTATTATTATGGTTTTGAATGTTTAGGGGACTTCTTATACTCATTTTCAGGTTCATACTTGTATTTTTATGTTTGGACCAGAACATGTTAACATGCTTTATTGTTTAAAAAAAAAATTGTTTTCCTCAAACTGTCTGTGCTGTAACACCTGTATTCAGCCTCTGGCCTAAACGCTCTGTTTAAGTGCTTGTCTCTTAAACCCCACTGCCCAGTCAGCTCTGACTGGTCAGCGTTTTTGGGTCTTCCATTTTTTGACGTCTCTGCACCATCACTGCAGCTGGGTAGATGATTGTAACAGAGAATAGCGGCACTGTCTTTTGGGAAGACACATAATAATGTACATAATAATCCGAAACTAGAGAGAAATCAACAAAATTGGCAATCAAGACAAAACGTTTTCTTGATGTTAGCGTGTAGCTGCGGGCTGTGTAATATACTTGCCGTAGCATCCCTGGAGCAGGTGATCATATAAAGAAATTGTCAATGTATGACGTCAGCTTGGAGCCAAAGTCAAAAAAGCGGAGGTTTTTGCTCACAGACTTTTATGTTAAAAGAATTGGGTTTTTTTTTAACAAATGTCAGTACGTTATATCTTTCGGCAGATCAATGCATTCTTTTCAACACAATAACTCATTTATCACTACCCTATTGGTAAGTTACAGAAGAAAACACCCTCTGCTTTTTAAGGATTTTCCAAACTTCCAAAATTTAGCTGATTCAAACTTAGCAATATAACATAGAAACTAAACCAAATCATCACTCTAGAGCATGTACTAAAAAATTTTTTCTTTTCTCATGGAGAAAGCAGCACAGTAGAGTGGTGCAAAGGAATTTTTTTCTCCTTTCAAAGTATTTGAGTCTTGCCATCAAATCATCCAGATTGTAAAACAGATAAATCCTCGTGACCTTTAAATCCCAAATATGCAAGGAGCCTTTGTCTGTTACAGTGTGTACCCTGAACTGACTTGGCAGGGTCAGCTGGGATCTGGGCTGCTGGTGAACTGGAGGGGTTAGAGGATAGCGTGCAGTCTCTTGCAAACCAGTTGCCATCATATACAACTAAGCGTGTAAATGTTTTAGGACTGTATTCTCAGGAAGCTCTAAAATAATCACTCAAAGGGAGAGGCCCACATTACCATGCCATACTAGGGAATAGCGACTAGCTTTTAAATGCATTTCAAATCATCATGGGATTTTCCTTTTAATTTGATTTATCTGCTGTATGGGGCATTAGCACACAGTTATATTATTTTGATCAAATATAGAGGTCATTTAAATCAGCAAATAATCACCAATAAATTTCCAGTGTCGCAAGACAAATGTCTTTCTCCCATCTCTCAACCCTGTGAACTGGGCCTGCAGTGGGGGTTTTGGTGGCTCAGCTCGGGGATCCACATGCTGCAGTAATCCAGAGAGGGTTAGGATAAAGCCCGGCTTCGCCTCACTCTCTGCCTCCTCCCAGATCAGATGAGATTAGGAAAGAGCTAAGGAGCTCTGGAGGAAGGCAGGGCTCAGAAACGCTGAGGCTGAGGAGAGGAGGGACACAGTCAGGCAGGTGGGCACTCCTGCAGGAAGAGAAGAGAAGGAGAGCAGAGACGGGTGCTCTCAGGACTGCAGGGCTGAATATTCATGTTGGTGCACGTGAAGGAGTGTTGCTGTGGAGGAGAGTTTGGAGCCAGCTAGACGAGGTGTGTGATGAAGTAGATGCACTTGATTTAATTCTAATGGTCTTTCTCAGCTGTTGTGCTCTTGTGTCCTTGATGTATTTAATGTAAATCCAGTGGTCACAGATTGAATTCCAAAGCAAAAGACCTCTGAGAAGAACAAAAGAGAGTAACATTCCTACACTCTTCTGTGGCAGAAATGCTTGTTCAGTCCAGTGCCTTTGGCTTGCCTTTGTGGCAGGGAAACCTGTAAGAGATCAAGTCCTTATTGCTCCACTAGTGAGTCCTGCTGGTTGGTCACTGAACCTATGTGCACTTTATGCCCTCCTGGTGAAGCTCTTTGCTGTCAGGTGAAATGAAGCAGCTGGTGTCTTCATACTTCCCAGGACAAAAGTGGAATTAATTGTGACAAAGAGTGCAAAGCAGCATGATGGTAATACCAAGTTTGAGGAGAAAATGGACAAGTAGAAGAATGAAAAGAAAGCATGAAGGCTGATTTAAAAAGCAGTTATCTAGTTGGTTGCATGGTAATGTTTGTACAGAATTATTTGAAGTAGCGAGTCAAAAATGTCTCTAGAAAAGACCCATATCAAACTGTCATTTGTTCATTTGTTCAACTATAAGAATAGTATTTGTTGTTAAGTCAGTCAGAGAGTGCAAAAATATGGATTTTTTGATATTGCCTTTTGTTTTGGTGCAAGGAATCTCTGACTGTTTGTCTAGTGACACTCCTGTGAACACTCACTATATGATCTGTGCAGTAGTTTGAATGCATTTGCTGTATATAACTGTTTGTGCCACTTTTCATATTGTAATGGCTGAACACTGCGAGTTAAGTTGATCTGGTCTTTATCTTGCTCTTTTTCAGCAAGCCATGCCAAACTGATACTGGAGTAACAGGGCTGACAGTGGAACTATGTGTTAAGGATTGTCTGTTGACCCATCTGGAGCCCACTGATATTCATCTTCAGCGGTTTGAGAAAGTTGTTTTGGCAATGGGGAGAAAGAAGATACAGATCACGCGAATCGTAGATGAGAGGAACCGACAGGTAAGTGTCTTCTTCGCCTGGCATCTCATTTTACATGTTAGCCATTTATTGTATGCTTATTCAAAGCCCCTTGCAGTACAGCAACATAACCCATGCAGTATTGTTGCCTTGTTATATCCATTGGATTGTTTTTGAAGTGGCAACCTCTGGGACTGAAAAATGAAGCCAATGCTGAAGTGCTAAAAGCCGTAGTTCCTCGAATGGCCTCTTGAGGCTTGTTCCAAAACCAAGTCAATCCCCATAGACCCGTCATGTCAAACTTGACAAGTAAAATTAAATGTTTGCAGCCTGGTACAAAAAATTGTTTCGGTCTCTATAACTAGTTCACCATCCATACCAACTGTACATGGTTTTTTATATAACTCATAAAACTAACCCATTTAAATTTTCATTTATTCATCCATCATCTGTAGTTGCTTATCCCTGGTACAGGGTCCTGGGAGGGCTGCAGCCTATCCCAGCTGACATTTGGCAAAAGGCGGGCCACAACCTGGACAGGTCACTGGACTATCACAGGGACGACACAAACCTCAGACAACCACTCAAACTTACAATCACACCCACGGGATAATTAGTGTCACCAGTTAACCTAACCTGCATGTCTTTGGATTGTGTGGGGAAGCTGGAGAACCTTGAGAAAACTTATGCTGACATGAGGAAAACGTGCAAAGTCAACATGGATTTGAATCCAGATGGCGCTAATCCCTGCACCTCCGTGCCGCCTCGGTTAAAATTTTATTAAGGCTTTAAGTTATGCATGTTTAGGGGTGTGCCTGCTTTGAGTTACAGGCCATCTACCAGTAGTGCCCTCGTCAAAATGCCATATTCAGGGTTTCAAAACAGGAGTTGACAAACCAATGGGTGATCTCATGTTGGCCACATCCATTATTTTTATACAGTCTATGGTTATAACTCATATGAGGATTGCATGAGGGCAAAAAAACCTCCTGTGCACATTAGCTTCTGTGATGTATATGCTCCTCATCTCTGACACCACTCTGTTGATCATTTCCCCTGTGTGTTGTATTACAACATACCTCCATACAAAATGGAGTATAATTCTGCTGTGGCAAACAACCTCTGGAGGCAGCTTTGGTTAGCTTTCAAAATATGTAATGTGATGATGTGTGGCCCTGAATCCTGCTGAGATCCCACTCTCACAACCAGGGTTATCACTGTGTTCAAAGAACCCAAATGAGCAATAAACTGAGTTGGAGTTGACATTTGAAAAGTAACCCGTTAGAATTCTTTTTAGAAAGACCAAATCGGGGGCGCTGGTGGCTTAGTGGTAGACAGGTTCATGAACATTTCACGAAGGGATCCCTCACGGAACCTTCTGCGGATCCCCTTTGGTTTCAATCTAAAGAACTCCTTATGATTCCTCTAAGCTGTTTTACTTTAAGAGTGCAGTGGTCACAGCTGGTGGTGAGGGCAGTAATTTGGGGTTAGCCGGGTCCGGACAGCACCCTGTCATTAGCAGGGTGGGTCAGTGTCAGGGACACACAGTGTGTCAGGGACACACAGTGGCCTTCTCTCCTCACCAGCCACAGTGCTGCCCACTGGAATCCCTCTCTGTCTGTCTCCTCTATATATATCACCCCCAACAGCACAACAAATACCAGCCTGTCTGGAAGGAAGGCTCAGGCTCTGGAAATAGGGATGTGGCTGGAAAATAAATATCTGGGATGATGTTTATATTTGATGTTTGGTTGTCTTGGCCAGAGACTTTTTAGATAGACACTGCTTTAGCTGTCGGGTGTGCATCGCCGCAGCCTGCTGTATATTTAGCTTCTTGTACTCTATTTTGGGAAGTTGGCTTGTGTTCTTATTTTATCTTTCAAGCGCATCAAGTGTTTTTAGCTGGTTTTCCTCTTTTTTTGAACTAACACACTATTACACACTATGCAAAATGTATATTAATAATGACAGTAGACAGATGCAGCAGAGATCCACCAGATATCAGGAGTCACACTTACATTCTAAAAGAGGAACAAGGTAGTTCTTTGTTACAGAAATGTATTTGCAAGTCATGCTGAAGAATAATTATCTTAATTTCAAACATTATTTAAGAGCTTACTGTAAAAAAACCTCGCAACTTTTAACTGCCCTTGGAATTATACTGAGAACTGTGGCGTCCGTTTTACCACTATCGTCTAATCTAGTTACGGTAATGAGATGCAACATTTATTCAGAGACTGCTACTGTTCCAAATGCTTCTGGCATTAGTGCAAATGTTCAGCTTGGTTGAACATGAACTTGGTTGACCATCTGATGCAGTCTTTGCTCCCTAACTGGAACATGTGATGTTGCATGAGCACCAACATCTTGGCTGAGGACACTTTGCGCCTCAGACATTTCAAAAACAAATTAAACTGCACTGGAGACAAAATGTGACATTATATCTCCCCCAATGGGAAAAAATGTTAACATGTTTTATGAAAATATACTTTAATGACCAAATAGGAGATTAAATGGCTGTTTCTATCTGGCTTCCTGTGCGATAAAATATAAAAAGCCCCAGTGTTATCATGCATATAATGGTACACTCCACAGCTCCCTGTGTAAAAGCCTCCGAGTTAGGCTGTAAGTGGCTGTAAGTCACCAGGTTCCACGCATTTAACCCAACATCTGATTTATGAAAGCTACAGTTTCCACTCTGCATGTGTCAGTCATCTGACTCTCAGTGAGGACCACTTACGAGGAAGCGTTATTTTTTCAGAAGTTACAGCAGATAGACCATCTTATTCCCAGTAGTGGAGAGGAGGTGCTATGGAAAGTAGTAAGATGTAAGATGCCATGGTAAAGAATAATTTGTCTCTTGATTTCAGGGTCATATCAGAGCAAGAAGAGCAGAGCAGTATGGGAGATGTGTGGGCATTTTTTGCACACACGCTTGCCTAAAACACCTCAGAAGTAAACTGCCAGCCTGTACAGCCAATTTGGTTGTTATTAGGTCATTAGATAGCTGTTATCAGTGGTGATAACAGATATGCTTTAGTAGGGGCCTGCCACACCTACTATTAGGCTGAGAAGGCCATTATCAGTAGCCGAAATGAAAAGTTCCTCAAGAAAGGGCTTTAATGGGACTTTCTCTGAGTCCACGTCTAGGATGGGAGGAATGAGTGAAGGATGAGTCAAACACAGGACTTTTACCCAGGACGTAGGCTTCGAGTCTGACGTACAACAAATATTTATGTCCAACCATGATCTTTTCTAAACCTAACCACGTGATTTTGGTGCCTAACCCCAAGGAAAGTGACAGTGAAATGTAACAGTGTGGTAATGGCCATTGGATGGGCTGATAACGGCCCAGTAGAGCAATGTAGCAGGCCCCTACTGACCCATATCTCTACAGCTTATGACCACAGCCAGCTGACAACATCCTGATCAGTGTTACTTTAAAAGTAATCAAAGTATGTTACTGCGTTACTTTTTTTAAAAAGTAGGCAGTTACTTTACTGCGTTACTCCCTCAGTGAAGTAACTCAATTACTTTAAAAGTACTTCCAACGTTACTCCCTGAGAAAAGTAACTCAAGCACTTTTAAAGTACTTTTGAGTATTCTACATTTCCTATTGGGCAATGGACCACAGGGCGCTAAGCCTACATTTTTTTGTCTCCAAAATTAAAGTTATGGACCACTTGCCCTTCACTGAGATCCAATTCTCCCATCACAGCCGTCACTTTGACCAGTAGAAACACACAGCGATCTGCTGCCGTAGACACTGTGACAACAAAACCCCAGCGTTTTTAATATTTCCTCTAGGGATGTTACCACACAGAGTAAAAGGGGGAAATGATGGTGTGAAACAGCAGAGGCACTTTGTCAACCCGCTGAGTTAACGTTACTGTCATTAGCATAAAGCTAGCAAACAATGCTACATCCTCATGGTCGGGCATAAAGTAATAACATTAACAAATAGCGGCGGGGCTTTTACTCACCACAACTGCAGAGGCTCCCAGCTTCATTTGAAACAAACTACATTATAGACGCTCCGTTATTTATTAATCCCTCTGTGTGTTTATATATTTACTTTTTATCCGCTCCGTTGTCTTTATGAAGTTAACATATCACATTTCAAACTCAACACTTGTTTCAACTTAAAAGCCCCTTATAGCCTCGGCTGAGAGAATCCCTCCATTTTCTAAATAGGCTTTTATTCTGAAACATTTGTCAGAACTTCCTGTGGAAGATACAGTAGCTTGATAGTTTACGTTTGGCGCTTCAAATGTAGCTCCTGCCATCTGCTGACACTTTTAGGTGACTTCAACAACATGTCAGCTGGCACATGAACACACACAGTTCTGGCAGTGACTCAAATAATAGTGAAAGTAATAAAAATAGGACAAGAATAACCTGATGACATCACACACACCATAAAAGACGACGGGTGATAATTGGTGAGTACCAGCGTATAGCGTGTACCAGGCAAAATGCAAGTCCTGAGTCTGAAATATGTCTGTCAGCGAGTCCTACTCCACCTATTTAGACTCCACCTTAGACAACGGCAGCATTTATCCGACCACGTAGCGAGCCACAAGCTCCGTGACTTCTTTCGGACTGATGGGTTTAACTTTATCTCCGTTATTAAAACCAAACGACAGCTGTTGTTGTCTCGGAGCTGAAGGACCAGCGTTCTAAAAGTAACAGAAGTAACTGATGTCTTGTTTGAAAATGTACTTAAGTATTTGATTACTCAAACAGCAAACTGACGCATTAGGTTACTCGTTACTGCAAAAAGTAATCAAAGTACTCTAACGCGTTACTTTGTAACGTTACTTTGTAACGCGTTATACCCAACTCTGATCCTGATCGGGTCAGATTCAGAAATTCCTCTTCTTCCTAACCCCTGTTTCTAAAGTCATGTTTATAAGATAAGTTAGAATTACCTTACCTGAATTGCAAGTCTACTTAAAATGCAAACTACTCTGCTCCGCCTCCATGTGTCAGTACTAAAATTTGACTGTTTTCAGGGACAATTGTAGTAGAAGCAAGACTCTTCACATCATCATCAACTTCTGATTCAGGGCCCTTGAGCAAGCACCTGAACTCCTAACTGCTCCAGTAAAACTGCTCAGCAGCCAACAGCAGAAGAAACATTTGAGCTGCAGAGCTGTGAATGTGTAGAAATGTAACAGGCAGACGAGGACCAATACCTGATACTCTGCATTACTGGAAATCTTGGAGGTGTGAGAGGGTGTGAAGCCAGCCTCTAGATACATGATGACATGAGTCAGGATCCCTGAGGCCATGATGGAAGGAAAACATACACAGATAAACACAGATGACTCATTGCAGGGAGTTAGCTACACACCAAAAGCAAAAGAGGTGATGAGAGTATGATCGATGTTTGACCTATGCACTCCTAACATTTTATTCTAGCCTTGTGGTAGAGGTGCATTTTTCTTGGCTTGGGGGAACATGGAGTTTTCAGATGTGCTTGTTGTCATTTTAGATGCCACAGTATGTAACACTGTGTGGGTGGAATGTTTTTTTTTTAGTTTCATATGTCAGAGAAAGGTTTACTGACAGTATGTGCACTTTTTGGGAATATGATGAAGGCACAACACATAGCAATCATTGAGAGAGGGAAAACATCACTCAGTTGGTTTCCCCACCCACATGTCTTATCCACCCTATCAGTGGTGTTCCAGTCATCGCCACTTTCCAAGTTATTGCCACCCTCATTTGGTTACCCCTGTCCTTCCTCCACCTCCACCCTCCTCCCTCTCCCCTTCCTGTGTGACACAGACACATTTTGAAACACTTCTTATCGCTGGTTCTGTCAGCACTGACTGTGTATTTCAGTGTCAGTTTATTTTGTGTCAGTAGCTCGTGTTATGGCTGTGTTCAGTGTTTCATTATTAGTTGTGTGGGGTAAGAGCAGCAGCTGAATTACTGATTTAGTAACCCACAATTCACTGTAATACAGACATGACATAGTTTTTCCACCTGCCAACTACAGAAACAAAACAAATCATGTGGGCCAGAAATAATATTCAACCACATCATGTTACAGTTATGTGGTTAATATGTAGTAACAGTGCCTATACATGCTGTATATAAATCCAAAAAAAGAAACCAAAAAACAAAAGAAAGTCCTCCAATGTAAGTAATACCCAATTTATCTAGTCATACAACCTTTCAGTTTGAATATACATAGCCTAAATGTTGTATACAGATGTATGACTATCATTTTGTTCACCCACAAAGAAAGCCTATAAATGGGGATTTATATCTTCTTGTCTGCAGGGACAGACAATTTACATGATTGTAATTGTCCCTCCAACATTTCCAAGGCAACGAGTGAAACAGACTTAAGGCCTGTCTATTAGCAGCTATTAGCTTGCAGTCTCATGCCCTTGCTTGTCTCATGATGACAGTGAACACATCACAATATTGAATTCCAAGAGGGCTCAGTCAGCAAGTTCAGAGGGTGGACATTTGGATTCAGTCCCAGATGGCCACAACCAAAATGCCAAATTCAAGGCTTGAAAGCCACAATCCAGTGTAGGTGACATCACAATGGCTATGTCCCTTACTTCTTTTTTACCGTCCATGGTCTTCTGCTGTTATGTATTTATTGTACAAATAATAATAACCTTTGATGAAGAGGACAGTTAAGAATATGCTTTAGGGGAAAAAAGAAGAGAGAATGGTAAGAATATCCAGCTGAGCATCAAATGTTGGTTTCAAAATGGTTTTAAAAGCAGTCAGTTGGCCATTTTGTTCTGCCTGCACGTAAACTGATGGTTTGCCTGTCTGAAATGTGCCTCTGAACAAGGACTGAGTTGTATGATGCTTTTAGTTTCCCAACTTAACCAGGGTTTCCAACACATTCATTTAGGTGCACCGTTGTTAAATATACCATTCAGTTATTCACTGCTCCATGTTCTCCTAGCACAGAGTGTCCTCTCGAAACAGACAGAGCAGCAGGATGCAAGGTGCAGTGAAAAAGAAACCTAACTGTTTATTGTGCTGGGTGTAAAAGTTTGCATTCACTTACAGACAGCTGCCCTTTTCATCCATCGACCAGATCTGATCAGCTCTGATTGAAACAGATCAATAACCCACCCTGCAACTCCTCAAACTGCTGCAGAGGAAAAAAAGTTCTGCCTGCACTGCATGTCTACAAAGGGTAGACAGACAGATACACAAGGACCCCTCCCCCCGACATCTACCACCATGCATAGATTCTGATTCTGTGGGAAACTTCCAAGCCAGACTCTCCTCACAGTCCCTCATCCTTTTATAACAGGATGGATGT
Source organism: Epinephelus cyanopodus (assembly GCA_026686955.1). Lineage (NCBI taxonomy): Eukaryota > Metazoa > Chordata > Actinopteri > Perciformes > Serranidae > Epinephelus > Epinephelus cyanopodus. The sequence goes on from CM048914.1 coordinate 12,518,944, forward strand.
TCAAAGAAAAAAAGACTGACCCTCAGTTTTTGTATCCCCAGGTGACTTTCATGAAGAGGAAGTTTGGTCTGATGAAGAAAGCCTACGAGTTGAGCGTTCTGTGTGACTGTGAAATCGCCCTCATCATCTTCAACAGCTCCAACAAGCTGTTCCAGTATGCCAGCACCGACATGGACAAAGTCCTCCTGAAATACACCGAGTACAATGAACCACACGAGAGCAGAACTAACTCTGACATTGTAGAGGTGAGTGGCAGTGTCCTTTATTGCAGCGGTCTTCTCCACCTCATGTCATAATATCAGTGCTAGTGTTGCAGAGCTTTGACCCGACAAAACATGGCACCCAGCACAGTCTTATTAATGTAACATTTGTTTGTAGAGAAAATAGGAACTTTATTTTTCCTCTTTACTTTGCTGTGTGATCTATTGAAACCTTATATGCTGTTGCAGTGTCGTGTGTCAGCTATATGCAAATATGCCTCACATTCAACAAGCTATTTTGCATTGACACTCATGAAATGATAGAAAAGATTTGATATTTGATAGAGTTTCTCATTTGATAGTTCAGAAGAGAGCATTCATGGAGTTATTTTCCCATGTAAAAAAAGAAGAAAAGAGAAGAGAAAAAAGTAGTGAACGAGAGAAAAAATACGTATATAAACAAGCAAGAAGGAGAGAGAGAGCGAGAGGGAGCTTGTCATTATAAAACATAAAATGTTTTGTTTACTGTCCCATCAGGGCTGAAAATTCCTCAATATTTTTTGAAAGCTCTGATGCTGTTAACATCCATTTAGAGGTTTAAGGAAGGAAAGAACTACAGTTTGTATTTTAGAAAGATGAACTTCTAGAAAGCAGATGTTGTTTAGCAGCTGCTGCCATCAGTAATGTCTAACTTCTTTTAAAAATTAGGATAGTAGAATATATACTATGAAAAACATTTATTTTTGTCATTCGAGGGGAGACATAAATGCCTAACTTCAGGTACAGGACAAAATACAGGCCAATACTATCTGTAACAATGGTGAGGTAGGAGAAACGGACAGGAATATCCCTGTACGGCTCAGGAAGTAGAGTAATTTAATGCTGACTTATATGGTACACAACAAAAGGACCTCAAGAGACAACCAGGACTTGATGTGATAATACTGATTAAAACCCTGTAGAAATTTAAGCCCTAAAGTCAAATGAAAGCAATAAAATAATAGGCAAATACAAATGAGAACATCCAACAGTAAACAAAAAGAATTAAAAATGGCAAAAGTAGAATATAAATAGTTTTATTATCATTAAAATGCTTTCAGTGAAACATGAAGGAGGACATCTTGGGTTGCACATGCTACAAATATGGAGTTTAGCAATGACCAAATTTGGCAAGATCGTCAGCGTCGCCAAAATGTGACAAAGGTTTTGCTAACGCTTTGCTATATATATATATATATATTGTTTAATGCTGCATTCACATCAAATCAAGCAGACGGCAGACTGACACCTTCTGAACAGCACTGGAAAAACAAACAGTGCAACGAAATGGCAGGACGGTGAAATTAAACACACATGACTATATGTTGTGATGTTGATGCTGTGTTGTTAGCAAAGAATGCAGTGAAATATCTGAATTAAATTTTTTCTGAGTTTATTATTTTATGTAATTTTTCGAATCCCCCGTGATTTCTTTGTGTGTGAGAAAGCTATCTATCATCTGATTGTAAATTCCATCGCAGAGGCAAAAGGTTAAAGTATTTAAATTTGAAAAGCAATGCTGTCCACTCTCACTGTCACCAGTATTCTCTGCAGGCCTCCCCTAATCTTACCGTCCCGCTCTTGTCCACTTAAATGATATCTGGTTTGCATGCTACTGTCTCCCTGACTCCATGTGAATGCAGCATAAGTGTGATAAAGAGTCATTTTTACTAATTAGCATTGTCATAAAAAGAGGAAAAGGTAAGTATGTTGCAGCTGTAAGGCTTGTTAGATTGTTCATTTTTAATGAGGAAACATGTCAGACCTGTTTGTTGAGTGGCTGAAAAGACATTAACGTCAACATAAGAAATGGCAGTAATGGAGGAACATCTGCTCCATCAGACTTTCACCGTACCTTTTTTTTTTTTTACTGTGGAAAATCTGCACAGCAAGATTTTGCAGTGCTGACACAAACTGTATCAACCTAAAATGAAGACTGAGATTTTAACATAATGAATTTGCAGGAAATACATAGAAGACATCTAATAGGTCTGTCTTCCTGCCTCGGATAATGCAAATCATGTTTGAGACTGTTTATTAAGCATTAACACACACAGCAGTCAAAGCCGGCCCAAACAGTAGATGTTTTCGGTGATGAGATAAAATCTAGCTGGTCGCCTGTTCTGTGGGATCCTGCTGTTGCATCATGGTCCCTGAGCAGCGCTGTCCTGTCTCTCACAGCACGTACTCAATGCGGCTGCCATTAAAAATGAATGGCCATCGTGACTCACGTTCTGGCTGTTTATGTAAGCTTCTAATGTGTGTGACTTGTGGAGAGCTTGAATTTACTGCTCCCACACACACACACACTGAGAAACTGTCCACTGCAAGGGAAGCTAAACTTCCCAAACTAACTGTTTATTTTCATAAGGCCTCTTCGTTCTTCCTGATAAAGCTTTACTGTTAAAGTTTGTTTCATGAGAATCCAGCCAGCCGTGTAAGAAGAATCACAGACTCAAACTTAACCTTTCCATGTAAATCTAACATCATTTCTCAGGGGCAATATGACAAAATAAACATGAAGCCGATACAGGCTTAGGGATGAACAGGAACATGCATGTGAAACAGTTAAGCCTCTTAAAAGACCACAACTGTTGAATGCTGAATTCATCCTCTTAAATGTGGCAATAGTAGTGGCAGAGGTGGTATTATGCTTCATCAGTATAGCCATTATGATTCTAAATAGCATAATCAAGGCTGGAAACCACATGCAGACACCTGTGTCGGCTGTGATAGCCATTAGCCTGGCTCCATTTGCCTGCTTCAAGCTCTTATTTGTTTTTTTCCCACAAATGCCACGCAGACAGACAAGCTGGTTTTTAAAGTCTGGAAAGTGAGAGGTTGATCTTTTGCATATCAGTCAGCCCATTTGCAACATTCTAGCATGTGATTTGACTATGAATAAAGTAATACGCCAGTGGCTGCAACAGACTTCCCATATCGTGACGGACCGGCAGAAACCTGCTTTGGAATTATTGTTGTTGTTTGATGGAACATGATGTTTGCTGATGATTATCTCTCTGGCAGAACAAGTTTTTTTGTCACACACAAGCAGTCTACACATCCAGCAAATACTGTATCTCCTAACTTTTGTAGTAGTGTAAATTCCCCCTCTAGAAATGTGTCTGCTATGATTAACAATATGTATAACATATTTTTCCCACATAAAAAGTAAACTGGGGAGATCGGTCTGGTTATAGGAGAGTAGCGTTAGATTGAGAGGTGCACATCAGGATGGTTTGCGTGAGCGGTACAGGAAACACGGAAGAGATTAGTAGCCTTACATGTCTGAGCCTCAGCAGACCCAGACTCAGGCAAGGAGTCTGTTGTGCATATATCAAAATCACAAGTTAGCATCTTTTCATTAGGGCCCGAGCCGAACGCTGCATAGCAGCGGGTGAGAGCCCTATTGTTTTTGCTCGGATTATTCTGGCAACTTTTTCGCATTTTTCAGGGCTTTACTGTGCACGGAAAATGCTGAAATTCGGCACGCTGCTTGAGTCCGGCAAAAATTGAAGTATTGTAATGGTTGCGCACATGTCCAAAAAAAAATGGCTCGCCGGCACCCCCTATAGGTTGTCACGCCCGGCGAGTTCTTCGTTGGGATATGAAATTTTGCAGGTGCGTAGAGCTGCTCAAGACCTTCCATTTTGCTCCTTGGACTTTTCTCTAAAATGCACAGGGAAGGAGTTATGAATTTTTTTATGAGCAAAAATATGATGATTTATGGTTTATGGTTCAATTTTTCCTCCAGTCATTATAGGGTTGTTTCTTCCAAACTTGGTGTCAGTGTGATCATAGCGACACAGCAGATTTTTAAAAAATAGCCTGTCCAAATTGACGCCATGTGCTCTGACCCCTAGGGGGCGCCGAAGTTAGAGGTAATTTTTCAAACGATTAAGGTGCCAGAACTCAGTCATTGTTGCTGTAAAAAATCTGAAAATTTCTGGGATGATGGGCCTCTTGGTCCTCAACGTATAGACAGTGATTCATTTCTGTGCTCAACAGCGCCATCTAGGAAATCCCAAAAAAAAAACACTTTTTTCTTGTCATGCACAGCTCCTACGGACTTTGCAGTAGAGATGTCCAAAGTAGCTCAAAAAATCACAAACGCCTTGTACTTGATGGCCAATTGCATTTCATAGCTCCTCGCCAAAGGGCGTGGCCATCAGGGCGCCGCAAAGTTGGGCGTGTCTCGGAGACCATAAAAGTGGGCATAAGTCTGTCATACGTGGTCCCACCTCCACTAGATTTTAGTGGTTTATTAAAGGTTCAGCCCCGCACGCATTGACACCAAACTTACCTCCATATGTTGTAGCGCCAACTAGTGGTAAAGACTAACGTGTTATTGCAAATTTTGGCTTATAAGTCCTTCTAAATTGATGCGATCAGACTGAAATTTGGTCACAGCGTGCCTGGTGCACAGCTGAATGTAGAAAAAAATCTGAAAGACGTTTCATACAACTGCGGCATGGTGGCGCTATTTCACATTTCAAAAAAGTAGCCTTCTGCCACATGGCCTAGGAATGTCACAGCCACATGAAAATTGGTACACAGGTCAGTTGTGGCGTCCTCTTGATGATTCTAAAGTAAAAATGGAGACACACCCAAAAATGGCTCAATAGCGCCATCTAGACATTTTCAAAAATTAAGCCCCGCCCCTGTGTGCGACCCACAGCTATGAAATTCAGTAGGATTATGAAAGACCCCAAGACCTACAAAAAAGCCTCTTGGACCCATGGGCCATGCCCTACAGGAAGTCAGCCATTTTGATTTGAAAGTTCGTTTTTCCATTTTTCGGCTCATTTTTAGGGTATTTTCAAAAATGCACTCCTCCTCGGGATGTAATGCTAGACAGCTAAAACTGCTGTCCTGCTGTACCCACACTAATGACCTACAAAAGTTGATCAAAGCTTTAATTTGCTGCACATATCAGGAGGAGCATTCTCTTCAGAATTGCTGTGTGCAAGTGGTGATACAATGAGAGGTGAATCTATAGCACCTGCTGCTGCCACTGTTACTTCATCTAGTCAAATCTCCTGCAATTGCTTAAGGAGTATTCCAACTACTTGTGTGTGCTGCTAATTGTTTATCAGCTCGATTCGTGTCATTAATTATCAATTACACTGAATGATGCACTACAGTTGCAGCCAATGACCTAATTGCAGCTACTTAATTAAGGCTATGCAATTAATCCATCTCATTTCCTATCATATCTCTTTGAGGTCCACACCAAAAAATCCAACTGAAGAAAACTACACATGCTTCATCACATAAATACAACAAAAGAGAATTTTTTACATGTCAATTTTCTTGCTGATTGCTTCATAACCTTTACTGCTACTCATTACATTATCAGTATGTGACATTGTGTCGCCCCACACCTTTCTTTTATCTTTTCATGTTCACAATGTTATGTTACCTACAGTCTGTATTATGAAACGTTTGGAGGACATATGAAAAAATGACATGTGGCAGTCAAAGATGTCAATCTTATGTACATGCTTTGATGCACACATGTGCATGGCACACACATACTAGTTAGTGTATTAAGTTGGAATTGATTTGTTAGTCCACTATCTTAAAGCAATTGTCTTACAGGCAATGGATGTAAACTAACACCACATCAGCCCAGACAGGTTTAAGGTAGTGTACAAGCTGCCTCGGCACGTCAAGCCCAATCAACTCCTGTTACCATGTAGATGGTAGTAGACAAGCAACGACCACTCCTGGCAACATGAGGCAGACCACGCACACACACATACACACAGACACACACACACACACGTACACAGACATACACGTGAGCACACACCCACACACACACACACATGCACAGACACAGATGCGCACACAACTACACAGATACACACTTTTATTTGAGCATCACACACACAGACAAGTACAGACACACATGTGCATACATCCACACACCCACTCAAACACCAACATATGCTGGACAAAACAGATATAGCTAATCATAATGTGACCACAGATAGTTACATATGAACAATATTTATTTCCTGGATATTGTACAAAAAACGCCTTCATGGTCACTAAAGTATGTGGGTATGATTCTAGCAGAGACGTTGAATTGTGTCTTTTTTGCGTAGACATGATCTATCAGTGTGTTTTTTTCTGTAGTTGAACTTTGCACCCATTGGCTGTAACCCTTCTGCTTGAAAAAGTTGATGAGTGTGTTTGATTTGTGAATGTCATCGTTGAAGTCTCCCATCAGCACAATGTTATTTGATATATTATCCAGGAGACTCATTAAATGTCCTAAATTTGTTTTAAGAGTGTCCATTGAGTATTTGGGAGGTCTGTAGATGATAACAAGTAATGTGTTGTGTGCAATGCAGTTGAAAACACAACGCTCCAGATTCACACATGGCATGTGGATATGCTGAAATGCTACATTATTCAGAGTGTACAAACCAACACCTCCATGCTTTTTGTATCTCAATTCATTGTCACTGTAAGCATTACAACGTGGAAAGCTGTGAAAAGAGTAGTTAGCAATTTGGAATGACTCTACAGGAAAATCTGTTGTAAGCCATGTTTCAGTCACAGCAATGCAGTGAGGCTGCATTTGCTGCGTGCATTTAGCCAAGTCTGAAACGTGTCCTTGCAAACCCTGCACATTCATGAGGAAGACAGAGAACGTGTTGGCAGTGATTTTGTGTTCGACAACAGGACGCAGGAATGATGGCATCTTTTCTAAAGCATCTTTAATGTCTTCTTTGCAGTAGATACTTTTCTCTCGAAAGTTTTGAATGATTAACCCAGCCAGAGTTGTAACGCGACTCAAAGCCACATAGGCTTGTCCACCTGCAAAGACTTTGCTCAAAGAAATGACGGCGTTGTTGACTGTGAGACCTTGGACTTTGTGAACAGTACAGGCCCAAGCTAATTTAAGAGGAAGCTGTCGGCGCATTCCGCCTTTCTTTGTGACCTGCTCCTCCTCAGGTTCAATAGGTGTAGACCCAAGCAAGTGAGGTGCAGCCACTGTCAACATTTGCCTTCTAAGCTTGCCAACACTGTCATCATCAAATTTCACAAAGACTTTCTGTGGAAAGGTTTTGTGGGTGGAAATAAATGACATCAGTTACAGAACCACAAACACCATTGACCAAGCCATCACTAACATCAATATTCTTACATAACATAACGCGAGCACCTTGTCCCAAAGACAAATGAGCAGGTAGACATGTATTGTAAGTAACAGCGTGTTGTCCGTGCTTTAGTTCTAGCTGGTTAGTTTTAGGATTATTGACATAATCCTGAGCATCTATTCTCACAATGTCAGGACAGAGCCTGTGAAGTTTTTCTAAATTGTGGTCCCGGACCTGTGCGTTTGTAGGAAATATATGCAAAGCCGAGCTCTGTTCAGCAGTTTCACGGCTTTTCAAAGTTTCCACATCAGCTGTCAAGAGGGCAGTGTCCTTGCGATGAGATCTTTTCCTGTTTAAAAGGTCAGCAAATGCAACGTCCTTCTGTCGCACAATGTCTTTTAATTCCACCATTTTAAACAAACTCCAGAGGTCAAGTCCAAAATTTTCAGTGTAAAGTGGTTTGCCTTTAACTGGAGGTAACTGATAAAAGTCTCCAACAGCTATAATACTGACATTACCAAAGGGTGCGTCAGTGCCAGTTTGTTTTAGTTGGCGAAGCCGTCCATGTATGTAAGCTAACATGTTGTGATCAACCATTGAAATTTCATCAATAATAACAACTTTGACATCACAATATTTAGCACGCAGACTATTCAGCTTTTCCTCCCCTAAAGGTGTGTAAGGTAAGCGAAGGTGCTTGCCGATACTGAATGTACTGTGAATGGTTGTTGCCTGCAGATTGAATGCAGCAATGCCTGTTGGAGCAGTCAGCAAAACACTGATGTTGTCAGGGTTGCGGCAGTGTGGTGCAAGCAACCTGCTCAACTCATATTGAATGGCTTTAACTAGGTGAGTTTTACCAGTCCCAGCACCTCCTGTGATAAACAAGTGAAAAGGTTTTGGTTTTTTACCATGTAAGTCGCACCACTGTTTTATTTGAAAGAACACCTGTGCTTGTAGTGGATTCAGAGAGCGTTTTAACTGTAAACCCTCCTTCAGAGGCAAAGTGGTACTTTTAGTTATGTTAGCTACCTGTGTGGTAACTGCCAAGTCTGGGATGTTAAAATCAGGATTTTCATCCTCTTGAACAATTTTGGCTTGTTCCTGGATACTTTCTAAGCGTTGGACTTCTTGCTCAGGACACATTTGACCCCATGCATCCTCAATGGCTCCATCTAAAATAACGGCATCTATGACTTTTTGTAAATCTTCAGCCTCTCATTCATATTTGAGCCTGTTAGAGTCTACAATTGCTTTGACAGAGTGCAGTTGTCCATCACAAAACCGTACATGTCCACACAAGTAAAAGTTTTCAAAACTGTTAAAGTTTTCAGGCTTTAATTGTGCATCATTACGATATGGAAGGAAGAGCTGTAAGAGACTCTGGTAAAAACGCTCTGGCTGTTTCGTAGCAGAGAATCGTGCATATCTTACAACAGCAGGCTGCGATCTTGTACGTTTTAAGATGTAACCGCAATTGTTCTCTAACATGATTCTGTTGGGCGATCTGTCGTCCCTGCTCAGAATACGATACTCAGAGGCAAACTCAACCACGCACATGTCCTCAAAAGTACTGTCTCTGGGCCGGCTCTTGTATCGATCCACAAAGCTAGTCATCCACATGTCACTGTCAGTGACATTCCCATTTGCTGCCTTTTGCTGTAAGACTTTTATAGGCAAACTCATTCTTACTGGGTGATCTCCTGTTGGAACAAAAAGCACTGCCCTTGATGTTTCCTTTAAGTGCATACCTGTGAGTCTGTAAACCGCTTCCTGATTACTGACATCTCTGTGATTAAAGTAAACCTTGCCCATCTTTTTCATAGCTTCTTTTGCTTGTAAGTTGCCTTCATTAGTTGCTTCGCGATGTGCATTTGCTAACAACAATCCCATTTGTCTTTCTGACTTTGAAATATAGGAAATGATGTAAACTATGCAGGCATAAGCATCTGCCACAAACTGTATGTCCATGTTTGCATTCCAAGCGGATAGTAAGATCGTATTAAATGGATTAATCCACTGCTCGTTTGGCTGGCGTTTCATTACAATTTCTGTTTTTTTTACCCAAAAGTTTGTATGCGTGTTCAAAGGCCTCCTGGTTTGTTTGTAAATGTGCAAACATCTCTTTAACACTGTTAAATGTTGCAGAATCACCAGACAATTGGGCTGCAAGTTCTGTGAGTAATTTACGTGCATCTTCTTTCTCTTTTCTGATTTTTGTATCCTTTTCTGATTTACCGCATGTGCAGGCGGCTACTACACCATTGCTGTCAGGTGGACAAATACAAGGCGTGTCTTCCTCCTTAGGATTACGTGAAATGAATGTTTTGGCTGAAACTGGCTTTGGGAAATTAAAGCGACATTCTTTTTTCCCCTTTTTACAGGTTTTAGAATGTTTCTTTGAGTGCTGCTTCACTGACAAAACCTTATCCAATAGATCATCATCATGTGATGGAAGACCACAAGAGATGTATTGATCTATAAATTGGACAACTTCTTCATCAGTGTTGTAGTCAATCAAAGGTGCGTCCTCAATCCAGAACAAGCAATGGACGTGAGGTGAACCACGCTGCTGAAATTCTATTCTATAAAAGAAATCCTTAATCTTCCCGATTGGATGAATTGAAGACATAAGAACCTCTTTTAAAAACACATGCCACAGATTGTCAAAAAATCTAGCAGCATGTACAGCATGGCGTTTCAGCAAATCACACCGGTCTTCCCAAGACAAGTCTTGCACTTGTTCTGTTCTGCCTTCAATCCTAAGAATGCTCTCAAGAAAGTCCTCCCATCTCAGGTCGGCTGCAGAAAAGGAGCAAAACCATGTAGGGATGCCAAGTTGCCGCACCATCGCCAGTAGATCTTTTTGCGCAGCCTGCCAGTAGGCTGGTGTGCCTCTGACAGGCTTAAGGAAGCGGTAACAATCGTCATTCTGGAAAAGTGACTGGACACTCTGCTCATTGTGAAAAAAATCACTCACAGACTGAGGGGTTTGACCCTGTTTACCTTTGCGCAGTGCAATTGATACACTGGAAATAACTTTATCTAGTTCGTAGTGATACAAAGCATAAAATATGTATTCTGCATTTTGTGCAAATCGGCCATCAGCATGCAAAATTCGGTTATTGTAGTAACGAGCCAAACTAATTGGAACAGTACGTTTAGCATAAAATGTACCACTACCTTTAGGAAACAGTTGTGGAAAACACTTTGCCTCATTCTCTTTGTCAGCCAACAACTTGATGGGGTTGTTGCCTTCAGCAGGTGCAATATGTAAAATGCCATCTAGACATTGATCTAATGTCTCTTGTCCGATGTCGACTGGATACAGACATGTATCTTGAAACATACAGTGCTGCTGTCTGTCATGCAGAAGCTCGTCTTCCCCAGTGGAACCTGCAGCTTCTTCCACATGTTCATCATGTGTAAACACCTCCTTGTCTACAGCAAAGTCATTTTTCCACGTTCTATTTAATTGAATGTTTTTATACAATGGGTTGTTTTCTTTTAAATACTCAAGGGCAAGTTGAATGTTTTTAGGATTAACGAACTCATAAATGTAATGTCCCTTATATGCTAATTTGCGTTTGAACTTAACGCGTATCAAAGACGTGTCTGTTTCTGTATTTGGTAGCAGGTTTTGAGTCTGAACAATGTTAGCTGGTACACAGGTTACAGGACCATGCACACCATTCTGTCCACCTTTGGGGAGAGCTAACATTTTCTGAAATGGAATATTGATTGCAATTAAATGTTGTTCTAAGCGGTTTAAACGTGCAATTTCATCTGGAATATGATCAAGTCCAAGAGTGTTGGCTACACTCTCAGCTGGCATATGACCTCTAATTATCTTGCTGTTACATGTGTGGCAAATCCAGAGTTTACCTCTGGGTGAAGAGAACAGCGGGCAGGGCAGCATGCACGTAGTATTACAAATATGCAAGTATGTTTCAGTAATACATTTGTTGGCCATTTCAGATGCACATAGATCCGCCAAGCAACGGTATGTCTCCTTTTTACAAAGCACAACTTGATTGCTAAAAAGTGTTCTGTGACATACACAACACACAAAATCAGGCCCATTTTTCACTTTGTGTGAAAAGTTTTTTAAGACAGCATCTATTTGATTTAGACATAATGTCTTTTTTTGTCTTCGTAATTTGGTAGCTGCTATGATTTGTTGTCTAAAAGTGGGATTTTCTTTGTACTTTTTTGCGGTTCTTAGTTTGACATTTTCTTTATGCAGCACATTTTCACGGTATTGTAATTTACTGAGAGCTTTAACTTTCAATCTATGCGCAAAATTCTCTTTGTATTTACGTTTACTGAAATCTTTAACTTCTAGCCTATGTGCCAAATTCTCTTTGTATTTACGTTTACTGAGATCTTTAACTTCTAGCCTATGTGCCAAATTCTCTTTGTATTTACGTTTACTGAGATCTTTAACTTCTAGCCTATGTGCCAAATTCTCTTTTGTATTTACGTTTACTGAGATCTTTCACTTCTAGCCTATGTGCCAAATTCTCTTTGTATTTACGTTTACTGAGATCTTTAACTTCTAGCCTATGTGCCAAATTCTCTTTGTATTTACGTTTACTGAGATCTTTAACTGCTAGCCTAAATGCCAAATCCTGTTTGTATTTACGTTTACTGAGATCTTTAACTTCTAGCCTATGTGCCAAATTCTCTTTGTATTTACGTTTACTGAGATCTTTAACTGCTAGCCTATGTGCCAAATCCTGTTTGTATTTACGTTTACTGAGATCTTTAACTTCTAGCCTATGTGGCAAATCCTCTTTGTATTTACGTTTACTTAGGTCTTTCACTTTCTCCTTATGTGCCAAATTAGTGCAATATTTAGTTTTACTATGTTGTTGGACATTTTTTTGGTGTTCTGCATTTAGCTGATATTTCAACTTATTAGGCTTTGTACTTTATACTTATGAGCAATATTCAGTGCATATTTAGTTATACTCATCAATTTGACACGGTTTTGGAAAGAGACATTAGACTTATACTTTAGTATACTTTTGTGCTTTTGTTTTTGACGAAAGTGTACATTGCTATGGTACTTAGACTGCATTTGCTCAATGTTTTTGCGCTGGAAATATTTAGTTTTGAAGTACTTTTTGTGTGTATTCCTGTTTGCTTTGCTGTTTGACTGTATCGAACATCCTCTTAGTGAGTAAGACATAAGAGGTTTGTTAGTTTGACACATGTTTGCACAATCATTACCATCTTTATTGTGAATACACACAACTGCTTGAAAATGATTTTCATCTTGCTTAATGTAGATAGCATCGTTAATTACATTGTCAGTCTTATTTGTATATATGTGCCATTCACCACCACGATAGCAAAACAGATCAACACCGAGACATTCTGCTGTGGCTTTGATCTCCACCTCTGTAGCGTGATATTGCACATAATTCACTCTTTCATGTGCAATGTACTGTGACACAGATGTATACTTATCACCAAGAACAGCCATAAAATCTGAGTTGTGATCCTCCATGTACCAACAAACAGCTTTTCTGAGCTTTTTATGCCACTGATCTGAGCCACTAATAACATGAGTAACAGCTCTAAAGAAGCTGCTACTGTCTGCTGTAATGTTTTGTGTTTCACATATGTCACCCAGTGACACAAACCTGCTATCTGTAGTGTTGCATGTACGTCTGTCAACAAAAGGCATGTCAACTTTACGACATAAACACTCAGCTGTAGCATTTGACAAAGGTCTAAACGTTATGTCACTTTTACACCTTGAAAGTGAATCCTGCATGTTAACAGTGGGTGCGTTGAGTTCAGTGTTATTAACTACCAACTTACTGGATGAGTTTTCAGTTTTTCGAAAAGTATATGTAGGAGCCTGTTTTCCTTGATTACCACAGTAACCGTAACAACTGTCCTCCACATTGATGTGATGAACACACATGACAACCTCATAGTGATTATTGCAGTTTTCTAAATAAATAGCCTCCTGTGAGACTTTGTTAGTGTTGTTGGAGTATTCTATCCAGCGGTTATCAAGAAAAGTAAAAATACTTATACCTAAACAATCTGCAGCTGCCTGTATCTCTATCTCAGTAGCCCAAGTATTCACATTTGTCATCCCTGAGCTGCTCAAATAGTCACTGGCTGACAAACACCCACTCCATAACAGACTGTGATAACTATGTGGATATGCTTGGATTTGGTTACAAACAGCCGCTCTAACTTTTTTGTGACACCTCTCTGTGCCAGCTACAACAAAGCCAAGAGCCCTGAAGAAACAATTACCATCACCTTTAATCTTTTTCTTGGTACAAGGAGATCCTAATGGCCCCACATATGAAGAACACAGCTGTGACTTACTGCAACCAAGCTTTTCATGTATGTGCTTACAAATCTGTTCACTAGTTTCTACAGTCAGAGGATTAAAAATCAATTCTTTTCCTGCAAATTCACCTAAGACAAACACGCCCTCTTCATCTCTGTCAGTAGCACTATTTGATGATAAGAATGCACAAGGAGACTCTGCTGAGACAGCTGTCAGACCATTTGAGGTTGATGTATTAACAACATTACAATCATCTGTACTAAGCACTGCGACATCCTTTGACTGTCTGCAAATGAACTCTGTTCCTGCACAATCCCCAACAATAACCACATTTGTATCACCACTATCACTAACAGCAGTCGATGGCACAGCTCTCACTACAACATCTGAGGCAGCAGCACTAACCACAGCACACTCGCCACCTGTAGTAGCAATAACTGAGGCGTCCTTTGACTGTGTACATAGCAACTTTGTCACAACACAATCCCTAAAATCCACAACATTTGCAGCACCACTGTCAGTGGCATCAACTAACGGTGTAATTAAAGACATGGGCTTTGTTGTGACAGCCGTCAGAACATCAGAGTCACAGATAGTAAGAACATCACAGCTATTCCTGACAGCACCTTTAGATGTATTGTGTGCCTGTGGTTGTACACACAATTGCACGTCAACACCACACAGCTCAAATTGTTGATTTTGGGCTTTAACACTTTTGGTCAACCGTAGAACATGTCTATAAACAGCTTTCAAGCCATTCCAATAAGTCACCACACTTCTGCCCCTAGAGTCCAACAGACCTTGTGAATTGCGCGCATGTGAATCGACAACAGCAAATTTGTCACCAGACTGAAAGAGTGCACATGTGCTCCCACCGATAGTGAGAAGAGCGCTTTTGTACTTAGCAAAAACACTAGTCAAACCATCATGTAAAGATTTGTTGAGACTACAAACAGGCAAAAAATCTGTCTTGTTAGGAACACCAAACACAGAAGCACCATACTGAAACAGAAAGGTTTTGCCATCAATTGTTTCTGTTTGTGGAAGCTGATTAAACATCAAAGCACCTCTACTTTGACCTTTTTTGTGTATGGCACTGTAGACACGATCACCCCAGACTAATGTGTTATCCAAATATCTTGGACCCCATTTAAAGACACTGTGTTCAAGATTCCTAGCAATTGCCACCAAGCCTATAACCATGCACTGAACACCAGGAAATCGGAGCTGACTACTACCCTGATGAAATGTACCACGAATGAACCGAGCAGGAGAGGATACATGGCTAAAAACCCCAACTCTACCTGTACAACCCACAACAGGAAGTGAAGCAGCCGTACATGAAGGAGAATCAGAACAAACGACATCAGCAAAGGTGCGCATACTTCCTACTGTATGACTGTGAGCAGCAGCAATGTTTTGAGACTTCCCTCTCAACAGAGAGGAATCACTACCGTAATGTATTGTGTTGCCAATACAATCACCATTAGAAGAAGAATACTGTGCAAAAGCAGCTGATGAGCCTGTAGAACTCCCTTCACCAGACAAAACACCCTCACAAGTAGAATGTGAAGACCATCTACCATCAACACCAGCATCAGCAAAGCCCTCAAACCCCCCTTCAAAAAGAGGGACACCTTCAGAACTAGAAGTAGCATGAAAATTGACAGTACCAACTGACATCTCACAGCCACCTCCAACATCAGGGACAGATATAGTACCAGACAACGAATGCAAACTACCAGCAGCAGCAACCATATCAGACTCACTTTCAGTAGCAGCAGAAAAAGGAGCAGAAAGAGCCTGCACACCAGCAGCAGCAGCAAAGCCCTCAAAGCCCTCTACAGCAGCAGAAACAGGCTCAGGAGCAGAAGAGGCACATGCTCTTACTTTTTGGATGCTCTTCATCACCTCCTCATCGCTAGAGCTGCTGTACGAGAGAAGTCTCTTCCTCCTTGGCACATCCTAACATGAAGACATACCAAAACATTACTTGACATGTATAGTTATCCAAAATCAACTATTTGTTTTCATATTATGTTTCAAACCTACCTGAGCCATGGGGCTCATGGATGTTTGTGGTGAGGGCAGTGCTGGCCAGGCCTCCTCATCTGCTATGACAATGGCATCACTCTTTGCCCTCCGCTTTACATCTGTTGCCTGCAGCAATAATTCATAAACACAAACATAAGTACATTATTCTGTACACACTAACTACATAATAGATGATAAAGTTAATATCACACTAATACATACCTGCTTCCTAGCAGATCCACAAGCCTGGTCACCAGCACCCTTCCGTGGCTTCACATGCAGCAACTGTTAATAAACACGCACATGAAATGTGTATATTTAAACATGGTAGCACAAACATCGCAAACTTTTATGGAAAGTCACAATCTAATATTACCTTCGTAGCATGTGAAGGAGCATCCTCAAGGTCAGAGGGACAGAACTTGTCCATGACCTTCAGCACCTCTCCACTGAATCGCACAGGATTCAGTGGGACAAAGCAATCACGCAGCCCAAATCGTGCCACCTAAAACAAAGTTGACATTATAATTACAATGTAACAAAATAGCTAGACAAATATCTGCATGTACAACATGAACATGACAGCATCACTAACCTCTTCCCTGTGCTGGCGCTGTTGTTGCCGCTGTCGCCTCAGAATAGCTTGGCGGCTCCCCACAACAATCTTCTTTCTCTGTTAAAAAGCATGCATGGTTAATATTTTACAAAGGCATCACATCACTACAGACTGACATTAAATATAACACATTGTCATTACCTTGCATTGCCTGCCAGA
This sequence comes from Epinephelus cyanopodus, assembly GCA_026686955.1. Lineage (NCBI taxonomy): Eukaryota > Metazoa > Chordata > Actinopteri > Perciformes > Serranidae > Epinephelus > Epinephelus cyanopodus. Next base: position 12,535,429 of record CM048914.1, read on the forward strand.
AACCTGCCACGCAAACGGGTCATCCACTTGGGGCTCAACATCATACCCAATCATAACCACCCTTGGTGGCACACGGCTAGCAGGGGATGGAGGAGGAGAAGGGCTGCTAACAGCAACCTCCACAGGCACCAAAGACTCCAAAAAGCAGTAGGCAGCTTGACACAACTGAGTTGCCAGGATGGGACTGCCGTCAGCATCACTCAGGTGCACCTGAAAGAAAACATACAAATAATGAGGTCAATGACATGTTTACACATATCACTCACACACATATTCATCAACACAATTAACTTACGCCATCTCTGCACCACAGATCAAGTCGCTCAAAGGGGAAGTGCTCATCAGCAGTGTAGTACTTGAGCCCTGAATTTGACAAAAAGAATATACACAAAATGTTACATGATATCACACTTTACCAACATATCTACAGAAAACTACCACATCACTGATTACATATTTACCCATGCGAGCAGCAACTCTGTGCAGCTCCTCACGCATCAGCTTCTGATACGCAGGATCCACCGTCAGACGTGGCACAAAGTCATGCACAAACACCTTTAAAAAAACACACAGATTACAGAGATTAAATACAACCACAGACTATGTGACTCCCAAGACAAAGGGATGCAGATCTTCAAACACACCTGAGAGCAGCACTCCTGGGCTGTACGCAGCAAGCCAGCAAACTCAGCAGCCACACTGTCAATGGTTCCAGCAACAAGTTCGTTGCTGGGGGCCATGACGCAAATAGCATCAGGCTCACGGCACAACTTCGCCTGCTGCAGCTCAATGCGCAGGTCCTTTGCAGTTGCCCCGCAAACAGCAAGGAACCCAAAGGAGATCTGCGACCAAGGGAGAGGCACAAAGCCATCCACAAAAGGTCTCAGATGGGACTCTCCCACAATCAGCACAAACTAGAAAAGAAACAGAAATACATTAGAAATGCAATTACACAAGAAGAAAAACACCTCTCATCCATGACTACACTTTACCTTCTTTTCTGATGGGGGAGGCACAACGAACCGGTAACGATGGCCTGTCAGCTCAGACTTGTCCCAGAGCTTCACACGATGACGACAGCCAATACCAGCACGACCTATGAACAATGACCACATAGTAACTTACTTTCATTCCTCTATAAATAACAATCAGCTTCACCTGACCTTTATTTCACTTACCAACAAAGGGGTCAGCTGGTGGCTCCTGAGGTCCAGACAGCAACAAAACACGTTCCTCAGCTCTCCGCCTGCGTGTAACCTCAGCACGCCTATGCCCACGCAGCCTCGGCATCTGTACAGAAAGATATTTGTTTCAGATCATACACATGTGATATTCACACCAAAATCATCAGTACAACCTTTTACATACCAACAAGGACGGGCTATGTCACTGAGCATTAAAAAACTAACCCAATAGCCCATGCTAACACACATCCACACACACACTCACACAGACACACATCAAAAACGCACATAAACAGGCACACACACATGCAGCATGCAGACACACACACACACACACAAACATACTACTAATATTATTTATCTCATGAAAACTCATCCAATTACCTTGAATGCTTAATACAGTATGCAGATATCATTGCAACACATTAGAAGATGCATAAACAGACACCAACAAATAAAGACACACAACCACACACACATGCACGCACAAACACATGGCTGCGCCACACACAAACACGCACGCACATACTAACCCATTGTAACATATGCTTACCGTGTAGATAGGTTCTTTGTCACGCAGATGTAGCTACAAACTCAAGAAAAAAAACCTTTAAAAGATCCAAGCAATGCTGTGAAAACAACAGCACAAATACTCGATGCAAAAAAAATCCCAACCTGAAGAAAAAGTTCACAAAATTCTTCTCAGAGACAAATGAATCTCAGCTCCTTGACCAGCTAAACAAGTCAGAAAAGAGACAACCGCTTCAGACAACAGAGTGCTTATATACACAAGACACTTCAGCTCCACCCACCACACTAGATTGGTCCTTCAAAACAGGGCCTCTGAACACCACTGGTCCCTTTAGCATTAAACATGACAATACAATCTGGACTGCATCTGTAGCCTATTTGGATCAGGCTCTTTGTTTTGACTTTGGCACTTATAACTGCGTTTTTTAAATATATCTATTTTTATTTTTGACATATTCACAACTGAACAATGTGTACTGTTAAACTGTACTTATTGATACATGACATACTATTTGCTTAATTAGCTCCATTTGTGCTGAATCTTTTCCTTATGTGTCTTCTTTACATCACAACTATGACAATTTGAGTGTTTACAAATTTGTGTGCACCTTACTGAGGAATAAGGCAGGATGCCATTAACTGCATTCTTGCAATTCCACACACATAACACTGAACTCAATTTATACCACACTTTTCCAAATTCAGTCTATCCTTGAAAACTGTACACTCTATACACATTTACAATTGCACTGAAATTTTACGACAAAATGGCCAGGGTCGGTAAATAAACAACTTGAAAGTGTGTGGGTCTGCTTCAGGAGCTAAAACAACAGCTATTTGGATGCCTTATTATCATAGTAAAGAGAATGGAGCAAACCAGATACTTACTTTACTGAACCCCGCCCTGCACCTGGAACCCATTGTTGTAATGACTCTCCATCTAATTGAATAAACTATTTACCTGCTAATGAACACCTTTACAATGCGTCAACTGGCATTCCCAATACTTGCAGGACCATTTGCTGCATCATCAACTCACAAAATTCACAACAACAAACACACATGTTGCTCTACAGTTACTCACTGATATATTATTGCACTGTTGTACACTTGCATTGATTCTCTGAATTTCTCCTCATATGTAGAGAAGCCTGAATGCTTTTGGAGCCTAAACATTACATACCCACTCACTTATAGGGTGATAAGTTGCCTGGATGAAGGACAACTTCATACCAATTCACCCACAGCACACTGCTGCTAAACACAAAGTAACAGAAGTACTGAACACAAAATCCTTGGGTACATGAAATCACTACACAATCGTCTTAATACTGGTACAAACAAACAAAGTCATTGTGCTAAATGTACTGTTTCACAATGGGCATGTGAAAGACATGAAGTTATGCCACTGTAAAGCTGCACACATAGCAACATCCCGGACATATACCTCACAATACCAAACATACATTTCTGCAGAGTAACTAATTTTTACGTGTATTTTAACAACCACACAATGACATGATTCTTTGCACATATGTTAGCAGAAAAAAGACATTAAAGGCGCTGTACAAACAAATACACTTTTGAAAGCCAAATAATTGCATTTAAAACACTGATCAGACAAACAATTCAAAGCTCAGATATAGATCTTGCATGAGGACCACCAAGAACCAACTTATGACACTCAAGCGTTTTTCTCATTTAAAACAACTTATTTTGATATCTATAAAACATGCCTACAACACTATACACCTAACCAAGATGAAAATTTTGGAAACGTGGCAGTCCTGCAAGCATACATCAGAACCTTGCTGCAATACCTTCATAATGCAAAAACAATTACTCACCGTTATAAGAACGTCAGTGCATGGTTTATTGTCATCATGTAACTCACAAAAATAACGTGTTCAGTATACTCTTTTCTACTTTCAAATGACCTTACTATCCGTGCACAGCTTACACCCTATTTTGTTGTACTACTGTTTGGCAACAACTGCACATTTACTTGTGAATTGAACATGCAAATGTGTGTGTTGCCAGACAATTGATGACAGCTAGGTAACTACACCAATTACGATGCCTAATTACCATCCAAAGTACTGTGAAGCAGCTCATACATACTACTTACTGTTAGTGCCACACTGCAGTCAAACGTCAGCCACTACATACTTCACTGTCATTCTATAATGGTATACAATGCTATTTTACACTAATCTTCTGTTTGTTCCACGTTGCTTGTTGTCGTAAATAAACACTTATCATGTCATGAAAAAACTGGATATTATGAATGGAAGTTGACCTCTGTGCCCACTGTGTCTGGCACACGCTGTGTTAAAACAACAACACTGCATTGTGAGAAACTGGAAGTGGCTACAGATCTTGTGATAACATTCCTTTGTTTCTCTTTACATGTTCACTATATTTTTTGTCCTTACTTGAATGTATGTAGTTTGGCGTTTCTTGTGGATATGAACTACTTTTGTGCTGGTTTGCAGAGTTGCTACATAGGCTGTAGAACCATTACTAAAACTGTCTGCTTTTTGGTTGACAACCTGGACACACAAACACAACTGTTGATTTTAATGGCTGTGATGTCCAAAGATATAAAAGCTGGTACACTAAAACATTAATTGTCATAAGGCATTAATATTTTATGCCATTTATCCAAACACAACCTACGTATATTCATGATGCCACATGATGAAAACTATTGCTGTAATTACATATGGGTTTGCACTTTATTGCTCTCATTTTAATCTTATATTTGTTAAGGGCTACCAAAACATATTCAATTAAAACATATTACCCACTTGTAATGCATGATTTCATCACATGAATACACCAAGAAGCAAAGATATAAACTGTACATGTTATTAATGATTGCACCAAATGCTATGTAGCACTCTTAAATAAATTCACAACAATTTCTTTCACTTACAGAGATATTTCATTTGGAAAGGTCAACCTAGTAGCTTCCTGTTACTGCCACACAGCACCCACAACAACGTACACTACATGCTTGACTGTAATCCTATAATGGCCTACATAAAAATTTTTGGATTCTCTTCATTTTGTTCCACATTGCATTGTTGTTGTAATTACAATTTCTAATGAAATGGAAGTTGCGTACTTTTGCCATGAATGTAAAGCACTGTGCTTGCTGTGTCTGAGACATGCACTGTTTCAGCAACCACAATGCATTGTGGACAGAAATGGCTACGCTTTTGGTGATAAGATTCTTTGGTTTTCTCTTAAAGGTTCACAATGATTGCTGTTATACATGACATTGGGCCACACCCCACACATCACTCACAGGAGCAGCCAAAGGCAGATGTCAGTGCCCCGCGGGGCGCTAGTTGTGTATGTTGTTTGTTAGCTTGTTAGCTTGTGACAGGGGCTGACATAGTGTTAGTGGTTGTGAGACATGCAATAATATCTGCTACAGTGTTACCATGTGTCACATTGTTGTTACAGAATTATATACCAGAGTCTAATTAAAGTTTGCAGAAAGATGTATCTTTATGTTATGTGTGATAAGTCTGCTGTGTGCTGGAGGTTTCAGGTTTCTTTGCCAGAGTTGTGTCAAAGTCTGCTCCCCTGTCAATATGCGTTTCCGGTATTAAACCGCTACTGGCTTCCAAGTCAGTGGTGGACATAATCGAAGCTGCCTTGCCTACATTTGAGTCTCAGATTTTAGGGTAAGGCACAGACATCGCCCCCCTTCAGTAGAGGACTGGGAAAAACACCTCTCTAGAGACAAACTTTGGACAGCAACAAGTCAAGGTCAGACATTCTAGGGAAAATAAACATAACAAAAACACGTATCTCTAAATATTGTTTAAAGTTGATAGAAATTTGAATCCTCCTCACTTATATAATAATGTATCTGCTATTACTGGATGTGTCTGTTTTTTAATTTATAAAGGAAGATAAATTCATTTGAGGCATATTTGTGAAAACTATGTATGGACCCTTCACAAAGCTATCACTGACTGACATTTGAGAGTTAAAGGGCCAGTGTGTAAAATGGGTTGAAAACAGGTCAGATTCTAGATTGCAGTGCTCACTTGCTCACCCCGCCCGTCGGGTAAATGGCGGTGGCCTTGTAGGACCAAAAGTCTTGCGCAGTTTTTAAGGAGTAGGTCTATCTAGCGACGAGGTGAATGTTTATTTCGAAATCTAAACCATGTTACGATATTGTAATGAATACCCCCCGAGCAGGAGACCAGAGGAGCGTTCGGGAAAAAGGCCTGTTTATTTGAGCACTCCAGAAACTCTGGTAACACTCCAGGGGATAAAAGACTCCATCCCAAACTCTGACTCTTCTAGCATAACACACACAGTTCACACACACATACTCACTTACAGTACCAAGCAGGGACCCCTTCCCCTCTCTGCTCCACCAATCTCCAGCCCGCACACTGACTGACAGCGTAGCCTGTAAACAGACCTCAGCTCTTTATTTAGCCTAGCAATATCTCCGAATTTTAGCAGCTGCAATGGACGACTTTGAACATGATTTTGAAGAGTTTCTTGTAGCAGACACAGACCCAGAGCCATACCTGCTTGAGCTGGAGCCTACAGATGAGGAACTTGGATGCTGAGCGGGCGAGAAGAGGGATGGGATTCGGTGCTACCATCGTTGGGGAGATATATCATCAGGAGGGAAAAGCGCCGCAGAGAGTGCATCACAAGGAGTGAAGTTGCGTCTTCTTTTCCTCGCAGATGACGGTTCGGGTTCATTCTCTCCTGTTGCGTGGCATGTGTGGTCCTTTCGCAAACTTTATAACTAAAAAAACTTTTCACTACTCTCCATTGACGAACTGCTAACTCTCCCCGCTGTTTCCTCCTCCTTCTTCCTTCCTATCGCTGTCTTCGTTGGTTTATTTACACACGCGAAACGTGTTCTCTGGCTGGCTGGATTGTCCGCTCAGGCTGGCTTACATACATAGCGGCGCAAGATGGCGACCTCTCTAAAGCAAGGCCCTTGCTATATATATACCAAACAAATTTTATTTTACAGTGATTATACACTTATATAGACATATTCATGGGTAGAATATTCAGGTTCAGATTCAGATTTGACAATAAACCATGCCAAATATTACACACTGCCCTTTAATCATTATTGTTGACAAGCTGTTTTAGCTGTTGTGTTTACTCAGCTATTATGGTGCCTTACTGACCAGAGAAACTTAGCTGTGTAGTGTAAAATGCTAATACAAGGCCTTTCTGCCTTTCCAATGAGCCCAGGTAGAGTCCACTATCCACCTTTGGTGTTGTAAAAGGAATATTGTGACATTTGGGGAAATGCGCTTATTTACTTTCTTGCTGGATTTAAATAAGAAGATCATAATTGATCCCCACTGTTGGTCCAGGAAATCCTGTCTCCTTTCTTAATGAGGAGATAGCAGGTCAACAGTATATGCCACACTGAAGTGGTATTCATTATCTGAAAGCTGGGAACCTGAAGATTAATTTGAGATAATGTGTGTGTTAAGTTCTAGACAGAAATATGTAATAAACATTGTGTTGTTGTTGATATTTCCCTCGGGTTGATACCATTTGTCACACAGATTTGGTGATATATTTAAGAATTTTGGCCACTTGAGATTTGATTAAAAAAATCCTTTCAAACTATCACATTAAGACACAGACACCTTGAGGAATGCCATAGAAAAACCCATGCTGTGATTTTGCATCTCAAACCTTTGGCATTTCGAGATTTCTGTAAGAATTGTATTTTTTCAGTGTTTGCATGGTGAGTACATCTGTTTTGGAAATTGTTGAGAAACAAACTGATTGTCAGGTTACCTATGAAAGCCATACATCCTCCGAAAGGCCAAGGTCTCCTAATTGTGATTATAAAGTTAAATGAGGCTGTGATTATATGAGAGGTCACAATAGGTCATATTATACAGTGATGTCTATTTAAAAAACTTGGTCTCTCTACAATGAAATGGCTACTATGGGGACTTACATCATCACACATAATTAACACGTGGCTCATTCCACCACAGCCTCTGAAAGACAGTAATGTCAGCTGAGGACACCGGTGTCCTGTTAACTTGGCTATTTAAATGTTTTTTTTGTTTTGTTTTTTTCCAAAATACACAGGTTTTCCCAGAATGATTTTATTGGACTGTCTGGATTCTCTCTATCGTGAACAGTCTTTTGAAATAGTTTCTACAAAGGGGTAATGTCAACCTAAAATGAAGGATGCCAGGAGGCCTCTTTTTTTAACTGATGATGGTTTGCCAGCTAAAACAACTACAAAGTCAGTCAACTGGTCATCTAATCCCACTGACAGATTACGTTTGTCATAATAATGAGACAGGTTTGTGTGCAGCAGAGTTGAGTTTCTGCAACAACAGAGCAGCCGTCCAAGGTATGCAATGCAGTCATTTCAGCCCGCAGAGCCCAGAGATAAATGAGAACCATAACAGAAAGTGAAAACTACAATACACTGAAACCTGACACTATGGCACACAGCAGAGCGGTTTACTTGGTTTAGGTCGAGTATGATAGGATGGTTCATAAAAAAAACAATCTGTAGAAACTATGTGGAGTGGTCTTTGAGCGTGTGTGAGCTGCTACAGATGTGTCAAATCGCATCTTTAAAATGTACAACCTTTCCTATTCTTAGCCCATAGGGCAATCACCCAACTGGAAAAGACTCTCTCCAGGGAAAAAGGGAGGCCTTATTTTATCTTTGATGCAGCCCCAACAGCAACAAGACATCACCCTCACACGTTAAGATGCTTAACGTTGCAGCTCGTGCCTCATGGTGGCAATCATCCACATGCCTTTAGAGATCCACTAAAGCCGACTCTGACATTTGAGATGATAAGAAGACACACACTCTCAGATCCTCTAACAGACACTTTAAGATAGTCGTCAGTGCCCAGACATGATGTAGTGGTTTAAACCAGCGTCTGTGGAGCCACTAATAGCCTGGTGGGCCTTGGACCAAATCCTACCAAACCCTCCTCTCCTGGGTTGACTCCATGTCCATCTTTGCCCTCACGCTGTCCCACTGTCCATTCTCGGACAGAAACAACTTCTGTCAAAGGAGCTGGGATGCCCTTGTATTTAAAGATGAACTGTTAATCTTCCTGAAAATGGTGTGAAACATTAAAAGAAACTGGAGCGATCACATGATTGGTAACAGCTGTCCTCCTCCCTCCCCTTTGGTTGCTTGTAAGGTCAAGCAGAGTTTACACCTGAATCAGAGAAAGACTGTAGCGTAACAAACTCCTGATGCTGAGCAGAAAAAAAAACTTTCCATCTGTGGTAATTTGGCTCATTTCTCCTCACATCATTAATTATGATTGCTGAGTCATTATGCGAGGAATATGATTGCTGGAACGCTGTGTTTTGCTCTGGAGCTGTGTCAACTTACTGTAATATTTACGATATTCTTGCAGGTATTTTATGATCGCAATCAGACAGCCACATTGTGATCACTCCTGCATCTGTTTCTGTTGTAAATGTGACAGTTGTAGCAGAGTGTGTGCCGCAGTTTATTTTCACATGACAGACATAAATTTTAGCCCCTGTAAGAAGGGATGAATATTTAATCTCACTACAGCGCCTCTTGTTTACACAGACACATTCCAGCCTTAGCAGACTTCTTGTGATTTCTCAGTACAGGTTATGTACTTCCCTGCTATAAACTTTTGTGATAGAACAGGTACTTGATACTGCAGTGCTTTAATGTAGCAGGAGCACGGCCTTTGCTCTCACTAACCGTTACATGGCATAAGTATTGAATATTAAACAGCACAACCTTATTACTTTATTGGAACACCACATTCTTGTGTCTGTGCTGAATTGCCATTGACATTTGATGCTGGAAAAGTATGCACAGTATGCTTATTGTTGATGATAGAGCTTAAGTGTGTGTTTTGCATGGTCCTTTCACACTGTAAAAAAAAGTATTTTTTCATTACAATGAACTGATTGGTAGTCAGATGTCACTGTGACCTTGCATCTGTCTCATTCTCATGAATGCAATATCTCAAAAAGACCTTGGGGGAAAAGGAAAAACTCTTAACACCTGGATCCTAAGTTATGAAAGAAAAAAGGTGAGCACACATTAGCAGGTGGTGGGCTAGTGGCTAGTCTGCGACATGCCAAACGGTAGAGGAAACACTGATTTACAACGTGAAACTGCTTTATTAAGTGTTTTAAGTGGTTTTAATCACCGGGTCTGTTTGCTCTAGGGAGGGAGAGACCTCTGCGGATAATTCGGCTTTCGATAAAAAATCTCCTGAACAATAAAACGGAAGGAATTCTAGCCTGGTTAAGTTTCAGCTGGTTGCAATCACTAGATGCCACTAAATCCCCTCTAAATCCGCCTGAATCTTACACACTGTTCTTTTAAATCACTGATGGATCAGTCCTTTGCCACCTGTCAACAAATTGCTGGCACTACTATATGTAAACTCACACAATGTATCATCCCATAATTAGACAAAATGGCAGAACTGTCAAAGGGTCCACCAAACAAACTGACTGTTTCAGGGAAAGCTTGTCCTGAGCTGACCAAGCCAAACACTGCGTGTGTCTTAATTTTAACTGGCCAGCTCGATGTTTACTGGAGTGTGGAAATAACCAGCCATTGAATTGAGCGTGTGACTTCTCTAATTGGTCACCACTTGCTAAAATGTAGTTTCAGGCCTGTGGTGAAAATAGACTTGCGAGTGTGTGTTTAAAGCTCCTAATAACTACCAGTGTCTGGGAATGCCGAGGACATGTGGTGGACAGACAGTCAGCTGGCTGCTGTGTTGGTCTGTCCTTTTCACGCTATGACATGTAATGTAATGAGGAGCAGAGATGAGATGATGGATACCAGAGAAGTGATGTCATCTCACAGGCTTGCATGATGCCGGTATGATTTGATTCTCTTACAGTGACTCCTGTACCGAAGTCCAGGTGCTGTAAATTAACATCCATCAATTCATCCGTCCCGCTTCTAAACCTAATTATCTAAACGCAGTCTCTCTAAACCACCTCAACAATGCCAAGTCCTTGCTTGGCTTCATCATTATTTACAATGGGAATTACATGTGTTTTTTTCATATGATGCATTATACATTTTAAATTTGAATATTTGAAATGTGCCATCATAAAATGTCAGTTTGTTTAGTTTATTTGTTATGGACGTCATGTTGGCATTAAAATTGTGCCTTTATGCAGACGAAACAGATGCACTTTGTTTAGTGTTTGTAATGAAATGTGAATTTGCAACACCTGTTCCTAGGAGGCTTTTGAAAAAATGAAATACTTAAAAGAAAATACATGCTCAAATACACACACACAGAAATACATCCACACAAAATATAAATACAGGTATTTCATTTAAAGCTTTTTATGTATGAATGTGCATTACTCTCTTTGCTAAAGCTGCTGTAATCTAGCTAAAGCTCATTGTTACTGTTTTGGTTCACTCTCATTAGGCTGATTTCCTGTCTTTCCAGCAAAAAAGCTCTTAAAAAGGCCACCGTACACTACCTGCTCAGCACCAAGAGATAAACAGACAAAATAAGCAAGAAGCTCATGACCATAGTGGTGCATTTAGCAGCTGAGGAGTCAGATATTTCCCTCAGGAGCCGGTGGAGACAAAACCGAGTTAAAAGGAGAGTGAAAATGGGACTAACATTCATCAAGTGGACAGTAACACAGTCCCCAAAAGAATGCTGATGCTGCGTTGTATTTGCCGGATGTGTAAATAGGTACCTGCCTGCTAACAAATTTGTCATAGCACCTTAAAAGGTGATAATATGCCAATGTTGTGCTTATTGTGTTACCCTCAAGTGGCCAAAAAATCTGCTCATGCAAGTGCAAGTGCAAATGTTGTTAACTGCCTAACACAGTACATCTTTTAGTAGCATGTGATGTGCTTTGTGTTGTTACAGCAGGGGTCAGATTAAGTGGTGGATATGTTAAGGATGATGCAATGCAAAGACACTTTTAAGATCCCAGTATGTTACAACAGGAGTTAGAAATCATGAAACCAAAAGCAGAATGTTGATGCAGTGATGTAAAAATGTTATGACAGAAAGTGACAAGCTGTTCACTTTCGTCAAAACCACTGTGGTATGAAGTTCCACATACATTTGGTATCATTAGCAGAGAGAGATTTCTGACTATATTAACATCATTTGTTTCAGTTCCACAATATCCACAGTACAGTGCGCACAACTCATAATCTCAAGATAATGTCGGGTGCACAGTTGCGAATAGTTATTTATGCCATCACAACTTAATTCCCAACTCCAGTCTTCACCCTAAGCCTAACCTAAATATAATGCTAACTTTAAGCTGGTGTTAAGATCAGGTTCTGCCTTCCTCAAACAGCATTTTCTTTACCAGCACTACGTGTCTGCAGAGCTGTGGATATTTGCCCCAGCTGTGCTGCTGACAGAAATATGATCCTCCACAGATTTGTTTGTGCTAATGAATCTCATTTGACGGCTACATCTTTGGTAAGCTCTGGGATGCATAAACAGCCAACTTTTTGCCTTTTATTTCCCTGTCTGTCCACCCTACACCACTATAAACACCCACCCAAACCCAAAGTTGTTACAGGCTCGCTATAAAAAATATCTGCTTACTCCAGTCCGTAGTGTTTAAAAGGCTGCTGTGAATATAGATGAGTAGGTCCGTGATGTGGAGCAGCATCTCTCTAGAGGAAGACAACAGTTAATATGTGCACTACTCAGACCAGCTTTGTGTCTGTCACGCTGCTTTAAAGCTCATAAAGGCAAACAAACTGTCAGACACCGGAGAGAAGAATGTTATATCCTCTATCAGCACATGATGTTTGGCCAAAGCATGAATGCAGTGGCTCAGCTACTGCACATGCAAAACATAAATGCATTTTTCAAAGTAGACACCAACTCAATTTGTGGAGGCCATTATTATTGTGATTCACAAAATATTGAATATGATTGACCCCACATCAGCAGCTCCAAGAGAATAATCAATAAGTAGTTCAGTGTCTTGCTTAAAAGCATTTAACCATTTGAACTTGTATATATAAATTTAATTGTACGTCACACCAGCAAATCAGTCTCCATACTGTGTTGGTACAGTTAGCTCGAGAGAAAATTCACTTCTCATAGCAGACTGAGTAAATGGTCCTACATTTAATGAATGAGCAATTTGCAAATGCATATCTTGTAAAACCCACAGTTTATCTTGTGGGGAACATGAATGTCTAAATTATGTTTCATCTCAGTCCATCCATTAGTTGTGGAGACAATTTGCTTGAAACCACAAATGTCAACGACATGGTGGCACTAGAGGTAAAGTAAGGGGATCACCAAAGTCAATAGGATACATCATCTGGGAAGTGTTTGACCTCCTGTGAAGTGTTTGAGTGAAGTGTTTGACCTCCTGGTGACGCGACATAAAAAGATGAGATTACTAAAGACATTAGGGTGTGTCCTCTGTGGACCACGAATGCTTTACAGCCATTAGCAGCTCAGGGACTGTCAAACTTCACAGACTGACTGACTGAGGAACTGACAGACAGACATGATATTCCTAGAACCATGTTGCTGCATGGTTTGAATTGTACAACTACTGTGTTTTGTTTTCTAGATTGCTAACTCTATTTTGCAAATGTTTGGTTTATGACTGTAGCCTGTGAGCTGTCAGTCAGTCAGATGGGAACAGTTGGTAAAACATCCTGCCTGAGAAGTCCTTGTAAATATTTTTCTAGACAAAACATAAATAATGTGTAATGAACCACACTAACAACATTTGTTTAATGCTGCTGCAAAGTGGTTAATGTGTTAAAGGCATTTTACGACAGGGTAAATTTATGTTTCCCCGTCCTACTGTATTGAGAATCACAATAAAGAACTCAGCAGGATGTCATTTACAGACGTGCAAAAATGTAAACATGGCCTCAGGGTTTGTGAAGTGTCTTCATACTGTGGGAGCCTCTCGAGAATCAGATCTGGTTTCTAGTCTTGTTAGTGGTTGGTTGTCCTTCCTGCTCTTAAACCACATATTAGATAGGGAGCAACCAGAGCCATGCACTTCCTGTGTTCTGCAATGCCTCAGCTTGTGACACTGACAAATATTATAGTAATACTGGATATGTTTTAAGTTTAAACCGATCAGCTCCACTCTATTTAAATTTGTGAAGGGCTTATTTTGTTTTTATTCTGCATTGTGGTCTGTGATAAAGAACTTCTCTATCAGGATGAATTCATACAGAATTAAAATAAGATATGTAAATCATTTTTAACAAACTGGTTTGTTGTGATTTTTGAAGTTCTCTCTGCTCTCAGTAGTCAGCTCACCACCGTCTCTTGGGGAGATGTGGCTTTATAATGAATGTCAACTACAGGCCACTGCAAGCTGTGCCAGAGAGCTCTTGATGTTGGTACAATTTCCACTGTTTTTTTTTTTTTTACCAGTTTTTTTTAATGACTATTTCTAATGCCTCTCCCCTGTCTGTATTTCATACACAGGCCCTGAACAAGAAGGAGCACAGAGGCTGTGACAGTCCTGACGCGGACGCCTCCTACGTCCTCACCCCCAGTACTGAGGAGAAATACAAGAAGATTAATGAAGAGTTTGACAACATGATGAAGAGTCATAAAATGGTGAGCTGAACTGTAGTCGCTGATGCAGATCAAAGCCTTGTTTGATAATATCAGAAGTCTGTTAAGAGAGCAAGCCATCGGCATCTTCTCTTCTGGCTCTAAATCCTATTGGTTTTGACTGGGATTCCTCTTCCCCTTTGTTTTTGTTTCCACCGTACAAAATGTGCGTCAGTTAGTTGGTGATACATATACTAAAACCCCACAGAAATATAGAACACAGACAGGCAAAATAAAAGACAAATCAGACTGTGGCTAATCTATTGTGCTCTTGTATTAATCCAACTCATGCTCACATGTCTCCATCTTCTGTCACTTCCTCTTCAGCCCGCCGGTCTTCCACAGCAGAACTTCATGCATGGCAGCATGTCGTACAGCCCCGGTGCAGGAGGAGGAGGAGGAGGAGCAACCTCCCAAGCTTTAGCTGCAGCCACAGCAGCTCTGGCTGACAGTGGGATCCTCTCCTCGCCCCACACACACCTCCACAGAAACGTTAACCCTCCACAAAGACCTCCCAGCACTGGAAACACAGGTGTGTGTGCTTAATATTCCAGGGGATTAACTAAACACATTGTGCACACTGAGCTGATGACACTCAATCATAGGAAACGTTGCACAACAATTTGTGCATGTAAATACAGAGGTTTACTTTTTGTCTGGATGGTCCTGTGTGAAAACAACACAGGAGGCACATAGGACTAAATAAGTTCCCACAGAAGGAAAACAAAAGAAACGGGAAGAACTACTGACCAGCAGATGCGGTTTTAAAATTGCCAACCTCCTGTGAAGAATAAATCCTGTCATAATGGGGCTTATGTCTACATTTAGTGTGCAGTCTTGCTTTCTCTGTGATGTTTCCCTGTCTGTTTGTAACTGCTTAAACTGTATGTGTGAAGACATGTCGGTGGCTACAGAAAACAAACTGGTGAAAAAATAAATAACAATCTGTGTGTGTGTGTGTGTGTGTGTGTGTGTGTGTGTGTGTGTGTGTGTGTGTGGTTATCCCCAGGTGGCCTACAGGGCAGTTCTGATATGGCTCTGCAGAATGGGTCTGGACCAGTTGGTATGTGTTTCCCAGGCGTCACACAGACACACCCTGACAAAACTGATCCCTCGAGCAGTACAATTATCATAAGTACTGAAATAAGTGATTTAACTCAGTGTGGACAAAGGAAACACTTAACAGCAACTTTTTTTTCAAAATTGTCTATAAGAACGTGTAACAATTTCATTTATGGCTTTGTAGTTTATCTTTGGAAAATCCGTCATTACTGAACTGAACAATGAAAGTTTGTCTATCGTGGCAAAAAGAAAAACATCCTAAGCACTTAAGCATTTGTCTTAATACAATATATCATTATCAGTTATGATTATTCCCTAACCTTTTCACTATGGTTGCCTCAGAACATTGTCATCTAGGAAGTTAAGTTCATATTCTTTTTGATCCTTGTCAGAATCCTCTCCTCTCCTCTCCTCACTCTGTACCCAGCATCCTCCCTGATGGGGGTTTACCTGCTATAACCTCTCTCTCTTACCCTCTGTCTCTCAACCCAGTAGCATGCATGACAGTTGAGGAAATGTTTATCTGAGATCATCTAGCGGAAAAAAATCATGACAAAACATTTGTAACCCTGTCAATTCCAACTGTAGAAAAATACCAGCGCATTTACTGCATAATTTTAATATTAATGTTTTTTTTTCTATATATAGAGAAACTAAAACTTGAGGAAACGTAAAAATACCTGGATTGACATAAAAGGTCACAAAAAAAATCCCTGCTGTGTCCCTGTCTTATCAGTGAGTTCAACCCACATGTACAGTTGTGCATTAGCAGCTCAGAGTTCAGGCTGAGCACACGTTTATTTTTCTGTCCCTACCTTCCTACATTATCCCTGTCAAATTAAGAAAATTTCACACACAACAAATCCTTGCAAATTTTGTGAGTTCAAGTAAACAAAGAGGAATGCACACTGAGCCGCACCCACAGTATACATATTCTCCCAAGAGGGAGAGAGTCACACTTTGCTCAATATTTGCAATCTGCTGTTCAGATGACTGTGATTGCAGGTTGGTCACGATCCCCACTTTGGAAACCGCTAATCTATAGGGTCTGTTCTGTACATTTAGCATGTTTCAACTGAACACATGAGCAAGCTGATGTACTGCAGGACATTCTGTGACTACTTAACATCCGAACATTTGAATGGTTTCAGCTTCAGCGCTAGTGGAGGCATCTGTGTTATTCATCGAGTCTGGATGCACCTCAGTGTCATTTGTTACTGGTTTATGTCAGCTGTATTACATATACTGTTGGATCTTAAATCCTCATCACAAACTGTCCTCCTTGCAAACTATCCTGCCTGTCATCTTCGTGCTCTCCCTCCCAGAACAGCATGTCTCGTAAGAACACTGCCATTATGTAATGTCAAGAGCAAGAAAAGATTAATTATTCATGATTATCTCCTGTATAATATATAGCTGTACTTTCCCTATTCTCCATTCAGAGCCTGGTGGTGGATTTAATCTAACACATGCGACTGTAAACTTCCCTTGTTTTTAACACGTATCCAAAGCTTTGAATATTCTTAAATTTAGATTCATTGTGCTTTACACTGAAAAGACTGTAAGAGGCTCTGAAAACATCCCAGCAAAATGTTTGCATGAAAAGGTCACACATACTTCACATACTTCACAGACAGTCAACCTGTCAGTCAATTCTTAATGGAATGGTGGTATTTACTCACCATCATATCTCGCATGTCCTTGTCATTTCTTTGTTTCTGTGTTCAGTGAACGGTTTTGTGGGCTCACCTGGTGGAGGCAGCATGGGGAAGATCCTACCACCCAAATCTCCTCCTCCTCCTCTTCCACCAACTGGGAACAGCCTGGGCCCTTCAAGCCGCAAGACAGACCTCCGAGTGGTCATCCCTCAGTCCAAAGGAATGATGCAAACACTGGTAAGTGTGTGTGTGGTGTCTGTTTAGGGCCTTAACACAAGTCCTCACAAACGTAAACAACAATGAACAATGTCCTCTGTTTTTTTTTTTTGGCACTTGTTTTAAAGAATTGCTCTATTTAAGTCTGTTTGATAGTACAGTCATACTTAAAGCTGCCGTGTTTGATTTGTGGCCACTAGAGGGCAGTAATGAAAATTAGCCGATAGATTTTACAGCTGCCAGCTTATAACCATGTCTAGATTGTTGTGCTTTTCAAAGGGTTGCACTTCCAAGCTGCTTATATACGACTCTGTAAGAACACATGCCTTAAAGGGACAGTTCCTTCTGCGCAGTGATTCAGTTGATGGGTGTAATTTACTAGAAAGACAATAGTTTCCAAATTAAACGGCTCACAGCAAGGTCTATGGATTATCTTGAGTAAGTGGGTCATTTCTGGAAAGAGAATTACTGTTGAGTTTTTTAGAATATATGTTTTTGGCACTTTGAGCACCACAAGCCGAGCGCCATCTTTTTCCGTTATATTTGCAAGACGGCAGACATCTCTACGACCGATATCTCCAACACTCTGCAGCTCACACCAATTTATCTATGCTGATTAATAGCCCTACAGGTTAGAGAAAAAAATATGTATTTATGATTTTGAGGTGAACTGTCCCTTTAAACCTTTCAGTGCCTGAGTCTGAGGTTGATCAGGAACCAAGATGGAACACAATGTTTTTTAAGCCTGAGGGATGTTGGACGCAGACGAGAACAGGGTAAATAAATGATGCAGATTACCACAGAGTTGGTCAGCAACTTTTCAGAACAATTGGTCCGACACCATCTGGACCAGATGGTTGGTGACTGTGCAAATGAAATCATTGTTCTCTTAAAGAGGACCGGATTTCTCTGTTCCTCACATCAATATTGGCAAAGAATTGCTCGCCTGTTTTAAAAAAGAATTGAC
This sequence comes from Epinephelus cyanopodus, assembly GCA_026686955.1. Lineage (NCBI taxonomy): Eukaryota > Metazoa > Chordata > Actinopteri > Perciformes > Serranidae > Epinephelus > Epinephelus cyanopodus. The sequence goes on from CM048914.1 coordinate 12,553,670, forward strand.
TTCAAGGCATGAGTTGTCAGTGCCATAACCAGTAATCCTCCTCCTCATCCATAGTGCCTTTCAGTGGAGTCTGCAGTCCCTCACTTTTCATTGTGAACTAACAGTTTTGTTTACATCCAATGTTTCTCACCCCCAATGCATTATGTGCATCCTGAAGGCCTCACAAACAGATGCATGCATTTTATATCTGATGAAACGACCTCATTTCGGCTGTGTTGTAAGTGTCAGCTTAGAGTCTTCGTCTCATCTTTTATTGCCGTGTTGCTCCATTTTACTGCACCTTACCACCACCAGCTGACAATATATATATATATATATATATATATATATATCATGAGCCAATGCCTTTGGGTTATAAGACAATATCCAAACAATTTAGGAACGTCTCTCAACCCTGATGAAGGCTCATTTGAGAAGCTGAAACGCGTTGGTCCCTGTTTTTAACTTTGTACCAGCCACAATAAAGGCTTTTAAACTTTTTTCTAAAACAGAGCTGCCTTGGTTTTTCAAGTTCTTGTCCTGCATTTAACTCTGACTGCTTCCTTTTCTTGTATGTGCAAGTTCAGTTCAGTTTTTATGTGTTCTCATGAAGTACACACGTTTTTTTATCTTAAAAATCTACATAATGACTTATGTGACTTGATATGCTGCTCACAGAACCAAACAGCAGCCTGTTGTCCATAACAATGGACTGATAACTGCTACACATTAGCACAGACGACATCCTCCATTTTATAACCCTGGCATTTAAAAGAAAGCAAAGGTTGAGGTCATCACTGGTAATCACGAGTCCTGTGTCTTATCTTTTATATGTTTGAGTACTTTAGGTACGGTCTCTGTAGCTCTTCCTAGCATTTGCAAAGAAACTATAAGAAGTATTATTTGTGTGTTGTTTTTCTTTAAACACCACGGCTCTCATTTAGGAAACAAGTATCTGAGAGAAAACTGGGTGCATGGTCATTTATCAGTGTGGATGTGAGCAGAGGCTGCGGCAATCAAATCTCACGTCAGGTCCCAACTCATGTACTTGGGGTGCAGCACAGCAAATATGGCTGTGTTGGAGAATTGATTTTAGACCATATTCTGACTGGCATCTAAGTTTTTGCAGCTATAGATTCATCACTTAAAAAAGTATAGACTAGCCTATAAGAAAATATAATACTTTGTAAAAGCCTACACTGACACGCTCACAGCTCACAGATTATCTTCTTGGCCGTATTACATCTCTCCATGTCACTAACTGTAAGGGTGAGGTGTATGAACCCAGAACATACTGGGGCTGAACATGTAAATGACGATTGTTTACAGCTGCCTCAATTATCAATACCCAATCATTCCTATGCTGCGATCAGTGAGATAAGAATGTTTCATATATCACACGCAAGCCCTTCCATAGATGATTCCTGCCATCGCATCTGTGCTGGTTTGTACGTTAGGTTTATGAATGTGGGCCAAGGTGACAGCTTGCTCACACAGACACCCAATCCATGATGTTTTGCCAGATTGAATCAGTCTCTATACTAAAGAACTTTATAAAGTAAAATGATGCATCTCAGTGAAAGATACACAAATCCTGTAATTTACTGTAAAATTTGGGCTGCTGGCCACGCCAATGAAAAAGACAATGATGGTATTTCGGATAGGCTGCCAACTCGTCCACTTTGTTGTTCAAGTCAGTTTAAGACACAGCACCTCGAGAACTAAAATGTGGAAATAATATGCTGTCGCATTCTACTCACATCTCAAATTGTGGCACAAATAAACCCTCAAAAAGTGCACTGAGCAAGACGTTTCAGTGATCAGATGTATGAAATCTAACAGCATGGTCATGGTTTGGTGAAGTGACTCTCCGCTCTGTGTAGAGGGAGTCTTCAGTCTCTCTTCCTTCAGCTTGTACATTCAGCAGCTGTGCTGGGTTATTGAAGTTATTGATTTGCCCTTAACTCCCTTACTGTTGCCCTTCCCTCCCACACTATGCTCAAACATGATGTAACGATTAGCAAACAGAAAGTTTTTTTTTTTCTTCTTCTTCTTCTTTACTATGGTGACCAAACAGCTCCTTTACTCCTTTGGCAGTGGGATGCAGGGGATTTTCACATCTTGCAGTGATCCATCAGTAAAAGTACAGCATTTCTTATTCCTCCTGCTATCTGCTGTTAACAGCAGTCAGAAATGGATTGCAAATTTAAAGTGCTTTATAGGTTACCTTTGAAGCCTTTTGTTAAGACTCATTTAGGGATAGTTGTAAGAGTTAAAAATAAAGTGTGCCTATATTTCAAGTGTAGAAATTGTAAATGAATACACGCCCTTTCATCCCACATGTGGCAGTCACATTGTGATCATGCATTTGTCAATCTTTATCATTTCATAGCATTTGGCTCTTTTCTCAGATGATTATTGTTAAACACTGGATGACAAATAACTTTGTCATCATGCGCAGTTAAAGATGAGCATTGTCTTTTTCAGTGGTGTGAGAGTGTTAAACACCAGTTTTTATGGGCTGACAGTGGCGTGCAGCTGAAACATGCAACAACACCATAAACAACAGCATGCTAATAATTCCACCATGTTTAAAGCAACAGAAGAGGGTGGTAGCGGCGCAGATGATGACATGTCTCTGAGTTGTGGTCAGACTGCAACTTCTCTGATCATTTTCAAACTGCCTTTCACGTCCTTCTCTATGATATGTGTGTGTGGGTGTACTGTGTTTGTTTGTACAGTGTGCTTTATGTACTGCTTTGCGCAAACAAACAAAAACACATCTTTTAGTTTTTATTTATTTTATCAGATCATTGTGTTTCTTTCGAACAACATCCATAAAGAACTGAGCAGGTCTGCTTTTCTTCACAGGCCGCATGTGTTAATCATCATTACAGTAACAGTGTTAGCTCGAACTTGACTTCTTCACCATGGCATCTGTCACTCATAGTGACAGGGAAACCACAGACAACACATGGAAAGAGGAAGGAAGCTCTGGGTTGGCTTTCTTTTTTTGAGCACATTAGTTTTAGGCATGTATCAGTAACACTGTTTGTATGTGTATGTGTATGTGTATGTGTGTGCGTGCGCGTGTGCGTGTGCTTTGGGAATGACTTCATTCGGGGTGATGTCATTGCTGACATTATCAGGTTGGAACGGCAACAGCCCAGAGAGGAACAACACCGAACTTCTAATGACTGTTAGAAATGTGTCAAGTTAAACAGCCACCAGTTTTGATTACAGCAGCTTCGCCAGTCAGACATGAAGTGTGCCAAACCAATTTGGTTTCTATCTTAATGTGAGACTGTGACTGATTAAGAATGAATTGCCTGCTGGTATTTAGTGGTTCTTTGATTAATTGTTAAAACACTCAATCAAGTAAATTAGCACTAAGGTTGCAGCAGTAGGCCTGATTACAATTCCATAATGAGACTGCTACCAGTCGAAATGCAAAACACTCAATGTGGCAAATCAGCTCAAAACTGAGCTGAGTAATTTAGGAGATGAGATAGTTTTTAGATGATATAAGATTTGCATTTTAAGAAATGTTTTACAAGCTAGGTCCTCTGTGTTTTGAAATACAGAGTAATTAAACTATCACAGAGGGATTTACAGGGTTATGCACTTAATGGAAGACACCGGTAGGTTGATGAATGTTTGATTGACTTTAAGTTATGCAAAATGTTCTGCATCCATCAACAGGCTTGGGCCCTGTTCAGTGTTTTCTTGAGTAGGATGCTGACACCAAGCAAGATCAGACACACTCTCTGGAAGTTGGAGGCATTTTAGGAAATGTAGTAAATAAATAAGTAAAGAATAAATAGATGTTGCAGGCTTATGAAAAGTGGACACACCAGCGGGTACATTTTAGATCATGCCTAGTATACAGTGCAAGAGAGTTTGAAGATTTAAAATTTTTGAAGGGAAATAGTTTCACTCGCTGTTGGAGGACACTATGGAAAAATCAGTTTATACTGACATCATGTGGTTGAAATGGGGTATCACAAGTAGCAGTATGTCACCCAGTGTACAGTATAACTGCATACTGAGCAATAGTATTAATAATTTATATTCCGGTCCTTATTAACATTTTCCACAAAGGATGCACGTAAAGGGAATAAATAACAATAAGGAATTAAACAAAAGAATGGCCGAGGGTTAAAGCTGGAGCTTATTATTATTACTACCCTTTTCATATAGCATATTCTAATAGGCAACCCTTTCACCCTTATAATGGATAAACTTAATGACTGTATATATGTATTTTTTTTTGTATTTTCAGAGTAACCAGAGGCTGAGCAGCAGTCAGTCCAGCCAGCCTCTGTCCACCCCGGTGGTCTCCATCACCACACCTAGTCTGCCTCACCAGAGTCTGGTCTACTCCGGCATCACTTCTGCCTACAACAATGGTACCTGATGATTGTGAGAATTTGAATTGTGTTGCCGTCAGGAGCTTAGCCCCTGAGGACCAGAGGACATTGAAATGCTGCAATTTTTCTTTATGCATTGGGCTACATTATTATTTTTGTGCTGTTAAGTTTCAAATGAGAGACCAGGAGAAGCAGAATAACACACAATATCTGCTCTGTTACCCAAAGAACCCTGCAGGGCTGTGAGATCAGGTGGTTTAGACATTACATATGGAAAGCAGCTCTTTGGGCATTTTGGTAGGGTTAGATTAACTATGTCTTTGTTTTCAATTGACACAAAGATATATAGATGCATATAAAGATAATTCGTATCTTTAAATATGAGGATTTTTATCCAGAATGATTGTCAAATGCCAAAATTCATATATCTTAAGTGTGTCACTCTTCCTGAGGTAGAGGAGCCTCTTTGGGCCATCAAAAGACACTAAAACTAAACATGAGTGAAAGTCAGAGTTTCAGGTGGTTGAGTATTGCTGTAAAATATATTGTGATTTGTTACCTTTTTTTCAGCTGCAAATTATGTCTGGACTGAAAAAGCAATTGATTATAATATTCCAGTATGCTACCTAAAGTTTAATTTGTATTTGAATATTAATAATTTGTATAATAAAAAAAAATCCATACTTGGCACTGTGTTACGACAAGATATGGCCACACAAAAATATCGCGAAACTATGCTGTATCGTTTTTTTTCCCCATCCCCATTTATGCTACATGTTGTCTCTCTCTTTGTCAGATTACTCCCTGAACAGCGCAGACCTGTCGGGCTTCAGCTCCCCTGCAGGCCCCTCTTTGGGCTCCATGGCAGCATGGCAGCAACACCAGCTGAGCTCTCTGGGGTCAGTAACTCAAACAGTTCACCTTTCTCTTTAGACAGTTTGTTAACAGTTTTGGTAGCTGACCAAGTGTAATAATGATAAGTTAAAAATGATCTCCAAAAACAGGTAGAGTAGTAATATAAACAAGAGATGTACAATGTAACTTTTCCTGAGCAGTGGCCACTGTGGCCACAAGTGACTATTATGGGATAATGATGGTTAGTGATAAAACATAGTGAAACAGTAGCACAAGTAGATAAGAGTAGTAGAATCAGGAGTGTCCTTTACACAGCAATGCCTATCTTTTTTTTTTTTTTTTTTTTTAAAGATATTTTTTGGAGCATTTTAGCCTTTATTAGACAGGACAGATAAGCATGAAAGGGGGAGAGAGAGGGAGTGACATGTAGCAAAGGGCCACAGGCTGGAATTGAACCCGGGCCGCTGCGGCAACAGCCTTGTACATGGGGCACCTGCTCTACCACTAAGCCACTGATGCCCCAGCAATGCCTATCTTTATATGCCTAATTTAGATATTGTTAGTTACCATAGATCACTGCCGGTCATACCAGTGAGCAGTAGCTGGAAAACCCCTGAGTGTACTGACTTGAGCAAAGAGTGTAACTCTTATGAGTTCAACTTCTCATTTGTAGGAGGAAAATACGTTATCTCTTCTTTAAAAAAGGTACATGGTGCCACATTTAAGTCTGTAATTTATAATGTTACTTAAAGTGAACACATGTATCTCAGCTAAATATACTTAGAGTATCTAAAGTAGAAATGTACAAAATGCAAAACAATGCCTCCTGCGAGTGTTTTATTCTTATAAATTACATTATTAGATTATTTTTGCTCATGTATGCAATGTTATGTTGTTTAATTTATTAAAATATTTAATATTCTATAAGCTTACTCCATGTTTTATTTGCAAAACCTTAAATTTCTACATACTTGTCACTGTTGTTAAATAAATGGAGTTAAAAGTAAACTATTTGTCTCTTAATTGTAGTGAAGTTGAAAAATAAAGTAGTGCAAAAAAAAATAGCTCAAGCAAAGTACAAGTACCTCAGATTTGTACATAAGGGCAGCACTTAGGTAAATGCAGATATGTTCCACCACAGGACAAGTTTCAGTATCAGCCAGCCTTCCCTGTCTACAGATGTGTTAGTTTCACCATTAGGTGGCACCTTCACTCCACCATCTCAGCCTTAACCATTCCTCCTTTTCTGTCGCTCCGTCTGAAGGTCAGGGAGCTCCAATCTCTCCATCAACACCAACCACAACATCAACATCAAAGCTGAGCCCATCTCCCCACCCCGCGACCACCTCAGCCAATCAGGGTACGTGACCCAGGCTCATGCCCCTCCTCATCCTCACTCATCCACCAGAGCAGAGATGGGGAGGTCTCCCGCAGACAGCGTCAGCTCCTCCTGCAGCTCCCACGAGGGTGGCAGCGACCGGGAGGAGCAGCAGCGGCTGGACTTCCACACACTCCCTCTGAGTCGCTCAGAGGGCAGGGAGAGCCCGACGGTCAAACGAATGCGAATGGACAGCTGGGTGACATAGAGCTTACAGTCACATGACGACACAGCACCAGGGCAAACACAGGAAGGACACTGTTATGCATTTGAAAAGTGGATTTTAATTGATGTGTTTTGTTATTTTCATTAAGTTATCTTTGTTTTTGTTCTTATTTGGTGGTCAAATTTTTCAGAAGCAAAATTAGTCTGAAAATTCTGGGAGTGTCAGAATCATTTCATCATCTTTCAGATAGTATTCAGTGGTACCCAAGTCATAACATGCCGTCCTTTTAAAATATATAACTCATTTAAACATCACACACTGATAGTGTGGGTCCAATTGCAGTACAATCTGTCATTTTCTTATCCAGTGGGACGCAGTACTGCAAACAGAGGAATCACAAAAGGAGAGATAAATATTGTCTGTCAGTCTCGTGGCTTCATGACTTTGGTAGTAAAGCAGTGAAAGTCCTTCTGGATGTCTCCCACTGGGTGTCACCCAATGCATTTCTGATCTACTCAGGGTTTGAAACATCAACGAGTCCAACATGAAAGCAATACTCCCTCCACATCACCCCTGTTACTCCTCTTTATAAAAAATTATTTATATCAGCCAAAGCAGTATGCTGTTTTTATGTTTGTGTGTGTTTTTATATTGTGCACAGAATAAGACAATATTTCACTTAGATTGAAAACTCAAAGCCATGGACACTTGTTCTGTATGTACTACCAAAATATGTTGTTATTGTTTTGTATATACTATCTTTAATATATATCACTTTTGGTGTAACTCTACATTGTTGATCTGTCTGTTGTGTCTGCCAGAGTGAAATATGACACCTCCACCAGATCTGACAAAAGTATATTTTTGTGGATGATTGCCACATTTACGAGACATTGTCCTTTCCCGTCTCATCAAGTGTCTGTTGGATACATTTGTTTTGTGAAGTACACTATGCTGCATTATGTGGAAACTGGTCTCCAAAAATATACGGAAAGGTTAATGCATTCTAGAATTTTTTAAGGACTTGCATGCAACATTCAGAGTGTATCTATAGTTGGGTTTCCATTTGAATGTAGTACAAATTTTAACAGATTTTTCAGAAAATCTGCAAAGGAAAATGCAAATGTATGAGCTTTTTGGTTCATCAAAATAAGCAGTAGGTGGTGCTAATGCTTCAGTCAGGTGCTGCTGCAGAAGGGCACCAGTCAAACTTCAAATGAAGGAAAACAATGCATGTGTAAGACATAAACGTGTTAAAAGCCATCCAGATACGAAGATTCATTGCACTTACTTGCGTTTACCTTCTATCAATTAACCAACTTTTCCACTTCCCCAAGTGTAAAAACTTTATTGTGATATTTCTAAAAGAATTTTCTGAAATTTTGTGGCATTTCCGTTCTTTTTTTTTTTTTTTTTCAGCGTAAAATGGAATGAAATGGACAAGTGGACAAGGTTCACATGCACATGCAGCCGGACTGTCTATCATGACAACCCACAGAGCAGCCCCTATGACAACATACAGAGATAGCGTGACTTCATTCTCTGCTCAGGATGTCATTACTCCACTACAATCTTTATATAGCAAATAGTGGTTCGCTCCTATATTTAATACCCTGAATGCTGCTTACAGAACCTTCAATGAACAAAATCAATCAAGCTTTTATTGCTTTACAAATGGAAAAGACAAACATGCCAATAGATAGTAAACTGTCTGATTTTGTCTGACAGTCTCAGCTGGGCCAAATCCGGCCAAACTGATAAGCAGAGAGGTGAAATCTGCTTTATTAATGGCAAATATTGTGTGTTTGATTGTGCGTTTATACACAAGGTCACTTCCTCTAGTGTGTATTAAAAAGGCACAATAGAAGGAACTAAACTTAAAGATGCAAACAGAATGAAATATGAGCAGAAGTTGAATGTTTTCAGGGTTATGATGTATTTCTGCTTTTATGACGTTAAGGCATTGTTACTATAAAAATTATGTACACATTATTCATAACTAACCACAGATGAGCATGGTGTACAGAAATGTGTAAATGCACACAACACAGATGCTTTTGTCATACAGACAGATGCACGTCAGGATGACAGTGGATCAGTTTAAACTCAAAAAAGGAGAGTTAACGAGTTTCCTGCGGTTATTGGAGACAGGAATTTACTGAATGGTAATGTGACTGAGAACTTCATGGTTAACGCTGAGAAAATGGAACGCGTGGGTAAGTACAAGACAGAGTGTGGTGAGGGGTGCAAAAGCTGCAAGTAACCACAGTGTCTCCACTGAATGATCATGTGTATGGGAAGAATATCACTCATGAACTGAGACAGATAGACTGACAGCTGAGAAAGTTTTGTAACACATTTCTGGTGTACTTTTTTTTCTTTACAGAAGAGGAAAAACAAATCTTGGGTTCATAAATGATAACGGTGTGGAAAAGACTATCATCACAATACGTAAAAAGCAACGGAGCATTTCAATGATACCTTAAAAACAAAGGTGTCTGGAATCTGGATGGCGATCACACATGGCATGGAGAATGTGGCAAATACAGTTGTGCAAACCACAACTGTGTTGAAGCCATGGTACTTGGTTCATGGGAATGCAAACATGAGACATGAAAGGGGGAAAAACAGTGTAAATTTGGCTGCTTAGAGCACAGGAAGGGTGGACTTTGATAACATCAGAATGTACTAGATTGGATTGTTGTGATTGTTAGACTACAATAGCCTGCTGCAAACAGACAGGAACTATGTAGTTCACTGAGGATGTAGTGGGTACAGTAAATCTGCATAAAGCAGACCTGGCTTAAACTATGTGTGTTGAAGAACTGGAACAAGAATTGAATTACTAAAACCCATCAGGAGGTAAGATATGAATCAAGGGGAGGAAGTTGAGGATCCAGAGCAGACGGCTGCTTGATGTGAGAGGTGTCGTGTATCACCTGTTGTGGCAAAACAGCTGATATTATCTGCCACGTAAAATATGATCTACTGTGTGAAAAGATAATAGTGTGTAGAGGTTACTTGTGAGTCCAGCCTTAAAGCATCTCCATTGATGAAATGAAGTCCCACACCAGGCTATGTTTTTTGATACCATCTCACGTCAGCTACAAATTTGGAGCTTTGGTCAGTAGATAAGAGCAACAGGATTACACTACCTCAGATAAAAAGAAAGCCATGAACACCAAGGCCTCACTCACTGAGTACACTGAGGTGGAGAACTGGGGGGTGGAGGGATTACATGTACCAAGGTTAATGGGTATGATAAGGCAAAACAGCTGTTTGAGAAAAGGATTAGTTTTATGTGAGCCACAAAAGACTGCTCTAGAAATCCGTCCCGCAAATATTTATTTATTTAATTTAGACTGATGGTGGACATATCAGTGAGAACAACAGACTCGCGATTCAGCTTTACATGCACACAGCTAAGGTTCACAGTAACGGTGAGAAATGAGAGTAATCAAATTACTCAAAACACAACATAGGGTTTGATTTGCTGTGGGGTTTTTGCCTCATGCTCCAAACACCTATGCTGCTTCCACCTCAGTCAAGTTAGCTGGAGTTATAGCTCACCGGAAACCATACATTTTACTTTCAAAATAAACTACAGCAAGCAGCATTGAATAAACCAAATTTGTATTAAACTTACCATAAATATTGCCATAACAAACATAATATGTAAATGCCTCGAGAAGTTGTGTTAAAATGCTTATTTTTCCTATTTACTATTGTCTCTCTATTTTCTATTCTTTCTTTGGTGTCTTTTGGTTCACGCGCTCGCGGGCACGGCTTTTATTTTGAAAGTGTTAATCTCACAGAGGTTGTGTGAGGCTTGATATTTGATACACACACACACACACACACACACACACACACACTGAGGAGGAAGTCCGTGAGAACCTCACACTCCGGTCGATGTTCTGAGCGGGTCGTCGTCCTTCTGTCCCCAGTGTTGAGCAGACATGACGTGAACTATCAGCGGAAACTCGTCGGAGGTTATTAACAGCGGAAAAAAGGTAAAACCTCACTCATTACTGTCTTTTCTAGGGGAGAAGCTGAAAGGTACCAAGTGCAGTTAGTCTACCTGTTGGGGTCGGTGAGGTGGCGGCTGGTCAGGTGAGCCCCCTCTTCCTGTCCGGAAACATTTCCTCTGGCGGACAGGTGAGAAGTGGCATCTAACATTTCCACTGAAATTCATCTGTATGGACAGATGCTGAGGTCAGACTCTGACTGCTGGTAATACTTTTTTTCCTGTAACACACAGACTTGCATGTCTTGTGCAGCAGCATTTAAAAAAAAGTTTTCATATCGACAAGAGTCTGTCGTCAATGATATCAAACCAACGTGTTTCGGTGAGAAAGCAGTCTTGGCCACCTACAACACACTGGGCGCAGAGAGGTGCTGCTACTGTGAAGCTGGGTGTCATTTTTTCTCTCCGCAAGTCGTTGATCAATATGTGCTACATGCCGAATGAAAGAGCAGCCCAATCGACTCGTCTGTGCTTTTGAGAGTCAATATTATGAGTTATGTTTTCCAATATGCAGGACAATATTCGCTTAGTTGCGTTGTTTTTAAATGGAAATTGGTCTTGTCTTTTCTCAGAGAGCGGCGGGTCACTGTAAAGCAATGCTGATGCAGTGTGTGGATGGCGTTTGCAGGACTAATTCTTTTGATAGATACTATTATAAATATCATAATTTGAAGAGCCTACGGTCACTGACTCCGGATGCAAATTGAAACCTGTTTGAGGTTATTTCTACCTACAGGGTATTTCCCCACAGAAATTCCAGCATCAAGGTGACGCAAAGGTCTTGCTAATATTGTCTCAGCGTGCAAAAGCTTGTAACCACTAAACGGACAGCCATTAAGTTTGCAGTTCACTGGACCTGGAGACTTTTCACTGATGCATGGGTTATTTTAATGTTTACTGTGTGTTTTCTGCAGTAACTTCAGTGTGTTCCATATCAAAGTGTAGGAACCACAAACTGTGAAATAGTTTCAGGAAATAGCTTCATGTCTAGCTCTGACAAGACAGAGCTGTGATGCTGTTGCTCAACTCAGCACATTGACTGGGTAAAAAAAACATTAAATGCCTCAGAAAACTGTTACCATTTTATTTTTATATGATTATTAGGCATTTGCTCTCAGGATGAGAATTCACACAGAGGTAGTTTCAAAATTGTACTAGCGCTTTTATTATCTATCAGTTTGGGCCAGACAAAATCATGGCTTGTTTATCTTTAGATCCCTAAAATCAGTCCTGTCAGGAGTGCTTTCATGTGTAAAAACAGATTAACCTCCTTTTTTAAAACACAAGCTTTCGTTATTTGTCCTCTCTCAGGCGTTTTGTGAAATTGCTGTCTTCGTTTATTCAAATGGAGGGGGAGTCATTTGGGAAGGAAAGTAGAAATACAGTAGAAGTGCATGGTTTTCTTCCAGTCATCAGTACAGTTCATGTATCAGCTTGTTCCAGCGGCTGAGGCTCATTGCATACAGAATCTCACCATTTCCCCACTCATAGCTGTCTGATTTGTGGCAATGTAATCCCAAGTGTGTAGAGCTGCAATGATTAATCGATTTACTGTCAACGATTAAATTAATCACCAAGTAGTTTGATTATGAATTAACCGTTTTGATTCATTCTAAAGAAAAAACGTCAAAATTCTCTGATTCCAGCGCCTTAAATACGAAGGTTTTCTGTTTTCTTTACTCCTTTATGACAGTAAAATAAATGTCTTTGGGCTGTGCACAAAACAAAACAGTTGAGGCTGTCATTGGCTCCATATGTATTTTTTAAATTTGATGACGTTTCTGCTTTTGGGCCTTCTTCATGATCGACAAACATCTTGAGGGAGGCCCAAAGTCCAAAACATCATCGAAATAAAAGAAATACATCTGGAGCCAGAGTGTGCGACACTTTTGTTTTCTGCAATCAAGTCTATCAGCACTTCATTATAATTTTTGGTGTGCATTACTTTTCTGTTTTAAATTTCTCGTTAATCATCTTGGTCATTTCGTGTATACATTCTTTCATCCCTTATCATGTTAGGTTCACAGCCACATTTGATAAATGCTGAGACCTTTGACATATGCCGTGTTGGCTGCTTGTTCATGGTGATATAGGAGTCTAGTGTGGTTTAATTCTGGCCATCTCACTGAATTTCTCTTTGCGTAAGAGAGTCAGATAAACTGAAATGTGATGCAAGTGAGGTTAGTGAGACGGGTGTCTGGACAAGGTTGTCTGCAGAAAGGATGGATGCTTTGTCAGTGTTACCTTGAACTGGGCTGGCATTGCGTTACAGCCTTCACGTGTCCACAGATAGGGCTGGTGTTAGGAGTGAACTGTGAAAGAGACGTAATTTGCCATTTAAACTCAAACAGGCTCACATTTTGAAATCAAAATTTAATAAAAATGTAGTTCTCCCTGTTGAGAAAGTGGAATGTTGGCTGGTCTGACCGTATCTGTCCAGCTGTGGAGTCTGTGTATTCAAACTCTATCTGTTTAGTCCAGGTTAAGTCTGACTGACCCCTCTGGCTTGACTGCAGTTGGGATGAATGTCATGGCTCCCTCTGCTGTGTGGCCACCTGGTTGTATATCTCAGTTACACGATTGCACCCGCGCCCTGTTTATCAGCGATGGCCTGTTTTTGTTGGACCACACCAACGGTAAACACACACTATTAGCTGAGCTCATTTTATAGTAAAATTAGACAGTCACGTTCAGTGACACAGTACTGTAGCACTGTTAGTACACATGGTTGTTCTGGGTCATTTTGTGCTCTGATGATGCTCTCTGTATATCCTTCTAGTTATCACAGGATGCGCTGTTAAGGTAATTGGCACTATTCAGAGTATTTATTGATATGAAGGGTCTTTGTATAAAGACTGCAGTGTACAGAGCATAACTAAGGTCAACCTCAGCACTACAGTTTTGTTCCCAGTCTCAGTCAGTATCCAAAGGGTGCTTGAAAACAACTATGTAATGTAGATGTTGGCTAGAGCTGACTATGCAGTAGGCATGAAAAATTAATTTGCTAAAACAGCTGCTAAATACCTCCAATACAAAGAAACGTTTTCTTCATGTTGCTTGACTTTTACATAGTCTTTCGGGGGTCGTAGACATATTCACTTCTACTGACCTTTGGCCTAATTTCTGCAGGTTGCTTATAAAGTTGTTGGTCCTGGAAAGGTGACTGTAAGATGCTCTGACATGAGTCTAAGTTGTAAAACACCCTGCCAATACAATTCAGTGACGAGAGAGATGCATACTATTAGACCTGTAGGTGGTGAAACAGGTTTGTCTTCTGTGACCAGTAATAATGGTTGATTAATGACATTCCAGTTTCATGTTTTCTAAGTGGAATTACAGCATGGTGCTCCCTTTAGGGCTCCTTTTCCTGATAACCGAGTCACCGTTCAATTGGGCTATGGAAGAGTGGGTTTTCTCTGAGTTCTCCAGCTTCCTCCCACAGTCCAAAGACATGCAGGTTAATTGGTGACTCGAAATTGCCCGTAGGTGTGAATGTGAGTGTGAATGGTTGTCTGTCTCTATGTGTCAGTTCTGTGATAGTCTGGCAACCTGTCCAGGATGCACCTTGCCTCTTGCCGAATGTCAGCGGCGATAGGCTCCAGCCCCCCACGCGACTCTAACAGGATAAGTGGTTATGGAAGATAAATGAATGAATGAATACTTAATTTTTATTTTAACAGGTAATCTCAGTGAGACATGGAGTCTCATTCTCAAGAGAGACCTGGTCAAGTAGGGAGTGATAAGATAAAAATCTCAAACAACTGTGTGCTCCAGACACCATCACCTTAGATGCCGTCTGAACTGACAGCTGTTTAACAGTGTCAAAAGCTAATAAAAGTTTCAACAGAAAATGATTACAGAAAGATGTGTATGGTGTTTAGGGCCAGTGGATCTGACCTGCATTAATAAGCCACAAACACCTCACTGACCGATTAAAATCTTATAAAATTGAAATAGCAACAGCCACGTCCACAAAAGGAAACTTTGGTATTTTTTAAAACTGGACCCTGTTTATGAGTCTGAGTGACTAATGGGACAACAGTTTCAGAAACTGGTCCAGTATTGAGAGCGTGCTGCAGCAGGCAGCCATGAAACAGGCTGTGGCATAACTACTTGGAGCAATTACGCTACATCAGTCAACTAAAAGTGCTTGTTTTTGCAATTCACAGACTCAGGTTGTTTAATATAAGTGTTTGACAAAATTATGGACCCTACAGAAAAAAAAAAGTTTTTCTTTACTTCATTCTTGATTGGTCCATTTGTTAGTGCATGTAACCAAATCTCACTCAAGGAGAAGTCTCGTTCTGAATTTTCGCGAGGGGTTACTTATTGCAGGATAAACAATGGTGGAGATATCAGGGACAGTTGGAGAGAGGAGTGCTGGGAGGGGTTTGTTGTGTTGTAGTACAGAAAGTATAGCTTAGTGTTATCTGAAATATTTCCAGCATCAAGTTTTTGCTGATTTTGACAATGCTGAGAAGGTCTCTGAGAGTTCAGAATGAGACATCTCCTTGAGCGAGACAGGCTGGACACCATAACAAACAGACTGGCTCAGAAAAAGTAAGAAAAATGTTTTACTTCTAACCCTAAGCATCACTTATGATAACAATCTGAGCATGTCAGTGGTAAAAACATGTACACTGAGTGGTGGTAAACTGATGTCGCCACGTGCTTTGGCTGGACACGTTGCAGCCTGTTTTGTGGCGGCTGGCTGCTGCTCTCTTTCTCAACACTGGAACACTTTCAAAAATGATAGTGTCCATAAGTTACTTTGACTCAAAACAAGGGGAAAAGGCACACAGGTTGAAAAATAATAAAGTTACACCTTAAAACACAGTTATTTGCTCCATTGTTAATATAAAACATTGATCAGGAGCTTTTATAACAGCTATTTGTAGATTTTGACTTTCCAACTCCAGTGACCGTTTCAGAAAGAGACTGGCGGTCAGAATGTCCTCTGTTAGAGCAAATCCTTAAGACGTCATTGGATCACAAAAGTAGACGAAGGGAATATGGAGAAATACAGAGCTCTGGAGCTGCAGGGGACTGTTAGTGTTTATATACACCTCCCTTACCTGTGTTGTTGATGAGCAGTTGGATATGGATGAAATCAATAAATCAGACCTCAGCTTTGCAAAATGACAGGAGGCCAGGGGCTGGATGGAGCATCCCTGTACAGCTCGTTTGAGGCATAGACCAGACCTCTGTCAGGGAGTCCAGGGTGTCCTCACCTGCCACCTTATTTTATAAACAAGCTCCATTTTGATGCATTTTTTTATGCATTCTGGTTCTTTATTTATATTACAAGTACAAAAAAACCCCTGTGGAAATCATTTTATTTTTGTCGTCAAATATAAAATGGTTGGGGGAGCAGATTTGGCCTGCACGCTGTAAGTTAAGTATCGCTGACCTCCGAGCCCAGTGAATTTTCATATTTGATTCAATAACTTTGTGTAACCACCACTGTGTTTAAGATGAGTCATTGAAAAGTAGTTTGTAGTAGTCTGATTTTAAAAATACTAAAAAATATATCTGGAGATGTGGACATTGAAAAAAAAATTCATTTCACTGTGACTTAAAAGTTTTAGTCAACTCAAACCTTAACAATTTGTAACTATTTCGACACAGCAAATCTGTTGAAATACTAATGGACCGGATCATGACAAAACTGTATACTTTATATAAAAGATTCATCTCAGTCAGCTGTCACTTGAATAAATAGACAGATCTGCTATCAGGCCGCTGTCAGACCTCTGCCTGCTGTCTCTCTCTCACCCTTTCAGTCATCCACCATCTAATCCTTGTATTTGGGTCAGGCAAGAGAATTCTGAATCCAGGATATCTGTGTCATTAGTTTACTCATTCTCTCCAAACTAGATATAGAGATAAGTGGTTGTAGAGTAATTCCTGGCAAAATTGCTTTGACCCTCCTCTAGCCTTAACTGTTCATTCTGAAATCCCTTGTGGAAAAAAAAATTGTGGGAAAAAAAAAATCGTGAAAACTTTGATTACCTGCTGTTATTGTCGATGTACTTTTTTTTTTCTCCGTGTCTGACATTAGATGTTGTATTTAAAATGCTTAGACTCTAATTTCCAAGCTGTATTTTCATTTTCACTTCAGGGATGCACAATTAATTATAATATTGTTGGAATCACAACACGGCAAGGTGCGATATCCAAAGTAAATTTTGGTAAAAGGAAAGATGTGTCACAAGATACCATTATAAATGAAATATTGTGGTGCTACAGAGATGCCCCGGCCTACAAATCATATTCCAGATGCAAGGGAAAGACTCTGTGGTACAGACCAGCTTAACATTTTTCACATCACTTTTATAAAAACATTTTCAGTGAAAAAGAAAAGCAGAACTTTCCCAGCAAAATTGCAACTCATATTGCAGTTGCGATATCTGTCAAAATTACCACAATATAGATAAATATTTTGCATGGCGTGCAGCCATATTATGCTTCCAAACATCTGTCATCTTTTCTGTGGGTTCTGTAAACACTGATTCTTGTCTCATTCTTTCATCTGTCTCCTCCCCCTGTCTTCCTCCACTTCCTCCTACCAGCTGATAACATGGTGGGTCACTGGTTGCAGTTAATGACAGCACAAAGTATGAGGCCAGTAAGAGGCTTATGGGGCTGCTGCTGTACAAAATCAGGTTTTGTCAGAAGCAGCAGCAGGGCAGGTACTGTGCTGTTTGTATTACAGAGATCATTTAGAGAGATGACAGCTTAAAGCATTAATGACGCAGCACAATATGCACCGGCTGCTTTGTCTTCCCTCCCTGCTGTTTGTTCACTTCATTTTAAATGGTGATAGAGATGTTTTACATAATGAGAGCGACTCTACAGCGGGTAAACTGAATGACTGATGGATGACTCACCTAAATACACACACACACACACACACACACACACACACACACACATTTTAACTAACAAGCCATGAATGACATTGTGAAACTGCACGCCAAAAAGGACATTTGAGAAAAACACACCATGTTTTTATTGATAATCACATAGGCAAACCTCCAAAAGGGGGGTGAATACCTGTACAGTGTAACACAAAGTAATTAAGTGGCACTACATAAAAGACGTCCTCCATCGCCCGGAGTCAGAGGTAGTGTTGTCAAAAATATCGCTTGATCAATACATATCAGTTCTGATCATTTGAAAATGTTTCACTACTCATTTTTTGCAGTCTCATGACACTGGTCAGAGATGTCAGAAGACACACGTTTGTACTGTGATGTATTGTTGTATTTACTTTTATCCACCACTTTCATGCATAAAATGAAAGGAATACTTCACGGGAACATACAGCAACATAACGTAGAGATGCAACAATTAGATGATTAATCAATTAATCAGTGACAGAAAATGATTCTCCAAATATTTTGATAAATGAATAACCATTAGTAATTTTTTAAGCAAAGAAGCCAGCACTTTGCTGGTTTCATGCCACCTAGTTGTCAGAATTTGCAGCTTTTCTTCATACATGAAGAAGTTTCTTTGGATTTTTGGACTTTCTGGACACTGAATGTGCCATATGAAGACGTCACCTTGGGCCCTTGGAAATTTCAATATTTTCTGACATTTTATTGACAAAATAATGAATCAAGAAAGTAATCGGCTGATCAGTCAGTATTGAAAATAACTGTTTGTTGTAGGCCTGATGTTCTGTTGATTTAACCTGTGCCTTTTAACCTGTGTGTCCCCAACTTAATTCTGGGATACGGCTAATGTCTAGAGAGAAACATTCTCATGTGGCCAATGAGAATGACAGTTTAAAATGTCACTGTTGCTTCATTGGCCACATTCTCATGTGGCCAATGAAGCAACAGTGACATTTTAAACTGGGTCTAAATAGCCCTCAGCATGCACACAGTTATTTAGCCTCACAACATATATCTGTTATGCATTGTGCTGACGGTGCATAGCAAAAAGGAAGTGTCCTTTTCTTCCTCCAAATGTTTTTTTTTTATTGGGGTTCGTAGTGACTAGTTTGAATTAAGGCACAGGCTTTATTGCATAAACAATTCAGCATACTGTAATGCACAGCTTTAGTGTGAACACCACTAATAAATCAAGTCTGAAATTTAGGTAACAAAATAAATTTACATCAACCTCAATTCTCAAAATCTCATTGTCTTCTTGACTGATGCAGTGGAAAGATTTTAAGAGAAAATAGGTAGAGCTTACATTGTTTACGCAGAGGTCACCAATTTTCCTCGATACTCAAGTGTATGACAGGAATTTCTTATGAGGGGAAGGGTGGAGAAAAAAACAATTAGTAGTGTTATTGTATCATACACACATTCTCTCATTCATCTTCACCTTGCAGTTTCTGCATAATTACAGTATGTGAATCGCACACAACACATGCCAAACTTGTGGTTTAGGGCGTTTAGGGCGTGATAAATCTGCTGGATGATGTCATTACTTTTTGATTGACTGTAGGCAGCAAGGCCATGTCTATGTAGTGTGTGGATTTTGTGGCTGGTCTAATATTGGAGGAATAATCTTCCATGAGGTTACGTACAGCTGGAAGAAAAAGCATTTAGAGTCACGTGTGAAAGATGCAACCGATTCTGGCATTTGCTGTCAAGGTGTTGTCCTGCGTATATGTAGATATGTGGCTCACAGTAAGAACTTATTTTTCAACTGAACCTGACTGTTCCGGTTGAAAGACTTCTCTAAACACCAGACCATCATTTAGCCTCCTTGCTGTACTGTATGTTCAAACAGAAGATTCGCTGAGTCATGTGTTTTTTAGTCTGAGACATTTCAACATGTCACAGTAGGAAAAGCACAAGTGTAAATAATTAGACTGATGATTGAACTCTAGCTGTTTCCTGGTGTTGTGCACGCTGGCTCACTTTCATAACTACCTGCGCACGTGAATAGAACAGACACATTGTACATATAATGTGTAGCAGCCGTGCTTTTCCTTCAGTCAAAATGTCTGCTATGAACAAAGAGTCAAGAGAGTGTGTGAAAATATTTAATTATGTAAATTCTTATGGATTAGATCCAATTACATTAAAAGAGGCATTAAGTACAATGTGTCCCAGCTCCACATGCTGTAATCTGGTGGCTGCAGGTTGTTGCATGCAATTTGTTTTTTCCTGATGAGAACTCACAGTTAATAGATAATATAAAATAAAGTTGGCAGAGAATTTCCTGCTAAAATCTGCTGACATTTGACCCGGACGAAAGATTTATTATTTAATGATTATCTTGTGTAACAATAGATAATCATTAGTCTCCTGACGACTGTTTACATTGATGCTTGCTAAAGATTTTTTCTTTTCTTTCTTCCTGACTTCCGTCTTTGCTGTTTTGTTTCTATTCCAAGAGCTGATAATGTGTCGTCTATACGCAATGATTTCTGACATCACAGTATTTAGGCCTCTGTTCCTGAAGTGTGGTGTTGATTTCTTCAACAATGAGATATTTTCTGTAAATACACTGTCAGTGTAGGTATTCCAGTAAAGGTCAGCATTGTGCATTACTGAAGCTGATTGTGGTTACACATAGTGATGACTGTATGTCTTAGGGATGACTCAATAACGGGCGAAAAAAGGACTTAAATGAAATTGTTATATTTCTGGAAAATGCATTTGCTTTCTTGGTTGGATACCGTGCACATGTTTCTACACTAAATATGAACCCTCAGCCAACAGGTTGTAGTTATCTTACCAGGGGGAGGCAGGTAGCCTGACTCCTGCGGCAACCTAAAGATGAAAAATTAACACGTCTCATTTGTTCCATCCATAAATACTGAAGTGTAAACGTGACACCTTGTTGTTTTATTTTGGGTTATTATTTCATGAATAAGTGCACTGACAGGCAACAATTAGAGACTCCAGGAAGTCACTACACCTGGGCAAGAATAGTTCTGCACACATCCCCTCAAGACACAACTTTTTGCTTTTACACTTTGGTTCTTTTTTTATGGATTACACAAACAAAGTATAACTCGTTAATTCTTGTTAATCTTTGGACAAAGCCAGGCTAGCTGCCTCTAGTCCTCATGATAAGCTAAGCTAACTGGCTGCTGGCTGTAGCATCACATTTATGACATTTATCACTTAATGAATTAATTTCTCAAACTACTGATGTTAGTTACTTTCAAATCAGTTTCCTCATTTCTTTTATGTCTCTCATTCCATGGAGGATAATTATTTGAGGGGTGATTGAGACCTGATTGAGCTTTATTGTACGTACTTAACAGTTCCTATCACTTACTTGTGGCCAACAGAGGAATATTTTGGTCAGACTGAGAGTTTCTCAGCCAGTAGTGAATGTCTGGAATTCTAAGAGTACTGAGACAGGCATTGATGATTGATGTTTTATGTCATAGCTGAAGATGGATATGACAGTTACTGATTGCTCTCTGTTTGTTTTTGAACTGTAGCTGTCGGTGATGTCCAGATCTTAGACAAAGACTGAAACTCCCTCCCATCATGGACTCCAAGAAGCCGGGCATGTTGCAGCATCTCCGCCAGAAGATGCTGCCACACCTCCGGCGAGGCAAGACGAGCCCAAGAAAGCACCTCGTTCAGCTGGAACACGGCATGGACCACCGGATGAGCTCCTCCGTTCCTGACATGAGGGACATGAGGCAGGACTACCCTCAGGTCTCCTACAAAACGCACCTCCAACAGTACAACTCTCCCTGCTACAGCAGCCCCTCCACACCACTTGTCAAACCTGCTCGAGACCTAGGAGGAGGTGGGAGTGGCCTGGTGATGGGTGTAGTGGGTGGAGGAGCTGGGAGGCGTGTGCCTGCAGACTGCACGGACTGGGCTTCCTCTCAGGAGTCATTCAACAGTCTCTGCGAGGAGGAGGACAAGAGCTCTCTGGAGACAAACTACAGGGCTGCCGGGGGCATGGAGCCTGAGGAGCTGGCTCTGCCTGAGATGATGACTGTCTACAGCCCAGACCCTCCCTCTGTGGAGGTGTCCCAGGACAGCCCACAGGTACAGGCACTGCAGCATAAAAAAGAAAGGATCAGTCCTCCAGACAAAAGCAAAGGTCTTTACAATGTATAAAGGGTTTAGCTAATTGGGTGGTAGCATTCAAAGAGAGATATTTGTTTCCAATTATTACAGTGGATTAATGTTTCATTTTATATTTAAGGCCTTTGTACAATCATTAACAATTAGCATGACTGTAGAATACGCTTGTATTTTGTTCCCCTGTGACCAACAGGTAAAGAGATAAGGTACGTCTGCCTGTTTTTTGTACATTGGTGTTGTGAGGTGTATTTGCACAGGATGTACAAAGTTTAACTTGGAGGAGCTGGGTGAAGATAAGCAGTCCTTTCAAAATAAATAGTCTCCAGCAGCACTGAGCAAATGCTGTTTGAGGTTTTTATACTACCAGTGCATGAGACTGAATGACTCATATTTCACAGCATGGGTGCCAAACTGGCATGTTCACATTTAGAATGTGGTACACCTTGATTTTTCACTGACGACATTTAGAGCAAACCTTTCTTCTTCCAAGACAAAGAAAGGTTGTTCAAGATGTGATGACCTGTAGCTATTTATTTATATTATTAATTTGCCAGCCATGAGGTTTAAAATCGGCAGGAATCAGTAGGTTATGTCTGAAACGTTTTCATTGCTAAGGATTTGTAATTTGTCCAGAGCTTCCAAATTCTGGAAAAGTAATTTGGTAATTTCTAGGTTCTGTTTACTTTTTTTTTTTTTTTTTTTTAAATACTCCAAGTGTGTTGCCAAACCTGTAAATGTTTACATATGACAAGGCATGACAAAAATGTCTTTCACAGTGTAAATATTGCAGTATTTGACGGGAGGGGGCTCAGTAAATGTCTGGCATGTTGTTTTTGTTATCTGATAGTTAACAAACCACACCTGGTGTCAGGTAGATACCCAGCTGACCTGTCAATCATGTTTGCTACTTCACACTGTAACAGGAGTTGAATAAGCTTGGCTTGCTAAATTTTGCAGCCATCAGGAATTTGTATATATCCCCGATTTAATCAACCACTATGACTGAGCAGTTATGTGATATACACTCACCTTTTGCTTTTTCAATGTTGCTTTGCATGATTTCTGAATTCTGTCTGTATCGGTGTTACACTGGAGACTCTTTGAGTATTCACCTCCTTAAATGTATTGTCTGGATTCTTTTACTAGTCATGTAGTTATTGGCTCCTCATAGTCACTAGATGGACTAAGGCATGAACAATTATTGCCACACAGAGACATCCTGTATGTTAATCAGATGATGTCACTGAGATCAAGATCTCTTTTGCACAAGAGGCCTGAGTACAGCAGAAAGAAAAATGAACACGGACAAACAGAGGCACAGATATAAACAAAACACTGCAGATGAATCAGTTACCAGTTTAATGGGAAACAGCTGTAAAAGTCCCAAGGTTTGTAGGCCTATTAACTGGACACAGGTGCAGGTGCAGCCTGCAACGTGGCTTTGTTTTGCTATTCCTTTGTTTACAAAGTAGGCGTGCAGCAGGTGAACCCAGTGATGCTACTGGTCCCTTGTTTTCATATGCAGTGACACAAACACTGGAGCAAGCATTTCAAAGAGAGGCTACGTTAAATGCGGATATACATTTAATTAGGGCCCAACCGATATGGATTTTTTTGGGGCCAATGCCGATTCCAATATTATGGAATAAAAAAATCTGATAACCAATATATCAGCTGATTAAATCTCTACGTTTTTCAATTTAAAACCCACCTAAATACCTGTTTTGATGGCTTAAATATAGTTCAAACACCCGTTACAAAGATATAAATTGAAGGAAGAACATTTTACTATTTTCAGATACTTTTATTATCAGAAATTGTGTGGAACAAGCAGCATATGAACAATTTGAACACAAAATAAATCAAAAATATGATGTGCAAAAAGGCAGTAAACCTCTGGGAAATAAAATAATCATGCAAAGTCTATATGAATTAAGACATTCACATGCATGTTCACAGTACCAGAGTTCTTCTTATTATTGCCAATTTAACAGAGGTAGGTTATAGTGCAAAAAGTAACACAAGGACACCATTTCTAAGTAAAACACTATACCCTGCATTTTATTAGAGATGAAAATATAAGTGGTAACATCGATGTCAGTCGGCCAACTTTTGGCCGATTGCCGATTATTCTCTAATGGCTATAATCAGCCAATTAAATCGGTCGGGCCCTACATTTAATATTGTTTTCATATGTTTACATAGGCTGAAGTATCGGCTGTGTTAATATTTTAATGCTATGCAAACTGCTAATTTGCTAATTTTATCTGTAGTTTTAAAAGCTAATTTTTACAGTACCATGATGATACTAATAACAATACTGGTCACAACATGATATGAAATATTCAGACCATTTCTTCTTTACAAACACATAGCATCAGAGGCAATCGCAGTCATCACTAAATAGGTTTGAAGACATGCATCAAGAGCAGGCTCACAGATATCCTTCGTTGACTTCTCCTCTTGACATGTAAAACTGGACAAGATTATATGGTTCAAAATGACGTTTGTGTTTGCCTTAAATTCTGGGTAGTGCAAAGTTCACGCACTGAGTATCAGCATCAACTTTTTATATGATTTATTCACATTTTTAATTAATAATGTTGCATTTTTATATAGGACTCAGGCCATTTCACGACATTTCCACACAGTTAGTAATATAAGTAGCTGCGTTACCTGGTAGTTAAGTTCTGCCTTATTTTCTAAAGCTGATTGCTACATTAAACTGCTTTAGGATTTCATTCCTGTTGGACCAATGCTGGCATTTAACTGTCGTGCTGTAAGGTGGCTGACTTTAGGCATCACAGCAGTCTATATTTCCCAAATTATTAGGCAAAATTGGACACAGAGACTCAAGGAGTACAGCACCCAGGGTCTGTATACTGTACCTTCATGATATAGTCTTGCCCTTGTTTACATGCAGAACAAAGTCTAGAGACATCAGTGAAATCATAATCTGACAGTCTTCCCATTTCATCATGTTGGCCACTAACATTTGCCAAAGTTCTTAGCTCAGTAAATACCTTGTTCACAGGATAATGCTATGAACAAAGGTAAACAGTAGTCCCATGTCATAGATTCCAACCAGTCACTGTGAGAGCGACTGCTTCCTCTTTGGATGAAAGTGCTGAGTTGCCGTGTGCCCTCACTGTTCAGTTCAGGATAGCAGAGCTCTCCTTACTGGAGAAAATCTTTGAAGAGTAATTTTAGATTTGGATATTCTTTTTTTCTTTCTCTAGCAGTGCCTTTTTCTTATTTCAAATAGTTTTGCCTAGTTTCTCCTCCTAGGGTTTAAATGAGACTGAGTGTGGCCAGAGTGCGGTAGGATAGGTGAGTGACATATTGGTCACGCTGGTTTGCAACAGATGAAAATGGATAAACCAAATATGTTGACAAACATTAACAGCAAATAATGAATGTTGTTTTATGACTTCGCACCAGCACCACACCCTCGATGGTCTGAGATATTATGCCATTTGGAAGGCAACAGAAAGCTCTGGATTGACTGCCGTGAAGGTGGTACAACATTCATGTCCCCCTCTGGTTATCCCTTAGCTTTTCATCTTGCATCATCATCAGGTCAAAATATTTATGATTTCAATACTTTTCTTTAGATGTAGATTTGCTTGCCCTGGCAGCATATTTGTTTTCATAGCCAGTACACATACAGATATGACAACATGTAGATAGCAACCAAGTACCTTGTAAAACGATTGACATTCTTATCAGACTCAGCTGCAAGTGTTAACATACTAACATAACATGATAAACTAAGATGGTTAAAATGGTGACCATTATATCTCCTGATCATCAGCATGTTTGCATCACATTCTCATTGTGAGCATGTTGGCAAAGCTGACATTAGCATGTCGCACCACTTTACCTGCAGCCCCAAAGAGCTGCTAGCTGCTGGTTGTAGGCTCTTTTCAGTCCTGTCAAGATCACTTTTAAGGTCGTCATTATTTTATCTTACAATGTACTTACATAGTGTGCATTCCTAAATTACATTTTGTTAAAACAATTCAATACAAGCAGTGCTTTTGCAGCATAGGAATACTGCAGTCCAGTGGATTTAACTTAATGTAACATACACACTAGATGTATTGTGCACAACATAAAATCAACAGGATTTATCAGGTTTATTTTTGCCCCGAGACCCCAGAACATGGTCTCTTGAACTCTGTGAGAATTTCAAATACTCATGACTACAAACAGGAAAATCACCATTCTTGTCTTCATTCCTGAAACACTGAATTTTTGCACATGCAAATTTAATTTTTTTCTCCCTCCAAAACAACAACAACAAAAAGAAAAACAGATACACTTTCTCCTAATTATGTGACCAGCCACCGAGGGATAATTCTGTACCTTTTTTTTTTTTTTTGCTTTTTCAACACTACATTCTCGGAAGCAACATGAATATTGTACCGTAGGGCAAAAGGCTCAGTCCCTCAGTGTTTCTTTGAACTGAACCACATGGCAGAAAGAGAGCAGAAAAGCAAATTCCCCTTTTCTTCATCCCTGTGTTCTTTGGTGTAATGCTGTTCAGTCCCCAGGATACAGGAATTTTTAATAAATGCTCAGAGGATTTGTGCTGGTGGTAGAAAAGCCAAAGAGAAAGTTCAGTTCCTGAACCTTTAACTGACAAGCAGACTGAAACTTTCCTCTTTCATCAGTGGGGACTTTACCTTTTTTCAAAATCCTCTTCATATATTAGGCTACATGACAGATTCATGAAATGTATATGTCTTTGTCTTCGCAGTGTAACAATCATGATTTCAATGGTCAAGGCTTCAAAGACGGGGGCAACCAAAATGTAAGTGCCGCTATCCAATTTGAATGGTGATTCTGTGTTGTTGAACTGATGTCATTTTAGTTTTACTAAGGATTTATTCCACAAATGATAATATGCTGAGTGAATTGGTTGTTTGATCTTGAGCTACATTCTCTGTGGTTAAAGGACTGTTTCTGTCAAGTGGCTGTGGTCGTGTTTTTTTGTTAAGTATCGTGCCAACTGCAGCATTGTGCTTTGGCTGACACACAGTCGTGTCAAAGTTTAATTCCAGATTATTGTGTTGTGTTCAGGTCATGATGGGACAGTAGGCAGTGTGTGGTTAAGCGCTGAGTGTGTGTGTGTCATCCTGGCTATTGTGGCCAGGCAGGGTTTGGACGCTGAGCTGGGTGATTCCAGGCGCCCGGGGTTTTATTCTCTGAAAGATGCTTGGTTTGGTGGAGAGGCTTAATAGTGATTAAATAATCCATTGCGTGGACAGGAAGCATAGACTGCATACATCTGTGTACAGCCTTCGTAGAGTGTGCTTTTTATATCGTATCCAAAATTAAAAACATGGTCAAAACAGAACTAAAAGGTGCACAATACTGTGTAATAGACATAATGCAACAAGTGAATTCCAGAATGTGAAGAACATGTCGCTTTGAAATAAGTAAGTGAAAGCAGAACAAAACAGCACAGCTTCAATCAGGTGTCATAATGTTGTAAAAAAAAGTCACGTAACAGCTTTTCGTTATAGGAACAGCTTGTGTAGCGAGGGACATGGTGGACACAACTATGACTGTACTGAATATCTTTAAATTCAAAGCTGTTGAGGTTTTCCAATAAAGCTTCAAATGTGTGTCATATTTAGGGCTGTCTTGTACTAAAGAACATCTTGGGTGGCTGAATTTCTACCTACTCTTCAACCAGTTAAATGGTCGCTCTGGGAAAAAATTCTCATTTTCTCTACTGTAGGTTAACTACTTCAGTCACAGTGCACTCAGTGCATTCTCCCTGGTACTGTTAAATGTCCACCAAAGCGTTGTTTTGTTCTATTTTTCCTGTCACAGGGCTCAATATTAACACTTGTCCAGGGCAAGTAAAATCTATGTTTAGGCAAGTGGAATGCCTTGAGTGAAAAATAAATGTGATGTCCACTTTAATATTTTCTGAAAATATACTGTGCACTGTAACGCTTTTGAGCTGTCTCACCAGTAACAACTGAACAGGACTGATGAGAAAATTTAACATACTGGACATTGTAAGTTAATTTGGGGTTAACAATGTCACATACAGCATAGCAGTACTAAAATTATATATTTCTGTAATGCTGCATGCGACTTCCTCATTACCCATCATGCCGCTCCAACAAGGGCTCCATTGTAATCCAGCCTTGAACTGCTGTGTCTTTTTGGAGACATAGTCAAATAAATCCATAGTGATAAAAACAGCACAGAATGTATTCTGTAAATATTTATATTTTTTTCTGATTAAAAATGAGAATCAAAAAGTGTCTAACTTTGGGTAAAATGCAACAAAAACAACAACAACAACTGCTGTTGTCAGGATAAAAGACAATAAATTATTTTAGTGTATTAATCTAACACCAGCAATTATCTGAACAATGAGAATTTGGTCTGAGAAGATCAAATCGACCAACCGACCAGAATGTGACAGCCCTTAGTCATATTTATGATGTCATTGCCTTTAAAAAAAAACAAAACACAAAATCTTAAAATCCTCAACTTAAATACAGTGATTTTTTTTAGATTTTTTTTTTTTTTTTTTTTTTTCAAATAAAAATCCTCTAATAAATAAATGCGTGTGTGTGCATGTGTGTGCCTCTCTTTGTGTGCAGCACACAGGAGAGCAAGCTGATTTTTGACCACAATGAAAATGTTTTTGAAAGGTTAAGCATAAAAAAATTGACAGAAGCAAAATATTTCATCAGAAAAGAACGTGAACCAAACAAACATGATTACTTTTATCTTTTTTTTTTTTTAAATAAATTTTGTCTTTTGGACTTCACAGCACTCTGGAGTTATTGGGAATATTTAGATAACATGAGTCACAAACAGTCCTACACAGCCGCCACTGAAATCTAATTCTACAAATCCTAATAATACTAATGATATTGGTGTAGCCTAAACTTTATCGGCAACTGTGCAGAAACACCTTGTTTTTTTTTTTAAAGATTATTTTTTTGGGGCTTTTTGCCTTTAATGGACAGGACAGAGTGAAATGGGGTGAGAGAGAGAGAGTGGGGGTTGACATGCAGCAAAGGGTTACAAGCCGGAGTCGAACCTGTGACCGCTGCAGCGAGGCATCACCTCTACACATGGGGCGCCGGCACTATCCACTACGCTACCAACGCCCCAGAAACACCTTGTTTAACAGTATTTGGTACAGCCGTATACACAACACAGTTAGTCTGACATTACTGTTATTCTGAAAATATAATAATTAGTCCAGAGGTGACCGTACTGTTGCCTTCCATATTTCATCAGAAGTGCTGAGTCTCTCTGTATGTCATTCGTTTTGTTCATTTTGGTCATGTAACTCTTGTCTATGTGCTATCCACATGTATGTTTGTGTGTATATACGTGTACTTGAATATTTATGTGTGTTTCCTGCCTAAATGTGAAGCAATTTGTAACTGTATGTTTTAAAAGTGCTATTTAAATATATTATTATTGTTTTAAAATCCCAACCGAAATGTGTCTGTAAACTGTCAGAAGCTGTGAGGCACCAAAAGCTTTGGTTTTTAGAATCTGTACTGACACCCGGGTATCCTTGCTCAGAAAGTATAGATGTAATCAGACTAAATCTACCAGTTGTGATGACATAAATAATGATAATGCCTTTGTGTGTTTGTGTTCAGTCTGAGATGGGCAACGAGGGCTTGAGGGTGTCGGAGAGCATCAGTGATCTTCCCAGGTCCTATCTGCTCACCATCAACCTGAAGGAAGGACGTAACCTTGTCATCAGGGACCGCTGTGGTAAGAACACCTTTCTCTTACTGCTGCTACCACTACTGTACCACGATTAACACTATCAGTAACACTAACACTATCATAGTTGCATCATCTGTGTGTATGATGCTGATGATGTTGCATAACAAGGAAATGCAAAAGGGACACACATTATTTTACATATGACAAACAATGTGTACAGCAGATCGGTCTTTGTGTATTCATGTTCTTTAATGTTGTTTGCACAGGGTGAGTTCTGCAGCTCAGAGCTATTGGGTAGTATGAATCAACACAGTGCAAGCAGATTCATAAGATGTTTGTAGTATAATATAAAGCAAACAACACTAAATCAACAGGATGTTAAGCAACCACCCAGTAACATGAAACCTAACAGGTCAGAGCAAGGAAGCTGGGCCAATACAGGAGCAAATCATCCTTTAGCACATTAGGAACCACAATGAGAAGGTTTATTTTTCTTCCTATATTACTTTACCCTTCTGTCCTCAATCTGAAAATGTTTGGCGAGAACTTCATCACTTTAACTTCCCTGCTACTTGATCAGCCCTTTTCTTTTAAATACAGAAAACACTGGTGCTGTCATATTGGTCTTATTCATATATTCCTGTTACTTCTGACACACTGTTTAACAGTTTGTCACCTGTGTCATCGTTTATGACGCCCATGTGCATATCTTTCCAAGTGAGTAAGTGCTACTACTGTTTTCATTTACTCCTCCTGTTCTCACAGTCATGTTGTAACCACTGCTTGAATGTGTCGTATTCTTTTTCAACTCAAAATCTTGAGTTCTGTTTCACTTCTGAAATACAGAGATTATTTAGTAGACGTGTTAAATCTCATCTTTCCAGTTTGGTTTCCTAAACTTACGAAACTTCAAAGACAGTTGGAACCCACCAGAAATCCTGTGTCCTTCTATGGCAGTGTGTGTTTTCACTTGCATTGACCTCATTTTGTGTGTGTTTAGCCTTAGCTGGTTAATAAAGACCAGGAGTGTCTGTTTGATTACACACAGGAGCCGAGCCGAGCCTCAGGTTGGCTGTGAAGCTCCTACAACAGCCGGGGCAAGATTCCTCACAGCATATTAGAACCTGTCTGAGCCACACCCAGCATTCATTACAGCAGGCCTTTCACTCTGGGCATGTGTCTGGATTACTTTCCTCTTCTCGTGTGTGGCTTTGTATTTACATAACCAGGCTCTGGGTAAAAACAATGCAGAATATAAAGGGAGGATCGAGCCACAGGCGGATTTAGTTTCTCCCGCATTATTGTTAAGAGCATAAGGTCTTTTAAAAGCAGTGCGTGAACAGCTTTCGTTTTTTCTGTTTGATCAGCTTATATACACTGCATGCGTGGCTGCTTGCGGAGGGATAACTCAGCAACATGGTTTGTTGTGTATTATCTTTGTTATGCAGTGCTGGTATTGTAACAGCAAAACCATACAGAACCAGGCATGATCATAGGACGTGGATGCAAAGGAGTATATGCTGATGGTCCACAATCTTTGTTTGGTGACCGGCTGCCCTCAGCTGGTCTATTGACAGCATTGCCAGAGGGCACAGAGTGTACTTTCTGAAAATGATTTAACAGAGCAGCATCAAATGTAATATGTAAAAGTGTAAAAACACCCTAAATGAAACCTAATAATTAAAAAAAATGAATGTTGATGTGAATCCAGTTGATGTGACACTTAAGATACTAATAAACACACAGAGTTTTTAGCAGTTGTCACTTTTCACAAGAAGCTGGAAGCTGAAATCTGATTGGCTACCAATTCAGGAAGTTGTGGTCTGTCAGTTGGGGGGGAAAGAAACCACATCCTCCGTAGAGATGACATTACAAGTAGACCGGTCCTCCCTTTTACTGGAAACCAATACACGTCCCAAGTTAAGAAACCAAGTTAAGAAACAAGGTGTGATGGCTATTTAGAAACCCGGTGTGGACATTAGAGGCAGAGTCACTTCAGTAGTATTTATTTCAGACAGTCACCATGATGAGTCAATACTGCTTTTGAAAGACAATAAAAAGAGGAGTGGTGTACTCATGTCTGAATTTCAGAAGTCAAGCTGATTCACTGCTCTGAGGAAATGTTTTATGGCTTATAAATTAAAACAAAACCTTTGGGGCGTCGGTGGTTTAGTGGTAGAGCAGGCGCCCCATGTACAAGGCTGTTGCCATAGCGGCCCAGCTTCAAGTCTGGCCTGTGGCCCTTTGCTGCATGTCATCCATGTGGACGGACACCAACAAATAGTATGAGTGAATAATCTGAACTGCATTGTTTTTTGTTTTGTATCATTTTTCAGGTACCAGCGACCCTTATGTGAAATTTAAATTGGAGGGGAAAACATTCTACAAAAGCAAAGTGGTTTATAAAGACCTCAACCCCAAATGGAATGAGACCTTTTCCCTGCCTGTAAAGGATCTGAGCCAGAAGCTGTACATCAAGGTAACCTACCATCACTTTTTGCAACACATGTGCATTCATCTGTGAAAAAAGTTCACTATATTACCATAGGAGAGTATTACTGTTGTGTTCACAGCAAGAGCCCTGCAGTAAAGGTGTTAAATATGTCAGTCATGTGGTCAATCAGAGCTTCTTTATAATACTCAGTGTTTTTGGTGTTTCAAGGGTTGGAGAGATTTTTTGCAATGAACAGTGCTTTGGGGAATTACAGTGATTGCATGTCAGGTGCTGCTGCCCCAGAGCCATGCACATAGGGGAAGTCTACTTTGCAGCAATATATCACTGTTACAATAATTGTCCCATGATGCTGTCTGTACTAACAGTGCCTTGATGTTTGATGTGACGCAGGTATATGACCGTGATCTGACAACTGATGACTTCATGGGCTCTGCCAGTGTCACACTGAGTGATCTGGAGCTGGACAAGTGAGTGTCTCAGTAAGAGTATGATGGTAACTGATGGGTGTAGTATTTGTTGGAAGCAAATGGAGTGTGCACTGTTAAGGTGAAGCTTTTTGACTGTCACTGGATCCTTGAGAGTTAAAAAACTATTTTGACAATCTGTCAGCCTTAAATCTTTTTTTTTCTTTTCTTTTTTTAATATATCTTTCATTTTTATGTATCGTTTTTATATTTTTCATTTTATAATTTTTTAAATTGTGACAGTGGTGAGGACTGAATGGTACAGTGTGCAGCTGAAACATAAGCTTTCAGTGCTCTCTGGTGGACAAACGATATAATGGAGACATTAGTGTTAAAAATTCACTCCTTTTTAATTTGTCAAATATAACCTCAAGCATATCTTTGGCATTTGTGTACTGCAATTGGCTGACACACACACTAACTATATTTCTGCAATAAGCTTTTATCGGCTAATATATCACCGTAGTGAGTTCAAGTGCCAAACTCAGGTGTCCCTTGGAGTATAATCGGTAAAAACTAGTTTTTTTGGAGCAAATTTTGAGTTAACAGTTGAGGTGCAGTGTCCCTTTAAAAGGAACTGGTTGTCCACTTGCAACCCTTTGTCACACATTGCATTACGTCTATGTTTGGTGGCCATTTCAATCAGAGATTCAGATTGGTTTATTTCAACTTAATGATGTAAAATTATCAGTATTTCACAAGCAAAAAGCAAAGATTAAATAAAGTCTGATAAACTTATTTGCAGCACAAATGTGCTTTTCTCCTTTCTGATCTTCTTGATCATCTTGCAACTCCTCTGATCTATCTTATGCATAGTGTGTACTCAAGAGTATTGCATAAACTGGGGCTGTTATATGAATGGTTTCCCTTGTGTATTTTCATTAAACCTGAGTGACATATTTTTCAAATACCATTTTTGTGTTTGTAATTCAACTCTTTGGTAGTTTTGGTGACCTCTCTGTTGCAAGCAAATACAAAATTAAGACGTGCTGCAGCCTTTAAAATGACCTTTGAGTAGATCCGTGTCAACAAAACTGAACCTGTTGAACAACATAATGGTAGCTTGTGTTGCAATGCTGTTGTATATGATTTTGTTTGAACTGTGCTTGACAAACTGGTTACTCAGTGTATATTTTAGAAAACTAATGTCCCTGCTTCCACAGCTTACAAACCCACATCTGTACCACTGCAGCAACTACGCCCTGTGCAACAGTAGAACACTTCTGGTTAATTTCCTCTCTCTGGTTGATGTTGTGCTGCATAGTGAAACAACATAGTGTTGCATTTTGGGTCTGAATAACCACCACAGCACATGACTGCCCATCTCTGATCTAGATCTGTTGAGCTTTAACTGAAGCTGAAATCTGCTTACTCTTTTTCAGGGTCAATGAGATGTCTTTGCCCTGGACGATCCAAACAGCCTGGAGGACGACATGGGGTTGGTTCTGGTGGACTTGAGTCTGTCTCTCAGAGATGGAGACAACAAGAGAGGCAACGTATGGCAGGCCCCCAGCTATACGCAGTGCATGTTATCTTGCAGAAGGGATACTTGTTGTGCATTGTATTTATTGCACATGTATGGTTTCACTGAATGTTTCTCTCTATGCCCTACTAACCACAGTGTCGTTTTGTTTTGCTGCTAACATGCATGCTCCTGTCGGCAGCGGTGGCCCCAAAAAAGAAAACGAAGTATTAGGGTAAGGCATGGAGGAGGGAACGCACTGGACAGTCATTAAATTACATTTACTTTCTTTGATTAATACTCTGCAGATATCTGCTGAATGTTAAAGGGAGACCCCATCACATCAAGGATGAACTAGTAAAATGTAGAAAGAGAAACATAGAGCTTCCACTTAGGGTCTAAAATTGAGTCAGTGTTAGCATGCCGTCATGCTGAGGGTGTGGTCTCCCGCAGTACAGTTCAAAATGGTCAGATTGGTACCACAAGTTGCAGTGATGTTGACCACTGGTGTCCCCTGGTTAACCAACAGTTTATTAAGATAGATATTTTCACAGTTCCCTGTACATAAGTTGATCAGAATAGTTATAGTCTCTTTGCACCAGAGGGCAGCAGATCACCATGTTTTGTGATGGCACTGTGTGTCTTTTGTAGCAAATGAAATCTGATAATTGTCTTTAGTAATTCTAAGATTACAATTCAGAGTCATTAACAGCCACTTAGGGTTTAGGTATACCTACAGTACTGAGTAGAACCACTTCTTGACTCCAAAACAACATGAAGTACCTTATTATTAAGTACATTTCTTCATTACATCAGAGTTGCCCTTTTACACAACACTGTTGAACTTAGCAACAGTCTTTGTGTACTTGTGGCCCTCCTGATAGCTCACAGAAGAAGCTCCCAGAAGTCTGATGATATTCTTTGTTTTTTTCCTTAATGTCAACAAATCCCATGAAAAGGCCAATACCTGCCTGTCTGTGTGAATACTTCGAAATGGGCATTACACACAGTCCTGCTCCTGCTTATACTTTTATAGGTAGTTATGTTGAGTTTTAGACAGACAAAGTTTCTATTGTTAAAAAGTGCCATGTATGGAAGAATAGTCGAACAGAGCTCGACAGTAACGATTGCCACTTTTTAGTGTATAAAAGATAGGGACAGTAAACAGCCCCACCCCCCAGTTACATTAATGTTTAATATTTGTTGCATTAGTGATATTAAAATTGCCTTGTAACCAGCCTGGCAACCACTTCTAAAAGTTAGTGTTGAGCCATGTCAAAGCTAAAAGCAGTATCTATTAAAAGTTTGTTAACATTAGCTGCCACAATCTACTGATCATACCAGACCAAATCAGGTTGGAGCAGATAAACCCCTGAGTTTATCGAATACATCAAGGCTTTGTTTTTATTTATTTATTTTTCCTTACGATCTAAATTTTTCATTTAGAAGAAGATTATTTTTTAAAGTTAGTGTCACTTTAAAGAAATGACACAATATAGGTGTGAACTTTACTAAGAATGTACGTTGTCAGTCAACCAGTGGGCGCAGGGCAGAGTACCACAGGGAGGGTAGGGAAATAGGACATTTTTGAGACAGATTAACACATTATTAGTTTTGTTGTAGTCATGGGATTTTTTTGACAATTAAACAAAGAAAGAAAGAAAGAATATTT
Organism: Epinephelus cyanopodus; assembly: GCA_026686955.1. Classification (NCBI taxonomy): domain Eukaryota; kingdom Metazoa; phylum Chordata; class Actinopteri; order Perciformes; family Serranidae; genus Epinephelus; species Epinephelus cyanopodus. The sequence continues at coordinate 12,589,256 of CM048914.1, forward strand.
GCAGTTTTATCCATGAAATGAGTCTGGTGGTTGTGTTCTCCTCACCGATGTGGTGTTTTCACCCTCAGAGCAGCTGCTAAATGCATGGGTTTTTTTTTGTTTTGTTTTTTATTGCTCATCAGGCTTATTGTTTGTACACTCTATTCTCTGTAGTGCATGGATCTGTGAATCTGAGTATGGCAGCTTTTTCTGTGATGCTGGAACCACCACATCCTACATCTGTGTACAGTCCAGTACGGTTTATAGACTGAGTTGCAGCCACACGACTCTGTCTTAGTTGTACCTAATAAAGTGGCCACTGAGTGCATGTTCACCTGCTACTTCAAATGGTAATTGTATTCTGCCAAGTGCATTCAGTGCTAATTGAAATATAATTTTCCGCCCATGCGTGTGGCAGAACAGACTCAGATAGGACGTCACTGTCAGCTTGATCTACATGAATTGAATCTGGGTTAAATATATCTCCCTACAGTGTCTTCATGTAAGCCCAACTAATTATCTTAGAATATGGCCTCCTATTATATATAGAAGTGAGAGACGCTGCTGTGCATTGTAGCCACTGCAGGCTTTACCTAATCTCTCTGTAAAATGAAGAGTACAATATCCATTCTCTTTTCACTGGAGAAGCGAGATAACGTTGTCTCACTCAGCTGTCTTCCAATGCTGCTTGTTGTAAAAGCACTGATTTGGAGTGTGATGCTATCTCATTTAAGCTTTGTGTTTTATAGGTTACAATTCGTAAGTAGAACCTGGTTTGTGTGTTGTTTCCTTTCTTTGCATGTATGCATGCATTGTTAAAGAGACCATGGGTTGGTAAATATGTAAAATGAATTTGCTTTGGTTTAAGTATTAGATATCCTGCACTTTTTCTATTTGTATTCTGAATCTCTTTCCCCTTTGTTTCAAATCCCTCTCCTGCAGTCGGGAGGTTATACTCAGAGCCTTCGTCTGTCAGAGACACTGAGGAAGAATCAGCTGTGGACTTCTGTTGTGTCTGTGACTCTTGTCGGGGGTGAGGAGCTGCCGCTGGACTCTCAGGGAGGTCAGCTCTTTGTTCGCTTTAGACTTGGAGAGCAGAGATACAAAAGCAAGGTACTGGAAGGAGGACATTTCATCTCCTCCTCTTGGATTGTCCTTGTTGTTCTTACACAGTCTCTATTCCTCTTACCCACCCCTGCTCCTTTTTACCACTCTTTTCTTCTCCTCACAGAACAGACTTGCTCTGCTCATTGTCTCTTCTTCCCCTCCAATCCTGAGCATTTTTCTTTATGATTTAACCTCTCCTTCCCTAAACTCATCTTTTCTTTTCTTGTCATTTCCCCTTTCCTTTTGCAAATGTGCGGTTATGCTAGTCTGAAAATGTACTTGGTTACTAAATGCAAAGTGAGTGTGATGTTTTGACTGAAGTATTAGAAATGTTTATTATAAACAAGATGTTTTTTTTTATTTGTGTAACTGTAGGTGTGACAGTATGCATTTCAAGTGGTCAGTCATCACATATATATTGTGTATTTAATCATAATGTATTTAATTTTGCATTCACATTTGCCGTACTGATAGTGTTTAAAATGACTTATTATCAATACAACGGTAGAATAATCTGTCCAAAAGTGCTTAACAGCCCTCTGCTCACTGATGTGGTCACAGATCATGTCTCAGAGACAGAGCAATAGAATAAGACGAGATGGATTTTTGGTGTGTGACATGAAAAGCTCTAATCACTGCTCATCCTGGCAGCTGGATGATGTCTGGCAGTGATGCTCACTTTCTTGCACTGCTGGAGCTTCGGCTACTGTCACTGATGATTATCTTGCTGTTCTGCAACATCATCCATTACACATCAAAGCTACATGCTAATGAGCAGCATCACGCCTTTTTCTTTTCTTATATACAGGTTCGAATTGACAGTAATTATTATTTATGCCTTCATGTGTGATGGGAATTTCCTGATGCTGATTTGTGCAGCTGCTTAAGAACCAAACACACTAATCTGTTAGAAAAACAAACTCACAGATGTGGTCAAAAAATCTGGACTTACTGCACCTGGTTATTTTTCTGAATAAGAGGTTCTAGACGAACCTTCACAGCTGGAGAACTGCAGACAAAGTTATGCTTTTCTGACATTTGACCAACGTAGAATTGACTTTTACTGCATGTAGTAAACATGATTTATAGGGGAAATTAGGGTATCAGCATTTTCTGACTCTGTCATCTGAACTTTAATGGCTCCTCTCAGCGTTTAATGTACATACATGTGAATTTGAAAAAAAAGAAGAAAAAAAAAACCCATGTATATTTCATGTTCTGTCCTCATTTCTTAGAATCACTGCAAAGTATCCAATCCTCAGTGGAGAGAGAGGTTCACCTTTAACCAGTTCATAGACAGGCCAGATATCCTGGAGGTGGAGCTCTGGTCCAAGGAAGGACGAAGGAGCGAGGAGTGTTTGGGAGCGTAAGTCTGCTTTCAGAACCTGTGTGTCTGTGTGCTTATGTGCTCAACCTAAAAAGCCAGTACAGGAACAGTCTCAAAACTAATGATGTGATTTGCCTGCTGCAAAGCACCTAAACCTTGAGAATAGAAAAAACAACTGACTGAGTTGTATTTTTAATAAGAGAATTGACATTTCCAGAGCAGCTGCCTTGATTTTCCACTTGACAATGTGGAAGCAGAGACCAGTGTCAGCCCAGTGAGTAGTGTGTTTGTCCAGTCAGGTTAAGAAATGGTTCATTAGACATAATGTTGTTCCCAAGCAAATGCCTACTGAGCATATAGCAATGAAAAATATGAAATAAAGTAGGCTAGCGCTGTAAGGACATGATGTACAGGTATGTTTATCCTGTGAATGTGGCTGTCTGCACATGTGTAAACTTGCTTTTATGACCATACATGTCTGAACATGATGTATATATATTTTTCATGTTTGCATGACTACAACTATATCTGCATGTGCTGCAGTACAAGAAGGCCTGTGCATGTGTGTTTGTGTACACAGGTGTGAAGTTGACCTGTCCAGGGTACCTTTCAATGAGAGCCAGCTGTTCACACACGCCCTGGACCAGGGGAGAGGACGCTTGGTCTTCCTGCTCATTCTAAACACATGCAGCGGCGTCTCCATCTCTGACCTGTGTGCTGCACCGCTCGATGAACCCCATGAACAACAGCACCAGCTGAACAACTATGTCAGTACCTGTACTGCTGTTATGTTCTGTCTGTACTGAATGGTTGCATCAGTTCACCACCTCCAGTCCAGTCCAAGTGTCTGTTTATCTGACACTTTTATTGGATTATTATAAGTAACATCTTTTACCGGATTGTGAAATATAAAATCAGCGTGAGAAGCGAAAGATCAACTGAGCTCTAGAGAATCTGGATCAGTCTAAAGCTAAGCTACTAAGAGTGAGGAGAATATAAGGTAGTGTCCGTGATTATAAACATTCATTTCAAACTTAGTTATAGTCTGAAGCTGATAAAACATGCCTATATATTAGAGGGTTAAAAGTTAGTTAGTTTGTTAGTTAGTTAGTTTGTTAGTTAGCTTTTAGTTATTAAAGTCCAAACTGTTCTTGCAGTACTTTTTGTGTTGAAAGTCCAAGAGGTGGCAGTATCTGCCAGGTAATGTGTTGGAAGTCAGTAACAAAGACATCTGCTTTATTAGAGTGCTGAAGCTTTTGACATCTAGTTTTTGACATAAGCTAGATGGCCATGTAGTGAGAAGGTCTGTAAGTGTAACCTTAAAGGGACAGTTCACCCCAGAAAACAAAAATACATATTTTTACTCTTACCTGTAGTGCTATTTATCAATCTAGATTGTTTAGGTGTGAGTTGCAGAGTGTTGGAGATATCATCCACAGAGATGTCTGCCTTCTCTCCAATATGATGAAACCAGATGGCACAAAATTGAAAAACAGTAATGTCTCTTTCCAGAAATCATGATCCAGTTACTCAAAATAATCCTCAGACCTTGTTGTGAGCAGTTTCATGGAGAAAGTATTTTCTTTGTACCAAACTACACCTGCCAACTGTATCACCACACAAAAGAAAGTGTGCATCTGCTCCTAGCTCACCTAGCATCACTGAGCTAGCTAATGCTACAGCTCAGCTGACGAGGACGAGTAGATGTACTCTATGAAACTGCTCACAAGGTCTGTGGATTATCTTGAGTAACTGGGTCATGTTTATTAGAAAGAGACATTGCTTTTGAGATTTTCAAATTTTGATGCTTTAAGCGCCACAAGCGAGTACCATCCAGTTTCATGATACTGGAGAGAAGGCAGCTATCTCTACGGCTGATATCTCACACTTGGCAACTGCCAAAACAATCTAGACTGATAAACAGTACTACAGGTAATAGGAAAATTATATTTTTGAATTTGGGGTGAACGATTCCTTTAAGATATAGCTATGTTGCCATGGGAAAGTAGACAAATTGTAAAGCACTGAGGTGGTAAACATCTGCTAAGCACAAGTCTGTTGTTAATGCTGTGGATTTATTATAAAATATGCAAATAATATGGATGACATGGCTAATTTACACATATTTATAGGCAGTATGAACATGTTATGTTTTTATGATGTGGAAAATTGTGCTTAAGAACACATAATTTTATGTGAGTTTTTATATGCATAGATATTTTGTTCTTGTTTTTTTTTTTTTTTTTTTTGGTATCCCCAAAAATAGAGCATTTGAACATTTTTGCTTTGTTTCCTGATCACTGCATTTAAATTTAAAGAAAATCTGGCTCGTGTATATTGATACATTAAAAAAATTAGAGGATTATGCAGGCTTGGTGGCAGTAAATGCTCTTTCTCTGAGTGTTGTCATATTTACCCGTACCCACATCCTCATGCTACCCGTCTGTGTCCCACAGAGTTTGAAACAGTCCCTGAAAAACCTCCGTGATGTTGGTTTCCTTCAAATTAAAGTTGTCAAGGCAGCAGATTTGCTGGCTGCTGATTTAAACGGTGCGTCACACATTTGGATTTAAGTTCATTCTTTGTTCTGTTGTTCCATCAAAAGGGACAAAGGGAGCCCAGTGTGAAAGTGTTTTCTGTTGTTGTGTTCTGCAGGCAAGAGTGATCCCTTCTGTGTGTTGGAAGTGGGGAATGACAGACTGCAGACTCACACAGTCTACAAGAGCCTCAACCCAGAGTGGAACAAAGTCTTCACATTGTCAGTTTGAGTCTTTTTTTTCCAAGCACATTTTCTCATTAATACTATGTGATGTATTGATGCTATATGTTGGGACATAATGCTGTAGTGTCTCTGCTGATTTGTGAGGAGTATCTGACCTCCTTGTCCCTGCAGCCCTGTCAAAGACATTCATGATGTTCTGGTGGTGACAATCTTTGATGAGGATGGAGACAAGGCGCCAGACTTCCTGGGAAAAGTTGCCATTCCGCTGCTCTCGGTACACACTACCTCACTAACAGTCCGTCATGCAGACAATACACTCATCTATTTACACTCTGCGTCTAAATTAAAGTGAAGAGGGCAATAACACTCAAGCGCATTGAAGACTTGCTAAGATGTAATCGAGCATGACTGATGGTCAGGTTCGTGGATGAGTTCAACACCTGATGCCCTTTCTGTCCCGCAGATCCGCAGGGGACAGCAGATCGCCTACCCGCTGAAGAAAGAGGACTTAGGTGGGATGTCGAAGGGGAGCATCACTCTGGAGCTGGAGGTTATTTTTAACCCTGTGAGTAAAAGTTCAGCCTGCAATGAGGACATGAGTGCAAGGTGGCCATGAAAGACAGGCCTGATTCTGTCTGCTTCTCACCGCTTCATGACTTTTTCTTTTCTGTAAATCAGGTAAGAGCGAGTATAAGAACCTTCCAACCAAGGGAGAGAAGATTTGTGGAGGATAATCCCAAATTTTCCAAAAAGGTATGACCCAGCTCTGATGAATTTACTGTACAATATGGAGTCTGAAAGTCATTTTGCATTGAGCCAAAAAAAAAAATGTTGCACACAGTACATGTAGATTTTAAATGATTCATTTTTTCATCCAAGCCAGCATGTGCTAACACACAAAATCTAGAGTGCTGCTGTATTAGTGCTGAATCCATTTGTAGATAAATACATTTTCCGCAGATTTGCTGCTTTATTTTCTTTTACGAAAGCAAACCGAATATGTTTTGGTTTTAGACTTTGTTGGACAAAACAAGAAATTTTAAGATGTTAGGTTTGAGAGAATTGTGAAAATTTGTAGCTTTTCTAAATTGTTTTGACATTTTATCAACCAAACTATGAATTATTTATTTAAAAAAAAAAGTATGGGCAGATTTATTGATAATGAAAATGATTGGTTGCAGCCCTAAATACCATAACATTAAACATTACAAGCAACCAGCAGTAAAGAGGGCAAGGGTCAGAGGTCACTGGACTTTGGACAGTATTCATGTGACGCTTGGGGTAATTGATTTTTTTTTCAAGGCAAAAGACCAGTTGTACAAATGTTTTATGTTTATTTTCAATTAGCTCTTTATAAACCGAACATGCTGAACATTATAGTGTCATTTTTCCTCTCAAAACCAGTGCCTGTGAAAGCAAAGACTTTCCTTTGCCTGAATTAGTTGAATTGAGCTTTAATTGACCCCAACTGTGACTGAGTTCTTGTCCACTGTTCTGCTACATTAGTTTGATATACAGTGTGCAAGACAGGGTGCCTGACTGTCTGTACTTCCCACAAAGACTCATTGTTGTCAGACAATACATTGCTCACTAACGCCGAAATTGGCTTACACACTGAGGACCGGGGTTGTAATTGGCAGGTTTTCCTTCAGATTTAATGTTGAAAATCTTGTTTGACAAAATCAGGTCAGAATACTGAATTCTTTTGCCCCCTGACCACAATGGCTCAAGTATGAACCTACCAGCTACTCTGACTATTACACCAGCCAACTGGATGTTTCCTGTTTAGTATGAATACATTACTCATAAAATTAAACCTGTACACAATAAAAACATCATTAGGAGCTTTTTTATCCATATTTTAAGCATAACTACTGTAATATTTATATGTTTTGCATGTTTATAATCTGTATCTTTCAGGTTCTGGCCAGGAATGTGATGCGTGTTCAGACACTGTACAGGGCTATCATGTCGACTCTGCAGTACATCAAAAGCTGCTTCCAGTGGGAGAGTGTTCAGAGGAGCCTGCTAGCCTTCCTGGTGAAGTGCTTTAACTGCTTATCAACACACTATCTGCATTTCCCTCTGTTTTCCCTCCAAGCTGCGGAAGACAACCGCAGTCTGGCTATCCCCTACTTGAACTCTCCCAGTGAGATTCTTAATCAATGCGGTGTTGGGCTCAGCAGAAATGCAGGCTTGGCCCTGTCTCTGTATTGGAGTGGACTCTCTCTGTGTTGTGCGTCTCGTGGATGCAGAGTTAAGCCTCAGCTGGAGAGAGTAGAGTCCCAGTGGAGTCGAGATAGAGTCTATTTTTGTTCTACTTCCCTGACAACTCATTAACCCTCTGTCCAATCTGTGCTCGGTTTGATTTAGACCCCATTATGCAGACAGAAGTCCAATTAAAAGGCTCTTCAGAGATAAGGCTTATTCTCCATCGTCCCATTGTTGAGTACAAGTGTTAAGCAAGTGTGAAGACAGAAACACGAGAGAAGCCTCTTAGCACTTGTCTTTAAACTGCAAAGTGGAGTGGGTGCTGATCTTTCTGACATTATTCTCTCCCAGATCTCGCTCGATTGAAATGGCATACAGCAAGTTGTGCATTAACTGTGCAGGCAATCAAGGTCATGGAAAGTTCTTTTTGTTTTTGCGGCGCACGCCCTGTAGATGGCACTAAAGTTTTGCTCAGCATCTAAAGACTTTCCTAAAAGACTTGTTAAGAGATACTGTACGCCAGCCAATAGTACAGTTTGTTCAATTTGCTGTGAAAAATGGGAGCTGCAGCACAGAGCTGTTATCTGAACAGAAGCCACTATTAAGCTCTGAATCGTGCTTCTAGTTTTGTAATTTCGGACCACTTGGACATGTAGAAACTGTGTCGTCCAGCATGGGGTCAGGGGTCAGTGTGTTTATATCAGAAAGTGGTTGCAATAGAAATATTTACACCACAGTCAATGCACAGCTACTCACATTGGATCATAAATGCCTAAGAATACACACCCCCCTCCCCTTTTATATATGAATTTAATTATTGGGGATAATATTGTTGTTTTGCCTGACAGATCAGACGCACACACTCAAACACTAATCATACAAGCACGAACAAGCGCACAATGTACACACTCATCCTCTCACTGTATCTCGTGTTTGAAAGACAGTACCATCTGTACTCATGTTTTCACACTAATGCTCCCTGCCATTTCAAGCCTCAGTGAGAAGAAATAAATGCCTGTTTAATACAGCCACATGAGAGTAATGAATCAAAGCTTCACTCTGCATGACAGAGTGACAAACTACCTGCAACATCTGCCGGTTGTCAGACACCTTCCTGCAGAGTGCTGTAGTCAGTGCAGCGTAGTTTAAATGTATGGGTTATCCCGGTGAGAAGCCGAAATCCTGGCAGTGTTAGTGCCTTGCTCTACTCATTGAACCCTAGCAGGTCACATACTGCAGCCACTCTACTTTATTTGTAAGAGGTGGTGAGAGGTGCTGTTGAGATTTTATTTTTTTATGATTTGCTCTTTTCTTTTGAAATATAACATCAGTATTGTAAATCATAAAATTTTTAGTTTCCCATTCCACTCGTCTCAAACGTAGAAACAAGGGGGCTCAGCCATGTGCAAAATCTTCAGACATTTAGGGGGTTCAGCTGGGTTTGGGGGAGAAGAACAACCCTCAAAAAAATAAAAACAACAGCAACATATATATATATATATATATATATATATACACACCTGCCACTGTCTTTATATTAAGGTGTTTTGTATAAACAACAAACACTAAGTATTTCTCTGTATTTTCATTATTAGTTCTTTGACCAGCAGCTACATGTGGATGTTCAGTAAAACACACACACAGTAGAATGAGCCAGGCATTGCAGACAGTGTGTGCTCCTGTGCACAGAATTGCCGCCTATGAGCTTGTGTGCGTTTTGACCAACAACACAATAATAAGGTGGTTGCTTCACAATGATACAAATCAACTACACACCCAGTTTTCAAAAGCCAATTTACAGTATGAAACTCAAATCATTTTCCAGCTTCATACACTGAAAAACACTGACCAGATGTGTTCATCAGCAACAGTAACACACTGGCTTATATTCAACATGTGCATCAGTGATGCGGCAATATAAACAGAAAAAGTTTTGTGACTGTGCATGGCCAAAACGTTGGCTGACACCAGCATGATGCAGGAGGAGTTCAGTGACCATCCAGTGTGTTTAGAGTAAGTTAAACCGTGAAGATTTAGGGGAGAAAATGACCTATTGGAGGCATTTGATGACTGGTGATTACAAGTATTGAGGAGAAAACATTTTCATAAATGATATATAGGGGGGGCATAACCCCAATTAAAAGCACTATTGCTCGGTTCAACACACTCAGCCTTATTTGGCCCGGTATGACCAGTAGCTTGTGCAGGCTAATGTTTATAAACTTTGTGTAGATATTATGGTTCAATGACTTTATGACTTTTGACTTATCCACTTTTAGTATTATCCCATAATTATCCGTAATAATCAGTAGCTGCTGCTGAGCAAAAGTTATCCAGTCCAGCTTTAATACAACGAATGTTGTCAATGATGTCAGTGATTTCTGTGCTCTTGGGTTACCGGTGTGCCATGCAAACCCTTCCCTGAGCATTAGTGTGGAAATCCTGCTGCATTCTGAAAATGTGTTACCCTCCAGTTCAGTAGCTCTCCCAACATTAGGTAGCTTTTCTTTCTTTATTCTTTTTTTCTTTTGTGTCTCTGATCTGGATCGTATTTCCAGAGCGCTTTTTGCTGTCGAAGACTATGTAATGCCTCTCAAGCTGAAATGGGCTGCAATTATCACAATCTTTATGGGCTGGGTATATGTTTCCACCAAAGCGTGACTTGGCTCTCCCCCTGTCCCGGCTCTTGCAGTCATTACAAAGTCCTCTCTAATAAAACATAAACCTTTCAGTGAGGAACTGGTTTCATCTCCTCTCCCAGGCCCTGTTTTGGCTTGTGATAACACAGACAAGAGTATGCTTGGCTTTTTGCACATTAAAGCTGACGGAGGTGGTGGTGGTGGTGGTGGTGGTGGTGGCAGGGGGGTGGGTGGTGGGAGGGATCTGCCATCTTTTATGTCAGTTGGTGCCTCAGAGGAGAGTGATGTCTTTACCAGATGTTCGCTTCTATTTTTATTAGCATATAAAAACCTGTAAACCCTTCCCCACGCCTTGTGGCTCGCTGCCATTTTGGCCGCCGCTGCCTCTCCGACAGGATTATTTTATCGTTCCATTTAGCTGTGCAATTGAGACATCACAAGCCATATTTCTTTATCCTCTTATCCCTTTTACCTGAGCCACGCACAGGTGGAATGTCCATCACAAGTGCCATTATGGATGCTAATGACATATTCACACGGACTCCCTGTGGCTGCAGTGAATCCCGTGGTCGGCTTTAATGTACACAAGATAAGAGACGCAGATCAATTAGACTTATGTGGTTAATGTCAATGCATATACAGGGGGTGGAGGGAGAGTCAGGTCCAGCTGAGCAGAGTGGCCACCATGCACAGCGTATGCAGAATAACCGCACATAGGAAGCAAGCCTTTGATAGTGGCAGGGTAGCCTTCATCAGCTTGACCACAGCTAATTAAATCAATAGCCGAATGGATCAACCTTTAGCTAGCAGGGATTCAGGAACTATTGAAAATGTCTTTGGATGTGACTTAATGAAGAGCACTTTGTTTCATACTCTCACCCCCCACTTACGTCTGACCCCACAGATATCTGACCTCTGTGCCCTTCTGCCTTGCAGGTGTTTGTGGTGACAGTGTGGTACTGGGAGTTTTACATGCTGCCATTCTTCCTGGTCCTGCTCATCTCATGGAACTACCTCCAGATCCGGTCCGGTCGGGTCAGTCAGGACCTGGTGAGTCCAGAGTAGCTGCGTCATCCTCGTTCATCTTCTTCTCCTTCAGCCAAATGACCTCCTGGCTCCCGTTCACACTGTTTTTTTTTTTTTGTGCAAAAACAGCTCCCTCAACCACATTTTGTGCTCTTAATTAAAAGCTGGTTTGTTTCCATAGCAACCAGCTGCACCTAGCTACATAATAATAAAATAACACATAATACATAAGCATAAAAACTGACTGAATAGACTAATGCAACATATTATTATAGCCTAAGCTAATTTGCAGTGTTTGTCCCTTTCTAACACTGCTCTCTGTGTTCTTTTTTTTTTCCAGTCGGCTTCTTGTTATTTTACCGAATCCTTCCTCTTCTTCTGTAATTGGTCTGTTGGCCTCCTCTCGTTGTGACTGGTCAAATTAGACAAAGTTTTTAGCACTCTGCTCTGAAAAGGTCACAATTCACAGTGTTATTTTTCCACTGCGACCATGCTTATTTTCTCAGATAAAAGGCTGTGTATCTTGTCTGTGCTCAGTGAGGAGTATCAGCTGTATTTACTGTATACGCTTCAACACAGACTACAGGTTACAGAAAATTACATACACAGAGCACCGTCCAGACTCCAGACAATAATGTGCTTTATTATATATTAAAACCAGTGAAATATGTGCTGATTTACAACCATGTAGGGCTGCAGCTAAAGATTATTTTTATTATCGAGTAATCTGCTTATTATTTTTACATTTATTAATAATTGTTTAGTCTCTGGTGGTCATAAATTGTGGAAAATAGCTGGTCACTAGTTTCCAGAGCCCAAACTGACATTCTCTTAATGGAATTTTTTTTCTGTTTTTAATCTAACAGTTTAAAACACAAAGATATTACATTTCCAATTATTTAAATAATGATAAATAACTGAAGCAATTAATCTATTTAAATAGTTGCCTGTTAATTCTGCCAGTCCACTGATCACGTAATTGATTTGTCATGTCAACTCAACAACAGTGTTAATGAATTTACTGTACAGGCATTACTACAGAATATTGAACCAAACTATTTACAATAACAAACCAATCCATCATGTAACACTAAAATCATCTTACACCCGTGACAGATAATGGGAAAAGAAAGCTGATGCTCATGTTAAAGGAATACATTGCCCACTCAAAATGACCATTTGTACGTCAATTACTCTGCCCACGTTATGTCAAATTCATGTAGAGATCTTCCTGCATGCCCCCATGGTGAATGAAGAATCCAAAAACGGAAAAATTCTTGGTGGATTGAAGTAAAAGGCTGCTATGTTTAACAATAGCAAAACTATATCAAGACATCCTTTTACAAACTCACACACAACTTGTGCAGTATAATCCAAGTCTCATTTATCCAGTCGTGTGCTCCTTTACTTGCCCAACCCCTTATTCGTACTGTATGTGGAAGTGTTTTTAAATCATAAGTTTTAGCGAAATTGCATGTTTGTGAAATACTGAGCATACAACTTTATAAATGACAATTAAGTTATATTGCACAAGTTTGTAAACAGATATTTAATATAGTTTTGCTGTTGTTAAAGGCAGTCCTCTTTCACACCAACTCTTCAAGGATGCTCACCATTTTTGAATTCTTTGTTCACTGTGGAAGCATCCGAGAAAAATTTAAGGGTATCACAGGGTGAGTAATTGAAATACAAATCATAATTTTTTGGGTTAAGTATTCCTTTAATAACTAAATGGTCAGTTAAATTTGTGAGGTATTATTTATCAAGAGTTTAACGCTGTGCTCACAGTGATGAAGCCATTAGCCAACAACCTCTCAAGTGTAATCAGATTTTGATTTAAATGTTGCTCCATCCAGATTGGTGCACAGAAAAAGTGCGACATCACCTTTTTTCACTACAAGTTTGACCCACTTTAAACCAGAGCAAACAAAAATGAGAGAAAGATCTTTCATATGAAACAACCTAAACTGTTTGAACTTTTGAAAAATGTGCGTTCATGTAGGTTGAACATTACTCACAGCTGGAATCAGGTTGAAACAAAGTGTTCTCAAGGCCGAAACTCAAGCTGAAAATGCTTCATCGTCAATAGAGATGAGGGGAACTGCTGAGTCTGGTTATTATCCAACTCTTTTCATAAACAAGTAATCATGTAATTGATAGCAAATATTGATTAATGCCACTTTAATATATTCTGGTGTAGAGTGTGAGTTGTCTCACCTTCAGTTGCCTTGGTTTCTTGTGAACGAAGCGAACATGGCCCGTCAGTCAGCTGTCCTGCACTGCTGAGTGTTTTTGGAGGCTGACCTCAGGGTCACTGCTGATCCCTGCACTTTGTCAGATGATGACTCCATGTGCACACTGGGGTTAATACGAGAGTTGAAATGAGACGAAGTTTATATTGTAGAAAATCTCAACTCTATAACACAGTTCTCTTTTTTTCCAGGACAATATGGATTTGGCAGATGAGGAGGAGGATGAGGAGAAGGTATGTACCTGTGTTTTTTTGTTTGCAGTTCTTTGTTGACAAAGCTTCTGTATTTCTATATGCTGATGAATAGAAAAGATGTTAGCTTTATTTTAACATGTTGACAAAGGTATCCGTCTATGATCTATCATTTAATGTCGTTAAGCTCTTTATTCAGGACTAAATCTTCCGATGCATTTTGATTCCTGCCAACCACGAGTTGCATTTCTTTTTTGTAAACTTACCAAAAGACATTTGGGCTTAATGAAGACCTCACCAACCCGTTTCCACATGTCACAACACATTCATATGCTAATAGAGGGGCGGGGGAAAAGGTTCTGCTGCATTTGGGAAAGTCCCTGAGCTTAACACACCATATAATACCATCAATATGGAACTAATGACAGCACTTAGACATGCTTTTTCAAAGCTCATTTTAGAAGTTGGCGTTGAAAGTGTTACAATGCTTTTAGGCAATGAAATATTCCTCCAGAATGACAGCAGTTTATTGTAGATGTTTTGAATGGTCTGCTGCGGCACCATGTAAAGTGGTTCTCATACTGGTTTTAGTGGGAATATGACCCTAAAATGGCTGAAGTGGTTTAGTGCAATGAGGGGGGTTTGATGGATATTTGACTGAGGTGAAAGTAAATTGTCTTACATGTGGGTTTTGAGGCTGATAAGTCACTGTGCATGTGGAACATCCCAGGTTTCATCCCCTTTTCCCAGGCTCATCCCCAATGTCTGGGTGGAACTGAGCCAGCAATCCCTCACTGTGTTTCTGAGCGAAGCACTCGTATATCACAGAGATCACATAGTGACAAAGACCATGGCTTTGGCCAGTAAACAGTCCCCCGATAACCACCACCCCACCGACACCGGCTCTTCTCTTCAGTCCTCTAACCCTCCCTCAGCCTCCCTGTGTTTGATGTGGACATGTGGCCGTGTCTCTGTCTGAAGTCTGGCTCTCACTCCAGAGATCTTCAGAGAGTCTGGTCTTCTCTGTTTACTTTAAAGCCAGCCTTCCCTCCTGGGATCTGGACGAGCCTGAGAAAGAGCCTCGTCTCTTTCATAATGTGAAGTCCAGTCCCATTCTGAAGAGCTCGCACTTCAAAAAGCCACTTTCAAACCCGCTTGTTTAGTATCCGCCTTTACTTTTGCATTTTGCAGATGCAGCGTGGCAGTGAATGAGTCAGATTCAGTGTTCCAGTGGCTTTCTCAGAGACATTTTGATAGACATTATTATTAAGTCAGGTAGGGATGAAATCTGTGGCCTTGAGAATGTGATGTGTCGCACCACATAAAACTGTTAAAGCTTTGTTACTGCATAGTTGAGCTGACAAACCACCCCTCATCTTTTGATTTTTTTTTAATTCATTTTTTTTTCTTTGTTAAGCTTTTTAGCGCACAAACCAAACTAAAATTAAGATATTCATGATATTCAGATTTAGTCTACTTCAGAAGAGCTCTGTTTTAATTAATCATGTAATAAATAATACTTTAACCTTTTTTATTTTCAGGGGTTTACTTTTTTTTTCTTTAGCCTTTCTTTAACCAGGAAACATTTTGTGATATATATATATATATATATATATATGTATATGTATATATATATATATATATAGAAAATCAGGGTGAAACTGTTTACACAACACCACATCATAACACATACACACATACAGCTCAATAAACCATGGCCAAAACATCTTTGTAAAACACTTTAATGTAAATTAACAAAATTACAAATTAGTTTTTTTTAATTGTTTGTGCTTGTATTGGAGTTTCACCTCCTTTTCAGCCATGGATTTAATTAGTGTTATTTGGTGCTGATAGTAATTTCAGGAGTAATTTAATGAGCTGCATGTTTGACAGTCTGTCACTATGTATTATAGCAACCACCTCTTTCAACCAGCACAAACTTTTTGTTTGATTCACCAAGGCAGTCTTTTCTTTTAGGAATGTGCACTTGTGTTGAAATTCTAATATAATTAGCTGCTGAAAATGATCCACTTTCCTCTCAATTAAATTCCGCACTAGTACAAACCATCATGAGTTAACACACCCTTCTGAACTGTATTAAGACTTTGTGTCTTGTTTGTTCTGTTTATGCTGTAGGAGTCGGAGAGAAAAGGGCTGATGGAGAAAATCCACATGGTCCAAGACATCATCATCACCCTTCAGAACCTGTTGGAGGAGATCGCCTGTTTTGGGGAGAGGATTAAAAAGTAAGAACTGAAGATCCATTTATCAGTTACAGCTCATTATGTTTGTATTTCAGCCAGAGGCATCTCAAATGTGAATGATCGCAGTATGAAATGGATAAGACTGTCATGAAATATTTGAAATTGTCTTGTCCCGTAATTAACCAGTAAAAAAAAATCTGAATGAGAGTGACCTCACATACTTTTTCATTACCTCAACAAGCACTGTATTTTATGACCTGTCAGTGAATTAATTTGATGCATACTTCCTCGATACTTACTGATATTTATGATCTTAACAGCACTTTCAACTGGTCAGTGCCGTTCCTGTCTGGTCTGGCATTCCTGATCTTTGTCATCGCAACCATCCTTACATACTACATCCCAATACGCTACGTGGTTTTAATATGGGGTGAGTCTCAAGCACTGTTTACTATGTCATCTGTTTTGTGTTGATGTCTGTTTGCCTTTATTTTAGCTGAGTACCAAACTAGTCCTCATTTGCCGTAATAGTAAACATTCTCCTTCCTCTTTCCTTTTATTTTCATTTATTTCTGTTTGATCTTTCTATTATTCATAAGATTTACAAGGTTGCAGGAGTATTTGCTTTTTATATTGTCTGGCTGCTGGGAGTTCTTCCCCATTATCTTTTTAACAATAATGCGCTGTATGAATTGAAGCGTACCCTCTTCTTAAAAAGTCAAGGTTATTGTCTGAATGACTAGAGTGTACAACATTGCAAGTCTTCCAGCCTATAAAGTGAAAGTAAAAGAAGAAAAAGCCACATACTGTTGTACTCACAGCAATAGTTCTTGGACAGCGAGAGTCTCCTCTGCAGGTATTTGTTTGTGTGGAAACAAAGAGCGCAGCCACAAGAGACTAGTGTTAATGATATGTTGGTGTGAATTTCTGTTTTAGGTATCAATAAATTCACCAAGAAATTACGGAACCCGTACAGCATTGACAACAATGAAGTGCTTGATTTCCTGTCGAGGGTGCCTTCAGATGTGCAGAAGGTAAGCCCCGCTGGATCAGCCGGCCAGGAAGCCCAAAATCCCAGAGCCCGCTTGCTTTGCATTTTACTACAACAACTCCCAGGCATTCTTCCCTCTTGTCTGTATAATTAGCTTCATCTGTATAATTATGAAGCCCTGTATAATTTCTGTTGTGTTTTGGTCATGATACATCCCTGGTGGAGGTCTGCTGTTTAGCTGCTTTGCAGGGCAGGCTGTTCCCAGGCTGAGATAGGAGACGCTGCTGCTGCTGGTGTCTCCTGCATGAACCCACCAACCTCAGCCAGAGCAAAACATCAGTCTGAACGCATACATCAACCAAAAAGAAACAAAATAAGTTTGAGCTAGGGCTGGGCGACACAATGTTTTTGACCAAATATCTTTGGAGTTGACTATTGGTGTTTTCACCAAAATATTTACACGATGAGATTTATGATAAGTTACCATCAGTAATGTGAATAACATGACTAACATTACTATCATTTTAATAGAAAAAAATACTTAGTGGTAATACTCTTTTGACAAAAGTTATAAAGGTTGCAGTATTTTGCAGCGATGGCCCAAAATGGCTACCTTATGTCCTTTAACCAGACACCTTTTAAAAGGTTAAGCTTTTCTCAAGAAATCTACTGGCTTCGCTCTTTTTTCCCTGTCTCTCCTCTTCCATGTGTGTCCCCTCTCCTTCCGTTATTTCCTCTCTGTCTTCTCTGTTTTAACCCGCCGTATCTCTCTTTCTCTGTCCTTTTGTCTCTAAGCTGTTTGACCCCATTTGCCTCCTCCCTCTCCTTCTGCAATGCCCCTGGGCCTCTGGGTTTAGTGACGGTGACTCTCTCTAGTTTCTCAGCTGACCACTGCTATTCTGTCTGTACCACAACCACAGTCAACCTGTTCAGTTGCTGTAGTCCTCGGTCATACGCTTCCTCTGTGAAAATGTTTATTTTGAATGATGGTCTCATAAAAGCACTACGAGATGGACAAAACGTAATGTGGTAGTGGTGAAAGGTCTAATAGCTTCACATGTATGTTTCTCTGACTCTAATGTGACTCTTTTTTTCCTGCAGGTTCAGTACAGTGAGATGAGAGGCAGCAAGAAGAAGAAACTCTTGTAGGCTTCTATTTAGAAACGGTTTCCAGAGGAAAAGCTTGTCTCGGGGTGCGTGGTAGGTTTGAATCTTAAGTTGTTGCGGTGATTCACAGCTCGGCACCACTCACATCAACTAGCACCTTTCAACCAAAGACGTCCATACTGAGGACCCCACACTGGAGGAGTTTGTGAAATTATTTCCAGTGATTGTAGGTGTTTTATTGTATGTAGAGTTTATTCTTTAAGATAATCAATCAGAAGCTGTTTTGTTTCATATTTCCTGGCTGCTGGTTGTGTCCTAAAACCAGCTGAGATGTCACTTTGTATTATACTGAATGTATATGCTTGGTTTGTAATATTTGTGTGTATATTTTTACATAATTTACATTGATAGATGTGCAGACTCCAAAATGGATTATAAACCATTTGAAAAAAATAACGGAATTGTTGCTGGGATGACCGTAAAGTTCATCAGTCAAAAGACATTACAAGACACTTTTTCAAAATTGAGCCTCCTGTATGTCCACAGACAGCAACATAAGTAAGTAGCAAATATTCTGCATCATATCCCTTTGTTTCTTACATTTTAAGATATACAGAGTGATGTTCATACAATATTGACTGATTTTACTTCAACGTGTGGACTTATTTTTATATGCAAATATGAGTGCCTGCATTATGTGTTTATTAATCCTACATGGATGCCCTGTACTCTGTTGTGTTTTACTCTTTGCTTGTGAATGGGATGGGGCCAGATCTGTACACACTTTATTTATTAATGACAATCAATGATGAAGACTTTGTGTCTCATTTCTAACAGCAATAAATGCACAAATCACAGTTTAGTATATATTCTGCATCTCTGTCTCAGCTCTGTGCTGCGTCTCTTTGAATTCCCCTGCATTCATCCTCTCCGTGCTCCCATGCTGCAGGATTGTGGGCGTCTAACAGCACAGTTTGCAAGCCCCCCTCTCTTCATTAGGCTTTCATGAAGCGAGGCGAAGCTGTGCGAGACCTCACCGGCACCCGGGCTCCCCGCTGTGTTGATGGCCCTTGGGCGTCGCCATGAGCAGGAGGACCTCAGCGACCTCCTCTCAGCTGCTGTGACGGGATGCCTGCAGCCAGCATCCTATCAAGCACAGCAGCCACACAAACCTCTGGTACCGGGCTGCACGCTGCTCAGGAGCAGGAGGAGGATTTTAAAACCAGCCACAAGCAACAACAGCCGCACCAATTTAGGGATTGGAGAATTGGAATAGTTAAGATGTTGGCGTTCAGAGTAATACCCCGGGATTTATGGCTTTTAAGTCAGAGCGCGTGGGCTCGAAGTCAGCAGCCTCTTAAATGAGAAATGAGTCAAATTAGAGGAAAAGTGCTTTAATGAAATACAATAAGAAATCCCATAATTTTGGTGTCAAATGCTAAACAACTGTGCTGTATCTGAAAGTATTTGATGATTGACCAGATTAGATACTTAAGATGTCGGCATTTGGAGTGTGATTGAAGTCTGTTAACACTGGATTGTTTGAGAAATAATAATAACACCCCCTCTAAAGAAGTAATCTATAACTGCTCCGTACAACATACACATCATATCTTACACAATGCTGCACCGTAGAAAATAATTTGATGATTTGTCCAATTGTCTTGAGGACAGAGGGTGTGGAGAATGTGGCAGACGATGACCTGTATATCTCTTCATCTAGTTATAATGTTGACTTAGGTATTCAATATTAATAACCCGCTGTCAAGGACACTGGAAGGACATCTCAATTTGACACTTATAGGCTCAGCATGAATATGTATAGGCAGCGAGACGCTTCAAAATTACCAAGTAAAATCACGGTTCACACGTGGGGACTAATGTGATGTGGCACACGCATTCTGATGAGCCACAAATACAGCGGCTGATCGGTCTCAAAAGACTTGTTATAACTCAATATCGGACCTGAGAACACTCAGCTGTGTCTGACTCAGTGTGTGTCTGTGTGTCTGTGTGTGTGCAGTCAGAGGCACTGCATATAAAGCTTTGTAGAGGGTGTGAATGTCTATTATTGTCCATTAACAGTCTTTACTAATGCATTAATAACTATGTCCAGCATGGACCATTTGTGTGTGTGGAGACGGAATGAAGGGGTCAAATGGGCAATACAGTGTTTTAACTGGTTCCCACCATCAAATAATTCCATTGAGCAAACTGCAGAGCCACAGGAAGCTGTTTCCACGCTGACAAGCCTGGTTGGTTGGTCTGTGGCTCATTTTGTCTCTATTTCTGTAACACTACACCCTCACACTCTCATGTTGTTGTATTGGCATTAAATTCTAATTATGATTATAATTTTCTTGAGCATCTGAAAAAGAATCATATCTGTTTATTCTATTTGTCATTTCATCACTCAAATTAAATGAATGCTTCACACACAAATGACCATTTGTGTATCAGTTAGTCACACCATGTTCCACTGAATTCGTAAAGAAAACCTTGTTTTTCTCGCCTGCCTCCACTGTGAACGAAGAATCCAAAAACAAAGAAACGTCTAGATAATTGAAGTAAATGGGGGCCACTTTTAACAACAACAAATCACCTGTTTACAAACTCTCACACAACTCGTGCAGTATAATCCAAGTCTCATTTATCCGGCCCTATGATCAGTTCTTATCATGTATTTGAACTTTGCTTAATTGAATGCAAAATAAAAGTTCCAACGTGCTTGCTCATGTGTGCTACTTGTTTGTGGAAGTGTTTTAATTACAGTAGTAAGGTTTTAGGGAAAATGCATGTGTCTGAATGTGTTACATACAACTGGAGACTTGGATTGTACTGCAGAAGTTGTGTGACAGAATTTGTAAATGAATGTTTTGATATAGTTCTGCTGTTGTTAAAGAATTTTTGGATTCTTCGCTCACCAGGGAGCCGTGCCAAATTTTAGTTAAGGCAGGGTGAGAAATTGATATACAGTCATCATTTTGTCAGTGAAATATTACTTCGAGAGATGTATAATTATCATGAAATTGCTCTGACAATAAGAAATCATTATTATTATCACTGCTGTCGATCATTTGCTAGCAACTATTAATCTGCTGATGGGTTTGTACTAAAGGAGGGCTTTTTAAACTGCTGGGTTGGAATTGGCAAGAAATTCAACAAGTAAGAAATAAGTAGATAAGATCAGTATGTAAAATTCATTGTCTCAAATGTGTTCAACCATTTTGTATTAAGTTTCTTTCTTTGTTTAATGTTTGGCTTCTCACGGTTGTTTTATCCTCATTCAACAATCATTACTCTCAGTAATGAGCTTGATTTTGGCCATGTGGACAGCTCACATGCCCCCCACCACTCCCCGTAGTGTTAACAATCCTTGAGGGAGTCTGGGTCCAGGTAAATCACAGGCGGAGTGTGTACTAGCTGAGCTGCTGCCCAGAGGCTGTGGGGCGACGGTGTCGTCCCGGAGCAGGCCAACATCAAAGCCTTTGATCCAGAAGAGCCTGAGGCTACCAGCAGCCGACAGCTCTGATTGACAGAGGAGATGCAAAATAATTTTATGAGAGAGACCAACACGCTGATATTAAGTTGGCCTTTTGTTCGTGCTTTCTTTTACTATCTGTTTTTCCTCAGACAGTTCTTGAATAGTACCCATTTTTATCAACGATCTTTTCCTCAAGATTGTGTTCGGATCACACAGTGCCAGGTGTAAATGAATAGAAGGTTCACAGAGATACACAGTGTGTATTGACTTACTTAGTAAAAGTCTGTACGGGGCAACAAACCTCAAACTGCCCTCCAACAAACTGCAACAATCACAGTCATATTTTTGTGCTTGTTGCCATTTTTAAATCTTTTGAAGGGTTTGTTTTTCTCTAAAGTGTTTGCTCTCGGCAACAGGCGAGATCCACTGATCTGCAGGATGTGTGTGATTCACCCATTCTTCTGTATAACTATTTGAATTAATTACACAAGAATTATGAAATTATTATTAGATAAACTAGAAAAGCAATATTTGTTTATATATGTGTATATATATATACATTTATAAAACATGTCTGTGGCACTCAGCCCCAAACTTCTTTCCTACTGAGGATGCAGACCTTCAAAAACTGGTGTTTTTATACATAGTTATGTGTTTTCCGAAAGCAGCTGGGCACAGTTTGTAGCAAACACTACTCAAACAGGAGTAAATATAGTCCATTTGTTGGGGAATATTTTCAGCTATGGACAAATAAGCGTATTGCTCCTGTGGTGTAGTCGCTTATTCACTTTTCAATTTTCAGTTAAATTAAATAAATAAATATATATACACACACACTTAATTTCAGTGACTTGTCGTTTGGTTTTTTTTTGTTTTGTTTTTTCTTTCAATTTGGTGAAGTTTTTAAGCTACCCCTTTGAATGGCCTAACACTGTAAAAATAAACTCTTTGTTTCAACTTAAAAGAGTTAGTGTCCGGGCTGCCTTAGAAATTGAAGTCAACTGAATTTTAAAAGACAAGTTGAATCATTAAGAAATAAACTCAACTTGTTGTCTCAAATTAAGTCAACTTCAAATTTTAAAGCAGCCCCAACAACACGTATTTTTAGTTAAAACAAATACTTTCTCTTTACAGTGAAGCTGGAAGCTTCAACTATTCAAAATATTTGTACTAATATTTGTACCTCTCTATGTAATTCCATTAGGCCTACTTTTAGCCAGCTATTATAACCATTTATCCATTACACTTAGCTATTTAAATCTGTTAATTTATCAGGTGCTAGTTTTACCATGCTATTAGGCTACTACCATTTATGCATGAATTTGGATATACGGTGTTTTTAAATATTTATCCTTTACAAGTAACAGCTAGCTGTTTGACCAAGTTATCAATTGATTTAAACTATCTATTTATTCCAACCATTTATACATTACTTTTAGCAAGATAGTTAAATCTTTTTCCTTTACTAGTTTTAGCTAGCTCCTGGACTACTACCGTTTACTCATGAATTTTAGATAAATATGCAAATCCAGTACAAATTACTATTTGAACAATTTATCAATTACTTTATCTAGCAGTTACAACCATGTATCCATTAATTTGAGCTATTCATTTTAATCTTCATCCATTACTAGTTTTAGCTGGCTAGTACAACCATTTATCCATTACTTTCAGCTTAGCCTACTGTTTTAACTTCTCTGCATGCTAGCTATATTTTTCACACATTCTGAACTGCAACACATAGGCACAGGTGTTGTAGTGGACACTATGTGCTGATATATTTATATTTTCTGTGTAGGCCTCATCGTTGTTTCTATTTTGTCAGATCATTTCAGCCACTCTCAGTCTTTTCACCTACCTCCTGGCAACAGCAGAGGTACCTCAGATCCTGTCTGGGAATCACTGATGTATCATTCACAGCAGCAGGACAAGTGGGACTGATTTCAAACAAACCACAGTGTCCATGTTCATGGTGATGAAGGAAGGATAACTATGGAGGTTTATGACAGAGTGGAATGAGCTACATAAGGCTTTGGATACACAGACAACACTTGTTGGTAGGATCAATTCATTGTTGGTTTTGGTCTTTTCATGGGATTTGTTGACAACAAGAAAAATATATAATAGAAGCTGACTAATCCTTTAAATGAAAACCTGGTGAGATTAGATGGTGGATGTTTGAAGTCTGCAATTTTGCTAGTGTATATGTGAGCTTAGTTTCCTCAGTAGAAATAGATAAATGAAGATAAATGATCCATGAAACAAAAATTGAATGTTAGCTTTAATTTTATTAAGTACAGTATCAGACGCTTCACAGATTCATGACTGAATCTGAGATTTTGCTGTCTGCTCATGAAAGAATGTTCTAAGACAAACTTGTTTTCAGAAATGACAACTTCGATCCTATACATTGTTATTAGCAGCTATAGAGCGCGTTGATCCTTGCGATGTCCCAGTAGGACAGGCCCTGCCTCTGGCCGATCTGGACGTTGGGGTCGGGGATGGGGGTGATGGTGTCCTTGCCGTACTGAATGGTGAAGGCCGTTCTTCCATAGTGCATGATGGAGGAGTAATCGTAGGGAGTGTTCAGGTTGTTGGTGGACTGCTTGTAGAAGTTGTAGGCCATCTGCGGGTTGATGTTCTCCCAGTTGATCCTGACGTAGTAGTCGCGGTCGCTCCTGGTCTGTTCGTGCTGGAAGCCCAGAGCGTGGTTGATCTCGTGCTGGATGATGCCGTGGTAGAGGCAGCCCTGCCTGTTGAGAGAGAGCACCTGTTTGCCTCCTGCTCTGCCCAGAGCGGAGAAACAGCCGGCTTTGTTCTCAATGCTGATGTAGTCGTACTCGCTCTGACGGGGGACGAAGCGGAGGCAGGTGCTGCTGTGGAAGGCGTTCATGGCGTAGTCGATCTTCTGTCTCTCCCAGCTGCTGAACTCACTGCTCACGGTGAAGGGGATCATCACCATGCCGTTGGAGGCTTTCTTCCACAGGCAGCTATTGTACCAGCACGTCATGGCGTTTCTGGTTGTGGGAAGCAGCAGGTCTCCTTCCAGCAGCATCTCATCGGTGCCGTTGTTGGTGGTCAGAATCCTGGTGGTGATGTCCACGGTGTCTGGGACTTCTTCTTGTCCTCCTTCCTCCTGGAGAGGAAGTGCCTGAGAGAGGCCGAGCAGCAGCAGCAGCAGCAGGCTGGCAGAGAGAGTCATCTTCAGGGTCGGTCTGGAGGCTGTGGAGCTTCTGTGGAGAGCTGCTGTGGAGAGACTCCTTGAAGGTTGATGTCTGACTCAGTTCAGTCCAGGGTCTTTATACTCTCCTCTACAGGTGTGTCTGCAGGAGGATTATGGGTTGGGGTCTATACTGCTAAGCCTGAACAAACCTCTGAAGGGAGGACTCCACAGACAAACCTACTTTTTAAACATAGCATTTAATCCCCCAAACGTTTCTGTGTCCATTTTGTCCCCTCTCCGTACCACATGGCTCCTTAGCCACACCAAGCTTAGCTGATTTGATTTTTCTTTGGTTTAACAAATGGCTTTTTAGCAACCTTTACCAAAGTATATATGTTCAAATTAAACATGTGTGACCCAAATACAGTTTCTTCACTCTCTGATGACCTGCGTAATTGAAATCCCCTGAGCACCTCTTATGACAAGCTGTTAAAGTTGTAGCAAAAGCTGCGTGTCCCTCTGTGAGGATGATAGACGGCCTATTGGAACTCTTGCATATGTAGAAGATGGTAATAGGCTCCTGTGGGACATGTTGCTGTGGCCGTGCCCGAGACAGCTCTCTAGTCAAAAAAATGAATACTAAATTGTATGAAACAGTCGAACCTATTGTACAAACCCATCATGGCTGCCCCTCCATCAGGGAAGTAACATCTGTTTACTGATGCACACATGCTAATTTATTATGCACTTTCATTGAATTAGTTTGAAGCAACTTTAGCACTTTTTCTACTTTTCTGTATATTTTCTTTATTCTGAAATTAATGGGCAAGGCCAGATACATGGTTTCCATATCAGCCCAGCTATTGAAAACAGTTTTATTGTATAATACATCTTAAAAATCAATGACGGATGGTAGTTTATTTGTGTTTACCATTATTGCTGGATGCAATATATCCCCGCAACTCATGAAAATATGGACTCTAATTTGTTCAATTTAATTATCACATATAAACTGACTACACCTCCCTTGAATCCTGGCCTCATATAAAGTGTAAAGATGAATTGTGAAAAGAATGTGTGTTTTCTCTCAAACGCCCCCCACCCCACCCCCACCCCCCCTCAATCTCATCAGCCACCGTGATTAAGGTTTGGCATTGGGGATTGTGCTGTCTTTTTGGAGAGATATTTCAGCTGCATTTCTGACACTCTGAAAGGAGAGGAAGATAAAGGAGGCGTCGGGGAAAAAACTCCTTCCCGTTGTGTGAGTCCTAGAGAGGGCCTTGAACCCTGCCATTCACGCCTTTCTCTCCATCAGCTGAGTCTAATTGCCAGAGAGGACAGGAGACCCCAGGCCCGATCGTTCCTTATCCTCTTTAGCGCTTTCAGGCGAGTGAAAGGCGAGCTTCTGCTTTTGATCTTTTCTCTGATTCGCTTTTTCTTCTCTGTCATCCCTACCATCCTCTCCTCAGGAGTGACACCAGCTCCTTTCACTGCCTGCCCCCGTCTCCATCTGCCCAAAATAATGACCAAGGCCCAGGCATTATTAAACAGAGGTGGAGAAGGGAGGTCAGCACTGGGAGAGGGAGAGGGAGGTCTGGATGGGGACTCCAAACTTGTCTAAGGAGGGGTGCCCCTATTCCAAATCTACTCCGTAGCCTCTCTGTGTTCCCCTAGATTCATCCCTTACAGTTTTCATGGCCGTAGCCAGGAGAAAGCCCATTCTTTAACAGACTACGGACGTGAAGGCTCGTCCTTTCCCAGAGGCGCTGCTACAATAAGACCCCGGGCTGCTTGAGACAATGGGGCCTGTGTGATCTCTCAGCCAGACTCGGGATGAGACGATGCCTTGCTTGCCAGTCCCATGGGAGGGTAGACCCAGTGGTCATTGTTGACAGCTAATGGACAGCATCTTTCCACTGGCAGGCCCCCCTGCAGACTGTGTCATTTTAGGTTGCTTAATAACAACACTCAGGCTGGAGCGACTGAGGAATTCTATCAAGACCAGCAGTTTGTTTGCAGATGAAAATCATTCCCCTCACAAATCTCAAAAGCTAACACTGGGGGGTTATTGGATGAATGCAGCCAGCAAGCAAAGACAGCATTCAGCTGGGGAAATTCAATATAACTTATGAAAAGGGAAACTGGTCATATGTCTGAAAAGCCCAGAATTAGAATCTCTTCATCCAGCGGGAACAAAAAATTAAAGGCATTTGTTTTTCTTAAACCAGTGCAGAGACATACTGATCGCTAAGAATAGCGCTGTACATGCTGAAGGTGCAGGACAATGCAAGACTCTACATATCACATATACAGCAGTTTAAAATGGAGACCTTGAGTTTGGCGTGAGTCCGATCAGCGTTAGAGATTCTGGAAGAGCCGTCGTCTCTCTGGCGGCTCACTCTGGGTTCCCATAGTGATGAAGTACAGGCTGTCGCAGTGAATGTATAGTATACTGTATAGATACATTTCATATTGTTAAGATTTATATGTATGAGCTCTCTCACATGATGATATTAAAGCCATTGTGAGGAATACAAACAGTGGTGTGGATGGTGTTGTCCTTGCTGTGCTTTTCAGACTGTATGTCATTAACACTGAGGGGCTGTGAGCTGAAAAGGACATATAACAATTCTGAAGGGCAAATATGTGGCTTTGTTTCCATTATCCATGGCCAAAATGAAAACAGAAAACAGCCAACGTTTTGCAATCACCGTCGGCATTATTTATCATATCATTTGTTAACTTGTTGCTCAAAGCTTTCGTTGTAACATTGTAAGATGATAGCCAATAATGTGTGCAGTGATCATCCTCTGCATGAAATCACCAAGCATGCTCTTTGATTTTCTCCTGTCTCTGCTCTGAGCAGAAAATCTGGTCTGTAAACAATTTTACATCTGTTGTTATATCAATTTCACTTTGTCACACTGGTGGTCTAAAAGTAAGCCATATTTTTTCAAAATGCGTGTAAAACTCCATTAAATCGTTCTTACATATCCTCTTCTCTTGTTTACACCTCATGCAGCGTCACATTAAATGAGCAGACGCCAGAAACTCTTGTTCTTTGGCCCTTAACTTTCAAATCATATTATAATCCGATTTTCTACATGAACGTGGCAATATAATCATATTTTAAAGTTGTTTAATTCATAATGCATTTTTAGGAATCAGAAATGCCCATTTCATTTTCTTTTTTACAAAGCTGTTTTTAGAGTACACAGCCAGCCTTGTTAGTTTGCACTGAGGCACAGTCTTGTTCTGAGCGAAATGTAGCATGCTAACATGCACGCCAGACAGTCTAAATGTTCTGATGTTTAGCATGTATAAAGTTTAACATATTCAGCATCTGAGCTGAGTGTGTTAGCACGGCTGGCACTAAAGCTAATAATGGCACAAAATGACGAGTTGGAGGATCAGCAAAGTTATTACCATTTATCATGAGTGGGGCGTGCATGTGTGTTCCAGACAGTGTCGCCAGATGGGAAACTATGATACCAGAGGCTTATAATTATAGTATCTTGAAAATTATTGTGTGCGAGTCATAACACAGCAATTAATAGTCGTAAATGTGTAATTTTATGAAACACATATTTAAACAACTTTTTGATGCACCGACAAATCTACCCACATGGTTTTTTTTTCAAAGCAAGAAAATATAGCTATGATACATGGAAAGTAGTATCTATAAGTCCATAAGTCTATCAGTCTGACAATTTCTGTGAAGCCTAATACAAAATGTAATTACATGACTGGAAGCCTGCTCATACTCTGCATGAAAACAGTGAAGGCCATAAGCTAAGCTAATTTGATAAATAACTGGGCTTACTGGTGCATTCATAACAATTCAACTCATAGCGTACCTTAATGAGGGAGTTCAAGCTCCAGAACGACAGCTGTGCTTGTGAGTAGACGAAGTATGATTTGCTGGAAAGAAGTCACATGACAAGAGATGCGCAAACACAGATGTAGGATCTGTATTAAAATGAGACAGCACAGACTAAAACCAGTCACTATGATAATTATAAGCATCACAATATGGTCAAATTATCATACTTCATGGCACTTTTTGGCATTACTGATGGTACATTGTACAGAGGGCAAAATAATTATACAAATATAATAATTATTGTACTTTTGGCAACACTGGATCCAGATTTCATGGCAAAACATCCAACAGTTGTTGAGACATTTCACACAAAACCAAAAGTATCAGCCTCTTGGTGGCAGTAGAGGAAAAGTCTGAGGTTCACCAAAGTTATTAGGATTCATCCTCTGGGGACCATCAATGTTGTAACTTCCATCCACAGAGCAACACTGCTATAGTGTTGCAAAAAACCCCCGAATATTTAAGAAAGTATTCTGTGGAAGCGTTTTTAAAAGTAGATTTTTATTTCTATCATATTGCACACCTGAAAAAAGAAATGGATGGATGGGTGGGAAGGAGCATGAGTTAAAGGTCCCTAATTTAAACACATCACAGCTACAGTCTGTAGTCGATAACACTTTAGCCGACCAAACCACAGGGATGCCCCTCTGGAAATACCTCCTGGAAATGTCTCCAAGTTGAGAAAGAGAGCAGTCTTATCAAAATGACTGTGGATCGCTGGAGGCAGGGAAGAGTTTATTTCATGTGCTGCCTGTTGGAGAGGGAAAACTTAGTTGTATTTTTCTTTTTGTGTTTTTGTTTTCCCCTTTTATTTTTTTTTTAATGTGAGGTAGCGAGCGGCTCAGGCCAGAGTGTGATGGATCCTGGAGTGTTGGAGGAGGAGAGGAGAGGAGAGGGAGGGAGGAAAAGGGCAGAGTGTTAGGTCAGGCTGATAGAGATGTCAGCACTGCTTCAGTAATCTTGTGACGCCTAAGAGAGCGGCAAAAAAAAAAAAAAAAAAAATCAGGGAGGGAGCGGGACGGCTGAAAGACCGGCGGCTTGGTGACAGCAGAAGCAGAGACCACCCCAACAACAGCAGCAGGGGATGCTGGGAGGGGGAGGGAGGGCTGGGATGGGGGTGGAGGGTGGAGGGTGCGGCGGGAGGGGTGTGGGGGGGAGTGTGAGGAGTGAAGCCGGAGGGGGAAGCTGATCTTCAGTTACACATTATGGCTGATAGTTAACCCTCCTCCTCGCAGCAGTGTGTTAGAAAGAGAGAGTGCTGAGCCAGTTATCAACGCAGTGGAGGATTTAAGCCTTGTCTACCTCATTTAACATCTCCAACAGGCTGGAGTTATTTGTTGTGCTGCCAAATGTAATGTACCTAATGTGAGACACTGGTACACACGCCGGGAGGGATGCCACAGGAGACCCTTTAAAATAACTGAAAATGGATTAATATGTAATAATAATGGAATTTAAATACAGCCTGTGTTTTATTTTCTTACCTTCTATATCTGGAATTTGAATTCATTTTATCAGGTTTTTATACAGCACATTTATACACATGCTTACGCAGACTGTCTAACTCCCTGCTCTTCCTTCACACACACACACACACACACACACACACACTGTACCTATGTTGCATATGTCATCTTACAGACATTAAATCTACAAACTGAAACAATGCCATGTTGTGTATCAGGCCGTAAAAGTGGAGCTTCTGGAGTCTGGCGTCCTCTTTAATGGCTGACCCAGTAATGAAATGTGATTCAGGTGGTAGATGGATATCTGCAGTGAAATATCCCTCCCTGCTCACTGGCTGCAGCCCAGACGTCGCCTTCTGCTCACTCCTGCTGTAAAGTGTGATTTGCGGTGTTTGGCCTTTTGTCTGGGACAATTATGCTCACCATTAACAAGCTTTCTTCTGTTATTGTTCATATCAATTAGAGGTGGACGGTAATTCGAGCTGATGGTGGAGATGGTGCTAAGAGATTTAGTGGTGATATTGTGGGCTGTATGGGGGGCGATTAATGCCACAAGGGAGGAGAATTTGGAAACCACTGAGCTTTGTTCTCTCATTTTTGTTTTAATTTTTTTAAGCTATTTTGTGGCAGCATGTAGAGTGCAGCAACATTTATCTCTATGTTCTTCCTCACTTTGGCCAGACTGTGTCAGAGCGAGAGTTTCTCATTTATTTCAGTGACACTAACACACTGGCACACAAGGACACTGTTAACAATTCTTACAGTTGACCATGACTAACCTTTTGTTGCAGAGCTCTACAGTGTCATCTACTAACATGCTGCATGGACCAGTCAAACACATGCAAGCCCTATTCCTGATAGATAACTTGTAACTTGAACAGGGTACTTCTACTGTTTATCTAGTGATGGTAGAGATGGAGCATAGCACAATCCCATGCTTGTGAAAATACTGCCTCATAGTATTATTAATGACTGTGAAGTGTTTTGGTGTCTGATAGCACCTCAAAGTCGTGAATGTATTCCACTAACTGGACTTCCTGGATTGAGAGCATAGATTTTTAGTTTCAGAAGTGGAAAGAGAAACAACGAACTCAGTAGTACCTTAACCAAAATATTTAAACAAATGGATAAAGTCAAATCCTGCATTTAAATACTTTTATAGCAATCTAGTAAATAATTCTGATGACATTAATTACTATTCTTTAAAAAAAAAAAAATGATAGTATTTGAAAACTATTTATTGTACTGACCTTGTAATCACATCTAGTTTCCTTGATAAGAGACCTGATACTTTGTTATAAATGATGTTGTATTTTCATCTTTACAGCCCAGAGCATTGTCCCTTACTGCGTTATCCTTACCTTTCAATCAGAGCTGATTCTTAGCAGAATATTAATAATGGGTTACATCAAGGAAATTAAATCAAAATTGTATTTGGCTGAAATACATCCAAGGAGGTGTAGATGAAGGAGATGGGAAGTACTTTTTTTCAGCCCTGAGTAGTGTCTGCGTACGACCCCAACAACCTCCATCAATAGGACAGGGCAGTCAAAAGCATCTGTCACACATAATTTGTAGTAAATTACTGGGATAACTTCTTAGGCACAGCTAGTGATTTCTACGTTGTTACTGTGTTTTATTTTGTTAGATTCTTTTATGCTTGTGAAGCACTTTGGTCAAATCTGGTTGTTTTTATTTGTGCTATATAAATAAATTTGACCTTGACCTTGACCTTACAATTCACATGTGCATTACATTCAGGAACATTACCATAATGCAACCTATCACTCATGCCATGGCAGTGCTGGAATGGATGGGGCAAGGGATGGTCCAGCAGATGGCGTAATACAACACTTAAATGAGCCAACCAGCATAAAATTTAATAGAAGAAGGTGATGGGGCAAGGCCGGATGAACGTGTATGTGGCCAGTGACATCTCTCGTTATTTTCAGTCACATGCCATTTGAGGAGCTGTTTTGCGCCAGTGTTCCTGCAATGTATTTAAAATTCAGTGAGTCTGCGAGACATTACATTTGCAACGTAATGTTAAAAGCTAAGCCGTGAACAAGTCGCACATTTAAAAATGTCGCCAGCAGCGTCTTGTGATTGGTTTGCTCGCTCTGTGTGTAAAGCATCTGTCATCAGATGCATGTAACTCTTTATGTGGTTCCTCCTGCAATGTTACTGCTTTTTTTTCACCAACACAGATGTACCAGCATTTTCCCGAAAATTTTATAAGGTCTTGCAGTGGGAATAGGCAGTACAGATTTTCCTGAATATCCCTGCTACCATTTTAGGGATCGACTGCATATGTGAAAGAGGCCTGAGGCAA
This sequence comes from Epinephelus cyanopodus, assembly GCA_026686955.1. NCBI lineage: Eukaryota > Metazoa > Chordata > Actinopteri > Perciformes > Serranidae > Epinephelus > Epinephelus cyanopodus. The sequence goes on from CM048914.1 coordinate 12,621,340, forward strand.
AATTCTAGGGCAAGAAGATCCACAAAACACCTGCAAAGCTTATTTCTGTTAACTCATTGTAATATTTGGATTTACCTCAAAATAATATGTCAACATTTTTATCAACACAGAGCTTCTCTCCTCTAAATAATAGTGACAGTGTTCAGATTACTTAGTGAGTAAATCAGTCTGAACCTGCAAAAGTGTGAGGGGACCTAAATACAGTCTGAACACCCGTTTATGTTGTGGTGGTGTTCATGCTCTTTTCTGGCATGATTCACACCTCATACATGGGCAGAATTCCAACATTCCCTCGATCCTCTTTGTCTGAGCTGCAGAGAGGCCTGCAGGATGCCCATCAGTAGCATGGCTCAGATAATGACTTATTGATAGGAAAGGATGACGGGTGCCCCGTGCATATTAGCATGACGCCAACTGGTCGCAGCACTGCTGCTTCAGCACCGGGAGAATTGCTAAGGCAATTACCTGCACAGGGCCCGTTCACAGAGGTCGCTTTGCTGTCAGCCTATGTCTCCATCTATACATCTTAACATCTTAGTGTTGGCTTGCAGTGGTTCGGTCAATTTGGTCATCAATTACTAAAACTGTGAGGAAAAAGTGCATCTTATGTGCTGCAAAAAAAAAAAAAAAAATGTAACTAATTAAAGAAAGGTTGCACATTAAAAAAGAAGTGCAGATTTTCTACTTAAAGCTGACATTATACTGTTTGTGTTTATGTCTTTGTGTATCAGGGTTCCTCAGTGTGCAGCCGACCAACATTCAAAAAACAGCAACATGTTATTATTTGGTCAGTGTGATGGATTGATTTACTGTAATTAGACAAAGCTCCCAAAACAAATATCAGCTTAGAGAGAACGTTGATTTATCTGCAGATGATATGTATATTTATATTTACATGTATTTATATATCTCTATATAAATGTATTAAGGCATGGTGAACACATACATTTCTGCTTGATCTTTTCCCTCCTTCACATTGATAAAACCAACAAAAGCATGGACTCCCTCTGAGCAATGGAGAGTTCCCACATGTTACCCAGTTGACATCCTTGTACCCTGAGATGAAAAACATTTCTAACAGGGCCAAAAAAATAATTCTGGCATATCAAGGGAGCTTGGGAGAGGGGAGGGAGGGGACATGGTTGCGAGATTCCCAGCATGTCCACAGATGACAGTCCTTCGCCCAGGGCTGGCCGACGCAGCGACATTGTGCGCCTGTCATAGCTGCCCTTCAACAGCAGATGAAGCTGTCAGCAGGCCGATGACTTTATTCTGACAGCCGCTCCACCCTCTCTCTTCAGAGCGTTGCAAATAAATATGTTGGGTTTCAAAGCTGCCAAGGCAGACGTTGGACAGTGGGTCAGGGGGCCAAACGCAGAGCAAAAGCATTCCCTTCCCCTCGTAACCTGTTCTCAATGAGCCTGGTCACCTCGCCAGGGCAGCCATTCAGCATGAGCCATCCAAAGGGCCCCAGGGCCCCAGATCTCACACACTGCCTGCCGGGGGAGTTCTGTGAGCCTCTGACAGCCATCACTCTCTCTCTCTCTCTCTCTCTCTCTTTCTCTGTGCATCTCTGTGTTTGCCACATTGGAGAGCCAAAAATATCCTCAGCACAGAGAAATAGCGAGTACACCAGCAGTTCAAACCATTTATGACAGAATGTGATTCAATGTGATGAGGACGAGATGACTTCTCCCCACCGACGCAGTCTGAAAAGGAATATCTATTCATAAACTTCCTCTTGATGATGAAGTGAAAATTTCATCATCAGAGAAATGTGCAGGTAAAAGCGAAGCGCTGATTGTATTTAGTTGTTTGAATGGAGCTGACAGACCATCTGCAGGATCGGAGGCCTCTCTTCCTTCTCCTCTAATCTACTTTTTTTCCCCCCTTCTTGTGTAATGCAGAAAATTACGGCTCATTTCAGCTTCCTTCATCCTCATTTTGCAAACTAACTAAACCTCATAGGTGGAGATTTTCGGGGGAATGCAGGGGACATGTCCCCCTGAATATCAAGAACACAAAAACATGAAAGTAGCAAAAGGCTTTTATTTTGACAAAATTAAAGACATTTCCACTTGAGACTGATGCAGGAAAGGCACAAATTGGTGCAAAGAAAAATCAGTAAATGCAGTGAAATAAAGTTTGACTCTCAGTATGTCCTGGGGGAGGACATCCAACCTTCCCTCATGTGTCCCCCCAATTTTGAAACAAAATCTACACCCCTGCTAAATGTAATGTAAGTTGAAGTTGAAGGGGTCAGTGGGGAGTTTCACATATACTGGCAACCTTCTGGTGCTGATAATCAATATATAACGTAATAGATATATACAGCTCATGAGAGTGTTCAGTTCTAAAATGCCTGTTTGCCTTATCAGAATGCAGCTGAAACCATTCACATTTTTAATTTCTTTTGGTCAATTACCCCAGCAATCTGACGCTGTCCCATTGGACTCTGGGAAATGTAATAAGAACTTTTACATTTTATAGACCTAAAGGTTAATAAAAAATATTTATGCCAGATTAACAGGACCTTTAAATGGTAACACTATGTCTGAGCAAACCTGATGTTAGTATATCCCTAAAATTCATCAGTTACACCAACAATCTCACACTTTTTCTGTGGGAATCAGCCTTTGGCACACAGGCAGCATCATTTCACATTTCTTCTATAACAGATAATTGAAAAAAGTTACATTATCTGTCAATAATAAATGACATATTCTATGTTCCTGTGTCCTGTATGTGTGGATCTGTATGTCCTGCGCAGTGCATTACTGTGTCAGTATGTTATTACACAGGTTGAGAAGGAACGTACACAGCACCCAGCCAGTTGCAGACTGAGGAGGAAAACAAAAATGGAAAAATCCATCCTGACAAAGAAAAAAAAAAAGATTAAAGTTTCTCTGAAACGCATTTCAGTCATTCTATCTGCAGCCGCAAATACACATTCTGCTCTTTTTTCTTAAATCTCAACCCTAAACCACATTCCTTAACTGTATTAGGCCAACCATGTCATATTCTGTTTAATAAGCCTGTTGTGTCCTCTGAAAAACATTCCTTCACACACGGCCACCAAGACCTTTGAGAAAAGAACAAGGTATGTGAAGGTCCAATTCAGAAAACACTGGGTGAAAAAAATATATTTCTGGCTCAGAGCAAAAACAAATCTGAAACAAAATTCTTAATTTTTTCCCCCAAAGATTATTTTTTGGTTCTTTTTCATTTTTATTTGAAACAACACAACAACACTGTGAGAGCTGTGTCAAAATAAAAACTGTGACCCATATCTCACACTGTGTCCTCTGCTGCCCGTATGAAAGCCAAAGCCAGGCTGAAGGGTTAATTTAACATTATGTAAGCAATATTTTAACTTTAATTTTTGCTATCTTACAGATGTCAAAGAGAACAAACAATTTGGACTGTGAGATAAAAACAAATCCTGGAGCCCACCAATGTAAGCGCGGCACATTTCACTTACTCTGTTATTATATAACAGATTACAGCCTCCCATTACATAACACATCTAAATGGGGAGACTCTCTTTGCACGCAACCCAAATGCAAAACTGATGCTAGTTTTTTGATTAAGATTCATTTCCTCCATTTGTTTCGAATCATGGGCTTAAATATGGACAAGATTGTGAATGTACTGTTTTTCCACAATTGAATGAAACACTGTAAGTATGATGTGCAATTATAGAAAGTGAGTCATGGCAACTCTCAAAATCCAGATGTACTTTTAGCACAGAGACAGACAATAATCCTGACCTACACAGGCCTTTTCACTTATTAACATGTAGAAGTAAATTTTTTCATGTTATCTACTTTATGTGAAATACATGCTGTTAATGCTGTTATTAAAGTTCCCTCGACAGCAATCTGAATAAGGCCCACAAAGCTAATTACATGTATGTAAACTAATGCAATTACAACTCAGTTCAATAGACGAATGCCTTGGTTTGCACTCAGTTACATTTGGAGTTGCAAACTTTTGTGTTTTCAGCTGATATACCTCGCTTGCTAAAATGACCATTACATTTCCCCTCGAGGCTGCACTGAACAAGAATTTTCTTTCGGAATCCAAATGTCTCATTAGATAGGCCTGCATTTAAACAAGCACCTGCAGCAGAGTGGAGAGCCAGATCTCCACTGTAGACTCTCCCTATTTATCCAAATTACAGTCTGATATCAACATGGTCACCAGTGGTGACACCTCTACACATGTCAGGTGACAACTTCAAATTTAAAGTATATAACAGTATCATTTAGACAGTTTTGGCCCATTTATTTGCCATCATATTTGGTGCAAATGCAAATGCAAGTGCATGTCATTACATTATAGTGAATTGGAGCTTACTACCTTTTCACATAACTTATGCACATAACAAACTGTCATTTAAAAAATGATTAAAGGCACTTCATGATTTCAGTGACCATATGATTGAAACTTCTTTATATTTGTAGCCTTCTGATCCTTCTTTGAAGAACTTGTGAACGCAATGACCAATTTATAGTGTATCTTGTTTGTATAATATTATACATCTAAGTTTCTGATTGCACTAAATATTTGACTGCACTATTTTAACTGTATGTTTATGTAAAGTATTATATGTACTGTTTTATGTCTTAAGTCCTTGATGATTAGTGGTCACTAAAGTGTCAGCTAATGGGGATCCAGTAAATAAACAAATTAATATATTTCATTTTCCATTGCTTTTTAATGAAAAGAAATATGGTGACAAATGTAGTTTCAGATTTAAAAGTTTTCCTGATGCCTGAATAAAAAGACATGGATTTGTTTTGTCACATTTTACAGATCTCGTTCATCCAATGCCAGTCTGAGGTTTTCTCCCGTCCAGTGAGACGTTTCAGACGCAGTCAAGTAATGAGAAAAACAGGAGCATTGACTGAACTAAATGGGGGCTCCATACTCATACATGATGGATATAACCTTTGTGAAAGATTCATGCTCTATGAGAATGAATAGCTGTAAATGGCTTCCTGTGAATGGCGGAATGAGCCATGATATCTGTGTCCATGTGGACTGCTTGTCAGGGAAAATGTAAAAGCAGAGGGACAGTCTGATCCATTGACTCAGACTCAGAAGAGAACAGTTGGAATCCTTTATGATCAAAATTCAGAGCAGTGTCCCAGTGAGCTGGATTCATTATTGTGATATCTTTTGTTTTGTTTTTTTTAAAGCGTCAGAGACCAGCTGAGGCTGCCAGAGTTTATTGTTACAAACACATTTTGTAAAATTCAAGCTGCATTTGTTTCCGGCAGTTTTTGTAGTCTGCTATATGCCAAGTCACACATTGCACAGTTTTACCTATTGCTTTAAAATCAATCCATTTCCAGCTTGCTGCTCATGGCTTCCAGAGCCCCAACCCCCGCCCCACATGTCTCAGCACTATTGCCAAACAATCCTTACGAAAGAGGCAGAAAAACAAAAGTGACACCTATCAAGTTAACCTAGAGGAATTTCAGTGATTTTCTAAGCCACTGACATCCAGGTTTCTAGATCCGCAAGATTACAAACAACCAATAGTCAGGAGATCAAGAGGTCAAAGGTCACAGCACACAGACAATATTCCCGTGACCCATGAATGATCACTGATGATTAAGAAGTGCTCAGGAGGAAATCAACGTCTTTCTGTCTTTGTTGGGGACAATGCTACACAATAGGCAACAGCAAACACAGGAGACAAGTGTCCACTAGAAATCCTCTGTGATATCATTCATCCCTTTGTGCGATGCTACCTTATATCAGTGCCCACGAATGTCTGCATGAATCACTGTCCCCTGTCAGCGAGATGTTTGTTTGACAGTTTCATGTCCAACATTGCCCCAAGGTAACCTAAAATCTACGTTTTTTTCTTGTAACATCAATTGGCTTCTGTCCGTCTTCATAGGTCCCTAAAACAAAAACAAAAAAGCAGAGCTCAAACATGTTTTATCTTTTTTTTCCTTGACTTTTTGAAATGATTCAGTTATATTTTAAGTTCTTCATAGAGCATTACTTTTGTAAGACTGTTGTATAAGACTACATTCATTTTGGCTAGGTGTACCTAATAAACTGGCAAAAGAGTGTGATTGAAACAGACCTTTTTTTTTAATGTTCAGCTTATCTTGGTGACTAAGTATGCTGACGTATTGTGGTAATTCAGATCATTGCTCCTACCTGATCACCAGACCATCTCAACCTAATCTCCACTCTCCAGAGGATCACTAGATAAATCTGAGGGGTCATCAGACAACTCATTGGGCAGAAAAGAAAAACAAAGTTTCGATACACAATTTCAAAAAGTGACTTTTTTTCTAACCTTTTTGTGAAATATTGGATAATTTTACTTATTTGTGCCTCAAACAGCTCTTAAAAGAAACCATGGGAATTTTTTTTGTTGGAAAATGTGTCTTTGCTGCTCACAACTCAGTCATCTGAAACATGTCAAGGAGCTGGGCACTGTTTTTTTATGATGAGTCACAAGCCAAAAGGCTGGAAGCTGATTTAAAGGGGAGCCATTATGCTAATTTTAGGATCATACCATAGACTGGAAAAATAGTGGAAGTAGCTACTGTGACGTCACCCATTGGTTTGTAGAATCCCGTTTTGAAGCATGGAGTTTGGCATTACAGCTGTGGCCATCTTGGTTTTATGGAGCCAGAAGTGACCTTATTTGGACGAGAGGGTAGAGCTGTGGAGGAGAGATCAGTGGATCTGAGCTAAGGACTCTACAGGCAGCCTGTCACTCAAAGCAACCCGCCTTCAAGTCTATGGGGACTCACTGGTGTCCAGAGACAGTCTCAAGTGGCTGTTTAAACTGCAGTTTTTGGCACTAATGCACTGGCTTCATTTTTCAGCCCTTTACTTTGGATTTCTACTAAAATGTGTTTGCGTGCTTTATTGTTCAACAGCACTTTATTTTCTTCATACTATCTGTGCTGAAACACTTCAATCACCCTCATTCTGAGACTCTCTGGACATAGCCCAGTCTACTCTGATTGGTCAGCATTCCAGGGTGCTCCATCTCTGCGCCTCTGCACGGTCATTGCAGCTGGGGAAATGACTGTGTACAGTGACAGTTTCTCCCATAAAAAAATCACCAGTTAAAGCTTCTAGACATGACTGGACATGATACAGCAGGAATATGATCTGAAATCAGGGAGAAATTGAAGATATAATAAGCAGGAGGTGTTGGTTAATGTAAACATTATAGCCAGCAAAACTAAAAGTCAACCGCAGATTCACAACATTTGCATTTTTTCAGCGCTATGGATACAATTTTTGGAGCTGAGCATTGTGCCCAGGAACATCAAAACAGCAAAATAGGAAGAAAATAAGAAAATTACGACAGTGGGCAGAGTCTGTGCAGATAAATACAGCTCCACACACTTACAGTGGTCCATAAGTGATGATTGAGAGGCATTACTTTAGTATGAGACTTAAATGTTTCCCTGATGTTTGCATGTAGCTACATGTAGTGGCGTATGTTATGTAAACACATGCAGTAGCCTGGAGCAGATGACCATATAAAGATATGTGTCATGATCTGACCTCATCTTGTCACCAAAATAGAAAAAACACAGAGAATGGTTTAAAGCCTGAGGTTGTTGTTCACAGGGATTACATTTACATACGTTTACCTCATCATTTAAAACTTTGGCCACATTTAACATGAACTTTCAAAACTGTAGCATTATATGACAGAAAACAATTTATAACAATGCATCATATTTTATTAGATAATTGTGCAATCACTTACTATAGCTGTCAGATAAATGTAGCAGAGTAAAAAGCAACAATATTTCCCTCTGAATTGCATTGGAATTGTCTGTGAAATGACAGAAAATGAATATACTCAAGTGAAATACATACCACAAAATTGTATTTAAAGTGTAAGTTAAGTATTTTTCTAGTCGAACCATATCTACACGTTTTTGCTTCAAAGTGATTAAAACGAGCAGCAATTCTTGAAAGTGGTCCAGTATTGAGCGAGACTGCTGCAACCAGAAACGGCAAACCAGGCTGCAACATAGCCAGTTGGGGCATTTGTACACCGTCAACAACAGATTGTAAGTGTCTGACAATTTATGGACAGGTTCTCTACAAAGATAGACCCCTTAGTTCAGGATGAAACTCTTTTTTGTTTAAGCAGAAACAGCCCTGAAGTCACCATCGCCATCCACACCAGACTCCATTTAAATAAACTGTAATTTTAGTGTCTATCCACCTAATTTTCAAACATGGAAGTAAATAGTGATCAACTTCTGTATTTTTGTGCGTGACTTCCGGTCAGCTGCTTTCCCTTACCTCAGCTAACGGTGCAAGCTATTTTCTTTTCAATTTTCAATTGCTTATGTTAGTCAATCAGTTAGTTAGTTAGTCTGTGTATTTTATATAGATAACTGTGCCCACGTTTCCGTTATCCAGTAATTGCCGGTAAAAATAATTACCTCTAAATAATAAATAAATTGCACGTCAGTCAAAAACTATGAACCAAAAAAGCACAATCTATCCTGAGTGAGACAAACTGCTTGATCCCGTCTCCAGTGTACCAGCAGAGAACCTGCAGAACCGAATCAGCGAAAAAACACACCGGGCTAAGCCTCTCTACCTGAGCAGCTGAAGCTGCGGCTTGCACCCTCGACACACAGACACACAGACACACAGATGGTGCTTCTGCTTGCCAGCCAACTGTGAGAAATAAATATGTGAGGTGTACGCTGCTTTTCTATCTTTTTTCTTCTTCTTTTTTTTCTGTCAGCGACAGAAAAACGTTGTTTTTATTGACTGAGTTGATTATTAAGACATAGTGATGCGCGGATTGGCTCTGATAGCACCCTAATCAGCATGTACGCATCAACCATTCAGCCGTTACAACATGATTGAGCTAGCAAAGCAGTTTTGTGTTGTCAGTTTTGGGAAATCACGATGTCTAGAAAGCATCAGTTGCAGCAGCTGACAGGGACAGTTAGCAGAGCTAACATCAGGACGTCATCTGTTAAAAGCCTCCCGTTGTCGGATACGACATGAAACTACTCCACTTAGCTCAATCATGTTGTAACTAAGACATCCACTGGAAAAAATATTTTTTCACGGACTGTTCATTGAGTTATTAAGTTATTATAGACACTGCTAACGGCTAACAGCTAACAGTTAGCCCAGCTAATCTACAATAACCATGTTATTAATTACAAAACGTGCACACAGAAATAGTAATGTTTGTTCAATCATTGTGTTTATAGACTTTACAAACATCAGATTAGTCTAAACGGTGATATAGTGACGTGAAAAATGTGGCATATATACGTGTATATATATATATATATATATGAGGTAAACTGACGTAAACTGATGATGCACAAATGCCCCCAGTAGGTTAATTGCAGCCTGTTTTGCTGCTGACTGCAATGCTCTTGCTCAATACTGGACTGACTTAAACAAATGTTTCCATTAGTCATTTAGACATAAAAGCTTGGGAAAACAGGGTGCAGGTTGAAAAATACAGGAGGTACCCTTTAACTATGTACTTGAACTTAGTTTCTTTTCACCAGTTGAAAAGAGTGTCAACAACAGAACCATACAGTGAATCTGCTCCTCAAGGTACCTCTTTTATATAAAAGTAGATACGTTTTAAACCAATGAGCTGCTTGTTATGACATGAAACAACCCTGACTGCTTTAACTGATACAATCTGACTGGATCTTGGACATTCTGGATGGCTGACATTTCTTTTGACTCTTCCATGTATCACTACATCCACAGAGAAGTTTCATGTGACCCACTTTTGTCACTGCTCTCATCTGACTTTGGCCGTGATATCTAGATTTAAGTCTTGGCATTATTTTCTTCATCCCAGTATGATTTTTCCTTTTTCCCCAGTTGCCTTTTCAATTAAAAAAAGGAAGATTTGCATCTTAATGGATCTTAGCAACAGCAGAGGCCCTCTCAACACTGTGCTTTTCACATGCACTGCTGCAACAGTAGACCTTCATATAAAAAAACAACAACACAACAACAAAAAGTACTATTTCATATGGGCCCAAAAATCTATTGTGCCTTTGGTCAGATTAATACCAGTTCCAGGAAGCTTGTTTGGATCATGTTGTAAAAACAGATCACTGATAGCAATGTATTAGTGGGGGATTAACATGACTTTCGCCCTGCTTGCTGTGCACAATAAAGCTTTAATCTAGGCTCTGACTGGGAGGCAGGGCTGCAGAGCCGGTCCAATGAGGTGCCTCCGTGTCTGCAGCATATCCCCGCCCATGGGTGTCTCCTGTGGTGGCGGTGGTGGTGGTTGTGCAGCCCGGCCTGGCAGCAGACGCAGTGACAGACGTGCCCCTGGGATTCCACCTGTCAGCCACAAACGCACTAATCGACAGGCCTCATATAAGCTGAACTCTCGGCCACCTCTCTGTCAAATCTTCATCTTCTCATTCGTCTGACAGACTCCCTCTGCCCACCCCCACCCGCTTCTTATCCATCCCAAACTCCGCCCATCCACCAGCCTGCATAAAACACACCACCACCAACCCTTCATGCCTGCTGCACCCAAAACAGATTCATTCTCCCGTGTCAATAAAAAAAAAAGCTTTATTTTTGCTGGAAGGAATAATCCAAAATCTTCTGTGCAGCTTCTTACCACTCTTTAACAAACCCCACCCCTCCTCCACCTCCCTGCCTTTCAGCTTTAATGTGACAGAGGTGGGCTTTAATGTTCAGTAGTAATTGGGTAGGAGAGGGAGAGACTGTTTGGGAGGAGGAGCAGGAGGAAGGGTCATGGTCAGGTTTCTCATGGAGGTTATTCTGCATCTGTCTCTTAGCAACGACAGACCGCTCTTTGTACAGTCCTTGAGTTGATTGGTGCGGTTTTTTTTTTCCTCCTTGGTTGCTGAAATGTTTTGCGAGGGGGCTCCTCAGCAGACAGCCTTCCTCCCACATTCACTGCTTTTAAGAATTTGTTTTCATGAGCATCAGATGGGCTCGCTGAGGCGTGGCACTCGCCTTAGCTTTGCCTTCCCTGAGTGAAAATGTGCATTATTCACGTGAGGGGGAGAAAAATGACAGGAATAAAGCCAATTTTAAAACAAAACCAAAACCATCATCTTTGCCAGAGAGCAATTGAGATCAGTGTTCCTTTAATAATGATTGCTCTGTGATTAATAATCACCTTTTTAGCCAAGTTTAGATACATGACATTAAATCCAGAGACTGTGGCAGCGTTTGACAGCTTCATGCTGCAGCTCATCATCTCACCACCATCATATCCCCCTTCTCTTGAGCCAGTGTCAGGAAAAGGGCATCTGGGGTTCAAAGGTCACTGCAAGGAGCCAGGGGAACCTCTTGATTCACACCATCAGCTTGGAGACATCAGAGCAGGGAGCCAGAGTGGCGTGATGTCAGTCTTACACATGGAACAGGATTAAAAGGGCAATTTGGGGACAAGGAAGAGAAATAATGGAAGAAGAAGAAAAGAGCCTGTTCTCTTTTCCCAGCAGCTTGGATGTGCCCACATAGATAGATAGATAGATAGATAGATAGATAGATAGATAGATAGATGGTCTGAGTTGGACTTCACCTATTTCCCAGAGTACAGTGGAAAGCACATGATGAAAGAAGTGTTGACAAACGCATTTCACACAGTGTAGGCTGATGTATTTCCAGCATGTAATTAAATGACAAAAATGTATTTAGTATGTCAAGCGGAGCAATTGATCACCTGTAAAAGATTAAAGGAGATCTTCCTCTGATGTGATGAGGTTTCCACGTTTTATGTGTCCCACAGATATTGCTTTTGAACAGGCTTTCCGCACAAAATGTGAAATTGCTTCTCAGATGTTTTAGCCTGCAGGTCCGTTTAATGCCAGCTTCAGACAGATGGAGCTTCATTCCAGCCATGAAAGTGCTTTTTTTCCCTTCTCCTGAACGTACAGCATCTCACAACAACACCAAACTCAAATCAAAGAAGTCGCTCAGAGCTGCAGACCTCAACTTTTATCGACTTATATTCAATAGACCTACTGAGGGCCGCTGTTACGACCATTGGTGGTGCAGATCTGTCGACAGGGCGACAGGAAAACAGGATTCAGGTTGTTTGAGCTTCAGTCTAAAATAAGTCTGATTAAAGGCGTTAAGTTAAATCCCTGTACAGGCCTGTGTTTGCACCTATTTCCTGCAGGACAAAGTTCAAGACTGCGGCGCTTTGTAACCTTTACATTCACCACAATACAAGCTCAAAATAACCTAATAATAACTAATGGAAAATAAAAAAATTAAGACTATAGGAGACATTAAAAAGGTGTGTAATCAAATACAATTCAGCGGAATTATCCATAGAGCTCCATAAATCATGTGCAGTGTATAAATATCAAAAGATTTATGGAGATAAAATACCATTAAGTAAGATAAAGCCTAATTCTATCGGCCCAGACACTCACACACAACCTGGGTGGACTATTTACTGTCTATCGCGTTTTTCCACTCTGAAACTAAAATACTCCGTTTAATCGTCATTCATTTCCAACACCGCGCTTTGTGGTGAGCAGTGAGTGAAAATGATCTAACCCTCGAAATGATGCTTTTAATGTAATTAGAAGGTGTTTTATCATGGAAAGAGGATGCTTTTTCTCCCCATTCACACTTGATTTTCACAACAGAAACTACAAAGATACATGTTAAAATGAGTGTTTAAAAATCGCTGGAAATAATTACAAAAATAAAAATAAAAATATAAAAATAAAAAAAAATGCTGTTTTTTGTACATTATTCAATGGCAGACGATTGAGTGAAGATGTTAAATGTAATATGTCGGAAGTGGAGGTATATGCAGTGTACTACGTTTTCCGATGAAATCTTGGAGAAAAAATGCATCTAAATATTAAGTGTAAAACTTCTATTCGGTTATAAAATATATTATCCGATGGCCCTAAATTATTAAATATTACCTAGGCTACATTTCAATAGAACTCTTTCAGCTATTTACACAATGATTCAACAGTTTATTCAGCAGCTCTAAAATGGCGCTCTTTTATTTTTCATCTGGCTATAGTTATTAACACAAGTGAATCCCACAGTGAGCCTTTCGCCTTGAAGCAAACCAGTGAAACACATTTAAAAAGTAAAGGGAACACGGAAGAAAAATGCGACTGACGAGGTGGATTTTCATCATCATCATCTTCATCATCTATCAACTTCTCCTCAAAGAGAAGCTCATCTGCAACAACAGGCGATATTCAGGATGATTTAAAGACTTCTCAGACTATAAAGCTGCGTCGTCGCTGCGCAAAAGACAAAGAAGAACTTTATAAAAGTTGCGTGTTTTTCTTTTGTCTTTTCTTTTTCTTTTTTTTTCAGGACGGACTGTCGATATTCCAGATAAAAAATAAGCCGCTTTCTTTCACTTCGATCCAAAAAATGATCTCTTTCGAAAAAAATCTTCTATAGGCCTATTATAATCCGATTTTTATTACATCAAAGTTATTTCTACACATTTAAAAAAGAAAAATACACACAGGCTACATAATGGTGTTGAGATGAGATTTTGTGGAGGATTATGAACCAGTTCGGCATCATTATAGATTTAGGAGTGATCGGCCTAATTATTGGTTTGAAGCACGTCATTGAAAAGCTGCAGTCAGCACTTATATTCTCACATCACAAATAAACTCAGCCACGTCTCAGTAAACGATGGCTCATTTATTAACATTCAGTTGTAGGCTAATTGCCATAATTATATTGAATGGCGGATTTTATTTCACAATTGTACTGTAAAAGCTCAAACTTATAAAATGGTGAAATAATGGCTCCACTTTGGTCCCTGCTCACAGTGAACACGGAGGAGCTATACACAGCACAGTAATGTACGTTTGGTGTCATATAATTTGTTGTTTAATTCTAAAACCATATTTTTCTTAAAACTAGTAGGTGAAGATAATTTGTTGTTTAAAGAAAGAAAAAACATTTAACACTTTCAAGAATTTCCCAGAAGCCTCCACATCACAAGGGTTTTTTTTTTTTGTTTTTGTTTTTTGTTTTAAATTATGAGATTTTTTTAATGGCTGCTGCCTTCAAGAACAGAAGCTTGACTTACATCAAAAATTAATTTCATCACCCAGCCATAAAACAAACAAACATTTGGGTGGCACATTATCAGAGAAATATTATTATATTTACTAATTTGCAAGCCTTAAAATCTCTTAACATTCTGATGCGTGGGCTTCAGTCTGTTCAATAGTTAGTCCTCACTTGAAATTATGAATATTAACATTTTCAAAAATATATTTATCTTAAGAGCGATCTGATTGGCTGCTCCCTTTCAGTCCTAAAAGCTGATTGGCTGAGTCCAAACGACCCCGCGTAATAACTGATCCAGCCTCAGTCCCTAAGAGCAGCAGAGACGCGGTGCTCTCTTATTTATGACTTGGACCAATCTTAGAAAAGTGACGTAAATACGGAAGCAAATAAAACTCCAGTGCTGCTATTTCTCCTGCTCACAGCCGATCTGATTTACCTCCTCCATCGCACTCTACAGACTCCTTGGCATTTTCTTGTTTTGGACCTGTACGTGTGTGGGAAAATGCTCCATTGTTTTATGTTGGCCCTTTGGCCCAGAACACCCAGGGGCCGAGGAGCGCCCAGCTTCATCCTCCTCAGGGTAAACTGTTGTGACAGAGCACTCAGGGGCCCCTCATTAGCTCTCTGTCCACTAAGAAGCAAAGAAGCTGCCTTAATCCTCTCTGTCCTCCCCAATCTGGCAACACAGACATGATTATTATTCCATTTTCATTCTGCTCACTTGTCTTATGCAGAGTTCGAGCACCTTTATGAATTAATACAAGCCTTTATAACAAAGGAGCACGTTTGTTAAGAGGTGTTAAGTTAGTGTCAAAAACTGGTTTAACTTAGATGAAATTAGACTTCTATGGTATTCTATAACTGGAGGCTAAACTATGGAGTTACATCACTGTTTGTGTATTACTACTCCTCCCTATAAGCACATGTTCATTTTTGTGAGTTTTCGTGGTTGTTATACTCTTTTTTTTTACATTTCAGGTGTCGATTTATGCAATAATTGGTCCACTATTTCTTAAACAATGTCACACTCCAATACAAAATCCATATCCTGCTTCTGCTTTAAAAATTATATACATCTCACCTGCAGGGTTAATATGTGTGTGTGCATTATTTGAAATATTTCAAATATGTTTTAGAGTTGTTAAAGCCCCTGATCAAACCCAGTGCAGCATAAATGCAGGAGAAAAGTTAAATGTTTCCCTGCAGCAGGCTTTTACATAAACGCTGACACGTACATTTGGCCTGTCAATAGGAAGCACTCAGTCTGATTCTAATGTGTGATTAGTGGCAGTATTACAGTCAGAAACAGGCTCCACACAGCTCAGCTTGGCTTTCATTTTCTTACTCCATTTCAGCACACAAACTCGTGCTCGCTCACACACACACACACACACACATAGACACACACATTTTTTTTCCTCATTTGGGAGTGGCAGCAGTCATAAACAACATAGAATTAAAATGGCAAAATAAACCAAATACACTTTATTTATAAATCTTGAGTTATAATTTAATACGGTACCAATATGTTAACCAATATGCTTTCACAGTACATCAGAGTGGTTGTCAAAAAGAAGTAAACACAAATACACACACTCGCGCACACACACGCATAGACACATGCACGCGCACATACATACACATTTTCAGTTCAGCAATACCCTGCAGTGGTCTATTGTGCCATTAAGCGGCCTGGGCTCATAAATGCATGAATTATAATGAAATAGATTTGTTGCTTTGAGCTGGGAAGTAGTGTACAGTTCATTTCTCCCATTAACAGACTGTAGTTATACATCAGGCCCAGTGCTCTTTAAATCTCTCTGAGACAATCAGTGTAAAAGACCTGGAAACGTAAATGAATCAGGAGTGTTCGGTAATGCATTAATCGTTAATCCAGCAAAGTAATGTCATTACTTTTCCCTGTAACAAATTACATGTCAAAAGAATACAATTTTGACTTAAACCCTCTAATTATGAAAATATCAGATTGACGCACAGCTAGCTAACATTCAGCTTCCTTCCCTTTATTTATTTTGCCATAATTGGCCTTGTCATCATCTCTCAGTGTGGATTAGAAATAACAGAAAAGTTTCTCTGAGTGGCAAAATTCACTAATTTGATGAGAAATAAACATGATCTCGAGTATCTGATGAATTAAAGAGGAAAATCAGTATTTAAATATTGTTTTTAGAAGGCAAAATGAGAAGAAATTAAGCATTATGGCAAGAGGAAATAATTACATCTGCCAGGAACTAAAATATTTAAAGTAATACTAATGCAAAAAGTAATGATATTAACTAAGGAGTAATGCATTACTGGGCGGAACCTAACACTGATCATGAGAAGTGCATTTTCCAAATATTTTTGATCTCTGTCTTTTCATCTTTGTATGTTGATAATGTAAATAGAATAAGACTCCAAAGTAACTAAAACATTAATCTCACTGTTCGGTCTGAATTTAGCAAACAGATTAAAGTCAGATGATGTTGGGTTTCAAACACCTGCATCAAATCTTTCTGAAATGTTCCTTTAGACCAAAGTGCCATGTCTGGAAGGTATGAAACAAACAAACAAAAAAAAAGAAACAGATCAACACAAGACAATCCCTGCAGTTTTCTCACTTGCTGGGGCAAAAATACGTAAAACATTTAAAAAAGGAGCCAAAAACATAATTTACAAGCACGATAAATATACACACAGGGTCCAATAAATATTGTTTGTTATCCCAAAAACCATAGACTGTGATCGGTCGCCACACTGCAAAAAAAACAAGTCCATCATAACCAGTCATTTCATCTCAGGAAATACTGTTTGTCTTCAAACAAGTAAAAAAAATCCAGCCAGTGGGGTCACATTGTTTAACGGCAAAATGGTTCATTTAGTTCAGGGACCGTTCTCATCACACAGGGACACAACGCAGCATAAGGCAGCTCATTCCTCTGGGATCAAAAAAATGGCAGTTGGTGTAAGAAAATCATGAATTAGGATATTTTGAAATTATCCCTCAACTGGCAGTTTTTCCCTTGTTCGAAGCAACAGACATCTGACGCTGACTGAAATGACTCGATTTGATCTGTGGGACCCTTCCTGACCTTAGAAGCACCACTGTAGCTTTCTCCTCTACTGAATAGGCATGTAAGGCCAGTTGAAGCTGCTTCCAGACAGCAGCATGTCCCTTATCAGAGTTTCTATGGGCGTTTTCCCCACCAGACGGACGAAGAAAAGCTGCTCTATGACAGAAGAAGAGACGGTGCGGAGGGAAGGCAAGCGGAGCAGCAGCTTCCCAAACCTGTTAGGCTGGTT
Source organism: Epinephelus cyanopodus (assembly GCA_026686955.1). Lineage (NCBI taxonomy): Eukaryota > Metazoa > Chordata > Actinopteri > Perciformes > Serranidae > Epinephelus > Epinephelus cyanopodus. The sequence continues at coordinate 12,638,722 of CM048914.1, forward strand.
GGGATACTGGCTCCTCACATACTCTTCTAAAGCACACTGGGATTTCTCCTGCAGACCCTCCACATGTGCCACGTCCGACAGACCACAAGCATCTACAGATAGAGAGAACGACAGCCAAACAAAAAAAAACAGAAAAGGCAGGAGAAGCGGTCAAGACCAGGTTCAACCAGGCATCAGAATAAATGCCAGTAAAATGATTTTCACTATGTTAGCAAAGAAAGACTACAATACACAACAGCATAGGGAAGACAGAACAAATCAGTGGCTGATGTAGTGTAAGTGAACTATGATTATCATAAGGCAAAAGACCACCAGAAACAAAAAGCAACTATATTTTCAGACGGATCTGCTCTTGATGTGTTACTGTTTTTCACTTGAGGCTATTTATTATATGTCACTGATCAAGGTGTTAAAGGAATGCAGGATTGCAGACTGCTGAGCTTTTGTAGCTGGCTTCAAATAGTTTATTTTATAATAAGCAGATCTGAGGGTGACAGAATAGTAAAGCAGGTATACGCAAATATGGAAAATCTTTGTATTTACACTCAGGATCTGTACAGTGGTGAAAATACACCAGCTTGAGGCAAATAAGCCATTATTTACGGCTGTCATTGAGACAAATGGTTTTCTCATCAGTCTCCTGCTATCAGGGATCAAAGATGGCGCTATTGCTCTCATCGAATCTAAAAAATAACAGTCAGGACAAGAAATACAGTAACAGTGCTGATGTGTATCAGACCACAGGCAGAATGTGACTGTATAGACTTTTACGTACTGTACGTGTAGTGTTTGTACACACATAGCAGACCCCTGTGTTTGTACAGTAACGCTGCAGGCCTAATGGCAGCAGGGGTTAAAGAACGGTTTCTGTGTCCCAGTTTAAAGACACGTGTTCAGATGTGCTCATGGGGACTAAAATAGACCTACACAGGAGACCTTTTTTTATTTTTTACTCGGCTGCTACTCATCCTTTTGATACTGTTCATGACCCAGCCATCAAACCTCACTCTGACTCTTATTAAAAGGCTCTGAAAGAACCAGAATGCATTTTGCCATGTAGTGCAAACCAACAGATTCGCTTAATTCTGTAAAACCTGTTTATGTATGATTAGTTTCAAGCTAAATTCAAAGGTGTAATTAAACATGATACAAAGAAATACACCCATTTATATCTATATTTTGTAATTTACATTTAAAGCAATGGGGGAAAAAAATAGATTTTTAGAAAATTTAATTTCTCCAACTTAATTATTTTAATTTATTATTTGACAAGTCAAGTTTATTTATTTACAAAACATTTAAGTACAAATGAATTAATGCCAAATGTGAAGCCTACAAATTATTTTCAATAAATTTAACTGCTTTCTATTTGGGGCTTAAAATAAATGAATAAGAAACTGATCAATAATATGAAACCGTCTACTGATACAATACTTGATGCTGATGTGACTTTCATGCGAAGCAACAATGAAAAACAATATCACATGCTGTCAAATGTTAAACACTCAGCCTTGTTTTCATTCATTTGCATAGCCTACTGTATGATTCATGCAGGGTGTTTTATATTTTAGGGGCTGCGAGGATTTGATGGAGTTTGCAAACCTGACCAAATCCATTTACAGCCTTTTAAAATCTTATCATAAAAAATGCACTTCATAATACTGATATAATTTGCTGTTTTGCTTGTTCCTTTAAGGGCTGACGAACAAAGGTCATACGAGTTCATAGGAATTATATAACTTATGTGATGAAAAAGACTTTTTAAAGCACATCATTCTTTTTTCATTTCTTCCTCTCTTTTTTTGGCTTTATAATAATTCTGGGATCCAATTGAAATTTATAGGAAAATAAATAAATAAACAAATGTTGTGCATCTAATACGTTTTGGGGGGGGGGGGGGGTAAAATAAGGAATGTAATCAAACCTGTTACTCTAGCTTTAATGAAATATATATCCTCAAACCCCTAAAACACATTTTATTTTCATTTTACATTTTATACATTTTCATTGGTGCGCATTACACGAAAATACACATTTAAGTGCATTCATGACTTTCCTAGAAAAATAAATATTTTCTGTGGAGTTTAGGCCAGCTTTCATTTTTTACTAAGCTAATGTTCAGACCGTCATCATTATCATATTTATATTTAGGCTATTAACGCCTAATTGATGGTCGTTTTTTTAAAGGCGGTCTTCTAAAAAAAATTGAAAATGGTCATTTTTCAACCATCTTTAATTCCCCACTGCATACACGATGCATTCTGCTATAGAGTGATGTTTTTATTTGTATAAACTGATTCTTATTTTGTTATTCTGGTGGTTGTTTGACTGGATGTAGCTAATTTTATTTCCTACATCACACCACTGGCCGCTCTGCAGTGTACAAAGATGGAAGCTTTGCAGCCATCCAGGCCGCCATGTTTGGATGTGGAGGCAGAGGGTGTACCTGTGGTGAACAGCACGATGGCCTTGATGCAGCTGTATTCTGCTGAATCCACGTGCAGCACTGAGCCGCTCCACCTGCTCCTGGAAGACCCGGATGTGGTCCATGAAGGCCACCACCCGGTCCGCGGACATCGGGGAGGCGTGCAGGCCGGCGGCGGCCAGCAGCGGGGCGACGTGGACTGGCATGGAGCACTGTGCGGCGTTCAAGACGAACAGTTCGCTCCAGGTGAGGCGCAGCAGGGCCACCTGGTCCGTGACCTGCAGGTCCGGGAAGAAAGGGATGTTGCGGGCCCACTCCACGGCGCTGAACAGCATCCGGGCCGCCAGCTCGCAGATGTTCTCGATGCCCATGATGTTGTTGCTCTGCAGGCACTGGGAGCCAAACCTGGAGGTGGGGTAGGGCTCGGCCCGCAGCAGGAGGGAGATGTATCCCGATAGGTAGGAGTGACACTGCAGAGGGTCTCCGTTGGTCAGAGCAAACTGACCGTGATAAGACTGTGTGGGAAGTCTGCCTCTCTGGACAGCTGCAAAGACACACAGCACACATGTCAAATCAAGCTACAAGGCGATCAGTACACATAACATTTAAAGTAACATGATAAAGCATCAGAGATGTCAGTAAAACAATACAACACCTTGCAGACAAACACAGAGTTCATTTACAGGACCAGTGTAAGCCTATGGTGGACTGGCTCGTCACAAATGGACATGAATAAGCGTTTAAGACAGCTCCTGGAAAAAAAATATCACATTCAGCTCGGTGCTCGGAAATCTAGCCTATTTGTAGGCCACGACCTGCAAATAATGTCGGTCGAGAATTTCCCCAAGAGTCTGTGTCTTAGTTTATTTCATATTGTTTTAATTCAAGGCCCAAACTGAGCGCCATGAACTCAACACTTCTAATATTAGCTACTTTATGGCGACTAACTTCGTTCGTGCCACTTTGACAGTAGCCTACTAGGCCTGTTTAATTCCTCCGTGATTTCTGGTGCTCAAATCTGTTTTCAACTTTATTCAAATTTACAATAAAGCTGTTTTTACAACTCTCAAATGTCAGTAATTTATTTTGGGAGCAGGGATAGTAGGTTAGCCTACAGTCGGCTGCGCTGGGCCTGTTCGACCAGCATGCATAATGAATAGCCTACGAGCATACACACACACACACACACACACACACACACACACCGACACACACTCCACGCTTAATCTACCAAAAACGTCAGGCTACAATTTCAACGAAAAATCATCGAAATTTGACAAAAATATAGCGAAATTATTGTCGAATGTAAACATGTGACATTTGAGGCGGCTCCGGGCTGTTTATGCCACACAATGGCCGTGAAGGACGCACAGCGCGGTAGCAACAATAATATAACATGCTACAAGATGCTAACACTAATCTGTGTGATATTACAGGCGAGACAGTGAACGCAGCACAGAGAACAGTGTCCGAGACAAATAGTCTGATATGATCACAGTGTGAATAGGCGGGGGGATATATCACGGAGGAGACAAAGGCAACACAAATGGCTGTGTGCATGAAGTTATTATGCAGCTACACAAATGAAGCGTGTGTAAAATATCAGTTTAGAGGACAGACATGGTGACAGAAAATAATGTCGGTATCTGGGATGTGAAGGAACAGCGTCCTGGAGCGTGTGGTGCTGAGAATACGATGTGATAATACCGAGAGCAACAACAGGAGGACGCCAGCCCGTACCTTCCCTCCTCATGCCGACTTTGAGGCATTTCTTGAGGCGACAGTACTGGCACTGGTTGCGGTGGTGCTGGTCTACGGGACAGTTCCTGTTGGCCCTGCAGGTGTAGGACAGGTTCCTCCTGACGCTGCGTTTAAAGAAGCTCTTACATCCCTCACATGTGAACTGTCCGTAGTGCTTCCCGCTGGATTTATCCCCGCACACGATGCACTCGATCTGCTGGCTCTGCTGCTTGTCCATGGACGAGGAGGAGGAAGAAGAAGAGGAGGTGTTGTTGTTATTTGTGGCGGTGGTGGTGGTGCTGGATGGATTGGGCGGCGGTGCGCCCTGGGGTGCTGCTGCTGCTGCCGGGGGTATTTCCAGAGAGGACGCCGGGTTCATGTGTCCCGTCAGCTCCCCGGGCAGAGACAGAGATGCGACCTGGGACACAGAGGAGGAGAGGGTCCCCTGTGTGTCCCCGACGCCCTCGGTGTTTCTCCACGCCACCATAGCCATATCGATAGTCTCCAAAACTTTGAGCGCCCAACTTTCCTCTTTTTACGCGATAATTAACGCACACTATTTGTCCTCATGAATTACTAACACACGTTCAAGAAAAGCGCGGCATTGTTTGACAAATTACAGACAAGTTACGCTTTAAAATGTGAAAAGAGCTCATAAGATAACAGCAATATAATTATAACGCGCGACTTGTCAAGTAAAGAAAGGGCAGTCACCCAGAAACAGCTTCGGCGCGGTGCAAATCCAAAAAGAAAGCTTCATTCAGACCGAGATAATGCACTATAACATCCACAGAGGGAAACATAAAGACAGACAACACTGAGGCAAAATCCACGGAGCAAAGCAACGTTATCCCCCAAAAAATACACAATCTGATCCTTTCTGTCCTGTGTGTCCAGCTTTAAACACAACACCGCGCAAGCAGATCCTTCAGCAGATATAGAGGCGCCGCACCAGGCTCTCCAGACGCTCCCTGTTCTCCCGATCAGTCAGAAGTTAACATTAAAAAAAAGACAACGGAGAGGAGAGACAGAGAGAGGAGGTGATGGATGATGATTTTGATGATGCTTTGCTCCGGGACTGAGGAAGAGAGTGGTGCGTCCACGCGTCACGGGCTGTGACTCGGTGACGTCTGTGTTTGGGGCGGAGTTAACGCGAGGAGACGCTGATCTGGGATCAGCAGCTGTGCGGCTCCGGTTGGATCTCTGTTGATACACACTGCTGAGTGTAGTGTGGGCTCTTAGCTTCCCTTGATCTGTCTTGGTTGTCTACTCTCTGTCTGTCTATGTGTCTGTGTGTATGTTGCACTTGCTTAACTCCAGTGTTTGCATTGATTCTGTCAGACCACTGTCTAAGTCACATAGGCCTACTGTGAAATATAACAAGAGGACATACTTAAGCTAACACTTTGTTTAGTCTCATGAAGATTACAAAGACACAGAAGAAGCAGATCCTAACTGCAGTAATTTGATGCCACCTAGTGTCATCAGTAAATTACACAGGGATAGATAGCTATAGGATGCACTATCACAGCTAGAGGAGATACATCTTTTGCATTTTCTAATGCCTGTTATTTAATGTGTTTATCAGACATAAAGTATGTTTAGTTCACTTCTCTCCTTCCATCTCTGTTTCAGTACATCAACCTGACTAATTTATTTTGGTAATTTGACTTTTCTTCTATTTTTGTCTTTTTTAAATGTATAGGGATGTATTCTGAACATAGTCCTTTTTCGTTTTACATGTAAAAAATCAATATGTAGCTAAAATAAGACGAAAAAATAACTTTAATTTCTTCTTAATGAGAAAGTTATTTTTTTACACTTACAGTGATTTTCATACTGTACCAAAAAGTGAAAACTGCTACTGCACTCTAAAGAGAAACTATTTGTCTTAATTTAAAAATTTCTGTGTCCGGGTTGTCTTAAAATTATAGGTTGACTAAATTGGAGAAAATAAGTCGTGGTAATTTGGCAATGATTCAACTTGTCTTTTCAAATTCAGGCAACTTCAGTTTTTTAAGGCAGCAAGGACACTACTTTTTTCAGTAAAAACAAATAGTTTATTTGAACAGTGTGTCAGCAGCAGTGTCAAAGGGTGGTTGGTGGTTGCCACTCTGGTACAATTGCTGACCGCCCTCCTTGCAAAATGACTGAAAATAACTGGAGGCTTAAAGCGATAGTACACCCAAAAATGAAAATTCAGCCATTATCTAGTCACCCATATGCTGACGGAGGCTCAGGTGAAGTTTTAGAGTCCTCACATCCCTTGCGGAGATCGGCGGGGGGAGCGGTGAGCACACCCAATGGCTGACGGCACCCTAGACTAATGTCCAAGAACACAAAATTGAAACCACAAAACTGGACGAAGCAGCTGCCCAGCTCATGAGCCTAACCCTCAGCCAGCCGCAGAATACTGGAGCAGTCGAGCACTGGAAACCTGGTGGTGTAGTTGTTTCAAATGCAAAGCAATGCCAATGGATGAGGACAGTGTTTGCTGCTCAGACTGGGAATTGGCAATGTCTGCACTTGAGAATCTGGACATCAGCACTGATGAGACTGCTGCTCTTCAGAGACCGTGCACACGTGAGCGCAGAGCACAGAGAAGCAGTCAGAGCTACAGGCTACAGTGAGGCTAAAAACGGAGTTCAAATGACGTTTTTCGAAACAACTTTTTATGTTGGGGCTGCAGCACACTTGGATCACTACGGATGAGCATGTTGGAGATACTTTCTGGTTTCAATTTTGTGTTCTTGGACATTAGTCTGGGGCGCCGTCAGCCATTAGGTGTGCTAGCCGCTCCCCACGCCGATCTCCACAAGGGACGTGAGGATTCTAAAACTTCACCAGGGTGTTGCCATATGGGTGAGTAGATAATGGCTGAATTTTCATTTTTTGGTGCACTATGCCTTTAAGTCTCATCCTTACAATCAACGTACTCCTTCAAATCAAAGCTGCATATTTTTCTTTTTAAGGAAAAGAACAACCAGCCTATGTGAAGAACAATTAATCAGCCAACACATATTTACACCAAACATTAGAACTTGATTGATTGGACTCAAGTTTTTAACTGTACCAGTTTGCACATCAGATCATAAGTAACATTAACTGTAAAATAAGAAAAGTACATCAGCATGCAATTCCTTATAATAGCATAATAATAATAATACAATTCCTGAAATTCAGTTGGGGCTTTTGGTTTTAGTGTACCTCCCAAGGATTTTCCCCTATCTGGCCACACCTATGAACAATATCTGCTGGTGCCACTGTCCACAGTAGGATATTGTGTTAACTTTTTTCAACTCCCACTTTACTGTAAAAATAAATTGTTTGTTTTAACTTAAAGAAAAGGGGTGTCAGGGCTGCCTTAAACATTTAACTTGACTGAATTTGAAAAGACAAGTTGAATCATTACAAAATTACCTCAACTTGTTTTCTCAAATTTACTCAACTTAAAATTTCAAGGCAGCCTGGACACTGACTTTTTTTTTTTTAAAGTTAAAACAAGTAGTTTCTTCTTTATAGTGTACAAAGTTATACTTTTTAGATTTTTATAATCCCCAAATACACTGGATTCACATGTCAAACACAAAGACCAAAGATAATCAGTGTTATAGGTGTCATACAAACTATATGAATATTAGTCTGATCTTATTCCATCCCATTAACAAATTAAATACATAAAATCAGAATCAGCTTTACTGGCCAAATATGTGAGCACTTAAAGAAATTTGACTCAGTTATTTTGTTGCTGTCAGTCTACATACACAGAATAGACATACAAAGGAGGAGCAAGATAAATATAAACATCTGACTAGGTACAGATATAAATAAACAACAAGCACAGAGGTGCAGAGTGCAAAGGGTGCTGGAATAAATGTTATTTGCAGTGTCATCTTGGATATATAAGATACAAAACTAAAGTCACTTCCATTCCTTTACTGTCACACAGACAATGTTCTCTTACTGATTCAGCATATGCATCATGTTTAGGATTTAATATGTGTGTACGTGTCCCACTAGTTGATATGATTATAATTAGTACAACGTCTATTTTGTAGTATGCTATGCTGCACTCATTTACAGATGCAACACACTGCATGCCATAATGCATGATTGCACCTATAAAGCACTAAGGTCATGTTTACAGTGTTGTCCTCGTGTCCCTGTGCCATCTGTGTCTCCACACACTGTGCTACTTTTAGCCCCTGATGTGTTTCTGCGCCAGGGTCACTAAGACCGATTCCTGTCCATTTTTTTGTATTCAGAGACTAAATTATCTTGATGTTCATGGAGGCTCTTGGAAGCAAGTCATCGCCATGTGAAAATGTCTGCATGGCCATTTCACTGTTGACTCATGCTCCATGACTCCCGAGGCTGAGTGTGCCGTCACGTTCTTCCAGACGGCCAGCTTTGCAGTCATCCAGTGACTGCACACAAACAAAACAAGCTCTGCTCTGCCTGCTAACAAAACACACGGCTGACGTCCAAGACCAATCAACAGTGGAAGGTCAAGGCTAAAGTGTTTACCACACTGGATGGGGATGATGCATTCCTCCACGTTTAATTCACTGAACTCTCCCCTCCCCGTGCTATCCAGCGACAAGTCCAGTTAACATTAATCACAGATTTGGGAGTTTAAAGATGATAAATCCGCCCTGTTTTTGGTGATCTGGTGCCCTTTAAGACTTATCACATGTGGGGAGCTGAAAGCTGGCTAATTGGAGACAAATTGAGGCAGAGCATGGCCAGGAGAGACCTGCTGTGTGTGCAAAACCACCAGGATGTGACTGTTTACAGCACAGCGGGAGGCAGCGGCGGGATTGCTGCTCGGAAATCTGCAGCACTTTTTTTAGGCTTCAAGGTGGCTGCGTAAATATATAACATTGAATTATAGCTCCCTGTCAAGCTCTTAACCCCCTCAAACCAACCAGTGGCACCGTATGGTTATATGGTTTGTAGAAATGTGTACATTACAGTCTTCTGGGGAAAAGCAATAGTATTCTTGGCATTTAGAGTCATTAGGTGAAGTGTAAGCTCATTATGTTAATGAGATAAATGGTGTGATCTAAAAGTACACCGTGACCTCTCTCACATCCTCCGGCAAAGTCTCCTACGAGTGTTTTACCATAACTCATCGAGTGTGCAGATCCAGGAATATCACAACCTGGACTGAAAGCCACAACAGAGTAAAGGAAAGTATGGCAAAATCACACAACAGCAAACGCTCTTTGATTGTGGATGTGTGGATATGCTGTGTTGTATGGTGTAAAAAAATAACTAGTGCCAAGCCAAACCACACAGAAAAAAGCTGTAGTGCATGTAGGAGAGCCAGCAAGGGAGAGAGTCAGAAAAAGCTGGTGGACTGCTAATCTTAAATACATGCTGAGAAATGGCCAGTGCAGAAATACATGAGACTATGACCTGGCCGCCACACAACCTACAGGCTAAGATGTAAAGCCCCTGAAACCTACTTAGCCAGTGCCAGGCTTTTTATATTTTACACTCATAATAATCACCAATGAATGACAGAAAATGTTTGGGATGTACCGAGTCTAAAACTGGAAAAATGAGACTTGGATTATACTGCACAAGTTGTTTGAGAGTCAACCGATGTTGTTGTCAAATGTGGTCCCCATTTACTACAATTCATCAAGACTTTTCCCTGTTTTGGATTCTTCGTTCAGCATGGAGGCATGCCTGAAAAATGTTTTCTAATGATCTCAGTGTAACGAGGGAAGAGTGAGCCTAATTGATATACACATTTTGTGGGAAAATTCCTTTAATTCATTTATGATATTACTGTTAATCGTGTGGGTGGGGTTCTAGCAAAGATAATCTCTTTGACCCAGCAGACATAAATTAAATTTGTCTAAATAACTTGCCAATGATGTCATTCTTCTTTTGGGGTAAGAGGATTATGACACACACACAGGTGCTTTCATTGACCCTGGCTGATGACACCTCTAGTCAGGTGGACACTGGATGGAGCAATGGTGGAATTTATATGATGTCACTAAATTAATCATTTTTACTGACATTTCTGTCTCCCGTCATCTTCAGTGTCCAGCTGGCCGCAACAGATTCACAGGTCAGAGTTTACTTTTGTTCTAATTTGACTGAGCAGATACAAAAACTGAGTGTAGCATCTTTTATCAATATATTTAGTATATTAGTACACTACCACACACTTTCATATACTGTGTACAGTCTGATAGTTTTTCAGGGTTGAGTGCAGTTAAATGTAGTTGAATGGAAATGTAATGCAACCATTCCTCAAAGGAATACTCCCCCTCCTAAAGGACCATTTGTTACCTTGAATTTGTGAGGGAAACTTTGCTTTTCTTGCATGCATTCAGGCAACAAAGAATCCAAACCTGAGGATTCCTGATGACATGAAATCATGAGTCCCATTTCCACCGAGCAGTATAGTTCAGTTCATTAGGCATTTTTTTTGTTTCCACTGTGAAGTTGTGGATGGTACCAATGGAACAGTTCAATACCGTCCCCATTTTTGGTATCCCCTCTGTTGGGGTACATAGCACACAGATGTGGTACTAAAAGGTGGAACTGTTAACACTGCAGTCCACTGACTGGTCAAAAGCGGAGGGTCACTCTGCTCAGGGCTGAGTTGTGGCTGGTTTTGAGGCCACTGTTCATACTGTGAAGAGTCTTACTTATATCAGTAAACTATAACTATAAAATGCAAAGATGTTTTGCTGCCTCTTGCAACAGCTTTAGTCTGAGAAAAAAAAAACTTAATTCACTGAGCTGACTGCCGGTGACTTTTAAGGTGGAACGTTTACTGGTAATGTTACTCAGTGCATGAGTTGACGACGAAAATCCATCACTACCACTTAAATTTCAATATGACATTTATATGACAACCAACCTTTGACCATTACTTAAGTGTCTTGTCTCTCATGGATGACATACACTTTTCGTAATGAGTGGATCTTCAAGTGTTTAAAAAAATCTATTACTTTCAACTGGATTATGTTAACAGCATATATTCTAATCCTCAAAAAAAAAAAAAAGCACCGCCAAGCATCATTTCTGTGGGCTTCAGCCAGCTGCGCTTGCCTGAGAAGGACTGAATTCACAAACCAAGTATTTTTGAATATCCCACGGAGAGAGACTCTCACTGCAGCCTGTTGTATTATGTTCTGAAAATGTCGGTGGGCAACCTCATTTTGCGGACAATGAAGGATGAGCAGATGTACCATCTGTGTTACCAGTGATGAGGAAATACAGCGAGTGCTGGATGGAGCAGCGCATGACAACAACCCCGCCCACATTTAAGGGTACTGTTTGAGGTGGAAACAATAAGGTCTAGGTACCATGTCTGAAGGGTTACTTTTGGTTCCAGAGGTACCATACTGAAAGTGTTTACGGGGCTATAGGGGTCCTCATTTAACAACAACAAAACTGTATTAAAACATCGATTTCCAAACTTTCACACAACTCATACAGTATAATGCAAGTCTCATTTATCCAGTTGTACGCTCAGTACTTCCCAAACACATGCATATTTGCTAAAAACGTACTATTAAAAACTGAACTGCAAGTGAAACTTATCTCTGCTCTCTTCACAGCCAGACTCCATTCACAGTAACAGGCATTTTACCTGCTGAACACGAGAGCTGTTAATCTACCGCTGCATCGATTCATCTTATCATGTTCAAAGATCTGACTTTGGCTGCTGAACAGTAAACAGGGCAGGTAGATTGTCTCCTTGTTGTTAACCTTGGCAGCCACTGAAACAAAGCTGAAATCTCTAAGGCTGCTCAGCAAGGTCAGAAAGGCAACAAGAAGTTCCACCTTGGCCACTGCTTCACCTGTGACCGCTGGACCTTCTCCCACCTGTCATTAACCCCAGACCGCTGACCTCTGACTCTGCTGCCGCATTCACCATGAGGTGAAATACATGCACATTGTGCGACGGGTCAGTGTGCATTGATAGCGCAATGCCAACAAACAGAACCATCCTAGCAAAGTGCAGGGATCCTCATTAGGACTTGTACAAAGCCCTACTTAACCTTTGACCTCACTCGGACCAGAACTCATTATCTGGCATGAGATTAACCCACATAGCTGAGTCAATTATTAAAATACATACAGAACAACTCTTAGTAGAAGTGAGACAATCTGTAGACTGAGATCATGTTTGTACATATAAATGCATAAACATGACAGACTTGTGTTGCCTCCTGTCTCTAATAAAGCATCAGCAGTATATAAAATGTTTTTTGTTTTTTGTTTGTTTCATTTTTTTCCCTATCCAGTAATGTGTTGTATTTTGAACTTTTTTTACTGATACAGTGGAGGAAATGTGTTAATGTTTTTTTCATTATACATTTCCAATACAGCTGTTTACATAAAAGTTGCGTGCAATAAAGTGGAATGAATGGAAAAGAGTACTAAACATGCCAACTGCGATGTATTTAATAATTGGTGGAGAAGCAGTTGTTTGCAATGCCAGCTTTTAAGATGTTTCCCATCTGAGGAAATGGGTCTCACAGTGTTCAGGTGGGATTTTGATCCATTTTTCCCACACAAACAGTCTTTAAATCTCCGATCTAAGATTCTGTGGGGCCCGCTGGTGAATCTTAATGTTTTGGATATTATCCTGCTGAAGTTCCACGTGTCTCATCCTCACCGTTCTGGTGGATGGCAACAGATTCTTTTCAAGAACTTCCTGGTACATGGCTCCATTTAGCTTTCCTTTCATAATCTGCATTCTGCTGGTGCAGTGAGAAGAGACACAGCCCCATATCATAATGCTTCTACTCCAAACTACACTGTAGGTGTGGTGATTTTAAGATCATAAGCAGAGCCATTTCTCAGCCAAACATGACAAACGTCATACTATTTGCAGAGAAGCACCTTTCAAAATGTGTAACAAACTTAGAACAAGCTTCTGGGCAACAATACTATGTGCCGTGTTTGGAGGAGAAATGTCTCTGCATCAGGCCTTAAAAATAATGGAGATGGGAGCATTATGGTATGGGGCTTTTATCTGCTGTGCTTACAGTGTGGACCACATTAGCGTCACCATTCACGTACACTATTTTATACAGCCAAAACTGCTTTTAAATACATGAATTATTACCACAGAAAAAATTGATATTACAAAGGTGACAGTTACGTTTATAATTATAACTTTTACAATTATGTGAAGGCGTATCTGCTGTTAAAATTAGCTTGACACCTTATTACTGTCGATGCGGATATACTGTTGTCATAACTGTTGTTTGGTAGCTTAGCTTGCTTAGTAGCTAAATACTGACTCAAGAGATTAGATGATTTAGTAACAGAAATTACAAATAAACATTACAAAATATGAATTATGCAGGTACTGAACTCAAATAATTACTTTGGGCAAAATTATTCAGATCTGTTTTATGAAAAAAACCCAAAAACAAACAATAATCATAATAATTATTTTATTTTATTTTATTTTATTTTATACATGGAATTTTTGAGCAACCTAATAAAAAGATGGTTCTAATGGCCGGTGCATCTAAGGGGTTAATAGAGTGTTTCAACAATTGTTAAGTGTAATTTACTCAAGTGATTTTTCTTCCCTGGCTGGTGAGCAGCAGTGGAACTCTTTAACTGTGACTGTGAGTGCTGAGGTCATGATTTGGTGCTTCCAGGAAGTTTCTGTGTCCTTGATCTGTTGGTCTGTGGAGGTGATGCTGGGAAGTTGTGATGTACTTGCTGTTACATTGGTTCAGACGGCTGTGTGAAGGCCAGGAGGGACGCAGACAGTTGGAGGCTTGTCTGAATGGCACGGAATCTCAAAAAACACGAGATTTTCTCAGTGATTTTCAAGGTCAGGTGGCCAAAATGACTGCAATTCAGAGAGACTGTCACTTTGCATCTGTCTGCATTTGGGAAACAGTTATTTTTTCAAGAGGATGGGAGGTGGGCTGCATAAAAGCAGGTGTTATGCATGAAAATTTGAGTATAATGATTTTAATTTGGCATTTAAAGGATGAAATGGTGAGAGTTTGCAAGCACTTTTCTTTGCACCGCCCTCGTAGCAGTGACTTGCTTTCACATTTTCACAGGCAAAAAACACAACAAAGACACAAACCCTCCCTCTCACTTTCCTACCAAAGGACTAAATGTCATTCAAAGCAAATACGCTTCTTTTGTCCTTCACAGCAGCACATTTCCTCAGACTGAGAACACTGTCCTGTATTTTGATTGATCATGTATTTGTATCTATTCATAGAGGCCAGATTCATCATTCCAATTTGTCAAGTTGCTGGAGTGCTGAGTTAATTATGTGCAGGAGAGCCAGAAAAAGAGGACAGCCTCCTGTTTAGACTCATCTGAGGTTTCTCTGCCTCACCTCGGCTCCAAACGAGCAGCCAAAGCTTCACCGGGCTACAGGAGCTGCTTGGCACCATGGGTAATTAGTGTGATGAATGCTTTAGCGGAACAAATAGTGTCAGTCGCCTGTCTCGCTCATTGTGTGGCTGTGCTGTCGTAGCTCAGAGGCTGTGGGCTCATCAGGGTAATGGATGATTCTGCAACAGGACCATCCCTCAACCAACAGCACCACTACTACTGAGCAGGAAACACTGAGGTTTACAGGTTTGTTTGTTTTTTTTACCCAGCTGAAATGGTGCTTCTTACTTTCCTAAAGGCATCTGGTTATGGATGTCAAATGCATGTTTGGAAGGTTACTGACAACCAGTGACAGTTTAGTCAGGAAATATGTGATGAAAATGTACCTCTTTCAGCCTTGAACATATAAAATGCAAAGGGATGATATGAGATGTTATTATAAACATGTTTTTTATCATTTTTTTCCACACAGCCTCTCAGGACTGCATATATGGATATGCAAACATCCTCATACTAATCCTCTGTGGGATTCTTTTTCATGCCTGGGGTGTAGAGCCGGTGCTGCTGAAATGATGGATCACATTATTAGATTAGAGGAGAGCAAGGACAGCCAGCAGCTGGATTTGCAATTCACAGCCTCTTTTGTATATGGACTTTTTCTGCATGAAAGGGATAATTGGTCCGTTGTCACTGAGTCAGAGATTGTTTTTTAACAATGCAGGGAACCTTGCAATAAATCAGGTCAGCTGTCGGAGCCATGTCACAAGACAAGGCATTAGTCCAATATGCAGAATAATCCTTTTGCATACAATGTGAAGAGGAATATATCATCATTTATTCACAGCGAGGCAAGTCCAGATATTCTCATTCCTCCAACAAATGAAGGACATATGGTGATTATGTCTTGTGGATGAACCTGAGGGCAGTGGCAGCCATGAAGGTCTGGCTCTTTGAGCTGTCATTTCAGTACCAGCTAATGGCCTGTGCTTACTCTGTGCCTTGACTTTTCAACCCAATGTGACAGCGAATAATATGCGGCACATAAGGCTGAATTGTCAGCCATGTCATCCATGTAGCGGAAGCTGAATAGGTTGACTGTCACAGACAGGTAATCCATAGCTATATCAGTAAAAAAAAAAAAAAAAACCTAAAACACAAGTTCACTGAATTGTTTGATAGCAGCCAGACCTACGGCTAACAGAGCGTGAAAGACAGGCGAGGTCGTGGAAAGGTTACTTCTGGGTCCAGGAGGTGAGACTTTGGGGATGTGGACACGTCAGTTCAGCAGAGTCCTCGGGTCAATGTGAAGACAAGTGGAAGACACATTTCTCTGTCAGCACGCAGAGAGCCCGCACGGGTTCAGGCTTTCGTCGTGAAGTCCCAAGTCATTGAGTCAATAGCCAAGGAACATGACACAACCTCTCACAGTCACTCGGCATCAAGCGGAACAGGGAATGGCATGCTTTCCATTTCACTGCACCGTGGCCCTGGCAAGACCCCGTCTGCACTCGAGAAACAGGAGAGCTCTCAGCCCCGGCTCTCGCACAAAAGCAACGCACCGACCTGGCCCCGAACACGTACATCGCTCCCTCAAAGCTGCGGTACAAGGTGATCCACCGGTCAATCCATAACCCCGGTTATTATCTCCACTGCTGCTCCGTAGCGCAGCAGGGAGGCCTGGGGATAACCACAGGGCTTGGATGACAGGAAATTAGATCATGGCAAAGCACAAGCACATTTCAATTAAACTGATGTCAGGATTTATCTTCTTCTGTTAGTGCATTTGGACGAGAGAATAAAATGCGACCTTTCACCCAATCGGAACAGGCATTCACCAGATGAATACAGCCCTTTATCACAAGCATGGCTCTACATGTCACACAGCGAACTATGTCATATTGTCCTGGCATGGAAAAAATAAAACACAATGAATATCGTTTATCTTCCATATCATCATCTCATTCAGGGGTTCCAAACCTTTTCGCTTGAGACTTTTGTAGCCAATAAATTACTGCTAATGACTCCATACCATGTCACAGTGTGCATTATATACAATATACGAGCTGTGAGCCCTTGAGAGCTTGAGAAGGTGAATATATCAGTTTTCTCACAAGATAAAATTAATGATACAATTATATAGAAATATACATTAAAGTCTCAAATTATAACAAATTGTACTTTTTTTGTCTGGTAAATCATCTAATGACCCATCATATTTATGATGTAAACCCCTGTGTCGGGTCACAATCCACAACAGTGGGTGTAACAGAGCCCCTGACTGAAAACAGGTATTTATTTTGGTACAAATGTTAATGCCTGCCCTCAGGATGACAGGATGAATTGTGATAAAATTGGTCAATGTCGGGCCATCAGTGAACATCTGCTGTGTCCCGCACTGTTGGCACTAGTCCGCCCTTGTTGGCTTCTTTTTTTGACTAATTCAGCATGTTGAATCGTGTCAGAAATGGCAGAGCCCATCAGTGAATGAAATCACTCTGATTGGCAGTTCAACTCAGCGGATGAGACGTGAAAAGGAAGTGAGGAAAGCAAACAAAAGATTAAAGTCTAGAGAGCATGAGATTGTTTGTAGTATTGATTGCCGCCGCATGGTAAATATCATTTGTCCTTTCAACATCAAGTTGTGTTGTTAATATTCTAACTAGCTAAGTAGTGTCTTGAATCTGTCCTGTTGGTCTTCTGGTTTCCCTTTCTGAATGACAAATACAGGTTACAGCTGCCTGCTGGTTTGGAGATTTATTTCCTCTCACACAGGCACAGAACATTGTGGAAGCTGGCTGTTGGCTTTAGTCTTTGCTGTGTGTACATCTGCAACTTTTTGGCAGAGCCAGAAACGGCATGAGGTGAGGCAACACTCAAACTTTGTTGCCACTAGTTCTTTGATATTGGTTTGCTGTAGTGTGTGTGGGCCTTAAGACGATGAACATAAATATATCTACACAACTAACCACTGTGGCATATAAAAATTATCTGGTGAAAATATTTCTGTCTGGTTTCGAGGTGCAGGTGTTAGATGGATGAACAGTGGATGTGATTCTGGCAAATGAATATGGAAGCTGATATTTCAATGGTGTGAAAACCCCCTCACAGTGGCAGCGAGATCTGAATAACCAGGATATCATCATGGGTTTGTTGATAGTTGTTAGGCAGAAAATGTCATATTAAAAACAAAAATAGTATATTTAATATATTTACAATAAACATACAATCATGTAATCTTTTTCAAGAAATATACAGAACATAAAGCTTTTAAATATAAATTCATATAATCTAAAGAAAAAAAGAACAGAAATTCAAAGAAGCAATAGAGCGTATCTAAAAATCTTCAGTGATGCTTTGAAAATATAGGTGATATTTTCTTATTTCAATGCCCTTTTCTTTTCAGAGGTCCCCTGCAAAGAGCCATGAAATTCACACATTGAATACCACCCACAATGTAAGCAAACACATCACTCTAAAACCGTCACTAACATGGTTAGCACATGGTTTCACTTTAATCAAAGGCAACATGCTGCCCAAAGGCTCAAACCAAAGGATTATCTATCTGCATACGAAGAGTTTGCTTCCAAAATAACATCCATCATTTACAAAAAGTGACTATCTGTAAGAAATAATTAAGAGCAACAAAAACAAATGATGGGCCTATTTACAAGATAACTGTCCATTAATGTCAAAATGTCTCTTAAATGATAAATGTCAGGACTGTTTTTCCCCAGAAATCATGTATTTTGGCAGTAAACTCTTCATATGTTCATACTTCTAAAGATCCGCTATAAAAGTCAACCTGCTGTTACCACAAGGCAAGGTCATCAAAAGAGAAGAATGAGAAAAATAGGATGTAAAAAAACATTTATGCTCCAAAGTTATTTTCTCATCACAAGGCAAAACAGTCCTGTCGCCGCAGGTGAATACAAGGTCAAGCAAGCGCTGTCACACTTGCCAGCACATTAGACAGACCTAGAATATGTTGGCTTCTTCTTTGCGAGTGTTGAATGTTACAGTGCACGGGTTGATATGGCACAACATCAGGAAGTCTCAGAGTAGAGCTTAATATCCAGGCACAGGTGCAGGACTGCTATCAGTGAAGTTTGGCTGACTTTCTACAGTCAACCTTATCTACTGTACAATGTCAGGCTATAGCTCAACATTGGTGCCACTTATTTCAAGCAAAGTATTGTTTTTATTTGGACCAAAGCAACAAACAGTTATCAGCTTTGCCACTGATGGAAAGAGAGATTAATCTAAATTAGACAATACCTTCACTAGTAGAAAAGTCCTACATATTAACAGTTATTACATCCTAAATTATACTGTTTTCTAGACCCATATACAATATTTTATAGGCAATATGTTTTTGGGACACTTTTGTATGATATGGTGAAAGTAAGTGGAGGGATATCACAGAAAGGCTACATACAGCTGGAGGATCTGCTCTGAGCTCCAGTGTGGTGAGACAAAGTTCTCTGCAGGACATTACAGAACACTTCTATGGTGTCACTTTGGCACTTGTATGGCACTATTATGTACAGAGGAGTCAGCACTATGACACACTGGACATCACAGATATCAAAGACAGCGCCACCTGTTGGGGGTTACTGAGGAGGAGATAGTGGCCAGCTGGTAAAGTTAGTTAACACTCTCCTCCACGTTAGAAGCTTCCTTTTTAATTGTTTGTACATCTTCGCATGATGTCCGGCTGTCCTCAATGTCCTGCTAGGAGCCAATCTTCCCATCAGGGACGGTCAGATTTTGAGTTTAGAAACAGTTTCAAACACGACCTAATCAGTGCCCAAAAATTCTTCCATTTTAAGGATCGAAGTCTCACTGATGTGCTAAAATCTGTGTTTATACTCTCTTAGTTCATGTTAAACCAAGCAGACACATCAGTGTGGTCTGGCTCTGTGGTGAATATAGGTCCATTCTTTATCTCCAACATTCTCTAACAACTGTCTGCTTCCCCATCTGATATAATATTCTCTTTATTATTTATGATGCTGAGGCATCATCAATGTATACTTTAAATCTTATACTATTAGTTCACTGAAGTGCTAAACTAAATACATCATATGAACAGTGTGGATCCAAAACGAGCTCCACTATTTGCAAAAAATGTACTCATAAAACATGAGCGGCAGCATAAAATGAGACTGAAACATGGGACATGACTTAAAAGAACACTTCAACATTTTAGGGCATTTGTTCATTTGCTTTCTTAGCGAGAGTTAGATCAGAAGATTGATAACACGTCCATGTCTGTACAGTAAATAGAAAGCTACAACCAGCAGCATTTAGCTTAGCGCAAGGGAAGCTAGCCTGGCTCTGGTAACAAAATCCACCTATGAGCACCTCTAAAGCTAAACTATGAAACTAAACTTATATTTTTATCTAGTCAGATCCAACTTTCACTCATCCACAGCTCACTGTCTTGTCTGAATAGATTCACTTCTGGCTCCGAAAATCCAAGATGGTGACGGCCAAAATGCCAAACTCAAGTTTTCTAAACTTGAGTCGGCAATCCAATGGATGACATCACAGTGGCGACATCCATTATTTTCATAGAGACTATGAGATAACCAGATGTATAAGTGATAAAATTCAATTGTCTTAGGATAAACTGACTTCCTGGATTCTCATCATCACCAGTCTAATTAAAAAAAAATACACACATGTTGAGAAATTAGCTTTAGAGTTGCTAGCAGGTGCATTCGTCTTTACTTCTGGACAGAGCCATGCTAGCTGCTTCTGTTTGGCCCAGTCTCCAATCGTTATGCAAGGCTAAGCTAACCAGCCTCTGGCTCTAGCTTCATATTTGCCATACAAACATGAGAGACGTATCAAGCTTCTTGTCTAACTCTTGGCCAGAAAGTGAATAAGCTCATTTCCCAAAATGCTGAACTACTCCTTTAACCTCCATCTCTAAACATCGAAGGGATGAACTCTATTGCGATGGTGAGTGCCTGGACAAAGGTCCATATTTTTGATGCAAAACATATTAAATACTTACAAAGTAAGCCAGGAAAAAACAATATATTCTCTATATAAACTGGATATGTCGGAAATCAGAATCCCATAGAATTCCCAAACACAAAATTATCATTTGAAAAAAAAAAAGAAAGAAAAAATTCTGTGTTCAGACAATCACTGCAGTGTGAGTGATTATGAGTCAGCTGAGGTTTGCTAAAAATCGTCAACATCACAATGCAGTATGCATTATAAAGCTTTTCCATGGTCTAAAATAGAATTTGGAGGCCACTGGTGTTAAATGTATATTTAACCATTACCATGGCAACCAAATCACAGAGCCTGTGCAGCTTAGTGACATACTGAATACTTCTTTTTTATCATTGCATGCATTACCAGCATGCTTTTAAATGAACTAATTGTGGCCGGACACTGTGCGTCATGCTATGCTGTGTCTGCTGACAGCTAGCCCACCACAGTCATCATGTCTCAGTGCCTTGACTTGGCGTTCTACTTAAATGCCTTCACACCCCACAGTGTGTTTGCTCATGTGAGCTTTGCTGCTGTTACTGACTCTATTGGTGTAGGCCTCCTCCCCCACAGCCTCCACCTGCTTTGGCCTGACTACACACACACATGTAGCCTGGAGAGTCTTATTTGCAATGTTCCCTGCTTGTTCTTTATCATGTTGCTGTGTGTTCCATGCATTACTGCTGCAGGGGGCGTCCCCAGGAGTGGAATTACACCACCAAGTCAAACTGTATTTCTGTCTCGATGCGCCATTGACGCGAGTGTTGCTGGCAGAATTATAATGGTGGTGTCGTCAAATCAGAGGTTAGAGAGATAGTCATGTAACTGAAATGTTACAAATTCAGTTACTGAATCAGCTCATGTGTCTTGTCCAACTATTCATAGATGGGCCACCAAACTTGTTTATCCTGTTTCAAAGTCTATTGTTTTTTCATTTATCATCAGCTAAAAATTAAGGACTTTTTAAAAATATACTTTTGGATGTTGCACCTAATTTCTATAAATGTCAAAGAGAAAAGACTGAATATCAACAAATATTATGAAGTAAAAAAAAAAAAAAAAAAACAGTTCTGCAACTCTGAAACAGGAAATCTGTCTCAGAATCTCGTCCAGCATTCGTAGCAAAACTCCAAACTATGACACACTAAAGGGATAATTATTATATACCGGCTCAACATTCCTCTACCGTCAACTAATGTCCTAAAATGCCCTCAAGAATGGGCCAATTACATTAAAAGCTACTGCTCCTTATTTTCAAAATCTGAGCAACATTTTTAAAATCTGAGCAACAAACTGAAGAGTTTGGTTCCAAAATGGGAAAATATCCATCCTCTGAGGCACAGTGACCACTGCTCTGGCAGAGTGACTGGTGGCACAAAATGAAAAATAAAACCAGTTTCTGTCGCAGATATTGTTGTAATCTACACTTAAGTTCCATTTTTATAGGATATTGAACAATATGTGTTTTAAAACTGTATCTTCCATTAATTTTCCACTGTTCACTGTATAACAAAGAAAACACAGGTATTGTGTCATAGGTTAGAAATGAATTGGTTTGGTTTTGGGATAGATTGGTTTATATTTTTTCTACATATTTTATATTGTGACTCTGTATACTCAGAGGCTTTAATGGTGCAGCCAGGAAATCAAGACCTCTGTGGTGGTGATGCAACATGTTGCTCACTAAATTACTTTTTTATTATTATATAAGTTACTGAGATTATACCTGATCCTGTAATATTTCTTGTTGCTGATTTGTTGGTTTTCCTTTGCTTCTTGTGTAATGTGCCTAAACAGGCCTCTGTAGTCAATGTCAGTCTGTTTTTCTCTATTTGTTATCTTAAACTTATACAACTGAGAAAGGGGACATACAAGTCTGTTAATAGGTCTCCAGCAGGATTGCCTACAGTATGTTTGTCTGGAAAAATGCTCCAACCATGAGATCAAATATGCATCCATGAACAAGAGAAACTACCATGTTAACGGTCATCTTATCTATCTGGTGTCTGGACCTGAGAAGTACTTCCTTCTAAAGGAAAATAAACTGTCTAATAACGTTAATGAAAAAACAACATTTCAGATTTCTGCTTCTCAAAGAGCTCCGGTCTCCTAATAAATCCAAACATAAAGTGACTGCATTTTGAACTGTTAACACAGTTCAACTAAAGAGAATCATATCAGGGGCATCCTGGCGGATGATCGTTTCTTTGCTGCTAATCTCTGTTTGCTGACAAATTAAGGAAATGTGAACAAAAAATATATATAAATATCTGACAAAATGGACCGGATCATCTCTTTTAGTAAAAAGTGCAGTGTGGATATGGAGCATTTGGGAAGCATCTCTTCAATTATTTTTCACTATGTCTGATGTTTTGGGTGAGAAGATAAGACCCTTACTGAGAACATTCTTCTAAACTGATATGACACCAAAGAAACATTGCACATCAGATCAGTTGCACATTAACAGCCTGGGCTCCAATCTGCAGTCCTGGTGCAGACCACCACTATAAAACTGACTCCATGTTGTCACACATCTCGTGGTCCTCCAGGTTGTATATGAACTTTGTCCTGTTGGCTGGGTTCTGGGTGATCTCCTTGCCCAGATTGTCCAGAGTCACATTGGAGGCGAAGAGTTCGGTGGGTGTGAGGTAACCCTCGCTGTTCTTGATGTATTTCCTGTAGTTCTTTCTCAAACACTGCCACGTGGTGGTGTAAAGGATGAAGGCTGACGACTTGAGGACGATGGCGATGCTGACGTACAGATGCCTGTAGGCCACGTTGTCGTAGAGCATGCAGGCTCCCTTCTCGCCGCAGACAGAGCTCCAGAACAGACAGGTGGAGTCGATGCCCATGCCAAAGATCAGAGGGGGAGGGATGAAGCCTGGAGCAGCGGGGGACAGACAGCAGGTCAGAAGTTCCAAAAGCGTACCAGTTTGTGTTTAGTTCCCCTTTGTATCCACACAGACAGATGGGGCTCATTTTAACCAAGGTGAGGAATTGCTCTGACATTTACATCACAGAGTAAAACTACAGGCCAACAGTGGACATGTCACGAACAAACACAGCAGTGTGAGACTTATTACAGAATGTGTACCAGTGCAAATGAAGATTTTTTTTTTCTGTGGCTATGAATGCATGAGAATTAAGTATTCAAAGAGGTTATATTACTTACCTATCAGTCTTAGAAGCAGGAACAGAACTCCTAGGGCATACGATTTCAGCTCTGGACTCACAGTCCTAAAAACAGAGACAGAATTGGCATTAATGCTTTGTACTGGTCAGTTGAATACTCAGTTGCAGCACGTAGGCAGTTCAATCTGGTGTATTAAATTGATTACTGTGACTTGGGCCATTACTTCTTTCAAATATGATAACATAATTCACACCAAAGTAGTTGCTGTGATCTGGGAACATGGCAAGAAAGCAACAAGTAGGATGAAATCAGATAGATTGTAAACAGGCTGACAGTTTATCTACCTCTTTATTTGGAGGTAAGATAGAAAGTGAGCACACCCAGAAAGTTGGTGATTTTTCCTCATCTCACAGGAAAACTGTGCACACAACTACTGCAAAGACAGAAGTTGTGTACAACAGACACTTTGGCATCTCTGCCATTTACTGCAAACCTGGGTGTTTGATCGGTTTGACATTTTAGGGAAATATCTTTGTTTGCTTTCTTGTCATGAGTTAGATGAACAGATTGATATGGATGTCATAACTGTACAATAAACATCAAGATACGGCCAGCAGCCAGATTTTTTACAGAAGCATTAACATCCAAATATACTCAAAGTGCCAGAGTAAAAGAATTAATTATGCAGATGGCCCATTTCATAATCATGTAAATGATACCACTGAATTATAGGTAGTGATGCATTAATGTATTCATCACTTTAATTTTGCAGCTGATGAAGATGCGGACGATTTTATTTGCTTTATACACTGCTGGGTATCTTAAGGCAGTGGTTCTAAAGTGGTGTGCTGTGCTGCCAGTCCAGGTGGGCTGTGGGATATTGTGAAAACCACACATTATTATTGCAATATTCAACTGGGCCGATACAAAAAGTTATGAATGGATTTTTAATTGAGTGTATTGGTGTGTTGTTCCTCATAAAGAGGCAAACCCTAGCTAAAAAAACGTAATGTAATTTCATTTAAAAAAACAAAACAAAAAAAAAAAACGTTCACAGGGAACCTATTTGTCGCCTTTCACGCGTGGGAATTATATGTGTGTGACACATCAAAAGCCCTGATTGGCAGCCAGCGTGGGGGATGATAACATTTAAGAGGAGTAAGCTGTGAGTGGGACAATGGATCGCTTTATTTGAAGGAGCAAATTAAAACAAAGCACCAGTGAAGATGACCTACCACCGAAAGAAAAAAAGCCTGTCTTATGTCATGATAAGTGCAATGAAGAGCAATGATACGATATAGGAGCTACTGTGCACAGATTAAAAACAGGTGTGCCTAGAGATTTGAGTTTGCCCTTTGGTGTGTCTTGGGTTAAAAAAAAAACAAAACATTAAAAACCAGTCTTAAATGAACAGTGTGTAGGATTTAGTGGCATCTAGTGGTGAGGACTGAAGATTGCAACCAGCTAAAACTCTCAACTCCCAGTTAGTATTCCTATGCTGTTGTCTGTTCAGGAGGTTTTTCCTGGGAGATGAATTTTCTCCATAACAGACCATGTGATCAAAACCAGTAAAAACACTGAATAAAGCAGTTTCATGTTAAAAAAACCCCTGTGTTTTTCTTATGCTCGCATCATGGAGGGTCTGCTAACTATGGTGGCGGATGCGAAAATGTGAAAACACCAATGGCCCCATCTAGAGCCAGTGACTGAGTTGTTTGTTGTGGGCTACTGAAACATGGCAGTGTGACATTGATGACAACCTACTTCCTATGTAGATATAAACGTCTCATTCTAAGGTGACAAAAATGATTCTTGTTTTCAGGTGATTATACACTCAAGAAAACATACTTATTATATTATATTCCATTTCTGCCAATATATCCTCCTAAATCCTACATACTGGACCTTTAACCTATAATTATATATTATAATTTATTAGTTGATTAATATTTTTCATCAAGTTGCTAAAGCTTCAAATTAAGTAGTTATTAAATGTATCAAATAAATGAAGGAAAAAGTACAATATAACTTATAGAGTATAAAGTAGGAAAAAAAAAAATGAAAATATTCAAGTAAAGTAAAAGTAGCTTGAAATTGTACTTGGGTATAAGTTCTTAGTACTCTCCACTGCTCTCTGTACAAAACATGACTGAAGTGATTCCATCATTTTGCCTTTGAGCAGCCATATATGTGGACAGCTCCCTCTTGTGGGCGGTCTACATACAGCACCAGGTCTCCTTACCTGATAAGGATGATTACAGAGGGTGTCTGGGCCATAGCTCCGATCATGCTGCACACACAGATAACACACAGGAAGGTGAGGAAGGCCTGCTGACAGCCTGGACTGGGACACTTCCCCGGTAAAGCCACCGCGTCTTCACTGGTGCTGGATATACACGTGCAGCTGGTCAGGTTCTGACACAAAGACGAGACATGAGATCAAGATGTTGTTATTCCACTGAGTGAATATGGAGATCTAAAGCAGGACGGCTGTATTGTATGCATGTATGCACATAAACACTTATAGTCTCTGCCATTTAGTTTGAGCTCTCTGGTGTCAAAGGTCACCATGATACAACTTGCTTGAGTCAGTGTTAACGTCTCCACTCACTGGTTTGGTGCAGCCAGCGAAGCAGGCTGAGAGGTAGGTGACTCCATTGGAACCACAGACAGGGCTCACTGATGCTGTGTAGCAGTTACAGTTATTGATGCACGCTGACTCAGGTCGCTGCCAGGAATGCAACGTCCTATGGAAGAGGTCAAAGGTCACTCTATAAATGTCATACAGTGTATACTGTTTGGAAATGACAACAGGACAACCGTTAAAAGGACAATGTTTTAGGCATTGAGTATGTCTGTAGTGCAAGTCATTACTAGAAACTATTCCTAGAAATCCGTTGGTTTCCCTGCTTACTCGTTGCCGTAGGCTACAGTAACCCCAGCGACAGGTCCAGTGTCACAGCCCAAGAAGAGAAAAGAGACGTAGCAGGCAGTGGACACCAGGTTGACCAGCATGGCCATGCGGACAGCGCCCAGAGCTGACAGGTTCAGCTTCTTCACCAGCAGCCCCCCGAGGAAGATACCCAGACAGGCACAGGGGATGGCTGTCATGCCTGAAGAAGGAAAACACCATGTCCATTATTTCTCAAAGATGCTGACTTGAATTTTCCTCAGTAGAGGCTTCTGCACTGCATATCTCTCTCTCTCTCTCTCTCTCTCTCTCTTTTTTTTTTTTTTTAGTAAAACAATTTGATTTTCAAGCACTTTGAGACAAAGATCCGCCTACCTAGCAGCTGATTGGCTGAGGAGGTGGTAAGGTTGAACTGCTGCTCCAGGTATTTTCCCAGGAAGGCAGCAAAGCCAGCAACCACAGCGATCTCCATACAGGCTGCCAGTGTAATGCAGCTGAACACCGGATTGGAGAGAAGGTGTCTGGTTACCCGTGGGATTACTGTGAGAAGAAAAGAGGTAGAAAGAGAGAAAAGATCAGAGAAAAGGGATAAAAGGGACATAAAAAAAATATATTTCTGAGATTCTTTATTCACCTAATCTAATTCATCTAATCTAATTTTATTTTGAAATCTCTCCTTTCCTCAGTATCTTCTCCCCCCCCATGCTCCTTACCTCTCAGGTGCTCACAAACTGAGAGCCCGCTGTTTATATCAAAGCCATGAATGGCCCCGTTGGGTTTGGAGCCCTGGTACTCCAGGGTCAGTGAAGAAGGCAGCATGGCCTGCTCACTCTCCCCTCCACCGTCCATGTCCTGCTCATCCAGCGCCTGGGGGAAGCCGAACATGAAGAGGGCTGACAGGAAGAGTAAGGCACCGCAGAGGAGGAAGCCACCCCACCACGCCCCGATCCAGCGAGGGTCATCTGGGGTGATGTCCAGCTTACCTGCACAGGAAGTAGGGGAATTTGCCACAATGGATGCATTCAGGTGAAGTAAATTCTGGCTGTTAATTCTTTAGTTTCCCTGTTGTGGTATTCTTAAAGGTCCAGTGTGTAGGATTTAGGGGGATATATTAAACAGAAATGGAATATATTATAATAAGTATGTTTTCTTTAGTGTATAATCACCTTGAAATAAGAATTATTTACCACTACATAAGGAGCAGGTCCCTGTCTGAGGAGATCACCATGTTGCACCACCATGTTTCTACAGTAGCCCAGAACGAACAAACAAAACACTGGCTTCAGAAAGGGCCATTTGCGTTTTTGCGTCTGCTACCATAGAGCCATAGCAGCCCCCCTGCAACAGGAGCCAAAAACACAGATTTTGTGAAGCTGCTCTGTTTAGTGTTTTTGTTGTTTTGAATCACCAGCTCCATTTGGAGAGGAAGGGGAAGGAAAGGGATTTTACTGGGAATCCAGCTCCCAGTAAAATCCTCCTGAACTGCTGGATCTGACAAAAAAGGTGAGCACACATTCACAGGTGCTTGGATAGATCTCTAACATGCCAAACAGCGCCAGAGAAACACTGATTTGTAACATGAAACTGCTTTATTCTGCATTTTTAGGAGACCTCTGCAGACAATTTGGCTCCTGGTACAAATTTCCTGAACAATGAACACTGAAGGAATCCTAACTGGGAGAAGGTTCAGCTGGTTAAAGTCTACAACCGTCACTGTAGACACTCTAAATCCTCCTAAATCTCACACACTGGACCTTTACTTTTCCAGTAAGGTCAATACAAATATAAGTATTGCAATACAAATGAACAAAATTCAAGCATGCATCAGAAGAAATGCAGAGAAAAACAGCAGCCAACTCACTGGTGTCGATGAAGACAGCATCAACGTAGACTTTGGTACAGACAGAACCTAAGATGAAGCCACAGGCCGGGCCGAACACTAATGTTGAAAATAAAATACCTGCCAGACAAAGGGAGAGACAGAGAGAAAAAGACAGTATTAGTCAGTCAGTTAAACTGAAACAATAGATTAATTTGGTTTATTAAGCTTAGTTTAGTTGTTAAGTGAGTACTGCAGGAATAAAAATCTACCCTCCGTCGATCAACCAGACACTAGAAGCCAAGAAAAAAGCTTCAGGGTGAATGCAGTAAGTGCATTTCACCTGCTCTTTCAGCAGAGGGCAGCACTGTATCAAGACTGTAAAGTGTCTCTCACTGAGGCCCTTGTATTAAATATGTGGACATGTGGACATTGAACATGGAGCTTCCTACCACACTTCTGTTGATTTGTCCACTGACTGACAATAAAATGTATTCTATTCAAGGAAAGATTAAGTACTGAATGCATGCCAAGGGACTTTAAATTTCATCAGATGTCTCCCACCGACAGATTTATTCACTGTCACTGTAATATGCAGCTCATAGGTTGCACAGCGTAATTGATCTAAGACTAGATTAACCAGCAGGATCATAAATAATCAAGCAGGAAATGGATTCTTAGTGTAAGAGCAGCGGGAAGCCACTGATGCAGGAGCTCTGGTGGATTTCCTTTTAAAAGCAGTGCGGCCCTGCTTTGGCCCAGAGGCTGAGAGGTTTCCAGTAAGCAACAGCAGACTGTGCGGGACTGTGTGTGTGTGTGTGTGTGTGTGTGTGTGTGTGTGTGTGTGTGTGTGTGTAGCAGTGAAACTCAGTTATCCATGCTGGTGGTAAGTGGAACAATAGAAGTGAGCTCCAGTAGCCTGACTGCTAATAAAAGAGCCCAGAGCAGAAGTGGCTGCTCCCCACTGACACAGTGAGAGGGACAGTCAATTTTTCTGTGAGGGATGTAATGATTAGTGCTGTGCTTATCACCAGTGATAAATCTGACAGTGGAATGGCGGCTTCATTTTGTCATGGTGCTATCAATGCATTTCTAAAGATAAAATCTCCATAATATAAGTCAAAGGAAAATTGTTTCAACCAGCCTTTTTGATTTCTGGTCGCCATTTGAAAACCTGTTAGAGCACAAAAACACATTCTATCCATACTTCTTTTTAAAATATTTTGAGGCATTTTATATTCCCTTATACAAGACACACAGTAGGAAGGTGACAGTAAATGACAGGAGAGGAGGATGAGCAATACTTGAACCACCGACACTGCAATTCACGACGAGTGCCTTGAATACTCAGACCGGCACAGAGCCACATCCATAATTCTTTTGACAGATTTGGGGTCTTATAGGGGCACAGACGCCCAAATGTCTATAATAAGCAACACTTCTCACTTCAGTCGGAAGCCTCAGTCCTAACCACAAAACACTTACATCTGTAGTCATTTAGTAAGAAAGTGTTTCTTGATTCAAGGATTTATTTTTGTCATTATACAATATAGGAATACACAAGGAAATGTAGCTGTAGCCCCCTACACGCTACACACATGGAAAATGTATTAACAGAAGATCAAAATACGTCAATTAGAATAAAATATACATACTAAAACACAATAGAGAAACTATATAACTATATAAAGGTAGCATAACTAGAATTACTGCCTTGCGGTTGTATGTCCCCACAAACCAGTCAAGTTGCAGGTACAGTTTACATCCATGTCTGTCCAGTCACATGTGTTTTGTTTTTTAAGTGTTTTTGCAGAACATTATGTCCTTTGTCCCTTTGGATATGAAAAGTCATCACTTGATAATTTCATCCTATTAGACATTTCTTGGGAAATCTTGTTATAATAAACTTAAGAACTCTTGAGTTATGGCCAAAAAGATGTTTTCTGAGGTCACAGTGACCTTTAACCACCAATTTCAGGTAATTTCATAATTGAATCCACGTGGATGTTTGTGCCAAATTTGAGGAATTTTCCACAAAGTGCTCCTAAGTTATTATGTTCACAAGAATGAGAATGACGTGAAGTCACAGCGACCTTAAACTTAGACCTTTGACCACCACAATCTAATCAGTTCATGTTCGACTAAGTGGACGTTTGTGTAAAATTTACCCCCCAGGTCCTCTTGAGATATTGCTTTCACGAGAATGGGAACAGACTTATGGGCAACCCAAAAACATATTGCCTCAAGCTACTGCTGCTACTGCATAAAAAGGTAAAGTAAATTATACTTACAAGGAATTTACAGTTTCATGTATAAAAAAATCTGCTCTTAACACAAAGTACAGGTTTTTGGTCATAAATCCAAGTATGGGACAAATTTTAAAAATTGGGGCTAGAAGAACAGGGATCACAATTCTTCCTTTGGACGGTACAGTCTGTACAAAACTCCATAACAATTCATCCAGTTGTTGAGATATTGCAGTGTGGAACAAAGAGGTGGACCAGCTGACTGTTTGTCACCAGAGCCATGCCACCAGTTAGTGTGGCTAAGCATGTACAGTATGTACAGCTCATAATGGAGGAGCCTATGGGCCTGATATGAACAATGCCAGTATTTCTTTGTAAGTGTAAGGCGAGAGTGTGACTGTGAAAAAACTGAAGACATACTGTAGAAGTACGGACAATAGTTTTTTACAGAATAATAGTAGATACTGACATGAAAAGTACAGAGCTGTGGGAAAAGAAAGAAATAAAATAATAAATAAAAACATTATTAAAAAATAATTACATAGTATACTTTACATATGATGCACATTATGTTATGCTGCTGCACACAGATACATTAAACTGTGACTCCAGACTGTGGTCCACTCTGACCACCAGTCATCTCCTGTCTCTCTCTCTCTCTCTCTCTCTCTCTCTCTCTGACTTTCTCTGTTGGTGAGATGCATTATGTTCATTTCAGCAGAGTTACAGATGCCAGCAGGACTGATGTCAGGTGACAGAGGAGGTCTGGGGTTACAGCAGGGACAGCTGAACCGCCCACCAATGAACAACCTCCCATCTCCCGCTCTGCCGTCCACTAGGATCAAATCACAGACAAACACAGGACAGCACCGCTAATCCATAATGTATGTGATGCAGGGAGGCTGGCGCGCGCGCGCGCACACACACACACACACACACACACACACACACACACACACACACACACACACACACACAATGTTGGATCCCAGCCACTTTAAGTACACTAACTACATAAAAAAAGCTCCATATTCCCTGAACTTCACTGTGGACACACCAGCTGCACTGTGTCCCCTACACATCAGAATAAGGTACGAGCCTGAAGTAGCCTTCAAAGTGAGACAGCTGATGACAATAGCAGCAATAAGCATGATGACAGAGAATTACCAGTAAGCTTTGTTATGGCATGAGAACAGACAGAGAGCTCATAATCCTATAGCAACAGCTGCTAGACACCCATCAGGAGAAGCATTCAGGACTGATGCCAGTCTGTTGTTTGCACTCAACAGTTGGTACATCTAAGGCCATTTCCTTGGAGACACGGCTGGAGACTCACGGCAGTAAAAGAATGGATGTCGTGAGGTACTGGAGCTTTAACCATACAGTAAAGCTTTATTATAGTATAGTAAAAACTAAAACAGTATTTGAGTATTTTTTTGATCCACATATCTGAGAGCAAGTGTGCTCAACTTTTGCACATTCCTGCACAGAGCTGTACAGTTCCTCCACTTAAAAAATAGATTTTTTTAATAATTGTTTCTATTTTCCATATTTTCTATTGTACATTTTTCTGTTCTATATTATGTCTCTTGACTTTTGCACTGTGTTTACTGTCATGTACCAAAACACCATGTGGGCAGTAGGCACTATAACTGTTTATGATTCTGAACTGAAAGACAAATTGCATACTGAATAACAAAGTTATGTAAGATTATAGCAATTCGAGTAGTTTTCATTTTTAAAATCCAGTTGATATGGACTGTTCTGACAGAATTTAAGAAATAATGGCACAAAAAAAGAGGCAGAGGTCTCTGAGTTTAGTTTCTTTGCATTAAAGGCTGATTAATTTAATAGACTGTGACCTTCAGGAACTGATTTTGAGGTTACAAATTCAGTGTATGGGGCTATATATAAAATATTTTTTCCATGAAAACCTATTCTCATAATTCTGAGATGATAATCTTGTTGATTCAGAAAAACAGGTTAATAAAAAAAAGATTTTCTCAAGTGAATGACCTACACTTCCATACCAACATGCACGTTTAATAAGAAAAGCAGCACTTGTGCAAGAAGCCCAGTATGGAACGCCTAAATATGAATTTAAGACTCCCTTTCTAAAACGATTAAACACTACAGGGTGCAGTTTGGGAAAAATATACATTATTAAATGAAGTTCATCATTAAATAACAGTCTTGTCTAGTCTTGTCTTACTTGACTCGCCTATGATAAACCCTCACTTTTAAAATAAAGTATAATTTTTACAATATAGTTGTTTTAAAAAATGGTAATCCCATTTTAAAATCAAATCCTTAACTTACGATTGCAAACAGCAGTAACTAAATGCCACAGATGTTTTATGCATGTGTATATTTTTTCTCAGAGCTATTTTTTTATAGCTCAAATCTTCATAGCCAAAATAACACAATAAAAAAAATATTACAAAAGGTACTTGCAAAAGGTTTAAAAGGGCAGAGAAGAGTGTTGGCTGACATGGGGGAATTAAATCTGACACCCATCTCAAACACACGCTGTGGGCTGTTTCGGTGGTACATGCTCTGCTCTGGAGATGCTCTGCTCGGTGAAATATTTCCAGAAAAAACTTTAATGGATTTCCATTGTTTCTATGTAAAAAAAAAAACTCTCTCTCTGCTCTGTATCCTTCTTGACAGTATTTTCTACCTGCTGTGTCTGAGGGCTGTGGCTATAAACACAGGCACAAGATAAAGCACAATAATACTGGTAATGCTGGACAAACAAACCAACAGGAGATACGTTTAATTGTATTCCTTTCACAGTAACTTTGTGTCACATGAAGCAAATGACTGAAAGAATGAACTGTAAGAGAAATGCACAACTCACAGGCTCATTTATCAAAGCACAGACACTGAGGAAAGGCTTAGAGCTTTAGTGATGACTTAGATATCCATGTAAAACTCTGGCAGCTTGTCTGACCCAGCCATTTGGAAATGGCAGGTAGAGACACTCCAATTCAGCTGAGAGCTTGTAGCGGATCTGACAGCTCCTCCTCCTGTGAGATTGTATAGCTAAGTGATTTTAATAGGATGTAAAATACAGATGAAAATTTGGCCAGAACCTGACATGGGTTTGTTGCTAAAAGATTAGTATTACTTTTAAACATGTTCTGAATATATTACTTTATATATCAAATGTACAACTATACATCAATTACAGTACACACACACACACACACACACACACACACACACACACACACACACACACACACACACACACACACACACACACAAGCCCAAGCAGTGATGTCAAGCCATTAGCTTTCTAGATATCTCATGTTGATGATTAACTGCATGCTTTTTCATGAGAATATGAGGAGTAAATAATGACACAGAAAACATTTAGCTCTGTGGTTTTAAATGGTGATTCACTTTGTGGTATAATCCACTGTGGCAGATCACATGATACTATACACACAAAACATGAGAAACCCATTTGCATTACATTGCAATCCAAGCAGATATATTCCAAATATCTTACAATGCAGTCATATGCAACATCAGCACAAACCCCAGCCTCAAAAATATCACAGTTACATCAACAACTCTTGGACACAGTGTCAACAACACTTAAAGGTTTCACAATTTTATTGTTTATACAGGACTTATGCACTGGATTACATTACAATTGGGGGCGTAGCCAGCATTTTGGAAAGACTGGGGTTATAATTTCCCCCCAGTGCACCCTCCTCCCTCATAATCACAAAATACTAATTTTCACCATGGTTTATTTTCATTATTTGTATTTTTATGACATTTTTCATATTTTATATGTTAATTTGTTTGATCAGTATACTTTTTGTAAGTTTTATTTCCTATTCATTTCTAAATGTTGTAATACTGTTTCAAAGCCTTTAATTTCGTTAAATTTTCTCTCCTGGGATCGATCCATCTTGTCATATGTCTTGTTCTCTAACCTAATTTTCTTCACTGAGTCTAAAAATACTGCAATCAGCCTCAAAAAGACAATCATGTGTATGTTTTTAATTATAGAAGGTACAGTAAACTCCCCAGAGGGAGCTACATCCCTCAAAGTCCTAGAAAAATACTGAGGACATAATCTTAGTGTCCTCGATTGGCAGCTACAGACCTGATTACAATAAATATGTGGCTCTATTTGCTGATGACTGTTTTTAAAACCAGAGATGTAACACATAATGTAACTCGCTGTGCCAAACTGATTTGTAGAGGGTTCTTTTGTAATAATAATAATACAAATCAATATAATGCTCTGCTTTAAGATGGTATTCACCTGGTCATTTTTACTGTAACTATTGATACATTTAATCTAATGAAAACAGAGGTGATGGAAATCAGGGTTAATGTAATGGTGGTTCTGCACCCATGCTGTAATGAATGCAGCAGAGGCAAGGTCATACTGTATGAGACCGGCCTCACCTACCTGGTCACACTGCCAGCACATGAATAATTTCTCACTCAGACTCACATTATGGCACGGTTCAATCACTGGCACTTTGTATCTTGGCAAAGGTGCTTCTAAAAGGTGCACGTATAAAACAACCTGGGCCGGTCTGAACAGACAGTGTGTGCTGAGTCAGCATCCATTCCTTCCTCTGCTGTCCTACGGTGGAAGAGTAATAACTCCACTGGAGTAAAAACATTTTGCTGCAGTGGACTCTCAGCCTTCACAGCGCTTCATTACACGCATTATAGCGATGAATAGGGGCTAAGATATGAGGCAGGAAGAGAGAAGCTGACCCAGCGGCTGCAGAGCTGGACCCCTCTGGCTCTCGCTGCTCTTTTATTTTGCTGTACTATAGGTTACTGTATCGCTGCTGCCATTTAGCACTCTGCTGCAGACCTTAAACATTCCTGTTGTTCTCCAGCCTAGTGTGAGGTACTTTGGGAAGGTTTTACTGGGATCTGCTGAAGAGAAAGTCATATGTGGGTTTGTCAATGATTTCATCAGCTTTACAAACTTCCTTAAATCCAGTGCTGAAAAACGTATGATGTCTGTCTGACTAACTAGCAGCATGCTAACACAATGACAGTGCTAACATGCTGATGTTTAGCAAGTACATTTACTATTTTCACCAAGTTAGTAAAGCATGTTTGCATGCTTACATTTGCTGAATAGCTTTGGCGGTGTTCGAAAAAGAAAAGTCAGGGGATGACCAACGTAAGTAGGATTCATCATCTGGGGACCATGAATGTCTGCAGAAAATTTCATGGCAACCCATCAGATGACAAGCTAAAGGCCAGCACTGAGAGGCATGCTGCTATCATGGCTAACAATCAGTGTGTTTAAATGTTAAAGCAACCTGCATTTGTGTTGCACCTTTCTAGTCATCGCACCACTCGAAGCGCTTTTTACACTATGAGTCACATTCACCCATTCACACACATTCATACACTTGTGGCTGAGAGACTACCATACAAGGTGCCACCTGCTACTCAGTTTTAACACACTCACACAGCAACAGAACAGCCATTGGGAACAATTTGGGGTTCAGTAAATTGCTCAAGAACATTTCAACATGCAGAGTGGAGGAGCTGGGGATTGAACTGCTGATCTACCGATTGGTAGACGACCTGCTCTACCTCTGAGCCATAGCCGATTCATTTGGACCCCAAAGGGCAATTTCAAGGAGAAAATTTGCTTCTCTGACACAGTGGACAATGCAAATGCCTGGAAACAGAGAAAACCTGGAGGCATTTGAGTAGCGTGTTGAGTCTACACCCTGCAGTGTCACCATGGTGCTTACACTGACTGACTGTATGTTGTAAAGCCAAACAAGATCTTCCATTAGCGAGATACAAACATTTACACACACCACATACTGAGCTTCATTAGGATGTTAAGCAGAAACTATCTGGGGCTACATCAATGTATAAAAAGGCAATACTGTAACAGAACATCTGCTTCTCTGTCAGAGGCTCTGTGAGGAATACAATGGATAGGAAGATTGGTTGCCTCCGTTTGGGGTATCCGTCAAGCAGTAGACAGCAATCAATAATCTAATTACAATCTGGCTCAGACATTATACTGTAGTCAACAGAGCTCAGGAGCAGGTGAGTTGCTCTGTGGGAACGCCATTTTCAGGTCACGTAAGCCAAGGGTTGAGACTTAAAATAGCCACGGACATACTGTATCCTATGTGGATAGATAAACATCAGCAAGGTAACATTATATCTGTGCTCATGTTAGCATGCTGACTTTAGCATTTAGATCAAAGCACTGCTGCTGTGCCTCTGTACAGCCTCACAGATCCACCAGCATGGCTGTAGACTCTGGACACTCTTCATCACACAGATCCCACTCTTTATTGCTTGTGCTGCAGTGTATCACTGCTGCATTACTACCATTTTGTTTAAATCTATCGTTGTTTCCCTCTCATCTACCAGAAGGCACAATTATCCGATGGCCAGCTAACTGAGAAAACCGCTTCTGGTTTGTTTCACCAGCCTGCTGCCTGATCTGTTGCTCACAACGATTAGGACAAACACACACACAGAGAAGGACTGGACACTAATCATTTGAGAGAGAACAGGCTGCAGCACTGACACAGAACAGATACAGGACAGGTGCACGCTGGGGGACATGTGCCACGACAACTGGGAAGTGTTTCCTGGTTTGCTCTTGAGTATTCCCACTGTCCTCAATCTCTCATTCAGGCAGTATTGATCCATGTGGGGTGAAGATGTGGCCACAATACAGCAGCCGCTCCTTCTATCATCTGGTTTGTTAGCGAGCCCGTGGAGAGCTGCTGCTTTAATATTTAATCGTTTGGTTAGATGTTTGCTAAACAACTCCTAACTGCTTCTCTGTCACGCTGCATTATTCAGTGGCTTTCATACAACATTACTGTGTCTTCACACGTCAGGCTCGTCAAACAGCGGCCTTGAGACGGGGAGAAGGAAGGGGCAGAAATACTAAGCAGCACATAACGTTCAGTACTGTGTAAAGACTGGGCTCTATGCAATTACAGAGCCACAACAGACGATGCAGCAGTCACACTGTAGGAGGTAACCATGGCAATCAATATGCCAGGATTGTAAGGAAAAAGAAAAGAAAAGAAAAAAAAAAAAAACGGAGAACAGAGAGGGGGTGGTGTAAAGGAAAGAATAATAGACTATCTGTAAGTGTCAAAGGAAGAAGCTTGGGGGATGCTATGAAAGAGACAATTCCTTATGGACTGGCAAATGTCGCTGTGCTCCGAGCCAGGATGTAGAACAGCGGCCACAATACCAAATCACAGTCAGGATTTCAGTCCAAAATGTAATCTATGCAAATGTTCTCACTGACCGACATCTGAAGAGTGTTGAAAAAAAAACAAAAACCAAAGCAACAAATGGTGTTTTTTTTAAGGATTGCAGTTAAGAGATGTCCTCGGCTGACTGACTGGACTGTCAGATCCAGTCCATCACAGGGCTAACATAAACAGACACACACAATCGGACTTACAGGCAGTTCTGACCCTTACACTGAAATCACAGTTAAGTCCTTTTGCTGTCAAAAATAATACTTTTAAATTGTTCTATATGTGGCAATGTTGGTCATCTCGATTTGAGGGATTACCATGAAATTTTCTACGCACACTCATGGTCCTGAGAAGATGAATCCCTCAAACTCTGGTCATCCCTTGCCTTTTTCTCTTGCACCACCAGCAGGGTGACATTTGTGGATTTGAGTGAAATGTCCTAAAAGTTTCCCTGAGGATTACAAGGGGAACATTGTACTTTATCCACTACCTTAGTCTATGACCAAATACCTACAAAGATAATTCAGTTCCTGTCAACATCAGCTCATACTTCCCATTTAGCATAAACTAATTTCAATATGTCATTTTATTTTTTCTCAAGAGACAGCAGGACGTGTGATTTACAAATTTAGAACTATATACTATAGCTTAAGAAAAAAAACCCTTTAATTTCAGATTCATCTAGAATTCAAGTTTGTAAAATTCAAACCCACAATCTTGATAAGGCAACATTGATATTTTAGTTTTTTTATAAAGGGTGTAAATAGGGAATTTTAGAGGTATTAGTTTCTAATGGTGCATCAGAATCTGTAAAGTGCAGTGAATTCCTTTCAATTTTCAGAAATAGCAAAGAAATATCAAGTGTAATGTGTAACATCTGGCATGAGTTGGCCTCTAGCCAAGCCGGGGGGTAGGGTGGGTTGTTGGGTTCTGTGCTAGCCTTGTTTGCTCTCCTTCCTCTCCTCCATCCTCTGTCCATCCCTCCTTCCCTCCCTCCTCCCTCATCTCCTCCACTCTGAGCGCTGCTGACAGAGACTGTACAGATCAAAGCATGTACAGAACAAACCGCAGGCCTTCTCACCCTGCAAGTGGTCTGCGCTGAAACGCAAACGGGGACACCTAGCCAAGGACTAGCAGAGAAGCATGAGAGGACAAGCAACTAGCCACATGGTAGCCAACAATACTGTATTTTTATCTTCAGTTAGTGCATTTGTTCCTCCCATACGGGCAAACTAATGAGGACTGAAAGAGAAGTCTTACAGAATAACATCAACTACAGTATTGCTTTGACATATTGCTGCATCGGCTCTTAAGGGGTTAATGTAATGGTGATTTTACTGGTGTACATCATCATACAATAAATCAATGTCATCCTCAGCTGTAAAACTTGCAACTGAGTACAAACCACAAGAAGAACAGATGCATTAATGTGGAGTTTCAGGGTTGATATCACCAACCAAATCATCACATTGTTTTTACATTTGTCAAAATGTGAAGAGGACAATAACTAGTAAGTTTTTAGATTGACCATTTTCTCGCTGGCAGTGCATATTTTTTGTAAATTAACTGTTACCCAACCACAGTTGTATGTTTATGCGCAAGTTTTTGCAGTCTGGTATCACTTGAATCAGAGCTTCACATTATCAGATTTCATTACTGGCTGAAATTCATTATTGAAACAATACAAACGCAATCATTCTTACATTTTATTTTAGTACTGTAATAATTTTTCTCTTGTCCTTTGTTTCATTCTCTCCATCTCCCCAGATGGAGCTGTGCTACTAGCAGGTTGCTGAGCGGTGAGACGAACAGGAATGGCACATAGCCTCAGTGCCTGTCTCTGTACTGTTGCCTTGGCAACTTTGGCAGACAAGCTGTAATGTGTGTGATGTCGACCTCTCGGTTTCTGCTGTAAGTATAACTGCAGTCATCTGCTGCTGGCCACTCAACACTTGCTGAAGTTGGGACTGAAGTGCTTTGCTCAAGGGCGCTTCTGTGCAAGGGGGCAGGATCTGGCCCACAATTTTCCCGTCAACCACGACCAGTACAGGAAATATCAGATCTTGAATTATTTGTCAGTAGTCTTCTGTTCAGAGAACTGCTTCACTAACCTAAAACACACAGTCCCTTTGTTGCGTAATGCCCATGGCATAAATCAGACACTGAACACTTAGCAACGTGGTGGTGTTACCATTCAGCACAGACGATAAAATAGCTCCAGCATCGATGGACTCATGCGTCCCCTCCCCTCACATATAACTAACATGTTTGATAGCCAGGAAAGTTTCCATCCACTAGCTAAACTCATTATCAGGGCAGGACAAAACAAAACTACGGCAATACTGTGCAGTGCACTGTCATAGAAACATGTTGCTGGACTGGCCTCATCTACTGTAATAACAAACAGTAATAGTAGGGTATCTATCTTTGTGAAATAAAGAAATAAAATGGCGTACACTTGCTGTTATGCGCTAAGAATGCATTTCTTTTTTTCTCTAAATTAGATCAGCAAAAATATTAATACATTATCTGTCATGTGAGATGTTTGTGTGCGTTGCAGTGACACATGAAAATGTATATTTATTGTAGCTATTAAAGATATTGTTTGTTAATCTGGACAGAAAATTATGAATAAATACAGCGTCACCAAACCTGAGTCTGTGAGTCAGATTAACCATAACAACAACACACACACACGCGCGCGCACACACACACACACACACACACACACACACACACACAGTGAATCTTGATGTTGGCCAGAGGAGAGGATAGGCTAGCAGAAATTACTGTTGTTAGTGACCAAAATGGCCACTTCCTCATCCTGATTCAATCAGGCAGGCAGTTACTTTGTATTATACCAAGGTCTGGGTGAATACTCAATTCTGATTGGCTGCAGAGTGTCCATTAAAACATGTTATAGGACAGCTAAAAAATACGTTCTGGTCAAATTGCCTGATGACAGATTCTAAATTATTGCGCTGGCTCAATTGCTAGTTTGTAACCATAGCAATGGAGACTCAGAGCAGAGGCAACGGATTACAACGGGCATCATGAGCGATTTTATCGTTTCATTTCATTTATTTGGTGAATTTGATACTTTTGATGACTGGGATGCAGAAGAAGAGAGGATAGAGAATGAAAAGAAAAGGGAGAAACGGCACAAGGAGGTGACACTGGAAGAATTAAATGATTTAGAAGATGAGAAGGATGAGCCCAACACCAAGAAGACAACGAAATGGGCAGTTCAAATGGCACTATGATGGACATACCCATATCACTTTCAAATTTCACTATTAATGGTAATGTAGCATTTAATTTTAAATAGGAAACAATCGTTAATTTGTTAATGTCTTTATATGATTTATTCTCGACTAGGCCTACTATATGCTTATGAATTATTTGTTGCAATTAAAAACAATTTTGACTAGGCTACTATTTGGATGTTGATTATTTGAAACAAATTTTCTTGGGCCTATAAATGAACGCCAATGAATCATGAAAGTAATATCTCAAGGTTTTTTTTTTGTACATCATCTTTTGACCACCAGAGTCTGTAACACACAAGCAGTAAGAAGTGCACTGGCTTTCTGAAATAATCATCTTCTGAATAATATCACGTAACGTTTAGCCATCATCTCACTTCCCTCCACTGATCAGAGTCGCTATGCTCTCAGTGCTGCGGCCACAGTGGGTTTCCATGGCAACGCCTGTGAGCTACAGAGATTAAATAGTCCGGCTTGTGAAAAACTCATGATTTTAACTGTAAAACACATTAAAGCATAAATAACTGATTTAATATTCATTCCCTTGGTAAGTGACCATGGCCATTATCAGGAATTAATGGACTTGGTGGAAGCATCTGCTCATCATCACTGAAAAATAAAGCCAGTGCAGAAGTGCCAAAAACCGCAGTTCCTTGAATGGCCAATTGAGGCTGGCTCCAAAAGTGAGTCACTCCCCAAAGAACCCCATGTAACAATGCTCAACTTAACAGCAGAAATAAACATGTTTACAGCCTGGCTCAAACAAACAAACAAAAAGGTTCGGGTCTCTATGGCTAATTCTCCTGTTCATGACAACTGTTCAAGAGGTGAATTTTTATATGACTCACCTGTTTGAATGTTATTGAGACTAAAGATATATGCATGACTAAGGTGGGCTGCTTTGAATGAAAAGCTGTCTGGGAAGCATCACCACAGTCTGTGAGTCAGATCCGCCCTCTCATCCAAATATGGTCACTTCTGGCTCCATAAAAACAAAATGACAACAGTGCCAGACTTGAGGCTTCAAAATGGGAGTCCACAAACCAATGGGTGACATGACCGTGGCTACCTCCATTATTTTCATGCATTCAGATATTAAGGAGCACATCAGCAGCAGCGACATCGGCGTGAAAGCTTAGCTGGGGTCAGTATTATTACATAAAGAGTTGTTTTCAGCTCTAACTATTTCGGCACATTGTATCATAGGAGGTGAAGCTGTTGTGTAGTTGCACACATTGCGATGTGCAGTGAAAAGAATTAAATGTGTAAAAAAAAAAGTTAAATCTAGTCGAGCTCATGATGCCTTTAAACATCTGTCGTATACTCTGGTGTCTCTTTCAATTTATTGTGATGTGATTGTGACCATATTTGTATATCCATTACACTGCACATTAACTAAAGCCCCAAACCTGCCTCAGCTCCCACATACTGTATGTGCACATGTAATGAACCATTTGTCTAACTTGTCATAACTAATTATGATTAAGTGAGGACTGTATCAGTAATAACATTTTGTTTAATATAATATTGTAATCTTGTACTTCTAAAATGAGCCTCTGCGTTAATTAAGGAGAGCTGATCATTTAGAGCACATGTGAATGATTCATGTCACAGTCATGTTTCAATTATGCCAACACAATCATCCCATTTACTCTGATAGATATTGTGATTGTAGAAATTTTATTATGCCATTAGCCTTTGTTTCTTATTACTTCCAGCGAACTGGAATGCAAGCCGAATGCCGAATGCAGCAGCATGAAGGATCAAGCTGTTGCTAGTTGTCGCTTAGTTAAGAGATCATGGATTATTGTTTTCTGTTGTTTTTATTGCCAGGACTGGTTCTACATAATATGCTTCAGTGATTATTAGTTGTAAATTTGAGCTTAGCCTGAGTTTTGTATGTCACAGTCAATATTATTTTCTACATAATGTATTCCACCAGTATACTTCATCTTCTAGTGTGGAGAGACAGACATCTGGTGTCACTGAGTGCACTGGCATTTTCACCCAGTACCATATTCAACAACCTTTGAGAACATGCCAAATTTGATTTTAAAAACCAGTATATTAAAGCCTTATGGGTGCCTCAGGCTTATGTCACTGGCCAAACATCCATCT
Organism: Epinephelus cyanopodus; assembly: GCA_026686955.1. Taxonomy (NCBI): domain Eukaryota; kingdom Metazoa; phylum Chordata; class Actinopteri; order Perciformes; family Serranidae; genus Epinephelus; species Epinephelus cyanopodus. The sequence goes on from CM048914.1 coordinate 12,682,007, forward strand.
ATCCATCCATCCATCCATCCATCCATCCATTTTCATCCACTTATTCAGGGCCGGGTCGCAGGGGCAGCAGGCCAAGCAAAGCACCCCAGACGTCCCTCTCCCCAGCAATGCTTTCCAGCTCCTCCTGGGGGACCCCAAGGCATTCTCAGGCCAGATGACATATGTAATCCCTCCAGCGTGTTCTGGGTCTGCCAAGGGGCCTCTTACCAGCGGGACGTGCCCAAAACACCTCCAGCGGGAGGCACCCAGGAGGCATCCTGATCAGATGCCCGAACCACCTCAACTGACCCCTTTCGACATGAAGGAGCAGCAGCTCCACTACGAGCTCCCTCTTGATGTCTGAGCTCCTCACACTATCTCTTAGGCTGAGCCCAGCCACCCCATGTATGAAACTCATTTCAGCCGCTTGTATCCGTGATCTCATTCTTTCAGTCACTGCCTAGAGCTCATGACCTTCCGGCTCAGCTCTGCCTTCACCACTACGGTCCGGCGCAGCGCCTGCATCACTGCAGAAGCCACATCAGCCACCGATCCATCTCAAGCTCCATTCTACCCTCAGATTAACGAACAAACATCAGTAAAGCAGTAGTTTCACATTTTGGGGAGTATGCTTATTGTTTCAAACTGGGTAACCTGAGTCCCAACAAATATCTGTAAAATGATAAAAATGTCCAGTTTTTCAACATTCATGACCAATTTGTCCCTGTTTCCACCACAATTAAAATGCTGGCAACAAGATTATACTTGTTTTCAGCACTTACAAACGTTTATTATGTTCTGTGCCACTAATTATAACCTAACCCAATATATAAACATAAACAATGCACCACACATCTGAATTCAATACTGATTCATCTGTCAGTCATTGTTGTCAAGGCTGCTGCTATGACACTTGCGGCTCTTTGTGACAGAGCCTATCAGCAGTACTTTAACGGTTATCATGCCAAAGATAAAGTGGCTTTTTTAAATACCTCCAGGAGTCTAATTTTTTCTTCATAGAGTACTTGACAACAAAAATGCTGCATTCTGCCCACACTGCATCAGTACATTTCTGGTTGCGCACAATGGAAATGCTGATATAAAATATCATATTGAGATAAGACTGGTAAGTGGTTGCTACAAGCAGGAAGTGGTACCATTGCAAATGCGGATGGAGAAAAAGAACCGGATACAGTGCTGGAGGGGATCCCTGTTTATTCCTATGAAAGTTCATAAGAGGTGCATAAAACAAAAAAAAGTTAGACCTCTCAGCTGTAAAATTCCCCCAATCTTGCACATCAATTTCCACTGGCCGAGCAGACTACTTCCAGTTTAGTGCTCCACTAACTTCAGATTATTTACAATTATTTTATCATGTGGCCCTTTATACCTTATTGAACCAAATGGATCAAATTCTAAAAGTGAAACTAGTCATTTTTGGGGGGTTGTAATGCTCATTAAAATGTATCCACTGATTTACAGATGTCTCTTTCCCAATGTAAGTCTATAGGAAAAAGTCTTTCTGGGCCCAGTGGCATCACATGATGGACCCGCTGTTTGACCACTTTGAAAACTGGCTTCAAAGCTCAGCACACTTCCTAAAGGCCTGGTTGCAACCTAACATCACTTCATAAGGGCAAACGTCAGTGACAGCCATTAGCAACAGACAGCTCAGGAGGAGACCTTTGCCTACCATCTGGTGAAAAACAACCAAAGCTTTTGATCCATGGACTGTACAGCTGGTCTTGTGTCTTACAGTGTTGTTATACAGTTTTCAAATAAATTATGCTCTGGGAGACAAAACATCATTTGTCTTTTGCTGAGGCGAGTTGAAAGGTTAACTCAGTAGATGTGCTTACCACTGAAAAAATTATCCCCCATCATGATACAAACACCCATGGTGCTTGCATAAGCACATACATGTGCACATGCATAATGTGCAATACACTTAAGGATCCCAGTTTGAGGAGTTGAAAATATTGTCACTATATTCTTTAATCTTTACATAAACAGATATCTAAAAAAGACAAGTTGTCGTTTTACAGGGAGTTATGTGCTGGAGCTATACTAGCTGTTGCTGCTTCTGGTCTTTATGCTAAGCTAATTGCCTGCTGGCTCTGACTTCATATTTATTGTTAAGACATAAGAGTGGTATCGATCTCCTCATCCTGCTCTCAGCAAGAAAGCCATTCAGCATTTTTCCTGAAATATGGAACTATTTCTTCAAGTACATCGGTAGCAATTCCGTGAACTGCTCATGACCTTGTGAAATTAAAGCTGTTTTAGTCACTGATTCTGAATTAGTTTAAGCCTGTTGCTTGTCTCCTGTCTATATATTGTTGAAATGGGTTTATAGCTCAGCAAGCACCTCTCTGCAACATATTATCATGTCATAATTGTTTCTGTAGCTTTCATAGTATTTGATGAAGCTTTAAACCAGCAAGGTACATACTGTAGATCACAGCTAAGGTGATGGGAGTTACAGAGCAAAAAGGGTTTTGGTTTACTAAAGCTAAAGATTCAGTAGGACATGTTCAGGTTGATGATTCAGTGTCAAAAATGATGTACTGAACACCTCTGAACAATATAAACACACACACAGTTCATATGTTTCAGGTGCGTAGTATGTCTGTGCTACTCACCTATATACAGCGAGGAGTCCTTCCTGTGGACATGGTCATCGATGTAGGACACTCCCAGAGGCTGAACAGGTGTGGCTCCGATGCCCAGCAGAACCTGGGCTCCGATCAGCAGAAGGTACATCATGTTGGTGTTGGCTCTGTTGCCACATTTAAACCCAGAGTCTCGGTTTTCTGACCTGGAAATGTTGGAGCAGACATCCCTGCCGTCCTCAGCGTGCCACGAGTCCCCGGCCTCGTACTCATACTGATGAGTCAGGAACTCTGGCAGGGCTGACAGCAATGCCCCCAACGCCATGACAATCCCGCCGCAGCCAATAAGACGGGGTCTGTGGGCCTTGGCGCCAAAGTAGCTGACAAACAGGATGAGGGCCAGGTTGCCGATTTCGAAGCTGCTGGCAATAACGCCCACATCTGCACTCTGGAGGTTGAAGCGTCTCTCCAGAGTGGTCAGAACACTTACCTGGCAAAGAGAGATGGAGAGACAGAGAGGGCAAGTGTTACAGTGTTTTTACAACTAGCAGCCATTTGGGACTGCCAATGACATTAGCCAACAAACTAACTTTTAATGCAGCTTTATGCATGACTAATTTTGTATTCAGCAAATAATAATGTATCATTTCTACACTTTTATTTACTTTACCAGCCTGTCAGAAGTTTATAACATATATTTTGTGATTTATTTAAATATATGTGTCAAACAATAAGGCAGAGCATCTGCCACCAACAATAGAGACCTGTTGATGACACACAGTAGCTGAGCTGCTCTGCTTCCAACATCTTCATCCCCACACTCTGTCCTCCTCCTCCTCCTCCACCTAAAACAACCCTGAGGCTAGCCTGATGCCAACAAGGGAAAAAGGGACATGTGCATGTGTGTGGCTTTAGGCAAGAAACCTCACGCAGCTGTTCTAATTATGAAACAGACACAAACACATCGTACCGGCTGTGTTCTGGGTGTGTATAAGTGATGAAGATGCATCATACGTGCACCTGACCATTTACAGGACTGACGGGAAGTGGTTGGTCAGAAGTTATTCTAAAGTTTTATTAATCATTCATCCACAGCAAAAGGTACAGTATAAGCCCCAAGACTTTTTGAAGCAATTCCAGATAAAAAGGAGAATGTAATCATGACTATGCAGGTGAAATCAGACAGATCATGAATAAGATCCATTCATTCTTTTTCTATGTGGCTTCACCTGTTTATCTTATACCAAACTCCATTACAAAATAGGACAATGTCTTGTTGTCTTGTTTATTGCAGATTATTTGTCATTATCACTCCATCTGCAGATTAACTGATGGATTGTTTATTCTACCAAATGTCAGAAAATTGTTTAAAGTGAACATCACTAAAGCGCAAGATGATGACTTTAAAGGGACAGTTCACCCCCTAATCAAAAGCACATGTTGTTCCTCTTACCTGTAGTGCTATTTATCAATCTAGATTGTTTTGGTGTGTGTTGCTGAGTGTTGGAACCTTTTCTGAAAAATAATGGAACTTGCTGCTAAAAAATACACTTGAAAAACTCAACAGCAATGTCTCTTTAAAGAAATCATGATGTGGTTACTCAAGATAATCCACAGACCTTGTTGTGAGCAGTTTCATGTAGAAACTATTTTCTCTCTACCATTCTACACCTGCCAAACATATCACCATGTAGAAGGAAGCGTGTATTTATTTATTCATGGATGAGAGGCTTGTGCTTGTGACAGCGCTAGATGCAAACATTAATGGCATCTTGCGCAGTTGAGCTGTAACGTTAGCTAGCTCAGTAATACTGTTGGCTGGTATAATTAAGTAGAAAGAAAATTGCTCCTACATAAAACTGCCCCAATCAAGGTCTGTGGATTATCTGGGGTAACCGGGTCATGGTCTCTGGAAAGAGATATTGTTGCTGAGTTTTTCAAATGTATTTTTATGGCTTTTTGAGCACCACAGGCTGAGTGCCATCTAGTGCCATTATACTCAAGAGAAAGCAGACATCTCTACAGCCAATATCTACAACAATCAGCAACTGACACCAAAACAATCTAGACTGATAAATAACACCACATGTAAGAGGAAAGATATGTATTTTTGATTTTAAGGTGAACTGTCCCTTTAAAATCCCTCCCCACAACAACCCAGAAACAGCCCCAAGGACATTCAATTTACTTTTACGTCAAACAACGAAAACCTTCAGCAATAAGGTCAAAACTAAGTACTGTTTGGCATTTGTACTTTAAAAATTACTTTTTAATCAATCAACAGTTGATAACAAATAGTTTTAATATTCATCAACTGATCAGTTAATGAGGATCATTCCTACTATTTTAGGGTCCAGCCAAAAAATGTATTTTATTTAATCGCTCCTTTCTAAGGGTATTCTGGTAGAAGAGGGCTGCTTTTGGGTAAATCAGTACTAGAAATCCTTTCCTATTAAAAAGATGTGATGATATTTATGCTTAAGGAGAAATAACTGTACCATGCCCTCAGTCTCGTCATGCATTACTGGGCCTGTCCTTAGTGAAACGCCACCAAAGGTGTCTGGACAGCAGTCCAAACAGCTAGACAACTGACACCCCTCCCCCACTTTCCAAAAAAAGGATAAAATCTGTAATTCCCTTCTAAAACAGGAAGACAGCTGTGACAGGTCTGTTGTTTCAACTGTGGAACACTAACCCAGTTCTGTCGCCTTATAGCACATGTGTGGGACTGACAGACAAGACGGTGCAGCTGACAGCCTGACAATTAGTAAGGATTACTTTACATTAACTGAGCATTCACATTGTTTCCACTGTTCACTTACAGTTACTATAGAGCTGTAATTTATGTTTCCCTGGCTCTCAGGCGGGGAGGACACAGTTCAGAGGTCACTGAGTCTGAACAACAGTGTTGAGATTTACTCTTGTGATCCTGGAGGATTTATAGGCAGCCTCATACTGGCTGCTGATGGAGAACAGCTGCTTTACACCTTTTATGTTCCAGATTTAGACATTTTAGTCCAATCCAGACAAATGTTTACAGACAATACCAACTGATGTAGAGCTTTAGAGAACACAGAAAAGCTGCCCATTTCAGTTTGATGAATATAGACTAAGCCATGGAAAGCTGTTACGCAGGTGCTGCTGTGCTGACAGTTATGATCTTCAGTCATTATCGCTTTGTCCTCTTCCAAAGTTTGACTGTAATTCACTTGTAAAAGACAATGTGCTACTGAGCAGAGAAAATAAACACACACTGTGAGCCAAAAAAGAGGCTGAATTAAAAAGTGACAGAGAATAAAAGATGATGACAAACAATATTTTGTACAGGGAAGGATCAGCAGTGCTTCTCCAGTGCTTTTGTCTGCAGCGGGATTTGCTAAAGGTGCACTTTTGGTTTGGGATGCTGGTTTAAAAGGAGGAAGATCCACTGCAGTCCTCAAGGTAAACACTAATGCACTTTAAATTTGTGACTGGTGCAAAACACATTAAAACCAACTCAGTTGTGTTTCTGCCAAGCTGCGGTCTTTGCCAAACACCAGACATCATGGAGGAACTTTTTTTGGCATGTTCTTCTTTTTCTAAACAAAGCCTCTTTTTCAACATCTCCACTGGGAAATGTGACTGTGTACAGTGTGACTGGATCTGGGGGATCAACTCATGTTGTTACAATACAATTTAGGCCTTTTGTTGTTTTTCTCATCCAAACCAGCAAGTAAAAGCTGCACAGATATAAAAGCCAGATCTAATGAGAAGCAAGAAACTGACCTGTGACCTTGCCTCTTTTTAAAATGCCCTCCTGGACTGTATTAATTCGACAGTGAATGAAGATGAATACGTTTTCAGCTAAGTGTTCTGTCCGTTGTAAAGAACAAAATGAAGCATCAACCTGCATGTGCAAATATTTATAGTATCAAAACTGTGCAGACACCTTTCATCAGGCAAATAATAACCCTGATCAAAGTGGCATCTTTCATATTAAGTTAATACAGATTTACAGTAAGTGGTTGGGCCAACTCTTATAATGTAGGTACTGTAGACCACACAATTCCATTAACTGCTGTGGTTGGCTCTGGCCACATTACCCATTACACACATAATATTTCAAAATTACAGCATCACTTAACAATTTTTTAGTACAGGGTTTTTGTTTACTGTCAGGGAAGATGCTTCACCTCTGCATCAGTGATTATGCATCATTTTTTTTAGTCATTTATATTTTCTTTTGGCTCCTAAACTCATCAAGTGCTTATCTCTTATGATGACATCAATCTGTGGATATCACTGCATAACATAGTACAATCAAACTGTCACTGGGAATGCAGTGTAAGTGGGTATAAAATCAAAGGTAGGTTTTCTGAAAATACATTGTCGCTTTTGTTGTGGTGATCACGTCATCTCCTAGGCCTATATCCTTTGGTGTCAAAGGCCTCCTGCATCACTGAGGCACGCGGGCGCAGGATGTAGCAGCAGCGCCGGCAGGTTGGATGGACCTCCTGACCAGTGTTTCGTAACGTGCTCTCCAACAGACCATCCATATACGCATATAAAATTCTCCAACAACAACGTGGAGCCTACGGCCGCTGTGACGCGCATTGTGTCATGCAGATGGTGCATAGGCCTAATGGATAATACGCAGCAAGTCATCAATCAGCGAAAGCACCGCGTCCCATGGTTGCTGGAGGATGTGATTATTCCAATGTGATCAGAATAATATGATTATTAACCGCATCAGCGGAAGCGCCGCATCGTTACTCACTGTCTGCCTGTGCCGGTTTGAAGGGCGCTGCGTTAACCCGATGTTACCTGAGGTATACACACAGAGAGACGACAGCAGCACTGTGTCTGTGGTGACTGTTGTGTTGAAACTCACCAGATAAGCGCCCACGGTGCCCTGTGCCAACATGAGCGCACATTCCGACACCAGGAAAATCTTAATGTTGGAAAAACACGAGGTCTTCTTCTGGTTGTCATCCTGCTCCGGGTCGTCGGTGCTGCTCCGCTCTGTGCAGATCTGGTTTTTAACCTGCATCCTTCGGCTCAGGCTCCGGTCGGGTTGGACGGCATGAAACTGAACGGGTCCGGTCCGGCGGAGAGCATCTGGTAATAATGACGAGCTGCACTGCAGAAGAAGTGCGAATCTCTTGTCAATAGCCCGTCTAGGCTGGAATATACAGCGAGAAATACTGCTGTCCACTCAGCATTACGCACAGTCCGTCAGCGACCTCTCTTCACCGCCTGTCCAGCCAGTGCGTATCGGCTACATCATATTTAAATACGTAGACTACGCATGTATATGTATGACGGCTCCTAATACCCGACGTAGAACTACAGGACGCTGTTTCCCCACATCCGGGATGTTACATCTCCACCCAGCACCGGCACCGACTGGATTTGGTTTCTCAACCCGGTTCCGAACCGCAGCTCTGCGTCCTTCAGGCGGTGTTATGATGCTCCTCCTCCTCCTCCCATCCGTAGACCAAAAGCACGACGAGGGAGGTCTAATTTCTCTGTGTGTCTCTCTCTCTGATCCTCCCCCTCTCTGTCAACGTGTTTCCTCACATCATCATTTTACCTGTGCAGACTTTCAGCTTAATCATTGCCACAAAAAAACGCAACATTTCATCAGAACTCACTGAAGGATCCTCATAAACACACACTGACTGATCAGCTGGGAGGAAAATGACACAGCACATCTTCACTTGTCAATAGTGTTCACACAACAAAAAACCATATCAGTGTAAGATGGGTTCACAGTTAAAGGTGCACCCACATCACACACCATTTTTTTACTAGATCAGAGCAGTATTTTGATCTAGCTTTCAAAATGAAGATCCTGGCCCTCGGGTCACTGAATTCATATTATCTGATGGTACCACACTGGCAATAATTCAGACTCCTGTTTTCTATTTTATTCTCACTGTAATGTAATTTGCCAGAAGGTCATCACCACTGTCCTTTCTGATTCTTCAATGTCTGGTGGGATGCAGTGAGACACTGAACCCCACAGCCTCTGTGGAGCTGCCGAGTGCTGCAGGAGTACTGGACTGTGGTTGTGTTGGGCAGCTTTGTAGTGTGAATGCACAGCGGAAAATTACTGTGAAGCTGATGGATGTCGATGAAGATGCTCAGTCACCAAGGTCATGGTAGAAGTAGGAAGTCAGAGGCGATTTCAGAGATGATGGTCATTTCCGCTGTAACTTTACTTTATCTAAGGCCTACCTTTACATTTACAATTTTACAAAATTGAAAAAAGGTTATAGTTTTCATGAGGCAGTGGCAAAAAAAAAGAAAAGGGGTTAGGTAACCCATTGTATTAGAGTTAATTTTTCCCAAGGTTACTGCAGTGTAGCATCAAATGACCCTGTGCAGCACCACATGATGCCTGTCTCTTGATGACAGTGTCTCATTAGAGTGAACATGAAGCATGGGATCACCCCATTATGGCACAGTAGTTTAAGAGAAAGGTTAGCATTTTTCAACCTTGACCATATTTTATCATGTCTTTGAGTCAAAGTGAGAGCAACAATTATTAAAACTGGTCCAGCATTGAAGGACAGATCTGCAGTGGCGTAACAGGCTGCAGTGTAAGTACTTGGGGCATGTTTGCGCCATCAATTTAAATCCATTTCAAGTGCTTTTTGTGCCACCAACAGGCTCAGATTAATATTTTAATTGTCTGTTATTTTATGGACAGCATCCCTGCAGAGGTTTACCTTTTTGTTAAAGAGTAAGATACTCTTTGTTTAACTGGAAACAGCCCTGAAGTCACTTTTGTCCAATCCACCAGACTCCATTGAAAATAACACTAATTTTAGCAAGTATAGAGCCAGTATATTTCCACATCTAACTATGGGGATTAAGGGTTTATTTCAACCACACCAGTGCTGATGATTGTTGGAACACTGAATAGAAGAACCGAGACAGCTTTTGTGAGTTTAATTTTGTTTCCGTTGACTTTGAATGAAGAGTGTTTTACAATGATAAAACTGCTGTTTATTTAAACGGAGTCTGGTGAGTTAGCAATAGTGATAGCAATTTCTGGGTTTTTTCTGTTTTAATAAAAGAGATCTTACTCTTTATCAAAGAGGTTTATCTCTGCAGCGTCCTTTCCATAACGTCGTTAGATACTGAGAGTACTAATCTGAACTTGTCAGTGGCAAAAACAAGCACTTTAAGTGGCCTTAAATTGACGGCGTGACCCTGAATTTTGACGCTGCAGCCTGTTTCGTAGCTGCCGACTGCAGCACTCTCATTCAGTTCTGGACCAATTTAAAAGACTGCTGTTCCTATTAGTCATAAAAACATGGGAAATTGGGTCCAGCCTGAAATGTATCAAATTTACCCTTTAAATAAGGGTCTCAATAAGGGCACTAGCAAATAGTGTATGGGCAGCCCCTCGCCCTACTCCTGCACACGCCATGCTATGTTATGTTTTGGTAGTTTTAGCTTAGGTAATCTATCTTCCTATCTTCATGCCTGGATGGAGTCTGCTCAGCTGGCTCAGGATAGTTAAAAATTTAACACTTGCCACATAAGAACTCTATTACACACATCAGTAGCCCACTGTTGTACTGCTGTAGCTGTTCTACGTGGAAACATTCAAGGCGAAGCACTGTGGTATCATTTTGGACAAATGCTCAGGGACCATTATTATGTAGGCCATATTTATTTTATGATGTTCAATGTGTATTTTAAGTTTTAATCAACTATATTTTGACAGTTGAGGTGGTATGATTTTCTTCCTTAGAGTGATTAAATGATGAGAAGGTGGTGTGTGTCATGTTAAAGGGCATATTCAAACATTAGAGTTAAAAACTCTTATGAGAGTTAAATTGTGAGCTCTGTAGCCACTATGCCGTCCAAAAGGTAACAACTACCATGATGCTTTTGTCCAGAAATGACTGTGCTTCCTTTAAAGGAAAAATGTCACAGGACTGGTATTGCTGGTGCAGTGTAGACTATCCAGCTACCAGTCAGGCAGATGTAATGTAACTCTCCATTGTGCTATTTAAAGTTAATGCCTTCGGGAAATCTGGATATGATGGTTGAATTACACCAGCAGCAACTTCAAAGGGCTTGTGTCTGTAACACTCCCATCAGCTGTACTGTGATCTCGAGTTTTATGTCACCAAAAGGAATATAGAATGTGTTTTAATTTACTTAATCATAATAAATGCAACCATTCACTTTGAGTCCAAGCAATAATTCTCTTTTCTTTTCCTAAAATAAAAAAGATATCCAAGAGCTTGTCTGGTTTGTGATGGATGATGATGGAGTTCATCCACACTGAAGCTGGCCATGCAGAAGAAATGAAAATGACAGCAAAGTGGCAGAACAGAGTGCCACAGAGACAGTAGTAAAAAACACACACCGCAAAAAATCCTCCATCATAACCGTGAAATAAGAGAGCGCTGAGTGCCAAGGTCACTTACCACTCACCCCACAGCTTTTGGCTAACAATATCCCTCGGACCATTCAGATGCTCTATCAGGACCAATTCAATAGCATCTGAAGCAGCACAATCTATCAGGCAAACTGTGGACTCAGCAGGAAGAGCGTCCATTTCTCATGGAGTCACTCAGAGTACCCGGGGTGATTTAAGATCAACCACAGTGCCTGCTGATGCAGTGCAAGCCAACTGAAGACATTATTTTAGGATGCCTCTTAATCACAAGGTCCACACAAAGAGGAGTGCAGTCATGCGTTTATCCTGTAACAAACAAATAAATTACCAGAACACAAATAAAAATGATGTCAGAGTTTATATCTAAAGCTAAAACCTTTGTCGGTTGTGTTCACAACTCACAAACTAGTGGGTTTTTCTGGTGTTTTGGAATATGATCTGGTATATATTAGGGGTGATCAGGGATGATTGTAACACTTTTTGTTTGAGCAAGCGTAACTTTTGATACATGGTACCATATTTGTCTGCTATAAATAACACAAACTTTGACCTCTACTACACTATCACAGATTATGGAAATTAATGTCAAATACAAAGAGGTATATTGTTACAACGTACCCCAGTACCGGGGTGAGTTGTAACACTAGCTGGAGATGGATGTAACAATTAAATTATTGTGCTTAAAAAAGATTTACAATAGGCTAAATGTATTCAAGCACTTCAATGAATAATAAAGAAGGAACAATAAACTTGTAAGAATACAATAATTATAATATTAAAATTAATAGAAATGTATGACATGAATACAAAAAAGGTTAACGTTTGAACAGGATTTGAACAGTTGAACAGTAAACACTTTCGAAGAGTAACTATTATCTGAGCAAACTAAGGCATAATACCTAAGGCCTATTTTTAATCTGATTGGCAGTTGTGGCAAATGTAGATGTCCTTCCCTGGTGTGCAGGCTTCGTGGGCCCAAAATCTACACTTTTTAAGAACTGTTACAACCCTCCCCATGCCTAGCAGCTATGAAAGAGCTAACAGTTTTTAGCATTCAGCTTCAAAGCTAGCACTAATGAAACACATCAAATTAAACTAGAGAAACTACTACTTGAACCTATGCAAGTGGAACAATTGTACATCCAACACCATGGACACTATGCAAAAAACAATTGTGATGAAAATGTTTGGTTTCTCACCTGAAAAACTGTTTTTTGGCGCTAGAACAGACAAATTTGGACTCGGAGACATGTGGCTTCACCAGTGAGCTCCAATTGTAAATGGGCATGTAATTGGCCAAACTGAGATTGTTACAACTATCCCTTTGTTACAACCATCCCCGGTCTCCCCTATATGTCTTTTTTGTGATTGTTGAATATCTGCACAAAACAGTGGCTCAAGGAATGCCTGAAACAAACAACTTGCTAAAGCTGTGCTGAATATAGATGCATTTCTCTTTTTCCCCCCCCTGACATCTGGCTAATTGTCCAAACAAATGGGAAACTTATTTTATAGTATGTAAATATTATCCCCAAAGTAGCAATGTTAAGTAATTAGTAAAAAATCATAAGATGAAGAAAACTTGTGAATTGAAAGCATGGTTAAAGCACCTCTGTGAGCTGTACAACATGGTGTTGACACGCTGTGTGTTTAACTGTGTTTTTCTGACCGTTGGCTGCCCACATGTCGGTATTAAGGTCATTCAATTATTGACCTTACTGGACATTTCACTAATTAAAGGCATCTTTTCAATGACTTACATGCGTTGTCAGATTTCAGATTTACAACAGAATTTTTTTTGCTGAACCAGTTCTGAGATGCTTCAAACAGCTAAATGATTCCTCATGCAAGTAGATGGCTGTAAAACAACTCCTAGGAAATCTGTAGCTGAAAGCTTTGTTTTGAACTGCAGTGCCCACATGTTATTACAATATCTCCAATTTATTAAAATTACACACTAACCAAGTAATGTCATATGTCAAAAAAGTTAATGTAAGGGCCCACGTAACAGTTATTTTCATTGTGGCGTACTCTGCTGACTATTTTTCCATTGCCAGAAAATATCAATTGGAAAATACCAATTTCAATTTCCTAAAGACTATGGTGATGTGAAATTACTTGTTTTGTTCAACTGAAGAAGCTTGACAATATTGTTTTTTTATGACATAAACTGTTATTAAAGCAGTTGCTGAGTCTTTTTAGATTATTCAGTCAGTCCACTGATAAATAATTGAGTATATGTTTCAGTTTTATATAGATTAGTGATAGATATAAATTAAAGGCTCAATCAGTGATCCAAATGTAAACAAAAGAATAGTCTCACTCTTGAAAACCTAAATCCAAGATGTGAACACTAAATTATTCAGTGATTGATTATTGGATGGTTTGCCATGAAAGAGTTGGCATACATTCATGGTCCCCAGACTTTCCCCGAACAGTGCCACATTAGTGAAAAAGAGGCTAACATATACACATACATGATAAAGCTTAAATTAACGTTTCATAACATAATGGGAATCCTTAATGGCTGAAGACAATGTGAGATGTTTAGTCCCATCTAATGGCCAGAGATAACAAACCATGTTTAAAAAGTAGGTTTGTCTGTGGAGTCCTCCCTTCAGAGGTTTGTTCAGGCCTAGCAGTGTAGACCCCAACCCATAATCCTCCTGCAGACACACCTGTAGAGGAGAGTATAAAGACCCTGGACTGAACTGAGTCAGACATCAACCTTCAAGGAGTCTCTCCACAGCAGCTCTCCACAGAAGCTCCACAGCCTCCAGACCGACCCTGAAGATGACTCTCTCTGCCAGCCTGCTGCTGCTGCTGCTGCTCGGCCTCTCTCAGGCACTTCCTCTCCAGGAGGAAGGAGGAGAAGAAGAAGTCCCAGACACCGTGGACATCACCACCAGGATTCTGACCACCAACAATGGCACCGATGAGATGCTGCTGGAAGGAGACCTGCTGCTTCCCACAACCAGAAACGCCATGACGTGCTGGTACAATAGCTGCCTGTGGAAGAAAGCCTCCAACGGCATGGTGATGATCCCCTTCACCGTGAGCAGTGAGTTCAGCAGCTGGGAGAGACAGAAGATCGACTACGCCATGAACGCCTTCCACAGCAGCACCTGCCTCCGCTTCGTCCCCCGTCAGAGCGAGTACGACTACATCAGCATTGAGAACAAAGCCGGATGTTTCTCCGCTCTGGGCAGAGCAGGAGGCAAACAGGTGCTCTCTCTCAACAGGCAGGGCTGCCTCTACCACGGCATCATCCAGCACGAGATCAACCACGCTCTGGGCTTCCAGCACGAACAGACCAGGAGCGACCGCGACTACTACGTCAGGATCAACTGGGAGAACATCAACCCGCAGATGGCCTACAACTTCTACAAGCAGTCCACCAACAACCTGAACACTCCCTACGACTACTCCTCCATCATGCACTATGGAAGAACAGCCTTCAGCATCCAGTACGGCAAGGACACCATCACCCCCATCCCCGACCCCAACGTCCAGATCGGCCAGAGGCAGGGCCTGTCCTACTGGGACATCGCAAGGATCAACGCACTCTATAGCTGCTGATAACAATGCTGATGCTAAATGCAACTAATGCCCACTTTCTCTGTTTTTTTTTGGAGAATAAATCAAAAACTATTGTAACCTACAGAATCAATTTTAAAGTCAACTTTTAGCATGTTACTTCAAACGTTCAGAAAACAGAATGTATGACTCGCCACATGCCTAAATTATCTGTAATAAAACTAATGCAAAATGACTGATTGCTGACTAGTTATTTGTCTTTATTTATCTGCCTGCAAAAGAATTCAAATGCACATATCAGCACAAACATGTACAGTAGCCACTGGGTAATGGGATTGGTTGCTCAACAAATGCAGCAGGAATCTTTTCCATGTTGATGTCAAGGGAGAGACACAAAAGCCAACCATTGAAACAATGAAAAAATAGCTAAAAAAAAATGCCCTTAGTAAGACAAAACAACAACAATGTTCGACACTCTGTGAAAATGTATGCTCAAAATAGTGATAATAATGTAAAGAATTATTTGGAAAAATATCACAAGATGCTAAAAAACATTAATTTAATGTACACATGTTTTTAAGACACAATAGAACTGAAACTGAATTTTAACATTTGTAATAAATTCTGGGATGTGATACTGTGTATACATGTATACGGTATATCCTATAAAAGTAGTAGACCCTCTGATGATGGAGCACAGGGCTATTCAGTCACAAATTTGTCTGGGCTGGATTTTCAAACCAGGTATTTTAGATTGGTCAGACATTTTCATCAGCCTATTAAAAACTTTTTTTTCTTTTTAGCATTAATCATGACAAGTTTAAACAAATGCCAATTAATGCAGTAAAAACATCAATTTTTATTGTTTCACTTTTGAAATGTTAGCTGCTTCCAGAAACTACATGTAGTTTACATATTTTGTCATACCAGTATATCAGATTTATGTATGCTAGGAAATATGGTGGTTCCTTCTGGGCCAGATGTGACCTGCAGGCCACCAATTGAATAGGCCTGATGCAGCATACGGTACATAAACATGCCCTCTAAAAAACTCTGCTCTGTTTCGATGTTTTACTTAAGATAGTGTTATCATATGTTTGACGGTCTAACTGAATCCTGGCTATAAATGAAATATTTAAATGAGCTAAAGCAAGGCTGTTATGTCTGTATCTGCAGCTATGATGAAAATAAACTGGCCTGAAATGTCTATACAAAAGGGAAAGCTATTGACAGCACTTATGAGACAGTCCCTAACTTCAGCTTGGCAATATCCAGTACAGGCTTCTATTAAAGGGGAACTTAACTTTTTTTCAAAATTCATACTTTCCTATGGTCTAAGACAGTCCAAAAATGTCTGTACAATAAAGAACTATCTCCCAAATCCAAAAAGTAGAATGCTAAAACTCAACTTTGTGATGTCACAGGGTATAAAGGGTAGAGCTGCTCCACTGACTATAAATTAGAAAAGATGTTATAAATGACACAGTGAGCACCCAGAGGACTGGTCTGAGTATACGGGTACATTTTCTGTTTCAGAACAGAGAACACGACAGTAGAGTGAAGATCACTTGGGTATGAAAAAGAAAACAAACATTCTGTGGCTCCACAAAAGCAGGTTCCCATTAACTGTCTGTGGAGCAGCTCCAGACTTTATAGCCTATGGTGTCACAAGTTTGAGACTTACTTCTCTGGTTTCTGGCTTTGAGAGAGAACAGCTCATGTTCACATATAACCTATTGACTGAACTTTCCTGGGCCACGGAAATAACATTGGAATTCTTAATTTAGGTGGTGTTTGTTGGGAGACCACTCTGACCTGGGTGGCTGAAGGACACTCCACCTCGGTGTGGAGCCTCATGTCTGCCCGGGTCGGGGAGGTCTCTATGGCGGCGCTCCCTGTGGCCGTGGACCCTCTCAGTGTGGACGGCCCCCAGAGGTGGCTTTTTCCTTGCCTCGGGTCTCGGTGCTCGACCATGTCTCTTTAGTGATAGATAGTGTGTGTGTGTGTGTGTGTGTGTGTGTGTGTGTGTGTGTGTGTGTGTGTGTGTATGTGTGTGTGTGTGTGTGTGTGTGCGTGCAGGTGTGTATATTTATGTATCTCTATGTGGGGTGGGAGGGCTGGGTTTTCTCTTTTCTTTTTGTTTTCTGTTTTGGATCTTTGTTGTTTTTAACCTCTGTGAGGCACTTTGTGTTACTGTAGTATGAAAAGTGCCATATAAATAAAGTTGATTTGATTTGATTTAAGTCACACAGGTTGCAGGCTTCAGTACCGGATGATGAGATGACAGTATGAGTCTGTCCACCACTTCGTTCTACTATTCGATGGATTCCCATGAAATTTCGCACAGCCATTAATGGTCAGAGGATCAGTTGCCTTTGGTGGTTCTACAACATTTCCTGTAGAGTCACCATGAGGTTGACATCTATGATTTTATGTGAAAAGTCTCAACAATGATAGGATGAACTGCCATGAAATTTGGCACAGATGTTGATGGTTCCTCTCATGATAATACAATTCACTTTTGTGATCCTTTGTCTTTTCATCTAGTGCCACCATCAAGCCAACTTTTGATGATTCCAATCCTTTGGTGTGTGACCAAATACCTTCAAATCTAATGACATTCCCATCAGCCTCAGATGGACTTTATGTTTATTGTTAATTAGCAAATTGTAGCATGCTAACATGCTAAACTATGATTATATACATAAAACACTCAAGGCAAGAGCTGAATAGGATAGCTTCTTTTTTTCTTTTGTTCTGATCTCATGCCAGCCTCACATCAGATATCCTGACACTGCTACAAAAATGGTATTTTATTGGTTGTAGCAGTGTATTTATGATGTCTGTGTGTCTTTGATTTGACTTGGTAATGACCCTGAAAAGAGACAGTATGATGTTAGTGGCAAATTGTGTCACCTGTGTGACAGATGAAGGGAGGGGAGCTAATAATCAGATGCTGTATAACTGCTTAGAGTACATCATCCGTTCCCATCAAAATAATGTATCTGTATTTGTTTACCTCACTACGTATCAATTCAGCTGTGTTAAACAAATATGAAAAGTATGTTTCCGATTAGGTTTGGTTTAACGAAGAGACTCTTATGAGGTCTTTTTGGTTGAACACAATGTGAAGTGTTCATCTTAGCAAGATCTAATCACAAACCACCCAGTAAAGCTGCGTTCATCTATCTAATGACCAGAGATAACAAACCATGTTTAAAAAGTAGGTTTGTCCGTGGAGTCCTCCCTTCAGAGGTTTGTTCAGGCCTAGCAGTATAGACCCCAACCCATAATCCTCCTGCAGACACACCTGTAGAGGAGAGTATAAAGACCCTGGACTGAACTGAGTCAGACATCAACCTTCAAGGAGTCTCTCCACAGCAGCTCTCCACAGAAGCTCCACAGCCTCCAGACCGACCCTGAAGATGACTCTCTCTGCCAGCCTGCTGCTGCTGCTGCTGCTCGGCCTCTCTCAGGCACTTCCTCTCCAGGAGGAAGGAGGAGAAGAAGAAGTCCCAGACACCGTGGACATCACCACCAGGATTCTGACCACCAACAACGGCACCGATGAGATGCTGCTGGAAGGAGACCTGCTGCTTCCCACAACCAGAAACGCCATGACGTGCTGGTACAATAGCTGCCTGTGGAAGAAAGCCTCCAACGGCATGGTGATGATCCCCTTCACCGTGAGCAGTGAGTTCAGCAGCTGGGAGAGACAGAAGATCGACTACGCCATGAACGCCTTCCACAGCAGCACCTGCCTCCGCTTCGTCCCCCGTCAGAGCGAGTACGACTACATCAGCATTGAGAACAAAGCCGGATGTTTCTCCGCTCTGGGCAGAGCAGGAGGCAAACAGGTGCTCTCTCTCAACAGGCAGGGCTGCCTCTACCACGGCATCATCCAGCACGAGATCAACCACGCTCTGGGCTTCCAGCACGAACAGACCAGGAGCGACCGCGACTACTACGTCAGGATCAACTGGGAGAACATCAACCCGCAGATGGCCTACAACTTCTACAAGCAGTCCACCAACAACCTGAACACTCCCTACGACTACTCCTCCATCATGCACTATGGAAGAACGGCCTTCACCATTCAGTACGGCAAGGACACCATCACCCCCATCCCCGACCCCAACGTCCAGATCGGCCAGAGGCAGGGCCTGTCCTACTGGGACATCGCAAGGATCAACGCACTCTATAGCTGCTGATAACAATGTATCAGATCCAATGTTGTAATTTAGAAAAACAAATGAGTAGCAAATGTTACAAATTCACCTTTTTTCAGTTGGCTGTAATGATCTTAAACTACTGTAGTTTTGCTTCTATTACTATATTCTTGTAATATTCTGTAATAAAATCAGTGCAAAATGATTCATTCTAAATTTAATTTTTTCATGTATTTCTGTGCACTTATACCCACATTAGTAGATGCATGCAAATCAAGGTTGGGCCTCACAAACCCCAATAGAACAAAACAGGCCGCTGGCACCGCCTCTAAAGGTGTAAACTCCTGTAAATTAACAGGAACCCTAAGAGTCTTTCAGAAAGACATCTGAGGAGCTGTTCCTTTTTTTAGCTCCACAGTGAAACAGGTGTTCAGATCCTATAGCCCAGTGGGGGTGTGATGTGTGTGGGTGGGTGAAGGTGGGGGGCTACATCTGCTGTTTAAAAGCATGTGACAATAGATATCAGCTTTAAAGATTATATTTACAGAATGCTGTCTATTGTTTCCAGTAATGGTTGAGTTATTGCTCACTTTGGGTTGCCTTTGGTTCACGCTGCACTTTGGATGAACTGTGGTGCTATAACAGATTTTTTTTACCCTTTACCCCAGTGAGAGGCGGCCATTGCGTGTTCATCCCATCTGTTTTCATCTTCCCGTGGCATCTCTCACCTCGGCTGCCTGCCTGCCAACCATCTCTGCCATGAAGTGAGGACATTTCCTACAGGCTCCACAATGCATATGGAAGATCCTCCTCTAAGACAGCAGACAGGCAGAAAGCTGCCGCTCTGTTCTACAAATAAATGTCCCTCACTGGAAATATCTGTGCAACGGCATAATGCACACAGTGGAAAAATGCTCATCACTTTAGCAGCACCATATTTTCTAACCATGACAGGGGGTGTCTGGTCAGAACATGAAACATCACTCTTCATGGGTTTAAATAAATATGTGTAATAAAACAGACTATGCTATTGTCAAAATAATATCCAACTTTCCACCAAAACCAGCAAAGGAAGCAGAAAAGAAACCTGTCAGCAGTGAACTGATCATTATAAATGCCAACATGATGTGGGAGAAGTGTGGCCCTTTTATTGTTATTGTAGCAGCTCGAGATCTTAAATATAAAATGCTTTTATCTGTATTTACATTTAATGGACTGTTCTGTAGTGCCCTCTGGAGGTCATTGAAGTTAGTGTCATTAAGGATTCAATTCATCTCCATTAGCTACTGCTTACAATTGAGAGGAGGCTGGAGTCATCAGACAAATGACGAGAGCCAGGGAACACTCTGCTCAGATTGACAGTCAATCACAGGACTATTCTCACTACTTCCCAGACAGTTCCTCCTGAGGAGGAAATGAACTGACAGAAAAACTTATCTGTGCTAACCTCAAAGCCAGACTCCACTGACTAAAAACGGTAATTTTACCTTGCTGAGCATGGAAGCTGCTGGTCTACCACTGCCTCGATCATTAGTTTGTTTGTGTTATTGTGTGAATTTGCTGAATCTGAACTAACCCCTTAAAACTCTCAAATCACACAGTAACACAAATAATCTAACTGACTGAGGGAGCTGTAGACCAGCAGCACCTGTGTTCAGTGAGGTAAATTTACTGTTTTTGTCAGTGGAGTCTGGCTTTAAAGTTTCACTTTTAGTTCTGTTCCCTGTCGGAAAAGAAATTTTTGTGAAATACTGAGCATACAGTTGATTGAGACATGAATTACACTGCACAGGTTGTGGTGAGTTTGTAAACAAATGTTTCAATACAGTTTTGCTGTTGTTAAATCCGATCGACCTTTTACTTCAGTTCATCAAGATTGTTCTCCATTTTTGGATTCATTCTTCCACTCAGTGTGGAGGCATGCAAGAAAACAAAGTTTTACTCATGAATTCAACATAACTTGGGGTCTTCCGGGGGTGAAGTATTCCCTTAACTACATTATATTATGTTGCATCATTGAATCTATAACATGGACTTATACTTCAGAAACTGATTTCGTTTGTAAAATCTTAATCTCAAAAGTAACTACAGCCGTCAAGTAAATGTAGTGGAGTCAAAAGTACAATATTTACCTCTAAATTGTTTAAAGGATGAAGTAGAAGTAAATGGAAATACATACTGTGTGTCAACTGCATGTGCCATATATTGACAGCACTGAGTGTCAACCAGTACCACCAGCAACAACATCAACAACAATCCTCACAATGCACATTAAATTTTTTTTTTCCATTTTTCCATTTTTTTGTTTGTTTTAAAACCACTTAAATGCATACAGTTTCAAATGTGGTAATTAAGAGTTCTCCATATGTTGCAAACCTTAAGGGTGATCATATCTGGTATTAAACACTGGTAATAGTGTTCAGTGTTCATGGAGCCATTGTTAATGTTATCAGTCACATCTGTGCTTTTTCCACAATGACAGGTTACAATGTCCTTTGTGAAAAAGGCTTGTTGTTTTAACACTGAGGCTTCTATGACACAAATGTATTCAAACCCTTTCGTAAATGTTGTGCTGTATGCTGACTTTGTGCCAGCAGATGGCAGAAAAGCACTTTGTTTATGTTCCTCTAATATGTCTTAGTAGACTATAAATGCTCTGCACTCCACCAGTCTTTAAATGTCCATGCTGTATTTGTCATTAGTGCAAAGTGCCTGCATTGATTCCACTGTCTTTTTTCCTCTCCTGTGTCTACTACTACCTCCTTCTTATTTGGCAAAATGCCTCCAGATATCATTAAAGTTTCATTTTGTCTTGTCATATCCTTGTGTCGAGACGACAGGAGGTCACAGATTCAACCTCCCTGAGGGACTGTAGATGGAAATGCAAAACTCATCCCTCTCATCTCTCAACATATACAGCACTATATCATGAAAATATTGTATACAGTGCCTTCACAGGCAAAGATGACTGGTTTTACTGAGCAGTGACCAGATGTCACTAGGCAAACTGTCTCTTCATATTGTTCACGTGTACATGAGCTGGCAGAGTCATCTCATATACATGTTAACAAGACGTTATATACATATATAGCTCATAGGGAGGCTTAGGGGATGGTGGATGATGTGACACCTTGTTAAGATGGCTACCAAGTTGCACACCACTGTTCGAGACTAACAAACAACACTGTTTGAGACATTTCTGGCTGTGATTGTGCCACCAAAAAACATGCAAACCATGCATTGAAAACATGATCTATTCCTAACCATAACTAAGTTTTTTTTGTGCCTAGGCGTACTGTAACAGCAAAACCGTAAAATTTCAATATATCCGTAAGCATAACAACGTACAAATGTTACAGTCCATGGTTTGCAGAAATGAGAAATGCCAGCATTTATTCTGATAATTGGGTTGCCAGAATTTCAGTTACCAAAACGTCCTCTCTAACCTTTAGCATACAAACCTCTATAAAAACCAGCCCCAGAACACTAATTTCCCCTCTTCACACGTCTTTGTGTTCTCAGGGATGACATTTTGTGTTAGCGTGGCGTGACATCTCATTATTGAGGCTTTTTAAAAGTTTCTTTTGTTCCTACACACATAGTTGTTTCGTCTTTGGATTGAGATGGAACGGTGATAAGGAAAATGTAAGGTGCAGAGGACTCACTGGCAGCAATGTTGTATGTAGCTCCTGCCTAATTCACTTGCATACAAACCTTTCAGGAACATCTCTCGAGATTTAAACCGGTGAAAACACTGAGTGAAGCTATTTCAACTTAAAATGAAATAATCAGTGTTTTGTTCATTGTGAAAGGGGCTGCTGACTATGGCGGTCGATGCAAGCATGCAAAACGCTAATACCCCCATCCAAAGCCAGTAATACCAAAAAAATATCACTGTGCAACACATAGGATGCCAATTTGTTTTTTTCCTAGGATGGCAAAGGCATGACCTGTGCTACTTTCCCTCTGCTTGTACTTGTTGCCTTCCTTGGTTGGGTTGGTTAGGTTTAAGCGTGACGAGTCAGGTTGGTTGGAGCAGTGGTTCCAAACTGGTGGGTAGCGGTCTAAAAGGGGGCTGTAAGTCCATTCTGAATGGACCGCAAGTGACTGGCAAAGGTGTCAAGTTTGTAAAAAAAAACAAACAAAAAAAACAAAACACACTTTATGTAGAAGTACAGTGAAATTCTAGCACAGAACTTTTATTTTGAAGTTTCCTGGTGCAGCATGAGTAAATAAAGGACAGCTACGTAATAGAGACAGCAGTCTAGTTTGACAGCATGGCCAAACGCAAATATGATGCTGAATGTATTAATTTGTGTGGACCTTGAACTAATGACTAAGGAGAAAGCTGTACCCCCACCAGTAGCTCAGCAGTCCATAGAGACTTGAGTTGGGAACCAGAGGGTCGCCTGTTCAAGTCCCCATCCGAACCAAATATGGAGCGTGGACTGGTGGCTGGAGAGGTGCCAGTTCACCTCCTGGGCACATCCGAGGTGCCCTTGAGCAAGACACCGAACCCCCCCAACCGCTCGAGGCGCCTGACCAAGACACATCTCTCCACTTTGTGCATATATAGGTCCTGTTTGGGCATGTGTGTGTCTTTCAGACCTGTGTGTTAATGACAGAGTGAAAAAATTGAATTTTCCAATTTGTCATGTATTCACCATCTTTGGGGGGGAAAACTTGCAAACAGGACACACCTCTTTCTGTGAGATTCCGGTGCTTTTCCTATTCTAAATATTTTTTTAAATGGAAAATATAGGATTTTCTTAAATAACAGTCACACAGTGTGACCCAGTGGCCCTCTTAGACCTTGTATTAAAATGCGTCTCGTAACCAGATTGTATCGACATATGGTTTAATCTGATAACATTTACAGCTGGTATTGATATGTGTCCACACTGAGATCCAATTGAGATCCAATCACTCTGTCCAGCTCAAACAATCGAACGTTACTGCTCATTTGCGCAGGTCAAACAAAGAACAGAACATGCGTGAAGTTGCACTATTGTATTGACTTTTTCGTACTTTCGAAAGCAGTGGAAGAAGCCATTCTCAACAAGTGGAATGCAGGGTGTGAAAAATCACAGGAAAATGCTGTTTCATTGTGCAGCTGCTTTTATTTCAGCTTTGGTCAGAGCCACCACTGCCTAGAGGACAATTTGGATGCAGGAACACAGTCAAGACCGGTGGGAGAGGACCTTTATGGATGAAGACTGGGTGTCAAATCTATATATGTATATATATATATATATGTATAAGCTTTCTTGCTTGTAGCTTAGCTCGCTAACTTAACTCTAACAGCTGATATGTCGCTAGTTTGGAACAGATACATACAATTACATATTTGCTGTGTGTGAACTGAAAACACAATTGCATTACATTTTTGTTTGAATTGGTCACAATGCATCCCATACCATCTCCTGAGGTGGTTTGGCCAGTGAGATCATAATCCATTCTCAATGTAATTTGGGTGTATTTACACCTGCACTTAGATGTGAAACACTATCAAACGGCAACCTGATCAACCAAAACGCATTTTAACTGGTTGAAATGTTACACCAATTTACTGGACACATAGGGGTTTTAATGCTTTAATTACCAGCTGCAACAGTGAGGTTGGTGTTGTTGTTGTTTTTTACTTTGTGAGCTCTATGCTTGTGAGTCTGTGTGTGTGTATGGTTTATCTATGAGACTTTAAGTTCACTCATACATTATTAAGAGGCTTTGCCATGATCATCATATAGAAGCAAATAAGAGACATAAGTGGAAAATATATTCAAATTCAGCTTTTGAAATTGCAAATCAGGAAATGTAATTTCTTTAATCCCAAAAAGGTGAACTCAGAGCAAATAAATTCAGACACATGGTTTTCAAAGTCAGATATTTCAATGCAATGAATAATAGCAACTAACATTACAAGGGCCTTCAGGTAAATCCTGATTATTACCTGACCTTGATGTCCTGTCCTGAGGAAGGCCACTGCGTAAACATTTTAAGACGTTCACGATTTAAATTTTTTGCTTACATATTCCTAAATGAAAATATTTAGTCATGTTACCTTAGCACCTCACTGCTCATGAAGAATAGTGTCATTTTCTAAAGGGAGGCTGAAATTTTTGCCCAAAATTGTGCCATGAAATTCATATCATTCAGTGCTGTGTTGCATTTACTGTACTTGTGAAGCCTCAGTCTAACACCAGTGTGTCTTGTAGCCGTGCGCTGGGCCGGTCCTCCTGCAAGACCACACCTACAGCAGAGAGTCTGCACGCAGGCTGAGGAGACCATGAGACTTTTATTTTTTAGAGACTTGAGACTTGACTTGGACTCGTGACCAAAGCCTTGAGACTTGACTTGGACTTGCAAGAAAAGACTTGTGAACATTTCTGCACCAACACAACAGATTCAGTTAACTAAAACCGCTAACAGTGTTTGAACATTTCACTTGTTATACATTTCTAATTATCTATAAACACATTTCTAGTGAGCTGTAAGTGAAGATTGAAAGAAATAACTTACAGACATGAGAGTCTCTGTAGAGCCTCCCATAAAAATGTGAATTGCCTAATCCATCTCTTCTGTAGAGGAAGGGTTTCTGCAGAGTTTGAAACGTTTTATGACTTTTCTTATGTGTGACTGATTGGACAGCTGTTTTCTGGTATTTTTTATTTATATCTATTTTAACAATAATGGTCACATTGATAGCAAAATGAAAATATTTTACTGAAGAAGATTGCACACACACACACACACACACACACACACACACACACACACACACACACACACAGAGGAGAGACGTGACTGTGACAAACCACATGCACAAAATGGAGGTGAAGGATTCCACGGTTGCTATGGTTTGTCTCCAGGTGCATCATTTATACACAGGATCATCATTTTAACACAGACAACACAGAGAGCAGTCCAGAAAGGTTTGTCCCTCCACAATTTCTTCAAACTTAACGCTTCTCCTGAGGACTTGTTACATCCAGACAAGGATTAAAGACTCACAGAGACTGACTGAAAGCCATTCAACTGACTTCCATCATGGAAACTGTAAGATTTCATGGTTTTCAAAGTCAGATATTTCAATGCAATGAATAATAGCAACTAACATTACAAGGGCCTTCAGGTAAATCCTGATTATTACCTGACCTTGATGTCCTGTCCTGAGGAAGGCCACTGCGTAAACATTTTAAGACGTTCACGATTTAAATATTTTGATGATTTTTTTCTTGATGATGATGATAATGATGATGATCTTGATAATGATGATGATGATGATGATGACGATCTTGATGATGATGATGATGATGATGAAATCTTAAAATCATCATTTCAACACAGACAACACAGAGAGCAGTCAAGATCTTGTTGTGCGTTTTTTAAGTCGTTAAATGGGCTGGCGCCTGACTATATCATGGACTTTATTCACATCTACACCCCCTCTACAGTATTAAGGTCTGCTGGTCTTTTGCAGCTCATTGTCCCAAAATCAAGACAAAAAACTAGAGGCGACGTGCTTTTTCTGTGGTAGCTCCGAAATTATGGAATGAGCTACCCTCCAACATCAAAATGGCCCCTACCCTGGAAACTTTTAAGTCCTGCTTAAAAACGTATCTGTATTCCCTGGCTTTTAATCCATCATGAGAGTTTATATGATCTCTGTTTTGTCTCGGTCTCTGTTTTTGTTTTTGCTTCTCTTGTTTTGTATTGCAATTGAATCACTTGTTGGTTATTTTTCTGTTTTTTTAGATATTTTCAGTGTTTTAAATACATGCTTTATTTATTTATTTATTTTTTGGTAACACTGTGTTTTTAAAATGTGCTATATAAATCAAAGTGGATTGGATTGGATTGGATTGGATTTTAACACAGACAACACAGAGAGCAGTCCAGAAAAGTTTGTCCCTCCACAATTTCTTCAAACTTAACGCTTCTCCTGAGGACTTGTTGCATCCAGACAAGGATTAAAGTCTCACAGAGACTGACTGAAAGCCATTCAACTGACTTCCATCATGGAAACTGTAAGATTTCAACACTTTTGACTGTTTTTGTGTGTGTGTTTTATCTATGAGACTTTAAGTTCACTAATACATTATTAACAGACTTTGCCATGATCATCATATAGAAGCAAATAAGAGACATAAGTGGAAAATATATTCAAATTCAGCTTTTGAAATTGCAAATCAGGAAATGTAATATCTTTTATCCCAAAAAGGTGAACTCAGAGCAAATAAATTCAGATACATGGTTTTCAAAGTCAGATATTTCAGTGCAATGAATAATAGCAACTAACATTACAAGGGCCTGAATGTAAATCCTGATTTATTACCTGACCTTGATGTCCTGTCCTGAGGAAGGCCACTGCGTAAACATTTTAAAATGTTCATGATTTAAATTTTTTGGTGATTTTTTTCTTGATGATGATGATAATGATGATGAGCTTGATAATGATGATGATGATGACGATCTTGATGATGATGATGATGATGATGATATTATGATGATCTTGATGATGATGATCTTAATGATCTTGATGATGATGATGATGATGATGAAATCTTAAAAATCATCATTTCAACACAGACAACACAGAGAGCAGTCAAGATCTTGTTGTGCGTTTTTTAAATCGTTAAATGGGCTGGCGCCTGACTATATCATGGACCTTATTCACATCTACACCCCCTCTAGAGTATTAAGGTCTGCTGGTCTTTTGCAGCTCGTTGTCCCAAAATCAAGACAAAAAACTAGAGGCGACTGTGCTTTTTCTGTGGTAGCTCCGAAATTATGGAATGAGCTACCCTCCCACATCAAAATGGCCCCTACCCTGGAAACTTTTAAGTCCTGCTTAAAAACGTATCTGTATTCCCTGGCTTTTAATCCATCATGAGAGTTTATATGATCTCTGTTTTGTCTCGGTCTCTGTTTTTGTTTTTGTTTCTCTCTGTTTTGTATTGCAATTGAATCACTTGTTGGCTATTTTTCTGTTGTTTTTTTTTTTAGATATTTTCAGTGTTTTAAATACATGCTTTATTTATTTATTTTTTGGTAACCCTGTGTTTTTAAAATGTGAAATGATTTAATGATTTAAATTTTTTGATGATTTTTTTCTTGATGATGATGATGATGATGACGATGATCTTAATCTTTATCTTGATGATGGTGATGATGATGTTAATGTTGATGATGATGATCTTGATGATCTTGATGATGATGATGATGATGATGATGATGATGAAATCTTAAAATCATCATTTTAACACAGACAACACAGAGAGCAGTCCAGAAAAGTTCAACACTCCACAATTTCTTCAAACTTAACACTTCTCCTGAGGACTTGTTGCATCCAGACAAGGATTAAAGACTCACAGAGACTGACTGAAAGCCATTCAACTGACTTCCATCATGGAAACTGTAAGATTTCAACACTTTTGACTGTTTTTTTCTGTGTGTGTGTGTGTGTGTGTGTGTGTGTGTGTGTCATCCTGGCAAATGTGGTCCTGGTGACACCTAGTGTAGCGGGAACTACCCTAGAAGTTCAACGTGATAATGTCATGTGTAAGGTGCAGCCATGACACTTAACAGGTGTGTAGTTGAGATCACTGTAATCTAACTTGACTGAATCAACATTAAAGGACAACTTCGGTATTTCTCAATCTGGGCCTTATCTCCCCATGTGTATGTGTGGGTATGATTCATAGGTACCACTCATTCTAAAACTGATTCAGTACTGAGGGAGGCGCATACAACCAGGAGATGGGGGCAAATGCTTCCCATATAAGTTTGCGCATTAAAAGTGCTTTTTTTTCGCCACTGACCGGTTCAGATCTGTTACCAGAGTTTTTGGAGTGCTCAAATAAGCGGGCCTTTTTCCTGAACGCAAAAACAGGATGTCACACAACACCCCATACAGGTTTCATAGGCTGCCTATGTCGGACGGTGAGATGCTGAAGTTGTGGCTAGTTGTGTTACAAATGGATGCTAACACTCTTGTCCAGACACTGCGCCTTGCAGACCATCGGGTCTGCAGTGCTCACTTCTCCCAAGATGACTACTGCCAGCCAAAGAAGAGAAGACATCCAATCCCAAAACATCTCTTGCTCAAGAAAACGGCTGTCCCACGAGTAGAGAGAGCTACAGACACAGTGGAGCAAAGCTCGTGACATCACACAGCCCAGAGGTAAGGGAAAGGCTAGTATGCTATTTACAGAGATAGCACTGGCGATCTGAACCAATCAGTGGCAAAAAAAAAAAGCACTTTTAATGCGCAAACTTATACAGGACGGATTTGCCCCCTGCATCCGCCTCCCTCAATACTGAACCAATTTTAGAATGAGTGGTACCTATGAATCATACGCACACATACACATGGGGAAATAGGGCCCAGGTTGAAAAATACCAAAGTTGTCTTTAAATTCACATGGGAAGCACAGTACTCTAAACATCTCCAGGTTTACTTTGCAGCAGGAGTCTAAGTGCAGTCGAGTCCCTGATAGTGCTGACATATTTGAAAAGGTCACGGTAGATGTGCTAAATGCCACCTTGACATGACAAAACAAGTTTCTAATGATTTAAGCTCCCTGCATCTGTGGAATGAGGACTGGCCTGTGTCCTCACTGACTTTCAGCTATCTCTGCACTTTATCTGTGCCAATGTTTGACTGAAAAAATTGGATTAGTCCATAGAGAGAATGTGAAGTCTTCAATCCAACAAATCTGCTATTACCTGAAACTGGTCTTTAAAATGCCAAAAGACTTTGTTCCAAAATGAGATTTTCCCTTTTTGGGATAAAAGAGTGCACCTTTTCTGGCACAAGTCAAGCTAAATCTTTGTCAAGTCTTTCCTGTGAATTTAAATCTATTGAGAGGTAATTCAAGGTGATGTGTCCAAAACAGAACTGTGGAACCATATAAAAACTGCACAAAAAATTCCAGTATTAACTTAGTGATGAGGTGGTGCACATTTTAAGCAGACTGAGAAATGAGGCATTTTGCTCTGCTGCTGCAAAATATGGGCTCACAACGCAGAAATGCAATTTGACATACCGAACAGTATTAAGTGCTTTCAGTAACCCCTGAAAAAGACAGAAAGTATAGAGAACAGAAATCATCACTTTATTGTGTTGCATATACTGGTTCTCCTATTATAGTGTGTATACGATACAAGCATCAGGGCTGTCAGCAGTGACAGACAAGATTTAACTCCATGTGGAGATACAAACACCCACAGCCTCTAATTGCTAGTTAAATATGTATTCTATTGGCCACAAAAATCATGAGGCTTACAACAGCTACTGCAGGCCAGCGAATGTACTCAGGCTAATAATATCTCAGGCAGAGACATCATCTGACTCCGTGGATGAGCAGCGGTAATTCTACCAGAGGCTGACAAATCCAGACCAGAGCAGTTGGCTGATTCATCGCCATAGAACAGCACGCTTTTAAATTGATGCTGTAAGAAAAGTACAGTTTACACAGAGTCACTGGTCTGTAACACTGGACTGTCCTCGAGTTGCTGTATGTACTCTACATACCTTGCACATGGCTTCCATGTCCAGACACTGAATTGGCAGCTGCATTGAGGCAAACACAAAACGTATGTTTTTTTGGATTCAGCAGCTGCCTTTTCGTGAGCTACAGGTACACGCATCTGTTCAGTGAGCGGCACGACAGGATACATGTTGAAGGGAGGCCTGCTTGATGATGCACACATCAGACGATGTGCTCCCTTCTCACTAGAGGAGCCGTAATAGGAGTGGACAGGCCAGGGAAGGATCAGTGAGCAGTGAATGAGTTGGCATTCTCCAGCTGAGAAGAGATGAGAAAATAGGTCCAAAACAATATAAGCACTAACAGTCATCAAGTACACTCTCAGTCTTAGCTGAAAATACGATTAGACTGAAATGAGCTCCAGTATCAGTGATATAGATGCAGGTGACCAATTAGAGTAAAACAGCATTAACTGCTGTTTTGTTTTATGCTTTCATGAAGCCAGTGGCTGTTCAGTCTTTTAGTTTGTCGGGACACTGTAACATCATTGCCCTTGACCAGATGTGCTGACTGCTCTGGTAATGGGGACATAGCTTCAGGGTCTCCAGAGGACTCAGTGGGACTGGTTACAAGATGACGAACATCAGTGATAAAATGTTCTGGTCCCCTTAGCAACTCTGAAGACAGAGCAGTTGTGCGCACATCCGATCGTTTTTTGGTCAGGTACTGGATAATAGGTGTTCATGCAGAAAGAAGAAGAAAATCCGCACACTGAATTAGAGCTCCCAGTTTATTAATTGACTAAAATGCAACGTTTCGACCCAAATGGTCTCCCTCAGGCAACTTCAAAAGAATGAAATGGCAGGTTGCAGTTATATAGATTAAGAGCCAGGTGACATCCCACCCACGTCATCTGTCAATCAAACAATCAGACAGTCGTTCAAGTGAGCCATATATAGGCATATAATGGCTACTTATCATAGCCATACGGATTACTGTTAATTTATTATGTTGATCTGTTCTGTACGACATCGATTGCACGTCTGTCCGTCCTGGAGGTTTCTACCGTTTTTTTTCCCCGTTAAAGGTTTTTTTGGTTAGTTTTTCCTCATGTGAGGGTCTGTGAGGGTCCTAAGGACAGAGGGATGTCGTATGCTGTAAAGCCCTGAGGCAAACTGTGATTTCTGATATTGGGCTTTATAAATAAAATTGATTGATTGATTGACTGAGTATGCACAAAGGATTTGCATATCAAGTGCAAAGAATACAGTTATACAAAATATACAAATTGTTACTGGGGAAACACACAACACAAAAGAGACAATTTAACTATTTGAAAAACTTTTTTAGAATTTTTTACAAAATGTTTTAAGATTTTTTTTAGAATTTTATATAAAACGTTTTATAGAACACTGCTTGGAGAATAAAAACGCCAAATTTGATGTATTTATTCTCCAAGCTTCATGACTCCAAAGCTTCAGATGATTCTTCAACAACACACAATGGCACAAGTAAGGCGAGGACTGGCATTTACCTCTTCCCTCATTGGTCCTTTTCCAAGCGTGTCAGACAACCTTTGTTGGCCTTCAGGTAATGTAAAAAAGCAAAAGGCCCTCTCAAGAACCAGTGTATGGTTTGTCCACTCTGGGCTACTGTAGAAACATGGCAGTGTGACATGGCCTACTCCGCAGACAAGATCTGCTTCCTATGTAGATATGAAGGGCTCATTCTAAGCTAACAAAAACATACGATTCGGGACTTGAGTCATATGATTTGACTCGCATCAGACTTAAGTAGCAAATTTGGACGTGAGACTTGCTTGAGTGACATTGATAAAAGGCTCAGTTTGACTTTGACTTGGTATTCATGACTTGAGACTTGACTCTGACTTAGGTAAGATGACTCAAACGGACTTGACTTATTGAATATATCACTTTCTGAGACACTGAGAAGTTATACTTTGTTTTTGAACCATGTTTAGGATGATCTCCAATCAATTTGTGCAAACCTGGCAACCTACTATGACGTGGCCAATCATAACAGGTAAATGCACGTGGCAGCTATCATGTCATGTATCGTGTCATTTTAGCTAACATATTAGCTTATTGGTTGGTCGAACGTTAGCTAGAAAGCTAGAATGTTTGACCAGACCTTCAATGTCATATGACTTGTGATTTGTTTGACTTGAGCAATGATTTGACTTGTCTTGCTTGACGTTGACTTGCTTGATACTCACTAGAGTAACCTGGGACTTGCTTAAGACTTACACGGGTGACTTACTTCCTCCCCCCTCATATCCAAACCCTATTCCGTGACTCTATTAGCTGAGCCTTTGAGTTATACTAGGCCTGACTGAAAGGATTTAACTGCTGTCTGTTTAGAGGTTTGCTCAGCTCTGGTTCTTTGCCTCTGACAGACACATAGATCAATGTGCAGCCAGCACGACCCACAGGTGAGGCTTAGGGAGAACACCAAAGCGTATTGGTCACTGTTGTGTGTCCCTGTTATCAAAGAGCAGTGAAGAGAAGAGACAAAAAGATTGGCTGCCCTTTTTTAAGTGACCACATGAGATTTCTGGTAAGGTCATGCCAGAAGTCACATGCTGCTCAGAAGCCAAAGTCTGACTGGTGATACAGACTGTCCAAATCAATGTCCAGTATTTATGATAAGGAGAATAAGAAATTTTATGAAATAAGCGAAGGTGCCTCCTACCTAAAAGGCTGAGGGAGAATCTGTGGGGGAAAACATGTAACATAGAGTTAGTCCAGGGGAAACTAACTTCAACTTTTAACATGATTTGTTTATTTAACTGCTATGCAAACACACCAAATAGCTAAACTGTTGAATCTTAAGGTTTATTGCATTAGGCTTATCCTAAATCTTACCTTAACTTGCTTTTGTGATATTCACTTTGTGGCATAGGGGAGTGTAACATGCTTTGATTTGTGGCCCTGTCTCCTGCATGGCCACTGCAATTCATCTCTTGTGTGTTTGGGATTCGGGGCTCATTTAATTGAATTTTAAGAGTTTGAGCTGTTGAAGCCACCTGATGCCAGCTGGAGACATCAGTTGCTTACTACTGTATCCAATGAGTAAACAGTAACAGTTTTGCTAAATTAAATTCCTCCCCAATACAGAATCGTCACAGCTCCATGTTATATATGTATATGCTGTATACTGTATTGCCAATAATGTGGTATTAGGTAGCTCCATGCTAATCATTAGCTCCATCTCTTTGAGCTTTGTTCTTATAGTCTCATAGTGGAGACTTTTTTTTAGACTAAATTAAGTCCTTTATGCTTAAACAAAATGCTTTTTCCTGATGTACAGGTGAAATTAAAGGGGAACATCACCTAAATTAGAAACTCCAGTATTTTATCTCCATGGCCTAAGAAAGTTCAGTCCATTTTTGTGAACATGAGCCGCTCTCTCTCAAAGCCAGAAACCAGAGAATTAAGTCTGAAACTTGTGATGTCATCACGTGTAAAGTCTGGAGCTGCTCCATGGGGGGCCCGCTCTCACTCCAAAGTCGTCAAAATCTGGCACTTGGGCAGTGACTTGCATTGTAAGAAACCAACGAAAAAGGCACTTTTTAAGGCATGATACATGGTTATAGTTAAATGGCGCCCAGCGGCATCAGGGGTAAATGTAGTGGGAAAAGGATGAAAGTTAAGGCAGCAAAAGTCCGACTGGGACCGACGGCAGGGGGGGTGGATGGGTCCAACAAACACCAACTTTCACCCATGAGAGCAGTGTTCACGTCCTCTAAGATTCTAAAGCCAGAACCTGTACTTTTCTTCCTAAACCCAAGCACTTGCTTTTGTTGCCTAAACCCAACCATGCGTGTTTGTTGTTGAAGGAAAAAAAACGTCAGTGTTGTACCGACGTAGTGCGTTTATTTTGAAAGAGACTGTATGTAAATATTAAGTTTCCTGTAAAAAAGTAAGTGTATTTTGAAAGAAGACAATGCATGTAACAGACAGAACCCGGTGTCCCAGAACATCAACAACCAACACACCCAGGGTACCTTGCACGTTATATGTGGACGTGGAAAGTCCATGATCCGAGGTCGGAGTGAGAATGTGTTGCCATATGAATAGCAGCCTGATTTTATGAACTCACAGAATGTTTGTTTTCTTTTTTATGCCCAAAGGAGCTTTATTCTATTGTAGTGTTCTCAGTGGTGAAACAGAAAATGTATGCACATACTCAGACCATCCCTCCAGGTGCTCTCAGTGTCATCAAGAATGTCTTTCCCATTTCATTTTCTATGAAGCC
Organism: Epinephelus cyanopodus; assembly: GCA_026686955.1. Classification (NCBI taxonomy): domain Eukaryota; kingdom Metazoa; phylum Chordata; class Actinopteri; order Perciformes; family Serranidae; genus Epinephelus; species Epinephelus cyanopodus. Next base: position 12,716,478 of record CM048914.1, read on the forward strand.
ACTCCAGACTTTGCACTTGATGACATCACAAATTTGAATTGTTGCACTCTAGCTTTTGGGTTTGGGAGAGAGTTGTTCATGTTATTGTTAACTGATATTTTTGGAGTGCCTTAGACTATAGGAATAACATGTATGAATTCTGAAAATGGGCATCAACATTAAAATCTGCAGTTATCCAGAGAAATTGGATAATAAGCAGCAGTCAAATTGTTTACATCAGACTCTCAGTGGAGTCCAGTAAGAAGTGGTGGCACTTCTGAAAGTAGCCTTTGCCTTTAAGCATTTCTTATATCACTGTAAGTTGCTTTAATAGTGCAGGCAATAGTACAAGTCACCCCTCCAGCAGCTGTCTTGCATTATCTGCACATTATCACTGCAGGCAGTTGTTGCATGCATAAAGAAATTAAAAAAAAACACCAAAAAACACTAAACCCATAATAAACTTATTACCATACCATTGCTTATGATGAATGAACAGCCTGATCTTTTCAAGCTTATTTTACTAGAGTGCAGTCTAAATGTCTTCACTGAAGACATTTTAATGTCACAGAGTATTAACAGCACAAGAGTAAATAATGAGCTGCTTCAGTTTCAGGGTCCTAGAACTGTACACACTGGCTTGCTGTCATGACTAACTGGGACACTATAACGAAGACCTCATTAATGTCATTCGTAACATTAAGCTTTTCATTCTATGACATGAGGTACATGCGATTCTTTGCTTTTTTCCAAGGGGAATGGACTGGATAATTCATGTCTAAAGCTTCTGTGGTAGCTGCAAATGAATGCTCTCAACCTCAGGAACGAGTTATTCAAGGTTTCCTAATAGACATGCAGACAGTGTGTAACCACATACACAACACGGGCTGCACTGCTGTGTTGCCTGGTAATCACTGTCTTGTATTTTTCATTTAGTCCTGTAGCTTTTTCAGGATGCTCGTGAATGTATATTGGACATGGCGGGTTGATCTAGGAACCACTGATACAACACACAAAGCATCAAACAGCTTAAAAGAGGTTTACTGTGTTCAAAAAGATGTTTGTTAACCCTTAGATAACATGGACGGCCTCAAGCACGACCACACACACAAAGACACATCTAAGTGATGGATATTTTGTATTTTCAGACTTATTCTATACATGCTTGTAAGGTGTACAGTATATTCAACCAGTTCCATTTACAGTGTCAAGATTGTTTTGTCCAACCTATTCACCAGAAAACATGTTGGGAACGTACATTTCATTTGCACGTTATTATGTTGCAGATATGTTGAAACTTTATGTTTCAACAGCACTGTGCTTAACCTGTGGTTGGGTTTAAGCACAAAAATCACTTGGTTAAGGTTAGAAAAATGTCATGTTATGGCTTAAATATCTGGTTTTTGGAGCACAAAAAGCAGCATTGTCTGGGTAAAATACAACCACTTTTCATGACAATATCCCTGCTGGAAAAACAGCTAAGGCTTACTAAAAAACACCCACATTTGGGGGTTGAAAAGCCACAATAAATACAGCAATGATTAACTAAATCACAGCCAGTTCAGTCATTTGATGGTCCACGGTGGTCTAGGTGATCCGCCATCCACCATCTCCTAAACCTCTCAAGACAAAATCAGATCATATTCTACACCCTTTTAGAAATGTTTATATGTATGAAATATGCAAATGTACAATACCTTTGAAGAAACATACAATGCCAACATTTTCCTCTCGCGACTGGGCTGGTTTTTGTCATCATATTGTGCTCTCAGTGCTGAAATGGCAAGGTCTGTGATGAATGAGTAAATGAATAAATATTTTATTTTCATGTCTGGTCATTTACATGACACATCCCTCTCAGTATTATTCAGACACATTAACCAATTACAGACCAAACATTATGGTATGTTAAGCCACCATCATCCAGCAGCACAATACATAAAAATAATCATACGGCAAAGACATAAACCTCCCATAACCAACGCTTCGAGAGATATCCCTCAGAAATAAATAAATAAATAAATAAATACAACAAACAAACAGCCCCATGAGTATGAGTCACAATACATAGATCCAAACAAGACAAGATTTGCATTGACATGAATCAAACAGCATCTAACACTACTTGATCTAGTTCAGAGACCAACAGACTGCAGTCCATACAAAACAGAGTCAGAGTGATCCATCATTGTTACTTTTCCCTCCTATCACAAGCCCTAAAAAGATAGTCAGAGAATGCAAAAACATTATCAAAGAGATATTAAATTAAAGCCTATTCTCTATGGCTATCAAATGTAAATCAGGAATAAACTTTTTTAAACAATATTTGTCGTTAATCATGATATAATGGACAGTATAGAATGAAATAAATTACCACCTCTCACTATATTCTTTGTGAACATAGTGTGATAATTGAGGAGTGATCTCTGACTTTTAGGCAACTTGCACTTGACATGTTTTTCATATTTGTAATCTTTCTTAAATAAACAGGAAGTTCTCAGTATTAACTTCTGCCACATTTCCTCTACTTAAGTTATATCTCAGCATTTTTGTTCTCCCTGTGATACCTCCCAGTGCTCTACTTGCAGAGTCTGCTATAAAGCATGGGTCATGTAAAAAGGACATGTTTTCATCTTGGAAAAGGAACTCAAATTGTTTCTCATGAACACAAAACATAAAACTACTCTATGATCAAAAAATGCATAACACCTGTTTTTTTTTTTTTTTTTAATTGATTCAAAATCTTCACTCAGCACCATTCAGCAACATGTCAGCATTTTTTAGGGCTCCCTCATTTTCTGACAGCAAAATAATATAATCAGCATAAAGAAGAGCACACATTATACCCCTTTCCCCAGCTGTTTACCTCTCTTGCCAGATCCTTAATAAAGACAGTAAATAATTTTGGCAATAGATCATTGGCTTGTTAAACACCAGAGGGCGTGGAAATCCATTCTGTAATACATTCATTCACTTTTACACAACCAATAGGGTTGCTGTATGAGGCGTTAACAGCTTGGAAGAATTTTACATTAACCCCTCTTTGGTAAAGCTTATAATTCTAGGAGTTCATGGTCAAATGCCTTTTGAAATTCAATAAAACATGCTTATTATATTTTAATCTGTTTCTATCCACTGTTGGTATTGTATAAATATGATCTATACAGGCTCTTTCCTTTTCTAAAACCATTTTGCTCCACCTTTCGTACACTGTTTTGCTCTAAAAACTGTACAAGTCTATTATTTAAAATGGGGGGAAACAATTTATATACAGCATTCACTAGACTAATGAACAAGCAATCTAATGGCAACTTTAGGTTGTCCTCCTCCTCCACTGAACACAGTCAGAGACCTGCCCTCGAGGATTCTGCCTCAGCCTGTTCACAGCCGCTGTCTTTTTCACCAGTGGTTATCCCTCTTTTAGAGGGCAAAGCAGTAGCAGCACATTTCGCTATCACCACGTTAGTTTCCAGGTCGGACATCACTATGGCTTTGCGGTAGCAGCTCCTCAGCCCCTTGCGGAAGCGTATGGTGAACAGGCCGTAGATGACAGGGTCCAGGCAGGCGTTGAAAAGTCCAAAGATGAACAAGATGTGGGTGAGGGAGTGAGAGACTTTTCCCTCCAGGTCATCTGGGAAGAACCAGTACCACAAACCCAGCAGGTAGTACGGAGTCCAGCAGACTATGAAGCTGATCACTATGACGATGCTCATTTTCAGAGTTCTCATTCTAGCTTTGGGGATGTTGTTCTTTGAGCAACGAAGATGTGGCTCATCTGAGGACACTGGAGGAAGGAAAGGAAGTCAGTTACTAATGGACACATAAGAGGTGAACATGCAACAAAATTACTTAAATAAATATCAAATTGAAGTCTTCTTCTGATCAACTCATGTGTAGGCGTTTTCGTACTGTGGAAGCTTTTGTCATAGTTCTTAGTTTTGCTGTGTCTGTACTGCAAGAATTACGTATGAGCGTGGCTCTTAGAACGCCACTTTGCGGGACTTTTTTAGCGCCAATTTCAGTGGGTATTCTTCCAGCACAAGAGGAACCATGAGTGATTAGTCCAGACATTATAACTAAACATTGACTGGTCCACAACCAATGCAGCACTGGCAGCCATCATTTTTAAAAACATGACGATGGAGGTACAATGAAATTTTGACAGATCGAAGCAAAAGTGACGTTGCTTTACCAGCTGCTGACCTGCTTACATCACTACAGCATTCTTATTGGCGGTGAAAATGCAATCAGAATATGTAGTTCTTGGGGGGACTCCCCAGTAGTCAGTTCCTCTCAGTGAGTCCCCACAACTGTTCAGCCTGAAAACACCTTATGTTCTGAGCAACCAAACACCAGGCTCAGCTGTGGACTTACAGTTCTTTTTTGTCATCCGTTCGGAGATCTGGATGAAGATTCTGGTGTAGCAGATAATCATTATGACCAGCGGCAGCAGGAAGAGGCAGGAGAAGGTGAACATGTTGTAGGCTGTTTCCTGCCAGTGAGTGACAAAGCTCCCCCTGGTGGTGCACTGAGTAAAGTTTGCTGGATACGTGATGGTCACATTACGAAAAATGAACATCTGTGGAATTAAAAATGTAAAAAGTATTAGGAAAGCATTTTGCTGGGGGAGATTTTTTGCCTGGGACATGCAGCAAGGTTACATATTCATATCACTAATTTTATCCAGTCCAAAAGACAAATATACACCCAGCAGCCACATTATTGGGTACACCTGTTCTTTAACTGCCAATTAAAGCAAATAGCTCATCAGCCGATCACGTGGCAATGCATTAGTCATGTAGACATGGTCAAGACGATCTGCTGATGTTCAAACTGAGCATCAGAATGGGGAAGAAAGGTGATTTTAGTGAGTTTGAACGTGGCATGGTTGTTGGTGCCAGACGGGCTGGTCTGAGTAATTACTGGGATTTCACCACAAACATCTCTAGGGTTTACAGAGGATGGTCCCAAAAAGAGGAAATATCCACTGAGTCAAAACGCCTTGTTGATGCCAGAGGTCAGAGGAGAATGGCCAGACTGGTTCAAGATGACAGAAAGTAACTCAAATAACCACTTGTTAAAACCAAGGTATTCAGAAGACCATCTCTGAACAAACAACACGTTGAACCTTGAAGCAGATGGGCTACAGCAGGTTATAATTAGTACAGTCTCACTAAAACTGGACAATAGAAGATCAGAAAAACATTGCCTGGTCTTTTGAGTGTTGATTTCTGCTGCGATATTCAGATGGTAGGGTCAGAATTTGGTGTAAACAACATGAAAGCATGGATCCATCCTGCCTTGTATCAACTGTTCAGGCTGCTGCTGGTGGTGTCATGGTGTGGGGGAGATTTTCTTTGTACCAACTGAGCATGGTTTAAACACCACAGCCTACCTGAGTATTGTTGCTGACCATGTCCATCCCTTTATGACCACGGTGTACCATCTTCTGAAGGCTACTTCCAGCAGGATAACGCACCATGTCACAAAGCTCAGATCATCTCAAACTGGTCTCCTGAACATGACAATGAGTTCACTGTACTCCAAAGGCCTCCACAGTCACCAGATCCAACAGAGCACCTTTGGGATGTGGCGGAACGGGAGATTCTCACCATGGATGTGCAGCCGACCAATCTGCAGCAACTGCGTGATGCTATCATGTCAATATGGACCAAAATCTCTGAGGAATGTTTCCAGCACCGTGTTGAATCTATGGCACCAAGATTTAAGGCAGCTCTGAAGGCAAAAGGGGTCCAACCGGTACTAGCAACGTGTACCTAATAAAGTGGCCAGTGAGTGTATGTGATGAATATTCTATATGACAAATAAAGACATTAAATCCTCACATCTGAGGAGCTAGAAGCAGCGAATGTTGAGTATTTTTGCTTGAAAAATTCCTTCAAAAATGACCAAAATAATTGCAGAATTGTAATCATTCCATTTCTGATCTTATTGAATTTGCTTTGTCTGGATATTGAATTACCCATTTAAAAACACTGGTAATGAACATTTCACAATGTTGCCCTTTGCAGAGTTGTACAACATCCACATCCTGCTTGGAGAATGGATTTAGCTGTATCGCCACACGTCTGCTTTTTTTTTCCCCCACAACATGATTAACAGTGTCACATGCTAGGCTGCCATATGTCTCGCTGTTTACCATGAAGCATTTATGCTGCCAGGATTAGGGATTCTCGTTTTTGTGTTACTAGATGATAGAGCCACTAATCCCAAACACCGAGACCCTGTGGGCTCCCCTAAATCATGCAGCAGGTTTTCTGCTTATGCATCGCCACATTTTATGTAAATGTACAGATTTATGTAACTGCAGAGAATGATGATGCATGTATAAGAATTTATTTTGAGTACATGTAAAGCCAGATTTAAATTTCATCTAACGTGTGGTTTGCCTTCAATTCAGTGCCTCTGTGAGACTGAGATAATGCATTCAGATCCAATAATCTGCAGATATAAAGACCTATAGCCTGCTCACTGTGATACTGTGTGGAGTATGGAGCAACACAAAAGAGAGATCAGCTTACAGCCCATGCAGGACTTCTCTTTGAATCAATTGCTTCCAAGTGGTGAGTCAGTGTGTGTAACAGAACCAAACCAGCTACAATCACCTGTCTCTTTAAACCAGTGTCACTTGGACTTACCTGAGGGATTGAGAACAAGACGCTCATAGACCACGCCACCATCAGCATGATCCTGTTCCTTTTGCGGGCCATGCTAATGGCCAGAGGGTTGAGGATAGCCGACTGTCTGTCCAGACTTATCACCACCGTCACAAAGGCACAGGAGTACATGGCCTGCAGCTTGAGGAACATCAGGAATCTGCAAGCCAGGTCGCCAGCCAGCCACTGAACCGTGATGTTCCACACTGCGTCCACTGGCATTACGATGAAGGTGACCAAGAGATCGGCCGCAGTCAGATTGATTATCAGCACTCGGACATGGGATTTACGCTTGTGGCCGTTGACTGCCCACAGCACAGCCAGATTGCAGAAAGTGGAGATGCCACACAGGATGAATGTTACAATCACTCTGACTTTGGCAGCTGTAGAAAAGGTAGGCAGTCGTGGCACCCCGTCCACTGATGTCCAGTTACAGCGATGAGGCAGCCAGTCACAGCTGGCATTGAGGTCAAATCCTGAGCTCTGTTGATACATGAGGACTGCAGGATCACAGCAGGAGGAGGCGTTCATTTTATGACCCTCACTAGGGAGTCAGCACTTTTTGATAAGCTCCATGGAGCCTGGTGGGGCCAAAGGGAGATAAAGTGTATACATAAGCCCTTTGCACAAAGTTGTTGGAAATATTTATCTGCATGGATTTGCATAAGAAGACCAAAAAATATATATAGTTCTTTGAGCAATACAGTGGCTGACAGAGAGGGAGCAGTCTACTGTGTAGGTCACATCCCTCTGTTGCTCACTGATGTGGAAAGATGATATTCTTTAAAAAACCACATTATGCCCACTGACCAAACAGAGGTAACTGTTTTGGTATTCATAATAGACAAACTTCTCCATAGCAGCATTAGTCTACAGAAGTCTTTGAGTGACAAAACTGAAATTAATAAAAGCTTAAAAATGAACATTAAGTTATTATCTTGGATTATAGTTTGATGTCAAAAATACTTAAAACAACAAACAATGGTAACAAATACTGCATCTTCTTTTGCATGACATTAATAGAAAAAATATATGTCAAATAATATATAAATACAAGAATAATCTACAACATACTCACATGTATGTCCTGGTTGTCGTGGAGTGATGTATTTCCCACATCAGATAGCGATGAAATAAAGTGAAATCCTCTTTATGAAAGTCCCAGACCCTGCTGCGGCTCCATCTCCCTGCTTGACTCCTTATGGTGAGTGCAGCACTGAGTTTCTGAGTATTCCCCAGGCTCTCCTCTCAGTTTCATCTCACTGGACCCCTCAGGAGTTTCAGAGGCGCAGTTTGCTCTCCCCTCTCTGTGCGCGTCCGTCGCTCTGTGGGCGCGGCTTTGTGAGCGTCTCCACATCCCAGCAGCGTCAGTTCAATGAACCCTGAACACCGCAGCCCCTATCAGCATCACCAAAGCTGCTCTTATTAAATGCATTAATCAGGGGTGGCAGGGTGATCCTTACAGAGGAGTGGACAAAACTCAAAGAATATCTATATAAAATAAAAGAATGCAGTCTGAGCTTACAGCCATTGGTTAGTTTTTGCTGACGCTTTTCTATGTTGCATGAGAAGGCATGCGTCATATTACCATGCTTCTTACTTTGTCCACTCCTGTATTATTTAATAGGTGTGATGAATCCATCAGTAGCATTTTCTCATATGATACACAATGTTCTTGTTTTGGTTGTCAAAGCAGGAGGAACACTTTTACCTCTTACAGTCTTCCATCAAGATACATGCCCCATCAGCAGCAGCTCCCAAACAGCAAATAAAGGAAAGAATATGGAGAGAAATTGGTCCTCCTTCGGCTGCTGTGAGGGTTAACATAACACACTGAATCTACAACTCAGAGCACTGAGGAATTGTTATTATTATTATTATTATTATTATCATTATCATTAATAATAATAATATGATATAGGAAGAATATAAGATAAGACTTTAAACTTTATGAATCCCACACTGGAAATTCGTTACAGCAGCTCAGCAACACAGCATTACAGCATCAAAAATAATTATTCTATTTTCAATTGATTATTATAATTTTATTTTAGCATAATTTTATAATTATTTTATTCATATTGATTGTATATTTATCAATATTATTATGTTATAATTATATTAATTCATATTAATGATAATGACATATCTAATTATGACAATAACATTATCATTATTATCATTGTTATTATTATTATTTTATTATATTTTCTTTATAATAGTAGTAAGCCCTTTAGTAGTAGCCTAATGTAATCACAGTAAATCATATATATAAATAAATAAAATCACATTTGTTCTCTCATTCTAAAAATAATATTGATAATACACATTATCTTATTTGCACAGATTTTGAGAAAGGTTAAGGTAAGGTGTTCTCATTGTGCTCAAGCATTTATGATTTGGGTGGCTAGGTGACTAGGCCTTTACATAGGCTTACACCACCATGGATCACATGACTGGGCTACTATATAGTGATATGCGTTGTTTGTTGGAGTCACAGGAGATTTAAGTCCAGCTGTACAGTTTCCCTCTGCTCTATGTAATTTTTTTAGCATCTTTTAGCTTACTGTTTTGGATGTCCAGCCCACGGCTTTACTGTTTTTGTTCACTCTCACGGCTCTCGTCGGTTCCAGACAAGCCAGGCAGCTGTTTCAGCAAATATATCTACTAACACCGGATATCCACTGGATGTGTGTCCGTTGCGGAACAGCAGTGTGTTGGTTATCCGCTGCGTACTCTGCTATCCATCAGTACCCACCAGCTGCGTTTGCTGTGCGGTGCAGCTCCGCCAGAAGACATCTCAGTGCACTGCCATCCTCGTCCATGGTGTCAACATGACGTCTGAAAACCTCTAACCTGTTGACTTCAGGCCTGCCTCTGCCCATTATGTAGTTTTCAAGGAGTAGTGCAAGGAAATAAGAACACTGTGTATTTTATTTTGAAAATTAACCAGATGTTTTGTTTCTGTGCACGACTTCCTGCTCCGCACAATCTGCTGTGCTGAATTGCTGCGTTGTGCTCCGGCGTCCGCCAAAAATAGAAGTCCTGCGTATCTGTTCGGGAGCGCCGGAGCTGAGAAGGAGCCGGAACACAGCACAGCCGCAGCCAGTGGAAACACATACACTGACTGGAATTGAATCCTATCGGTTTCGCTGCCATGCCGGAGCAGAGATGCAACCAACACACATCTGGTGGAAATAGCCCGTAAAACCAGGGTAAGCTGGTCCAGCACCAAACAGCAGACAGAGAAATGTGACTACTAACTAGGAACACAGTGGACCATTTAGCAGAGCCGGATATTTTTCTCAGGCGCTGGAGGAGACCAAAGGCGGAGCTAAAAAGAGAGTAAATTTTGCAGGGCACCAGAAAGATGTCCAACTGAATGCTGATGCTGTTCCATGCCTGCTGAATGTAGGCATCTGTCAATGAACAATTTTGCCATATAAACCTGAGAGAAAAGTTTGACATTTTGGCAACTACACTTTTATACTTTTTCTAATTGAGCTGGATGAGAAGGTCAAACCACTTGTGTCTGTTAAATATAAGCTACTGGCAGCAGCCGATTGTCTTAGCCTCACATAAAGACCGGAAATGGGGAAATAGCTAGCCATCAGCTAGCTGTCCAAAGATAAAATCTACCTACCAGCATCTCTAAGGCTCACAAATCAACACATCACTGTAAATCTAACTTGTTTAATCCATAGAAAAGCCAGAATGTAAAAATTTATAGTGTTTTGTCAGTGTCAGTGTTGTGTTTATCGTTTGTTTCTGCTGCTCAAGTAGCTGCTTGCTGTTTTGTTATTAAGTGTTTGAATGGCCTAGCACCCCGTCCTGTACAGGAATTCATTCATAAAAAACAATCGACCAGACTGGTAACTGGGTCAGACACCACAGGTGACTGCAAGGTACAACACAGACTGACCACATTTGGCCAAAATGTGCTCTCTACAAAAGGTAGCCAAACCTGCTAATTTTATGATGTTTGAGTGTGTTAAAGATTTGTTTTTATATTGTCTTCTGTATGTTGGGGACTACGGATGGAAATTAGCCTCGTACTAAATCCATCAATTTTTACGCTGTATCATGTTCCAAGTACTCGTATCTGCCTAATGCGCTGTGTTCATTAATTTTGCACTGTCCCATCCAAATAAACAAATAAACTTAAACTTAAACTAAAACTTCCAACAAATGTAAACTTAAATGTGGATGTAGCCTATGATAAAAAAAATTACACCCTTATACGGTTCATTTCTGGGGTGACATTTGCTATGTACTTGACCACAACTTCTATGACACTGGAGATATCAAATTTGACATTTAACTGAGTGTATCAGTGGCCCAGGTATATGCTATGGGTATGCATGCATAACTACAGACAGGAAAAGGTCACCACTGAGTGTGTTTTGTTTCCAGGCGTACACTGCACCCCACACTCCTGACCCTCAGCACATCATTATAGAAATGAAAACACCCTGCATACGTTTGACACCATATTATTTAACACTCACACACGCTACACTCACATAATCCATGCTCTTTATATAAGATAACAAAAAAGGTCTTATGTGTGCTTCCTTTATAAGCACTTGAGAAAAAAGGGACAAAAAATAGAAAATATGCTTAGTGGAAGATATTCCTCAGAACATCACAGTGGGAAGTAAATATTTGGTAACAGTTTAATAAAATGACAAATGCTGACTTAATCAGGCAACGGATTCAGTCCCGTTTTTGCCTCACTGTATTTGTGGCTTTTTCTGACACTGTGTTTCATGGATGACAGCTGGATACAGTCTGGCACCTGGTCCATACCTTTCTTAAGTCCTGACCTCACCTGAGTGCTGTTGTGGTACACACCAATAAACGCTGTGAACACAGAAAATAAGAAGAAAATGCAGGCAAAGGACAGAGTCTCTGCAGATAAATACACTGCCACACACTTCTAGTGGGTCATACAGTAAGTGATGATTGAGAGGGTTTTTCTTCTGTATGATCCTGAACACTGTTTTTAAGGTGAAGTTCTGCATAGTATATCTTTAAGTCCGATATGAACCACATACTTTGCTGTTTCTTGGTTTAGATAAAAGAAATAACTGCAATAAGGAGTTAAATTAATCCACTGAATGAAATGCATGTAGTTTTTTTTTCCTTTCCACTTGATTTTTTTCCCACAGAATCAGATTCTATTCATGGTGGTTGCTGAGCCAGTGCAAACCCCAGTGCTGGGGGTCTAATCTCAGAAAGATATGACTCCCTGCCAGATCAGCAAACTTTCTGTTGCTGCCATAGCACAGCTTAGATTCAGTGCTGGCGCTGGCCAACAGCCCATTGTGACCCCTGGCGCTGGGATTTGCTCTGGCTGAATTTGTATTGATACTGAAGGTAAGTAAAACTAACTGATGGTCATTTACTGGAGCTGTGGCTCGCTATCCTCCCGGCAAAGTAGTCCATAACGGCAGGGAGAGAGGCAGAAGGACAACAGGATGCTGTAGCTAGCTAATCCTCAGGGCAAGGTAAGGCTGCGTTGCGCAATCAATGACATTTTTTAAAAAAAATAAGAAAACATCAATGTTGATACTGCAGGCTGCCACAAATAAATCGATGTTTGGGAAACACTGCACTTGCAGTATTAATAATGAGTTACTGAAATAATGTTGAGAAAGGGAGGTAGGAGGAATCAATTACTTCATATAATCACTACAAACTGGATGGACAAGGTTCATAATTAATTACTATTTTGTGTTATGTTTGAAATTGGCTGGCAGAAGAGGAAAAACACATATGATGATATGTCATTGCCATACCTCTCAGCTGCAAACTCTCTATTCTTTCTACAGCTGTGGATTATCAGTGGCCTAGCTGTTCAAAGTGATGGAGCAGCTGATTGGTGCCGCTCGTTGGTTTATGCAGATGTCAGAGTCTGGGCTACTGTCCAAACAGGCCATGACCTTCCCACCTCCACAGACATCAGACTCATTTTCATGTTAATCCCCAGCGATTGTGGTGCTTGTATTGAGGCTAAGTATTATTCATTCATTGCTTCTCTGTGATCTTGCTGAAATCCCTCCCCTTCCAAAACCAACACATATTACTGGGGTTTTTGTTTCCTGGACTCAAAAAACAGAAAACCTGCTAAGAGTCCTTCTACCTCAGACTGATATTACATTTTAGCAGCACAGTGGTGTTTTGAGCTAAATGCTAACAACAGCATGCTAAGATGCTCACAATGACAGACATGTTGCAGGTAGATGGTTTACCCAGTTCACCATCTTACTTTGGTGTGTTACATTTGGACAAGTTGAAAATCTGATCAATGATGTAAAGTTTGGGTTGTGAGCGAGACACAAATGTGTGCACCAAATTTCATAGCAGTTCACCTGTTGAGACGTTTCACTCAAACCTACAAGCGTCAGCCTCGAGGTGACACTTGAGGAAAAAGTCAGTAGATCAACAAAATCATTAGGATTCATTAGGGCATGTTATTTAGCTTGGCATTAAGTTCAAGTCATAAGATTTGGAAACCAATTTGAGCTGAGTAAATGCTTAGTTATGACCTAAGCAATCTGTGGCCACACTGCAGGCCTTTGTAATACTGACCTACATGTTGGCCAGATGGGATTTAACAGGCTAAAAGAAGCTGGCAGGCCAGTCAGCTGATAACAAAAGTGCTGATATGACATCAGAGGAATAGGGGCCAGATGTGTACACACTACCTGTCTATGGTAAAATGGTAAATGTACTGCAATGGTATAGCACCTTTCTAGTCTTCTGAGCACTCAAAGCGCTTTTTACTTCTGTACTGAATTTCAGCAGAGACAGTTTTTATCAGATGCTGTTGCATACAAACCAGAGAGAGTCCATGTGTGCATTACTATACATGAAAGTTTCACTCCCAGAGAGTGGGGAAATACAGCGTGTAGAGCATTTCATATCGGCGAATTAATGATTTGTTGTGGCTAAACCAGAGCTGGTGATTTTTGGAACGGTGGACGAACAAACCATGATGGTTTTAGTGAGTTTTATTTTGTTTGAACGAGGTGCTTGAATGTATCAGCCATTGCTGGTTGTGGCTGGTTGGAAAATCACTTGTTCAGGATCACGAAGATAAACTTTTGACTTAATTTAGAATTTTTGTAAACAAAGCTATGTTTGTGACACCAACATCCATGTGGTGAGCAGGTTTGATATTTGATATTTGATTGATATTAGCTGGTGGCTAACTGACCAATGTTCATGGAAAATACTGCAGCAGCATTAATGCAGTTTTTACCAGAGAGCAGTGAGGTAACAATGCACCTTCATAAATGCTGAAAACCTGTCCTGACCCAATAAATTAACACATCACTGATTGAGCGTTTCATTATCTGTGGACAGGCTGTTCCTGAGTTGAAGGTCTCCTGAATCAGTTTTATCTGATGATGTTAAATTCAACCTGCTGGAGCAGAGTCAACCTTGACAGGATGCTGCATACTCAGCATTAACAGATGTGCTTTGGACTGCAGTGTGATTGTATTGACGAGATGGCTGACCAGGATGAGCCAAAGTGTCTTAGCTCATCGCAGGTATTTTGTCTGTGGGTGTGAGAACTGCAGGTCAGTTCTGCTGTTTTCAGATTCCTCAGGTTTGTTTGGTGCTTTTGCAAAAGATCTGCCCCTACAATCAGTCTTGTTGCAGCGACCCATGACCTTTGACTACTTCTTGTTGCTCATGATGTTAAGATTATTTTAGTGTTTTTAATGTTATGGTGTAGAATTTATTTCACACATAACAGCATTTAGAGAGAATTTATTAATTTCATTTATTACCCATGAAGCATGGATATGAATAATGATAATGAAACAGTCAAGCAAATGAAAGGTAGAAGTATTCAAAGGAAATTCACAAAAATCCCACAAACATCCCAAATGCCTTTGCAATAATTCAAAATGAATTGTACATGGTATACTCTATGTGTCTGAGCAAGGTAATTGTAGCAGAAGAGTAGTCAGAGAGGTAGAGGTGCTGTTGCATGCTGCACTAATCACAAGAATAAGAACTACAGTAGTTTCTACTTTTACAGGTCAACCTAGACACATGTGAGATAATGTAATGTAGCTGCCCTGCAATAAACTGTGTATTTATTTACTGTATAAGACAAGTGTTAAGTTTATGTTGAGAACTCTAATTCATTTTAGAAGTTATTCACTGTTGAATGATCTGTTTCATGTCAAAAGTGTTTATAATACCTTGCCGCCACTGACATAAATGAACTAAGTATAAAATCCATAACATTTGCAATAATTGTGTGGCTGTTGCATTTGACTGCATTAGATATTGCTACCCAGTAAGTACCCAGTAAACGGGAAACATATCATGTGTGTTAAATGACAGCACTGGAAAACTTTGAGAAGCAAATTAAAATTTAAAGTTACACTTGAAAGCCTACCCCAAATTCACTTTATTCACCATTTTGAGTTTTTCACCACTGTGTCTATGATGAAGTCTGTAGTTGTTTCCATACACCTTCCTTTGAAAGTCTACACTTTGCAAGGCTCTCCAACTGTTATGTATTGTGCATTACTATATATTGTGTTGCATTGTGCTTTAATACTGGACAGTTTAACTGCAGGTCTAGACACCTGCCAGCAGTGTAAGCTGTTAGTAGTCTCTGATGGGCAGTCAGGGGTATAGAGTAGAGAAAAATGGCTTCTTCCCAGTGGCCTGCATGCTAAAAATATCTGGAGTTGCCCCCCTTCAAAATAGATCACAGATGATTTTTCTTTTCCTGATACATGGCAAAAAGTTGTGCCGAAATGTCTGTCATCCGCGCTGAACTGTGTAATGTAGCTGACTAAGTCAGAGCAGATGAGCGCCAAGTACCTACCACTTGATAACAGATAAAGCCAGTTAATCCTTTACCAGTGGTTTGGATGGAGTGTTTCATTTTTAGATCAAAATCTGTGCTAATTAAATAATGTCTTGACTAGGATATCTGCACTGCAAAAGGTCTGATTTATTCAAGTGTATTGAGACAGGAAGTTTCCAGCTTGTTTCTGCCTTTTATTATTTCTGCTGAAATACAACATTTCACATATTATGTGGGTTTTTATTCATGCAAACAGCATTGCATTAGTGTTAAAGCAGACAGCCCTGTTGTAATGGAGACGCAAATCCCTGCCACACTGGGCAGATGTGCCAAACCAAACCAAGTCAAGTCAAGCCAGCCCATGAGTGTGGCAAAAATACTGGTCTGTAATGAGTCTCAGTTTTGGGTATAATTTGAGGACAAACGTTTATGTTCCCCGCTAGAGGATAAATCCTACTGACAGGTGATCTCCTGACGTATTCTAGCACCACCATGAGGCTGATATTTGTATGAAGTTATTGGATAGATTGCCATGATATTATGTTCATCTTTCCCTTCAGGATGAATTATAATAATTTTAGTGATCCTGACTTTTCATCGAGAACCATCAGGTCAAATTTTTAATTTGTCCATTACTTTGGTTTATGAGCAAATACCAGAAAAACTTTACTATCAGTCTTAGCCATGTTAGTGTTCTGACATTAGCCCACAAGGATTCATCAGTTCGACAGATTGAGGGTCGTCCCAGCTATTAATTTTCTCTTGATTGTACTCATCTTGGTGTCACATGAGAGATAATGATAAGGTCATATAGGAGTCGTGTGATTGTCATCTACAGGAATAAACTACAGTATGAATGGGTTAAAAAAAACTGCAGGATATCTGGACAGCAGTCATCAGTTCTGCCTGATTGCTACAAATCTGATTGGACAGACTCTCAGTTACTCTTGAATTCAACAGTATGTCAGTTTTTCTACTACTCACTTTCATTACATGTGCATATTTCCCTTAATTTTCCACTAAAGTGGAAGCTGTTGAAGAAGCAGGTTAAGTCGTCCCCTGCCTTACAATTATTTTATAATCTGAAGTTGTGTCAGTGCCTCAGCAACAGGGTTACACTGATACTGTTTTAAGACAGAAGTCTGATACAGATTCCTTTGGACTGAAACTGCCAATTGACAATATTTTGCACAATGATCAGTATGTTTAATTATGACAACAGCAAGTATTTATTGTTATTTCAGAGAACTGTATCCTGGTCAGGGTGCAAGAAGTATCTCCTCACTGTTTAAATTGCTCCTGAAACCTGACACCTCTTAGCCTTCACAAGTGCATCAATATTTGGTGTGCAGTCATTTAGTTATCTAGTGGGCTGGCTTAGACCCTTTGGCGGGCCAGTTCCGGCCCCTGGGCCATATGTGTGACATCCCTGATATATAGTCATTACAATTTAGAAGTAGTTTTTTATTTTTTTTTATACCTACAGTATATGCTAAATTCCAGAATCCATAATACTACATCAACACAAGAGGATAAGAGCACAAGAGTACATACTGTACATGAGAAGAAGATAGGCTGTGGACTGTAGACTCCATTTACTCCAGTGTCTTTAACAAATAATCCAGACAGTACTCTTTTCAGAGCCTTTCGTTGCATGTTTAAGTATAATGATAACAGCCTTATTCATATCATATGCAGATATCATGACTATTGCAGACCCACTGTGACTTGGTTATGAGTACCCTCTAGTGGTAAACAAAATCATACATGCAGATATAGTATGTTATTTTGGAGTTACAATACAGACCCGATTTTAGGAGAAGATATATATCAATGAGAACAATTTTTTCTTGAACCATAAAGGAGGATGTATGCTTTGCCATAGAAAGAACTATACCGCTAACATGCTGTTTTCATGATATATAGCATCACTGCTCATATGGGGACACAGTTACCCCTTAGAGTACTTAAAAAATTAAATTAAATTAAATTAAAAAACAAAAACTTATTTACAAAAATATCAGTCATGCATAATTCCTAAAATAATTACACTTTAAAAATTGAAATAACAAATGTAAATGTTAGTTTGATAAACCACATTTGACATTCAGTAATTCTACCTTCACACACAGTCATGTGCCGTCTTCTGGTCATGGGGGTACTTGACTAAAAATATACATCACTGAAATAAGTTTGAGACCTATTGATATATGGTATGCTGTATAGTGTACTGTATATGCAGTGCATATATAGAGTGGATGCAGGGATTATGTTAATTTGTAAGTCGGCCTGGAAGTTTGCACAGCCCTGGTTCCCTGGACAAAAATCCTATGGGATTTTATAAAATTGTTGAGAAAAGTTTGCTCAACAAGATAATCATACCACCTAAATACCATGTTTGTGATTTTTGAAGTGTTAATGCAGGTGAACAAACGTCGCCACCAAAACAAGGGTGTAAAGCCATGTTCGGCGTGATGACCTTCTGTAGCCTCATTTAGCCACTTGTTAGCAACCGCTTTTTTTTAAGACACATAAAAGCTTCAAAATTCATGAGTGATGAGGTAGACCTGCATGAACATTTGAATCTAAGTCTTCTATCTCTACTATTAGTCATTTGACTCAAAAAACTTTCATCCACATAAAATATTTCTTACATTCTTTCAGGATATCACAAAGGTTTAGTGAAAGAACATTCAGTTATGTGGACCTTATCTTCATAATCATAATATTCATAATAATATTCATAATATTTTCATAATAGTTTCCTCCACGACCCATCATATTTTCATAACATTTTCCTCCACAACCCATCATATTTTCATAATAGTTTCCTCCACGACCCATTCATCAAGCCATTCATTTCTTTTTATGGCTTTGACTCTCTACTCATGCCTTTATTTTAAATTTAGAGCACCAACAATGTTAGGGATTAACAAATAGCTCCGGTGTTCTCATAATGCAGAGGAAGTTTCTTTCCTCGCTACAGTTCATTATCTTCCAGTCTGTTTCTTTATGATCCAGAGCTCCGCAGTGCTGCAGCTGGGCAGGGCAGTGATGAAGGTAGGAACTCGTCACCCTATGTCCACTTAGCCACACCCAATGACCAGCCAGGAAACGCAGTCCAACCCACACCTACAGGAAACAATGGGAGCTATTGGTATGTACAATGAGGAAACAACTGTGTAATGTTGCTCATTTGCGTCTGTTATGTACAGGATGATGACATTTACACAATGTTGGCAGAATTTGTAGAAAGAGAAAGAAAAACTGATATTCTCAGTTAGGAGACTTTGCACATTGATTCAGGGTGATTACCCTGACTGCTAGTCTGGTAGTCACACAATTTAAATAGCTGAGATGTGTTGCTTTTGTAGCCATTGAGTGGTCAAGTTAAATAAACACATTTCAAATTTGTTGAGTCAGTGGATATTAGATTTTATTCCAATGTAACTTCCAGTGATGAGAGCTTTTCAGATATTTTTGCCATTATGTAGTTCTTTTCTCCCAGTGAAAGATATTGTAGTCCTCAGAAATTCCTGATACCTCCGACCCGAATTATATCTGGCTAATGTGAATGTTTTTTCCTGACTCTGAAGCTCTGGAAGTTTATACAAGAAGCACATATTTCATTAGATAATGCCTCATTTGCATATTTAAACATAAAATTTCAGAAAACTTGTATTATCATAATGTAAATGCTCAACTGGGGACGTTTAATGGTAATATCTAGTTAAAACTTTCATTTTAGTGTCTTTTTTTTTGTCTACAAGTGAATGAACTTTTACAAAACATATCTTTTAAAGCTGTTTTCTCAAAATGATTTTTTACTCATACTCTGAGCCAAAAATCTTTACTTAGCACTTGCATACGACAAACTTTCCAGTTTTAGTCACATTCTGATGGTTTTTACAGAGGGGTTTGTTCATATATCAGACATAGCCTGATTTATGGAACCTTTACGTGACATTTTTTTTTATGGCTTGTTTTTTTCTAAATTTATGTAGTGATAAAAAGAGATATCCAAAATTTTAGAATCTTTTGACTCCATGATAACGGATTAGATTTTTGTTTTGGAAATGTATGCAAAAACAGATATCAGATAATGCACCATAACAACACATCAAATTTTAGAAAACTTGTAAATAAAAAACAATTGTCTTAATGTAATAAATCAATTGGGGAAGTTTCATGGTGGTATCTATTAGTTTAAAAGTTTTACCATATTCACCTAACGTGACTCCCCTTGAATTTTTGTATAGATTAAACAAATGGATATGATGTGTTTGTGAGCTGGATTTTATTACCTCTGAACAGACCCAGGCTATCTGGTTCCCCTTGATTCCAGTGTTTCTGCTAAGCTAAGCTAAGCTAACTGACTGCTCTCAGAAAGAAAGCAAATTTCTCAAAATGTCCATTAATGTGACGCTTGCAGTGACATCACTTGCCCATGAATGCACACAAACTTTGCAGAAAAACACCAGACCTGATCAGAGGTTGCATGCGCTCTTATCGTCTCTCTGTCAAACAGAATGTTCCTTGCTTCTGGCAGGCTGGCAAGGGTGTACGGATATATGATACGTCCGTTAGTGGAGCTCACCACCGGCAGCATTCTACAGTGCAGCATGGCCTCTTCCCATGTCTTCTTCTCCCGGACCAAAATCATCCTGTCATCCATGCACAGGAAAGGGTGAAGTTTTGCGCAGTTATCACTCTCCCATTTTGAGCATGACTGATACATCAAAGTACAGTGTTGACCATTGTCTGGTTCATCTACAAGAACAAGGAGAGAGAGAAAAACCAGTTACATGGACATGACAGCAGTAACTCTACAAAACTAGCATACTCATATTTGCTAATTCGCAGTAAACAGAGTGCAGCTGAGGCTGATAGCAGAAGCTTTGGTCATAAAACTGTTAGAACAAATAGAACATGTTATGCTGTGAGTTAATGTTTGACCTGCTAATTTACCTAAGAGAGGAGTTCAGGGATCACCAAAGCTATTACATCCTGTGGGAAACATGCAAGTCAATCCAATAATTGAGATATTTTTAGTCAAAACTACAAGTGTGAACCTCATGATGGCACTAGAGGAAAAGCAGGGGATCACCAGAGTCATAGGGGTTCATCTTCTGGGAACCATGAATGTCTGTACAAAATATTGATGTAATATATCTAATAGATGTTGAGATATTGCAATGGATAAGTGAAAATGTATTTGCTAAATAACTGTTGAAAGCACTAGAGGAGTCAGAGGACCACCAAGGTCATTATGAATCATTAAGTTACCATGTCTGTGCCAACTACCAAGGCAATGCACTAAATATTTGTGGATACCATTTCACTAATAAAATAAAAATATCAACCATGGTGGCCCTAGAGGAGCCAGGGAAACCTCACATTTATCCTCGGGGGACCATGATAGTATGTTCCAAAATTCAATCGGACACATAGTTAAGATATTTCAGTGTTGACCAAAGTGGTGCAATGACCAACTGACAAACCAACATGTCATCCATATGCAGCTGTGACTAAGTTAGTCCTGCAATAAAATTTGATTGCGTCAATACTAGATGAGGCAAAAATTAACAGTGTTCTTTCATTATTGTCATTAAATCACATTTGAATCCCTCAAATTGTGAGTACACTTGGGAGTATATTAAAAGTAGTAAGTGTACACTGAAACTGGACTTGAAAACAGCTTTAAGTACTCATTTTCCTTGGAATCCTGCTCACCATGATCCCAGATGAAGAACTCGGCTTTCTCGTATCCTCTCGACCATCTCCACCAACCGGAACTGTAATACAAACCAATCCAGCCTCCGTACAAGGCAAGCTTGTCAGCCTCCTCTTGGCTTCTGATGGTGACCAAGTCACTATAGTGTGCTCTGCAGTAGTCCCGAGCACTAGACCAGGTAAGTGGTTGAGAGATGTAGACAATCTGCGAAATGTTTATGGGACTATTCGCTGCACACAAAGGAGCAGAGAGGTCCAAGAAGACGAGGAGGATGATCAGAAAGCTTGGGATGTTTCTCTTCATGTTGTCGTCAAAAAGGCTTCAAAGTAGAGAGTAAGTTACTTGTCAGGTATTACAGCACAATACAGTATTTACATGTCTGTTACTTTAGGTACAAAACACAAATTATGCAGCGAGCTATCGAACCATCCATACATTCATTCATATAGTTCCACTGAGCAAGATGTCTGGCGACTGTCAGCCACAGTCAATCAAACTATATTGAAGGTTTAAATTGCACAGAAATTTTGTGAGTAATCCTAAGAGAATGGAGCTATGACAGCAGCAGGTGCCAAGTCAAACACAGAGCATAGATCTTCTGCTAAGCAATAGCTGAGGATGAACTGTGTGCTATTAGAGATGGAATCCCTCTCATTATATTTGTCCATGAACATACATTTCTCAGTATCCTTTATTAGCACAGGCCAAGATGAAATGCTGGTAAGGTTCACAACCAACAACCAAGTCTGATTCTATTCTAACACTCACCATGAGTGATGGCACCAACGATGGGAGCTCAGCGTGGTCGATATCTTGAAAAGAGAAGGGTTGCTCCTTATTCAGAGATAGAGCTGATAAAAGGCTGTGTATCATGAGAGACCTTTGCTAAAAAGTTCTCCCCAGGTCACACATCACAGCGCTGATGCACCTGATTTCCGCCTGAACTGACCAATCAGAGCACCGCAAGAAAACGACTTGGATCCCAACAGTCTAAGTCGTTCACTTGGGCATCTACTACACGCACAAATTAAATCTTTGATCGTGTTTATCCTCAGCAGTCAAATATCTTCATTGATGCAAAGCAGAGCGAGACCAGGGAGTGTTCTTGTGATCACAAACAAATATAAGCATCTTACTGAATTTGCCTTTTACATTTACCTGGTGATTTGCACATTGTTTTGCAAGAAGCATAAACCCAGACTGACATGCTGAGATTTGATTAAATTAATTGGTCAAAATAACAAATAGTTTTATGACACATGACCATGGTTAGTACCATTTTGGCGGTTAGGTTAAAAGGGGAAGGCTGACTGATTAACACACCACAGAGACCCTCTGCCAGGGTTCTGGTGTTTAGCGTATTGATAGAGCGGATGTCTCTCAGTGGATGACCCCCACTACATGGATGGAAGGAAAAGCATCATTAGAAATTGGTCTTGTTATCAGGGTTGCAAGTTGAGGCTGAGCAACAGTGATCTGGATCAGAACTGTCAGAAGGCACTACTGGGATTTGAACCCAGTATCTCCTGTTTACTAGACAGGCGCTTTGACCAACTAAGCCACAGTGCCTACAGAATTTACAGTTAAAAGCTATAACTTTGCTGAGACTTCTGGGATCAAGTAGTAGTAGAAAGTAGTAGTAAAAACAGTCTAAGGTGTATCAGACTGTTAGCGTTATAATTGTGAGCATGCTGACATGACATGACAATAGCACTTAGCTCAAAGCCTCACATACTGGTAGGTCTAGAAATGAAATACTGGCAGCATTTCAATTCAATTCAGTTCAATTCAATTCAGAACACGTTATTTGTCCCAGAGGAGCAATTCCAGGCCCTGAAGTAGACTGACTGCAGCAACAACAGCAACTTTAGGGCTGTTCATGTTTTATCAAAGCACAAACCCCCTTGGACGGTTCAGAAATAAAGTCATAATGTTCCTGGGTGAGCTCAGTCATCCAGCCTTCAGGTTAAAAGTGCTGACTGATCAACACACAACAGAGACAATTTTATCAGGGTTCGAGTGGTTAATAAATTGATGGACCCAAAATAGACTATAAGAAGAAAATTATTTAGTAATATATGTGACCTCGAGTTGGCCTGAGCCATAAGCAGCCTACTCTGTGGTGCGCACAAGTCAAAGTAAGTTCTTCCGCAAGTAGTCTGGTAGATGCCCTTGACAACATGGACAGAAAAGCAGCTGGCAGAGGTCAAAACTTGATGTGCTTGCATTAAGCACAAAGGTACTGCTGGGATTTGAACCCAGGATCTCCTGTTTACTAGACAGGTGCTTTGACCAACTAAACCACAGCACCTGGACAGCAACTGCACCTGTAATCTATTACTTTGACGACTTCTAAATATCAAAAAGTCGAAGCTGATCTGCATGTTAGTGCTGTCATTGTGAGCATGCTGACATTACCATTTAGCTCAAAGCTTCACAGAGTCTTGTTCTAATGCAGGTAACATTAAGGCCACAGATACTGGTCGGTTCAGGAAAGAAATACTTTGGATTGACAAATCCAGGTCCTGAAGCAGATGACTGAAGGAACAACAGAAACTTCAAGGTTGATTATGTTTTATCAATGCAAAAAATCCTTGGATGGTTCATAAATAAAGTCATAAGCTCCTGGGTGCACTTGAACCTCCAGTCTTAAAACTCAAGGTGCTGACCAATCACCGAAACACAGAGGCCTTTCTACCAGGGTTCAAGTGGTTAACAAATGGATGAACCCAAATTAGACTCTAAGAACAAAAGTGTTGCTTCATAGGTGTGTTTTTCTGATGCCTTAAATTACCTTATCTCTTGTGGTCTTCAGCAGCTCATGTACATGAAGTGGACAGTACTTCTACTGCAAGTAGGTTGGTGGGTGTAAAGCAGGCAGCAAAGATCAGAAACTGGTCTCACATATTGAAGACCAACAGCAGTAGTTACAACGGGAAATGTCAGAAGGCACTGCTGGGATTTGAACCCAGGATCTCCTGTTTACGAGACAGGCGCTTTGACCAACTAAGCCACAGTGCCTCAGCTAAAAGAGATTTCTATGAAGACTTCTAAATATCAAACAGTCTAAGCTGAAGCAGCATGTTAGCATTGTCACTGGCTATGTATACATGCACACTATATTCCACTATTATTCCGAATATGACAATGAACTTTATGCAGGTTACGTATATGATATGTCTCATTTGGGGTTTTCCGAATTAGGCCTTTTTTTTTTTTTTTTTTACGAAATTGGCCTTTTCCAATTAAGGTGTGGAATATGCCAGTATTTTAATGGCATTATTTGGACATGTGTACAGAACAATGAAAATATGTCTCAACTCGGCTAATTACCGCCATTTGTGACACATAGCCTCTGTTTGCTGTTGGCTCTGCACGTTGTCATGATATATCGTACACAAACCAACCTGACAATATACAAAGCTGGTGTAGAAATGCATGTCCAATAGAAAAGCCCACAGTTCTGGTCTGACAGAAATATACCTACTTTTAGGCATTATGAAAGACTTGGATTTCAACAGGTTTTTGAATGTGCCCAAATATTGCAACACTGTACGACTACTGTAACAATTTCATTATACAAAAGTCCATGACTTTTCCAGAGCGTTAAATGATTTTTACTAATTCCATGACTTTTCCAAGTTTTCCATGACGCTGTCAATATTAGAAGTGCAAAGTCATCCAGTGGCCGGATTGGAACTTTTGCCAGGCTGGTGTTGGTTTGTGGGCTGTAAGTTGGACACCCCTGGTAGGTAACACAAAGACCGCAGATACTGGATTCAGTCAATATTTACTACGAAATATTTCTGGCATTTTCAGCAAATCCAGGCCCTGAAGCAGTAAGACAGCAGGAACGACTGTGACTTTCCAGTTTCCCAGCTTTATCAAAGCACAAAACAAATCTTTGGACAGTGCAGAAATAAAGTGAAGTGAGCTCGACCTGCCAACCTTTAGGTTAAAAGCTGAAGGTGCTGACCGATCAACACACCAGAGATCTTTCTGCTATGGTTCAATATGTTAATAAATGAATGTTTAATGGGTGACAGCAAATCAAATTAACTTTAACTGCAAGTGGTCTGAAGGATGTAAAGCTGACCAACTAAGCCACGATACCTGCACATAGCTGATGTGTAAAAAAAAAAAAAAAAATGGCTTGAGAAATTATTTATCTGTTGAGATGTCAGCTCAGAAGTGGAAGAATAAAGTTTTGCTGATGGAGGTGGTATATCGGGTGCATTTTAAAAATACTTTTTTGGAAAATCAAGTGTTTGCAAGTACTAATCATTTTAGATTTGACTTGAAAACATTAATTCTGAAAATGTTAAATACTGCGAATCATATTTTCCCCCTTATGACTTAACTGCGTCAAAAACATTTATTCATTAATTCAGTCCTTTACTATCTCTAACTGCTTATCCTCTTAAGGTTCAAGGGGTGGGGGCTGGAGCTGATCCCAGCTGACACTGTGCAAGAGGCAGGTACACTCTGGACAGGTCGCTAGATTATCATAGGACCAAAGAAACCCCCAAACAAAACAACATTTAAAAAACAGCTCATCTTTATATTGCTGTTGTGATGCCTTAGCATTGGGTGTTTTTGCAAAACTACAGCTAATTTTTGCTTCATCTCTATAAACAAGAAATCATAAATGCATTGTGTTAAAATGGTGGCTTTCACATTTATTACACAGTAATACCACTTTATTTCAGCATCACTTTTTTTAAGACGCATACAAGCTGATGATGGTAATGAACTGCAAATGTTACACAAAGTAGTTGCTATTCATAGCAAAAACTCAGGTATCTAATCTATTTGCTCATCAACTGTCCAATTTAAGTCCAGCCCATGCTAGTGGCTGATTGCCACTGCGCAAGTAGTCCCGCTCCATTTCCCCTCTCCAGCGCATGTTGCTGAATTCTCTGCTAAACCCCCTATACTCATTCCTAGTGAAGCCACAGCAGGTCTGGCCCGTATGCACTGCAGCAGGTAGCATGTTGTCATAGTTTTAGGAAGTGATGGACACCATATTGTTAGGACTCAGAATCTCAATCCAGTAACCATCAGGGTCCTGAATGAAGGCCAAGCCTTTCATTTTACCTGAGAAGAAAATAAGAGAGTGAAAGAGAAAGAATTGTTAACAGTATATGAATAAAGATAAAAACTTTAGACCATAAGTGTGTTCTAATCATGGTGCACTAATCATATGACTGAGGAAAAATGTATTTTATATGTACATACAAGCACCGAGCAGACACCTTCTGTTATGTGATGATGGAAATGTATTGTCATACTATACATAAAAATAATCTTTTGTCACTTACATAAAAAAAGGTGCAGAAGTACAAATACTTATGACTATCTGTTAGTTTGGGGTTAACAGACATCTGCAAGCAGCTAATGCCTTGCTTTAATACTCTTGGGCTGAAGTAGATGACACTGAAGCTGAGCAGTGTAGAAATGAACAACAGTCTTGGTAGATTTATTATAACATTAAACATTACCTCATTACTATTATATTTAAGCACTTACTGCCCATTTCCCCACTTTTAATTAGCAGTGACAATACAAATCATCTTTTAGAAATTGTATAGCAGAGAATTTGAATCATGGTTTTTCTTTCTTGAATAGACTGTTTCAACCCCAATTTCATTTTTAATTAGTTTCCATTTTGAGTGTAAAGCCAGGTAAAAAAGGGAGGTGGAGAAGGAAACGTGAAAAGGTGAAAGAAAATATATTTTAAAAAGGCTTTTGAGCCTGTTAAGTTTTATCTGTTTAACCTGCCTGAGACCCTCATGTTTGCAAAGACTTCACATCCTACCATCATCTGGCTTCTTGACAAATGTGACTCCTTGTTCTTCAAACAGTTTGCAGGCTACATAGACATCAGGTACTGCAATTCCAATGTGTCCTGTCAAATGCCAGGCAGACAAACAGGGACTCTTCAAAATAGTTTACACAGGTGCACACAGTTTGCTCTAGAGAGCTGATACATACACATACGCGCATGCAGGCATTTTCAAACAGTAGCAAACAAGGAGAAATATATTCTTAAAAATGTGATGCATGACAATTAAAAGCAAAAATATGCATTAGGAAGGAATAAATGATGAATGAATTTTTGAAACACTGTTCCTTGTATGCCTTTAAACATGATTTTCTTTTGAGAAAAAGTCTTGAACTTGTAGATCACTTCTTCAAAGATGACTTTTACATTTTTAGATTAATTATTTTGGTCTTTTCTATTTGTTTGTGAAACAGGGGAGTGATCTTACCAAAGCCACGTGGATCTGAGTTTCCATTGTGATAAGACTGGCTCTCATCAGATTCAGAGCCCCAGTTACTGAAAGACAGGAGAAGAAATACAAGAGGTAAGAGAGGAAATGAAGAGAAGAAAAGAGGAAAGACAGAAAGGTATATATTGTAGACCCTACTGTGTCAGCTCAATGGTGGCTCTTCTGGAAAAGGTCCAAGCCGTCTTTTCATTCACATCTACAGGAATTTCCTTCTTGTCCTCGTAGCCCAAGAAGAAGAGAGAGAACCGCATGGAGGGGAAGTCAAACTTTTGCAGGAGCCTGGAAGATTTCGCACACAAGAGAGAAAACCCCACTCTAGTCATAAAGTCCAGTTTATGTATTGGAGACATTCTCAACAACACATAGAGCCAAAAAAACTCGCTACAATAGTGTTTAAGGTTCATTGTGTCACTTTTTGAGCATTATTTGTTTCAAACAGAAATTA
The DNA here is from genome assembly GCA_026686955.1 of Epinephelus cyanopodus. Taxonomy (NCBI): domain Eukaryota; kingdom Metazoa; phylum Chordata; class Actinopteri; order Perciformes; family Serranidae; genus Epinephelus; species Epinephelus cyanopodus. The sequence goes on from CM048914.1 coordinate 12,744,448, forward strand.
AGATTCACGTAACTGAAGCCCACAATAATACTCACGTCATGCCGAGGATTCTTGTGTAAAAATCCAAGGATTTTACTGGATCTTTGACCCGCAGCATAGTCTGCTGCATCATGAAATCCTAAGACACAGAAACACAATTAACACCTGAAGTCAAGTGATCAGCAGCACCATAAATCAATTAAGATATTTTCTGATAACATTTTTTCCTTCTCGATACCGATTCCAATACATGAACTTAAGTATCAGCCACCAGTTCCGGGGTGGGGGGTGCGGCACAGAATAAGTTTATAACTCAAGACAGCTCACTTTCAACAGGTCAGATAGTAATATTTATGTGGATGATGATGAAGAGGAGGAGGATGTGGACCCCACACAGAATGATGAGGACAGAGGAGGGGGACAGAATTGGGGGACTGAGTTGTTGGGGACAGAGTTGTCTCGTCTTTAAGCCAGCATTGGAGTAAGTTACAGAACCGAAGCAATGTCTGTATAAACAAAACTTCCAGCAGGACAGGGTTATAAGTGGCACGAGTGTAATGTTTTAACAATGTGTTATGTGCGCAACCCACCGTGGGAGATTCAAAAAATTGTTGGAAGCAGTTAGCAGCTAACTCAGAGAAAAAGAACAGAGGGTGAAAATGTCCACAAATTGGGAAAACAATGGTGTTCAGGAGCTCCTTAGTTTCCAAGCAGAGAACAGGGACAGTGAATGATTTTTATTGCCATGTTAATGCCATTGTTATTGTTTATAAAGTGCTGTCAATGAATATGTTACGTCACACCCGTCACACCTCTTTTGATTCTGCAATGCCAGCATGCTGTCTAAAAATCACACACTGAAGCAGCATGAAACCTGCATTGTTGTAAAAATGCAAAGGCGGCATGAAGAAGAGACCTTTCAGGAGTCCTAGCGCGATTTTTGGGTAAGAAGGAGTATTGCTGTATGGAATGGCTCTGGTTAAACCCTCAGTGAAATATGGAGATATACATACAGAGAATGAATGTCATTGAATCTTCTTTCAGCAGCAAAGAACAAGACCTGATTTCTAGGAAAAAATGCTATTAAAAAAAAAAAAAAAGACATAAATAAAAATAAACTGACGATACATATGAACATTAATGCTTTGAAGATTAGTGATGTAAGGTACAGGGATAGTTAAAGTTGTGCCTTCACAACACATTTGCTGTCATCGGTTGGCTGTGCCTGAATCCCAGCAGAGGAAAATTTGTATACTGGCACTCACTCGTGAAAAGGAATTTCAGCCAAACTACACCTCTGTGCAACCAAGCACAAATGAATGGTCACCACATCTGTGTGAGCTAAGCATCAGTCAGTGTTACCACTGTGGCGTGCTTGGATGAGTTACATTTACTTCCTTGTTTTCTATGCAAAACATGCCATGATAGTCTTCTGTTGTTCTTAAATGTAGGCTAAACTGCACCAGGGCCCACTTCACCAAAGGGATTTGCAAGTACCATCTCTATGCATAAGCAAATGGGGACAGCATTGCGTTTCACAAAGGATTACTGCTTGTAAATCACAGGTAAATTTTAGAGTCCAGCAGGGATCTCTCAGGTCCATGGATGGGTCAGAAGTATAATGTGAATTTCAACAAGTGAAATGTGTTAAAACTAACATGAGAAGAAATTATCTCAGAAACCCCAGCTTGCATTTTGCAAATTTAACGAAACAGGCCCCTGGTTTCCACCACAATCCTGATATTTTTTTGTTATAGGAGTGTTGGCGAACCAGACCACTACTCTGTGTGTGTTTCACAGCCATGCGTTATCTCTGTGGTTAGCCACTGTTCACCCTTCCTGTGCCCTTCCTCCTACCGTGTCAAATTTAACAGTTTTAACAACACATCCATAGAAACTCCCCAAACACAGCAGCAGCATAATCCATTTCTACACTACATCGATATGTTCCAGCCAGCAGCCTTTTCACCGAAACACTAAATTCATTACTTCTGGTGGAGCTTATAAACTCAAAGAAGGTTGGCAGGATGAAACAGAAGCAGTGCATTTTGCCATATTATGGAAATCTGATTATGTGGAAAACTGTTTTCAAACAAACAGCAGAGAAGTGGATCATGATGCAAGAGGTCTGAAAACTTTCTCTGGATGTTTATCCAGTACTGGAAAGTTGTTTTTATTTTTAAGGTCAAATTCTAGCAAATGTGAACTTTGATCTGTTATTAAACTTGAAACATTCTTGAACGTCTTTAGCATAGCATTTAAAGGGATAGTTCAGATTTTTTTGAAGTGGGGTTGCATGATGTACTACTTAACCATAGACAACATGTTACATACAGTCAGTGTCAGTCAGCACGCTCCCAATTTGAAGAAGCAGGCTGAAGGCTGATATGGAAGCTAAGCAAACTACTGCTGCGAGGAGGTCAGCAACAAAACATGTTTTAGCCACGTAAAAATTGTGGCACGTAAAAATGACAAACAAACAAAAAAAAATCTGTATTTGAATTAAGTGCTTTCTTCAAAGCCAGACTCCACTGAGAAAACCAGTAATTTAACATTGCTGAAAACAGGAGCTGCTGGTCTAGCCCTGCCTCAAAAATGTTTGTGTTATTGTGTGACTTTGGCATTTAAAAAGGATACACTTAAGTCACACGGTAGCACAAACTAAGTCTGGTGACTATGGCGAGATCATGGAAGGGGAACTGATGCTGTCAACAGCTTCCTTGTTGGAATAGGCTGTTTGACAGAAAGGTAATGCAGTGAAAATACTCTCAATATAGCATACACTTAAAATGATAGTGATGGTTTTAGGTGGGACTTTTTTATAGGTAGCTGAAAAAAGTTTCGCTGCTGACCCCCATTCAAAGCAGTACATTGCAGTGTTGCACGGTATACTGGTACCAACATTAGACCGCGGTACTAAAACACCACAGACAGTACATATGATACCATAATGTTGGAGTACCGTAATGCCTTGGTACCTCACGGTACCACTACTGTGGGGTAAGTTCAAAGTCAGATCGCAAGTGGGTGAGTGTCCATGCGCCATCCAATAACCACCTGGCCACCTGGCACTCAATATCCTGCTGCAGTGGTTTGTTTTCCAGTGACATTTCAGGTGTCAGCTGAGCTGTTGGGTGTTTTTAAGCAGTGAAAGTTATTATTGATTTCTTTTTACTTGTAGGCTAGATTTGTTTATGTATGGTACAGTGATTTATCATCCACAGAGCTCTACGTGCAAGCATTTTACTCGCATTTGCGACTAAAAATAGTTTTATGCGCGCAAAAGAAATCATTCAGGAGCAGTACAGATTTTACAGAAACAAAAGGCGAATCCTGCTGGTTGTGGATTGAACGGTGCAGACGGTCCCAGACAGGAGTACGGCGGAGCACAATGGCCACCGCAAGATTATAGCTTACAGGCGCCCGAGAAGCCCTGCTCCAGGTCCAATAATTTCCTCTTCGTTGATGTCATGACTGCCCAGTAGTACCTGAACAGCCGAGCCGTGGCGGCACACAGGTATGTGACGTGTCAGAGGAGAAACGAGCCGTTCACATTTCTCTCTTTGTGGCAGGTAACAGCCCACAAACCTCACCGCACTTAAGGGACTGTTCTTTACTTATCAGAGGAGGAGGGGGGTGGTTGGTTGATTTTTACTTTATTCATTTATTTTATTTTGATCCCCCCTATGTCAATCACTTATTGATGCTGTTTTTGAAGTATGCATAAGTCAATAAGTAATTTATTCCATTGAAATATCATTGATGTATTATAGAAAAGTGATTTGTCTTTTTATAAATGACAAAAGGCACATCTGCCTCATTGTCACTGTGGTATCGTGATACTACTCAGAACCCTGATACTTTCACTGATATCGTACCGTGGGTCCCAATTTTGGAACCGTGACAACACAAGTACATTGCTTAGCTCCCATTACACTTTAGCCTGCTTCTCATAACTTAGGGTGTGCCGACTTACATCTACCATGTGTCATACCATGACTATGGATGAGTATTCCACACAACCCCACTTGAAAAAAAAAATCCACACTTTCCCTTTCATAGAAGTGAAATTATTTAAAGAAACTGCTACAAATTAACCTTTTTTTTTTACTTTTCTGATCAATGGCCTGACCTTCCCTGGCAAGTATAGACTGATTATATTACTGGGTATTAACTGTATACAATGTATTCTATCCAAATTAACAGAATAAGCTGCGTGCAGCACAGTTAGGGGGAGTTGAATTGCTGGCAGTGAGGACAATAAGATCTATTGTCCAAAAAGTTTCTAATGTTCAACTTGGGGCTGCTTTTGTCAGCCAGGTGGTCAGGATGTCTCCAGCAGCTTGTTCTTGCAACACTGCCCACGTTAGCCATTCCCAGTCCCGCCTGCTTTCCGCCACAGCACGCGAGGTGTTTCTGGTCCCGGCCGCGCCTACCTATCAACTTTTCTTTAAAATCTAACTTGTATGCAAACTGTGATAAATGACATGTCACCTTTTCCACAAAGTTTGTATTGAGTTTCTTTACACACGAAAAGTTCGCCGTGAGTTGACGTTAGCTAGCTTACAAGTGCATGTAAAACCACCACACATTGGCATTTGTTAAGGTTATTTCAAGTATGTATGTCATTTCTTTACTCGCCATAAACATTGTTAAACATGTCTGATTGAACCTAACGACTTGTCACCGGGTGGTCAGCGCACATTTTGTGAAGAGCCGTCGCTGTCCGATAATGGACGCAACGCTCAAAGCTGGTTAACCTGTCTGGGAGTCGTTGGCCTGTCGGGTTGGCTAGGTATGACACTGTCTGGTAGAAGTTTTGTTCAACTTCGAGAGCGACAGTAAACATCTTACCTTAGTAATAGGGTCTCCATCTTTACAAGCTGCTGCCGCTGCATCGTCTGACAGACCTTTGTCGCTCATTTTTGCTGACTGACTGTACGAAGCAGGACCGCAGCTCGGCGGGGCGGACTGACAGGGAGGGAGTGAGGCACAGCTGAGGGAATTTCAACTGAAGCAACTTCCGGTTAACTTACAGCTTTCAAAATACAATTTACTCTGACGAATCTGGATGTAGCGCTTATGGGACTATGGTGAGGGGTTGACACAAAAAACAACCAAACAACCAAACAAAAAAAAACAACAACTTTTCCCTTTGCCCCCTTCATAGATAAGACTGATTAATTAGTACAAATAGAGTAGCATATACAATCAAGTTATACGCTATTAATACAGCTATTAATTCCTGGATTCCATTAAATCCAGCCATTATGATTAATTTAAAAAAAAAGGACAGTTAAATAAATATACCAAGGGTGATCATAGTAACAATTATACTAATCTATAAAAACGTAAAAACTGAAGGATTTATTCAGTCTGCCACCGTGAGAAGGTTTAACCATCAGCAGTAAATTGTTCCTACTGTTGTGACTGGTCAAAGTCTGTTATAATAAAGCTGATACATTTCCAACATCATTAAGATGCATCATAAAATTCTGTGAAAGGAACATTGTGGGATTAATGTAAGAAATAAAAATGTGCAATGGAGAGTGAGTCTGACAAGACAAATATTTTCACACCTTATCGGTTTGGTCTTATTTTCAGGTCAAAATACAACATCCACCCTCAAACAGTTAAGCAGTTAGGTAGGACTTAAATCTCATCTCTTGAGCTTTCAAGGACCACCAGCATTTTGTCACATTGCCTCCACTTCCTCCTGTTTTCAGATCATGTTTTTCAATGGTATCCATTTTGGAGAGTCTTATCAAAAAGCTTGTTTCAGAGGTGCTACTGTGCTGTAGATAGCCCACCTACAGGTGGCTTTTAGAGTAGCCTATTTGTGACATTTCAACAGCTTATTTGTTGAGATTCAACAATTCAACTGTTTTACTTTATTTTATAGATGTTTAAATATCTATACAGTATATGACAATCTATGATGAACATATCTACATGTTCTCAGAGTAACTTTGTTGAGTTTGAGCTATTAACTCAGCATGTGCAGCATAGGCCACTGTGGCATAGGTGTTGAATGTCAACTAATAAGCTGTTGAAATGTTACAAATACTTTAATACCCTGAATGTCAGCTCCTCCCCTCAGGGAGACTTTACAGAGTCCCTCTAAGCAGACACAACCAGTTCAACAGCTCCTTTATCCCCCTGTCCAGTGATGCCCTCAACACCACCTAGGCTGGAATGTGTCTATGCCTGCCTGCCTTTCTGTTCGTTGTAATATGTGTGCATTCTTCATGATGATGGATGGACATATTTGTTGCTTAACTGCTGTATTTTACTGTGTTAGATGTATTTATAGTTGTTTTCACACTGCAGACACTGTTAAGTCCAAGACAAATTCCCCTCCAGTACATTAAAGTCTACCCTATCCTATCTACTTACAAAGTATCTGCAGGTGGACTATCCATATTTTCATCATCATATTTTATTAGCCACATAACTGATGTTGTGTCTGCACTCAGGACAATGTTACCCTCACCTTCTCCCTGCATCTGTACTTTGACTCTGCGCACTTGAAGAACTAGTCAACACATCTACACATGCCAATTATTTTATTTTGAAAACACAAACAGGAAGTGTCCATTTTTATCTATTGACTAGATAAGGCTCCGTATTATGTAACTAAGGAAGCTTGCTGTAGAATGTAGAATACATAATGCACCATTAGTTGTCTTGCATATTACCCTACATATGTAGCGTTACCAGTTTAATAGGTAAATCCTGCACAATTTAATGCACCACAATAAACAACACTGTATTAGCTCATTTCCTTGCGACGCTCATTATGTTTAATTCAGTATAATACAAAAAAGTGTTATACTTTTGGAATAATGTTAATACTGTTTATTAAGAAGTGTATACAATTCTAATCCATTATCTCATTAACATTGTAAATAGCCTTAGCCTTAATTTGGTAAGTGCAATACTGACATTGTCCTCAACATATTAGTCCAGCACAAATAATCAATGACCAGCTCAGCGGGGCATGAATTCCCTAGTTTCACATCAGTCATCTTTATCCAGGATCAAAAAACAACACGGAGTAGTTTGCCATGGAAATATCTTTATTATAGACAAGTTGGAGACCTCTTTTAACAGGAGAGTAGTGACAGAAGACTACATTACTGATTATTAACCATATACAGTTCTTCACAGCTTTATGGCATGTTGTTCTGGTGGTGCTGAGGAATTAGTATTATTAAGCTGTTAATCATGAGCCAAGTACTGTAACCAGTCATACAGAGAGAGGGGGACTGATAAAGCTGTGAGAATAACACCCCAAATACAAGCCTGAGTACCTGCAGAGTTCCTGAGACAGTCTGGCTACAAGAGAGGGGGACTGTTGGCAGGCAGAGAACACTTTTCCCAGACAGCAGTAGATGGTATGCTGCTCAGGATTTTCTTTCAGTGTTTCGTTAACGATGTTTTTCCAGATTTCAAAGGGCGCAAACCTACTCAAAGTGCTGAAGCTTAAACAAAAACGAACTTAATTGGATTTTTCCTTAATGGTGTTAAGTAGGTACTTATAAAAAATAGCAAAATAGCAATTCTGAAAGGATAGGAAATAATTAATGCTTGCCTAGTCCCTGGTGGTACTTCCCATTCTTTACAAACCACTGCTGGACAGTGAGTGCTCTTTTAGCATGGCCTTTAGAGAAGAGTAAGCCATGTAGGAGAGAATCAGCATGACAACCATCTCCTCTTATAACAGAATTCTGAGTAAACAGTTTCTCTCACCTCCTCTTTCTTCATGATGCATGATAACAATAATAACATAGGATAAAAAAAAAGAAAAACAACAAAACAAAACAGACACCCCCCCAAAAAAAGTTAATTTCTAAATCCCACAGTCCAGTCACCTCCAAACCCTCATTACCCGACACACTCAAGACATGACAGGAAAAAGAAATAATGAGACAAAGTAGGAAAGCCCTTTTCTACTATGATGTTCATCCTGGTGATCCAGCCTACAGGTGTTTAGTAGCTACGTCCGAACAGGGTGTAGAACTGTGCGGGCTCCTTGCCGCTGACACACATCTGACCCCGGCTGCAGCGTCTTCAGGGGGGAGAAGGGGATACAGAGGCTCTTGGCTCCCATGGACGGAGCTCCAGGCTCCAGGTCCTGGTCCCTACAGGAAAAAAAAGGACAGAAATGTTTTTTACTGATTGAAATTAACACATGCAAAGAAAATGAGGTAAAAATATTTAAAATTTTGCATTTTCCCAAAACCTGATGTAAAAGGCACAAATTATGGCACTGCTTAACAAATAGCCCTGGCTGAAAATGCTAAATATGTGCAGTGTATATTTGATGTATACGTGTTGGACGTACTTGGCAGTGGTTTTCTTGATCCAGTCCTCACACTCAATTTCTCCACAGAACGGGATCTGGACAATCTATCAAGCAAGATAAATGTATTATCAATGAACCACTCAGGTGAGGCAGGCAATGAAATGTTTTGTGCCGCATGTGGTTTGTGACACTCACCTTGCCCTGGTCCAACTCTTTCTGGAACTGTTCCATTGTGTCTACAGCCACCATGTTACTCTTCAGGTCATCTGACGCTCTGACAAACACACACATAACACACTTCAGTCAATCTTCTTGTATATTCTCATTTGTGGCTGGATCTGTCACACTCTGTGTATGTCATTGCTGATGCCCTCAGCTGGTTGGGAAACAGGATTATTTTAAACCTGTAACAATTGCCTTTTTTGTCAACACTGATGCACATGGTGTAAAAATTAAAATCATCTGAGTGAGATTTAGAGCAGGTGTGACAGATAACTGTGTCAAGTTGTGATAAAAAGCCCAGTGCCAGTTTAACCCTGTTGTGTATTGCTGCATCTTACTTTTTATACAGGTTGTTCTGGATGTCCTCCAACATGGCGACAAGTTTCTTCTCCACCTCATCTTCTGGAATTGTTACCTTCGCGCCTGAGTCTCTCCTCACTGCGACACATTGACGCTGCTGCATATCCTTAGGACCCACTTCCAGACGGATAGGAACTCCCTGGACAAGAGACACAGGAACAATAAAAACAGGAAAAGAAACAGATGCTGTCATAATTATCAGTGCCTTCACAACAATCTGGGCTGTTGTGGCTTGTTGATTTATATCTTTTTTACTGTTTCCTATTGTTGAATTTATGTCTTTAGGTAAAACACTTCAGTAACTACTACTACCACTGCTATCGTCATTATTTCAGACCTTGAGTTCCCAGTGGTTGAACTTCCACCCTGGGGAGTAGTTGTCTCGGAGGTCAGTCTTCACCCTGATGTCAGCACTCAGCAGCCTCCTCAGGTATTTAGAGCACTGGGCCAACAGAGCCTCCTTCTCCTGCTCTGGCAGGGAGGCAGTGATCCCACATGGGATGATGACAACCTGGAAAAAAGAAGAGAAATTATAACCACATAGTGCTATATGTTTTTTGGTTTCCTGTATGTCTAAGTTTAAGTCTTGAGCATAACGAGTGTGCCATTATGCATTTGTTAGTAAAAAAGAAAAAAATCGTCCATCCAGAGTATCTACTCTACTTCCATGTCTTTGTGTGAGACTGTTTGTGTATCTACCTGCAGGCAGGCCACCCTGGGTGGCAGTACGAGACCCATGTTGTCTCCGTGGACCATGGTGAGGACACCGATGGTCCTGGTTGTGATTCCCCAGGAGTTCTGGAAAGCCAGCTGTTTCTCACCCGGCCTCTTTGGATCCTCAAACATGATCTCAAACATCTTGGCGAAGTTCTGACCAAGATGGTGAGATGTGGCACCCTGAGGAAGCACAAAGCAGTAGAGCATTGTATACTTTGTTCTAAAGCATTGACTCTAATCAATCACTGTCTGACTGCATGTGGATTAAGTGTGAAATGATTATCATGAATCTTTGTCCGTTTCTTCACAACAATCATCAAAGTTTTATCTACTCTACTACAAGATTTACAAATTAAATATAATATTCTGCTGGCCTCAGAGTGAAAGGGGGCCAAAATGAATTAATCCTGTGTACTACAGTACCTGAATGGCTCGGCCGCTAGCTGAGATGAAAGCCTCCACAGTAGTGGTGTAATCTCCTCCTGCAAACTTCTCCTTCTCTGTCTTCTTCCCCTTGACCACAGGAATCGCCATCAGCTCTTCATACACCCTGGCGTACAGATCCAGGATCTGAAGCACCTACACAGACATTACACGTAAAGCACACATAGACTTTCAGTCATGTACAACACAGCATAGTTAAAATAATCGCACTTATGTTGGTGCTTTGAATGTACTGCACGATTATGCATCTCAGCACTGGTACATGAAAAAGAGTTCTTGTGTAATTCCTAAAACACAATGGACAGAGGAATGCTTAGGGTAATTGTAAGGCAGTGTTGCCTGGATATTACCTCCTCTGCTGCCTCCTCTTTGGTGGCAAAGGCTGTATGTCCCTCCTGCCACAGGAACTCTCTCGTTCTCAGGAAGGGCTGGGGGTGTTTGAACTCCCATCTCTGGAGGAGCAGCGGGGGAGAGAAAGAGGTGAGAACAGAGAAAAAGACCTAAGGGTGCCAGTCTTCTGTGTAGCAACTTCCTTTCAAGGAGACTGTTATCATGAAGTAAATATGTACGAGTGAGCGGTGTGGAGTAGGAACTGCAGATGAGGATGGCACAGATGTGACAGTAGGACGATACTGACCACAACGTTACACCACTGGTTGAGTTTGATTGGCAGGTCTCTGTGGGACTGGACCCATTTAGCGTAGGCAGGGTACATCACTGCAGAATAAAAAACAAAACAAAACACAGGTTATTACTGACAGAAAAGCAAAACTACACCAACTGCTGCATTCAACACAAGATAAATGTTTGCTATTTAGATATTGTATTGGTTCACTGTATGTGTCTGCACAAACAGATGTAGCTTGGTCTCTAAAGAGCAGTGGTTCAGACCTGTCTCACTGGTGGGTCTGACAGCAATGGGCTCTGCGAGCTCAGTCTTCCCTGACCGCGTTACCCAGGCAACCTGACAAAGATTTAAAAAAAATCATGATTATTAACCTTGTCACGCTTTCATTATCCTCTCGTTTCAGCAAAGTGTACTTCTGGTATATCAGACTTTTCCCTTCTATTCTGTTATTTGTTTTATGTCCTTTTACCTCTGGAGCAAAGTCTGCAATGTGAGTTTTTTCCTTCTCCAAGGCGGCCTGAGAGACGAACATGGGGAAGTAGCAGTTCTCCACACCCATTTTCCTGATCTCCCGGTCAAAGAAGTCTTTAATGGCTTCCCAGATGGAGTAGGCCCAGGGCCGCAGCACGTAGCAGCCGCTAACATCATAGTACTCGATCATCTCTGCCTTAGTGATGACCTGCAGTGGAGGAGTAACATTACATTAAAAGGGGGATTAAAAATAAATCAGAAAACACTCACCTTTTTTAAAACTTGTTTGTTTAAAATGGCTTTTCAGGAAGTAAAGAAAAGGGGACCTGTGTCTATTCAACTCACCTGAGAGTACCAGTCAGCAAGGTTCTCCTCTTTCTTGGCCTCCAAGCCCAACCTGTCAGGAGACAGACAAGTGAGTTAGTGTGATGCAAAGCTGGAGATTAAGAGGTTCAAAATACTACAGTACATATTACTTCAGAGTGCAGTATGTGATTCTGGAGAAAGATAGTTGGTTCAGTCACAAAACAGTTTGCTGCTCAGTTTTGAAAAACATGTCCCTCTGGTGCTCTTCAGTTTGGGGATCCAACTAGTTTAGAATTGTTAGAGAATTGTGCAGCACTTGAGAGGGTAATTATTTAAAAGCCTTTTATATTTTATGGCTATTAATCCTGATGAAGGCCTTAATGGCTGAAATGCCTAGGCATGTTTTAACTGCTAAATAGCAACTATCTTTCTCCAGAACTGCAAACTGAACCTTTAATGTGTTTATTTTAGTAATCACACATTTTACTGTATTATTTTGTTTGGAACACCACAGTTTTTAAGAAGTGGAGATGTTATTCTGGAACCAAAGTCTGTCTGTTTTACTGTCTTAAAGTATTTTCCACTTATAGTGTTTAATTTTCTTCTCACTGAGAGACCAGTTTGTTAATTAAAGGCAGTGGTGATGAAGCACTGCCCAAATTAAGTAGCAGAGCAATGTGGAAACACATGCACTGATGTGTCAGACCATGCCTGACTGGTTAGTCTCAGTGCAGGTATAACATTACTCCTGATTGCGTCAACACAATTCTAACTAAACACACAGCCATTCACAGCCCAGCTAACCATGCCACTCAAAGCTCATGTCAGTAGCTGTAAAACAGAGATAGAGCTGCACCATAAAGGCAAAATCATAATCTCCATTACTGGGACAATGTTATGATCATGATTATTAGTATTTAACTGAGGAACAGAAGTTTTTAATTGTACTTTTTGCATCTTTTATCAGAACCTTCAGCAGGTCTTCAGAATTTAATGGTGCTCATGTGCTACAATTCTGTTTTTACTATGGGTAAAAAAAACCAAACATGCAGAATATAGATATGTATATATTTGTAGTGCAGCGCTATCAGAGGTCAATCAGATTTCATCCTTGAGGCTGACAGCAGACCGCAAGCACTAATCAAGCACATAAAAAACACAGCAATCATTTAAAACTCACCAAATCCGAATACAAAAAAATAAAACAAAAAACTCTTCAGTGGTTACGCTACAGTAGCAGAGGGCTTTGATTACAGACGATCCATCTTCAGTGTCCAAGTGAGAAATCCAAGTATGTGCCTCTGTCGCCACAGTGTGTCACCCCTCCAGTATTTGTTTAAAGACTAAAACTCGCGGCATTGTAAGGTTTTAAACTGTCCATCAACTGCCAGTTACCTCATGTTAAGTGGTATGTGGTAAAAGTTCAACACCTCCATACAAAAAAAAAATGCATCTTGCTAAATAGGCATCTCACTCAACTATGTGTAATGTGCCCAAAACAGAAAAGACAGCCCAGTATGAGGCTTTTTATTGGCTCAGACATTCTGACCCCATTTCCTGTCAGTTATAATCAAATCATTTTCAGGACAACCAACTGCGACAGCTATTGACCTTGCCATACATCTGTTCATCTAACTGCCAATAAATCCATACACTTTTCCCCAGTCTGTAGCACCTCCCTCCAAATGTGGGATGAGGGAGAAATATTTTCACTCTAATAAGAGACACCAAAATAAAACTGAGAATCATGAGGAGAGGTTAAATCAGTGCTGACAGAGAGACTGAAAGAAAGAGTTCAAAGTAGGAAAGTTGACTTCAGATGCAAAAAGTAAAATAACATTTTGTTCCTCAGTATTCGTAAAAGCATGTTTACAATATTTATTGTAATAAGATTATCATCATTTTATCTGGAATCAGGTACAACACACCATCATGGAGGCCCATTTTATACTACACATTGTGCTGACTGGTAATTTCTTAGTTGTTGCTTAGTTTATGATCTTTTAGATCTGCGTCTTAACTTCTCTCCTTGCATCTGTTTCCAGTCTCTCACCGTGTTTGTTTCTTCGGTCCTTGACCCTCTCCTGCTCCTCCTGCTCCTCCTGAGCCCTGGCTTGCTTTGTCTCCTTTACCCTTCTTCCCTCCTCCTGGTCCTCCTGCTCCCTGTTTCTCAGACTTGTTCTCCCTCTCCTTGCGGTTTTTGTCCTCTCCTCCAGTGGCTCCAGCAGCAGCCACTGGTTTGTAGTCCTGTCCAGTGAGGGTCTTGTACTTGCTCTTAAGGTCCAGGAGAGTCTTCACGGCTTCATCGACCTTGTCCTGAAAAAGAATGAAAGTTGTTTTTTCCTCTCTGGTTTGAGCTGAATTTAACTCTGCTCTGTGATTGGTTCCTTACCTTGGGGGCTTTCTCAGACTTCAGCTTCCTCACTAGCTCTCCCTGTTGGGCCACCTGTGAGAACAGTGCCTCAGCCTGCGGGGAAGAGTTGGACTGGGTCGAGGCCGGGCTGGACTGGGTCTGGGCTGGGCTAGCTGGGGCTTGTAATCCTGGTTTGTAATCCTGTCGGTCTGCTGTTTGTACTCTGCCTTTAGCGCCAACAGCTGCTTCACCGCAGCATCTACCTGATCCTGATGAACAGCCACAAGAAGAAAACCACTCAGTCACAGCAACAGTGAAAGTTACAAAACTCAAAAACTCTGAAAGCAAAATAAGCACTGCTAATAGATGGATATGTAGCAGAATACAATACTGAATCTATAGACTCACCTTGGGAGCCTTCTCAACCTTCAGTTTCCTGACCACTTCTCCCTGCTCAGCAACCTTCTCATAGAGGCCGGTGGCAGCAGGGGCAGCAGGGGCAGCAGGGGCAGCAGGGGCAGCAGGGGCAGGGCTGGGGCTGTTCTGGACTGGGGCGGCTCCAGGCTTGTACTCTTGGCCTGTGACCTGTTTGTATTCTGCCTTCAAGGCAAGTAGCTGTTTCACTGCTGCGTCAATCTGGTCCTGCAGACACATGGGTAATGACACTGTGAATCAACTCAGAGCAGTTTTTATAGTCCTGTTATGGGTAAACACTGTTCTCACAGCACATGTGCATTATTAACATTAGAAATAAAATATTCATATTGTGATAATGAATCTTGATACTGATTAATGAAATTCCTTGTGTAAGAATATAAGCTTATAGCTGATTTTACGATCACTGTGCAGGCTTAGCTTTTTATCATTACTGGTGTTGGGTCAGTCTCTTTTAAGAGGGTGTTAGACTAGTTGTCTTCAACTTGCGTTTTATTTCCCTATAGCACTATGTTAAATTTAGCATATAAATAAGACCAGAAACACCCCCTGCTGTAGGTAACTCTATGTTACCTCAAGGTAGCACAGACTACAGCCTCCCTAGATGAGACACAAGAAATCAAACCTGATATGATTCCTACCACTCTGACAAACTGTATTTTCTTGCAGAAGTTATTTTGACCTTAGAAACAATATGATGTTTAAATAAAGCACCGAGTAGTGTAGCTGGTTGTTACACGTAGGAAAAGTGATTTTCATTCTGCAGCCCAGTGGTCTTTTCCTTAAAACCTGGCTTCAAATATTTCCTTATAACATTAAATATATCATTCACTAATAAAAATAAAAGCAAAAAAACACTTCTTTAGGTCTTATTTTGTTCAGAATCTAACTCTTGACTGTGAAGGCTCATCACACCTCCAGTTTCTCGTAGACAGGTGCATAGGGGAAAATGTCCAAAGGCAAGAGAAGAGAAAATTCCTACACACTGCTAAACTTGCAATAAATTTTATTTTAGAAATGTGTCTCAGTCTGCGGAGGCTTTACCTGATCAAGCTCTAAGGACAGAGACGTTGCACTGCAAGTAAAGGACAGGGTGCAAGAATTCTTTTTTATTAGGTTCTCCTTCACGTCTGATTGGCGGTGATCAAACAACCCACCAACAGTCATCAGATTCTCATTCTAATGCCAATTCACCTTTCTCCAAGTTAGCTCCGCCCACCTTAAACCAGTGAGAAAGGCACAAAGAAAAATACTGTAATCTCTCATGTTTAATTACCCAGATCAGTTCCAACTGTGGCGTAGTAGTAAAAATAGTAAGGTACGGATTGTGAAAGTAAGTCTTCTCAGTAGAGTAATGGACTAATCCACTGTTAGCTTCTTGGTCATCTTAGAAATGTGCAGTAGGTTGGATTTCAATGGTGTTTGTATAAGTAATGAGGGAGACAGCCACCTGCAGCATTACACTGATATTCATGATTATGCTTTGGGCTGTTTATTTTTTAATTCTCTTCTATCACTACATCATTGCTGTCTGTGATGTTGCATCAGGATACCTTAGGGGCTTTTTCAGACTTCAGCTTCCTCACAACGTCCCCCTGCTGTGAAACGCGCTCATACAGGGCCGAGGAAGAGCAAGAGGAGGAAGAAGAGGAGACAGTGGTTGCAGAAGGAGCAGAGGCGGGAGGGGCGGAGGGGGCCATCCCGGGTTTGTAATCCTGACCAGTCAGCTTTTTAAACTCCGCCTTGAGAGCGAGGAGCTGCTTCACGGCTTCATCGATCTGCTCCTGGTGCCATCAACAAACCAGCTTGTTGTTGCATGTAGTTATCGATAAACTTTACTGGCATGCAAATGACGTGGGGACATGGGCAATGACTGCACAAATACTTTTGGATGCAAGCAGTGAAACACTGAACAAACGACTTTGGATGTGAGAAATGACTGAACAACGAATGAGGACACGAGAAATGACTGGACAGATCACTCGGTACAATATTAATGAACGGACAGACGACTTGCAACGTGCTGACTGATGGATGTGGACATGAACAGTGACTGGACAAACAGATGTGGACGGGTTAGTACTTGGATAAATGAGTACCTTTGGTGCCTTCTCTGCCTTCAGTTTCCTGACCAGCTCGCCCTGCTGGGAAACACGGGTGAATGGACAGGATGCAGAGTCTGATTGTGTGGTGGGTGGGGCTTGCGTGGAGGTGGGAGGAGCCATGCCTGGCTTATAGTCAATACCTGTCTGCTGTTTAAACTGTGCCTGCGAGAGAGAGAGAAAGAAATTGTATAATTAAGAGTCTTCATTTTCAGTTTCATTTTATTTAGTGCTTCTCATCACACTGACGTACCTTCAGAGAAAGCAGCTGCTGAACTGCCTTGTCTACTTCTTCTTTAGGAGCCTTGGCAGTCTTCAGCTCACGGACAGTGTCACCTTGTGCAACAATGCTTGAGAATAGGTCACCGGCTGAGGCAGAGGCAGGAACTGGAGCTGGAGCTGGAGCTGGGGCAGAGGTTGAGGCAGCCTTGGCAGTGGTGGCAGGCTAAGATGAGAGGTAAGGCACATTTAAAGACTGAGAGAAAGAGGAAGAGCAAGAAACTGACCAGTTTATCCCAGATGTCTGTGGGATCCTCTCAGCCTTCCCTGGAAATACTTTTCCCATTCTCAATGAATAAAGACTAACTTCTCTTACAGTGCTGTGCTGTGCATTTTGTTTTAGTTTGAATATTTATTCTTTTGTTTACCCCCTCCCTGTTCCCAACCCAGGCCCAAACATCCTCATAGGAGGCTGAAAATTCCCTCCAGTTCAGACTAGATCAGTCATTTAACATTAGCACTTAGTGGATTCTTACGCTACATCCACATTAACACATTTTTAAGTTCTAAATGACGTTTTAAGATGAAAACAATCTCTGCACAAGTGTTTCAGCACAGTTTCAGATATAATCTCTGTCCACACTAACACGCCTGAAAATGCATACCACATGAGCATTCACATACAATGAGCATGTGCATGCTGGTGTAAACAGGAAGCAGACCGTCTACTCTGTGGTTGGTTGCTTAGTTACAGAAAATACTACAGAGTAACAACAGCAGTGGTGAAAAATAATACCAGAAATTTCTTTGCTTGAATTGACAATAGGGTTGAACTGTTACTGAAAGTAACACAAGTGTAAGGCGGTCATGTTGGAGAAAAACACAGATTGGAAGTTGGCGACATATCTGCATCTATGGAAACGACGTGTTGACGAGGGATTGCTTTGGTCTGTGTAACGTAAATGTCCTCATCTACAGGTCCGCAACGGTGCACACACACCCCTATGCAGACATCTGTGTGCAGCCAATTTCAGTTTCAACTAAGTGCTGCTGTCGTGTCATTTAATAGCTCTTATAAATTGACAAGTCTGATTTACAGATAAAATTAAGGATAAAGGTCATTGGTAGATAATCTAAAAACATCTGGATGGATGGTTTCTTCAAAAGCACTCACTTTGTTGTTGGAGGTCTGGCTCTTGCTCTTGTCCTTGGATCCAGCAGTTGGCATCTCCTTTGTGTGTCCATCAGGTATGTAGAGCAGGACACAGGGACTCTCCTTACAGCTGTTAGGGCTGTGGATGGTAACCACAGTTAGACACAGACAGAGAGACAATGAACATGGTTAGATTCAAGTATGTCAGGTATGCAAGTATGTAAACAAATCAGTCCTTTCACTCACCTGACTGGCTCATAGGGCTGGTCACAGACGTAGAAGCCCCGCCTCTGGAGCTGGATGATGTCACCTTTCTTCAGATTCTTCAGACAGGGATCTCCAAGCATCTTCTCCTCCAACCTGAGAAGGTAAGGATGAGACAATCAAACACAATTAAAGACTTGAGAATGACAAATAGAGTGTACGCTGTAGAACAACACTAAAGAACAGACCTTGCTGTTTTTATTTATGTAATCCTTGAAGTCATCGTCTTTGGTGATGACGGCTTTGGAGATGAGAGGCTGGTAGTTGATGCAGACGGTGGGCAGCAGGGGTGCGCTGTTTGTTTCAGCCAGCCACGTGATCTTTGTTGTCTTCTTGAAGTCGGTGTTCTCCAGGTTCAGACGAGCTTCCATGGACACAACCTTACCATCAGCCCCCCTGAGCACCAAGAAAAGGAGCACATCATCACATTAGTGCGACACCACAGGATTTCAACAACAATAAGAAGTAGCTGAGTCCATTAAGCTTGAAAAGCTTAGATTTTCCCTCAATGGTTCCTTAGGCCATTTTGAAAAGACTTGGAAACCTCTCTTAAATTATATTGAATCTTTAACATCTCTGCCTGATTGTGACGACTGAGCCCCCCTTATTTATTTGAATTTTATTTATTTTATTTATTATTGTGGTTTGTCTGTTTGTTTGTTCTTGGTTTTTTTTTTTTGGTTTTTTTTTAATTTCATTTGTTTGTCTACTTTATCTCCCTTACTCATGCACTTGTATGTACTCTGTAATGTTTATTAGTCATTGGACTCAGAACTGTTCATCTTTGAGTGGGTTGGGATTGTGGGAGGGGAAAAAAAATGGGGAAAAATGTTTGGATGGAAATCTTCTGTCATGTTGTACTGGTATGTTGTTACCTGTGGAAATGCTTCCAATAAAGAAAGTCATTAATAAGAAGTAGCTGAGCAATGATCCCACATACTTGTTGATCTTGGTGATGATGAGGTTGCCCCAGTTGATGAAGGTAACCATCTCCCCCTCTGAGAAGGTTTCAGCATCTGCTCCCTCGACCAGAACTCGAGGTCCATACCAAACCTGCTTCATGCCCACCTCAGCATTCTGAGTGGACACAGAAATGACTTCAGCACATGTACTAAGAGATAACTGTGGTACCAACAAGTAAGACAACAATAACTTGTAGAAGTTCCAAGTCCAACACTGCGGCATAGTGCACAATGACAGCTGCTGGATGAAACTGAGGTTATCACGGGAAAAAATAGCTTCCCCACAATGTTTTTTTTTTTTTTTTTTTTTTTTTGTTTGTTTAAAAGTTGTGCTGCTTTGCAACTTCCAATCAGACCTCCTCCAGGCACAAACAGCACGTACAAACATCACAAGTTTGAGGTTTGCTTATTACAATGGGGCCCGTACACATGCTGCATTTTTCACACCCTGAATTTTATAATTTTCAATGTAGACGCATGGAAGACATGCTAAAGAGTGAGAGCAACACTGTTACAATGTGCAAGTATTTCCAAACACCAATTTTTCAGGGCGTGATGGGTACACCCTAAGATAAACAAAACTACTGGAACATAGCAATGTGCATGTCATGGGAAGAGGACCATCCAGTCACAGCTGGAAGATTATGTTTTCCTTCTTCTGTAAATATTGGTCTGTGATTAAATACGGAGGAGAAGTTTATTATTTTTATGTCTGTCCCACAGACAATATATCAACACACTTCCAAAACTACACCTGGAAGATGATGAGCTCTGCACTCTATATCTCTGTTAAGTAAGCCATGATACAGTGCTGGTAGTGGTCGCTTAGCAACCTCAGACACAACCTGCCTCAGCGCTCTTGAAGCTGAACAGAGTTGTCACAAGACTAGCACCCAGCATCCACCCCTCATGTCTTCCAGGCAGTTAAATATGCAGCATGTGTCCTAGCTGTTAAGTGTTTGCAAGAGCTCTCTGACCTTAGGGTGCTTGGCCACCTCTTTGACCTCCTCTTTAGCCTGTGAGACGGTGACAGGAACCACATAGGAGCTGGACAGAGCTGTGTACCTGGGAGCTACTGGGTCAATAACCTAACACACACAAACAAACAAAGACATAAACACACATACACACAAACAGGTCAGTAAAAGTAACAACAGGCTGAAGCTTTGTAACAGTCTCTACATACAAAATGCTGAGTAATGAGGACAAAGCAGAAAATAATGCAACTTAATGAAACAATGGTGCTCTGAAAACAAACCAAAAATGATACAAAAATACCCCTGCTCAGTCAGTGACAAATGAAGAAAGTGAGACACACAATGTGAGAAGAGAGCGGAGAAAGAAAAGCAGATTTCATGAGTGACTCATGATCGTATGCAGGCGAGGGAAATTGGGAAAAAGCTTTTCTTCAGCTACCGATTCAGTCACCGTCCACTATCACTATTTTAAGAGCATTTTATTTTTTCTTATTTTTTTTTTATTAGTGTTTAAGAGCCCAGATGAAAGCGGAATGCTTTACAGGACAGACTATCTGAACAGAAAACAGACCAACACCATCCCAGCAAGGCCAATGTTGTTCAGATAATACTAGAAGATCACAAAGAAGCATTGGTACATACTTATGAGCAAACCACTTTAACACAGTACAACAGATGTAGACATTTTCAGTATGCAGGTCCAAGTGGTAACAGCAATAGTCCCTAAATCTAAAAATGATGGGATGGAGCCAGTTGAGAGGCTCAGTCTACTCAGACTACAAAAACCAGCCACACTTTAAGCTTACAAATACCTTTCACCACAAACAATCCCTTTAATTACCTTATCTATGGTCAATTAGGGAAGCACTTGACATCTCACACAAATGAAAGCCATATTAAATTAGGTGGATTCAGTCAATAAATGAAGAAGAACAGTCTAAACTAATGGCTCAAAATGATGAAGGGAAAAGATGGAGAGGGACACAAAAAGGGAGGAGGATGTAACACTGGATATTAATGTCTTGCAAAAACTGAAACCCAAGATCTGTGATTTGATGCTTTTTCTGAGAAGGTCTCTCTGACTTTTTAAATATATCACTTTATGCAACTAGTCTGCTTTGTAAAATTTTTTTTTCCTGCATTTGAAAAAAAAAAAAAAAAAACTTTTGGTAAAAGCTGCGCATCGTAATCCATGGGTTTAAAATAAGTTTAAAAGGGACAGTTCACCCTGAAATCAAAAATACATATTTTTCCTCTTACCTGTAGTACTATTTATCAGTCTGGATTATTTTGGTGTGACTTGTTGAGTGTTGGAGAAATTGGCCACAGAGATGTCTGCCCTCTCTCCAGAATAATGGAACTAGATGGTACTCGGCTCATGGTGCTCAAAGTGCCGGGAAAAGGGGAAATAAATAAATAAATTTGTTGTTTATAAACTCAATAGCAATGTCTCTTTCCAGAAATCATGACCTGGTTGCTCAAGATAATCCACAGACCTTGTGAGCAGTTTCATGTCTTATCAAACTACACCCACTGTGCATCTACTGCTAGCTCACCTAGCATCACTAAGCTAGCTAATGTTACAGCTCAGCCAAGGAGGGCTACATTAATGTTTACATCTTACTCTGACACAAGCACATGCTTCTCATCCATTGGTAGATGCATGCTTCCTTCTGTGTAGTGATACAGTTTGTGGGTGTAGCTTGGCAGAAAGAAAATAGTTCCTGCATGAAACTGCTCACAACAAGGTCTGAGGATTATCTTGAGTAACCAGGTCATGATTTCTGGAAAGTGACATTGCTGTTTTGTTTTTCCGATGTATTTTTTTTTCCTGCTTTAATGATCAAAAGCAGAGTGCCATCGAGTGTCATTGCACTGGAGAGAAGACACACATGTCTATGGTCAATATCTCCAACACTAGGCAAGTCACACCAAAACAATCTAAATTGATAAATACCACTACAGCTATAAGGAAAAACTGTTTACTTCAGCATTAATCACAATCAGTTTAAACCAGTAAGAGTGGCAAATGAGAAGTGATGAAAGCAACAAACAGGTAAAGAAAAAACAACACATGGTGTGCAGGACACTCAAAATTGATCCATCGCCCTAATTATTGTGCCATGATACAAGATGAGCTTTCAAATTGGGAGCCCATTCAGACTTGTAGAGAATCCAAACTAAAACAACTAGTTTACCAATAACCTCATTAAAACCTGTAATTTCTCCATTGATCGTACTGTCCTCCACTATTGGTAGAGACTCGCAGTGTCTTCTTAAAGGACACGTCTCTCTGACGTCCTACTACACAACTCCACTGCCTTTACTTTTGAATGCTTTTTGTTCTTTGACAGGTAACCATTAACCATTTAGATACACTACTCGGAACATCTGATTGGTTGGTAAAACAGTGAAGGCTGTTGGTGGATTTGCAGATAAACCAGCTCATGATAGAAGCATGAAGGGAGTGGGTGAAAATGAGCAAAAAGAGGAGGATGAGGAGGAGGTGGAGGAGGAGGAGTACCTTCAGACAGCTAATTGGCAGCTTGGAAACAGAAGAGTGAGATGCTGTTTAATGTCAGATACAAGGAGGGAGGAAGAGAGAGGAAAGAGGTAGAGACACATTTACACAGAATGGAACGTTAACATAATTTCCCCTCGCCACTTTGTCCTCAACACAACTGTTAGACCTTCCTGTTTTTGTTTGTTTCTTATATTACCACCTCTAGCCACTTATGGCTTTTACTCTTGTAATGGGAGAGCATCATGCTAAACTCCATCTACGATGCTATTCTGTTATGCAGCAACACAATCCACCACACTAAGAATCCCAACCAACAAAATACAGAAAATAGATAAACAAAATATAGTATTTATTGTTTATAATTGGTACTTTTCTGTTACCGGACAAATTAAAAAAGGACCACAGTATCAATGGCACAGAGATGCCAGCAGAAGATTTCTGAATCAATTATTAACATTACCTTGACATTGTAAGGGCTACTACTACAATTGACTTAAGTAGCTCTGCCTGAAGACACACTAGATTAAAAATGTCATTATCAGTGACACAGCAGAAATTTGTTGAATTGTGCCAATATTACTTCAAACCTGTTTTTGCTTCAGCTGAGAGTGGAGTGGGTAACAAAACATTAAATATTCAATCAAAGTCAGTAAAACTTCATTAAAGAAGCAGTGTGTAGGATTTAGTATCATATAGCGATGAGGGGTGCAAACAGATTCCCTATGTGCCAAATGTGAACTCCTGGTTAGGATTCCTTCAGTGTTTATTGTTCAGGAAGTTTTAACCAGGAGCCAAGTTATCCTCGGAGGTCTCTTCCCCTTCAACACAAATGGACTAGGTGATTTGAACTGGTAAAAACACTGAATAAAGCAGTTCCACATTAAAAAAAACCCAAACTTTCTGATAACTTTCGGCTTGTGGCAGAAAGGTCACTAGCCCAGCACCTGCTAATGGCTGCTCATCTTTTTTTTTGCTCACCTTTTGTTTCTGATAACTTAAAATTTAGATGTATCTCGAGGGTTCAAATCTTACGCAGAATTATCTGCAGAGGTGACTTTCTCTCCAAAATAACTGACCTGATGATTCAAACTAGTAAAAACACTACATAAAGCATTTTCATGTTAAAAACCACTGTTTTTCTGACACTGTTTGGGTGCGTTGTCGAAGGGCTGCTAACTAAGGTGGCCTACACAAAAATATGAATGGCCTCACTAGAGCCAGTGTTTGATTTGTCCATCCTGGGCTACTGTAGAAAACATGGCGGTGCAACATGGTGGACTGTGTGGATGAGGACCCGCTCCCTATGTAGATATAAACAGTTCATTCTCAGCCCCCTAAATCCTACACACTGGACCTTTAGTGCTTTAGCTTGTGTTTAACAGAGCATCATCTTAAATAGAGGAAGGCGTAAAATGAAACAGGATCTAGGAACCATTAAGTGATACCACAGAGTAGAAATCATTTTTCATTTGGTTTGTTATTTTTGTATTATTCTGACTGACTGTCATTTAATCACATAAGTATAGCTGTGTCCCCTGAGCTCAGAGGCTTTAGCTAAATTATTGAACATCAAAAACAAACAGCTGTAAACATTTAAACATGAGCTGCTGTTATAGCAAATTTAAATATTGGCAAGTTGACGTGAGGAACTTTGGAGGCATGAAACTGTCTGAAGAGGGCAGGGGGGCGTAGGTTAGTTGAACATGCATATGAAGCCCAAGTGTGTTCCTGAATCTCAGCCTGACACCAAATGTTGTCTTTCAGTAGCTGTTGCGTCCTAAGGCTGGTCTCAGATCCCTTCTGATTGTTGGAGTTGAATACAGGCTGTGGCATTAGCATAAGATGTTCTTTTAATTGAAACTACGGTCTGAAACTCACTTTTCCCCCCTAGCATCAGATATGTATACTGTGTCTGACCACTGTTTATGTACATTTCTATTAGCTTCACACCTTCTACTTGACTCTGGAATGAAGCAGCGAGTGCCAGCAAGGAAAACCACACAGAGGAAGCAACACTGATGTCCAGACAGACTGAAATGAGGACAACAAAACATGAGTACAACCAAATGTGGGACATGAAATGAAGCAGCTGGTTTGGTTTATGAGGTTTTCAGTGTTACTGGGGGTGATGTGGAGGGTGAGGGCAGGGTGATGAGGCAGGAAACCAGGCAGCAAATGAAAGCATTCAACAGAATGAGAGTAGCAAAGCAGAAAGAAGCCATGCCAGCAGTGAACCCACGGCAGTTCTCTGAATCTCTGTCGATCACAGGCGAGGTTTGTGTCATACGTTTTTTTGTATCCCCTCTTTCTCAAACATACAAGCCATGTCAAACAAAATTAGTCCTTTCTCTTCAAAACTAGCATGTTATACAAGTATCAGTATATCAAAAATAATCTGCAGTTGTATCTTACTGGATACAATTCAACAGTGGTCTTCAGAGAAACCCTTTAAAATATTTTAAGTGATTCACATATCTTTACTGTTACAACAATGCAGACCATGCTTTGATACAAGTGAAGCCAAATTCAATGTCAGAATATTTCTATCACTTTTCAGTACATGGTCAGGTTCAGTCTCGCCTAGATGACAAAGGAGAAAAACATACCTTCTTATTGAAGGCCCAGATCTTGTCCCACTCCATGTTCACCACTGATCTTGATCCACCCTGAAAGGAGGCAAAGAAAAGACAAACACTTTTTAACTGATACAAAAGTGACTTGCACTCCATGGATACAATACCATTATATTTGCAAATATGAATTTTCTTAATTGATAAGTTTGGGATTTTTGAACTCCATTTTCTTATGTTTTTGGCAAACACAAGCACTTTCGGTGGACTTAAATTGACGATATGAACATGCCCCAACATGAATACATTGGAACCTGTTTCGGCTAAATACTAGACCAGTATTGCCCTCATTAGTCACTTAGACACAAAACAATGGGAAAATAGGGTCCAGGTTCAAATATACAAAAAAAAAACAAACCCAAAAACAAAACAACAACCTTAAAGTACATGATTTTTTTTGACACTGTGACACCTAATAGAGGAAATGAAAAAGGTAATGCACACATTTTAAGAATGCCTTATTAGTGCAGACTGTGGTATCATGCATGCAGTGTTTAAAAGTATAGTAAACAATTTAAGCCCATGTGAAAACAAATAATACAGTTGAATGTGCTTAATGCCTCGACTTGTATAATTTTCTTTGGTACAGAATTAAGAGAGTTGAGAATGTTATCTCTCAGATACCTGGGCTGCTATGAACTGCTTCAGACCCTCAACGGTCATTCCTCTCCTCAGGACTCCTCTGACAGTTGGGAAGCGAGGGTCATCCCTGCACGACATGAGAAAAGTCAAAAGAGGGTAGAGATGGTAAAAAAAAAAAAAAAAAAAGTAAAGGTAAAGACAGGTGAGGGAGGGCAGGGGTATTGCAGGACGGGGAAGAAGAGGAGGTTCAGAGAGACCACAAAGAAGCAGTACAAGAAATAGACACCTTAAACGTAATGGATAGTCACAGAAGCATCAGTCACCAGATAAATCAAACAACACCCACCATCCTTCAACGTATCCCTGGTCGACAAACCAGGTGAGCTTCCTCTTGGACAGCACTGTGTTGTTGAGGTTGAGTCGCGCGTACTCCCAGATGTAGGGCTTCCTGAGGCGCAGAGCGTTGATTATCCAGTAGAACTGTTCGTCGCGATCGTGGTACTCAGTGGTCCTAAGAGCATGGGTCACACCCTCCAAACTGTCCACGATGGGACAGGCGAAGTCATATGTTGGGTAGACACTAGAGGAAAGGAGGGCGACAGTTTTGACAGTTAATGTTTGTAGAATATTTCAATATGCCCAAAATTTGATGCAAATACTGCAGATGTTAACGTGTACATATTTTAGTCAAGTACCTGTAGGTGCTTCCTGTGCGAGGGTGAGGTGTGTTCTTGCAGCGGTAGAGGGTGGGGTCTCTCATGCAGCCGTTGTTGGAGTTCATGTCGATCTTGGCTCTCATGCAGCAGCTCTGACCCAACTCTGTCCCAGCTTTCATCTCTGCCCACATCTTCATGTTCTGTTCCACCGCTACAGAGGAGAGAGAGGAGATTCATGTAGTGGCTTCGAAAGTTTAGAACGTTTCGCTGCAGCTTCAACATTCACTGTGACTCATGAACGTGGCAGACGTACTGTTATTTCTGCATTTGGACTCAGCGCGCTGGTCCCTCTCCTGCTTCATCTGCTCGGGAGGCGTGTTGTCGATGTAGGCCTTGCCCTCAGCGAGCAGCTGTTCGCCAAATCGCATGATGGTAGGAAAGTGGTCGCTGGTGTAGGTGAACTGGTCTGGATGGATCTGGAGCATGGCAACATCTTCCAGGATCACCTGTGAAGCAATACACACGGAGAAATGAGGACACAAAAACACATTTTTGGCAGTGGTTTTCAACTAAATGTTGAAAAGCCTGGTAGCTGAGTTATGAAACACCATGAAATTAGCAATGTTCCTGGTTCTGATATAGAAATAATAACAAATAAACATACTTTTTTCCCCATTAGCACTGAGAACTGGGTGTTTGTACCTTCTCAAAGTCCTCCTTTTCCTTCTCGGGATTGGTGTCGTCAAAGCGCATGATGAGCTTGCCTTTAAATGTGACCTGGTAGTGCTGGTTGAGCAGAGCAGCCTTGGCATGGCCGATGTGCAGGTATCTGGCCCACACACACACACACACACACAAATGGTTAAGAAAGGTATTAAATGACCATGTATAATCTGATCTTCTTCGAAGCTCCTGCTGAAGCCTTACCCGCTGGCCTCAGGAGGGAATCGAACCACCACCTTGCCCATCTCAGCTCCTGGCAAATCCACGAATTTGCCGACATCTTGCTTCTTCTCATC
Organism: Epinephelus cyanopodus; assembly: GCA_026686955.1. Classification (NCBI taxonomy): domain Eukaryota; kingdom Metazoa; phylum Chordata; class Actinopteri; order Perciformes; family Serranidae; genus Epinephelus; species Epinephelus cyanopodus. The sequence goes on from CM048914.1 coordinate 12,771,759, forward strand.
TGACTGCAGATCAGGGAAACAGTCAGGAATACATCAGGACAGCTGTGTTTGTTTTGTACTTGGCTCTGTTACTCTTCCCCCCCAAAGTGATTTCCAGTGAGGTCGAACAAAAGTTAGTTTCAATGAATTCATTTAGATGTCAGTATTCAGTCGACATACAGAATATTCGCTGCCCAACCCCCCACATGTGAACATGACTTTTATCTCCCTCTCTTTTTTTTTTAATATCAGCATTGGGTAAAATCTTTTATTATAGAGCTGCTTGCAGAGTACTGCTTCACTCAGCGCTTCCTTGCCCTGCTGTTACTCACTCTCTTTTAATCACGATAAGTGATAGGGCTAACTGTTAGCATCACATGGCTAACATTACCTAATGGTTGTAAGCAGGTTTAACGTCAGATGAGTATAAACATTAAATCATAAATCACTTGTTAATGTCTGAAATTACACTTACATTGGATTTGCTCATTGGAGCTCTCTTACTGGCATACTTGTTGCCCACAGCAGTGAAGGGAACCTGCGTGCTCAGGAAAGAGAACCAGCGATTGACATGGGAGAAGGATTTGCCTTGGCTTGGCCATTCCTCATGACCTGCAGAGAAACAACCACACCTGTTTAGCCTCCACACTAAAATAGAAAAACAGAGAAAATGTCAGAAATCCAATCTGGTCGATCCTGAATGGTACTGACCTTTGAGGGCAGCCCAGACAGAGAGGTCAGCCAGGGTGAGGGCATGTCCAACCAGGAAGGTCCGTAGGGAAAGGGCCTTATCCAGTTCACCCAGTGCTACGCTCAAACCAGGCTGACCACACAGCCGCCGAGCACTGAACTCCAGCCAGTGGTCGACCTGCAGACACCAGGCAGTGTCACAAATGAGAAAAAAAAAACAACCAACCAAACAGAACCGAAAATCTTTCACATGCACAAACACACACCTCAGTCTGCTCCATCATGTTGGCTCCGTACAGGCCAAGAGCGGGAGCCACCCGGGCCAAGTACCGACTGATAGAGTTGGCATCATTGAACTGGATCGCACTGAGGTAAGGAGAGAGCACACAGACTAGAAATAAATCAGTAATAATATTAACACCAAAACTGTAAATCTACTCTTACTTCTTCACATATATATTCCCTACAGTACACCATTTAAACTCATTCAGCAATTTGATGAAACATTTATGTCACCTACTCTGAGACGTGAAGCCGGGTGTCTTTGCCTTCCTCCACTGACACCTGCACACTGCCCTTCACATGCTCTGCTGTCAAAAGCGCTCCTGCAAGACAGAGGAGAAAATCCAGTGTTTGTTGGTGTTTGTTGTAAATCTGGGTAAACATGGCTTCACAGTGCAAACCAGCTTCAGTCAACTTTGTTTACAGAATCTAGGAGTTTTAGGTCAAGGGCAACTCGACTGACTTTAAATTCCTAAATGTTTGTAGATAGTATATAGTATAAAATAAGTTTAATGTTCTGATCTTCACAAACCAGTTGAACTGGTCCTATGATGTAGAACATGCACACTGCAGTATGTAATGTTACTCTGTTGCCTGCAATTGTTGTTGAAGAACTGTTTCCGGAAACAGTGGTTTTTAACTTGTCGGTGCTCAAGTAGCTTTGCAAAAATGCTTGTAATGCCATGGACTTCATACCAAGACCTAGGCTATACACAGCATCAGCTCACGGCACAACCAAAGGAGCCTGTGGTTCTTTCTGCACAGAATATTCTCTGGGAGTTAGAAAACAGATACGAATCCCTAACTTGAGACCATCTTGCACTGAGACCACTCAAGCCAAGATACAGCAATCCATGGCGTGACAACGAATGTCAGCCATGGAAATAAAGTGGGCACCTCCACCCCCTGGGCACAGACCAAACCCATCTTTGAACTCGACCTTCAATTTGATCTCAATTACATGAATCTTGCACGGTTGCTGTGTTATCACAATGACATAATCTGTCAACAGACAGACATGTAAACACCAGGCAAAATACTCAAAACAGCCTCTGTGGCAGTTCATGCTACAATTAAATAGATATACTTAATCTCTGAAATAAAATTTTCGTTCAATCTGTTTTCATATACACACACAGGCCCTAAATTCAAACACATGCACAAACGGGACTTATACATGCATTTAATGCAGAGATGTCAGAGTGCAGGGACTGCCTTGGACAAGTGTCCCAAGCAGTTGGGGTTTCAGTGCTTTGCTCAAGCGCAACTCGGCACGGCTCAGGAGGCAAACTGGCACCTCTCCTGCTACCAGTCCACGCTCCATATTTGGTCCAAACGGGGACTTGAACCAACAACCCTCTGTTTCGGCTTGGGAACCAGAGCCAAGTCATAAGTCCCTATGAACTGAGCTACAGTTAAGCCCGAAATCTAAGGTATCAGGTATCACCTAGATCACATTTTGTCATGACAATAATCAAACACACAGATTCACAAAGTGAAAACAATAGCAGCCAAACAAAACAAACAAGACACCATAGAAGAGATAATAAAAATTTAAGGTTAGTGTTTTATGTAGTTCAAGCTTTTGAGTTCATGATTTCACCTAATATGTGCCAATGATTGGCATGTAAGCAAACAGACCATGCAGGCCTATTCCAAGCAGATGATCTTGTTCCTCATACTCTCACCATTCCTGACATTCTGGTTGTCTCATGCACAGGTGTGGCTTTTACAGTCAGCCATAAAGGTCTGATGGAGGAGCTGTAGAGATGATTTAGCTTTTTGTGGGTTCATCTCTACAGAGGAGGACTGGGTTTGTGGGCACCACCCCAACCTCTGACCAAGGCTGCCCAGTATTACAGGAAGTGCTGATGCAAAGCAAATAAAACCGAAATCAGAGGGCAAGAAATATCAGTGCCCGTCCAACACTGCACGTTTCAGCACGCTTGCATCAGCCTGCTGTTTTCAGTGCAGACACGCAGGGCGCTGTTCAGCCGCTGTCACTGTTAGTCAATATAGTACAAAGCATTGACACGCTAACCCTGGGAATTAAGTTTTATTCCGACTGAATTGAAAACGACACAATAAGCTGTCACATATTAATGACATGCGTCAGGTTATTGATACAGCAGGGCAACATGAAACGCTGCATGTCAAAATCTAAACCAGTCTGGCTCGTGACAGCGTGTCAACTCACCCACAGTGTGTGATTTATCCATGTGTTACTTAAAAGGCAATGAAGGCTTTATACATGTAATGCAGCGGTGTTCACAGGTGGCGACAGTGGAGAAGTGAGAGGGTGAAATTTATTGTAGCTGCTGTCATTAAAAATGCATATTAACTAACTGCCCACATGTTGTAGTTCAAAGTGCCACGACGACAAGCTAGCTAACATTAGCTAATGCTAGCACTCTCGCTAGCTAGCCGGTTAGCTAACTCCATGCACGCCCCGTTTGAACTTAAATGGACAAACTGTCCTACCAATTATAATACATATATAGGTCAACTGATAGACGCTGCTTATTAGAAAAAATAAATAACACAAATTCTTCGTAGCTCTTTACGTTTTTTCCATGAACAGTTACAAACATTCGCTAATAAATTCGGCTATTTCCATAAAATAATATTGGCACAAATGAAACAAAATATTAAACTTGTTTTCTTGTCTTTTATTGATTCTGTTGTCTTCACGTTCTTCCACATAAACTAAACCCTAATGACAGGCTGCAGGGTCTTTCACTTTCCTGGACACAGCTACCTATATCTTTATTTTTGGCAAATAACGTTAGACATCAAAGGGGAGTTTTTTTCAGAGAGTTTGTCTCATTTGTTGGGGTGACACGTAACAGAGCTAACAGCCAGCTAGCCATCTGTCACCGAGTGCACACACACACACGCACACACACGACTCATTGAAGAAGTATTTCTGCAGGGGTCACAGACTGACACTCACCTAGAGGCGGATTGCTTGTGTTGATGGTGAGGTTTAAAGCCATGCTGTGAAATCCGTCTCCCACACTGGTGGTGAAGCCTTTATGTTGTTAAAGAAACCCGAGAGAAGACAGCCAAGACTACTCCACAACAAGCAGCACCCCGGCGGCACCAGAGCAGCGCGGCGTGAAGAAGAGACAGGATCACACTTCTTTGTGTTATGACTGCTGATCAACAACGACATGAGCGCCACACTGCCACCTACTGTACAGGAGGCGGAACACACACATATAAAACCATGAGCTCTAACCAAGAAGGTCTTTGCATGTTCTCAAAGCAAGCGTCAAGTACACTTTATGTTAAAAAATAAAAATGCAGAACTGCCCTGACTCCTTGCAGCAGTGAATTGGATCAAGCATAATTTCATTATATTTAAGTCAGTTAAATATTGATTAGGCCTAATATATCTGAAAAATATTTTAGATGTACAGGCCAAGATATATAGCCTACGTTTTATTTTATATATACATTTTATGAATTTGTGTCTGGATTCAGAAGTTAACCATAACCAACATATAGCACTGAATGAAGCACCTTACATAATAATAATAATAATAATAATAATAATAATAATAATCTAAAAAGTGAATGTCAAAAGAGATGGACTCCATTGTTGTTGTTGATGTATGATGCTGTGATGTATTCAGATTAGTGAAAGTACAAATATCACGTTTTAAAGAACCTTTTCACCAACTTACTTATTAATCTGTCAGCTGCTTGTTTCTGCTGTAATGGCGCCTCCTGGTGGACGTCAGTAGGAACTACAAACAGTTGCAGACATACATGCATGCAAAAATATTTTTTATTATTTATTTTTTAGATATTTTTACAGTAGAAAATAATTAATATAATGCTTCAGGTTTCATGCAACATAAATAAAATGAGGGGATTCTTTATTTGGAATAATGCAATAAAATAATCAAAGAAAAAAGATCAAAAAAGGTATTTAGTATTAAAAATAAAGGCATAAAATTAAAATAACTTTTAACAGAATACAATAATAATATCATATCTTTCAAACTGAAGGTCGTCCCGCAACATAAATAAAATACAGATATGTAGGATCAGAAATAAAAGTATAAAATTAAATAGAATAAACTTTTTTTTAAAAAAAAGTACTGGTATGAACAAAGTCATATTTCAAATATAATACCTTTCAAATTGATTGTGTTTATGCAACAACAATATAGAAGCTAAAGAGATTTAATGTTTCTCCAGAAATCTTTTATTCTTGGCTATGTGGGATTGAATTAAACAATCCTAAACAATTAACACGTGACCGATTATGAATATTTTCTAAACCTAATATCAACACCACAATCTTTTTATCTCCAAATGATAATAATAGATTAAAAATGATAAATTAATACAAAAATCAAATAGGTACTGGACCTAGAATGCATCATGGCTAAATATCAGCACAAATAATAATATCGTGATACATTAGAAAATCATAAAACCATAAACAATAAAATTAGGTAAAATACAAATTTAAAGGGACTGTAGCAGTGTGTGAGTGTGAAGCAGCAGAGTGCAATGCACCGTTCAGGCCTGCATCTGAAGTCATAAAGTCAAAGGCTAAAGTGACACATTTTTATCGATACGGCTCTGCTCCAACTGATTTTCATGCTCATGTCCAAGCCTCTATTTGTTTAACATCTTCATGAGTCGCTGTTTGGTAAAGTTACATAAAAATATGTAACTATTATTATTTAGATCCCGCCGTTGTGGCGGAACTACAAGAAGAGGCAGGAAAAGGAGTTTCAACCCGGACACGTGTTCCTGGTGCACCTCCTGCACTGTGGTTAGTTTCATGTGAATGTATTGTAGTAAGTTTGTTTAGCGGTGAAACGATAAGAGTCACAATATCATTAAGCGGTGCTGCTGCTCACTGATCTGACGTGGTAAAGCAAATATCATATTCGACCGTTATATTACGTCATTTACAGTCTTTATAACAGCATGTTGTCATCATTTATAAATGGCAGAACTTGCATGATCTGTTTTGCTTGTGTGATTCTGGCTATTTGTTGAATGTGTTAGCCCTGATATTAAACACACCATCGTTTCATTGCTGTATATTTATAATCAGTATTTTGTATATATTTTTTAACAGTTTGGTCTGTGCATGTTAATGTTTCTGTGCATGTGCGCATACACATTATGAATATTCTAGATGCAAACATACTGACATACTTTCAGTGTTTTCCAGCTGCAAACATCCAACATTTAGGATTAAATCTGTGTCTATTTGGTTGCTATTATAAACAGTTAGTGTCACAAATCAGTAACAGGTCAGTAGATTAAGTCGGCTTAAAGGTTATCTGCCCTGCAGTTGTAGTGGCTCAGTTAATATGTCTGGTATAACACTTGCAGCAGGTTGGTGGGTGTTGACGCAGGTAAAATTAGTGCTAAAAAATGTAGCTTTATAAAGCTGTGCTTGTCCGTATAAATACTGCAGCACACCATCAGTTCAGGTTGGCGACATTCAACCAGACTGATCAGTGGCTTTACATCAGACTTGCTCTCATCCTGTTGCACATCTGATTCTTGACCTCTCTGTATCTCAGATCAGTCATGTCTCAGGACAGTCTGCATGGCAAGTGGACCATCTCCAGCAGTGATGATGATGATGACGAGGCTCTTCCTCTCTCTGGGACTACAACATCTAAGCCCCACCGACCTGCTGTATCCAGTCACAGCTCACATCCTCCTGCCTCTGCCCCCAGCCCCAACTGGAACCAGTGAAAGCCACCGTGGAGGTGAAACCAGAACCGGCTAGAACCCCTGTATCCTCACTTGTCATTGGCTCTGAGGCCAGACAGTCAGCAGCAGCCAATCAGTTAAATCCAGTGAAGCATGAAAGTAGTCCATCATTGGCTGGGAAGCGGAAGAAAGATGTGTCAGACAGCTCAGGCTGGGCTCTCTCAGACAGTGATGATGATGACGGAGATGTGAAGGGGAAGAGCCACAGTAACCCGCCAAAGAAGGCGCCCCCGAGTCCCAAAGCGAAGAAACCGAAGGTGGAGAACGAGCGCCCTCCGAGTCCCCACGGCCGGCTCTACTATATCGACGAGCCAGAGGACTTCTTTGAGTCCAGTATACCTTGTCTAAATGACACCTACAGGTTTTACCTCAACAAAGTCACAGGCCTGGACAGAAAGTACAACAGTGGAGCTCTGCACATCAGAGGTGAGAGGAGTTTAAATTAATTACATTACGTTAAAGAAAATGATGTGGCTAATGAACTGCTTTTGTAGTCAGAATAAGTCATCTCAAGATAAAATTATATGTGGCCATACTCTCTTTCAGCTGCAGAGGCATTTTTCTTTTTACTAGCCTTTGCAATCGCCATCTTTCTCGGCTCAGCTGCCGGTTTCACTAGTAGAGACAGTCCTCTGGTGGTGGATGGTGTGTACTACAGCACATCGCATCAATACAGCATCTCTGTATCAGTTTGATAGAAAGGGGAACGTCTGTAGTTTTGACAGTATTGATTGGATTTCTAAATACAACAGTATACTGTAATACCTTAATGCTGCATAAGCCTACAATGAGCACAGTGTCTTGTTTCTTACCCTTACCACAGATTTCACTTTGTTTTCTCCCGGCTGTAGATCCCTCTGTTTTAGAGCAGTGGAGCACAGCTGCCACCTCTTGTCATCCGTATTTTAAACATTAGTTTTATCTGGTAATCTTTACTTTTTTCCTTTCATCTAGACATTCTCTCTCCATTATTTGGGACTTTGAAAGAGTCGGTTCAGGTGAGTGACAACATGAGCTACAGAAACAATTTATTGTTGTGTTGGTAATGTTGGTCTGTCAGTTGATTAGTAGGGGTGGGTGATACCACAAAATTTGGTTTTGATTCGATACCAAGTCATTCACGGCCAGAACTGCTGATACCAATACTTCTTATTGATAAAAGTGGATTGGGGAGAGCAGTGTGTCATGATTTATGAGGTATATAATCAGTCTGCTAAAGTAACAGCTACAGATGGCCAGTCACAGTTAGTGGTCATCATTAGCTGTAACACTGAAATGTATCTATAATCAATGCTGAAGATCCAATTTGATTCAGTTCTGAGGATCTAAGGTTTGGATGCTGAGGTGTTAGTGCTCCTGTCTTTACTGTTGTAGCTCTAAGTTCTCTTGGCAGGTGGTAAAAAAATACTGAACTAATGGCCTCAAGTGTATTTTGTGTTTAGTGCTAATCAGTGTTATAGTCAAGACCACTTCAACCAAGTCCAAGTCATGACCAAGACCACAGTGTATCAAGATCAAGACTGACCAAGACTTTGAGGGGTTGAGACAGGTTAAAGACTAGTGTGATTCCCTCACTGCATGGCACACTTAGGATAAAATGTAGTACATCAACTTAACTTTTTTGCATAGGCAATTCAGAGATATCCCCACAGCTGTGGTCTTGACAGGTCTTGAAATGAAATCCAGAGTCCTCTTTGTCTGAGACAGAGACAGGACCAAAATGCGGTGAGTCGAAGATGAAAGCAGACCTTCAAAAAGTGGACTAAGACACAGCTGCCGTGGCTGTAGACTCTTGTATACATCTTCCTAACAGGGTTTCATCCCGTGATACTGTTATACTCTCTTTCCTCACAGTTTAACTACTGCTTTGATATTGCCTGGATGGTGAAGCAGTACCCACCAGAGTTTAGGTATGTTCTGTATTCTTCTACAGATTCAACTATAGAGGAAACTGCTTTTAAATGAAGAACTGCTGTAGTAGATGAATCACTCTAAAAGTTGCAAATAGACATATGTACAATAGTGGAGCACAGTGATGATGCTGGAGAGACAATCTGATGAAACATGCCTGATCTTAATCCTTGATTTTTGGGTTGTGTTTGCAGAGATCGTCCTGTTCTGATCGTCCATGGAGATAAGAGGGAGGCCAAGGCCCGGCTGGTCCAGCAGGCTCAACCTTTTCCACATGTTCGCTTCTGCCAGGTACAGACACCACCTCAGGAAACAGTTGTTTAACATCAGTTTCTCTGAAGTAGGATATGAAGTATAATAGCCAAACTAGGAAATGCCTGTAATAGAGACTGTCCTGTACGGATTCTGGATTTCCCTTGAAATGGGACTATTGTGTGTGATTTCCCCGATAGGCCAAGCTGGATATTGCTTTTGGAACTCACCACACGTAAGCATTTCTTTCCCTGTCTTTTTTTTTGTTACTCACACATCAGATCAGCTTTGCAGGATGACCATGTCAGTTTGTTCACAACCTTGGTCCAGACTGACATGTCTCACTATTTTAGATGGATTAGCATGAAATGTTGTACAGACATTCAAGGTTCCTAGAGGACAATACAAACCATATAGTGATTCCCAGATGTTTTAACTAAGAGGTAACATTTGTAGTTTTAAGTGAAATATCTCAACAGTCCTGGTATGGATGTACATGAACCCAAAATGCACACACATGCACAAGCAGGACCTCTACGTGCATTAAATGGATAGATGTCAGAGTGAGGGGGCTGCCTTAGACAGGCACACTGAGTGGTTGGGGTTATTGCACTGTTATCAACCTTTACATTTACATTTATGTAACTAGGTGATTTACATAGCATTACAAGTCTTGGACTCTTTGTAGTTGTCATATAAAGCAGAAAATGGTGTGTCTTTGTGCAGGAAGATGATGTTGCTGTGGTATGAGGAAGGCTTCAGAGTCATCATTACGACCTCCAACCTCATCAGAGCTGACTGGTACCAGAAATCACAAGGGTGAGTCTATCTATTGCGATTTTTTTTAACCTTTATTCAGAAAAGGAAGTGTTTGGGATGTGTATAGTACATCAGTCTGGGAAGCCACATGAAAAGAAAAGATGGTCCAAGTCGATAAAGACAGTAGTTTCATATTTATTGCACAGTATCCAGATACAAGGTTTGGTTAAGGAAATACCTGTGAATATATTATTTCCAACCCAGGATGTGGATGAGCCCCATGTTTCCACGGTTACCAAAGGGCAGCAGTGCGAGTGCAGGTGAGTCGCCAACCTTCTTTAAAAGGGACCTGCTGGAATACCTGGCAGCATACCATGCACCAGAGCTCGAGGAGTGGATCCAACGAATCAAAGAGTACGACCTGTCAGAGACCAGGTGAGCACAAGGCGTATACAGTTACACATATGCATACAGACATCTGACACAGACTGTTGAAAGTCTTCTGTGATGGGAGCAGTCATGCTGGAAAACAAGGCGATAAAACAATGACTCTAACATTTAGCCAGACTCATGTAGACACTGATCTGCTGCTAAATGATGATCCTGCAACATTCAGTGCAGTGGTGAGTCAGTCTGGATTAACATTTATCTCACACTTATATCTTCTCTTATCAGGGTTTATTTGGTCGGCTCGACCCCAGGGAGGTATGTTGGCTCAGACATGGAGCGCTGGGGCCACCTGAGGCTGAGGAAGGTGAAGATTTGCATATTTGTCTCTGCTCTCCTAATAACACACTGCTATTCAAGACAGAATACCAAGGAAAGAAACCAAAGTCTGTCAGTAGTTTCAGTGTGTCTCTTTATTATACATAGTTTAATGATAGTTTAAGAGACAGCCTTTGTGTTTATATTTTTGAACACATTTTTCTAAAGGGAAATTGGAAATTTTTGCAGGATTTTGCTAAAAAAAAGCCAATGTGTAGATTCATACTGAAATAATTCCTCTCAGTCATTATTTATGGCACCTGAGAAGTGTGCGCATGGTATTTTTCTGCTGACTCTGTTGTCTGCCTTTATTTTCTTTGAATACTTATTATCTGTGTTTGGAACGTTTATGGGCGTGCACCCCCACAGAGCTCAGGCGAAGAGACACGCCACTAAAAAATGGAAAATATAGAGAGGCGAGACACCAAATGAGAGTGAATCTGGTGTTGGTTTTAACTTTCACTTTTCACTGGCGAGCGTGTTCACAAACAGTAATGACCATCCTGCATAGTCATGGTTTCATCCCTCTCACAGTCATACCATCTTTAGCATCGTCAGAGGTAGAATATCAGTCTGGTTCACTCAAAATACACCATTAATGTCCTGCTATTTTTCTTACTAGTGTTTGGTTTTTGATGATGTTGTTGTAATGATCTCTATCAGCTGGTTAGTCACAGGCCAGTTCCTGTTTGCTGTTTAAAAAGGGGTCACACCCTTAAATGTCTAATTTACTCTGAGGAAAGTCTAAGGCTGAAAGACGTCCATTACCTTCTGCTGCTGAGCATCATTTAAAATATTTCATACTTATTTGTGAGTGCTGATGATTTGTAGGTCGGCACTTATTACATTATAAAGACATGAGTTGAGCACATCAGTTATTTTGTTTTAACTTTGGCAAACGGCCATCAGTAGTGAACGGTTGAACAATTTTTAGTAAGTGCTTATCACTTAAAGGCATTTCACAAGGAAACACTCAGAGAGATTTACAGGCATGTACATTTTCCTTTAGGAACAAGTCTCAGTTCTACTGTGTCCTAATAACCAGATGAATTAGAAAAATATCTAAAAGTAACTGATGTAATGTAAAAAAATAAATAAATGGCATTTTTCACAAGCCACTTTAAAAATGCTGTGAACTGTGAGTTCCTCATCTCTTTCCTCTCTTCTTATTTTATCAGCTGTTGTATGACCACACAGACCCTGTTCCTGGGGAGGAGAGGTGGCCTGTGATTGGCCAGTTCTCCAGCATCGGCTCTATGGGACTGGATAAGACCAAATGGTTGACAGGGGAATTTCAGCGCACCATGACCACACTGGGGAAATCCTCCCAGCGCTCAGACCCCCCCATGCACTTGGTACATTCCTGCAACACAAACTTGATGTGGTCTGGTGATGCAGAATTCAAATGAAATGATATGAGAAAGATGGTACAAAATAATACAACACAGATTAGGTTTTGTGTGACTGCTGTTGCTGCTGCTATTATTATGTTCTCTAATAGAGAAGTATGAATTACAACTTTCAAGTTGAGGCAAATGCTAAGCAGTTATTTTGAGGTTACATGTTTACATTTCCTCAGAGTCCCTGCAGGATATTTGAATTCATAAAGCCAATTTGTAAAGAGTGTCATACACAGTAATGCTTAATTGAATATTTAACCCCTGCGTGACCTCTTAAACAATGAACCAATTTCTAAAAACACAAGTGAGACTATGAAAGTTTTAAAAGAAGGTGTAACACATTCATACTCACACACATAAAAGGTTGAACGCAGAAGCGTTACAACACTATGACTGAATGAATCAGTTCACTGACTTGCTGACTTTTCTCTATTTGTGCTGCTCTTGGCAGTAACCATTATCCTGTAAATGTCACGTCCGGCAGAATCACTCTAACACGTCACTAACTGCTTGATCTTTTGCAGCTGTATCCATCAGTCGAGGACGTGAGGACTAGTTTAGAAGGCTATCCAGGTGAGTATTTGTTTTTCTGACTTTGAAAATTGAATGTGGTAATATGTCATGTGTTGTTGAGGTCACAACATTTACTAAATGCAGGTACATATTGGCCACAGCATGATCACTTTGTCAGCTTATTTACTTTTTGTTAATTTAATCATCCACCACGAACGTCAGTGTTTGATGTATTACTTAATTGTTGTAGCATTTTATTATTGAGTAATTGGTGTGTATCTCTTTTGTCCTCCAGCGGGAGGCTCTCTTCCCTACAGCATCCAGACAGCTCAGAAACAACTATGGCTCCACTCCTTCTTCCAGTAAGTTCACTTCTACAGATCAAAATTCAGTCCAAATTAAGGTCGTTAGCTAGTCGTAATATCTTTCTCTTTTTCCATTCATAATACCCATATTGCACATAAAAGTAAAACGCAGATGTCAGGCTATAAACGAACTACACCAACATGATGATGTTCTGTAGTTTCATTAAGCTACTTGTTAGCAACTGCCTTTTTAAAAACCCGTAAAAGCTTCAAATTCACAAGTGGGGTATTTACAGATGTATTTTTTGTCGTAGAACTTAACGTGAAAGTCGCTTAAGCTTGTGTTCACCACAGACCTTATTTCAGGCATTAAAAAAACCCTCTGACTTCATGAGGAGGGAACCAGAAGTGCTAAAATGCTGACTTACTCTATGACCAACAGTTCACGCAGCTCTATTCGTTGCTTTATATTCCATCACGTTTAATACAACATATTAATAATGTGTGTGTGGATGTGCACTTATAGCCGTTGGAAGGCGAATGCGACAGGAAGGAGTCATGCCATGCCACACATCAAGACATATATGAGGGTGTCACCAGATTTCACTCAGCTTGCTTGGTTCCTCGTCACAAGGTGTGTAACCAACTTTTATATTTGCTGTTTCTTTCATCATGTGAAATTATTTGTCTATATTTGTATATGTGATTATCTGATGATTTGTACTTACTTAGATGGAAAACATAATCAGTAATGAATGCTACACAGTGCTTCTCATCAGTCTGTAAGTTTAACAGACAGACCCCTGTTTATGAAAGTATTTTTTTATTTTGTGCAGCACTGTGCTCAAAGAAACGTGTTCAAGCTTCAGGTTAAATCCCATCTTATTGAAAATTAACTGAGATGATCATTTGAGATTGTTTATATGCTGATGATGTGTGTGTTTCAGTTCCAACCTGTCCAAAGCAGCGTGGGGTGCGCTGGAGAAGAACAACACTCAGGTGATGGTTCGCTCATATGAGCTGGGAGTCCTCTTCGTGCCCTCCGCCTTTGTAAGAGCAACACAGAGACAAACATTAGCAGAATTACATGTGCTGAATAACAGTGAAAACTATCCAGAGCTGGTTTATAGTGATACTTGGTGTGATGATTGTCTCTTTCTAGAACATGAAGACGTTCCCTGTCAACAAAAATCCGTTTCCTGTCTCCTCCTCCTCCTCTGGTTTCCCTGTGCCGTTTGACCTCCCCCCCACATGCTACTCTCCTAAAGGTACACAGAACTGCGTGTTTGTGTGCGTGCACTCCTGTACAGTTGTCACGAACGTTGAAATTGGCTATAGAGACCAAAATATTTATGTACCAGGCTGTAAACATGTTTCTTTCTTCTGTAAAGTTGGGCATTTTATCATTCTTAAATCAGCCTCAAGCAGCCATTAGAGGAACTCCACAGCTACAGTGACATCTAGTGGCATGCAGGTGAAGGAGTTTACACTAAAACCACAGCCTTAAAAAGTTGAGGAGAGCACGTAACTTAGTCCACAAAACAGCTGTTCAAATGTGTCTTCAAAGCTAATCTGTCAGCTAAGATGACAGATGCCTAAGATGTATGTTTTATATTTTAGTTTGTGCTGCGGTGTAAAGATAAAACACTTTCTACAGAGTTGTGGCTTATTGATGAACTCAGACCCAAAGAGAAGTTTTGCTTCTATAAGTTTGGGGCTGCATGTTTTTTAATTCCCTAATCTGAAGCTATATTCAAAAAATATCTACATCCTTTATGTTCCAAGTGTCACACAAGAATGGGATCAGCAATGTCATTCAAAGTCTAATTACACACTCTCCCTCTGCTGGGTTTTAAGTGTTTGTAGTTTCCTAAATAATTGCAGATACAAACAAATCCATTCCCCCAAACTGTCACCAGTAGAAAATGCTGTTTTGGAATCGACATATTGGAGAACACCTCTGCCAAATTGGCAAGAAATCATATTTTTTGTTTAGTTTGAATGGTAGTAGCAGTATGCAAATCTTATTAATTCCACCAATGAGGCGGAATGGATCAGTAGTTTACGTATTTCACTGCTTGCTCCCAGAGTTTACTGTAGTTACCAGAGAAGCTGAAATGCAGCCATACTGATAATCTCATGGTCACCAGTCGTCTGCTGTGTTCGTTTGTAAAATGCATTGCTGTTCATTTTATCCCCTGGCTCCATGTATTCACATTTTACTTTACTGACTTCCTCTTTTCTGTCTTTGTTTTCAGATCAGCCGTGGATCTGGAACATTCCTTACAGCCAGGCTCCCGACACACACGGCAACATCTGGGTTCCCTCCTAAACACACACACACACACACACACACACACACACACACACACACACACGCAGCTCTCTATAACTTTAAAACTACTGTGTTTGTAATTGTTAGTACTGTAACTAGGCGTTAGTAACATCATTTATTTTTATATTTTATACTGTACTGTAGACTCACATGTTTTATACTAATAAATGAAATAATGCTATCATTGATTCAGTTGTGATTGTTAGCTGTTCTGTACATTTTGCAACAGGGTTTAAATGTGAAAGGAGATACCTCATTAGTTTGGGTTAGACACACTGATTTAATTACTTTATTTAAGATTAGGATCTCACTGAGATTGATGTTCAGTTTTTACAGCATCATAATGTAGACAGGAAGCTTACAGTTTACTATCACTCAGAGTGATTTTTTTAATTGAGTTTATTTTTATCTTTATGTGCACAGTTGGTCACCAAATTATCATCAGTGAGGGAACAAATATGTCCAGAAGTCTGGTGGGATCACGTTTTGGCTTAATGCAGCAGATTCAGCATCGTACTGAGTAAACCCGAGATCCTGCAAAAACACACCACTTATCTTAAATCAAAATTGCTGTGCAGCAAGTTCTAAATATGCTGATTACTGATTCAGCAGTAAGCGTTTGTTCCTGCAGTAACTTTTCATCATGGATAAACATTTTGATAAATGGATAGTACAACTTTATAAAACATGCACAAGCCTGGCACAGACACACAGTATGTTCACACAGCAGTGGTCACAGAGCTCACAGCACTGCAAATTTTCTAACCTACCAGGTTGATAATTGTATTCCTCTGTGTCCCAGATGTTAATTTGTCACTGACCTGGCAGTTAGAGTGCAAACCAGCAAGTCTATTTAGTCAGCACAAGTGTCACTGATCTAAGGAAGAGCCATACAAAGGTTTGTTCTGTTCCTGACACATCGGAGTGATTGTGGGTAGTAAAGGAGTTCTCAGACCCTGTTGACAGAGTCCCAAGTAGGAAAAACTGTCCCTGTGCTTTCTAAGTGCTAAAATGCCTCCTCAAACAAAAACAAAAAAACAATTAAACTTGTATTTAAAGGCCCAGTGTGTAGAATTAGTGGCATCTAGTGGTGAGGTTGCAGATTGCAACCAACTGAAACTTCCCCTGTGTGCCAAGCTTGCAGGAGAGCTATGGTAGTAAATGCAACGAAATGCAAAAAATGCAAACAGCCCTGTCTACAAAACTCATGAATGTCTCTTAAAATCTGAAAATCTAGTTTGTTGGAAGTTGTTGCATCTCTGTCTGTAATTCTCTGTCTGGATGATTTGCACACTGCAATTCGGTTTTTGTTGACCACAATGTTGTTTTTGTAGGCAAATGAAACACTTTGGTATCACTTTTCCAAGTGGCACTCCAGAACATAATGTAAGTTCTCCATGGTTCTCTCCTGCAGCTTGATTGGACGTTGTGGTTCAAACAACTGGATCTGGGGAATGAATAGTGTTGATATTAAATGGTTCAGGAAATTAAGGGAAATTAATTGATTAATGGCAATCACATACTTTAAAATCATTGGGCTCGGGGTAAGGTATCAAGTATTTACAAGTCAAGAGGCTCAAGTCCAAGTGAAGTCACAAGTTATTGGTGTTGAAGTTCAAGTCGAGTTGCAAATCTTTAGTTTCAGTTCTAAAATCACTGAATTTGTGTCTGACTTGAGTGTAAGCCATGTGACTTGAGTTCATACCTCTGGTATGTGACTATAAAAGGCTCATTCTAAGGCAACGAAAACACGATTCTTTATTTTCAGGTGATTTTAATACTAATGATAACATAGTTATGAATATGATTTACCGTTTCTGCTAACAGATGCCCCTAAATCCCGCACACACTGGACTTTTAATTAGGATACAGTATGTGGCCTAATGGGACATTTTAAAGTCATGCCAGAGCAGCACTTCAGAAGCAAAAGTGACCATGAGGTCAGCACAATGGTTTGCCAAAGTGCTGCTCTAGTTAGCTGGAGCTGCATGCTGTTGTGACATTAGGCTAAAAAGAAACCTTAGCCTTTGCCCAGGGTTACGTTTAGGTAGGGTAGGCACCACTGACTGTCATGATGAAACACTTTCCAGCTACTGAGAATGTTTCATGTCACAAGTGTAGATGAAGAAGCAGTGACCTGGTGGTTCCAATTACTGAAAGGTCAATACAGTGCCCACCTCTGTCTGGTGCCATGCTTTGCAGCTCAGCGGATACAGAACAAGACACCAGGGAGAGCTTAAGAAACACAATTAGGCGTCATCTTTAACTTTCAGCATGACGGCCTGTTTTTATCTCTTTGGATTTGAATGAAAAACTGAACTCTTTTTGTGTGTGTGCATTAGCGTTTGTTAAGAGAAACGCCTAAATGTTTACAGTGCAAATAAATCTAACACAAAGCAAGGAAAGGAATTGTTTCAGTGCCTGTGAAAGATAAGTAGAGACAAAATAGAGAGTTGACACATTAACAAACTAAGTGCTATAAGAATGTCGGCTGGACAAAATATAGAAACATCCCAAAGTGCAGTGCGGCAACATCGCAGGAATATTGTGTTGAATTTCAGTTGTAGCCAGCTGTACCTAATAAACTGGCTCCTCTGTGTGTGTGTACAGTAAGTTCTGTAAACTGCGACTCCCGTCGTTCCTTGCGTCATTGTGTCAACATGGCGCCTGTCTGCCGGACAAAAGGCGAATCTGTCTGACGGTGGATTGA
This sequence comes from Epinephelus cyanopodus, assembly GCA_026686955.1. NCBI lineage: Eukaryota > Metazoa > Chordata > Actinopteri > Perciformes > Serranidae > Epinephelus > Epinephelus cyanopodus. The sequence goes on from CM048914.1 coordinate 12,789,417, forward strand.
AACCCAATTAGAAACAGAGGAGACATTTTGGGAAAACTGTCAGTGTCCGTGTGCCCCGGCGCCCCGAGGCAATAGATATATGGTAAAATAAACATCTGCGGAGGCTCTTAGACTGGAATATTAAGGTAAGTGAAGTCCTGCAGCTCCAACTACTGCTTTCTTGAAACGGTCCTGCTAGCCTGATACATTTCCTTTTCTCTGTGTGCTGATAACTGAAAACTCCTTAAAAATTTCGCCCGTGCTGCGGCGTTTCACTTGGCGGTTAATGCTCACGCGACATAAACTGATATTATCCCTCTTGTCTGAATTATAAAGAGTCAGCTTCCTATTCGGCATGCACATAGTTCACCAAGAAACACTTAATCAAACACAATGTCAACTTTTCCAGTTGGTGTACAATGCTTGCTCCCGCGATGCACGGTGTGTTTTAGTAGAGTGTGATAATTACGGTGAACAGCGGACGAGCATTCATTAAAATGTGCTGTGCTGTTGTGCCGAGGATGAATTAGTTTATATGACATATGCCGAATTGGGGATTTGTTCTTCAATATCCATACAACCTTTCAATATACCCTCTTTCTTCCGTGTAGTTTTTTCCTAGAAGCAGAGCAAAATTAAAACCCCTTATTTCTCAATGTGGTTCGGTGTGAAAGTCGAGCCCTTCAATAAAACACTGTGTGTCGGAGCTACCTCGATATTTGGGTCGACTACAGTGTAGTCTGCGTCCACATGAGCCAGCTGTTCTTATTTTGGTTAAATGTGGGGGTTCCGAGGCCAGTTGAAAAGTTGCCTACTGTAATTAAATGACTTTTGTCTATGTGCTCAGCTGGCACCCGTCTGCAGCCAGGATGCAGTTCAGCGTTATGCCACGTCTGGTTAGGATCTTGGGTCAGGTCACAGGGTTCAGGAACAGAAATACAGCTGATCTTTAACATGTTACAGTATTGTTTTAGGAGTGAGCCTTCAAGTGCAGCAAACATGACATTATTGTGGACAAACACACACAGATGGTGCGGAGTTTGTCTGGGAGGTGTGAGGAGTGGACTGATAGTAAGAGTTTCTTGATGTATTGCAATGTGATCCTCTGGGGCCTCAGTTGAGAACTCTTTGCTTCTTGGGGAGGTCAGAGGTCAAGTCAAGTTCAGCTACAAAGCAGCACCTGGAGCTGGCTCAGTGTCTTGCTCAAGGACACTTCAGGGTGTGAGACAAACTGTTGAAGTATTATCCTGGTTGTGACGTCAGTGTTTGTGTGTATATTTTCATGAGTGCTGCTATACTTTCTGCAGTAACTGCTTAGCAAAGATCTCTTAAGGAGTTGAGCAGTGCCAGTCAGCACTATTTGATTACTAGTCCCTCTATCCCTACTTGCACACAGTCTATCCCAGCCCCACACAATTGCACATACTGTAATGCACAATCTCCGTTTCAGTGTTGCACAGCATTGCTTTTAGTCCACTTAGTCCTATACACATCAGCTAATGCAATTTATTACAAGAACTTCCAAAGCTGCAGACATAATTTAAAAACTGAGCCACGCAATATTATTATTTGATGGCTTCTTAAATATTCTGACTTTTTTTCTTAATGCAGTCTATACTTGGATAAGGTACCCCGTCCTTACTGTACCAATGTTATCTTATTACCAGGTGGATGTGGCTGCTGGAAATGCTCTGTTAATGTACTGCAGCCATGTTTAGAAACTTCTGCGACCATGAAGGTGGCTGGGTCCTCACTCCAGATAGTGTGGAAAAAAAATCAAAGCTTAAACTTATCTAGTTTCCTGTGCTGATATGGGTTACTGTTGAGGAAAGGTGCATTTTGGTGGGACACACCCTTGTCTGTGAGGCTATGATAAATAACTTGTCAGAGTCCTTTCTCAGGGCAGGAAGGAAAAGTTGTACTTTCCTCCTGGTGTCATTGTGCACCTAAAAGCTTCTGTGTCTTTTTACAATAGCAGCATCTTTAAAGGCACGCTGGTTTCCTGCCAAAGTGGCTGTTAGAGACTGACATGGTAGATAAGTTAGGCCAAAAATACCCTTGTTTTTACCTGGTGGCTGATTTAATTATTTATTAATCTGTTCAAATATTTGCTAGGATGTCACTTGTTTATACACTCAATATTTGTTTATGGAAAGTCACATTTTTGTAGTGTTTTGTTAATCATCTCTTAATCTTAATTTACTGAATGAGATTGATTTTAATTTTACAGAATATGAGAATCCGCAATATTCCAGCTCCCTTTTAGAAAAGCGCACTGATGTTCCCCTATTTTAAATGTTGCTGGAGGCATTAAGAGACGTAGGAGTAGAGAGAAGGTGTCTGTAGAGTGAAAGCCATTTTAGTCAGCACCTATTGCTCTTCACTGAACTTTAAATAGGTACAGCTTTGGTGTATTTTTTGCAAAGCTGCCACTGGTCTCATGTGGACCAGCTGAATTATAATTAAATACATCATGTTTCCTTTTGATCCTTCTAAATGTGTATCCAGATTGCATCGGGCAAACTTGTTTTTGTGTTGTTGTTTTTTTATTGTAGTTCCCATAATTCCCAGTGCATTTAGAGCAAAACTTGACACCACTGAACCCCATCATTGGGCACCCTTGTGGCCAGAGGGTTTTAAGGTGCAGACCATGAAACCGCAATGTCCTGAGTTTGCAACCAGCCGGGGACCTTTCTTGCATCTTATTCCCCATCTCTTGCTTTCTTCATTTTCTGGCTATAAGTGAATAAGGGCTTAAAAGCTGATATTGACCAGGGTTTGCACAATGAAGAAAAATCATATTTTCAATAAGTAACAGAGTGTTTCATATACATTCAGCTTCCTTGCATGCTCGACTTTGGTCAGAGAAATGTTGTGTTAACCACAGATACTTTGGTTTGAATGCATGTTATAATGAACAAGTACAGATGGTATATAATGTCGTAATCATATCAGTTTGTAAAGAACTTCAGTAACAGTAATGCAGGAGGACAAAATATTGTAAACTCAATAAAAAAATTATCAGTTATTATAAAAGTGAAAACATGATAGGGATTTTGCAGTCCTGTATGGATCCTATGTATCACTCTTAACTCTTTATACAGCGTGACTCATCCTCTGCAGCAGTGAGAGAAAGTATGGAGCTTGGCTGCCTGAGATGTAAATTTTTTTTGGCATTTTTCCCAAGATACACGCATACACACACACACACACACACACACACACACACACACACACACACACACATATGCACTTGCACACACACAGACACACACATAAACACACAGATACACACACGCCCTCACCCTCCTTTTCTATATAAGTGTTGACATGTCTGCTGACTTTGATTCTCGGCTGTGGCCTGTTTTTCTTCTCTGCATCAGAAAGAAAGGCATCGAGACAGATGTGTTATCTCATTTCTTCGTTTAGCCTCCTCTCTTGCTCTTTCTCAGCTCAGTCCAGGGACTGTATTTATGACGGTGTTTTTTTAAGAAATGAGACAAAATTAGTGCACATTTATGGCATATCAAAATAGAACAATAGATGGGGAACAACAATAATGTTTTCAGTTAAGGCTTTGTCATAGCCAATGTGCATGTTTTTGGTTTGAAGACATACCATGCATTGCATTATGTGGGTAACATTATATGATTATTGGGGTTGAAAATGTATCCACTTTAATAAAAGCCTTATTTGATCTAGAGGAATGCATTTCATATCTGGATAGCAGCTGCTCAGCTCTGATGTCTTACTGTGTGTGTATGTGTGTGTATGTCTGCTGTAAATCTGCAGGCAGGAAGCTAACAGATGTGACTGTTCCTCCATTTTATACTGCTATTGTGTCACTGATGGGGATGTGAAGCTGAGAGGGTAGAGAAAGGTCACTAATGAGCTGAAAATGCTTTAATTAAGCACAAGTATGTAGATTTTTGTTAAATCAGGCTCTATGTTTGACACTGTTTACAGGCAGCATTCTTTGTGCAGTCGTCACTCTGTGTATTTGCATTCTTTCATTTCTTCTCTACAGTAAATAGTCGTTTTCTTTGTCACTGGTTGAGTCCACCTTTCCTGCGTGGGATTCAAATTGTGCACACATACACAAGGGATTTACAGAAAACAATGCATGCATGTACTGGATGTGATGTGGGAAATAAGAGCCAGTGCAAGTCCACATTTATCGCAATGCAGTTGACAGCTTTAGAGCCTGAGTTACCATATTGGACAAAATTGTCGTCTGTCTTTTTTAGCCTCATTCATGAAATTAATGTGACACTGTGAATCCTCTCAGTCGTTTCTGCCCCAAGTGGCTCATACATGTGCTAACAGTTAAGTTCAGGAAATTTGTTATGAACATCAGTGTTCTGGACCTGCATTGTCAAAACCCATTTGCTGTGACCACCAGTAACCTTGGGTGTCTCCAAATCAGCAAGGACTGAATTATGTTTACATTCAGTGTCTCACATCAACATACATTGTGTGTATCTTAAGGTCTAAGTTTTTTTTTTTTCCTGGAGCTGTTTATTTTTTCTTTGTTGGTGCATTGTTTCTCTTCTTTGCTGACTGTTGCCGCTGCCACTGACTGTTGATTAGTAGAAAGTGAATTGCGCTGCCTGTGTACACACTACAAACTAAAAAGGGATCTACTCATAAAAGCATTGCTCCCAGTGCTCCATTTAATTTCACCCAGAATTCGGAACTTCTCCCAGTTTATGTTATGGACTTATATGAAATTCACAGGATCTCACAGTCCTGTAGCTCTACTTCATATACGATTTTGGTTATGAATTTTTGAAGTTTGGCCCTTGGGGCTGAATTTCATCATTGTTTTGCTGTTCTTTGTGTGCTTATTCTGAGCCTCAACAATTACTCATTTTTCACTGGATTGGGTTGAAATTTGTTCTGAGCATTGTAGGAGGAACAGCCTGCTGAACTCCCCCAAAACATAGATTGTAAGTAAATGGACAGAGGTGAGATGGGCCACTCTGAGAGTCAAATGTTTATGGCTTTGCCCAGTCTCACCTCGATCTTACCACCAAGGGTGGTAAAGGTATCAATTGGGAACCTTCCAGATCCCAGTTTGCTGATTACCATCTTGGGAAAATCCAGCATTTTGACAACTCAGCCAGATTAACTGCCAGACCAGGGTCATTAACTATGCTGAGATCCAAGCAGCAGGGCATTTCTGTCCCTCGATCTGTTGTAAAATATATCTGTGGGAGTCACCCCAGCTCTATCTTACTCTCACTCTGGTGAAGATACACGAAGAAGACCAGGTGGGAGCCATAAATTCAGGACAACTTCCTGAGTAGAGACTAAGTTTCTCTTTTTAACCAACTTGAAATATCTCTTGAAAGTGAACTATACATTTTATCCATGTTCTAACATTGTAATTTTGCATAATCCTTGTTTCTTGGTTGATTGCTGTTATTCCCACTTTTGTAGGTCGTAGTATGAGTGAGTTATACTTTCATGTTTTTAATCCCTCATTTAACATAGAGTCATACTGCCATCCTGTGGCGATAGTTCAGAAAGGTTCCCGTAGGAATTCCATAGTTCAAGTTAAGATATAGTTAGATTGATTAATCAACTTGTCTTTATTAATATGTGCTTTCTCATTTAGTTAAGGCTGCTTGTTTACGGAAAAAATCATAATCACGTTTATTTTGGTCAAAACTGCAATCATGATTATGCAAATGATTATGCGACCCACGTGATGACTTACATTGTTGCACGACGGCATGTCATTTCTGTCTAATTTACAAGATTTACAATTCTCCTCTGCTCTCTGTATCGCGCACGGCGGAGTTTGGCCCTGGTGCGCGCCTGTGCGCGCGCACACACACACACACACACACACACACAAACCAACCCCTTGCTCTCCCTCTGCCATTTTCTGCACGCTGTTTTTGAAATCTTCCGAGATCACCTGCCCCTCGCATTATTCGTATTTCACCTACTTGACTGGCTCGTGGAGTGAATAGAGGAGAGGAGGGGAGGGGGCAGTATTGCGCATGCGTGGCTTCCAGAGAAGACAGAATAACATCTCCAGGTGTCCATGACCAAAAATCGTTTGCCCTCGATTTCATTACTTTTGAAATCATTTGACCTCAAAATCGTAATCACGATCACCAGACGATTAATTGCACAGCCTTAAATTTAGTATGTTGATGCAATTGCAGGCATAAAGCAATTAGGGTTGTCCCGATCCAGCTTTTTCACTTCCGATCCGATACCGATATTACAGCCTTGAGTTTTGGCAGATACTGATAATGATTCCGATCCAAGCACGTATTATACATATTCCCTTATTTTGTTGTCAGTGATGTAAGAAAAGTTTTGATCAAGCAATATTACTCTAACAAGAACAACTACTTAATCGAGTTAGTTAGAATGATCCACAACAGTTGGTATGAGAAACTGACCTGTTTATTGTGAACAGGGTTAAATAAACAAACTTTAAACTTGAAAATTAACATATATAAAACATATAGCTGGTTTGCTTTGGCTGCTTTGGCCCCTTAATAAATAGAAAATAAATCAACACAAGAAATCTTTAAAATGTCTAACATTGAAATTAAAATAGCAGCAAGACTTTACACTCTTGTGCTTTGGCCCACTAATAAATAAAAAAGAGATTAACACCACAAGACATTGTTGACATTTAACAAACAATGCAGCCTTTCCTTTTTCAGTTATTTTTGTAGTGTCAGTGCCAGCCTGGTGCACAGGCACACAATATTGTACAACTGTTTAAACAAGCAATAGTCCATCCATGGCTCCAATTTCACTAATTGTGTCCAAAACAATGCCATCAGTGCTCTTTACTTAAACAGTAAGAGCATAAACCAAATAAAAATATCACTCTCAAAAAATCAGAAGAAAACAAATAGTCAGTTGACTAAGTTGACCGCTACTCCTCCTACCCTTCGTGTGTGTCTGCCGTCTACATGCTGGCTTGGTGGACTGATAGTGCTGGAGTGGATCACTGGAATAGCCTGCTTGAATTGCGGAGCTCTGGGCTGGCCAGAAAACTTGGATCGGATTCTATGAAAAACTGGATCAGAGTTCTTGGATCGGCATTTTTCCATACAATCCGATCCGATGCCGATGCATGTTTTTTGCTAATATTGGCGGCTGATACAGATCCGAATATCAGATCGGGACATCCCTGAAAGTAATGTCTAAACTAAAAGACCCGCTTTGCCTCAAACACAGGAACTAAGATCAATGTATAGAGAATTCGAAACCCAGGTATTGAGACTGATTCACGATTGATAAGTGTACTGACGCTATTCTTTTGTAATTTTCACTGGCTGAAAATATAATATTCAGTGCTTTTATTTCATAAGTAGGTATCTGTACTGTTTTGACCTCAGTGTTTCCTATCTCTGTGTGATCCCTGTTGAGCCTGCTTTTCATTGGGTTTTGGAAATTTGCAGGTTTCAGCTTGTAACAGCTTGGTTTGTTCCATATTAGATGATGTCATCTTGTTCCATGCATCTGACAGACAGACAACAACGTCTTTAAATCTTTTATATATCTGCAATGAATAATAACATTAAACATTAAAAGTCCATCCATCCATCTATTTTCATCCGCTTATCTTAGGGGCAGCAGGCTGAGCAAGGACCCCCCCCCTCAAAGTATTGTATGTAGTGTGCAGTAAAATATACCAGGTAAATGGACAGAGTTTCCTTTTTACTTTTCTTTGTTATCAAAGATATTGTTATGATCTCCTCCAGGATGTTCCAGCAGTGTGAGGAGCCTCGTTTCACCATTGAGCAGATCGACCTCCTCCAGCGGCTCAGGAGGACAGGTATCACACAGGCAGAGGTCCTCCACGCCCTGGACACCCTGGACCACCTGGAACGGCAACATGGACACAAGTTGACCCATAAACCTCCCTACATGCCTCCCTCGTCTTCCTTGTCTTCCTCCAGCACTGTTGTCGCCTCTTCCTCCATGACTTCCACTGCTACTCAGACAAGTTTCCCTGACAACCGACTCTCACTGTCGCCCAATAACAACTTCGACACCACCTCCCCACCTCTACCAATTCCAGTAGCCTCACCTGTCGCCATGGCAGCAGTAGCTCAAAATGGCCTAGTTGCTGTCACTAATGGCAAACTGTCACCGCCCCGGTTTCCTCTCGGCGTCGTTAGTGGCAGCGTGACAGCACCAGGCTACGGGTTTGAGACCAGTGAAGAGGACATAGATGTGGATGAAAAGGTGGAGGACTTGATGAGGTAAGAACAGCCTAGACCTGTCTTAAATTAGACCAGAACTGACTAAACCAGGAACAACCACGCCAGAGCAGAAAATTAAATTGACCAGGCCAATATATCAGCTCTTTGCAGATATCTCGGTATTGACGCATGTGTCAGCCAGGAAATTACAAGAAACTGAAGTACAAAAATCACAAGTAATCACAAGCTTTTTATTTTTCAGCTGTGAAATGTACTGCCCATTGCATTTCCTCGGTGCATAAACTTGTTTGTACTCGTTGGCAAACTCAATGCCTCATGCATTTGCAATATTTCCTTAGACTGCCAAGAAACCTAACCTGGTCGCTGACAGTGCTAAAGAGAGACTTCAGGGCAAAGTCACGAGTGCCAACCACCTGTATTTAGAGCGGTCGGATTGCAAGTAAATTTCGTCCACTTTGATATAACCATGACAATCATACTTATGCAGTTACAGTTATGATTATTATGCTTTTTGTTTTGCGATCAAAATGGTCCATTTGGTTTTAGAATCCACTGGCAACATATACAGTAGTATCAGAGAGCTGGTGTTCATACAGAGGGCTTGATGGTCGACAAGCCTGCCTGTAGCTCACACTGAATCTGAATATGATACAAGAATTATTGCCTACATACACACATACTGTATACACACACACACACACTAGGGCCCCTCATCTGTAGTCTGCAGTCAGACAGCAGCAATCAGAGCGGTATTGATTCGAGGGTGTGTGAAGATGAAATCAAACCAGAAAGCAGCGAATATTACAGCAGGATCTGGCATCTGATTCCTGCACATATTCAGCTTCAACAGCCGCTACCATAAATATGTATGTGGATTGCAGAGTTGAGGCTGGTTAATAGCAGCCCTATATGACCATCAGAGCATTAATATGGCAGCAAACCCCCATTTGCTGTGTAAAGATATAGTGGAGTAATGGCGTCCAGAGCAGAGAATGATATCACACTACCTCTCCGTGTGGTGTAATCTGAGCCTCTCTGTACATTGTTGTGGTAGACGGTCCGACTGCGTGTGCATGACAGTGTATGCAGATCCCTTTGGTTAGCTCACTGGTGGTGTTACTGCGCTCATATGGCAGTTACTGCAGATCCAGACTGACAACGTTAGCCCTGTCAGCACTGTTGCTGTTGTTAGCATTGTTCACGCTTCTAAAACCATTAACTGCTTGCAGATAAGGCACCACGTAGAGAGCTGTGTGCAGATAACGTCTAAATCGTAGATACGTTTGCATATCATATAAAACTCCGTGAGCAGTAGATTCTCTTCTCTGCTGCAGGAGGGACAGTGCTATGATCAAAGAAGAGATTAAGTCCTTCCTGGCGAACAGGCGGATCTCCCAGGCTGTGGTCGCTCAGGTAACAGGTGAGTATCGACTTCATCCTCACTTCTACCAGGCCCACCAAATCACCACAGAAAGAGAACTGACTGAGTTCCTCTTCCTCCAGGGATCAGTCAGAGTCGTATCTCCCACTGGCTCCTACAGCAGGGATCAGACCTCAGCGAGCAGAAGAAACGAGCCTTCTTTCGTTGGTACCAGCTGGAGAAGACCAACCCTGGTAACACCACCCTCCACCGTCAGGCCCACAGCTGAAAAAAAAAAACAAAAAAAAAACTGTTAAGCAAAATGGATAACGTGTTTCTCAATTGGCAGCTGCACTGAATGCATGACTGACAGGGCTGACTTCAATGACACATAGTTTCTCAACGCTGACTGAGCAAAAATCAGGCCATTCAAACTCCGGAGGACAATTTCCACCACAGCACAATGGGAAGAGCTTGTTATCTGTTAAGAACATGTTGTCATTGCATATTGTCAAAGTCTCCTTGCGTAGGCGGCTGGACAGCCCAGATTGACAGCTCTAATACAGCAGTGCAGAAAAGAAAAGTGTACCTCAGCTCATTGGTATTCATAGCTGTGATTTCAACATGAACTGAAAAGAGGTGAATTCTTTTTATAGCAATCATCTTGCAGCAGAGGGCAGGTTTCCTGTACTCGGAGTTGCAGATTTGACATAAGTTGTAGTCAAAGAGTCTTCTGACAGAAAAGAAAGCCATGGAACATGTTGGCTTTCTTTTTCTTTGGCCTACTTGAGATGTTACAGAAATAAAGACTGTAAACTGTTGTCCTGTGATTAAACAATGACTCCATTGTGTTAGGTTGAGACCAACACAGTGAAATCATGCACAGTATGAAAACTCAGTCCAGTTTTTCTGTGTCTTCCCTTGAAATGAAAAAGACTGGCATCAGACTTTAATCAGACTCTTATGACTTTAATTTGTTTTGTTGGCTAGATACTCTAAAATAAATAAAGGTCTGGGTGTAATGAATTACTCTTCAGCCTCACAGCATCATGATGAAGTGCAATTTTCATTGTTATACTTGAGACATATTTTTACATGGAGAAACAGTGAATAGAAAAGTGAGTTTGAATTATTATTCAGCTGAGAAACTGTCTAAAGCATCACACTGTATGGCCTACTGGAATGAATAGCAGCTTTGTGTTTAACACTGTCTGGTGTTTGTGACTTCAGGTGCCACTCTGGCCATGCGAGCTGCCCCATTGGCTCTGGAGGAGGTGATGGACTGGCACCAAGCCCCGCCTCCATTTGGCTCGGCTCCTGGGGGCTTCCGTCTGCGGCGAGGGAGCAGATTCACCTGGAGGAAGGAGTGTCTGGCTGTTATGGAGAGGTGAGCTAATGGGGAGGGGGGGCTTTAAGAGGAAGTGTGGACTGGCTGAAAGTGTAAGAAACAATGATATTTAATGGGCTTCGTAGGTCTAACATGAAGTGGTGTGTTTTTGTCTTCACAGCTACTTCAGTGATAATCAGTATCCTGATGAAGCGAAGAGAGAGGAGATCGCCACTGCCTGCAACGCTGTCATTCAGAAACCAGGTAGGTAAAAACAATAATCACAATAAGAAGTACCTTATTTATTCTGGGAGGGAAATTGGGTCAAATTTTTAAAAAAAAATGGTCCGCTTTGGGGAAAAAAGTGTCGCAGCTGACAAAACCCCTGCGCCTCTCACTGCTCCCAGCTGGGTGTTTCCTGAGGAACACATGGTGTGTTCAGATGGGGAAAAATGCTTTGGTGGACACGAGGCCTTAGTTGTTGGTTGGTTGCAACCTTTACTGAATTAGAGGATGAGGGTTCTTTGTTTTGCATTGTTTGCTCAACAGTGTTTTTAATAAGCAGCCCGTATCAAGGAGCCACATGGGTCAGATGCTACTACATGGCTTTTTCTAGATATGTAATTGGCTATGATTCATATTCTGTTAGTCATTTCTGAGGGGAAATGAATTCATTTGGATAATTGATTGGGTTTTATTAGATGTTAACTACTCTCGTGGCTCCCCACATATTGGTCATGTTGCAGCAATAAAAAACAAGTTAACTAGAAGAGTCACGTCATCACAAACACACTTCTTAAATATGGTGGATAAATAAACAGCAGCTTAGGATCTTTGAATGGTGTTGTAAGCTAACTTATTTTGTGTAAAAAGCAAATATCATCTGTCAAAGGAGGAACTTTGCATTGCCCTGAGGACAGAAATGCAGCAGCCCAGTAACTCTGACCTGTGTGTGTGTGTGTGTGTGTGTGTGTGTGTGTGTGTGTGTGTGTGTGTGTGTTAAAGGAAAGAAGCTGTCTGATCTGGAGAGGGTGACATCTCTGAAGGTCTACAATTGGTTTGCCAACCGTCGCAAAGACATCAAGAGGCGCGCTAATATTGGTAATGTCTACCTGTGTGTGTTAACAGCAGTGGGTGTTATTGGACTTATACATAGAATATGCCCTCGTGTAACTTAACACCTAACGTGACGGAGGTACTTAAAAACTGTATGTTATCCTTTAAGAACCTGATAAACATTTATGCTGTCAGCCTCTAAACAGAATTTTACAGAAGCCCTGAGAATCAACTGAGAAAAGAAAATCTTAATGTTTTATAATTGGCGCTAATCTACCATCAGCATTAGCTATACTGAGGTGTAACCATTAGCCCCTGGGGCTTCAAAATCGGTACGTTTTTTTTTTTTTTTTTTTCTTCTTTTTTTTTTACACATTAGCATAAATTAGCGGTATTATTATTATTCCATGTGTGTGGACATTCTTGTGTTTTTGCCTTCTTTCGAGCAAGAGACTCTGAAATACCGTCCATGTCGAAAGTGCAGTGGGTGAGGCTAAAGCACCTAGCCATGCTACAACTGCTGCTGACTTATCAGCTAAAAAAGTCCCACAAATATTCAGGGAATTATCTCAAGTGCTCTGTCTCTCTTTGAGCCCAGCGGTCCTTGGTCTGAAAAAGGTTAAAGACCCCTGCTTTAGCCTGCTAGCTAGTGAGTGAAAAACATTGTTCATGGCTAACCAACAGCAACAACTTTTGTTAAGTGAGCTACGTAGCTTTTTTTATTTATTCAACTGGGGGAAAAAATTAACATTTTGAGTGGTATTTAGAACATGGGTATGTGGCGCATGTTAGCCTCTTGTTGCTGAAATAAGTTTTATACAACAACACTCAAAAAAATACCTCACCTCCCAAACCTTTTTTTCCCCGTTTTACTCATAAATAAATTTTAAAAAATAAGGAACATAGAAGGATTATCCTAGTCCTATTTTTCAGACAAAAATGCTTATTTTAGTCACATTTTAGTCATTTTTATCCTCCACAGTTTAGTAGACAATAACTCAAAATGTTTTACTCCAGTTTTAGTCAATGAAAACTCCTTATTTTAGTCAATCATTACTTTAGGTCGAAGTGTTTTTTCTTTTTAAACCAATCCAAGTTGGTAATACAGATTTCAGAAATTAGAACTGGCATTTTTTGCCCTACAACTGCAAATAATTTTTGTACACTTACAAACTTGCATTTCTCCAGAGTCTTTAACAAGTTTACAGACAGATTTACAAGCACACACTTATTGATCATTATTTTAAAAGCTCGAAATCTCAAACTTGGAGAACTCAGCAAATGTTTGTACCCAGGTTCACTGCAAACTCTGATGTATTGATGCCACTTTCAAGATGGAGAAAATAACTTGATTTCAGCCTGAATTCTTTCTAGATCTGCAACATGTTAGTCTGGAGGTTTAAAGCGAAGAGAAAACTCTGCTTAGTTCAGACTGTTAATATACAGCACAGCTTCACTCACAGATAACTGAGCCTCCTACCTGCCTGTCAAACAGTAATCAAACCATAAACTTTCACCAGACAGTCCGGTTCTGAGTGGAGTCCTGCGGGAATCAGCAGATGAGAAATCAGGCAGCTGGCGGTTGCTCGCTCTGCTGCGGTTCAGCGGCTAACAAGTGCAGCTACCTGCTAACAGCCACCGCTGCAACCAACAAACCACAAATCCATCCAGCAGCTCCACTGCCCACAGTCAGACACGCATGGCTGTTTATTTACTGCCCAATTACAGCTTACAATTCACGGCTGACGCTGTTTCAGTGTGAGTGTTTTGCAGGCTAGCGAAACATCCCAGCACTGACTAATTACTGAGTTCACCAGCCTGATGGTGCTTCGCCCTCATACGCCTCTGGCATTTTAAAATAATTGCTAGCACAGCCGTTTTCAGCTTCCTAGTTTGAAACATTTTTCTGATATGTTTGGAAAAATAATTTATCATTCTGTTCTTATCTTCTGTCATTATGAATGTGCGATAGACCATCACTAACTTTTTAACCCGTCTCATCTCACCAGCGACAACAAAACATATGTTTAATCATAAGTTTTAGTATCAAAGATCTGTTGAGAGCTTGTTAACGTCTTGCCTTCGTCATACTCTTCATTAATGACATCAGCACTGCTCGGGCAAAAACTTTTTATTTTTTATGTGTTCCTCAGATCTCCTGCCTCTCAGGGCTTCTGTAGCTTTTACTCCTCAGCACACATCCATGTTTTACCAGCTGGATGTTCCTTGCTCTCTGTATCATCCAGCCAACACCTAGATGCCATCCTGCTTGTTACAACACTGCTGTAGAATTTCACACACACCTGGGCATTAGTGAGGGATACACATTCCTATCCTGACTCCCCTCATTCTTACTTTGCGTCACCTTTTGCCTTCATCTGAGTTTGTTGTTGCTTGAGATCGATATGCTATGATGAGGTTTGTGTTTTTTGAAGAAGCAGCCATCTTGGAGAGCCACGGCATCGAGGTTCAAAGTCCAGGCGGTCAGTCCAACAGCGACGAGGTGGATGGCAACGACTTCCCTGACCAGGTAGACTAGATGTAAATGAGTTGTGAGATGTTTTTGCACTGAGCAGCTCAGAGTTATGCATGTGTGGTACTGTAAACATACAGGGGGTGTCAGTGCATGTTGTCTGACATGAAACATGACTAAATCTACTGTTGTGATACCTTATTGTGTAACTTGTTTAAATTTACATTTAGTCACATATTTGACTCTAGCATTATAGTGTCATAATGCTGTGATTTCTTTACAGAGGTCACAGCATTATGACAGTACACTGACCTGGTTGTTGTATAACCTGTGTGCTGCTCTGTTACAGGCTTGTGAGGTGTCCTTATTTGACAAGAGAGCTTCAGCCAGACAATTTGGTTTCAGTCGAGCTGACCTGTCCTCTCCAACCCAGGTACAACCTGACTACACACATGCACGCGCGCACACACACACACACACACACACACACACACACACACACACACACACACACACACACACACACACACACACAGATAACATTTACATGCACACTAATATTCCACCATTATGCTGAATATGACAGAATTTGATACAGGCCATATAAAAAGCATTTTTCCGATTAAAGGCCTTCACACTCTGAGTCTGATTTTTTTTTTTTTTTGACTGAAATTGTCTCACGTCTAAAAATAAATGCAACCTCACAATGTGCCAGTCTTGTTGGCATCATTAAAATTTTCAGAACAGGTTCAATTTTCTACGTTTTTTCGCATCTGTCAGTAGCCATTATTGAATCAGTGAAGATGTGGCATTGGGACACAACGACGATCAGACAGAGGAACAGGGCACAACAAATAATTTCATAAGTCAGATAGCTAACTTTAAGCAGGTCAGATAGTAATATTCATGAGGATGATAATGAAGAGGAGGAGGATGTGGACCACAAACAGAATGTGTAGAGAGAGAGGGAGGACAGCTCCGCCCCTTTGTGCAGCTACGGTGCCAAATGAAAGACAGGGAGGGAGTGATGACAGTCAGGTAGGTAGTTCCAGTGGAGAGAGGAGGAGGAAAAATGTCTTTTCATTTAAGCACATTCATTCATATTGTGAATCTTCACAACGAATAGAATAATTAAAAAGCATCCGGATCCATGTGCACGGTTTCTGTGCGTAACAATTTTTCATATGACTGATTTAAAAAAGCAGACTCAGTGTGCAGAGGCCTCAAGACATGTGGCATATGCTGATATGATTCAGGTGTTAAGAGCGTTCTTTGGACAATTGAACTTTTTACAGCAGTTTGTGACACAAGGCCTCTTGGTTGTTTACGCTTAGCTCTGTTTGTTGCCATTGATGCGTTGCACACAAACCAACTAGCCAATAATTTGTAAGGCGATGGGGTGGAGATGTGTGTGTTGTGGAGATTTCTGGTCAGAAGGAGAAACACATCTTCTTTTAAACATCATGGAAGAAAAGGATATCAACTGTTTTTTGTAAATGGACAGTTATCACAACGCCCACCTTTTCAAAGAGATGGTCGAAGGAGTGAAAGAGGGAGACGGTGTTCGCAAAGTCCAACACTGGTGAAAAAATCCTATTGATGCAAAGAAGCAAAATGGCACAAGCTGCTCCAGCTGTTTCACTTTTCCATATGTCGACGTGATAAATGGCATGTTGTGGCACATTATTCTGAGTATAAATGGCGGCATGTAAACAATGTTAGTGGAATTTTTATTTTATTAACCACATAAACAGCTTAGTAGGAATATTGTCTCTTTCAGAATAAGGGCAAAAGCTAGTATATTTTGTGCATGTAAATATAGTCACTGCCCCCTCTCACCAACTGCATTTATCAGAGAGCTTTGGCCTCAGATGGAGAAACGAAGGAACATTTACAGTAGAAACTCTGACTTCCCTTCATTTCTCCTCACCTCACTCAGGTACCCACACTGCTCCCCAGCTGGTTCTCCGCCCTGGGTCGAGGAGGCTTGTCTGGACAGAGGGGCACCTCTCTGATTGGCCGCTCCCTAGTGTCAGGGGCGGGCCCTCAGGCAGAAGGATCCAGATTGACAGGCGTTTCCTGGTCTCCCCCTTCCCCCTCGCTCCAGGATGAACCCACCATTCACAGCGCGCTGTCCGAGCCCCAGGACGCAATCGGTTTGGAGAAGGCGGCTGTCAATCACAGCAACCCAGCCCTCGCCGATCAGGTGGACGGGGCGGGGTGCAGTATGGGGAGTGACATCAAGACGGAAACGCTGGAGGACGACTGAGATGGGTGGCCGATATTGGAGTTGTCAGAGAGATGAATGGAACAGGATCAGAGGTGTGTTAATATGCAAGCAGATTTTATAGGAATGTAATAAGTGAAAAAAAATGACCAAAAGTCACGTAAACTCCAACCCTGAGATACCTCCCAACCCTACCTCCAACCACCAACCTGCTCTGCTACGCTCTTATAGGCATTACTAGTATATTATTATAATTATTATAGTAACAGTAAACTATTATTTGTTAAAGTGCGCCCCAGCAGGCTATGGAACATTAAAAATGCCTAAATAAATCAAATCAAACAAAGAAAGTGAAATTATTTAAATACGACGCAGTAAATGCAATCCTAAAAGAAATACATGTATTTTGTTTTCCTCTTGTTGTCTTTGTTGATTTGTTTTAGGCATTTTAAATCTTCTGTAGAGACTGTCTAACAGGACATGATGCATTGTGCAGATTTCTTTGGAAACTGCGTTTTTCACCACAGGACAACACTGTATTTGACGACGGGGTTCAAATAATTTCAGGGTCTTGCACTGTGATCACAACACAACTGAACAGCCTCAAAAGAGAAATGCATGAATTTCAAAGTTAAGTTCTTCTTCTTCTTCTTCTATTTTTTTTTTTTTTTAATTCTGGTGCGCATTTCATCACAGCTGATTATATTTAGATTTTTGCTGTTGGTTCCTTCAAGTGAGAAGAACAGCAGAATAAGCTCAGTTTCATCGAGGTCACACCACGTAGTTAAATATGTCCGTGGGCCTGAGATGATTTGAAAATGTAAAATCAGAGAAAGAAACAGAATAACCCACTCCTCTATCCCCTGCCCTGGTAAATAAGCTCAAAATATGGAAGCAAATAAAGGACTATCTAAAAGTGAAATTTAACCAACTGATGGACTGAATACTGTTTTAGGTAACACTGAGTGGATAGCATTGAAATGTTTAAATTTTAAAAGAATGCGAATTCCCCTCTTTAAAATCCCTAATAGGTATTTCAAGTTGTGCAGTTTAAAAAAACTGAGTGATTGTCAATTGGCAGACCTCGCCAAAGCTTCCCATCTGGTCTGCAAAATATTAATCAGAAAATGTAAGGAGAAAAAAACCATCCCACAGTAAGGTATTCAGTTGCACGCAAGTCTTGGAACTTCATGGCCTCTCTTTGCTTCCATATTAAACACAAATAATTTAACTAAAAGTTATTCTCCATAAATGTTGAAGGTAGCCAAAACTGTTGACAGATTTAAAACTATAAACCCGGACGTCCATGTGACTGGGTGTTATTCTTTCGTGCCCAGTTACCCGATGGCTAATCAGGCAGAATGAATGATCACTGTGAGATGATCTATAATCAATACAGATCAGTCAGTTGGGAGGTATTCAGCAGTGTAATAACACTGTTCAGATAATACAGATTAAAGCGTAAGATGAATACATACATATACTACACATGTATGTATGTATGTATGCATACACATTCGTATATACAGCGTATTATATGAACTGTGGGGGATATATATGTACCCTGATCCATTTCTATTTACAGTATATAGACATATTAGCTTCAAATGGGAGAAACTATCAGTATGAGTCTTTCTTGTTGGTGCAAGGTGAGTGAAGCATTAGCCAAAGTATTAATTTTGAATTTCTGTGTATTTTCAGAGTGTGTGATGGTCATGGATGGCCCTGTGTATTAGAGATATGCTAATCAACGATGCATCAGATGTGTCAAATTATTGCAAGGAAAATGCATTTCCTTTTTTTTTTTTAATTTAGGTATATCTGTGTTTGTGCTCGATATGCCACGTGTTCTAAACACATACTGTCCAATTTAAATTGTATTTTCATTTTACATGAAACTTCATAGGATCAATATGATGGTGCTTAGAGTCCCTGCTGTTTAAACATTGCATAGATCAGTATGAATGACTGACAGACCAGAGAGGCAGCAGGAAGAGACAGTTATTCAGGAAACAGTTCACATGTAGAGAGTTAGTTGGATTCTCTTGGGACAACAATGGCAAGAAGTGTTCTTTAAATAAAAGAGTCAAATCTAGACATATTTATCCCTGTACAGCCATTGTAGAGGTCCTCTGCATCTTTGGTATACAAGTTCAGGTTTTGCCCTTCTTTAGCATTTTGGACAGGAGATACTCAACCCCACAGTCTGATAACTGCTTAGACGGGAAATATGTGAATTTTGTCTTAAAATAAACCACAGTTTCTTTAATAGAACTGGGTTTAAATAAGCAATTCATTCGATTCAAATCGATCTTCATTTCAATTTGATTTCATAAAATCCAAGATCAATCATTTAATATATGCTTTTCCCATGGACGTGTGGAGCTTTAACCCTGTTAATCTCGCCAGTAGTAAATGGGCCCCAGTGCTGAATTATTAATGACTCTAGTGTTGAGTGCTTCCAGAACACTTAGTTGTTTGGGTAAATTTGGAAATTTTTAAGCAGCATTGATTTATTTTTAGCAGCCCACGCAGCACTGTCACCTCATAAAGTTGTCAGTGTTAACATGTTTGACATCCAGTACACAAGAAGGAGTTTTAATAGTGACATTCAATATTAGTCCAATATTCGCTCTCCTTCAGCTTTGTTTTTGCTTCCACCAACCCTTAAGGAAAATATGTGTATCTTTGGCTGCTAAATGCTCCGCTGTATTCACCAGCTAGTTTCTAACTTTGTTGTCTGCTGTTTGGTGCTGGGCCGTGGTGAACAGTAGGTTTATTGGAGCGTTTCACTGATTACACAGAAAACTTTGGCTTGAAGCAAACTTGATGAGAGTGGAGATTGCAGGCTGAAACACCAAACAGTTGGTCAGGTTCTAATTGAAAAATACATTTTCCCGATGCTGAAAGTTAGGACTAGTCCACATGTACACAGGTATTTTTGAAAACCGGGCTTTTAAAAAAAGCACACAAGAACTGTTATAAAAAAACAAAAAAAACCCTTTTGAAATGAAAACACAACTGAAGCGTTGTCATGAGCATGTCTAAAAACAGACGACGATATCACCCTAACCCTGAAGCCATTCAAAGAAAAAGAAATAATTTTGTCTAATCAGAGACCTGAAAAAGGCTGTTAACAGAAGGCTACCTGGAGCAGTGGGTCCCAGAAACAGTGCTGTGCTTTAAAGCCATTTTTGACATAGTGGCCAAACGGTGGAATTACAATTTCCACATCCGTCAGTTTTCCCTTTAAACTTATGTGGTGAACAGGACATCTGTAAATCAGTGAATACACCTTTTTTGAGCGTCACAACTCCCGCAAAATAACTTATTTCACTATCAGAATGTGATCCATTGGGTCTGAAGAGTCTAGTAGAGCCATGCGATTAAATAATTTAATCCCCATTCATGTTACCAGATGGCTGACCCAGAAGTTAGCTGCTCAGTCTCTTTCTAATGCACTTGTGCTGTGGGCCCCTCAAAGCAAAAGAGTGGGGTAATTTTAGACCCAAAAGTCAAACTTGTTTGCTTCAGGCACTCCTGAGCAACTTTCACAGGAATGGACATGGCCATGCTGCCAACGCTGTATCCAGTTCTCTTTATACATCCATAGTGCATTCTGACACTTCTGTTCCTCAGTATACTGTTAGTGAGGTTAGAGCCAACCCTATCTTGGCCACATCCACTATTGCATGAAATGCCCCTCATTTGTGACACCTTACAAAAGCGATAGACCACACACAGAAGTTACTAGGCAAAAACTCAGTTTTCCCTAACCACACATGAACAATCCCAAACCCTTGAAGGAGGTCAGTTTCAGTGACCTAAAATGTTGTTTTCTTGTGGACCAAAGGCCATAATGCATTAAAAAAAACAGGAACTTGTTTTTAAATGTACCTGTGTATGTGTGGACTAGACCTTAGTGATAAAGTTCAGTAGCTGGTCTCTGCTGATGCTCTGAAACAATGTATAGTTTCTATTAGGCATTGAAAGTGGTTTCTACCTCTTTTGTTTGCAGATGTGTAGTTATACTTTACTGTGACCTCTTTGTGACAGATTAACAACTGACACCAAACATACACTCGCTAGTTAAAAGGTAAATAATACTGGAGTTTGGTGTGTCAGTTATTAGGTGATCCAGCTGTCCAGAATATTTTCAGTATGTTACATTTGCTGTTTAACACATGGCATGTACTGTATGGTTTTAAGTTGAAGTGCCTTATTTATTTCAGAGTATTAACGCAGGACTCCTACAATGGCTGTACACACATTACTGTATCAGAACCAATGCAAGAAAAGCACACGATGTTCTGTAATGGCCAACACTAAAGTGGCTTCACTCAAACCGGTTCATCATTGTTCATCACCAGGTGCTTTACAGGCTAAGCTACTAGTTCAGAGTTAAAAACTCAAAAACACAAATACCTCACTTTACCCCCCTCAGCTATAAGCTACTCCCCGCAGGGTCCTCCACAGCTGCTTCAATGTGAATCAGAGTTTAGACAGTCGAGAGTAAAAATAACTGTAGAGCTGATGTATTCAGAGACTGTGATGAGGCTGTAAAGATGGTTCACTGGCTGATCTGGGACAACAGAAATGTCAGTGTCCTCTATAAAAGGGAAATTCCTTCTCAAGCTCGAGCCAATAAATATTAAGTTTAAAGAAAAAGGGAAATTCCACTCCACAAAAGAATTTATCATTCATAAGCTCCTGCCTCCACCAGAGTCCAAGAAACATTTGTCCCCTCATCCTGGTGGAGTGCTAACACAACTCGTCAAAGAATTTAAGTTTTGTGGTGGAATGTCTCTTAATTGTGTGGCAGCACAGCTGTCCCAGGTGTCTTTTGCTTTAAGCATTTGTTAAACTCATTAGTTAGTGATGTAGCTTTCTGTTTGAATTATTTACCAAAATATCAAACTATACTATCCCGCCAAGGGTTAGAATATGTGTTTTTTGTTTTTTAATCTGCCAAGCAGAAGCCTTCCTGAAGTGAATCCATGGGTTCATTTGAGACAATGTGCTGTGTTGAGATTATTTCAAGATTATAAATCATTTCAGTTGCTGCCTTCACGGTCTTCTCAAGGAATTGTACTTTGGAGTTCTGAAGCAGCAAGTTGATGTGAAATGAAAAAAAAAGTAGTTTGTTAGTGTCATTTTTAGTCATTTTAGAGCCAAAAAATCTGAAAGGAAAAGGGAATGCAAACCAAAACCATAGCATGATAAAATGAGACCAAAAACAACAAAACACACCCATAATGAGAAACAGAGTCTCTCCTGACATTCTCATTTACAGATTCCATTCCTATTGACTGGTATTGGTTTCTTGACTACATTTCATTCTGCTTTCAGTTTTTGACTCTAAACTGGCTCTGTACCTTTTCTTTACAAAAGTATTATAAAGTGTTTATTCTCATTATAATCAACTTGAATTGCATAATAACTCAGAGTTATCGTGAAATAGAAATGCAGTAATACCAGTTTCTCCATAACAGGACTGCAACTAACGATTATTTTCATTCTCAATTAACCTGTCAATTATTTTCTCTATGAATCGCTGAGTTTTTTGGACAGAAAATGGTGGAAATGGTGGAATCGGAGTTTCCCAAAGTCCAAAATGATGTCCACAAATGTCTTGTTTTGTCCTCAACCCCAAGGATATTCAGTTTACTATTGTAGAGGAGGAAAGAAACCACAAAATATTCACATTTAAGAAACTGGTTACAAAGAATTTAGACTTTTTTTCTTTTTTTTTTTTAAAAAAAAAGCACTCAAACAATTATCAAATTAGCTGGAGATGATTTTAATAGTTGATTAATTGTTGTAACTCTGCCCCATAAATGATGCAGAAAGCCTCTGCTCTTCCAGTTTGATTGAGGACTGTCAGGCTGCTTGGTGCACTTGTTCCTGTCAGTGACGGCAGCAGGTTGTGTCTTGTCATGGGTTAAAATGCAGCATCTGCCTTCAGCCCTCTGTTGCTCGCTGTACTGTTTTGTTTAAAGTGGAGACAGACAACATTTCTCCCGCTTGCATTTACAACTACCACAGTTGCCAGCTACCTAAGTTATGTCCGCCATTTCTGCTCCTGGGAACTGTTAGTGCAAAGAACCTCATCGACAGTCTTTGGTTCATGGGGATAGCTACTGATAGATAACAGTTGCGCAGTGGTTGACACACCTTCATTTTGCCGAGAGATCTACCCAGCAGCAGAGAGACTTGCATCATGAGAGCGAGGCTTAAAGGGATCTAATTTAGATGCTGATGGTGTCATTATTTTTTTAACCATTACATTGTGAAATCAACATTGAGTTCAAGCAAAAACTTGATGAAATGATGAGCTTCCTTCCGCCGGTTCTTGACAGGAACAAAGCAGCTGATGTTTCAGAGCTGTTCCCTGGTATTGACTTTATCTTGATCACGTTAATCTTTTTCCTGCCAAATCCAACTTCCTCCGGCAATATCCCCGCCCCTTTATACAGACAGTACAGTAAATATTTGACTTACTATTTGGATTGGCAACGGGCTGTTGGTATGACACAATTATGGGTGCATGCAGATGAATGTGTTTATGGGGTTATAGAGGATCTTGATCTGATCAGAGGTCTGCTGTGCGAACAGAGAGAACGCACAGGGGATCTGGTGTCAGTGTGGTTTCAGTCAGTTCACGCCTCAGGACTGAATGTTGCCGTTACCTTCATCAACATTGTGAATCAGCGAGATGCAGTGTGACGTTTGAAGAGCTGTATTCCAAAATGCTGATTTTATTGAGGCGAAAAAAAGTTCACGGCTCATCACGCATTCAACATAAACTGTGGGTGTTCCAGTTTTAATGTCCTTTAATCAGCCAATGACTGTAAATACTTCTTGGAAAATGGTTCAAACATTTTATCAGTCATGTAAAAAAACTTGTTTTTAAACTATTCAGTGGTTTCTATTTCATTTTGGCAATAAACTATTTAATAATTCTCTAGAATGAAAAATGTCAAACCTCAGCAGGACGTTTGTTGTATCACTTTGAATTGATTTTTATCCCCTCGTTCTTTTCTATTTCAAGATTTAGTGCCTTTTTTGGACAGTAGACTGTTCTGTAATCGCTATGTAGAAAATCTACATATGCCTTTTGTTACTTTTTCATCTGTTGGATAAACCTTATTTGTTATTTTTAAGGTGTGTTTTTATTGATATTCTATTTACAAGGGAATAAAAAGTGATCTGAGTCCAAGCAGTGTGTCTTTGTTTTTTTTTGTCTGTATCACAGTGTGTGCAGTGAACACAGCCAGGGCTGGGGGAGGATTTCTGTTCCAACTGGAGCACATACAATAAATGTGTATGAAGTCAGAGTACTGTGAGTTGAGAGAGAAATAAAAACATCTTTTTAACAGTAAACACTTAAAAACTCAGCTAACCTGCTTCATCTGGACCGTACCTGTGTTTGATCAGATGTAATCCACAGTGACCAAAAACACACCACTTGACTGACACCACTCAAATGTCACTTAGATTTTGCTGCATCCATATGTGACACCAACACAATCACACAAATCTCTTTTGTAAAATTACCAAAACTGTTTAACCATTGTTGATTATTCACCTTAGAAATAGTCACATGACCAAACATTCCCAACTCAAAGTCCACTAATTTTTCTGTAGCTTTTAACTGTATAACACTGTTTGGCAAGAAGAGTTTTTGAAATAACGACAAAGCTCTGAGCTTGTAAACAGATCCATCTCCAACTAAGCAAACTCCATCCACCAGTGAAGACAGAGCAGAACTGTTGAAAGCTCTGGAAAAAGTTATTGAACAGACCATAAGTTGGGATTGTTTTTTTTGAAGAAGAAGAGGATGATATACTTAATTAATCCCAGAGGAGAAATTCAGTTTTTCTCACTCTGTTATATACACACACAGGCCTGAAATATACACACACATGCATAACCAGTACCTATACATGCATTAAAGGGAGAGAGTGAGGGGGCTGCCCGTCGACACACGCTCTGAGCAGCTGGGGGTTCAATGCCTTCTTCAAGGGCACCTTGGCAGTACCCAGGAGACGAACTGGAACCTCTCCAGCTACCAGTCCACCCTCCATACTTGGTCCATATTGAGACCCGAGCCAAGTCCCTATGAACTGAGCTACTGCCGCCCCAACTAATGCTGCTTCTAATAAGTCAATACGGTTGGGTTTGTTTTGAGAAATGCAGTCGCCTCACTTCATCAAAAAATGTCTTTTGTATATTCTCCAATATGCAATAAAAAGCAGTAAACATCACTTAACACTTATCTTTGGAGCTCCTACAAGTTCTCAGTGTGTCACTTTTTGGTAAAGTAAAGCTCATAACACTACATGCTGCATCAGTCGCCTAAAACTCCGCTCATTTCTTTAAAATATGAAATCAGTTTGGTCGTTAAAAAGCTTAAAAAAGACATTAAAAATCTCATTGAAACAGCATGTAGCATCTGATTAACACATACATGGTTGAATCTGAAGAGGATATATAAGGTACAATCTAATGTCGATATGTTTGGCAGAATAAACCAACTTTCAACTTCCAACTTTGCTTAAACTCCAGTAATGAGATTTTAGTTAGGTAAGGTTAGGTTAATATTCAGTTACAATATTGTCTTTTTCTGTTTTCTCTTTTTTATATTTTTCTTTCTTGTTTTCTTCAAGACATCTTTCATTTATAGTTAATTAAAATGTGTAACAGCAAAAGTATAGTTCTGTATAAAGTGTTAAACCTATTTACAAGCTTGTATATATGTATTGTACAAGTCTACATATTTTTTGGTACTGATTTTTGTTTATGCTGATACATATTTTTATGTTTATTAAAAACTATGAAATAAACATTTAAAAAAAAAAGTTAAAAAAAACAACAACAACAACAAAACATCCAAAGGAAACTGCCTCTTTTTATCCCCCAGGAAAATCTATGGGGGATTTAATACTTAGACTGATAGTAGGAGACTTAAATTATCCTGACAGTGAACATCCAATGTCATTTGAAGAAACTATTAATAAATATAACGCATCCCATTATCAATTCTTCACGTACAGCTGAGAAACTTCAAACCTCGATTCTCCCAGTTTTTGGATATGTTAGAAAGCTAATTCAGGCAGATATTTCACAGTTTTAGTCAACTCGAAATAATCAAAAATGATGATGCAGTTGAGCTCATTGAACTGAATGTCTGTCCATTGTGCCTGTGACTATAGGACTAGTTAGGGTCCGTCCTAAAATTGCAATATGACCCATTTCAATATTCAATAACTTTTATTTTCCTTTCTTTCTTTCTTTTTTTTTTTTTTTTTTAAAACACAACTGAGATTATAGAGTGGCAGCCCGTAAACACATTGTGCACATTTTAATGTTGTGATGTCAACAGCTTTCTCATTCATGAATATATTGACCTGAAACCACCTCTGATGTGTCTTTGACATTCCCTCACAACATTCACAGCTGGTAGTTTGTTAAAAAGCCCTTAGCAAATCTCTTAGTATCATTATCAGTGACCTATAACCTTAAATATGCACATTACAAGGTTGTGATGTCAGTAGCTTGCTCATTTGTGAATGTATTGACGTCAAATCATGTCATGTGTCTGTGACATCCTGACACAACTTTCACAGATTTTAGTTTATGGAAAAGCCCTTGGGAAATCCCTTAACATAATTACCTGTGACCTATTGCCTTAAATATGACCATTTAAAGGTTGTGATGTCAGTAGCTTGCTCATTTATGTGCACGAATGAACTAAAACAAGGGAAAGAATTGAATAATCTTGAGGCTACACATCAGCATCTCGAGTGCTTGATTTAGTAAAACATGCCCTTGATTTATTTGAGAAATTTTTAAGAAATGGGTCCATTTTTGCTCTTTTGTGGAAAAAGGTCGGTAGGCTGAGTATGGGTAAGGGATTACTGAATTATCTAAAACTATGCCCTTGGAAAAACTTACATATGCTATCAGGAATGAGGATATGCTATAAGTTAAAGGTCCCATATGAAGCTACTTTGCAGAACACTGACTTGCTGGTCTACTGCAGCATCAGTTGGGTAATGTGTAAGGTAAAGCAGAACATATGAAGTAGAGTGTACACTTACACTGATAACGATTTTTATGGTAGCTGAAATACGTTTTGCTGCAGCCCTGTCCACAACAGTACATTGTTAAACTTCCATGCCGGTAGATTTGGTTCATGAAAGATGATAGCAAAACAACACAGTACATAAATAAGCACGGCAGAAATGGCAGATAGATTGGACCACCATGTTTGACTACTGTATCTTTAAATGTTACAGTTATGGCTGAAAATGACAACAGAAATAAACGACAATTTCACATATCTATACAGTTGTGATCAGTTGCCACTTTTCTACCCCGAAGTAATCGTTGTTAGCGTGAGATCACAGTGGTTAGGCCTACAGGCAGCTTCACTGGAATTAGGTTGCTAGGCAACAGCCTGGGTCCATGTTTACTTCCTGACAGCTGAGATCATTTATATACACTGCAAAACATACCAACAATACAGACAAAAAAAAACATTTTAAGAGTAGTTCTGAAATAGCTGTGAAAATTAATCATAGAGTTATTCTTATCCTATCGACATTTCCTTAGCCAGTTATAATGTCTCCTTACCTATGAAGCATTGGGCTGATAATTGGTGCTGCTGTCAGGTCCCTGTCCTGATACCTGCCTGGTTTCTCCCTGTATCTCTTCTATCTATTGCAATAATATAGATAATAAATGTGCAAAGTAAAAATCATAAATAGAATTAGGAATAGTAGTAGTGACATAGCCGTGGAAATTAACCTCAAAGTCACTTTTATGCTATAGATATTTTCTCTCAGCCAGTTATAATCTTTCCTCACCTGTGAGGACCCTGCATGATCATCCTTGCTGGCCTCTGGTTTACTGTCTCCTCCCTGACCCTGCTCTTTATATTGTGGCAATAAAGATTAAAAAAATATGTGCAAAGCAATAGTTAGCACAAGTTCTTATTAAGGAGGAGTGGGTTTTTTCCTAGCATGAAACTAGCTAGCAAGGCATTTAACATAGGTAACATTAATATTAGTGTTCTTGTTAACTAGCTCAACTTGATATACTGACATCTATTAATTAGTCATCATTTAGCTAACATTATCTACATGCAACAGCATTACTCAACTTACATGGTTTGTTTGGAAGAAACTGTGCAAGGTTTTTTTTGCTTCTTGCTGGCTGGTTTGCTGAACATGGTTAACACACCAGTAACACACATCTGGTTCGTGCAAAGGATTCATATCACAACAGGACAGCATGTGTATGCACCTGGCACTGTCTACTCATGGTGCGTTTAAAGACGGCTCGCAAAAACGCGTAACATGTTAAATGAACTGAATGGTTGTAACAGCTGTAAAAAGTGCGGGACATGTCCCTGTGTGTCCCCCTCCTCAAATTAAGTCTGTGCCTGCACACACAGATTAACTATACTAGATTAACAAGGGGGAGGAATTTGATCAATGTTCTAACAAAGGGGATGGCATCCCCCTTCAATTCGACCACAGCACGTACTGCTATGTGTGTACATCTATTTATTGTTGCTGAACTCAATTTTGTTCAAAAAGCAAAGTCAGTTTGGTACAAATAAAGAACAAATACTCTTTTAATCTTCCTTTTTTATTTTTTTCTTACCAGATTACTGTTCAGATGATAAAAATGAAAATTATAAATGTATTATAATACATGTTTATTCTTTGGATTGCAGCATAGAATTACATAAAACAATTAAATTAATCAAAACCCAAACTTGTGCTCAGATTTTTCTTTTTATAAGTCTTAATATGCGCATATATACACACATACATACATAGAACAACCACTCCAATGGTGCACTCACACATACACATGACACATCAAGGCAAACCTGTGCCACAGAATCAACAGTAGCAACAAACAACTGATAATGATTGGTTAGGATGATATAGTAATACTGTTGACCAAGCCGAGGCCACGCTAAACCCATCTGTGATGATTCGAACTTGTCTTCAGCTGAATGTGTGAAAGGTTACAGGGACTGGAGGGGCTTTTTTGCAGGAGTAACGTGGTTCTGCTAAAACTCCCTGACTTAGCAAGCACCAAGCCCTCTCCTTAAGCTCCTATTAGCCTTCCCTTATTAAACAGCTCAGTCAAATATGGCTGCTGGTATGCAGGAAATTTTAATGCAACATTAATACCAACTGCCTTTAAAATGCACCAAGAGGAGGAGTTGTATCTGAATTTCCCAAAACCCAGCTCAAAAAAACAAAACAAAAAGCCTGCAACAAGGCTGCGCTGCATCACCTGACAGCCACGTATTGCTCATTTGTGTGGTTTATTCCAATATCTGAAATCACACAGAAAGTGAACGGGGTGCAGCCAGCTCAGTAGTGAAGCAGGTTACAACTCTGTCAGCTAAAAGGCCTCAGGGAAGAAGTTGGCAGAACACTCTGGACAGGCGAGAAAGAGGTAGTAAAAAAGGTGAACACTCGCTACTGAGGCAGGGAAATATGTTATAGTGCCCTGCAAATATAAAACTCAAGCCAGCTACTGATTATAAAACACAACACCACCTGGTGATGTAATGATCCCAGGGAGGCAGAAGCTGTCAGGCGTGCTGCTGTGGGGCAGTAGTGGGGTGTAAATTCACTGGTTTGATGATTTGGTGGTTGTATATAAATTTCCCTGTGTGGACGTCAGGCCTTTTCTGACTGAGGTGTGACAGTGTCCACCAGGGGGCAACGCAATGACCTTGCCTCCGGTAAGGCAGCTATACAGGAGGTCAGTGAAATCTTATTCCAGAATCCCTTCAATGTATCTAAGACCCGACAGCATCTGTCACCAAATTACCTACAATGAACTGTTAAAAAACTGTGGGGATATTTTTCTCTTTTTAAATAGTTTTTGAATGATCATGTTGAATAACAGCACACTTCAGTTTTATAGCACAGCAATGATGTATTTAGTTAAAGAGCTGGGATTGTTCCTGCTAAACCAGTCTGGCTCCAGGTTAAAGACCACGTTAAAGGGAAAGTTCACCCCAAATTCAAAAATACTTATTTGTCTTCTTGCCTGTAGTGCTCATTGTCAATCTAGATTGTTTTGGTGCGAGTTGCAGAGTGTTGGAGATATCGGCTGTAGAGATGTCTGATTTTTCCTTATCTGCTGTGAGGGTCCAAAGGACAGAGGGATGTCGTATGCTGTAAAGCCCTGTGAGGCAAATTGTGATTTGTGATACTGGGCTTTATAAATAAAATTGATTGGTTCTCTCAAGTATAATGGAACTAGATGGCACTCAGCTTGTGGTGCTCAAAGTGCCAAAAAACCCACATACATTTAAAAAAACTCAACAGCAATGTCTCTTTCCAGTAATCATGAGTCCGTTGCTCAGGCTCTATTGTGGACAGTCTCATGTGGGAACTACTTTCTTTGTACCAAACTACACCAGCCAACCGAATCGCTACGCAGAGGGAAGCGTGGATCTACTGCTAGCTCACCTAGCACCACTGAGCTAGCTAATGATACAGCTCAGCTGAGAAGGACGCCATAAATGACACCATCATGTGCTGTCACACACATGAGCCTCTCCTTTATGAGTAGATGCACGCTTCCTTCTGCATGGTTATACGGTCAGCAGGTATAGTAGGTAAGTAAGTAGGTCCTACAGTCTGTGGATTACCTTGAGGAATGTGATCATGATTTCTGAGAAGAGACATTGCTGTTGAGTTTTTCAAATGTGTTTTTTGGGTGCCTTAAACACCACAAGCCGAGTGCCATCTAGTTCCATTATATTCAAGGGAAGGCAGACATCTCTGAGGTCGATATCTCCAACAGTCAGCAACTCACACCAAAACAATCTAGACTGATAAATAACACTACATGTAAGAGGAAAGATATATATTTTTGATTTTAGGGTGAACTGTCCCTTTAGACAGGGGGAACCTGTTGCTCCAGACCGGTTATCACACAGAGTTACAGGAAATGCAACAGGCGGAGGTGAATGCAACAAAGATATGGGACCAAATTCTGAGCAAAACGAAACACTTAAGACGCGAAACCAACAAAGATAAAACCGTAACAGAAGAAACATTGTGAGGGGCTTCGTATGGATCAATATGAATATGCTTGGACAAAAATCACATCAATAAAAATAGAAGTGAATGTGGTTCTCACGGTTCATACAGTCAAATGAATAACACTGCAGGCTCGCTCTAACCTCTACAGCGGCAGAGATGGAGACCACTGACATACAGTTACAACATTAAATCCATTCTGAGCAAAACAGTTATCGCTAATGCTAGTTTTCTCTTTGTACAGTTCCTTATTGAAGTGGCTACTGTGCAGCAGGCAGCCCATCAGCTGCACTGTTTCTATCCAATGTCAGCATCACACTTAATCTGTTACAGTTATGCATATGTTAAGGTGCAGACTTTGTGGAGGGTTGTAGAGGAAGATGTGTGCTGGAAGAAAAGACATGTTTCAGTTGTTGGTTATTACCACCGGGTTTGAGCTTAGCTCTGCTGTCCTGTAAAATAATAGCTCCCAATTTAACCAGCTGTCATGTTTTTACTTGAAAGGTAGTTGAGCAGTGATTGATGGAGAACAGTAAATTGAAAGCAGATAATTAAAACAATTTAAACACAATTAAAAGAACATCAGGTAACTTGAGAACACTGAATCATAAAATAAAATCAGGTTGTATTTTCTTCCTACATATACAAGCGTTCCAGAAACGAACTCTCCTGGTTCCGTCTGGAGACTTTCTGTGCAAATGAATTGAAGCGTCGATATGAAAACAGTGTGCGGAAGATGGTCACATGGTTTCTGAGGCACAAGAACAAAAAGGGACATCCAGAAGCCTGAAGTGATCTCAAACCCCTTTAACAGTGCCCCGAGCAAAGACCAGGGAGGGAAAGTCCACCAGCCACAGAGACTGGAATTTTAAATTTAGCAAGAGAGAGCAGGGAGGGTGAAGGTTTGCTGCTCTCAGCTTTAGTCCTATGTATAATAAGTAAAGTGGCAGCTGGTGGCCATTTCCCATCTTGGCAAGAACTCACAGACACGACTGAATCAAAGCCAGGTCCACCCAACATTCACACACACACACACTAACACACACAATACACGAGAAAACTTTACTCCCTTCCTTCATTACCACAAAACCGTTAGGAACCACAGTATTATAAAAACATCCAAGCAGGAGTCCCATCTACAAACCACTTCACAACTTGCCAACCAATAACATACCAGACAGCCACCTAATAGTAACCAACCAACCAATCAGAGGACTCCATGGTCCCAGGCTTTAAGGCCAGATAATAAATACAGATAATAATAAGACTATGGTGATTTACTGTCTCCTCGTCTTGTACTTCAACTTCAATGCAACTCCATTATTATAGTTTCCTCTTCACTCATTTCAACCTTTACTTTACATCATCTTCAAGGCTCACATGACAAAGTGCCTCTTTTTTTTTTTTTAAGGAATTTTACGGCTTCATATTAAAAATATATTGGCCAGTGAACCAAAGCGCTGACTTTAGTTTCTGTCTGGGATTGGAAAAAAAAAAAGAAAAACAGCTATTGACTTCCAATATAGAATACAGTATGAGATACAGGATGTTAGATAAATCAATTAAATCAATTTACAGGTAGATTTACAATGTAAATAGCAGCAATTTACATGGAATCATTTGTGCAATATTTATTAAAATAAAAAGGCTTTATCAATTTTCATGCGATAAATGCATGTGTACAAGCATTTAAATATAAATAGTAAATTCACGCCTCTCTAATTAAGCAGGCATACGATAAAAAGGAATGGAAAAACAGTTTTGAATCCAAAAAGATGATAGTGTTTGGACATACTGACTGCGTTTACATGCACTTAGTATTCCAGATAATGTTTTCATATGTATCAATCATTAAATCATCACAAATTTGTATATCCTTATTATACATGGATTAACTCAATGTTACCTTAGAAACAGCATACAATAGCATATTCAGGTTTTTCAACATGAGGATATGAACTTAAATTAGATGTTGTACATGAGACATGGTACTGAACTGCACCAAGTGATGATGAAGAAATATTACTTTTCCATCATCAAATCAACCTATCAAATCAGCAAGTCTTCTGCTCACTTGATCTAGTTTATCAGAGGTACTCCTGTGATTTATTATATGAACTCTACAAACTTAGAGAGCTTCCAAGAGACAGATTTGTTTTAAATCGTCAAAATCAAGGCAGCAAAAGCTTTGATACCTTGACTTTTGAACGACGCAACTACACCTCCCATAATGCAACACCATATTTCCTTTCGTTAGACTCTTCCTGCCTGAAATATGCCCACGTCTAATATACTCCATGCGCCCACCCATTTTATAACACAGGCTTAAATTTGTAGTCTTCATGTAGTAACCCTGATGACATCATCAGAGTTATTTTCTCAGACTTTATTAAGCTCCCCAAGCCTGACATCACCAGACCAAATCGTGAATTTACTCCACAACCTGACCCTGGAAATCCAGAGTTCTCACTGGAGTACAATTTGAATTTTCTCAGCGAGTCACTCTGGCAATCAGTAATAATGTTCATTACCCATGCCCTTGGAGCTGAGCTGCACCAAACACATCGGTGTATCTGATATAGACATGCCAGAGGCGAGCTAAACAGATAACAACAGTGCTGCGATGACGAAGTCCGGAATCAGTCAGTAAACACTGCCAGATGGCTACGGATGAACACCACTTGTCTGAAATGGCTTTGACCGCTACAATGAACGAGTTAGACTTGGCTTTGTCTCTAAAAGAGGAACTGTAGACGGCGCTAAAATCTTTCCTTTGCAAGAAGGACGTTTTTGCGGTTATGCCGACTCGATACGGCAAGAGTCTTATCTGCTAGTTAGCTCCGCTGGTAGCGCTCTGGATACGTCACCCCGTGTATTGTTCTGATTGGTCGCAGTGTTATCCAATTGCGTACAGTGATATTTACAAATGCATGCTTGGTGCCGTCCCTCGAGTTGGGCCATTTTCATTACTCATAGCCAGACCCTAAATCCTAAATCTTTCTAGATTTGGGTCTGGATTTCCAGGCTATCACAACCTGACCCATAGACCAAAATGCCTCTGAACGCAATTGAATAGATGTACAACTAATGAGAGCAGTGAAACGTGTGATGTGGCTGCGATGATGTAGCATCAATATATCTGTGAATGAGTGTTGCTGGGACTAGTCGAGAATTTGAAAATAGTAGTTCAATAGAAGTTCCAGATCAGTAGCACCCATTTTGGATGCTATCTAAAAATGCCTCAAAGGTCCTCTGTACTAAGCTAGGTTTATGCTAACCATAGTTTCCCTGACATGAGGGGACATTAGCAAAAAATGTTGTCATTATCCATTATGAGTAAAGCACCAAGGCTCTGCCAGTTGTCTGAAACCCGCCCCATATTAGATAAATAGTTGTTATTGGCCCGACAAGGGCCATGTTGTCGTTTAAATGGGAGGGTGAACAGATACATCGGCAGATTCGACAGGTTCCCAGACTACAGCTTCCCCTGAACAGAGGACACAAGTTTTTCCACTGAGTAGTACTCCTTATGACAAGTAAACTGACTGTGTGTTAAATCAGTGGAGTGCCCCTTTAACTTATGGAAACATATTGGGGACACGTGTATTCTGTCTATATTCCTCATGAACAGATGGTACACATATGTACTGTCAATGCTTTTCCATAAATAAATACACAAAGAATAAGGTCACTATAATATGTTAAAGTCCCTCTGGAATGTGATGTCCATTAAAGTCCACCACATCATGATGCATTTTCCTCGACAGACATGCCAGGAACGTTCCATCAGTCAGAACTGCTTTTGTGTTTAATACTTTCCCAAAACACACAGCTTGATCTCCCAGTTGTGGCAGTTATTTAAAAATAAAAGATTAAAAACTAGCTTCCTTTAAAACAGATCAAATGCATAGAAGCAAATTACTTCTTTTCTCAAGCGTGAAATAACCAGCAGAGCTTCTGCATGTCCGTCTCACTTTCCTTTCCTTAACACACACATGCCTATTCCCACCAACACAGAGCACAACTCTGAACAGCACCTCCTGGTGTCCAAATGTCAGTAACAAAGGAAATCCAGCTAATAAGCTCCAACAACAGACTTTCAGATGGAAAATATACTCTAATGTAAGGTCATCAACAACCATTTGCACATTACTAGATGGTTGGAGGAATCTGTTTACCTTTGTCTAACTCTCTGTCTCACTGCACCATGACCACAGACATGTTCTGCTAACATACAGATGCTTCTTATCCAACGTCTCCAGTGCAAAATCGACTTTTAAAGCCTCCCAGTACAAACAACTTGCTCCCATAGTGGCTTTGTCTGATAAGGACATGTTTCCTGCTTTACACATAATAATCTTCAACATCTACACTGCTACGACAATATGAACTTTTTTGTGCACACAGGGCAACACTGTACAACATTTACAGACACACACACACACATACACACACACACACACACACACACCCCTCCTTGTCCTTTCCCCTCTGCAGTCCCTGAGATCACCTCACACTTAGCACAAGGCATTCTCTTAAACACAAACACAGCTAACAGAAATTAAATACACAGAAAAACAAATGCAAACCAAGCCATGGTGAAGGCACATTCTGGGAGGATCTGTCTTCCAAAGAAAAGAAGCCCAGGAGGAGAAGACGAGTCTCTAACAGAGAGTCAGAGTGTCAGTTTGTAGACACAGAGAGTTCAGGGGAGTGGCAGCCGGAGCAGGGGATTCTGGGACATAGAGTCTCAAGACTACCAGGTAGAGGCGTCATATCCAGGGATGCAAACATAGTATGACTGGCACGCTTTGAGCTTGTGTCTAAAAATCAAATTTGATCCATTTTTCCTCAGACACAACGAACATATTATAGTGAGACAAGTAGGAGGGGTAAAAAATGCCAGAGACACCATTCTATGGTTATAAACCAGAATGGCCATACAGTATATTTTAATCTTTTGCAGTAGCTACTTGTACTGTAATAACTAATAATTATTAATGGTGAATAGCAGAAATAAAGGCAAATAATAATAGTAGCCAACATCCAACTGGAAAAGATGAAGGTTTTTCATTCTAGAAGTGTTATTTCCTGCGCTCTCAAATGCCCCTCCAAGTTTGAAACATATTCTCAGATGTAAATTGGGATCAAAAGTGACTCCTGTCTAAAATGTGACTCGTTTGCATCCCTGTATATCAGCTCAGAAAGCATCTCTGAGGCAAATCATCCAGTCTGCTGCGTGTAATCCACGCCCCTGCAGAGCTTCGACACTTCAAATACGATAAAGCCTGCACTGACTTCCATTCACTCTTAGCAGTCTTCCCATTGACCGCCATTCATTTAGCATCTTCCCACATGATAAATAGTCCTTCCACGGACTTCTACATACTCTGCATAGTCTTTCATTAACTTACTTGCATTCGTTCTGAATGGTCTCTGTATTGTCTTTATTCTACTTCCATCCACCACTTGTGAATGGATGTAGTGAGTGTAGATTCAAACTATATGAGGGGTAGGCAGTATGTAACTTCTTATGTGTGAGCCTGTTGCATAGCTGGGAGGAGAGGAAGAGAGGAGGAGAAGCAGGGCTGTGGGGAGTTCATCTCTCCCATCCAGCTCCTACTTTCCCCTGTCTCAACTGCTCCAGGATTTGCGGTTCTCCCCCCGGCGGGCAACAATGGCTTCTCCTCGTAAGACGGGCACATGGGCTGGAGCGGTGAAGTCTCCTGTGCGCCGGGTGGTCCGTTCGCGGAAGGACAGCCTGTCTGGGCGAACCAGCACCCCATACCCCGGTTTACAGTTGAAATATCGATGACCTCCAACTGAGCCATCATTTTTACCTGTGGGGAGAAAATAAAGGTCATCACCACTGATGAAATGTCATCCAGTATTATACTGCAGTCACCATTTAAAGGCAGAATGCTAAAGGTTAAGTTCGTTATTTTTTAGGTTATTTTTAGGTTTTTGTGTCTAAGTGACTGATGTTAGCAACTCTTTTTTAAACTGGTCCAGTACTGAAGGAGACTGCTGCAGTTGGCAGGGGCGTCCACTTAAATGGAGCCTGCTGGGTGGCAAATAGCAATTTTGGGGCTGTTTCTAGTTAAACAAAATGAATCTTGCTCTTAAACAAAAAGATCTATCTGTGTAAGGATCTTGTCCATAAGTTGTCAGTGACTTAAAATAATAATGTGAACACGTCAGTGACTAAACAAGCACTATTTATTGGTCAAAAATAATGTTATGTGGCTACCGGCTGCAGCACTCTTGCTAACTACTTAAAGGCAATTGTTCATTGGTCATTTAGACACAAAACATGGAAAAATGGGGGTCAGGCTGAAAAACACCAAAATGTATAGTATTACAGAACTGCAGTATCATGTTGTTAACAGCACAGTAAGGTTATCTCTTTAATGACCGTTGCTGTTTTACTCTGCCAAAACCTGATGCTTGAGGAGGTGGTTTATCATGTATTTGTGTAATTTGGGTGAACTGTCCCTTTAGTTGAGTACCTACCTACAGGGGTGTCCAGCTCCACCCCCACCCACACGCCATCAGCAAACTGCGTCACTCCCACATAGCGCACTGTCCCGGCTTTATTGCTTCCTACTGTAACATACGCCCCTTCTGTCAGCCACTCAGGCAGTACGTCATCATGGCTGCGCTCCTCATCGTCCACAAAGATCTCCAGCCTCTCAAAGCCTTCACCTCCTCCACCTCCTCCTGAGTTGGCCAGCTTGTGTTCAGAGAAGGAGTTTCCCGTAGTGACGTTGTTG
Source organism: Epinephelus cyanopodus (assembly GCA_026686955.1). Lineage (NCBI taxonomy): Eukaryota > Metazoa > Chordata > Actinopteri > Perciformes > Serranidae > Epinephelus > Epinephelus cyanopodus. Next base: position 12,826,909 of record CM048914.1, read on the forward strand.
TGATTGGCTGAGCTGTGGGCAGCAGGTGGAGCGACGGCAGCCATCTTGGCGCCACACTGAGAAGGAGAGGTTACAACATCGTTCCTGTCAGCACCCTGCTGCTGGGGGTTTGTTGGTAACGTAGTCTCAGCGGCCAGGAGGGAGGAAGACGAGGAGGAGGGTTGGAGAACGTCAGACAGGGTAACTGTAGAAACACTACTGGAGAAGTAGCCGCTTGATGACTGGCTGAGGGGGCTGAGGGGGGTGGTGTCATGCGGGTCATGCACAGGAAGAGGAGGGACTTCTGGGAACTCTGCCCGTCTGTCTTTGGTTGGGGGCCGTAGAGTAGCAGTCTACAGGAAAGCAACAGTTGCCACAGGAACAGAGGGACAGACAAGAGCATGCAGTCAAGGCAGGACGACACAACAATAATCAGCTATAATAATCAACTTCCCCGAAAATGTTACAGTCACCTTTTGGACCAATCAGGTACTCTTAAGTCTCAGGCCTGTTATGTGCAGCATAATAACATTTTGTAGAACCATTTGCATCTTCTGCTCATGTCTATTTTTAACATTTACAGCCATATCCTATACTGACAGCACAAATAGTCACCCTTTGCATCATCAAGAATTCATGAATAACCAGAACTGCAAATTACAGGGCTGTTCCAACAATTATACACCTGAAGATATGTTTACTTTCCATGCTGATCATGACTCAGCATGTGAAAGGCTTTGGGGTGGGCTGAAAAATAATACCAGTGATGTCATAGTGATGTCATCAGGGTTACTTGGTTTATCTTTGCTGCAGCAGAAAGTCTGTGGTACAAACTGGGAATGTAATGCTTAACAGACATGGGTATTTACCAGGCAGAGAGGGTCTAACGGAAAGACACTGACAGCTGTATTATTGAAAGTGTAGGATCCAGTGTTTCTGAAGCTTGACCCAAACTATGGATCAAAATTCAGAATATCTCAGTCTCTGCCGCTTCAATAGTCCCAACATTTATGGTAGAGCAGAACTAAATTGCTGGACAGACCCCTTAATGTGATAGCAGTGGACGATCATATATCCACAGTGACCCCAGACTGCAATTGGCACAGTTGGCACTGAGCTACATGTGACTTAGGATCAAACAACAGAAACTTCTGAGGGGAAGTTAGACAGGAGTACAGTCTCACCGTCTCAGCCTTGACTCGATTGTCGTCCCCTCCTGATGTCACAATGCGAGGGACATGCTGCTGAGTAGAGACATGCAAGGTCATGACATGACAACACTTGTACATGTATGCATTCCTGTACTCTTGCCTAGCTGCCCGAGCCTGAAATACACGAGTTTGACCAGTCCAGAATAATTTACCACAAACTATAAATTGAACTTTTTAATCCTTTTTTCATCAGCAGGGCTAACTGAATCTCAACCTGCTCCATTATTCACACAAATAAATAAAGACCTGAGTATTTTGGGTTGCACTGAACTCTATTAAAGTGTCTCTGCTGACCTGCTGGTTGTGTGGCGAAGGTCTAAGCTCCTTCTTGTCATCTCGCACCGGAAACAGAGACTTGAGCAGTTTGGGCATCTGAGGAACCAGCGCCTTAACTGAAAGATAAGAGGCAGCAAGTCCTGAACGACCTGGGGGAGGAGGTGAGGAGGTGAGAGAAGAGGAGGCAGAGGAGGAGGTAGAGGAGAGGAAAGAAGCGAGGTAAAGAGAAGCAGGTGTGGGAGGTAGAGGAGGTGTGAAAGATTAAGACAGAAAGTTGAAAGCGCGTCCAGGAAATGGCAAAACCCCAACACAGTGATAGACTGGCAGAAGAAGACATCAGCCGGCCATAGGACACACAGACACATCCTAATCACAGGACTGCCAAACATAAATTACTATGAAAATCATTAATTCTGTTCATTTCGTGAACCGAATTAATCTAAAGCACATCACAGTAACATGAAATCTGACATGGGTGAGAAATCACTATGACAGAAAAAATACAGAATGATCAGACTCCACCAATTGATTACACTGGAAAGCTTTGGTAATGAATTTGAGGAGATGAGAGGAGGTCACACTGCGCTAGCCAAAGGAGGTTACAGAAATGGTGACACCAAAGGGAGCAGGAAGAAGACAAAGTTTACACATCACGTTTTGCTGGAAAGGAGGGAAGCGGAGACCCAGCAGATACTAATGTAAACAGTGAGACATGAGATTGTGTATTAACCATTGTATTTTGGCAACATCAAACAGAAAGAGAGGAGTCTCATGATTAAGCTCAAAGTATTACTGAGATCAGCACACAGTGGAAATGGACAAGCCCATCAGGATAGAGGAAGAGAGGAGAATGAAGAGAGGCAAGAGTTGGGAATGTAGCAGAAATGTCTGAAAGAATGTATTGCAGAGAGGAGAGTAGAGGAGAGGTAGAGGTAGAGGGGGTGCAGGAAGGTTTACCTTGCTCTGGTTCCTGGTTCTGTGGGGACGTCATCCCGAAGGGAGAAGAGGATGAAGAAGGGGAGGTGGAGTAGGTGGAAGGGGAAGAGGCTGGCCGGGGGAGGGTGCGGTGAAACTGAGATGGCATGAAGATATCCTGCTGACTCTCCCATCGACCCTGAGAAACGGAAAGACAATAGGATTGGTTTAGAAATAATGACATTTGTAATCAGACCTACCAAATGTCGATGCTACATATGAGAGGACCTATACATGACATCTGGGTTAGTCAAATTTTCATATTTGCTATTTTAAACATTAAGTGGCAGTTTAGGTCATCAGACTAATAATTACCACCTGATCTTCAATTAATTGCAAAATATCTGAACTTATCAATTTGAATGACTGCTGTTGAGAACAATCAACATGTAGAGACAAGAAGCAAAAAGTGTGTTACCTTATCATCCAGGCAGCTTGTGGACAGGTCTTGTCTACTTCCAGACAGCTGAGGATGGATGGACATACAAAGAGAGTGAGTATATAGAGATATATTATATGGCAATACATTACAGTGTCGTGTAGTGTAGTATAATAGCACTGTATTTGTGTTTTACCCTGTGGACAGAAGGAGAACTTATGCTCCGTCTGTTACTCTTCCCTCTGCCTGTCAGCTGCTCCTTCACTGCCACCTCCTAAAACCCACACAGATTATTATCAACATTTTAAAAAGAACAAAATAGATTAAGTACAATGTGCAAAAAAATAAAACTGAATTCTAATAATATATTAATATCTTGACAAGTCGTGTCTTCTAGGATGCTGTGTGTTAAAACTTGACATATTATGTGTGACTTCATGCCTACCTATTGACTAATGGACCTAATTACTATCTAGGCGTTGTATGTAAGAATGTGGCCAAAACGGTTACTGCACTCAAATTCAAAATACTGCCACGAGTCGTTTCCCCCCCTCCCCTGCAGATTCGAGGACAGCGGCATGCTGGAGACTGATTTGTTTGCCCACGGGCAGCTGCCTTGGCAGTGCCGCGTTGCTGCGTCCTTGATGTTCAGTTTCCCAGCGGACCGTTCAAGCAAGTCCGGCTTCTCTGCTGCTAATGCTGCTGCCGGAGCCATCTGCTAATGCTATGTACTGGGACACTGCTAATGCTGCCATGCTGCTGCAGCTCAGTCGTATCTGTAACTGATGCTGAGGCTCTACTGACTGCGTGACTGGTAGACAGCGGTGGGTGGCGCAACAGGCCAAAACACAAATTCAAAACATAAACATGATTTGTGGACTGTAAAAATGTTTTTTTAAATGCGAATATTCTGTCTGTACTATTGTTGTCCATGAGAACCGTATGTTATGTGAACATTATTCCTTAGTCTCTGTGACATATTAGGATGATTTTACGACTATTTGCTTTAGATTTCTTACATATAGCTCCTTTAAGATACTGTCTGTGTCTCTACTAATTTCTCCACCTACCTGTCTGAGTCTATCCAGAGTCAGGATGTTCTCCAGACTGAGAACACTGCGGAGGTATTTTTCAATTGCAGCCTCGTCATCACCTGACTGGCTGTTGTGTGCGCTGGCAGCGAGGTTGGCAAGCATCTCCCGGTCCTCTGAACCAGGGGCATCCTGATGGGACAAATCATCATTTAAACTTCTGTTTAATAATCGACCTGCTCAAAGTTTCTTAGGCAAAGCACTAAACACATGATATTTTTCCCTGGCCTTACCCCAGGGATGTTGGAGACCACTTCGAAAGTGACCCCACAGCCAGGTATGGTGCTGCGGGTGGACATCCTTCTCAGAAAGTTGTGTGCAAAACCCTGGCGGCCCGGATTAACGTTAACACAGATCCTTTTTCTCAGGACCAGCTGCATGTCAGCAGGGTGGCTGAGCTGAACCACAACTCGAATCGTCAGGTACACCCGCTGCTCCGGCCACGCTCCCCCACGACTGAGCTGGGGACACTCGTGTACGGTAGAATCCCATGATGCCTCTGCTTTCACCTGCAGGGTCAACAAACACAAATGGTTAATAAAACGGTTTCCTAAACAGACTACAGGAATTCCTCAAAAACTTAACCCATGCAGATCCATCCTCACCTCTCCATCATAGTGTTTGACGATTTGTAGGTCAAAGAAGTCGTCTTCATCCTCTCCACTCAGGATGGCGTCCCAGCCTCCAGCCTCAGGAACCTCAAACTGGTCTTGAGAGCTGAGGTCATCAGCTGAGAAACCCAATATAGAGCACTGTAAATCAGCTTGGGAGTTGAAAAACATATGAGTAATATGTATTATTTAGCAAATAAGAAACATACGTTTGAGGTTCAGGAAGAGGACAGGAATATGAGTCTCCATGCCTGGCAGAGGAACCCTGTGAACAAACACTGTGATCAACATATATACTTATACATATACTAGGAGCCTATAGCTGAGTGGTTACAGTGCATGCCATATAACCCCAACGCCTCTGGTTTCATTTCCAGCATGTCATACCGCTCCCTCCCCCATTTTGAGACTAACCTCAAATAAAAGCAGAAATGCCAGCCTAAAAAAAATTACGGAAAAAAAAAACACATATACTTGTCTATACATATATATTAAGTAAATGAAATCCAAGACACACAAATTCTGCCATATGTCATACCATTCAGCAGGTGCTCCAGGAATGCCGCAGCCAGCAGAGGGCACCATAACAGCGTTTCTTTCCTCTGTCAGAGTCAAACGCCACTCCAGCAGCTGGGCCTCCCTCTCCACATCATCCTCTGTTTTTTCTGTACACACAACAAGGCTCAAACATTTAACACTTCCTAAACCAAACATCATAAAACATGTAACTAGCCTCATACTGCAGACAAGCTGTAGACCATATCAACCCCAAAAGAAGGCAGAATTTTGAACGTTTAAGCATGTTTTATGAATGTTTTGTTTGACCGTGTGTGTGTGTGTGTGTGTGTGTGTGTGTGTGTGTGTGTGTGTGTGTGTGTTCTCATGTTACCTGCTTTGCTGACCAGGCTCTGCAGGTGCTGGTCGAGGTATTCTTGTCTCTTGGTGAGAGCAGCTAACCACTGTCGCCGTAAACGTTCCAGGTCTCTTTCCTATACAACAAAGCAGTCAGTTAATAATCTTTAGCTTTAGTTCACCTGCAAGTGACTTCAAGACTAACAGACCTACTTAAAGACGCAAACAGAGTGTTGACAGAGCTGTAATAAAGTGATTCACCTGATAACTGTCCATCTCATCTCCTTCCTGGTTTGATGTGGTGTTTCTAATCTCCACACAACCCACTGACACTGCAAGCACTATTTCTGCAATAAGAGGCATGGTGCCTGAGTCCTGAACTGAACGCACATCCACCTGGAGTCGCCTCGACTGACCCTGGAGATGAAGAGGGAAGTTTAGAAAATATTTAGAAGTTGGCTTATTAGCTGAAGTATTCTGGTTGCACCTGCTATGACCAGGTTGGCTGGGGTTGTGTTACTGCTTTTCCCTACCTGCCGAAGCTGGAAGACTCCCCCAGTCCGCACATCTCTGCCAGGAACCACTTCCACTGGGACAAAGTCTCCATTCTCGTTTATCTCAAGGATTTGAATCCACAGCTCTAGGCGACGCGTTACCTCACTCCACCTACAAAGACAAATATTATAAGCAGATCTGAGCAACACTAGTACAATGGTTTTTAGTCAATTACTACAAAGCTAGTCTTGCAAGCAAGACGAAGACTCGGAGGAGACTGCGTGTACCTACCTGTCTCTTAGTGTGCGTGTCTTGGCCTGAATGATGCTAAGGTCCCACAGGGCGGGGTTTCTCCCTGCATCAGCCTGTCTGTGTCCATACACCTCAATGGCAACTGCCCCTTCAGTCAGGTATTCAATGAAATCCTCTGTTACTGACACTGCCACCTCCTACAAAAGAAAAGACAGATCAGTCTTATACCACCACTTTTTTTTTTTAATAAATAACTGCTTTCCAACTCTATGTATCAATTAACCACAATAGCAGTAAACCCAAACTGAGCTCTGCCTCTCAGGCTTCACCTTGCAGCTGTCAAACACCACCATGCAGTGTGGGTCCTTAGTGCTGGGCGACGAGGACGATGGGTCCACTTCGGGAGCCACGATGAAGGGCTCAGGCTGGTCCCAGAATGAATACTGACAGAAGACGAAGTTGGACAGGAATTGGGGAAGACCAGTTGCCTGCAGAATCTTAATCTGGAGATGATACACAGGCCAAAAGTCAACAACATCTCTCTTTTGTTTCAACAAAAACTGAACATCACAATCTCCATGTATGTAGAATTTATCACAGGTCTGTTGTGTGAGACACCATTAAGTTTAGGTAGGTGTCCCTAATGAACAGGGAACTGTGTGTATAATGAAAATCAAAGTCAACTAAACACACGTGGAGCTCCTTGATCATAAAACAAAGCTCCTGGAATGATTTTAACCTACTGACTTAATCAGTTCTGCATAACGGAGATAATCTACTTCTCGCTGATGATATGTCTGTCTTACCATGCAGACCAGTTTGCGATCCTGGACTTCAGTGTCTTGGTTGTTGTCAGGTTCATCTCCTCCAGCCATGTTGTCCTCTAATGCCCCTCCAACCCTCACCACCTCCACATGAAGACGCCCTGCCACCTGACCACAGGAGAGGAGAGGGGGAAACATATATGTTTGTGACTGTAGGTTTGTCTACTCCAAAGCTACTCATCCACCACTGGAGTTCTATTGTGAACATACAGCTAAAATGTCCTTTCCTACAACTTTCCTTGTGTTTTGCTATCATACTTCAGCAAACGTAAATATGTGTATCATCTGAATATCATGTGATGTCTGACGTCCATGACAGTCGAGGAATCAAAAGACTACTGATTTCAACACAACAGAAACTACATTGAAGAAAAAAAATTATAATAGATTAGAGACTCGTATGAAAGCTCTGATTCCTTATTGATTCATCTGTTAAGGGTTCGTCTTTAGGATAAAGAGATGGAGATTCACAAAAGATACATAAATTAAATTCATAACCAGCAAGTCTGTGACTACCTACCTCTCCCTTCTGGTTGATGATGGGAACAGCGTACTGCAGCTTGACATCGTAGAACAGACAGGAAAGGAAGACATTTGCAACGCCAATTAGACTGTGGTTTTCCTGCTCGTCAAAGAATGGATCTGCTCGTCGGAAATATGAGCGCATCACCTGGACGAGGATAAAAGGAGAACATGGAATACAATGCAGGCAAATTTACTGTATTAGTACTTGTGTCAGTGTACACCTGCTTAGTGACAATACTGTCCTTGTGACCTGTCAGGGTTATTGAAAGACTTCACTGGAAATCTGACAAGCTAACTTACAGGGTTGTCATTGTGATGGAGGTGGTAGTCCTGCCACTCTTGGTACAGCTCTCTCATGTCAACTAAACGATTCTCCATCTTCTCTAGACTCCAGATCTGCTTCCCTCGACACCGCCGTCGAACCTGAATTGCTGGTTCACTGAGCACTGCATCCCTCTACACCACACACGTGTGCGCGCGCGCACACACACACACACACACACACACACACACACACACACACACACACACACACACACAAATGTATTTAAATAATTTGTTGTGTTTAAAATAGAGGACAAGAAGTTTGTTCATGTGTGTCTACATGTTTGTGTGTGAGACCTTGCGATTTGCGTTGAGGTTGTCTGATGGGATCTGCAGAGTGACTCTATACTCTGTGTGTCGCTCCAGTTCATCAGAGATGAAACAAGCTTCTTGCACCAAGAGGTTTGCCCTCACAATCTGCTCCCTCAACCGCCGCAAGCTCCTAACCAACACCGCCTCCCTGAAGGAGGAGAGGAGGTGGCAGAAAAGAAGGGCAGACAGAGGCGAAGATGAGGGAATGCAGGGAGAGGTGTTCAGCTAGCATTCATAATACCACATGGACATGAAATAGATTTTTTATGTCTTTATTCAGTGTGCAGCAATATTTCTGTCTCTCTAACACGCACCCACACCCACACTCTCACCTGTCCTCATTCCACTGCCTCAATCTGCTCTGAGCGCTAGTTGACTGGCTCATTCCTCCAATACTGAGTCTCTCCAGGCTGCGGTAGTGAGACTGCTGTCCCGGACCTTGCTGGCCCGATGCAGGCCCTCCGGAGGGACCGGTGGACAAACGGTCCGGGTTCAGCTTCTTGCGGAGCTGCTGGAGTTCCTGCTCATACATTTGTCTCTGTCGCTCCAGAGCGGAGCGCTTCTCCTCTTCATGCTGCCTCTCCAGAGACTGCAGCACTGCTTGCATGGGGTCTGACAGGACAGAATATAGAGTCAGAAAACACAGGGGACTGAACTATTGTTCACTGCAGCATATAGATATATATAGCATCCTTACCATTGTTGCCCAGAGCCTTCATCATGACCTCTGTCTGGGCAAACTCATAGGAGAAGCTGACCTCACTGGACACTTCACTGGCTGTGTCACCATCTGCATCCAGCTGCTCACTGCTGCCACTGTTCTTCATTACGCCACCCTCACCATCCTCTTCCTCAGCTCCCCGAGAGCGCCGCTTAGGCAGGTTGATCCTGCAGGTAGGATTGGTGAATTGTCAGCCATCAGGTAATATGATCTATATCCCACACGGAACTGGTACACAACACATCAATGGGATGTAATACCAATCTGGATTTCATATGAGGAAGTGGGTGCAATTAAGGCATGTGCAACTTGTGTAAAATGACAAAAGTAGTTATAAAAATATTGAGTAATATTTTATCATATAAAAACAGATGAAAAGCATTAAAATATTTAAAAATGTAAACATTTAGGGTGCATAAAATCACCTGAAGAAGTGGTTGTTTCCCCAGAAGATGCGGTCGCCATGGTGAAGCTGCAGAGCACTGGTCACCGGAGATCCATTAACACATGTCCTGTAACACAATAAAGACAACAATTCCATTACTGTTAAAACAAATGTTGTCAGTGGCAAAAGAACTCTTAACCCTCTCTCTTGCTTTTCCCATCCACACAGCAGCCTGTTCTCATCTCTCAGCCTGGACTTTGAGTCTGTGATGTTGGTGTTCCTTACCGAGCATTGCGGTAGGGGGTGAGGATGACTGCACTATCTGCAGTGATGTCGATGACACAGTGCTCTGCCTGGATACCCATCCCGCACAGCTGGATGTCCTGAGAGTCTGCAGAGCCCACCTTTGTGTGTTCCTGAAACACAACATTCAAGAAATGGTTGTATGTTATCAGATAAAAGTCAGACAATAAAAATAAATGCGACTAAGTCATCTCTACTGGAGAAAAGCCTTTACACAAGCTGGTTAAGTATCCATTTTGGCAAGAAATAGAATTAAAGATTGTCCTGATATGATTTTATCAGAGGGCTGTACCATAAAACAAGCTGGACAGAGCCAGGCTTTCTTTGCCTTAGCTGGCTCACATAGCCTTAAACCTTAAGCCTTAGCCAGAGATAATGGACACCACAACAGTGGTTATCAACTGTCTTTGTTGTTACAGGCTTTCTTCCTCAGGCTCTCTGTCTGTGCCCATAAAACCGGTCAAATGATGGGTTTGATGCGTCATTTCCAAAATGGATTAATCACATGTTGCCTACTTCCGCCTCCAAAGAATATTAAAAACTAGTATTAAAGTAAAAAGCAACACTGCTGCTTCAGTTAAAGCCAGAGGCAAATAACTGAAAATCTTTTTATTGAATGCATATTTTTATTAATTGAATGTTATCTGTATTAATACCAATAGACTATCAATTTTCTTATCACTGTTTAATTAGCTGTGGTATACCAGCAGTGTGACACAGACTTGAGCAAATCAGGAGCAGCATAAAAACACAATTCAAAGTAGTAACGTGTGGTTTGAGGGAACTGTACTGTATTTCATATGCGAATAAAGGTCATACTCATTAGTGTAGTATAAAAGGCTTATTTTTATAGCCAGCAGGGTTCCTACAAATTTGGAATTTCAAAATTCCATACGTTTCCATACCCTAATTTCCAGACTTCTCTGCGTTTTTTTCACAGAGAATATGCAATATCTGAGTAAATATATCAGTGTATCATATTTCACATCATATTTAATTATTCTTAATTGGCGATTGTAGCCGAGTACCATATTGGCATGCAAATAAAAACTCGGGTAAGTTCAATGTCTGGGCTGAGGCAAAAAGGTTGGGACTCTGGGTGCAAGTGATGCAGTAACGAGATGCCGGTGTTTTTTCCTCTCATGTGGCTCAGAATCGCCTTCTCCCCTATGTTGGCGATGTCAAACGATTTCACAGAAAGCTTGCATCTAGCTCTGCGTGTGAACTGGGAATCCTTGGCCAATCAGTATTTATATACGGTATTGTCAAGCCATCCATCCAAAAACTTTCATCTACCCATTGTGAACCACGTGAAACTCATCTTCTTGTCGAAGGTGCAGTGTTGGAGTGAAGCTTTTTAATACCTGGAAATTGATCAAATTTATTTCCATACTTTTCCATACCTTCCATACTTGCGTAGGAACCCTGAGCCAGAGTGAGGAAATGGCAAGGCAACACTACAAACATACTGAGTATTCCAATGGATCAAGAAAAACCTTACAGATAAAACCACTGATAAGCCATGACGGCCCAATTTAGATTAATTTCCTGTGTCAAATGGGTTTCACCACTGCCCTGCCCTTTTGGAGAACAGCAGCAGTCCTGAGTCTTTTCATTCCTATGGGTAAAGTCAAAGTGAGTATCAATTATGACCAATTATTTTATAGACCATAGTCACCCAAGTAAATATTGGACCCAGCAGTTTTCTGCTTTCAAATTTGGTATAATTGGTGTAATTCCCATCTTGGGGCTTCCCACGTCACAAAAAAACTACTTCCCACAAGCACTTACTATCAGTCAGATAAGAAGTGAAAAAGAAACTTTACATACAAGTTTTCATAATCCAAATACTGTGCATGTATAAAGATTTGATTTGAGATTGATTTCATGTTATCATGTTATGTTTAAAGTGCAGATGGATTGGAAAATGTGCCAAACAGATAAAGAACCCCTTTAAAGGCATAATATCGGTAATAGTGTTTGGTATTCTGTATAAATAGGGAGGCACAAAGTACTGCATTATGAAGAATGTGCATGTGAGTGTACCTTCAGATAGTACACCAGCAGTTCATTGAGAGCAGGATCGGCGTTAAGGTTGACAAGAAAACTCTTATCATCTCCAACTTTAATCCCTGAAGACTGAAGAGAAATACCCAGACTCTCTAACTGCTTCTGACGCTCCTACAAACACACAGACACAAAGATCATTTTTAGACAGTGTAGAAAATCAAACCAGGAGTGACAATGTACATTAGCTCAATACATTTGGTTTAATAACCATATGTTCTGTGTGTCTTACCTGTGCAATCTCCTCAGTTTTACGAAGCTTCTCCTCCCAGGTGATGGTCATCTCTTGAATCAACTTTTCTGACTCTTCCAGACGGTCTTTCAGCTCTGGAGCCTTTAAAGACTGAAGGAAAAACAGCAGATGAGAGTATAAGCAAGCAGAGATATCTAAATGCTGATTTCTGAGATTCCTAAGATATCTCACCTCTGCCTGAGTCAGTTGTTCTCTTAGTTTCTCTACTTCCTCTCGGAGTTCCCTGATAATGCGAGCATTGGGATCTTCGTTCACGACAGCATGGTTAACAATGTTCTTTGCTCGGTCTGCATAGCGCAGCGTCGATAGCGTCTCCTCATAGTTGTCTGCTGCTGGACTCACAGTTGCAACCATCGCTGTGCGACTGTTGCCACCCAGACAGTCCTGGAGAAAAGCAAATATGCAAGATGCAGAGAACACGGACACAGAGAAATTTTAAGAAAATACAGACAATGCACTGGATAGTCAAACGAGGGAGATGTAGTTTCCACTGTTTCTGATAAACATCTTCATAGTGTATGTACCTTCAGTAGCCATGTCAGAACAGAGTCTCTGTAAGGAACAAACTTGTTCTTGTTCTTGGCTGTTCCCTGTTCAGCTAGCGCCGAGATCACCAGGCCCAGGGTGGTGAGAGACCTGACAAACACACAAAAACACTGCAGTCAAGTGCTTTCCATTTCATTTCATGTATCTGTTCAGAGGTTAGTTACACTATGTCTATCCCTTTAGCGTCTCTCACTATTTGTATGTTGGGATTACTAACTTTATACTACGACTATGGTGAAAGCTAAGTTGCTGTAGCAGGGCACCACTATAAACCAGCAACACACATTGTATGTTTTCTTTCACATTTGAGTCTAAAGAGTGGAATGACAACACTCTGTGGTTAGAAAAAATGTCTTGTGAAAGAACGTAACACTGCCAGAGAGAAAACATCTGTAGGACAATTTGGGGTTTAGACTCGAAAAAAACAGCCTGATGGGGAAAACACCCAATCATGGGTTTGTGTGTGTGTTCAGTGTGTCAATGTTGAACTGCTTTTGCGTACTTGTTGATGTTGCTTCCCTCCTTAAGTCGTTCCCCTGCTGCTCCAGTTTTTGCTGCTCGCTCACTCCCGGCCAAATCTACCAGACTCAATCGACTCACCTTCTCCCCGCTCGTCTACAGAGAAGAAAGAGATAGAAAGAAAGAAACAAAGTCTGGTTATTGTCTCATTCTCTACAGTATATTCAGCTGGCAACTTTCTTTTAATTTTAATTTTTAATTTCTTTATCTAAACATCAATGGTCCCCATACTGCTCACTGGCAAAACTTCCTGGGTTTTGTGGATAATTGTTTCTGTCAATATTTCTGTCCAAACTAGACAGCTTTCAGTTTGCTTTGGTGGCAAACCCTGCACCAAAGGTGAACTTTGCACAGATTATGTTTATTTTATCACTGGCCATAACTGGCAGTATTTGACATTAGGTAATATTGTCAACAATGAATTACATCATCAAACTCCAGAATGACATGTATGTTTTTAACAGCAATAATGGCAGTCTTAAATGCCGCTTAAATGCATCATACAGTTTCAGTGGGCATGGGTTGATTTTAATTTGTGACCACTGTAAATTCAATAAGCTTTTATCCTCCTTCTTTGAACTGTATGTTCACAAGCTGGTCAGATTCAGGATGTTCAGCCATATGGTGATGAGCACTGCAATGTCCAGCCTGGTCTAAGACATACAAATGTCTTGGAGCTGCAGTCTAGGACATTAATGTAGATCTGGGTGTGCTGACATTACTGAAAGCACTACTACCATACATCCACGAGGTCTAACAGGACTTTGATGATCAATATCACAGAGGAGGCACTACATCAAGGCACTCCCTGCTGGGTTTTCAGGAGCTTTCGACTGAGAATTACTCTGAATGGCCAGCATGACAGCAGCAGACAATCCAGAAATTGGCTTTATCAGAAAGCTCCTCCGTCAATTTGATCTTGTTTGGCTGGATGCTTTTGTCCACTCTTGTTTGGAAGACCTTCTCTGTGCTTCCTCTGACTGCTCTGATTCTACTGATCAGGCGCTGCCAAAATGTTTGGTTAGTGTTTGGTTTCTCATCTTTCAGTCCCTTGTTGACAGGCTCCATCGGTTTCTTCTCATGGGCTGTTGAAGATTTGGATATCACATTGTAATCTACACTGGATAGATCCTGGCTGAACATGACAGGTCAGTGGCTGACAAGGCTGAATGTAACACCTGATCTTTATCTGCTGCACAGCAAAAGCAGCACCTCAAAATCAGCAGATGCAGTCCCCTGTCTGGGTCAACAGTGGACCGATTCAACCACAGCACTTTTGCAGGCTCAGAGGCATTTAGCCAAAGGCCAATACACCAACATATACCTATGCATATAAGACACAAGTGAAGTATAAAGCTTTGCATAGTCAGTACAGACAACTGCACTTCTTAAATTCAATATATACTTTTATTCCATCAGACTGTCGACTGAAAGTCTTTGGTAAAACATGTCTGGTGTCTGCTCTAAGTCTTTACAATAATAAAGCTCTGAATGGAAAAGAGTTTCCCCATTAACGTCACAGAAACAATGAGGTGCCTGACACTGCCCAGATCCTGTGATATTGTCCTCCTTGTTGAGGAAACAGGTTTACTCCTACACACTCATAGCTCTATGAATCAGTCTCCTGCTATCTTCTTTAGTGGTGTGAATGTTGTCATAATAAAAACTTTCAACTGACTGAAAAACACACCTCTTTAACAAATGCGTCTCGTAAACCTCTTCGAAAAGAGAGTTTTTTCCCACATTTTTACAGAGCTTTGCCTAAAAATAATCTACTGTCGCTCCTTCCAGCTGTTGTCCTGCATTTCATCTGAATGCTTGTTTTCAGATACTTAAGTGATCACCATAAGAACACCACAACCTCTGAAAATCCACCTAAATCCACATGATGCTGAGAAATAAAGCACATAAAAATTTGTTTACTAAACTTAGTCATGAGTGCTGGACAGAGACTGTAAGAGACAAATACACACACTTCATTCTTTTGCATACAGAAACCTGTAACATGGTGGTGGAGCTCTGTGTGATGGAGAGGAGAGTACAGGGTATATGTTCCCGTAAAATGAGTGTGTGAGTATTGTGGGAACAAAAAATAAAGTTTGATCATAAGAAAAAAACTTATCACACATTTCACACCACATTAAAATTCCAGGCAAACTTAAAACCTGTAAAGATCCAGACATAGAACTAACTGATAAAGATCAATATCAACTGCACTGATACAGATCAGCCTCAGCCCAGTCCTACTTCCGATCCCCAGAGTACAGCAAATTATTAAACAACAGAGAGTTTTATATCTGGGACACTGAGCACATAACCTCCAAAAATAGACTACAACTTCTTTTTTTTTTTTTTAAATAGGGCCAGAATCTGTAAATAGCTACAACAGAGCCAGATAAAGGAGGGGCAAAGCCGGTGACTGTGAACACTAGTAAATACAGCAGGAAACTAAAACTTAGAGTAATTCAATAATTACAGCTCCTTATGGCAATGAACAATGACTGGAACGTACAGTGCCAGGTCCTGTTACCTGTTGGTGTCAGACTTGGAAATAAATACCGATAAACCAAGTCTACTTTGTTTATCAATGTGCATGTATATGTCTCTGCATTTTTATTAATTGTGTACAGTATGCAGACACTCTCTGGTTCTATTCAATTTAAAGCATCTAGCCGGATGATGAAACAGTGAAAGGAGGAAATACCAGCCACTGTGGCATTTTCCTTTCTTAACAAGGGATTCTGTAATCGGGAGAGATGATACCTGGGTCAGTAACCAGATCAGCGGCAGGACATTCAGCTTGTCTGACTATTTGGCAGCAGCTTTAAGGTACCAGCACAAAACAAGTGTAAGAGCATCAACATGCTGCTCCATATGGTAAATAATCTAGTAGTTGTCATCATGGGAAAAAAGGAAAAACAATCCCTTTTTGAACTCTGAACTACACTAAACCAATTCACCAAAGCTTAGCTAGAGTTAGCAAATCACAGAAGAAAATAGTAAACAACTGAGAGGTGGTGGCAAATGGGGCCAAAGTGCAACCTGATTGAACTTTGAGTGTTTCATTTACAAGTCTGAGCAAGGCATGCTACTGAAAGGATATCCTGTGATGAGCGTCAGCATGACTCATCCAGCACTGAGTGATTTCACTACCAGACACAGGTGGCTTTTTTTAATCGTGTCCCTTCATAACTGTTCCTGACACTGGCTGAGCCATTAGGGGGCACAGATGACCTCCAATGCTATGATCACTAAAACAGAGGAAGGTCTGTGCATAATTAACAAGTAGCTGAACGCTAAATTCAGTTACATGAATGAGGTAATCAAATGTAGAGTCATTTTAAGGATGTAACCAATCAAATGCACATCACAGGTTCTCCTAAACAGGAACCAGAGAACATGTCATACTTTTGCTTGATGAGTAATCTAAACAATTATATTATATATAATTATATAATTATATAATTATATATATATATATATATATATATATATATATATATGCACTCCATGCATGTAATTAGCAAACACTCTGGGGCTTCAATATACAGTAGTTGTTACTGCTTTTAATGGCCTTGAAACCCTGTTCAGCAGCCTGAAGATCAACTGTTGTTTTAAAGCACTAGAGATATATTTGCATACTGTGCACAGTGCTGCTTTGTTGTTTTCCTTTGTCTTCTTCTGCACTTTGAACACAGGTCCAACATCCCTGACAACTGCTGAATACCACAAAGCAACAAAATGTGGAACACCAAAACAGGCATTATACTAAATACTAAACAACCAGCGCTATGTGAATAAGATATAATAGAACTAATTCGCAGAAGCTTAAATTGCACTAAATCAGCTCACATCTGGTTTAGTCAGACTTGTAGTGGTCAGATAGGAGTTTCTTGTGAGAATGTTAACTCATTTTAAATTTTCTTCCAAAAATTTCTTATTTTTTTGTATTTAGAATGAGAAGACAATAAAATAACACACCTAAGACAATAAAGAGCTGACTGGTCCAGTTACAGGACGTGTAAGCTAAGTGATTCACTCACTGACTACACAGTCTACACCTTAGCTGCTTGCTTGATGAACCTACTGACTGACTGACCAAGTTAGTGACTACTCTGGGTGTGCTTTGAAAACAGAGCAGGCTGTATCAGCTGACAAACTCAAAGTCATGCCTGTGAATTATTAACAGGATTCACTGGTAGCAAGTTGGTCTGGAAATAAGAGCAAGGAGCAGGAGAGCCTAAGTGGGTTCTGAGGATGGAGAATTAGTCATTGAGGTCTTGTCTTGGAGTGCCTGGTCAGACAGCTGAGCTGACATCATCCCATTTTGTAACTACCTTTTCACCCACTGGCTGCAGGGGATGACTGACAGACACCAGAGAAGTGTACACTATTACACAGAGCAGACAAGAATGTCTGGATTCTGTTAACAAAGGGATTCACCACTAGTACATCATAAGCCTAGAATATAAAACGAAATTGGCAATACTATAACAGAAAAACAATACCACATCCAAACATGAATTCACCAGTTATTAGAATTCGTAAATGACCAGAAGAAGTAGCAGATGGATTCTGGGAGAACAGAATGTGGGGAGGAAAGGCATTTAATGTCTGATGATGTGAAAACTAGGGTGAACTTGAAGTGCACCAGAGATGAATGGGACACACTGAAAAAGGATTGACTTCTTCAGACAACTGTAATACCAAACAACTCTGTCCTAAAAAAGTATGCCAGTGGCAGCTGAGGTCAGGCCCAGTGTCCAGCAGGCACTCTGGCCGCACACCATTGCACAGAGTGGGCACCATGGCTGAACAAACCCTGGTCAGCTGTCAGCAGGCCCCACCCTACTAGTAAGCACACTCATTATCTGGTGGACTTTATCAATGATGATGAATGAATGACAAATTCAATATAAGGCGCCACAGGTCCAGATCCATCTAAATCCAGTTCAAACAGTATCACTTCAACACCTGCTATAAACACCATTGATCTATATTTCTACTGAAACATACATTGAGCCCACGGCATCTCAGAATTAATTTCTTCTCTTTTCTGTTATTTAAAGTTTCCATTAAAAGTGATAAAAACTGTGCCCAGCCTGTGTGTGTGCGTCACATCTTACCCCAGACTGCAAGTCTTTCAGTGTGTGTGTGAGGATGATGTTGAAGACGGCGTGTGATCGACTGCTCTCTCATTCATGTTGGTAGCAGCGACAGTCCGAGACTTATTCCCCTCTGACATCAAAGACTCAATGTCCTGTCAGAACAACAGAAAGCAAACAATAGATAAATGAAAAATAATAATTAATATTTTCCCATTTTGCTTCTCCCTGCATAATAACTTTTACAACTGTGAAGACTGTTATACAGTACACTTAGTGAGGTTCTATACATGTTTATGTATTTAGTGAATGCTTCAACTGGGGAAGGGCTTGAGTCGCCCAGAAAGCCCAAAATAACTATAAAATGTAATTAATTCTGACATTTTTAAACTAGCCTCTCTTCAGTGTGATGGGTGAGACTACTAAGCAGATTGCTGCTGAGAAAGAATGCAAATAAAATGATCTGCTCACGTGTCGGCTTAACACTGACTCACTGGTCAGAGTGGCTGCCATCCGATGTGGCAGCCACAATGCAACAAAGCAGCAGATGTCAGTAAATCAAAAGCATCGTTACAAGAATTTAAAATAAGTATTTTTACCTTGTAGCTGGCCACAGCTAGTCGAGACAGGCCATCTACGTAGGGACCCAGAACTTTATGTTCCCTCACCCTCAGAGTTTGTCTACCCCTGGACAGAAAATAAAAGCAGGTTTAAAAACACACACAAACACATCCACTCTTGGTAAATTACTATTCATCTGATTATTAGCAGGAGTGGCGGTATATGCTCAGCTGGTTCTGGCCACCACTACAACTTTCCCCACTTCATAGAGACTTTGTTAGCACTTGGCTCTCTGACCCTGATTCAAACTTGCTCCAGGCCTGACAACTTCATCATTCTCAGCTCCACAGCAAAGCCCATATGGCTGTCAGATGGTCTGCTTCTCTTTGGCCCGTTTTACTGAGGTTAAAGGTCACACAGTGACTGAAGGTCAGAGGTTATGCTGTCTGGGGCAGCAGACGCAGGCCTGTGCTCCTGATTTATTGCTGACCTGCTGGACATGAACTGGACTCCATCAGTGACTGCAAGGGCAGGGGAGTGATCTTTTCATTCACTGACCACAGCAGCTGGCGGTACCATAATCCATCAGCAACTTTCTCTGGTTCTACCAACTCACATATATACCAGTATATTTCGTATATAGTGCCAAAACAACCTACAGGTAGAAAGAAAATTATCCCTCCTTTCCAGAAGATTAGGTTTCTGGCATACCCTTTGGGGTCGAGCAGATCTCGGACCTTCTCGTTGTAGATCTCCATGTAGGACACCTCAACAGTGAAGCTTTCCTCCTCCCGTTCGTGGCTCTGGGTTCGATCAAACAAAGCACTGCAGAGCCTAGGAATCAGACCTGGCTGGTCCCCTGAACCCATCATGGTGTACGACTTTCCCGAACCTGGTAACAACACACATAGACAATGGAACAGATAATTAAAACAGCCTCATATACGCTAAGTGGCCACTACTTTAGGTACAAATGTGCAATGCAACTCAATACAACAGCTATGCCATAAATTCCACCACTGAACATTTAAAATGCTCAGTTTTGCTTGACATTGTGCAAAAATATGTACATTCATTGACATGTTAATTACTAGGGTTATAGTTAAAGGTGTTGTTGGACTGAAATGGATTATATTAATGAAATTTTCCATCAACATTGGACTGATTTATCAGCTCTAACAAGTTTTAGTTAAAAGATTTGTTGTGTTTAGATTATGTGTAGTCTGAGAGAAGAGATACATCTTTTTACACAGTGACTACACTGGATATGTTCCAGCCCTGTTTTGTCAGTCATCAGTCCGATGGAAGAGAAACAATTGCATTTTACCAAGTGCAGATAGATTCCCATACGCAACAATGCTTAGGTGTGTTTGGGTTTTAGCAATGATTGTGTAGATCTGTCATGCTTCCACTGGTTGAAATCTTCTTTTAATGGAGAGAAGAGAGGCTGTCCAACGTTCCTGCCACAACACATCCACAATGACACTCCTCTTTTAATCGTTATACAGACAGCTTCAGGGCACTATGCTAACCGGAGCAAAGAGGAATTGTTGTTATCTAAATGTAGTTATCTCTTAGGCTCTGTTAATGAATTTATTCATATCATATTGACTACAGGACAGTGCCTTGTCTTATGATAAATTACCAGTTTGTCCATAGGCAAAGATACAGGCATTGTAGCCCTGGAAGGCATTGTGGAGAAGACTTTCTCCAAGGCACTGGAAGACCACCTCCTGACCTGGAGACGGAGACACACACACAAGGAATTTTATTCTGTATCATTGTGAATATTTACTGTACCCAAACTGAGCTGTCAGTTAATGAACTCACCGGCAAATTTCTCCTTATCTGTCTCATCCATGGACCAGAAACAGTAATCATAGGCAAAGACCTGGGAGGTGAAAACAGTAACAGTATGAGAGACACGAACAACAGAAACCTATAGCAGTTGATAATGCCGCAATGTTAACATTTAACAACAAATTTTGCCTTTTAATTCCAATGCATTTTTGGGGATTTTTTTTACTAAACTGGGTCAACTAGGAAATATGATGTAGATATTATCCAGTTTGATCCAATTAACTTTCAATTGAGGAACAGAGTTCGATACAAATGACTGCAACACTGTATTTTATGTTTCACGTGGTTTATGTGGCACCATGGGAAATTTTTCAGATGATAGAAAAAATATAAATGCTACACAGCCAAAAATATGTTAAAACGTTACCTAGCAACAAGTATTCCTTGAGGGTTTTAAGTTTATAAGTTAAACAAAACATTTCCAGCAAAATTTGTTTTCCAAATCATTACTTTGTATCACTGCCTGTGCGGTGCAGTTGCTCCCAGTTCGCAAACTGAGACGGAGAAATACAGCCGCTTCTTTGTGTAACACAGAGATGATTCACAACCCTGGAATTAGCTCAGTGTTAAAAATGTCTGTGCATGTTTGTGTGTGTGTGCCGTTACCTTGGACTGGTTCCTGATGATGTTGGGAGGGTCAAGGTCCACAGAAGCGTGTGGAGAGATAGGAAGATGACGTTTAGTGAACATGTTACAGAGAATGCAGTATGTTAAGCAATTCAGAACAGGCTGTAGTGAAGTCGCTTCAGGTTTCATCTGTTCCAAACTGAAAATGGAAATTATTTATCTTGTTATCTATGAATATTTTTAAATAATTATCATGTGTCACTCTAATTAGAAAAGTAAGGGAGAGAAACAAAGACACGGGTGAGCAGAGATGGATAGAAAGACAAAGGCAGAGCGAGAGCCACTGGCCTCAGGCTCAGTCACTTTAGCACACATTTGATTCACAATCAGCCTTGTGCGTGAGTAGCTTGTTTACATCTTGTTTGTTTGTTTGTTTGTCACGTGTCAAACCATTTTCTCAGGGGATCTGGTCTGTGGATGTCAAGGGTAGACACTGCATTCATCTCTGAGGGCTTGGGGAGACATAAAAATTCTCTGGGACTGGGTGAATTGTTGTGGGAATGTCTGTGTGTGGGCATATGTGTGTGTGGCACTGAGTGGTGGAGGGGATTGGCACTAAGGCTGGCAGAGGGTTGAGGTAGAGTGTGGTGGAATCAGATGGTGGCGTCGAGGGGTTACTGGGTCGAGGTCATGCTCAGAAATGAACAGGGACAAGAGGGAAAAATGCCTCTGGAAGTAAAAAACAAATGTGACATTTAAAAAGAGAGGGGGAATGGCCCCAATATCTGCATGATCTTTTACAGAAAAACTGAGGGAATATATGTGCAAGCAGGCATCTACAGTACACTCATGAACCCACACACAAACATATCAGAATTCTGAGCCTTTAGCCAACAGTCATGTCCTTTAAAACTGATCTCCTCAGCACACAGACAATCCCTCCATCTGGCTATCTCTACATATGAGGAATGTCAGAGCATCCAGACCTGGCAAATTGATTTTAAGAGGTATATTATAAATTGAAAAAGCAATTTAAACAATGAAACACTGACATTAAGTTACAGAAAGATAAACCTTAAACATTTATGCAAAACACAGAAAAATGCTATATTTAAATTACAAGAGCACTCAATTTTTAACAAACATTAACAGTAGCAGATATGTTCTTAGACAGATTTCAGCACTGTTTATGTCCTCACTCACCCTGTTAATGTACTAACTGGGAGTACAGCAAGTTTTTCACTACAGTTTTCAGCATATGGACCCACTAACTGTACTCCTTTCATGGAGTGCATAATTATAAATGTGCCTAAAAGTAAGTTGGTAGGTAATAAATCAAAATATTCTCATAGCTCTCAAAGCATTAAGGGCACAGCTGTCTGGGCATTTCAGCATTTTTACATCATTAGATTCATTATTTGCTTTTATCTGTAGTCGAGAAACGCAACAGCACAGATTTTGACATTACAGATTACGCTGATCACATTTAAACATCTCAGTTACTGTGTGGTGCACTGAAAGAGCACAGGTTGGGACCTGCATACCACTAATTGATTGGGGCTGTCCTCAATATCAGTTGGGCATCAAAGCTTCAGTGAGAAATATCTATGGGGTAACAAAAGACGAGTACATGAGTCTGACTTCTTGAATCATGAGTTTTCAGTCGATGCACCTAAAATAATGTGAAAATTAGTGTCTTTGTTAGTGTGCACCTTGCATTAACTTTGGCCATAATAGTGATTTGCCAGGCTCATTACAGATTACTGATACATGCCAGCTTCCTTTAGCAGATCTGGCACACTTAGAAACTATTCCAGACGCCTGACTTTTTCAAGATTTTGTGACTGAAGTTAGATGATAGTGAGTCAGAGACACAAAATCAAACTGAACCATTCCAATGCTTTTTTTAGACATTGATTACCATGGCAACGATTAAAGCTTTGAAGCATGGAAGCATTCGAGTCAGCCCTACAATTCATTTCAACACCCAAAGTACCT
The DNA here is from genome assembly GCA_026686955.1 of Epinephelus cyanopodus. Classification (NCBI taxonomy): domain Eukaryota; kingdom Metazoa; phylum Chordata; class Actinopteri; order Perciformes; family Serranidae; genus Epinephelus; species Epinephelus cyanopodus. The sequence continues at coordinate 12,849,900 of CM048914.1, forward strand.
GTCGTTCAGCAGTTGTCACATATTCTGCTGCCAAGCTCTGCAACAACCTGATTCAAAACACAGCATCTGCTTTGCCTCCTAGACATGTAAGATGGGCTGCATGTGTTATATGAGGACAATAAATAGGTTGACATTAGCATAATTCAGCAAGACAAAGACAAATGCTGGTCAGTTATCTCTATTTTGACACATCAATATTTAAAGTTAACACCCTTATGATTTTGATGATCATCATAACATATTCCATGGACTATATCTTAATGGAGCAACACTTTTAAATCGGAGTTTAAGAAAAGTAGCCTGCCACTCTGTAAAAGATCAGCTTCAAGCATGTAGTGGGTAGCAAAAAAAAAAAAAAAAAAAGATAATGGTTCAAGGAACATTTTGTTACAGTATTTTCAAGCCATTGTCACATGAGCCAAAAATCTACTTCAGAAAATGTGTCAATTCTTAGTAAATTTGATTAAAACTCAGTGACATGATTTCCTGTGATTATGAAGTGACAACTGTCATTGTGGCATTAACATCAACCATTTGGTAGGCGCTTTACTCAAATAGGCTTACTGTAATATGACAACATTAGGACTGGTGGTCCCTGAGGGAACAGAATCCAAAACACTGGCAGTTTCGTTGCCACCAACTACTGCATTTGCCCTAGTGAATTTCTTCATTTTACAAAATCATCTCCTTTTTGGTGTTTCTGTGAAAACAGATTCTCCAGAAGCTAAAAAATTATGATACTCTGTTCTCTCTCTTCTCATCTGATCTGCCTCACTACAGGCAAAGCCTAGTCGATCTTACTCCTCCATCTGTGTTGTGCTGGCTCCGCCCACAGGGTGAGGGCAGCTGTCAATCAGAGAGCTGCGTCAAGTCAGATGATGAGGCCAGAGGTAAGAGACTAATAGCGTTTCACACCCACACACTTCTATCCTTATGAAGACCTTCAACTATATTCATTCTGTTTCTCAGTAATGCTCACCATCTGTGCTAAATGCTTGACCTATCTAACCTTGAACCTGAGCCCTAAACTATAAAATACATTACAGACATGTCCTCATTCTAAATGTCTCCAACTAGCTCTCATACACACAGAAGTTTACGAACACACTCACAATACACTCGCACACCTGTTTCCTTTTACTCATGCACATTCTTTACAAGATGCCAAAGCTGCAGTTCTTGCACAAACCAGTCAGCATCCAGTCCAATCTGTAACACTTAATATTTCACTGACGTTCCAATGCTGACATGCTGCATTCTGAGAGAAATGCATGCAGAGTATTTCCTATCTGAAGCCTCACTGATCTCAGCAGCTCTACTCAAGCCAGTATACAATCAGGTCATCTTCTACAATGTGCTTACATTGATATGGAATAGTTTTTGGCTTCACAGGACTTGAGGATTGTAGGAGGGGTTTCACAATTTAAGGCTTGCTGATGTTAAAGTGTGTGAATCCCTGATTCTCCAACATTTTTATTCATCTGAATGCTCCCCACAGGGACTTTTCAAGCATCCTACATGCCTACCACAGTCATATCTCCAAGCACTTTAGGGTTGAAATCAGTCTGGCAGGTTTTGACATACATAGTGATGACAGCTGTCATGGTTGCTTCAAAAGCTGCAGGGGAGAAGGGTCACCCATGTCTTGCACTCAAACGCCCATTAACGAAGCTAGGGGCCCCCCTGACCAATGAGATCTGAGAATGAGGCAGTCAGGAGAGCCACGAGCCCGCCTCCCTTGGTCCTCGAATACTTCTATTCGTCCCTCCTCCCTTCAGCCTGCTCCTCCGCTCTGATCACCGTCATTTAAAAAATAACTTAATGCATGGTTGCTCACCCCCCCCTCCTCTTTCTCTACTGTTCTTGCATTCTTTTTTTTTCTCTTCGGGACTGTACCATCCACGGCTCTGTAGGGAGGATTGAGGAATGGAGGATGGAAAGGAGGCTGGAAAGGAGGCTGAAGGTAGCCAGGGGCATCAGGGAGGAAAGAGGCTGGGCCTGAGACTGGAATGTTAAGCTGAAGCAGAAACAGCGTCAGTGTAACACAGCACATACTGATGGCACAGGACTACAGGACATGTAACAGGCTACTTCAGCTCAGCACACTGAATAATACTGTCTAGGACAATAGTTCCCTACATAATGTGGATTATACCAATCACTGTGTAGGTGCTGTATCACTTCACAAATATAAAGTGCAGTGTTCTAGCAGCCTATGGATGTTAACTGTTGAAATCAAATTTACTGCCATGTCAAAGAGGCCATGTTACACCACCCAGTCTGAGGCTGGTTTTATTTACACAGCCTGAGGCTCTGGCAGGCGGTTATTTTTCACTTGCATTCATGTTATTTACTGTAAATATGTGTTATGTGTACCTGTTGCTTTATGGCAATTTGTCAAAGTCTTTTAATTAGGACAATCAACTTCAGGCAGTGCAAGCTTCTGATGCAATATATATCAGCAATATAGTCTGCCGTTTTCCTTTTACTTTCTCTTCTCTTTGCCCACTGGTGTCAAGGAGGAAACCTCTGAATAAAGCCAACTATATGCATAAGATAATATATCATACAGTCTACTGCTTAATTGAATGGCTAACATATTTATTTGAAATCTTGCTTGGCAATAAAACCTGAAAAGTACCGAGCTCAAGACAATTCCTCTGAAAAGGTCAGTAAAACAAACATACATTTATTAATAGTTCCTTCACTGATCAATTTTGACCATGCCAAGCTTGTGGCAAGTGGAGCAATGTCTTGACATTAAGCCCTTCCATCAAATAGAAACCTTATTCATTTGACTTTCTATCAATGTGATGACATAACTAGACCTCAGAATAGTAATGCTGTCTCATGATAGCTTTCATGCTCTTCACAGACATTTAACAGCAAAGTTGACCTGGAAAATACTGGCTTACGTGATTAATGTTTAGCATCTCTCCATCACAGACGGTGAACCAGTTCACATGTAAGTAATACATGTTCTTGCCATTTAAAGTCAGTCCTCAGTCAGGCCCTGGATACTCAGGCCCAAGCCACACAGTACACAATGTTTTCCTATCCCTCGTCGAACTTGAGCTCAGTGTTAATTCCATACATTCATTACATCTCACACAGTCTGGGCTCAGCCTCACCAGTTGGGAAATCTGCATATTTGGATATAATGCCGCAGTCTGATGATGCATTGTTGGAAAGACACACCACATGGGCAGTGGTGACTATTTAAGAGATAAACCACTGCACTGTGTCTGCTCTCCTCCCTCCCTCTGGAGCTGCTACACAGCTAAAGAATGGTAAATTTATTGTTTCCACTTCACTGGTGTCACTCTTTAACTCTTCAGGCTGAATGTTGACTCCAACTCTGATCACATTTACTTTGGTTTATGGTCTGCCACCATACTGATGTGTTTATTTTAAGTCAGCATCTCCTTCCTATAGCCCAGACAAAGTCAGTTTATCCCCATGGTGATGTATTTATGGAGAGTTCAATATCCAATGGGCTGCTGAACAGCAATCGTTTTAATGCACAAACCTCTCTCCTATGGCTCTGATTTTCTGATAAAGAGTTTGTGAATGTGATGTTTGGCAAGTCTCAGATGCTCGAGCTACCACCAGCACTTGAATGCACTACACACTGTTGCTGTTAAAAGCATATGCCTCAAAGTGTTTGCTATACGTTTATATATATTTCAAAAATTAAAATTTCCTAAATTGGTTTTGTTCACTCAGTGGCATTAACTACCCAAAGTCCTGCCTGATCCCTGGCCAAGTGGTCTGAAATGGGAAAATTGTGGGGAAAATGAGCCCATGTGGCCTGTGGATGAATGACATCCTCTTTCCTTAATTTGTAACCCTGTCATTATGTTAGTGGTCTGTTAGAAACTCCCACCATCACATGGTCAGGCTGGACTATTTAAGCACTTTGCCTTCCCCTGCATGAAAACACCACCTTTCTCTAATAACAAATAAACTGTAGATCCTTCATGTCCAAAACAGATATTAGCAGACCCAATAACACCAGACACACATACAATACCCACTGACACACACAACATCATTCCAAAATATGGGGCCACACAATCTCTTTTGTATATCGCCTTGGAAACCAAGCCACTGGTGTGTGCCTCGGCAATGTCCGACAGGAGACAGATCGTTGTCAAAGTGTGTCAACATCCAGCTTCACCAAGCCAATGCAAACAGCCTCTGGTCATCATGCAAACTGGGGTGTCTGACTATACGGCTGCAGGGAGGTTAGCCGTCTGCTTATCAGACAGACCAGTACAAGGTGCCCTGGCCCTGCAGTTCAAACTCCAGAGGTCAGGACATCCCTGATGGTTGCAAAGTGAATCAGGGAGGGCAGATGCAAAAGCAGATGGGACACAATATAAAATGTAAAATTCCCAGTACCAGACAGAAAAAAATTATGTAAAACACAGAGAGCTATAAGCAGTGATTTCAGAAAGCAAAATACTCAAACTTCATAAAACAAGATTAATGTCACCACCGCAGTGAGTCATTCAGGGTGGCAGCGTGAGGAACTTAAGTCTCTCTGCCCAGTGAGCACTGCTGGTGGAAAAAGTGAATCAGACACACAAGCAGAACACACAACTGACAACTAAGGAGTGAGGAAAAAAGAAAAAGGAAAGGAAATGACCTCCATGTGAGGTCCTTTCAAATTATTCATGTGGGGGGGATTCAGAAATAGTCTGTGGATGTTTTGATCAGGTAAACCACAGAATGTAATTGGGTGTTTAATAGAACTCATATTAACAATCTAATAACTTAATTCTATCAAAAATAATAACTAGACTTCACAGATTAATTTGTTTTGCAGCTCATGACTTATTCTAATATAACAGCATGGGGTAGAATGGCAATGAGTAGGTCTACACACTGGCTCGACAAGGTCAATTGTGTGTCAGGGTTGTTAAAGGCTCACTGTTTAACAAATCCTGTACATGGCCTTGTCCACTTTAAGTGATAGGTGGCCGTTTCTCTCCCAGTGGATGAGACAGTCATTTCTAAGTATAGCAAGAGAATGTGAAGTAGGCAAGAGAGCCACAAGAGGCGTAAAACATACAGTATGTATATTCAATGTTAAGAACATGGTGACACTGAGTTATAACTTGATAATTCACACCTTTCAAAGGTCTCTTGCCTTGCATTTTTAATCTGCTGACCCCTTTATCAGTTTACATAAACCAAGTAGGAAGTGACCATAATCCAGTAAGAAAAAACACTGGTCAATATGATGCCATGTCTGTCAAGTTAGCAACAAGTAATTAACAAGAATTTTGACATGTTCTGGATAATTTCCCAGCCTTGTTATTAGAAGGAACATAAAAAAGAGGAGAGAAACAGCTTCAATTTTAAAATAAATGGGCGCTATTTTCCAAACTCAAAAAACAGGTTGGTGCTAATGTATTGGCTGTAGGGCATGCAGCCACAGTTATAATCTAGCAATTTCTCAGTTTGTCTAAGTGCACTTACTAACAAGGAGTAAGCTTTACAGCAAAGACAGTCAACACTTACAAATGAAAGTTCTACTTCCCAGCTGCCGTGAACCATTTAGTGGATAGATATCAGATCAACCCCAACAGCTTTTACCAATGAAGTGGATGGGAAACTGTTTCTGACAGCCCAAGATAAAACCCTTCATCTATATTTAAAATCCTTAGCTTCAGCAGTAACCCCCAAAACACTGGCGCAGACAATTTTTTTTAAAACTTTATGACAGACTGGAGAGATTAGGAGTCTATTGCTGGAGATGTCACAGGTAAAACTGGAGAACAGAGAAGTTTCATAGCATCACAACGGGCGTGAAAAGAATGCCAGAGGCTGTGTTGCATCATGTACTCATGAGACATTAAATACAATCCAGGAACTTCAGTTTGAGTAACAGATCTGTGGATTTGAAGGCTTATGGGATGCCAAAACACTGCATAGGGGTTGGTTAATGCATAGACAGGGTTGCAATGGTATAGGATTTTCACTTTATGGTGACTGTCTCAAAAACAGTTTCACTATATTACTATTACAGACTTAATATTATTATCAGTCAGAATGTCCCTTAAAGGAATAAAAATGGAGGGGTGATTTTTGGTTAAACAAATGTTTTATTACTATAACTGAAACAATTTTGTTAATGAAGGTATGTGTAATAAGTCTATCCTTTGAAAATAAGTAAAATAAAGGGGAGATTATCCATCCAGCTAGAAAAGCAAATGTACACAGTGTGATAACGGTCAACTTTTATATCATGCTACACCTTAAAACTGGTATATCGCTGCAAACCTACTAATGGAAAGGACTTTACAACTCTGGAATGTCATCACAGCTGTAATTATTTTATCTTTTATCTCGACTATCATGAGGTAAACTGTGCAAATACAACCTTCACATTACAAAGAAATGTGCACTTGCATGTATTTGATCGGCCCCTTCAGTGCCTTGCTGGAGACAATGTCACTCTGCAGCAAAAGTTGTGTTAGCAAAACGACTTATTTTTTGCCAGGAATATTTGCTTCATCTATTTGGCAGGGCTGCATGACCTCTGAGCCAGGACATTTTTCCTACAGCACATTTGTATAAAGAGCCAATGCAATGCCCCATCTTCAGGCTAGCTTCTGCTCCGCACAATGGTTTTGCCGCAAACCTCAGCTGTGGTGGAGCTCTTTAGCAATTTATTGCTAACAAAAAAACTGTTCTCACATCTTTGCAAGAATAACAAGGTGGTCAGACTTTACTACCAAGGACCTTGGTAAATATCCATTTACAGATGCCTACCAATCAATGAGGGAAACTGAAAGCAAATCAAAGTAGAAATACGCTAATGGAGGGGAGGATCAGAGGGCCTATCCTGGAAGTGAGTAAAGATGCAGCTCTCTGTTGTTGGCAATTGGAAGATACAGTAGAGTCAAATGAATACCACAAAAATTAAGTGCATTTGAGGTGGTAGAGAATAGTGGCAAATGGTTTATGGCAACAGAACAAAACAGAGGACATAATACATGTAACATTATGGACCTACCTGGGCCTGAAAACCTAAATTAACCTAAATTAAACAGTCTTCAACAACAATCCTTCCTTTGCTCATTGTTCCTCTAAAGTGCTGTACATTGAATAACTAGTTTTCTGTTAAGAGACTGCCGTCTTGGGACTAAAGAATACCTCTCTTTCAAATCCACACATTTTGGTTGTTTAATAACCTGAGAATCCAGCTAAATGTAGGCGTCTTCTATTAAAGAGTCCGTCGTTTTTTCAGATATTACACCACCTAAGTATGTGCAAGAGTTTGGATTCAAGTCAGGAAGCTGCACTTTCTTTTTTATGTTATCTTCTACAGATAGTCTTCCCAATTTTAAACAAAAGGCTGGTAATACACTTAACTAAGCAAACACAATGCACCTGCAACATCCTATCTTAATAGCAAACTTCCTTCACACACACTCCAGTCTTTCTCGCCTATTAACAACAGGTACAATGCTAAGTAGAAGACTATCATCCAGTGTAAATGGTATGCAAATGGAAAATGAAAAACAAACAAACAAAATGAAAATAGCATCTGCACGCTGAGGGCAGCAGTCAGTCATCCCATCCTCCTGCTGATTCCTCGCTCCTTTGTCACCGAGAGACGGAGAGAGAAACTACAGCCCTGCTCTTGTTTAGTCCTCCATAAAAGTCACTGGGGAAAGTTTATGGTCGACAGATGCTCGAGTAAATGAGTGGTTTTCCCCCTCTTCCATCGTCTCTTTGCTCAAGGAAGGGGCTTCACGGTCACCAGCAGCGACCCAGAGTTAACCTCCCCCTGTGTTGCCACGGAAACGGAAGAGCTGAGAAAAAGGGAGGAAGCCAGGCGGTGGGAGTTACGACCCGATGGAGTGAGGGAAGAGAAGAGCGGAGTGGAGTCTGTCTTTTTATGTATAATTGTCTCTGTCTGCCTCTGTCTAGCTGCTGCTGTCTTTCTCCAGGCACCTCTGACACACACACAGACACACATGCTGCTGCTGTCGTCTGAGGCGAGCCTTATTCACTACTTCTGATCTGGCAGTCTGCAGTCAGCTCCACCAATCACAAGGAGATCTTTCTTCCGACACAGCTGGCTTCCTCCAAGATGGCGGGTTGGTTATTAAGCATGGCCTACTGGCCGATTTTGTACCATTACATAATTAAATTAAGCAGATGTAAGTATGACAGCTTTTTCATTACAGATGAGTTGTTTAACTTGAGTTAGTCCTCTGAGTGTTACATTTGCAACAGTTTGCTAGGTCTGACCACTACTGCAACATTCCCTCACCCAAACACCTTCCTGACAATACAAACACAAACACAAACACACACACACACACACACACACACACTGCATGTACATGCAGCAAACGTCTTCTGTTCTGCACGATGCAAAAAACCCCAACACCTCCTAATGCCCCAGAGGCACTCAAGAGTCCAAGCACTATTCAGCTTTACCCACAAACAGCAGCTGGATAACGGGATGGAAGCAGAGTAAAAACCAAGAGGAGGAAACAAGTGAGTTGAGCTGAATTACACCTGTCTCTATGAGGCCCAGCAGCTGGTTAGTCAGCTTCATGCCAAAAAACTATATCATGACGACAAAGAACATTCCAAACAACTCTGAGATCAGCCTTTAAAAGTAGCGATCAGGGAAAAGATACAAGAAAATTTCCAAGGCAATGAATATCACTCAGACCACAATAAGAATAGAAGAAAAAAAGCATAGGTGCAAATCCGCCTAAAACTCAAGTGTCTGTGTGGGGGCAATAGAAAAGGGTTTGTAACAGCTCAGAAGAAGAAAGTTCAAGTCATACAGGATCCAAAGATATGTGTAACATGTCTGTGTTTTTAGATTAGACTAAACTATGAAAATTTTATGCAAATTGCAGAAACTGGACGATGAGAGTTTTAAAGTACCATAACTGCTTCCATGAGCTGTGTGTGCTGATATGCTGGAGAAACTATGATAAGTAACTTTCTGTTGTTTTCAGAACACCTGCATGCACCTGTGCCTTACATCTCACACAGTGTCTTTGCTTCACATGTCAATATTCTTAGCCTTGAATAGTTTTGTAAATAAGTAAATGACATTGACCATCCTGTTACAATGCAATGTTCTGCTGGGAGCTGTTGGGTCCTGACATTCATGTGGATACCACTTGATGCGCTCCACCCACCTAAACACCATTGCAGACAACGTACACCTTCTAATGGCAACGGTACTCCCTGACAGGGGTGACCTCCCCCAGCAGAACAATGTACCATGCCACACTATAAACACTGCTTAGAAATGGCCTATGGAACGTGACAAAAAGCTCAAGGCGTTGACTTGGCCTCCAAACTCCCCAGATCCTAATCAGGTGCAGAGTTTTGGCGACCAGATCTTTGCTCTCAAACCACAAAAAAAATTTGGTGGCACAACAGTCTCCTTCAGTACATTATTCTATGCTTTCTTTTGATTTTCACATTGGCTAGTCTTCCTTTTTAATTTGTCTTCTGATTAAATCAGAACCGTTGAAGGAGTTGTAGGAATCCTCTGCAAGTAATTGGTTGCTGGCAGACACTCTGTGCTGCAATGAAATCGTTAATCAGCAGTGTTGTGCACTGTAGAGCCGATGCACTCAAGCGTGCTGTGCGCACAAGCTCCGTTGGTAGGCGATACTATATTTTCACATTTTTAACAATGCAATTTAAAAGTTTTGATTTTTATTGATAACCTACATTTACCAAACAACAAAAAGACTACATTTAGCACCAAAAAAATCTGTAAATAATAATAATAATTTTTTTTTTTTTTTTAAATAAGTAAATGAAAAAACGAATAGCGAATACCAAATTTTCATAACGAATACCTACCCATAGTACCTACCCATAGAAACGAATATTCAAATATCCGAATATCTGGGTACAGCCCTATTGTTCAGATAGGGATTTGGGGAATTTGAGACCAGGTGAATGCCTTGAGCTCTTTGTCATATCCTCAGGCTATTCCTTTTAATTTTTTGGGACGTGCTGTTGCCATGAGGGGGTCCTTGATCTGCAATGGTGTTTGGCTGGGCGGAGTGCATCAAGTTGCATCCATATGGACGCCAGGACCCAAGGTTTTCCAGTAGAACATTGCATTGCAGCGCGATGATCACTATTATTAACTTACCCACCAATGGTTTTAAAGTTTTGCCTGATCAGTGTATATTGTACTATACTGTACCCCTCATGAAAAAAGAATCAAAGGAGGGTGAACATTTGTACATTAACAGGCAATAAGTTGTTGAACAGATATGTATGATGAGCGTAAATTGTTGCTGTGGATACAAAATGTAGTCAAACTTCTGAAAAACGTACCTGGGGTCTCCTTTGCCCAGGTTACCTCCGCCAGGATGGAGGATGGTTTGGTTCTTCGCCATCTCCACAACACATTTAGTGTTTAGTTCCTTTTCTGTGGATCAGACAACACACAGTGTTTCAGCCGAAGCACTAAACCCCACAACAAAACGTTTCTATAGTGTTCCTTAATGGTTTCAATAAAGCACAAGTTAAATGACTATTTAGCACAATCACTTCCTGTGGAACATTAACTTCAAACAATGTGCGAGTAGGCTGGGAAACGCCAACACAGAAAATGACCTTTTACCTTGGAGTGAGCATTAAGCTAATCAATACAACAGGACTTGTACAGGTTTCTCTGCCTCCCTCTCACATGCATACATGCACACAACTATGGACCTCCCATGCTGACCCTGGCCTGTTTGTGTCATGACGCAACACTTGGCCTTCAGAACACCAACTGACCATTTCCAACTCAGCATACAGAGTGGTCCTCACGTTTTGTCCACTCTAGGGCTGTCAAAAGCACCATGAAATTGAGTTCGAATATTTTCAAATTAATTTAGTAGAGTTCAAATACTATTCGAATTAATTTATTAGAGTTCGAATAATATTCGAATTTTTTTTTATTAATTTATTATCATTATTATTATTATTATTATTATTATTATTATTATTATTACTACTATTATTATATATTTTTTATTATTTAAAAAAAGAAAAAAAACCAACCCAACACAAATATAAATAAGATGCTTATTGCTGGCGCAATATGAACGTGACACTCGGATGAAAACACCCGTTCTGACTGCAATGTTTGGATACTTAAGTGCGCCTGTAGTTCACCACCACAAGAGTGGATCCTGTTCAGCTCATAGTGGTGTCTCATTCTGGTAACGTTTCATCTCTTCTTCAAAAAACGTAGGCAGGGAGGCAGCAGGTGCACCACTCTCCCTGTGTGTCTCCCTGAACAGGTCACACATCGCAGACAGCGCAGTGGATGCTGTTGGCGCAGTGGGTCCTCCGTCCATGCTTCTCTCTCCATCTCTCGCAGGAATGCCACTGGATGCGGATCCGTTGCGGAACGGCTGCGCTAGTTATCCGCTGCGTGCACAGACACAACCAACACGTATCTGGTGGAATTTGGGGATCTGCGTCCCTCTCTGGCCCGACTTGTGTGCGAGCCATTTCTGCCCTAACGGGATTCGCCGTGATATACGACATTAATAATAGTATGAATTATTAATGATACTCGAATTGTCAAATGTAGGTTCGAACTTACAAAAACTATATATATTCGAATATATTTCGAACTTCGAATTTTTTTTGACAGCCCTAGTCCACTCAGGTATTTATTTCGATCGGCTGCACAAGTCAGCATATCATGTAGCTACACATTGAGGGTACTACATCAAGGTTGTAGTTTTACCAACGACAGTTTCACTGTTCTATCAGAAGTTAAGTGCTTTACTTATAAATGCAATGAATGCATGAGTACAGAGTAAATCTCTGATCTCTTTTTGGTAACTTATTATAGATATTTCACATGTTCTTAGTATAACGCACTACATATCATGTTGTTTTCATAGCTGAGTCAGTCATATAACCGTCTAATAGAAGGCTTGCTGTGAAAGTAACCAGCAGAAGCACTGGAAAATAACAACATGAACCGCACTGGAAATTCACTAGGCTGGTAAGTCTCTCCATTCATCTGTCTTGCCACTGAGACTTAATAATGGTTGTCTACACACAGGCTAGGTGCTGCCAGAGTGTCCTGGGCATCCAGTTTTTGGCAGAACTGGTCGTGCATTTTAAAAAAAGGTATATGACAATAGGTTTCTTGTAGAGCAGGCAAATTTAACACTAGCAGAGTAACAGTTTTACTGTTGGTGAAAGTTTGGGCCATAGCCACTGAAATACTCTGTCTTTTATTAGGGCCATTTGCTTAAATTTATTATACAACACCATTACACTTTATTACCAAAATAAAAATGTCTTGTTAAGGGTTGTTAAATTACAATAATAACATAATTAGGATGAGGTCAGTAATACTATTTGTTTTTGATGACAATATCTTCATCTTGGCCTGTGGGCTAATCAATAATACAGGATCAGGTAACGTCACCCACAGATGTTCTCTGCAATCGAGAAGCTTGTTTGTAAAAGCAGGCAACAAAACTCAATGATAAATTCATGCTATTTAACCTGATAAGATAAAGATGGGACTAAGGATTCTTTGCCCCCATGTGTTGCTCCTTGAGGGGATATCCTCCTCCATTTTACCCCCTTCCACAGGAAGGTCAGAGGTCAAGGCTAGAAAAGCACACCTTTCTTTGCAAATCAGTGTTTACTCAAGGACACTTCAGCAGAGGAGACTCACTGATAATAAATAATGTCCTTCAACTAGACGACTTGGTTCAAGCCTACCATGTAAACATACATCCATCCTGCTCAACTGCCCTTCAGAATTAGTTTACTCTGTATCTTATCATTGTATTTACCATCACCATTTGGCCCAGTATTTACATATAGACTGCTACATTTTAACACACATTCATGCTCCTGATGAGTGTCAATAAATATTTCTCCATTATGAAGCAAGCATGCAAGAGCATGTGAGGATTTTGAACTTCAGCAAATGTGTTAGGACAGGAAAAACATTCTGTGGTTTCAATTCCTTTCTTCTACATGAACTGTCTAAAGCAGTATTACTGAGTCATTTTATGGTCTTTATGACTTCAGTTGCTTCTTCTGACCAAGGCAGAAGAAAGCAGGGATGAGCTCATACAGTATGATGAATAAGTCAGCAGTTGAACATGTGCCATTTTTTCTATATAAAGAAATGGTACAAGATTCTCAACAATCAGAGACTATTAGCACTGTACACTGTTGATTACAGTATATAGGAGACGGAGCAATTTTTAAATAAACCTTTCCTCAATGTGGATGACTTCACCAGATGATAACTTATTTCTTTGGCAAAAAGGCTGTTGCAAGGCACTTAGCATCCTTGTTAAACAGTACCTGGCCATGCTGGCCCACTCTGTTCCTGCCAAGAGTGTTTTTAACTGTTGTGTAAATGGTCAGCATGCTGTGTGAGTTTACATGTTATCCTAAAAAACATACAAATTACCATTTTATCTGGCTGCTATGGCAAGTAGACTAAATAATATGAAGAAATCACTTTACAATGTACTTTTTCTAAAAGTGGCTGCAGAAGTAGACACCTCTAACTCCCCAGCCAGCACCAAAATCTACCACCAATGCCCTCCCTGAGATACACAGAGGAATCCCAACCTGAGGGGTTTTATGTCTCAGAAGAAGCTAGCTGTTTCTGTGCAAACCAGGAACATTAGGGATTTGAGGCTAAACTGTCTGTTTAGAGAGCCTCAACACTGCTGTTCCTGGCAGGAACACGGGGGTAGAGCCATGGAAACTTGGTGTCAAAGGTCAGAGGACCTGAATCACCCTCCAATTCTTCTGCTGTCAAGGGCACCACAAAACAAAAAAAAGCAGAGTGAGCCAACAGAGTGACAAAATGACAGTGAAAGCGAAAGAACAGCATAAAGTTATACAGGGGGACTGACACAGACAGAGAGGCTGAACTTTCTCTCTCTTTTTCGGCTGTTGCCTACATTACCCATGTGCCCCTATTGCTGCAGCTGTACTTCCTGCTTAGCAGAAGGGAAAGTGTGATGCAGTGAGGTTATGAGGATAAATGTACCCATTGTTATCTGCCTCTCCTTGCTCCATAACCAGCTCCCACTTTCCACTGGCCTTCTCTGTGGTCCTTCCCTGGGCTACCGGTGCTGAGGTTTGGCACAACAGCCCTGACATCAGCCAGGAAGCTGATTGGCCGCAGTGTTGCCGTTGCTACGCCTGGGGTTGCTCTGTTCTTCGAGGGCCACAGCCATGGGAACATGGAGCATTACGCAACGTTAGCAAATATTCATTCAGACTCACTCCCTTCCTGCCTTTGTCCAGCTAGGCAGCTACACCACCTCTTCTCCCCAACCTGGGATACACAGGGACAGTGCCCTCGAGGTTAAAGAAGCCCGCTTATTATTTCAGTATCGCAGGTCTGAATCACTGCACCAGCTGGGGAAATGCGAGTGAGGAATGCGAATGTGTATTCCTTTCTTCCCTGAACTACTGCTACTGTGTCATGAAGCAACTGTCTCACAGCAGAAGACAGGGGAACAGCTGTACCTGAGCAGCAGCTCAAAAGTGTGGGAATACATGGAGGCCTGAATAGTAAATGATGTGGAGCTGGAAAAGAGCATTAAAAGCAATTCTTCTGGGGGTGGTTCAGTTATTCTGAACTGACATGTGATGGAAGAATTCTGTGTCCACTCAGAGCTAATATGGCTATTTAAAAATCATACAAGTCCCACATTGACACTGGTAGATATGGACAGAAGCTGCATTCAGACTGGAAACGTGGCACTGCTGGTTCCAAACCCTTTCCCACTGCCTTTAGTAAGCCATCAATTTGCCTGCTCGTTCCCCTTCACCAAAATCATAATTGCTTTTTCTTCCTCAGCAATGGAAGACACACACATGCAGGCATTTGTTTACAGTGCTCACAGTCTTGCATGTTTGATATCATGCACCAGTAAAGCTGGACATACAGATACTAGTAATGAAGCCTATTTTTTCTTAAAAAAGGAGGAAACAGTATACAGAAAAAGACTTTTTGGTAAACTTTGCTTCACTGAACTTCTGAAATTTGATTTTTGCCATTTGATTTAGGCTTATTTCAAAATAAACAAAAACACAAAGTATTAGTTACGTTAACACTGGAATTGACAGAGAACCCAAAGGAGAACCCCCCCAAAAAAAAGGTTGTGTTACGGTCAAGTAAATCTGGCAGACAGCTTGCCATCACCTGTACCTGTGAGGTTAGTTGGAAAGAAACCTGAATGACTGAGTTCACACTGAAAGCAGGAAATGAGCATGGGCAACTAGAAGAGGTCAGGAACTTTCCCATTGAATGAGATGTGGCCAATGAAAAGTATTACTGTAAATCCCTACCTCTATTATTCACAATGCACCTGCTCTGAAGCTGAATTCCACCAGAGCTAACCTTGACCCTCTCCATCTCTGGCTAGGTTAAGACTGCAGGCAAATTAGATTTGTTTCTCAAATCAGATCTTGAAGACAGACTGTACACACTGTTATTTCCAAGTAATTAGATTATATTTGTGTGTCCAGACATAATCAGCCTATCCCCATGGGTTTCTGTGGTAACACTGCAGGTGTCAATAACGTGGCAACACTGGTAATGCGGCTTTCCAACATGGAAGCATGAGAAATGGAGGTCCATCATTTTTCCTTCCTAACAATTTATTGTGGTATCTGTCCACACTGTTGTTCCTCATGTTGTCCTCCTTAGCACTCTGCTAGTAGCAGCATGAATTTGCTCAGCTCTTCCAGCACTCTGGATTTGACAGTGGCATTGGGTGTTGTGTTCAAAGACAATTTTAAATCAGTTTTGAGCATCCAGATTGAGATACATCTGTTGAAATCCAATTGGACTGCAATTCAAACCACTTTCAAATGTGGTTTGGAGCAAATTTGCAAAAATTGCACGCGTAGTTTGCTGCTGTCCAGACTTCTGAAAAATCAATCTATATGTAATCTGGATATGCCAAAAAATATAATTTAGGATAGCAGTCTGAACGAGGTCTTCCTCTACATACTTACAACCTTGATAGTTAACTTACCTAATGTCAATGGACTCATAATTGTCATTCAAAAATAGAAATACGTGGAATTCTTGTGTGTCCAAATCAAATGTCTATCCTTTCAGAGAGCTATCACTAAGAAAAAAACCTCATGACTGCTGAGTTTCTCTACATTAGAGTCCATGGTAAATCCCTGCCTATGGGAACAGTGTGGCGATCCACTGCCTTGGTCTTGTGACCGACTTCTCTGGCTCAGGGGGAGGAGAGCGAGGGATAGATAGAGATAGAGAGATAGAGAGAGAGAGAGAGAGAGAGAGAGACATGTGAATCACTCTACCAGTTGTCGGTCAACCACTCTGCCTTAGCAGCTCTCCTCCTCCTCCTTTCATGGAACACATGGTCTCCCACGGCAAAAACATGGCTTGGCAATCAACCAGCAAAGGTCATCCATCCTTTACTGTTTGCTGCACTGAAAATTTGCAATATAATTGCCTGGAGCATTTGCACACAGATTTGTGTAACACTGCGCCTTTGTTACCCAGGCTTTTCTAAAATTGAGGACAAGGTATTTATCAATGTGTAGACATGAAGCAGCCAAGGGAAGATTGGTGGACTGAAGACACACACATGCTGGCGAAATGTTAATGAGGCAGCAATAACAAGAGTGAGAGCCCCTGTTCAGACATTACCACTACATAACTTACTTTCCAGTAAATGATAACTCTGTAACCAAGTGCACTGATGCCCCTGACAAAAGCTTTCCTGACATATTGATGTTGTCCTCATTAAATCACAGCAACCCACAGCTATCCTGTTAAACTACTGACTTGCCCCACTGCTGCAGCAAGTGACAGATGATGTCAAGAAGGTATTGGCATCTGTCTCAGCCAGCAAAGGAGCCAAAGTGTCTAGACTTCGTAACAGTGGATCTCAGACAGCAGCTTTAAATCTAGCTGGATGGCACGCAGCCATGAGGGAAACCCTATGGTAGCACTGTACAAACATGTGCCATCCAGACCAGGCAGACCACAGCTTTTTTTTAATCTGCTGCAGCTCATTTCACTAATGGGTGGTGATTTCTGACTGGCATCCCAATCCCAGAAAATTAAACAGGGAGTACTTAAGCCAGCCTTCGAGGGACAGTGTTATTGTGATACACAGTTTGTTCATAGTTAACCTGTGGTAGTCTATGCATCATATAAACCTGAGATTATCTATGTACAATAGTGTTAATCTGATTTTGGTGTATCCATAATAATAAAAATCTGACACTTAGTCAAAGCATAATATAGCCTCAAAGCGTCATGTTGACCTAGAATTCAGACAATGCAGTCAGATGCAGCCTCCATCTCCAGCACTATTGTGAGAGTCAGTGTACCAATAACAACCCACATCTGAGCAGACTGAAACCCTCTCACCTCTCCTGTTCATGGGCCGTACCCGAACAGCCACCTTGACATTGGAGTCGTCCAGGCTGGGCTCCCCCATGCTGACTCCTTACCCAGGCAGGGGAGGTAGCGCTGATCCAAAATAAATCAGCTCTTCAGCTAAACAATCATCCAAAAGCCTGGAAATGTTGCGCTAGCCGGACTGTCGGCCAGCTAGCTTCGCTCAGCTTTGCTCCATAGACCAGGCATGTCCACGGAAAAACAAAAAAAAAGAGCCTGGGTAAAATCCCGCAGGAAGCCAGCCGCCGCCGCCGCTTATCTTCTTCTTCTGCTCATATTCCAGGCTAATTTAAATCCACAGAGGCGTGGAGGCTGGAAGGGAGAGGAGAAATGTAAATTGAGCAAGATGTTACAGCAGCTGGTGGATGTGACTGAGCAAACATATGCTATCTGCACGGCAAAAAAACGGGCTAGCCAGCTAATTTGCCAGGCAAACTGAAGGGTAACGTTAGCAGCGGCCGGAAAGTTTTGACCATTTCCTATCATTTAACTACGTAACATCCTCTGACACAATCCCAACTTCGAGCTACATACCTTGGAGGAGTCATCCCAGAGGTGACACCGCTAACCTACACGTACAACCGAGAGAGATCCCCAGAGAACCGCCTGGCGATGATAGACCTCTTCCCAACGGAATCCACTATGTCCTCCCTCTGTGTCGAGCTACAAGCAGCTAGCAGCATCCGCCCTTCCGCCGAAATATTGCCCCGTCAAATTAAAAGAGAATCGTTAAAACTCGCTTGTCGAGCTCAGGAGCCGAATCGAAGACACATGTGACAGTTTCCCCGGGACATGTGTCACTTTTATAATGACAATATCATGCGTTGAGTTACTTTAAAGCTAAAACACAAGACGCTTTTAGCCGGTCCGGATGATGCATGCATCATCCTGTGCCGCTAACGTTAGCCAAACCACCAAAGGCAGGGTGAGCTGTCAAACACCGACAAAGGTTAAACGTCCCCTTTTGGTCACATACCTTTCATAGTTAAATTCACTTTTCAAACTAACGTCAACTGGGGGTGTAGTTACTGCCCGAAACCCTGAAATAATCGGAACTGACAGCTAACGCTGGTTAGCTAAAATCCTTACCGCCGCTGCACCTCACCTATCCTCTCCCACCGCATTTGATTTATAGAGCAAATACGAACTAACTAGACATTAGTTTTCGACAGAGGTACCAGTTTACATTGAGTTTTTCGTTTAATTTTGTCGAAATTATCTGTTGAACATGTTTACACCACTCTATACTGACGCTGGCGGTTCAAACTTTAGTCCTGCCTGTGGTTCTGCGGTTGCTGCAACCAGTTGGGGGACATTATAACACCAGCCCAGCCGGGGACCGTTAACATCAAGTTAACGAGTTGCTTAAAGTGCCGGCGGTCAGGCTTGGTAAGTCAGAGGTTAACTTACAGTTTTATACGCTTCCCAGTCTAAACCGACCAAATAACAACTTACTAGAGTGTTTTTATGGATAAAATACAGAAAAAAAGATTCTCCTTACCAGATGTGTTCAAGACCCCAGTCAGTCACGCGACACTTCCGCTGTTCCCCGTCAAACTAAACATTAACCTTCCCCCTTTAGTTTTCAAAATAAAACCTGATATTTCACTTTAGTTCAGTGACATCACATCACATGAAAGTTCAGTTTAGTTTATGAAAAATGAATTTTGCCATATATAACATCTTTTACAATAAACAATAGATAAACAAAACTGTATATTTCATTTTACCTGCTCGCGCATCAGCTTTTAGGTAACAGACTCAACTGTAATACATGGTTTAAAAATTTAAAGTTCTGTTCCCAAACACTACACTATGCAAACTTTCCAATGCCCAACAGTCTGAGAGTTACAAAGATAATACATTTTGCTGACTCCGGGCAGACTTTTGGAGAATTATGTCTAGTAGCCTGCTTTGACTATGGCTATATTCATATTAGTGTTAAAATCGGATAAATAATGATTTGCTTATAGCCTGCCACATGCAAAACTCCTTCATCTAGATAAGAAGTTCTTTATATCAATTATTTATTGCTCCATAACCAGCAAGTTTCCTATTTTTTTTCTTTATTTCTAAAAAAAACATGCCTCCTTATCTAAAATTGCAGCAAATAGCATTTATTAAATATCTACTAAGGGGCTGTTTGTTATTTATGGAGGTGAAGGAGGTGATACAAAAAGGGGGCGGCCTATCATAGCAGTGGGGAAGGATTTATGTTTTTTATTTTGGCTTAAGGGAGGGGCATGTTAGTGAAATGTTAGTGGTTGTATTTAGTATATATTTTATGGCTGATTGTTTTTAAGAAAACGTCTTCTGGGTTTGGATCTTTTCTTAAAAATCACAAAAATACGCCATTTATCATAGCCAGAAACTGTAAAAATTGTTTCAAATTTCCCACATCATATGCGACAAACACTTTCATCAGTAAGAACAAAAAAAAAAACATAAGCTAATCTAAGCTTAAAATAGTGATATTTCATCAAAATCACTTATTCTATGTCTCATTTAAAACAACAACAAAAAAACAGTTTGCTCTGACTACTCAGTTATATTATTATATATGTATTATTTAGTATATATATACATGTTAAATTCAGCCACCCCATCCTCTGTTAAGTAAAGAAAAGTCCCTAATTCCAAATACTGTTTTTTTCCGTCTTCTTCTTTAAGAATGTGCTATTATTTTGAAAAACACATACCGGAAATAGAGGTACATCCCTCAGTGAAACAAAGGATTCTCCTCATTTTCGAGCTGGACTGTGCCTTCAAGACTGGAAGGTGTCTGACTGACACCTGCTGAACACTGGTGGTACTACGTGACAACATTATTATTGCCTACAAGCAAATAGCATGAGGTAAGGTCAGGCAATATCTATCAAATATCTGGCATCATCTGTGAGGGAGATGTTCCATTTCTGTGCTGTGTCTGAGAAATTAAAGGCACGAGTGACTAACCATTTAAATATACAGCTGGGAGTCAAAGGTCCCTTAACCCCCCACCTGCTCCTGCTGATCTGCTGTGTGTAAGTGTGTGGATGTGAAGCCAGATGGTGCTAGTTAGCAGTAGCCTACATGAAGTCAAAACAATAAAATAAGGGAAAGGGCGATGAAGGCCTCCATCAGCAACATGGGGACTTTCAATGGATTGTTCAATACACTTCTGAATTTAAGCTCAACTGAGAAGCACTGGAGTGTAGCAAAAGTCATTTGTGGGCTACTTAGCATAATTACAAATACACATGCACAATCACAGGTTACTAAAATGCTACTTTTAATATTCATTTCTCTAATTGCTTGAATGGAATCAATGACCTGCTCTGTCTCATTTATTTTTTCTACCTGATTGTTTTGATGCTGAGAGTTCAACCACTGAATGCACAGACTGTGAAATGCATACCATTTCCTCATATGTTTCAGAGCAGCAAGACAAGAAACTGGACAATTGCGAAACAGGACTTCATCCAAGTCTTTATAAGGAGAATTTAAATCAGACCACAAAGGAATTGGTCCCTTCACTCAACCCTTTTTGAAAAGGACTGTCAGATGCTCTTGTCTCAAACAAAGCGTCTCATAATTTCTCTGCCCAATCCTAAAACAAACTGTAGGTTTCACATTTAAAAAACAGAATAGTTACTTGTGAGGGTCTTTGGGGAAGTTGTTTCTCATTTTTACTGAAAGACAAATGTCCTCAAGAGACATTCTGTTAACTGCTGATTGCAGTGAAAGAGTCTTCAAGGAACATTAAACAAAATCTGTAAAAATCAGAATCCTTATCTCTCTTAAAGAGTGCTTCACAATCATATCTCAGCAAAGGGGTCAGATGTCAGAAGAAGGGTTTTGGTGTCTTGTTTATGGGCTCTTGAACAAGCAGTACTTGCATTTGCTAGTATCTAAGCAGTGGAGCAGTTGAAACCACTGGAGGGCACTCTGCTGCAAGATGTAGCAGCATTGAAGTGTAATGTGGTGGAGAATGACTGACTATTTAAAGGCATTCCCTGCAGTGTAGAGTTCACCACTTGTTTAACCTTTACATACTGTAATTAAAAATATAGTTAATTTTGGATCAGGTCAAAGTAGGAACACAAAGGTTTTCTCAAAATATAATCATCTTAGTTAAAATTAGTGATGGGGTGCCTAATGATCAGGGAGTGGAGGTCATAACTAAAATTCTTTGAAAGTAGACCCCAGCATCCCTTAAGCTTGCTTCAACCAATGCCATTTCACCAGGTGGACTGCACCTTTAGGAAATGTTGACCTGAAGGATGGAATGCATTAAACTCTTGTCGTCAGAAAGTTGAGAGCGTAGGCAGAGGGGAGACAAACGCACACAGAGATGGTACCCCGCCTCTTTTTTCCAAGAACCATGTACACACCAGCATCTGGCGTCATTGCTTATGTCTGAAGAATTCTCAGCTGTCATTCTTTTTTCTGCTGGGTGGCTCACAGTGTGAATGTACTGTGGTGCTATATGAAACAGAGCGTGGGTTAAAAATGCAATGTAAAAAGTACATTGGTCAGCTACAGCATTCCCTCCAATGACTGAGATTTAGGAGATGAAAGCTGAAGAAAAGTAAATGTATAATTCAAGAAAAAAAAACGAGACTCCTGTCTAGACTTCTGTGTAAAACGTCGATATATTTGGTAATGGTTCTCTCAAGCAGTAAAACAGTGAGATGGCTTTTTTCATTTTCAGTATTAAAGTGTTCATCAAGAATACTCAGTACCTGATAAACAATGACTGGGATCTAAAAGCCTATACTGTACACACGCATTCACAGTGCAGAGAATATGTCTGAAAACATTTTAATTAAGAGTTAGGATAAAGTCTGTAGCTGTGCTCATCTTTTGTTATGATCATAAACTCAGCAACGAAATCCACAAAAGGGCGAGGCAAGTAGACAGGTCATCTAAAGTGGAGTCAAACTGTTGTGAAAAGGATACAGAACAATGGCTAATAAAGCAACATAGACCTGTGTGCTAAACATGTATCATGTGCTAGCAACCACTTAGCTTAGCTTAGCTTAGCAGAAAGACTTGAAACGTGGGAAATCGGCTAGCCAGGTTTCTTCTATAAGTAACAAAACCGACCAGCACTTGTAAAGCAGCAATGATGTAATATGATGGCCAAGTGACATACACATATACAGGTGCCGTGAACAACATTGATTATCTTGTTACAATGCAATGATCTGATGGAAAACTTTGAGTTCTGACATTCATGTGGTTGCCATTAGACACGCTCCACCCACCTAAACACCAGTGCAGACCAGGCACCCACCTCATTACAATGGCACTCCTCAGTAGCAGTGGCCCCCCCAGCAGTACAGTGCATCATGCCAAACCACAAAAACTGCTCAGGAGTAGCCTGAGGAACATGACAGAGACCTCAAGGCATTGACCTGCCTTCCAAATTCCCTAAATACTAGTCTGATCAACCATGTGCGGGATGTGCTGATACCCCACCTCACGACCTACAGGACCCAAAAGATTTGAAGCCAACGCTTTGGTGCCAGACACTGTAGGGCACCCCCAGAGGTCCTGTGTCCATGCCTTGACAGGTCAGAGTCAAGTCCGGTTCAAGGAGGACCCACCATGGATCTGGGGTACCAGCACGTCCCTCAAATATTCGATCAATTTGGTATCTGGGGTATTTGGAGGCCAGGTCAACACCTTGAGCTCTTTGTTTTTTTGTGCTGTGGCATGGTGCATTGTCCTGCTGGAGGGCTCTCCCCTTGACAAATGCCATTGCCATAAGGGGGTTTACTTGGTCTGCAACAGTGTTCAGGTGGGTGGAGCACATCAGGTAGCATTTACATGAATTCCAGGACCCAAGGTTTCCCAATGGAATATTGCACTGTAACAAGATGATCAATGTTATTCACTTCACCCACCAGTGGTTTTAATGTTTTGGCTGATCGGTGTACATTGCATGTGAGCAACTTCTATTCATCTGCAACAGCCTGTGATAAACAACATGTTTATGCTGTTAATGAACAAGTACAGAGTGTATGCCTGTTTCAATTATTTACACCCTGCAAGTTTCTATATTCCAATTCATGTAATGGATTTACAAAGTAACCACCTAATTGTAAGACATTGGTTAGGCTATACAACATGGTCAGAAGAAATTTCCCATCTTAACATGTTGATGAAGATCACTTAAATACTCCAGGTCCAGTGTGCAGGATTTAGTGCCACCTGACAGCTAAGGTTGAAGACTGCAATCAGCTGAAATCTCTCCTGTGTGCCAAGTGTGTAGGAGAATTACAGTGGCCAATGGGAAAAAGCACAAATGCAAAAATGCAAATGGCTTATACTTGAGTAATGACAATGCAACAATTTTTCTTTTCAGGTGATTATACACTAAAGAGAACATAGGCTACTTATAATGTGATGTTACATTTCTGCCGGTATACCTGCCAAGTATATCCTCCTAAATCCTACACACTGGGCGTTTAAAGGATGGAAGGGTACATTGGTTGTTTTTTCCAACTTCTTGCAAAAGAAGACTGTTTTTGCTACCAGCCTGTGGGTTAGCCTTTGTCTCTTCATTATTATGTATCATGCAAATTTCTCATCATCCAGCCCCTGAAATGGGGCCCAGAATGGCTCATGGGGAACAAGTGAGTGGGCAGGAGGTGAGATCAGGTGGCTGGCAGAGTGGGAATATTGCTGGGGGCGATTAGTGGACAGGTGATGGCAAGCCACATTGCAGTCTGATGTTTCAGTATCTGAAGAGTCAAATGGCCTTCAGTGATGCTCATCAGGGCTGTGGGAGTGAGTGATACACCTTAGGGCACATTACGAAGAATGCATTGTGATCTCTCACTATTTCCTGTGCACAATGCCCAATGGTAAATCAAGTGATGAAAGTGTAGGTAAAACAACGAGTGTTAAAGAATATATTAAAAAAAACCTTTCCCATCTGGTGGTTTTTAATCATTTATGATTCTCACGTAATAGGCCTGCTTATTGGCAAGCGTATTTGATTTTTAATCCTCTGCTCCCCTACCCCATGCTCTGCACATGGCCACTCTCGTGACGTATATTGCTGCGCAAGTGATGACTGGAAGTGAATAAGGGAACGTCAAACGATTACCAAATCGCACCACTCCTCTTATACGTAGGAGAACTGGAAATAGCAGGTTTAAACAGAAGACGTGAGGGGCACAGTGCGGAGGAGAAAAGGATGTCACAGCTTTCACCATGACACATTGTAAGTGACTAGATTTAAAAAAAAAATTAAGTTATGCCCCACAGATCTGTTTACTTTCTTTCAGGCTGGTTAATTCAAAGTAAATGTTTGCACCCCACAATCGAAGGTAACCTGGAGAGCTTAGAGTGATTAAGACTCCCGAGGGGTTTTCCTGAGCAAAGGGCAGAGGCTTTGAAGATTATTAAGAACACTCCTACTGTTTATATTATTCAATTTCAATCAGCATCTTTCACTCAGGGTAATGGGGAATTAGCCTCTTGTTATCTCCCTCACACAGATACGTACAGTAAATACATTTCAAAAGAGAGGTCGAAGGTCAACAGGGAGAAACACCCAGGAAGGAAACACATGCAGCAGTTAACTACACCCTCAAACTGCCTAGATCCAAGTTGTAAAAATCTTTTGTTCTGTATTACTTTTGCTCTGGTGTGTGTGTGTGTGTGTGTGTGTGTGTGTGTGTGTCTGTGTGTGTGTGTCTGTGTCTGTGTGTGTTTGCGGGTGTGGTGATGTGAGTGATAAGGGCGGAGGGGTGGAGGGGATGGTCTGACTCCTTATCTGCTCCTTTGTTGAGATGACACGATTACAGTAATTGTTCCGGCCACTAATCAGGCCAAAGCAGGAGATTGTGTGTGTGTGTGTGTGTGTGTGTGTGTGTGTGTGTGTGTGTGGTGTGTGTGTGTGTGGTGATTTGCTGAAAGATGGGGATTCTTAACATTATCTAAGTTGGTCCTCAGCCCAGCATACAGAACAGGTATTTGGGCAATCTGATTGGTTATAGCTGTAGTCCATCATTTTCAGTTGTATGTGCGTGCTTTTTGGATGTTTATATATGATAACACACTTGTGGAGTTGTTACGTTGCCTTGTGTCGTATGTGTCTCAGCCAAAAAAAGGTGCACATGAACACACCGCAAAGACTACGGCCAGTGGACAACTAGCATGTACTTCCTGTACCTGCGTGAGAGGTAACAACTACCGTAGCAGCAGGTGGAGGTAGTCTGTAATTGTCATTCAAAAAGGGAAAGTGTAACCAACAGGACAGTCTGAAGATGCTAGCTACCCAATTAGCACATCAAATCGAATCAACATGCTGCATTGGCCAAAAAAAGCTGACAGGAACCACCTAGTGCCAGACATGCCGCAAAAACTAGGGCGACAGACACTCACCGACAGCCCAACACTGACCAACAGCAGACCGTCGGCTTTGTGTGTCAGGGCCCTTACGGATGATCTGCCGCTTCTCATTACAGGCTGTTGGCGTATGTGTTTATTTATTTATTTATTTTTTTACATGAATGTTCCACAAAATGTTTCTGGTATTAAGCATGATTCTCCAGCAATAGGGGCTTAGATGCCTTGTTCAAAGGCATGCTGACAGTTGTTACTGAGGATCGGGGGGGCACTACACATTCTTCCTCCCTGTGCAGGTAGTGATAATGTGATACATTAAATGTTCCACATAGTGGGGACATTAACCAGCTTTTCTTGTTTCCTGGTCTGTCTGCAGCCTACAGCAGTTGCAACAGGTTACAGAAGCCGGCTGCTGATTGGAGGGCTGTTCGCTTGAATTCCCAAAAGGCCTGGGGAAATCCAGGCGGAGTGAAGATATAATTGAGTGATGCTACCCTCCAGCCTTGTGCTGTGCACACACAAACACAATGTTTCAGTGCTTTTGTTGATAACGATGTCTGCTACTGAACATTACTTTTAAGCCTGCGGGTTATACCCTCTCACTGTCTGTCCTCACTCTATCAGGGCTAAAAAGAAGGCTGTGTGAGACTTACAGTACTTTTGGGAAATTAATGTCGTCAACTTGTTCATCTCAAAACTTATAATTGTCCTCCAGTATTTTACCAGCCACTTAAATATTTAATGTTGAACAGAACTTGTTGGACACAGACCAGTTTTGACTATCCTACACTGGACAACGTCACAAGTGACGTTTGACATTTGAACATGATCTGAGAGTAGACCACCTAAGGACATAGTCACGACCTGAGCGATGTGATGTCATCGTGTCCATTACAAGAGGAAAAGCAATGCATCAAACCTTCCACATCGTCTAAACCTGAAGCTCCAGCCAACCAAACCCTAATGGGATCTCAAATGGTTGCTTAATATAATTGTCTTTATTGCCTATTACCTCAGTGCAGGGCAAGGCGGGGGTTAGGGGTGCAGTTAGTGTTGGGTGTGTGCAGGGGAGGGGGCGGAGGTATGCGGCTAAAAGCAGAGCCCTGTTCAGGAGACAGTGGAGATTGCTCTTTATGGCCTCAGTGGCGGAGGTCCATGCCAGAATATGGCCGTCCATTACAGCGGGCTCTATAAGGTTAATGACTTTAGCAGCTTTATGGCCATGAGCTCATTACTTAGACAGGCCAATCTAATCAGCAGCCGCATTGGTGACCACCAACAAAGCAAACTGGTTTGTGGGTAAAAACGGGCCCAAGGGTTTTCCCTGTGCAGCCTGGGAGATACCATGTTGTGCGTGGACACAAACGACTTATCAAGGGCACCACACCTATGTAGTGTATGTGAAGGAGAGGCCTTTCATGAGATTTGATGACTGCAGTGTTAGACTTTATCTACAACTAACGTCACACTCACAAAAGACCCAGGCTATGATGAAACAACACATTCTCTATGATGCTTTAGGTATTCCTCTAGCGTCAGTTTTGGGCATGTCTTTTGAAAATAAATGTCCCAATTCACAGAAAACGTGGGTTTCACCACCAAAAGTATAGGCAACAAAACAACTTGGTAAGCCTTAGAAAAAAGCTCATGGTTTGTGTTAAAGTAACTAGAGTTATTTGTCAGCCCGGAGTGTCTCATACAGATGCTTTGCACATCAGTATCAAAACTCAAGGGCACCTGACCAAGCTGCCGTCTCTGACGCCCTGGGAATGACAACTGGTCGATTCTACGTACACTGACAAAATTGTCTGGAATATCTTGTGTGTTTATTTGTATACAGTATGCATGCTTGTATGAGAGCGTGTGTTTTTTGTAGATATAGACTTTTTAAGCCTCCATCAGACAGGCAGATAGTGATGAAACAGCTGCCTGCAGCATCATCATCGACTGTTCCTGCATCGACTCATTGGCCTGGTGCTTCTGGGGTCTGCAGTGTTCAATAGGAAGCTGCAAGAGCTTGTTTGGTTCATCTCACACACCAACCACTGACAGGGTTATTTTAAACCCAGAAATTGATGGTACACAGTGGTCTAGAAGCTGGAACATGGCTTGTGATGGCCAGGGTAAATGTAAGTCCACGTTGTTGTTGTGTTTTTTTTCATCCCACGTTCAGCAAACTTCATTTTGTGTTTCTCTTGTGCCACTTTCCACCCTGCTTTATCTACCCCAGTTGCTGATTTCCTTCAGTATGTATGTTTTCCAGCATGTATGTTAATATATAAGCCCCCATATAATATGATAATGTGTGTAGCAGGTGGACAATGTGATGGGAATGTAAGAACATTGTTCCAGATGACAAAACCAAAATCCTGCCCTGTAGAGGAATAACTGTTGCCATTCAACCTGATCGCCAAACATTATATTAATATTTACGTTTGATAATATTTTTGAAATTTTAATGCATATGTTTTTTTTTAAATATTATTTTTAATTTGATGATATTAAAGAGCAAGCTATAGTTAGTTGGGATAATGTTGTGGTTCTTTCAAAAAACACCAACATGGTAAATGTATGACAACATCACTTTGTTGAGGTAAAGAAAAGATTAAGAGTTATGACAACTCAAGTCCACTTTTCACTACATGGTTCAAGTGACCCAATTCTGATTTTTTTCCTCTCAAGTGGCACAGATCGGATCTGTAACATGAACACGTAAACAGGAAAAAAATGCATGATATTGGATATTGTCAGATCAGATTCAGGCCTCCTTCATATGTGGAAATATATTAGATACGAATCAGGTATCTGCCAATAGGTCTGTAATCTAAACAGATAGATCGGATATTTCCTGGCAATCCACGTCGTACGTCGTGAATAATGCAACAACAGCGCATTTTGATGACATGCTCATGAGTGAGGGAAAGGAAGGAAAGCCGAATAAATGGCATGTTAATCAAAAACTATGAACCAAAAAAAGCACAGTCCATCCCGAGTGAGACAAACTGCTTGATCCCCATCTCCAGTGTACCAGCAGAGAACCCACAGAACTGAATCGGCGAAAAAATACACTGGGCTACTCAGCCTCTCTACCTAAGCAGCTGAAGCTGCGGCTCGCACCCTCGACACACAGACACACAGAATGAAAAAAAATGTTGTTTATAAGCTAGGTGTGTTTTCAATCCAGGCCTTTGTTTCACCTGCAGACATTCCTTGTAGACTGTAGGGGAGAATGGGGTCCCAGACATGGGGGAAAGTCACACATGTGCAAGTCACAAGCAAGTCTCAAGTCTTTACCTTCAAGTCTCAAGCAAGTCCCAAGTTAGTTGTGGTGAGAATCAAGCAAGTCAAGCAAGTCAAGCTGAGTCATTACTCAGGTTAAGCAAGTCACAAGTCGAGTCATATGTCACATACAGCAAACACCTCCTTATGATCCGCTAGCTACATGTCCTCTGAATATGCTGTGAAAAAGTCTGGTCTCTGTAAGCAGCCCAGGCTCTGCAAATGGCACCAAAAACATTTGGGTCAAGGCTGCACCAACCAGCCAGTGCGAGACCAGCGAAAGCAAGCACACACCAGAGATGGGGGACTTGAGTCACATGACTTGACTCAAGTCAGACTCGAGTTGCAAAATATGATGACTTGAGACTTGCTTGACTAACGTTGATAAAAGAGTCGACTTGACTTTGACTTTGTAATCATGACTTGAGACTTGACTTTGACTTGGGACAGATGACTCAAAAGGAATCTACCGCATATAAGTAAAATTTTTGTCTCTTTTATTTTTTTCTTCTACCATACTGCTTTTAGTTATGCCACATACAAAAATCAAATAAACAAACAAACAAAAAAAATCATTGGAAAGCTAATTTGCTGGCCTATCAGTTGGTGCTAGTGTTACCTGTCTGGATTTTTTTGGTAGGAGTTCAAGGTATATCTGCTCCCCCTTGAATGGCTTGGACAGTTACTCAGGGGTCATTGGGACAGTATATCATTTATAGTTTTACCTTGTTACACATTAACAAAAAGTTGACAAAAACATGACAACTGTTTTTCTTAATTGAATGAGACCCAGCGTGAACCACATTTCAACCTCTGAGTGAGCATATTTTGAATGTGCAGAGCTCAAGCTGTTTTAACTCAAGCTGTTGATATTGATTTCTTCTTTTTTGGCAAAATGAAACAAACTCAGTGACCTTCATAAAGCTATAGACAACAGGTAGCCGATATTGGTAACTACACTGAGCTGAAAGGTGCTCAATTCCATATCTCAGTAATTTGTGAAAATATACTAATTTTACAAATTTTTTCGATTTTCTGGCAGAAATATGCGAACAGTTGACATTGTAAATGTAGGGTGTTCAAATTTAGACTGCAAAGTTTTCAATTTAAATGATGTTTTTTAGCCAGGAACAACATGTCTCAGCCAATGCAACCCACTGCATCAACCATCCGAGGAGGCTGAATTTTGGGAAAATGCACTCCTTGAATATTTTTACAAAAGTGTGCCTTTTTTGTTGAGTTGGGCACTAAAGCACTTAGACAATTGTTAGCAGACACCTGTGTCTATTAATGGCTCAAATTATTGTTATTATTTTTCAAGTAGTTTGTGAGTTATAGAAGGTCATTTCATGTTGATGCAAAACTGTCCCAACTGACCCCGCTCTCCCCTATTTTTTTTATTATTTTTTATGATAGACTAAAAGGAGTCAAGCTTGCAGGACTGTTTATTCCTAAATGGTCCAGTGGCATGTACAGCTACTTCCAAATCAAAATACTCTAAAAACTTTCATAGTTGGTGTGTGTTTAATCACGTCACTCTTCATCTCACACTTTCCCCCTTTTCTCTGCTCTTTATTTTCATGTACGAGCTGTGCATGATTGTGAGTGTGTGTGTGTGTGTGTGTGTGTGTGTGTGTGTGTGTGTGTGTGTGTGTGTGTGTGTGTGTGTGTGTGTGTGTAAGAGAGACACAGAGACATGATGGCAGAAGTGAAGCATCCAGGGAACACTGGTAGATAACAGAGTTTCTGTTCTCTGCTCTGCTGAACACCAATCACTTCCTCTTTCAGATAAAGCCCAGAGGAATGAAAATAGACTGGTGAATGTGTGTATGTGTGTGGGTTCTTAAGTCTGCACAGGGATGTGCAACAGTAAGCTTTTTACTATTTTAAAAGTCCTATGTTTAATATTTCTGCAGTTTGCTGATCCAGCTGTCCTTGAGTCACTTTCCTCATCTCGGTTTGGACTGACCCTCAGGCAGAAAACCCCTCACTGACCACTGGGCCATGCATCTCTCAGTCCCTGATGCTTTGGCCTGTTGTCCACATCCAGATTTCTTAGCTAATGGTTCTGACCTCTATTAGTGCCCCTTTCCAACAAAGACTCACCTCCTCAATCCTCCTCCACATATCAGCCTCCTCCTGTTCTGCTCCTGACTCCCTTTGTTTCTTAAATGCACTTTTCGGTTTCAACTATGCTCTCCACCTCCAAATCCAACAAGAATGCCACTCTCCCTTACACTGGCATCAGCACTGGATCAAGATGTAGACACTCCAGTGGGGTTAAACCAATATGTGACACAAAGAACATGAGGTTTGTTAAACATAACCCAAAAAAGGATCCACTGAAAATCTACCACAGTCTTGACTTCTTCTTTATCTTTATTGTGAGCATGTGACCTGAAAGGATGCTTCAGCTTCACTTTTAAGTTTGTAAAGTGCACCAGTTAACAAACCCAAGACAAGAAGATAAGAACTTTGTATTTAGTTAAACTGTATCAGGTTTGTGGTATCTGGAGCTCCTGGAGCTTTCTCACATGAGAGAGCTGAAAATGCACGTATCTGGAAAGTGTATTGTGAATATGGTGCACATTCGCAGACTAAAAACATACTAGCTTTTCACATCTTCCGCAAAGGTATACTAAAAACTAATGTAATTTTCATAATTGTTTCTCTTTATCAGTGGTTCTTAGCCTGAGGGTCTGCAGATAAATGTAAAAGGTCATGAGATAATTTAAAGGAATATTTCACCCCCCAAATGATCATTTGTAGCTCAATTACTCACTCACTCCTTGTTACCTGGAATTCAAGAAGAAAACCATGTTTTTGCCTCCATGTTACTATTCAAACAGTTTCACATACAGATGAGTAGTGTGTCTGCGGAAGTGATTTAATTATTATGGTTTTGAAGAGGGAGCTGAGCCGGAAGGTGAAGCTTTCGATTTACTGGTCCATCTACATCCCATCCCTCACCTATGGTCATGAGCTCGTGGATACATGAGGCCAAAATGGGTTTCCTCCGTGGGGTGGCTGGGCCCAGACTTAGAGATAGTGTGAGGAGCTTGGACATCTGAGGGAGCTCGGAATAGAGCCGCTGCTCCTTCAAGTCAAAAGGGGTCAGTTGAGGTGGCTCGAGCATCTGATCAGGATGCCTCCTGCTGGATGTGTTCTAAGCACGTCCCACCGGTAAGAGGCCCCGGGGCAGACCCAGAACACGCTGGAGGGATTACATATCTCATCTGGCCTGGGAACACCTTGGGGTCTCCAGGAGGAGCTGGAAAGTGTTGCTGGGAACAGGGACGTCTGGGGTGCTTTGCTTGGCCTGCTGCCCCCACGACCCGGCCCCAAATAAGCAGATGAAAATGGATGGATGTGTTTGGCGAGTATACGACTCAATTAATGACTTGGATTATACTGCATGAGCTGTGCGAGAGTTCGGAAACGGATGGATTGATATAGTTTTGCTGTTGTTTTACATGATTCCCTGTGACTTCAATTCATCAAATTTTTTCTTCGTTTTTGGATTCTTCGTTCACCGAGGAGGCTTGCGAGAAAAACAAAGTTTTCATGCGTAATTCAGCATAACACAAGGTGAGTGTTTGACTTGCAAAGGGTCATTTGGAGAGTGAAGTATTCCTTTAAGTGTTGAAGAATGGAGGAGAGGAAAATAGTAATGCTACAAAACATTATGTTTTGTATAGGGTTTCCTCTGATGTCATGACATTTTTTAGAAATATTCTTATTCACTATCTCACCAAGAGTGAGATGAGTAGATACCACTCTCATGTCTGTTGTGTAAATATGAAAATCCAGCAAGAGGATCGTTGACATAACCTAGTATGAAGACTGGAAACAGCATGAAGCAGCAAGCCTGTAAACATAAAAACAGTTGTTGTCAGTTTAAGAATAACCAGGTGACCAGGAAAGACTACACTCAGCCAAGACATTCTTCCGCACATAACAACATATCTTTTATTTTTTTTAAACCGTTTTTACACAGAAATGAGATATAACCTGGTAAAGAGTGAGCTTTAGAGGTGCTGGCAGGGTATCTTCTACCTGTGGACGGAGCCAGAATAGCTGGCTCTACCTGTGTCCAGTCTCAGTGCTGAGCCAATTGCCTCATGGCTGTAGTTTACCAATTCATGAACAGACATGAAAGTGGAATTGATCTTCTCATCATCATTTGTGTGAAAGCAAATGAACATATTTCCCAAAACTATTGAACTACGTCCTTATGGGGTCACAAATCAAGAAGGTTGGCAAACACTGCTCTGAATCAATACATCCTCATACCCTCATATTTTAGACTGCATTGTTTTTTATGTTGTATTCAGAGCACATCATTGACTGCCATGTAAGGAATCACATCATCCTGTTTATTTTTTAGTATATCTTTGATAGTTAAAGCATTTATTGCAGATAGTGAAGAGACAACAAGAAATGAGGGAAAGAGGCCAGACACAAACTGGGGTCTTCGCACTCTGTGGTTGGCATGTTTAACCCAAAGATGCATAGGATGGCAAATTAAAGGGATAGTGCACCCAAAAATGAAAATTCAGCCATTATCTGCTCACCCATATGCCGACGGAGGCTCAGGTGAAGTTTTAGAGTCCTCACATCCCTTGCGGAGATCGGCGGTGGGAGCGGCTAGCACACCTAATGGCATACGACGCCCCAGACTAACGTCCAAGAACACAAAATTGAAACCACAAATTATCTCCAACATGCTCATCCGTAGTGATCCAAGTGCTCTGCAGCCCCAACATAAAAAGTTGTTTCGAAAAACGTCATATGAACTCTGTTTTTAGCCTCACTATAGCCTGTAGCTCTGACTGCGTCTCTGTGCTCCGTGCTCACGTGTGCACGGTCTCTGAAGAGCAGCAGTCTCGTCAGTGCTGATGTCCAGATTCTCAAGTGCAGACATCGGCAATTCCCAGTCTGAGGAGCAAACACTGTCCTCATCCATTGGCATTGCTTTGCATTTGAAACAACTACACCACCAGGTTTCCAGTGCTCGACTGCTCCAGTATTCTGCGGCTGGCTGAGGGTTAGGCTCATGAGCTGGGCGGCTGCTTCGTCCAGTAGCCTGAGTTGCGTCCGTATACTCGGGCTCAAACAAATATGGCTCAACAAAGAAATGCTGTTCCTCAAGTTCAAAGTCTTCAGACATGTTGGGCTGTCCTTTACTAAAAGACTGTAGTGCAAATTACCTTTTAGCTATTGTGGTTACTGGTGTCTCTCCCTGCGGTGCACGTGTCACGTGATGTAAACATGGGGAGGCAAAGCTCATGCTTTTGCTGGTCTCGCTTAAGCGCGCACACGTGAACGTGGAGCACAGAGAAGCAGTCAGAGCTACAGGCTACAGTGAGGCTAAAAACAGATGACAATGCAATGACTTAATACATTTCAATCTCCTGTCTTATTGTTTTGTTTTCTGGCTGCTTCCAAATCAACCGTGTGACTTCTTTTGAAGTTGCCTATCCCAGGCTGAGAGCAGTTGGTGCTGGTCAACTTGCCACACCAAACCCCCACCTCAGACTATTAATAGAGACCTTCCGCTCTATCACTGATCAGCCACTATCCAGATAAGGAGCTCTGAGGGATGGGGAAGGAACACATCAGTCCATTGACGTAGAAATCCCAGATGTGTCACTGCAGTCTGTTTATCCTGGGAGTGAGTAGCGCTTTAAATTCCTTTCCTTTCTTCATCTGGCCCTCCTCCCTTTATTTTTCTTGTTTTCCTCCTCTCTCCAACACCATTCTATTGAACAACTGATGGTGAGATTATTGACACTCTCGCCATTGACCAGCTGATGACTCCCTCCTATGAATAATGGGTATTGCATTGAGTTTTACAGCACCAAAGCCGCTCTCTGTCACCATTAAACTCATTGGATGCAACAGGCCATCACAAGACAGTGATGAAGAAATATGTTTATTCCATCATTTGCTCATGAGTCGAAGCCGATGTGGCCATCATGGTGTGGCTTTTAGAGGCTGATAAATCAGCCAAGATAGTGGAGGTGGGATTAAACCTCTAATTGGCTCTAGCCTCAATGTCTTCTGTTAAATGAAGCAGGCGATGGTGAAAAGAGCAACAAAAACAAGCTTTGATCCCCACTGCCGTCACCATAAGCATTAGTCAAGGCCATGACGATGGGGCGCAACACTTCCTCTCAAGTGATACCTGATCTGACGTCATTAACTGATTAGATGAATTGATCAGGACTTCAGGAGTACAATACTTTTTGAAATGTATATGGTATTAGGAGAGGAGTAAACAACGAACAGAATAAACTTATTGTTTGAATTGTTCAGCTCCAGACATTCAAATCAGTTCCAGTGCAAATTTTACAGAGTGGTGCCTTACCTGCTCTAACTAAACTGCCATTGGTAGCATGTCTGCCTAACTAACTTACTACCTTACAGTGGTAAACCACAGATTGTATATGAAGATGGATGACATGACTGTTCCATGAAAGTGAAGCCAAAACATCTTGATTGCCCCCTGGTGGCTGGCTGCAGTGTAGATCATAAAGCACGCCCCCTCCATGTTAGCTGATAGGACATGATCCAAACTAAAAAGCACACATTAAATAAGTTTTTTCCCAAAGATGTTTTTTGTCATTTTACGTAGTTATTGTCACCCTGATATTCGCTTGATTTTAATTGTTTTTTAATTTTTTTAATTTTTTTATATACTTTATTAATCCCTTAAGTGTTCACTTTTCTGATAAGTTTATAACTAGTTATTTGGTGTTATTGACCTCATGATTGACAGCTCTGTGTGCTCACGATAAATGGCGTTGCTCCTGATTGGTGGGACTGGTGTATGGGCAGAGATCGTTACTGTGCAGACTTGGCTCCATATGATGTTACCAGAACAAGATGGCAGCCACTGTATCTGATGCATCATCCATCTTTACACACAGTCGATGTGGTAAATGAAAAAAAAAAAAAAGCCTCATTCATGACTAGCACAGCCAACCAATAAAAAAGCAGAGCAACAGTAACTCAGCAAACAATTAACAGCTTTACTTTTACTGGGAATGTTATTTTTAATGTGGAGAGAAGCTGTAGTGTCTCTGCAGCGCACAAACAATGGCACATCATCATCAGGTAGTGGCAAGAGGTTGACCATTATAGACAGGGGCTCAATTATATGTGAAAGAATGGCAGCTGTCTGCAGCGGAGAGGAAAGGGGCAGTCACAGTAACCTTTTTGGCACCTTGGTGGGTAAGAAAATGGCAAGGTCTGACGCCTTCTCAATGAATCACATCTCTGACATTTGGTCCATTGAGAGGTTTTCACACATGGTCTGGTGGCTAGCAACACCCCCACACAGGCAACTAAACATCAATCACATGGCTCAGAGAAGGTAAGTTCAAGATTGTTGAGTATGAAAAAGTTGCACACTTTCTGGAGCATACTGGACTTTACCTATTCTGTGTTTTATTTGGTTTAGGAAATTGCGTCATGTCTAGGGATGAGTACTGCGTCCCCTGAAGGGAACAGCTTAAAGTAACTTATCTGGCACCACAAAAGTGCTTCCAAAATCACACAGCACGTTGTTATCTCTGTTTGAATCTCCTTATGTTAATGCCGTAACACTTCCCCAGAACATCTCCAGCTTAAAATCACTGCAATGCTCCTTTGAGATGACATGGAATTAAACAAAAGGAGCCCCCACCCCTCCATCAACATCTTTGTTTTCCCCGCAGCCTACTTCATATTGAGTCTTGGGTGTAAAAGTCGATGAATTCTTTTAACCAGGTCTCGATTGGATCAGGCCTCGCAGCATCTGGCAGGGAGAAGATAAGACCTCTTATCTCTCTCCAACAAACCTGCAACCTCCCTCCGTCCTCCCCATGACTGGACCAGAGGAAGAGGAAAAGAGAATGAAAGAGAGAAAAGACAAAAATACGCCAGTACTATTAACAGTGGTGATAATGACATTACAGAGTGTAGGCTATAAATAAAATGGCTAAAACATGATCCTACAAAATTAAAGAAATGTGTAAAATGTCAAAAGAAAAATGTTCTGTGAATTAATTAATTAAACAAGAAAATAATAGTAAGTTACACATTTTTTCATTTTATTTTTTACGATAATATTTAAAAGCTCTGTAGAGAACAGAGCTGGCTGATATTTCTCTCTGGGTCCATTAAGATGACTGACCCCTTTCACATACAGCCAGTCATATGATCCACTAATGATATGAAAATATTGATTATAACAGCTTTGAGTAAATCTCAATCTTGTGTGACACAAGCAATGTGAAGTTGCCCAGTGATTCTAGTGCCTAGAAGGTGCTATGGACTGGACTGACTGGAGATTCGGAGCAATAAAGGAAATTAGACACATTATTTATCTGATTGTTTCTTGGTGTTGCTATTGTAATTCTTGTTGGAGCCATTTCTGAATCTACTTACACTTTAGCATCACCAATCAGAATGATTTAATTCAGCAACAGGCTCTGCTGTTGAGGGACAATATTGCGAGACACTGCACTGATGAGGGCGGCAGATGCTCACCAACGGCCCAACTTTGACCAACAGCTGACCGTCGGCTTGGTGTGTCAGGGTCTTTACACTTCTGTGACAGTGCCATTCCACCACTGTGGGTTGGGACAGCAAATTAGTGGCAACCAGGGGTGGACTGGCCATTTGGCATACCAGGCAGTTTCCCATAGGGCCAACGCAACTACTACAGGTAGTCTGGCCCATTGGTATATTTTCTTCATTGACACTGGGCTGGCCAAATCACATTTTTAAAGTTCTACAAAAAATGTGATCGTCTTTGGAACATGGATTTTGTCATGCCTGTTAAAATAAAAGCAGGTCTGTGTGTGTGCTAAGTGACACAAATACAAGGTACAAATTGATGCATAAAAATTCACCAGAATGCAGATTGATTGTGATTTCTGAGCCAAAACACCAAGGCCAACTTTTTGACCCAGTCCACCCCTGGTGGTAACAGCTGACGGGTGCAGTGCACAGCGGGTGCTATTAACTAGCTAGTGGGACATGCATGGCCAGCACTGCTCCTAAAACAAAGGGCAGAGAAGCTCAGATCATAACACACATAGAGGGAGTGTGACTTCATTCTCTGCTCAGGACACCATAACTCCACTATGACTTTACATTGTAAATAGAGGTTTGCTGCTATATTAAAAGAGAACTAATGCTTTTTTCAACCTGGCCCCTATTTTCCGGTCGACTTTTGTCTAAATGAGTGATAGGATGTTCAATATTTGACTGTACACAGAGTACACGGATGTACATGGATGCAGAGCTCATTGAAACTGAAAGAGCGGATGAGAAGAGAGAGGGAGCAGTGTTACTTCGGTAGCACATATACTAAAATTGCAACAGGCAGAGGAACATGTCCGATTCCAGCTAAAGGTAAACACAGACTTTCATTTCTCCTTTCCGTTATATTGTCGGATAATTGTACTAAGAATCCGAGCCTATCTGTGTGGAAAAAAAAAAGCACTTTTAGTGGACGTATTTTGATGTTGTTCGACGCTGTCTGAGTGCCCTATTATTTAATATAGCGCAAGCTCACGGGCTGCAGGCAGGTCAGCCCTAGGTTCGCACTGGAGAAATGTCAAATACTGAACATCCTATCACTCATTTAGACAAAAGTCGATTGGAAAACAGGTTGAAAAAAACATTAGTTCCCCTTTAATATTCAAAACCTCATATATAGAACCTTAATTGTTGGGCAAGTGGAAATTTGGATAGATTTTAGTAAGTCAATATGATCAAGTTAGAAATAGTGATAACTTTCAGGAGGAGGTGGACAAGAGACATGATTTTGCAGCTAACAAAGAACAGTAAGACGTAATACTGGGTGTAAACTTTGGTGTCACCCGTTCAAATATAAATCACATTGGTGTATCTTTGAATAAAATGGTTTCTTGTGGTTGTTCTGAAGAAGGTTAAAATTAGCATCTGTTGTGGTTCTATCTAATTTACTGTCGAGCTATCAGCCATTTCCCACAGGAAAAGTCTTAACGAGTATTTAATTAATGACATTGATTCATTTGGCGGAGGAAAATCTGCTGCTTGGATCAGACACTGAGATCAGACAAAGCGATGTCTCAGTCTTTGTCTCAGTTACTCACTGTGTGTTTTACACACACTCTACATTTCTTTAAATGTCTTTATAGTGCTCCTAGGTGGTCTTGTGTATTGCCTCTGTAGAAACCTAACATTTCTCTGTGGTGGTGTTGAGCTCAATTAGCGATCAACTAACCGCAGTCGGCTCCACAATGCAACCTAATTGCTCATTTAGCATTTTGTGTCTCTTTTCAGATCGCCAAAACACCAGAATGTGTAATCAGGGGTGGGCACTCGATGAGGCGAGGCAAATAAGTCAGCATTGCAGAGCATCATCACTGTGTGGGTGACTGTCTGATGCCGCTGACGTTTGTTTCCTCCATGGTCTCTGAAGATGGAGGAGAGTGTAACTTTGAACTGAGGGAGATATGCATCTGATGACTCCGTCTCTGCTCTCATTATTACGCACTATCTGCTCTCTGTTAATTTCATTTGTGTGCGAGTTGATTCCATATTATTTGATCTGAGCGGAGTTGAGTTGAGTCAAATTATTTAATTCTTTCTGGCCTCTTACTGACAACCAGACTACAACCACTGCCCATCAGTGTTAATGACAACCAGCTAGGGAAGATTTATCATTCACTTAATTGTTAAAAAGTAAGTATGTGAGTACGGTCACGCACAGTCCTCACATTGAAGTCATGTCCTTACATCGCTGTTCTGCACGAACAATTTCATATTCTTTCAGCAATGAATGGTAAGAAAAATTCAAGTTTCAATGCTTTTGACATTTTCCTAATGTTTGTTGATTGCTTTGAGGTGTATCATGACATGACACGACGTGTGTATAGTGGGGCTGGACAGAAATGTTAGACGTGTGGGCACTGAACCTGCACGTCTTGATTTTGGGACAGTCTTTTGGATTACTTGACCAAGCTGCTGTCTCTCTTGCGATGCCTATCTACTAATGAACCGCTGACTAGAAGAGACAAACACCATAATAGCCTATTGAACTCCAGAGGGCTGTCTTTACTGCGGCAATAACCAGTCTGTCTGGACAACACTTTGTTGGTTTGTTGGCAGTACGGTAACATTTTTGGTCCACTTCACAGAGTTGAGGCCTCAGCAGTGAATCATCATTTTTAAGATGCTTTCAATGACTCAAAGGACTTGTTTGTCATTTTTGGGAAGCAAACACCAATCACTTTCTTCTGAAGAGTTAGATGAAAAATAATATATTTTATAAATTTTGTTGGATACAAAGCAAGAGCCGAAAGACAGTTTCATTGGTCAGAGGCCCCATATGTCAAACTATAGCCCTTTTTCCACCAGGCAGTATGGTTTGACCAAATTATGTGAACTGCATATATTCTAATCCTCACTCAGAGGAAAAAAAAAACAATTCCTGTGGGCTGTGGCAACACTAAACCCCCGAGCTTGTCTTAGAAGGACTAAACGCACAAACCCACTATTTTTAAATATCCTATTAAGAGAGAGACTCTCACTGCAGCCTGTTGTATTATTTTCTAAGAGTGTTGACGTGCAGCCTCGTTCTGTGGACAATAAACAAGGTGCAGACTGATAAAGGAGGAAATACAGTGAGTGCTTTAAGGAGCAGTGAGTGACCACAACCCTACCCACATTTAAGAGTACTTTTTGCGGTGGAAA
The DNA here is from genome assembly GCA_026686955.1 of Epinephelus cyanopodus. Lineage (NCBI taxonomy): Eukaryota > Metazoa > Chordata > Actinopteri > Perciformes > Serranidae > Epinephelus > Epinephelus cyanopodus. The sequence goes on from CM048914.1 coordinate 12,890,725, forward strand.
CGTTAAGTGGACCTAGAGTCTAGGTATCCCGTCTGAAGGGTTACTTTTGGTTCCAAAGTTACCATACCGAAAGTGTTTGGTGGAAACGGGGCTTGTGACACCCTGGGTTACCCCTCCAGCATCAGTTTTGAGGGATGTTGAGGGACAACGTGTCAATCTCTGCGCATAACATGTATTGGGTCGTCTCCATTTTTAAAGGGAAAGTTATAATTTCTGCTCATTAAATGCATGCAGTCCCTTTTCAAAATATACTTAGGACGTATGTAAAAGACTTCCTTAGGTTTTGGCAACAAAAGTGTGTGGTTAAGTTTGGAAAAGACATTGTGGCTCGGCTTGAAATAAGTATGTTTGTTACTAACGTGACATCACATGACATTTGTCACTAGTGTCGTATGCTGCTCATAATAGCACATTATGATGTTGTTAAAATAAATTAATTGATTTTGGTTTCACAAGGGAAATAATAGGGGTTCACCTGGAGCATCAAAAACATCTGCCTACCAGCAGCTCTAATGTCTCCTTCTTAATATTCTCTATCTCATTTGTTTAATCCATACAAAATTATTGTAAACAAAAAATTATGGTTTTACTTGGGGTTATATACCAGACTATTTCTTGGTTGGAAGCAGTGGAGTCTGTTGTTGGTGGTGAAGATTCTCAGTCATCCAGGTCATGGTAATTTGAAGTGTTATATCGTACGCAACTGGATTTGAGTTTGAGCTCTTGAAGACCTCTCATCCAAGCGGCTCCTTCAACTCTTCCCTGCTGTTTGCCTCATAAACATCAGTACCCCAAGACACCAAGACTCAGTTTTACATGTTCAGTCTTTGTTTTTTGTATGGATTTAACAAATTGGACAACAGATGTTATTCAGTGAGCTTTACAGGTGCTGGTATGTGGACTTTTATATGTTTACACAGAGCCAGCTGTTTCCCCCTGTTTCCAATCTTTGTGCTAAGCTAAGCCAATCATCTCCTGGTTCTCACTCCAGCTTCATACATAATTGACAGATGTGAGAGAGGGATTAATCTTTTCGTCTATCTCTGAGCAAGAAAGTGAATTTAAAAAGAAAAGAGGCATATTGCCCACAATGTCTAACTTTGTGTCTTTGAAAAGAATAGAAAACGTCCGCTGGCCTGTCTGTCAGAAAAACAGGGCTTGTTTGTTGGTGTGTGTATGCAGACTGAAGAGGAAGAGCCTCCTGCAGTTTTCAGATCCCATCTCACAAAACCACTGTTGACTTAAGGAAACCAAACATGATGCACACAACTTGAGACAGGAAATACTCCAGAAATAGTAAACTAACCCACCAGGTTGACATGAATCCTCATGAAGAATGACCACTTGACAAAACCTATTTTAGGTTGCCTCAGCTCCTTGAAAATCCCCCATCTGAATAATTCATACTGCCATTTATGACTATGAATTATTGTGCAAAAATATAACATGCACCGTAGAATCGGAAGATTTAGCCTAATCTTTAAAATGCAGATTGATGACGGATGAAAGGGAACACCTGAACAAATGAGTGGAGACCCATATTGAATGATTCCAAATGGTGCTCGAGGCAGTAAATGGTTTGACAAGCATGAAAATGATTTTCACAGTAAGCAAATCACCAGAGACACCGATGAAAGCAAACCTTTCACAATAACAAAGTGCACACAGGTGGACATGTGTATGCTCAGCACACACATGCAACCATCAATGAACATACACCATGTAATAAGGAGTGAGTGGTTCAAATACTATCACAATCAAAATCTCTCTTTGCACTTGACGCTTAGACCAAATACACAACCAATATTTCTTTGTTTGTTGTTGGATTTAAACACTTAATTCAAAAAGTAAAAGTGAATACTAGATTATTTTTGCCAGTTCAGCAGAGAACCAAATATCACAATGATAAAAACATCCTGAAATATGACAAATGACCTGTTCTGTCATTTAGATCCAAGGACCTGCTGCAAATCTTCATCCTTCCTCCTTTACTGTACGCACAGAGATATCAATTGATTCATTATATTACAGCCACACATCCGTGCTTTCAATTAATTTTGTATCTCCTGTTTCCTCAAAGTTTTTTTTTTTTTTATTGTTACAGAACTTGTGTGTTTCATTTTGAGTTTCATCCTGCATCCCTGCATCATAGCAAATACATTGCCAAAATAAAATAACCCTAATTAGAGAGAAACAGAACACATCCTTGTGATAATGAAGGCCGGACAGATGCATAATAAGAAACTCACGCTCGTCGTGATTCTTTTGTTTCCAGCTCTGATTTTTGTTTGTGAGCAGAATGACAGTAATACAGTCCTGCCACTGCCTGAGGAGAGGTTGGAGGACATCTGACTGTCACTCCCACAACATGGTGGAGGAGTGACAGCCACATGTCCCCCAACCTCTCCTGAAAAGAACGCTGCACATAAATACATTTTCTTTGTGTTTTATATGGATGTTACAGTTCATGCAGTATATTAACGTGGGTATTAAGGGTATTAATAGCTAGTAGTATACAGTATACAAGTAATAATCAGTTGAAATGCACAGCTGAATTAAAAATAGCTCTTAGTGGCTTTGTTAGCTAATTTTAACTATTAAAGCTGCAGTTGGTGCTTTATGAAAATAACTTCAGAACTGAGCAGAGCCAATCAGAAATGAGGAGTCTCTAACACAGCTTTCAATCAAGTCAATCACAGCTCGCCCCACATTTTTCAGAAACATATTTTAGTGTACTGTTTAGCTGTAGAATGAGAAAGTGTGCTCCTGCTGGTGGGCAGTGCTTGGTTTTTGCTTGACTGTTTTCAAAATGGCAGCTGGGTCACTGTACAGTTCTTTTTGTGCCTCTGCGTGTCGACATTATCCCATTCTCATGAATGCGTTATCTTAAGAAAGCCACAAGGGAATTTCCTCAAATTTGGCACAAATGTTCACTTGGACTCAAGAATGAAGATTTCAGTGGTCAAAAACCAAATGAAAAGAAAACGGTTACCGTGACCTGGACTGTCTCATTCTTGTGAGTATGATATCTCAAGAACACTATCAGGAAATACATTCAGTTTTGGCACAAACGTCCACTTGGACTCAGGGATGAACTTCTTTGTTGGCAAAAAGTGAAAAGTCACTGGGGCTTTGCATCCATCTTATTCTTGTGAGTTCGCTAACTCAGTAACACTTTGAGGGAATCTCTTCAAATTTGGCACAGATGTCCACTTTGACTGAAGATTAAACTGATTAGATCTTGGTGGTCAAAGGTCAAAGGTTACTGCAACCCAACAAAACATGTTTTTGGTCATAACTCAAGAATTCATAAAGTCTGACACAAATGTCCAATGGGAAATAACGCTGACATTTTATATCCAAAAGGTCAAAGGCCAACTTTACTGTCACATCATAATGTTCTGCAAAGACACTTTTCTGGCCATTATTCAATGCCATAACTCAAGAACAGAAGGGGAGACTAAATTGCTGACACAAATCTTGGGTGCCCGTCACAGGGTTAGGGTTGTATAGATCTTCTGTGCTGTAGGGCTGAAGATGTCTGTGAAGCATCTACATTTAGAATTTGTAGTTGTTGTGTTCTTTGCAGCAACATTCATATTTGAAGCATTGTCTACTATCATGGCTACATATGAAAAGACATGGATGTAAATTATAACTGCATCTTGACTGGTTGGCGGAGGTGTACGATAGCGAGGCGGTAATTCTAGTTTTTTCCTGCCGGTGTCTGTCTTGCCTCCTCTCTTTTCCTCCTCCTTCCTTTGGCCATTTACTTTTCTTCCTATCCTAACTCTTATTTTTCTCTCCTCCTCTCCCTCCCCACATCACACCCTGTCCCTGCTCTTCCCCCATCTCCTCTCTCCTCCTTTCTAATTTCCATCCCTCCCTCCCTCTGTGATGAAAGAGGGAGTTTTGAAAGAGAGAGAGAGAAACAGAGGAGGAGGTTGAAGGGGAGGGGTGGGTCCCTATAAGAGCAGCTGCATTCAGCCTCCACATAGCCAGAAAAACCACACTGAGACTGAGAGAGGGAAACATATACGCTGACCAACTTCAACCTGCACCCAAGGGACCCCTATCGGCACCCGCAATCTCACCCCAACACAGGTAAGAAGACCCTGCAGAGAAGGACAAAGATAGAGGGGGGAAAGAAGTGGCTTGACCTCTGACCTTTGATACAGAAAGTTTCGCTTTTTTGTCATAGAAGAGAAAACTGACACTTGTTACTTTTGTTAGTGGACTGACAGGCGAGAATTAAGGAAGAGCATATTTATTGTACAGAGGCCACACTGTCCAGGAAGTGGAAAGTCCCTCTGTAATAATTGCCTCTAACGCTGGTAATGTAGCAGATCTCAAGAGTGCAATAAATGGCCATTATTCAAAAGTGAATTCCCTTTTAATTATTTCCAAATTCAGCTGAGACAATCGGACACTAAGAAGGAGAGGGGACATGTTTGTAAATTGTTTTCATCCCTGCAGTATTTGTCTCGATCGCTTGTCTATAACCTGTGACCCTCTGACCCTTGAGCACCGTACGACTGAATGCTTATAATGACGCTGATTAAAGAATTCAAGCTTTTCTTTTATTGACAGACAGAGTGGGTTAGGACAATGTCTCAGCTCAATGTAGTCAACCATGGTTGTTTTTTTTAATGGCATCAATCCATCACCTCTAAAGGTGCAACCACAGACTATTACATCCCGTAAACATTCCCCCAAGGTTAAGTACCATGTGTGTGAGTGGGTTAAAAGCAGCAGGGATGTGCACACTACGGAGGGCACGAGGTGTAGCCGCCCAGTAAGGACTACACACCGCAGTTTGTTTTGTCAAGAGGGAAAGGTCATTTATCGTTCAGCACGATTAGTCATTAATCGTTAGGACCTGATTTACTGCCGAGCTCTGATGGGTTTCATGAATGAAAGGGGACTCTCCACAGAAAGCTGCTGCGTGATTGTGTTTACGCTGTTGCTTCAGACACAGAATAATGAAAGGTAATCTGGGAGAGTGCACGTTGATTAATCAGGGTCAGATTTTCATTACTCACTTCTTTAAAAGATTATCCTTAGGCTTTTGTCTTAAGGTAACTAAGTCAATATTTTAATATACTTTGTAGGCAATGCCCTGTTAAATGACTGAGTAAAAAAAAATGACTTATCTGTAAAGGTTTTTAATCTGTAACAAACATGCACAGTTAGTGGGTACTAATATTAGAATAGTGCTGTAATGTGAAATGAAACCTACTTATAAATGCGATGGTGTGGAAATCAGGAGTTTCACTGACAATAAATACGAACACGTCTCAGGCTGCTTTTGTTGTTCACAACCTGTTCAAACTGGAAAAAAGGGATACTCAGCACATGAAGAGATGTTAAAGGTTAATGACAATAAATGGAGTAAATTGATTTGAATAGATTTTAACGATCACACATAAAACAACTGACTGGCCCGTAACGAGAATGCACCACTTTGCTCCTCATCAGCCAAAACCAGCCTTATTTTTCCCAAGGTTGGATTTATGGACTAATAACAGGCTACATATGACTGAATCAGGTCTTAAATTTAAAATATATCATATATAATATTATATATGAAATGACATCATCATAAAATGTGAATTGGTTCTATGTAATGACTGTTAAGATTATGCAAAATTTTGAGATGATAACTCGATTTTTTTTTTAATCTGAATTTACGAGTATCATCATTAGTAGTAGCAGCAGTAGCATTTCTATTTCCGTAGTCATACTACCTACTAATATTATTTCCCTCCTGCCTCAAGGCATTTATGTTTAAAACTCATTATTAGGTGTATATTTAAGCTGTCAGGAAACTGATATGAAGTTAATAAACTTTAGGTTTGGGTGTCACCTTAATTCACGTTGAATAATTAACATGGTGTATTTGTTTAGCCTGGGGCTCGCTTTCCATTTGACCTTGAAAGAAACTCCATAAACAAAGACACCGTTCAAAATTGGCTACTTTAAGTCAGCTATTACACAAAAGGCTCTTCATTCCATTGATGATAATCGACATGAAAGTGCATGTATCAGGCTCTAATTATCTGACAAGCTTCTTGCATGTACTATATCAGATAGAAGCTGATGCAGATCTACAGATAGCACTCGGGCTGGAACAAAGCTGTTTTGAACTAATTCCGAGAAAATTAGAAGCTGCTTTCTCATACCCTTAGAGCAAATACTCAGATTTGGGTGACTATGGTGAAGTGTTTTTACTTTCTTTTAGCTTTGTATTATGTTCTAGCATTTCTGCATTGGTCAGATGAAACAAGGCAAGTAATGTCTTCAGTGAGGCTGTGCAGAAGGAACAGAACAAAGAGTAAATAAATAACCCTCAGTCTGAATGGATATAGTACATTAAAAGAAGCCATAATTTCTGCTGAAATTAAAGGTGCTAAATGTAGCTGATTTTAGGTAAATACATAGGTATTCAGAGACAGAGATGTGTGACACACGAGCTGCTGGTGATGGTGCATTGTGATCCTATAGATGGCCAAACATAGACGAGGCGACGATGACATAAGTGGTTGAGAGAGGGATTCCAACACCTGCTGTACTAGAATTTTAAACATAAAATGGCTGAAATATCCAGCACAGCTCATGTGAACCTTCTGGTACAAGTTCCTCAAATGCAACGGGCAAGGTCGTCTTTCTATTTCACCAAGTTGTGTTTTGAGGAAAGAGTGCCATTTCTGGAATTTAAATACCCCAAATGGCATCAGTCTATGCATCTGTCTACCTACACACAAAACAGCCGGATGCATCAAGTGCAAACACTCTGTGTAAATATGGTGAAAACTCATCTGTAAATTATTGTTACCTGGTGAATTAGCACTGCTGTACAGGGAGTCATACGTTTAATGTGTTGAGCAACTATGAAGGCAGTTTGTTTGAGGTAAACTGATACTAAGAGCTGATGGTCATTGTGCAGACAGTGAGACATACGCATATAGATGAAAGAAATTCAATCAGCAAAAATCCAAACTGAACTGAAAAGACAAACCAAGAATGAACACAAATCCATAGATTATTTGGTGTTAAAGGAGCAGTATGTAGGATTTATTGGCATCTAGCTGTGAGGTTGCGGACTACAGCCAACTAAGAACCCCTTTTCTCACCCCACCCTTTTCAAGCATGTAGAAGACCATGGTGCACCCCCATTCCCACAGCCACGTATCTCATCTTCTCAGTACCAGTCAATTCATTGTTTTCCTCCACAACACTCATATAAACTTCAGGAAACCACTCAAGACACCATTCTCATAGGCAGATGTGGAAAATGAAGGGAGGATAAGGAGCGTTGGATCACAGTTCACTCTGCATCATACAGGTGTGTACAGCTCTAGTGGCTGCAGTGAACGGACTATGAATGTGGAGTGGAGTTAATCCAAGGATACAATGTTCCTAACACAGCAGGGTCCCTGTCCATCCTTTTGTACTGGGTGGATTTCAGAGATCCTCCTTCATGTCTCTTTGCTGCCCCCAGCGAGCTCCTCTTTCTCCTCGTCTGTTTCTATATCAAAGACCTGACCCTTGTCAGAAGCAGTTGCACTGATGGCAGAGTTACACATTTTCTTTTGTCGTCTTTGATTACATGAATGTTTAGCAGTACAGGAAAATTATCAGAACACAAAGGCCCTGTTCTTTCTCTGAGCTCCTTGGTTTGTTTTATTGTAACCTTGGTAATCTAATAATTGAGTCACTGAAGCTGAGATAAGTGCCAGTTATTTACATATTACACATCTGCTCTGCGTATTAAGAGAGCTGGATATGTGTGCTGCCACTTGTATACAATCACACGAGCCTCCTATAATTCAGAGTCTAAGATATCAGGAATTTCTGACAGATATAAAATCCCTCACTTGGTGAAAATAACTATAGGTAGTGTCAACTAACCACAAAATGGCCGGAAGGCTGCGATCTCTGATGGTTACATCTAAATAGAATACAGTACATTAGGAAGAGTAATACGATTGATTCAGGCAAATAAAAATGAACTTTAGTATCTGGTTTAACATGATGAACTTTTCTAAATGTGCAAAAGTAGTTATTTCGGCTATTTAAGTGATGTGACTACAAGGCTAGCAGTGGGTGTTACCATCTTAATTAATGCGCAACAAAAGCAAGGTAAGAACAAGGACAGAACAGAAAAGCTTTCCCATTTTGCTGACGTTATCTAAGTGCAGCAAGCAAATGTACAAGTGCACGGGGCTGCACATAAAAGAATTTAACCAGGAAGAGAGAAAACCTCTTTGGGTGTGTGCGCTTGGTGAGCACAGTAGGTAGAGCTGCGGCTGCAGCAGCGACATGACTTACACATCATGACTTACCCTGTCTGCTATCAGTCCCCTTGGCCCCTTGACCCAGAATCCTTAAAGCAAATGCAAAGCTAGCGTATAGCTATTAAGTAGTGAGTTAACAGAGAGGCGGTTAAGGTTACTGTAAGGGCAATGGTATGGATTACTACTGCATTTGGCCTCATTTTTATTCACTACAACATTGCATCGTAGCAGGGTTCAGATAATCGCCCCGTTGGTGGGTTTGTCTTGTACTCGTGGTTGGCAGGGTTTGTTTGGGTATGTCACATACACTACAAAGAGAATGTGTCTGTAGCATTACATGTCTCTGGTGAGCAACTTCCATTTAACTAAATGAATGCGATCTTGGAGTCTGGTATAAAATACATCTTTGTTGATTGATGTTGTGCTCAGTTTTTACTCTTTACTACAGTGAAAGATACCAATGAAATCATGGTGTCATTTTTCAGAATTTCCTAAAAAGTAGCAAAATAAATACTTTATGAAAAAAGGCAAAGCTAATAGAACAGCTAAAAATGTAACCCTGTTTTGGAGGCGTACAAATGTGTATAATTAGCAGAGACTGTAGTGCACACTACCAAGGTTTGCAAGGGCCAAGCTGAGTTTGGCCCTTGTTAGCTGCATCCATGTCTGATAAGGTGCGTTGAACATGCTGATTCTACCAGTCACATCTCATCCCAAAGTTGTCAAATACTGCCACTTTGTCAGTGATTTTGGTGTCAGTCACCTTCGCCACAAGCTGCCTTTTGCAGCCCCATTGTACACCTTTGGGTGGCATTAGTTGGTAACATTTCCGGATGGAAACTTTCGTGGTGTTATGATTTGCCACCAGTTGGCTGGATGGCACCTGTTGCTGTGGTATGATATGTGGCTGGATGATGTCAGGTTGAAAGACTGCCAGTATTGACGTAATATAAGGAGCAGGAAAGGCCACATGGGGCACTGGACTGTCACCTGGGAGGTCAGTGTGTACTTCCTATATGGATGTAGAGCCAAACCATGGTGTTTTTTTCTAAACCTTACCATGTGACTTTATTGATATCCCGGTATTGGTAGCAATGTCCCAGAGCAGCAACAGCAGATGCAGAAGGATTCCTAGTATGTAATATGTAGAGGTGAAATGCCACTGACAAAACATGTGACAAATTGGGATGAGATACTTGACTCTACATTTCCCAACACTATGTATTTGCTAATAGTCCAGCAATACAGAGGGATAGAAAAGGTGGGATAGAAAAGCAAAAATGCACAGGACATCACGTCATCTCAAAACATAAAGAAAAATCAATATGAAATGAGTTTAATGTGACCCCTGTCTAAGTGTGTGTGAGCACACCTCCCAACCATTAATTGACCTTAAGTGACAAAGTGCATAAAGGAGGGAAATTGATTTAGCTTAGCGTGTCTGCCTGTAATGGCTTCAGTATGTAATCTACTGCCACATCACACACAGTCCTGACTGACAGGGTACATTTCATAAAAGCAGAAAAGGTTCCTTCTGGCTGGAGATAATCAAAACGCCCACTCTTCAGACACATCACTGAGCTGACATGGCCTCTGACCAGGAGACAAGGAGCAGGATCATAGGAAATAATGTCTTTTGCCAGTGGCAGTGGAAGATTAGCTGTACCATCACTGCCTTTTTTCTATGTTTTCTTACAATAAATCAGATCATCTTGATATTTAAAAAAGGCAAATGTTTAAGATAACAGGTAAAATAATCAGTGAGAAATGGTGTCATATTTTTCATAAAGTGTAATCTAGTTGATTCTGTGCAGCATTCAGTTTTTGACTCTGAATATCAGAGTCCCTTGTGAACTTTTAGGCCAGTGGAACCGATCCACACACCCAGCCTAAGCCAATATTACAGGAGATCCGGTGTAGCCAGCAGATATCCAGGCCAATTCCACCTCTTCCATGCACCAGTCATTTCAGCCAGAGATGATTTAGAAACTGAACAGCGAACTTCACAGTCATATCTTGAAGGAGACATTTCATACCATTGGCACAGCTTGTAATGCATCATCTTTTGTTAAAGAGCATTTTGTTATGGCTAAACTCTACAAACAGATATCTACATTTGAATGCAGATACATTTTGAAAAGCAAATATAAAGCTAAATCATCGTCAGACAATAGCCATCGGGTTTAGAGATTGCATTATGGCCTATGTACACTGCCTCTCCACATGGACTCTTTAACCTGCTGCTTGAACGTGATTAGTCTGTACTATTTGAACTACAAATGGAAACCAGAAAGAAAACCAATACCAAAATCCTGTCCCCTTGCTCTCATATACTGCATATGTATACGCAGATATCGGTTTATAGAGATTGTATCAATAGTAGTAGTAATTTTGTCAGGTTTCGTGTGTGAGTGAAAGACAAAGACTGAAAAAGTGTGTGTGGGATTGGGAGAGCATGAGTGGGTGGAAATGAAACTTTAAGAGAACAAAAAGTAATTAGAGGAAGAGAAAGGTAATGACAGATAAATCCGTTGGTAGATAATGTATATATATATAGTGTCAGAGACCATTAAATGTATACTGGTAGATCAGATATTTTCAATGAATGTGATTTGTATTATAGATCTACTGTCCTGAAATGTGTCACATCAATGACCACTCCGTCATGTTGCCAGATAGCCATCAACATTAAAACAAAGAGCACAATGTATTTTGAGTGGGCCTGAGACAAGCTGCCAGTCAAAGTGACTTTTCTGACAGTTAAACTAGACGACCATGTGGCTCCAGGCAGAAGACTAAATAACATTTAATTACCTGTCAAACTGACTCATCAACCAACAAAGCCATCATCATGAATGTGCTCTAATTATTCAATATTTAATTTGTTTTCATTAATTTGCTGGCTCGCTCTCCTTAAAGGCTTGGAAGTGATTGTTCTTCAGTTTAATTTAAAGCTATCAGATTTAAAGCTGCAGTTTATTAGGCCAGTATGCAGTTGTGCAAAATAATCTTTGGTGTTAGTACTTCAGAAAAGCTTTGAATCATTAATATATCAGTTACTGTTTCATCACCCTAACTATCAGACGCATACAGGCTTTTTATATATGAAAAGTCAATAAAGGAACATTTCATTTGCATATTGATATAGGCCGGGTTTGAACTAGCACATTGAACTTTTAAATTAGATTTAACTTGAGTCATGAAGGACCCAAACTTATAATGAGATGCAAACACCATACCACAGAATGTAAATTAGGTAATAAAAAGGAAGCAATTTCTGATTTTCATGCTGTGCTTGCACAGACATGTGACTACAGTGTGTACAAATGTCAGGATTGACATTATATAGAAAGCACCATCAAACACCCACTGACGCAAATTTGATGGTATTATGGTTATTACGTTTTAAATAACTTAATAATCTGCAGTTCGGCTTTTAAAAATAAATGTGAACTGTAAGACGGATGCACCCTGCTCCTCCGTTCAACCATGCGGGAATAATCCGGCTTTAAGTCTGTCTTCGGGCTGAGAGTAATTTATTTTGTACTTCCTGTACTCGTTTAGAAAATGGCAATAACGGAGGAAAATGGTGGGAAAAAGGTGCAAACAGTTGATAACACAGCGTTGAGACGGTTTTAGAATTTTGTACTTAGGAGTGAATTGTGAGTTGCCTGATGACGAGACTATGAATCAGACCGCAACAAATGATTCTGTAACTTCAACAGTACTTATTTATGGTTGACTACACATATTTTTAATCAACAACTAAAAGATATTCATGAGGTTCAGTACTTTTCCTATCTAACCAGGTAATGCTTGTTGAACTTACATACAGTTACACATATACAGGAGATGCTTCCCAGGAGATAGACTACAGAACTTAAAGCGTCATTTCTCTGATTATTTATCTGATCACTTATCTTTATCTGTTTTACAAAACATGGATGAAACCACATACTATAGGTGATCTATTGGTAACCTTGAATTTAAACTTGGATTAGATGTTTCTCAGGTAGCAAAACAGATCAAATTGCACAAAATTAGCTCATGTGGTGGCATGATAACAGGTTGAACCTGGATGAGAGATACTGTATGGACAGGAGTTTCTCTCATCTGAAAGATGGTCTTTATATCATCCACTGGACTGTAAGAACTCAATCAGCAGCACCTCAGCACAGGACCAGACAGTAATGACTTAATTAACTGGTTTATTTAGTGGTTAATCAGTTAATTAAAAGCAGAGTAATTGGGTTTTAAGGGCTCTCTAGAGAACCTGGCAGACGTCAGTAGAAGACCAAAAAAATAAAATAAAATCAGTCGTTTTGAAGTCCAATTCAATTTTACAGAGCAGCTACTTCAAAGACAAGAGGACAAAAAACAGATCACAGTCAATGCAGTGCCTACCTGTGTGAAGCTTGAGTGACTGCAGCCAGGCTTTGTGCATTCTGTGTTTGTATGTAGGAAGGAAATCAGAGATGAACTGTCATCAGTAGGAAACAAACGTTTGGAACTGCCAGTACTTAGCCTGGCCACAATAGTTCCCTGCAGTCGTGCTCAAATAGGATTTATACTGCTCTAAACCTCAAATGACAGCTGCCAAAACATATTCTGTGGTTCATGTTTATTCATGTTTTACCAAGTTAACATTATTAGGAAGGAATTCATTCTCACAGGAGAGGGGAATTGTCCTGTCCTGTCCTGTCTGAACCTTAACTTAGTTATAGCTTTAGTGCCTGCTGCTTTTAGCTTTGCTCGTGCTGTGGCTCTGGAGATGCAAATGTTGCTCTGTTGATCAGTCTCCATCATTTTGATACAGACTGAAATATCTAAAAACTACTGGATGAGTTGCTAACCACAGACATCCATGGCTCCCAGGAGATAAAGCCTATTGACACTGGTGATCTCTGAGGATTCCTTTGGTACCACAATGAAGTTGACACTTGTTGTTTTCATTGAAATGTGTCAACAAATAATGGATGGACTTAACTTTTAATGTATCACCATCACTAAAGAATGAATTTCTCCAATACTTTGATTCATTCCCATCAACCTCAGCTGTAGGCTACTTTGTGTTTTAATTACCAAATATTAGCATGCTAACATGCTAAACTAAGATGATGATCATGGTAAACATTAAAGGGTTACTTTACCCCTAAATGACCATCAATTACTCACCTATGTTAAGTTGAATTTGTGGAAAAACTCTGGTGAACGAAGAATCCAAAAACAAAAAATTCATGATGACTTGAAGTCATAGGCGACCACGTTTAGCAACAGCAAAACTATATAAAAAAATTGGTTTACAAACTCTCACTCAACTTTGGCAGTATAATCCAAGTTTTACTTATCCAGCCACACACTCAGTACTTTCCAAATCAACAGTTGTTTCTGACAGAGAACTTAACTAAAGGTGAAACTTGAAACTTGGCTCAGTTTACAAACACAGTAATTTTACCTCACTGAACACAGTAGCTGCTACACTACTACTGCCTCGTTCATTGGACTCTTTTAATGTAGGATATTTTTTGGTGGCGGGGCTTAGCTGGAGGCAAAACAATTCTCCACAGACATTAGCTAGTGCAAGCTAGAGGAAGATGATGTGAGTGGTGCATTCAGAAATACTCATTCCTAGTGCTGCAGCGTACTCTGGCACAAGCTTGACCGTTGGTAAATTTGGAGAATGTACCATTTGGTTATTGAGAACACTGCACTCAGAGTAGCAGAGCACACTCTGGGCTCTCTGTCTGTGGAGATGGAGCAGCAGAGTACCGAGTGGAGTGAGTGTCTGATTAGCTTAACCATTTGCTAATTTATATAGAAATATAAAGCTCTGTTTCTTCAACCTAGGAGGCTCTCATTGTAGTGAAGAGCGTCAGTCTGAATTTACAAACGTATCATGTCAGGTCACTCACTCTCCGGGTCCGTTTGTCTTATCGCATTTAACCTTAGTTGTCTTTGTTTTCATTGACAGACAGTGGCGGCTGTTATGTGATAAAATTTGAGTTCTGAGCCATGACTCCTTCTATTGTGGCTCCCATTAACCCAACAAGACGACATTTTAAGATTTCTATATAGCCTACAGTCCTGTGGTGCAAGTTGTGTTTTGCGTCCAGCTAATAAAATGACATCAATGTGACGTCAACCCTACAAGGGTGTATAGTTTGTTTGCATTATTGTGTGACTTTGCTGAATCTGAACTAACTTTAAAGTTCAAGTCACACAATAACACAATCCACTGATTGAGGCAGTGATAGACCAGCCACCTCTGTGTTCAGCGAGGTTAAAGATTGTTTTTGTCAATAGAGTCTGGCTTTAAAAATAGCAGAGATAAAGTTTCTCTTTTAGTTCAATTACCTGTTGGAAAGGACTGTCTGGGACACACTGAGCATACGACTCAATAAATGAGACTTGGATTGTGTGAGAGTAATGTGAGATTTTTTGGTAATGGATATTTTGGTTTAGTTTTGCCATTGTTAAATGTGGTCGCCTATGACCTCAATTCATCAAGACTTTTCTCCTGAGGCATGTGAGAAAAACGTTTTCTTCACCAATTTACCGTAACATCTGGTAAGTAATTGATATACAAATGGTCATTTGCGGTATGTCAAACCTGTTGAATACAGCCTCACAGAGCTATTAGTGTGCCATTAGACTTTAAGTCTAGAATATTACGGTTTGATAGTATGGGGGTAAGCGTATATTCCATTTTCATTGTCTTCACTTACTCTAAATCAAGGCCGTGTGTATGCGTCCTGTGGTGACCCCTCAGTAGATACCAGAGATGAGAAGATGTGGAGTCGCCTTCATGCATTATCCTTAATGATGGCAGTTAATTTTTGGAAGCCAAGTCAGCACGAAATCAGTGACAGGAGGTTGGAGAATGGGATGCATTTTGGCCAAATGAATACACCCAAGCTGTTTGTCTAAATCCATTGCCATCTGCCAATACCGCCCCGCCCTTAGCTGTCCTCCAATATCCCTGCCTAAAATGGCTGCGCTGCTCTTTTGTCCTTCACTGACAAACCCATCTTCTTTCCTATCACGCTAAAGACGCACTCGACACACACTTTTATTGTTTGCAGACTAGGACACTGATTAATTTTGATTAATTTTGCAGAGCTGCCATTTAATGGTTAGTTAGAGATTGAACGAGCCGTGGTGCAATTACACCTTTATCAGTTTTTAATTACTCCGAATAAATTCCAAATTTCTTCGACATTATAAAGTGGTGTTTGATTGAAGAGAAATTAGTTTTACTTTAAGCCACGTCAGTTTAATAGATAATGATAACAACCTACAATTGAAAGAGCAGTGCGGTAATGTGTGTGTGTGAATTTGTATGTCAGTTTGTCTATCAGTCACTGTGTAGTGGGCATACATAGTGGGCACATGCATGTATTTGTATGAATGTGTGTTTGCCTGCTGCACAGACTAAATTTGTGTGTCTGAATGTTTTGTGCATGTGAGTGTGTGTGTGTTTGTCTGCAACAAACAATGACTCAGTTTGTTGCCAAAAGCATTAATTGAGGCATCAATTAAAGGAGTTAACGAGTTTGTTTAATGAGATGAAAACTCTGGTTGTGTTTCTGACGTCAGACTCACCAGACTGGGCTGTTTCTACCAGAATAAGGTCAAACTATTTCCTTTTGCTTTTTTTCAGCCGTTTAATCTTTGTTTGTCAAATTTTATATCTGCTGTGCCTTCTGTGTGTCCCTTAGTCTCACTCCATGTCCCCTATGATACTTTAACTGTCCTCTGTGTCCCTCCTCTTCCCATTGCAGTGTCAGAGGCAACAAAATAATAAAAAAAAATAATCCAAGATTTAGGAAATGTTCTTGCTTTATTTGTTACCCTGAGTAAGATGAAAAGATTGATATCTATAGACCTTTTCCATGACAGACATTTTCACTTGTCATAGCAGGAAAATCCAAATTTAAACCGCTATAAACACTGAATAAAGTAGTCTCATGCTACAAATCAGTGTTTCTCCTATGTTGTTTGGCATGTGCAGTCAAGTGGCGAGCCCAGTACCTGCTAATGTGTACTTACCTAGGATGTTTTTACCATGAGTTGAATTATCTGCAGAGGTCCCATTCTCTACACAACAAATGGACCTGGTAATTTAAATTGGTAAACACACTGAATAAAGCAGTTACACATAAAAAAAAGGTGTTTTTCCAACTTTCATGTCCCGGAGGGGCTGCTAACTAGGGCGAGGACTTCCCTATGTAGACACAAACAGCTCAAAAACAAACAGCTCGAAAACAAAACGAGTCCTATTTTCAGGCAGTTATACACTAAAGAAAACATACTTTCTACAATATATTCCATTTCTGCCAATATATCCCCCTAAATCCTACACACTGACTGGACCTTTAACACATGAACAGCCTCATTCTGGAGCTTAATGAGCAGCTGTTTACTGACAAACATCAGCTGCGCTCAGTGATAACATGTAACATCTAAGAGGTTAGCCTTTGCACACTTTTGGACCTTTAGAACAACATCACTAAGGTGATTCTTTGATTGTATGGTTGCAAGTATTTTGGCTAAGAAGATACAACATGTAAATGCAACACTTTCAAAGCTGTTGAGAGGCATGAAAGCTGCTTCCATTCTTGGTCTTAAGCTAGCTTTAAACGTATCCTTGGCTAATGCTACTTGAACTCTCCAATTAATACTCTGTCACTACTTTTATTTCTTAAAAGACAAAGGTTTGACTATTATTATTATTATTGCTATTATTTTTATTATTAATTTATATATAATATTAGATATTATCAGTAGTAATAATGTTTTTCTCTCTCCCTTACCCCCCCCCCCCTTTTTTTAAAGGTAATATTGTGATGTTATCTTATTGTAATATGTGTTATGTGTATTATTTTCTTGTATTAAATATATTTAAAAAATACAAACCATAATGCACTATGATCATATTTATGAATAGAAGTTATCTGGTCAAGCGTATTAAAATTTGTGCAATCACCCAAACACTTTTCATTTCCTCTCTATAATTCTTCCTTTGCTTGGTCGAACTCAGACACCCTCTGAATGAAGACAAAATATGTTATAATAACCTGCATCACTGTTGTAAACCTTGTAATAGCAGTGCTTAGTAAAACTTGAGACAACCCAGTCAGACACCGCTGCATTGCAGAGAAGAAATAGAAACTGTTTGATAAGTGAAGTATTAAATTGTTGGACTGAACATGTGTATTTGTCCTGTGTTGTGCAGCAGACGGTGGGACCATGAAGACTTTGGTGGCTCTGCTGCTGCTCTGTCTGTGTGATCCTGGACAGAGTGACTGTCAGGCAGACTGCCTGTCCTGCAGCAACATCCTGCCCAAACAGCTCAGTTTCAACACTATGGTGAGTACTCCACACACACACACACACACACACACACACACACACTGCAGATTGCAAGAGTAGAGCTTCCACTCGAAAGGGTGGTCCTAAGTCCACTGTGTCCGGTGGTGTTAAAAACTGAAAAAAGATAAAGACAAATCTTGCTCTGAAATATTAGTTAACGAATCTTCTATCCAGATAAAACCTCATAGCACTCTCACACATATACGAACTCACACACACAAAACGTCTCCACTGGGCTCTTTTAAATTGGTGATTAAAAAAAAGTGGAAACCCTTCCTGTATTCATCCCTTCTTCCCATCCTGACTCAACAAATTAACCTTTTGGCATTTGAGTTTTAATTTGTTGTGGCTAATTGATTCCTGGGGATAGATGTGTGTTTCTCCTCTCAGAGCTTATGCCTGGTGGTTGTTCCTTTCTGGATAATGACATGTCTGCATCTCAGACATTTTGGCAGTTAGCACATGGGGGAGACTCAAGTGCACATGGCTTAAAACATGCAACTTTGAAAGCAGCGTTGTTCGTGTTAGGTGATTAAAAAGAACCTCCTACTGATGGCATTTATTTTCTTGTTAGACCGAGACAATTCTTGCCACAAGCCATCGACTGACTCCCCACACCATCCCCCACCCCTGTTGTTGTTTTTTCTAAGAATCCCTGTTTTCTTCTGCTTATTGTAATTGTCTCCTCTCCTTTATCACCTTCAATCATTTCTGGCTGAAAGGCATTTTACTTGTAAATCAATGAGAGATCACAGCTCCCATGATTAGTAAGCTTTATGGAAATGGTAAATGATGCAAAGCACTGTGGTCCTAAAATCCTTAGTCTTATTCTGACAGATACATTTCCTCAGATAGCACACGCACACACACACACACACACACACACACACACACACACACACACACCACCAACAACAACAGCAACACACACAACATCACACACCTATTGAACCACTGAAGACGAAGATAAAACATAGAAGGCAGATGATAAACAAGTGGGAAATCCAATCAATTTCCTTCTGTCACATTGAATTTTGTATTGTCCAAGTTAAGAATGAGTTGAGGACTTCCAATCAAAACAAATCTAGCACATCAAATCCTTTGAGTAATACACAATCTAGATTTCCCTCATGACAGACATATTTGAAACATGTGTAATTAATAACACTAATAAATGACAGCAGTTCATCAGGACCAGGTCTTGGCTACCGTGCTTTAATTAATTAATTTTATTGTTGTTCAGTCCTAGTTATAATCATCTGCAGCATCTTTTTTTCAAGAAAATATTCAGGCAAGGATTAAAAAAACAAAACAAAAACAATGATTATTTCAGTGTGTTGAAACTCCAGAGTATTTCCATTTAAATGAGACCATTCATGTACTTTCACTAAAAATGAAACAAGAACAGCTTTCAGTTTACTTTGGGTATGTTTTGGATAGGTGTTTATTTGAATTCAGGTGAATTTTACAGGAATGGTAAGAGGTTTTAAGAATTTTGCATTCTTATTTATACGCCCAATGATAAGCTTAAGGGGTTTGTTGAAGGGTCAGTTCACCTAAGTCACACAACATACTTGTAAATGTCCCGCCCCATGCTTATGCTCCGCAGGTATAATGTTCACAACCTTATTTTTGCATGTTAGCATGCTAACATTTGCTAATTTACATTGAGCATGAAGTACATTTGAGGCTGATGTAATTAGTTTTGCAGGTATTTGCTCATAATTAAAAGTATTAAACAAAAGAAATATTGACCCCATTGTGGCACTACATGAAAGGTTAAGCGACCACCCAAGTAATAATTCATCCCGAAGGGGAACATGAATGTGTGTGAAAGAAAATCATGGGAGACCAGCCAATAGTTGTTGCATTCTGATCAGTGCAGTGGACTGACCAACTAAACACCTGACAGACTTACACTGTCATTCCACGAGCCAGGCTGAAAACTGTTCATTTTATGATATAAACCGACCAGAAAGAAATTTCATATTATCTCTTGTCTTTGTCCCTGTAAGGTGTGTCTCACTGAGTGTGAAGCCAACATCTCCCCAGCCTTCTCCTGGGACTTCTGTTGCAAGGTGCTGTCCTCGCCAATTTCCTCCCTTACCGGTACCCTGCGGAAAAGATCTCAGGAGGAGGTGGAGGTCCTGTTTCCTGACGAGGAAGCGCAGGTAGAGGGAGGTCTGTTGCTGCCCTTTGCATTGCAAAGGTACGATCACTTAACCCGGGCACTTGGGGTGGATGAAAGGGATCTAGGTGGCAAGGGCAACCAGCTGAACACTGCCTACAATTCCCAAAATGCCCTGTCTCTTGAGGATGAGTATGAGGAGGAGGCAGGGCAGGACGAAGGGGCTGCTGACGCGGCAGCAAGAGGACAGAGTGATGCAGGGCTGAGTGTCTCCAAAAGGTTCGGCGGCTTTGTCAAAGGGAGGCACGGCTACAGGAAGCTGATGTCTCCAGGAAGGTCGTACCAGAAGAGGTATGGTGGCTTCATCGGAATTCGGAAGTCAGCCCGCAAGTGGAACAGCCAAAAACGTTTCAGCGAGTTCCTGAAGCAGTATCTGGGGATGAGTGCTAAGGCCACTGAGTTCAACAGCGTGTCAGAAGACCTCACCCAACAGAATGAAGTCTAACAGAGTGCACCTTTATGCCACTGACATAAAACTATTTCCTGATGTATTTTCACTGATCTTGTTTTGTATGTCACCAACATGTCAAACTTTCTCTGGTGTCACCAAAGTTGATCTATTGAATTGAAGTAATTTACCACAAAGTGATAACTAAGCCCATGATCTAAGTCTGCCAATGAAGTCCTTTTTGTCTCACGATATTAGAAGTTGCTGTTTCTGTTTTCCATTTAATCAATAAACAATTTGCCTTTAAATATCAGTCCATTTT
This sequence comes from Epinephelus cyanopodus, assembly GCA_026686955.1. NCBI lineage: Eukaryota > Metazoa > Chordata > Actinopteri > Perciformes > Serranidae > Epinephelus > Epinephelus cyanopodus. The sequence continues at coordinate 12,911,292 of CM048914.1, forward strand.
TATACATTTTTTAAGCAGCTTAACCCTTCAGTAGAAGTTTTTCGACTCAGTCGCCAGAAAAAATATGGCCATTGTGCTTTTTTTTGCAAACCACAGATATGTTACATTTGTACATTATTATGTAGGGGATATGTTGAAACTTAATGTTGTGGTTAACATATGGTTAGGTTTAGGCACAAGAACCACTTCGTTATGATTTGGAAAATATCATGTTTTGACTTAAAATACCTGCCACTGGTAGCACAATCCTGCCTATAAAAATGCAGTGATGCCTCTTTAAAAAACAATCACTTTTCATGGCAGTATCGCCACTGATAAACAGCAAAGGGTCCCTAAAACACAACCAGTTCTGTTGTTTGTTGATCTTGAACAGTGGTCTGCAGTAATCTCTCCTTCCATGGTATCCACCACCCCCTCTACCCCAATGACAAAGTCACTTTTGAAACGTTGATATGACATGTATAAAACATGCAAATGTAACTTATTTGTGGTTTGCAGAAATGTAAAATGCAAACAATTTACTCTGGTGACTGGGTGGATTTTTAGGCCCCCATCAAAACAGCTGAGCTGAGCTGTGAGACTATATCATCCCTGGCATCTTCCAGGCCTTCTGTCCAGCTCTGGGCACCCTGAGTCATTCAGGCCTCCCATTTGGTGCCCCATGTGGGAAGTACCAGTTGATGGATCATTTGATTAGCTGCCTGAGCCCTTATCCTCATGAGCTTTGAAGAAAGCTCCCACTATGAAAATTTCTTCCAGCCATGACATGCCGTAAAATATAGGCTTCATTTTACTGTTTACTATAAACTGCTAAATTAACATTTGCTTTTCTGATTCCCTTTATCATACCGTATATTTGACCAATTAATTACTCTGCTGGGTCATCTGCAAAAAGTTCTTGATCTTTTTACATGGAGGCCTCTGGCTTTAGGGGGTCATTACTGTTGAAGGTGTATAAGAAGTCTAACAGGGCCACACTTTTTGTTATACTGCCATCTTGTGGCGAAATGCATACATCAGTCTCTCTTACAGGACAATACCAGTGTTACTTTCATGTTTTGGCATTATGGTTAGGGTTCTGTCAGCAGTGATGTAAACTATATTGTATGTGATTTGTGGTAAATAAATGAAAACATGCAAAAACACAGTTAAAAGTCAATGATTTATCACTGTGCCAAAACACACCTGAGACAGGGCTTAGGGCTAGGTTTAATAAAAAGATCTCTTCTTCAATCTGGTGCAATGGTGACATGAAAGACAACAGAGCACTCAGTATTCGTGCATATATGCTCCTGATCTGTCTGCCAAACTGATGTTATGTGCAAGTGAGCATCATCTCTGACTGGCTCCTGTGTCAAGAGGCCAGGTTCCTGTATGTACAAACAATTTTGTCTTTCTTCAAACTGTAATGGTGTGAAATGTTGCTCACTATGAGAACTTGTAAATAGACTTTAAACATGTCAATAAAAATAGTTTACTATTTCCTTCGTGGCTTGTTATGCAGCAACTGATTCTGTGTCTTGAGGTGTTTTGTTCTTAAAATTGGGTTACATTATTGTTTTTACTTCTTAGTTACTTTTAGATTTTTTGAAAGTACTATACTTTGTAGATCTGTTGTAAACCATTATAGCACTAAGGTTCATATGTTCATATTTTATTTTATTGATTACATTTTTTCTTCATCTAAAGAGTGAAATGGCAGGCAGAGGAGGCTCAACATCGACAGCAACGACTCCAAGATACCTTAAAATAATCCCTAAGTACACACAATGTACATTCATTCTACTGTTGGAAATACAGGATTAGATAAAGTCCCACCAATATTAACAACAAAGACAACAACAGAGACCCTTCAGGGTAAACATGTAGAATAATTTCTAAAGAGCAGGGTGAGTGGAGGCTGGAGGAGCAGGCTCTTCGGGTATTTCACTGAAATGTGGAAATGCTAATGTCAAAGAATTCGTGTTTTTAACCATGCTAGCAGCACAGCCATTTACAGTGATAGAGGAAGTAACCGCATCTTTTACTAAATTGGAAGTAGAATACCACAGTTTGTGAATACTCCGTTACAAGTTAAAGTTTTGAATTATCATTTTTTTTATTAAACAAATGTACAAAAGTAGTAGCATTAAAACATGTTTTATGTATCAAAAGTAAAAGTGCTCATTTTGCAGAATATCCCATTTCAGAATTTCTACTTATTGTACTGTTGTGTTTTTGTAGTACTGTATTTCTTCAATGCATCAAGATATTCACATTCTGTTTTTTACACATGCGGAGGAACCTACTGCCAACTGTCACGTCAAAATTGGGGTCAGTCAGAACTTGTATATTGAAATTACATGTGTCCAGGTGTGTTACCTTCCATTTGGCCTTGCTTTAATTTGGACTACTTTAAACCAGTGATTACAGCATGCATCTTCCACAGTTGTGGTCATTATGTTAGCTGTTACTTATGGCTAAAAAGCATGTTAGCTAATATTGATATTACTGTCAGCATCTGGAGGCCAACAATTTAACAGGCTAGCTGGGGAGTGGTAACATAATGCAGGAAATGTATCAGTAAACTGACTGGGGAAAAAGATAAAGCCGATGGGTATATCAACACCTTCTTGAGACATAAGCCAACAATTTGAAAGAACAGCTCTATACGACTAAAATTACAATACATTAGCCTATCATGCATCAAAAAACTAACATCCATAACTTCTGCCATTTCTGAAAATGTCAGCAAATGCATCACATCTCGAGAACTTGAAGGTTCTAGAAAATTTCCACTTAAGAGGTCGTAATACCACAAGAGGGAGGCGTTCACAGGGACATTTGCCGTGAACAACTGAAAGCACCATCTCCTGGGTCGTGGTGGTGACTGAAAATGAAAGGACATTAAACACATCAACCATCCTTCAAAAGAGCAATTCAGACAGAAGAGGAAGTGACTGTGTGAGTGTCTGTTGTGTCAGTGTCACAGACTCTCTCTGAGGATGTTAAGATTAGACTGTAATCTAAACACACACACACACACACACACACACACACACATTTATTGCTGTTATTTTCATGACTTCTTAAAGGAATATGTAAGCTTCAGTCATGACCAGAGGAAATCCCCTCACTTGACTGCACTCTCTTCGTGTTCCAGCTGCAGTGTGTTCTCAGGTGCAGCAGGCCAAACCATGATCACACCTGATGGAAGACCTGTGGGAGATGCTGCACTGTGTTGGTCTGGGTGGATGCCGTTGGTGTCATTCTCTCAGAACAGCAGTAGCAAGCAGCTCCTCACTTACAGACGCCAGTGCTGCATTTCTTGACTTCCTGTCAATGTCAGTCTGCAAATTAAACACACAAACACACACAGTTAGTGTATTATTCCTGTTGTTGTCATCCCAAAAGAAATGTCTCTCTTATACCTGACAGATATGTTTTATGACCAGAGGAGATAATCTCACCTGATGTCCAGATCATGGCGCATCTTCGGGACGCCCTTGGCTGCTTTAGGACGAACCATGATCGGACTGGTTGAAAACTGTGTGCCATTTTTGTGTGTGTCATTTCCATGGTCATCTTGATCCTGTTCCTGTTCTTTTTCATGTTGGGTTGGAAACAAGACTCAGAGCTTACCACAACAATAAACAAGTATGCAACAATCACTAATCCAATTGTACTAAAAATGATTCACGTCAGGATGAAACACACACGCACACACTTACCTGGAGCTGTGAGGGCCCTTGTCAATATATGGATGGATGAGGACTTCACTGGGAGTGATCCTCTCATTCTGTTCCAGTTCTAACATGGCCTCCAGGAGATCAATGCACTACCTTTGCTCAACAGCCTGAGCTTTGTTCTTCTACTCCAGACGTAGCTATTTTAGAAAGCAATGGTCAAATCCTCTGTTAGTGAAGTCCTCATGATTGATGAAAAAAGTTTCAGATCATCTACAGAGGAATAACAGCTGTGAATGCGGGGATTGTCCCCAGAATTCCTGATGTGTTTAAATGAAGGTTCAGTGTATTGTGTGAATGTTCCTCTTAAAGGGTAATGTCAGTATTTTCCACCTGGACCCAATTTTCCCAGGTTCTTGTGTCTAAATGACTAATGGGATCAACAGTTTTTGAAACTGGTCCAGTAACTAAAAGTGCTCGTTTTTGCCACTGACAGACTCAGATTTTTTATTCTAGGTGTCTGACAACATTAAGGAAAAGATCCAGCACACTATCCCAAACCCACCAGACTCTATTTAAATAAACAGCAATTTTATCAACATAAAACACACATCACTCAAAGTCAACAGAAACAAAACAAAACACACAAAACCCTTTTTGGTTCATCTTCCAACAGAACGCTCAAATGACTGCTTTATGGTGGGTGTGGCAATAGCAATTCTGGGGCGGTTTCTGGTTAACAAAATGGACCATTTCATTTATATGTCTATCTCTGTAGGGACCCTATTTATAATGCTACCAGACACTTTTAATAACAATCTGAGCCTGTCAGTGGCAAATCAAGCACTGTCAGTGGAGGTAAACTGACGGTGCACAAATGCCCTGAGTGGTTACATTGCAGTCTGTTTCGCCACTGTTGGCTGCAGTCCTCTTGCTTAAAGCTGGACTGATTTCAAAAATTGTTGTTCCCATTGATATAGACACAAAAACATATGATTAACTGTTAAACGCTGGGGGGGTCTAAATTCTTATCTTATTTAGAGATGAAATAAGTTTATTGTGGTACCTTGAGCCGCCAGCTGTTTGACTCAGTCCTGGTGAAATACCGCTTTGTCCTTTGTCCATCATTGAGAAGATGGTCTGCGGACTGACCCAGGATTTTAACAGTGGAATTCATCGGGTAAAAAAACACAGCATCACATCAACACATGCAACAGGAACACTTCTTTTCTTTTCTCATTTAGATTCTACTGCTAATAAATCCTGTGATAGCTAAGACTCAAATTTCTTTACCCTAAACATCACACTACTTTCTTCTGTGATCCTAAAGTTAGTTTGTACTCAAATGAATGAACAACCAACAGAGTAAGGACAAAGTGAGGATGTGGGCAGTCCTTCTCAGTCACTTCTACAAAGGCCTGTTTGAGGATTAATATGCATTTGAGAATTGAGATTTTAGAGCTCAGCAAGGCCAGGCCAAAGTCTATCAGCTTAACATTGAAGGGTCGTCTCTGCTGATCCACCATCATGATATTGTCTGTTTTATATCATTGTGGATCAATCCAGTTCCCTTCAATGCCTCCAATGTTGTGGCAGACTTGCACAAATTAAGTGACTGGCAAGACTGCAGCATATTTGCTGAATGAGGTCAAGCACTTGAGTCAAGTTTCCAAAGTGCGCATACTAAAAGAATGTTGTCTCTGGCTGGTAATATTACTCCCTACCCCTCTAACAGGCCCCGGTTTGTTTCCACCTGCGCGTTCTGACATCCTGACGTTTGCTCCTGACGTTCCATCGTCTCCATAGCCCACAAGATACAGTGGGGGTTCTAGCCAACAACGTCCTGTATGCACACAAAAACACAAAACTGTTTTTGACATTAAAACTGCAAATATATTGCTCTGTTATAATTTCCCACCAATAATAATAATAATAATATTAACAACATGATAGTTCGGCTGTAGTAGATATTTGATATATTCAGTAGATTTACTTTTTCAGACACTATTTGACAACTCTACAACTTTCTAGAGAACTTGCTAAAATATCTGAAATTAACCATCATCCTTACTTTTTCTTAAAATATTTCATCTAGGTGCAGTGTCATAGTTCGGCTTTACTAGACATTTGATATATTTAGTAGATGTATCTTTTTACGACTCTATTTTACAATAAGCCGCAAACACCTACATCTGTACTTTTTCTTAGTTCATAGTTCATCTAGGTGCAGTGTAATTACTAGTTACTCTTTACTAGATATTACTACTACTACTTTACTAGATATTAGATATATTCAGTAGACATATCTTTTTTCAACACTATTTAGAACCCAACTTTGCAAATCAGAAGAGCCACAACTATGTTGCTGATATGTATCAAGCTGCATGGCATAGTACGATGGAATTGTAGTTCATAAAAAATATAAGTGTTTTTCCTAGATTTGGAAATTGTAAATACTAAATTGAGAGTACACTGTGGACTTTAAGGGGATGGTAAACACACTTGTGTAATCAGATTTTAAATATCTAATTTCTAAATGGGTGAAAATTAATTTTAACCATATTTTACCCATATCTGACAGCAACCCCAGTTGTTGACAACACTCACATAATAGTTGAGGTCAAGAGCTCTCTATAACAGTTGGTCCCATGTCTGTACCCCCTTTTGTTGCCGAGTTATAACAGAGATATTGGATAAAGCGAGATACCTACTCAGCTCACTTCCTGATTCAGTGACATCAGCGCCACACCCCCGTAGGAGACTTGCGGCAGCTCTGAATGTATTGTCGTAAATGAGGAAAATGAACATGATCACAATTTATGGTCAATTCTTTTGCCCTATAGTCACTAAAGTAAATATTGGGTTCATTTTCCACAAACCACACATCTTAGCAACATTCTGACACTAAAGCTGCATTTTTCATCTGCACAGGTCAAGAGAAAGTTAACTTTGTTTGAGCCCTGTCTGTCTCAGAGAACAAGTTATCGCGAGAATTATGTTTTAGGCAATTACTATGTAATTACAATGTAATGTATGTGTAATAACAATTGTTAAGTTTTTTAATCAAGAATTATAACAACTAACTGCCAACATTGTCAACTGTGTTACAGTTGATCAGTGACACAGTTGACAGGTAACACGGGTGACATTCCGGCCATTTTAGGGCCTTGTGCTAACTTGTCTTGTCGCTCCTTGCCCTTTATCAACTCATATCTTTGTACACCTTCTCTACATATTTGTAAAAATAATATCTAAACCAAGTTCACAAGAATATGTTAATAACACAGTTGACAGTCAATTGATCTACTATATGGGTAACAAATAGTATTGATGAAATATTGAAAAGAGGGAGTAGTAACTTACCACACTGTCTTTAAAATTCCCTCTAAAGGAAGTGACATCACTGTGATGTTGAGCATGTGACTTTGGAGCAAACAATTGCTGTTTTATAAGGGCTTTTTCAACGAGTAACACAGTTGACAGAGATTTCTTGGACACACACAAAATTGATGTTTTAATGTACATGAATGATCCAAATCCTTTTTTTTTCTTTCTTTTTTTTCATGTTCTGATGATTATTTTAAACAAATAATGATGAAAGTTATATACAAAAATGTGTATTTTAGTGTTATTTGGAAGAGCAAATTCCAGTATAGCATACGCATTTTCTGCTAAATATAGGATGGAACCTTTTGAAATATTTGTATTACATAAAAGAGAACTGTGCCACAATATAAATTAATCATTGCTTGAAGTGAATATTTTATAAAATTTGATAAACATAACCCAAGGACATGAAATGTACCTCTAATTATAGAATGACTCATAGTTATTGTTATGGACAGTGTGTAACACGCTGCTCGCACAGCAGCGCAGCACAGCACTGTACACACAATCTATGTGTGTATCTACGTACAGGGCTCTCAAGTCTCACGCTTTGAGAGTGTGACACACGCATTTTAACCTTTTCACATTCTCACCCGCCACACCTGGTACTTCTCACGCATAAAAAAAAAATTTAAAAAAAAATTATAATAACACCCACAAAGTTACGTCGCTGTTTATGTAGTGAAACGTGTTGCCAGACACTGTGGGTACCATAGAGCTCAACAAGTGCTTGCCACACTCCAGCCAATAAAAATGAGACACAGCTACCCATCAGCCAATCAAAAAAAATAACACAACAATAATAACATCATATTAGTGCAGTCGGCCAATCAGGATCCACAGGCCGACCCAGGACGTCTGATTGTGACAGAAAAATATTTCGCCAATATGTTATGACTTTTGGGCAGTGCCAGAACATATGGGCTAGTGTAGTCTGAGTGGGCGGAAGTTCGCTGCATAGATCAGCCTCTCATTGGGCGGAACGAGCCACCCACTGAAGTCCCGCCCTACCACCTCTGGTTGTGTAGCAGTTTTCAACACGGCCTTTACTAACTTTTGCGGTGTTTGATTTTGCGGGGATGTAGCCATTTTTCTGCCATGGTTCATGTCCTGTAAATGATATTTTTGTGGGTGTGTTACACCAAAACCTGTTTCCCCCCATATTTTAAATTGCAAAAGTCCATGTCTAGCACAAACTCAGGAAGAATGTGCCAGGTGTTGGGCTTTTGTTCATGGCTCTTGAAATAACATCCTGCAAATCATTTTCCCAGGCTACTTTTAAACACTCTAGGGAGGTGGTAAAATCGAAACTTTTGTTCTGTTTTAATTTGAGATTTATTTATTTTAAATTATTTATTTATATTATTTTATTTTATTTTGGACAATATGCATTAATGGACATTTACATGTAAATACACAAGATTATAGCCAGGTGGCTAATTTCCATCTCCAGTCCCATTTTCAGGTTGGTGTCAAACACACAAAATCAACAATGCCAACAAAAGAAAAGAAAATACACAGAGAAGAACAACATAAGGAAAACCCACAAAGCACACAATAGGCAAAGAGTTGGACGACCATAGAAATTTCAATCTGATTACAAAGTGCAGGTGTGCTAGTTAAAGTGGAGGGTGCCAAAATGCTGAGTGCGTATTGCAGACCCCACGGTATATTGCACATGCCCTAATGCAGTAAAGTGCATAGTGCAATAACAGAGTAAAGTGCATGGTGCAGTTTGTAAAGTGTTAATTTGCTAAGTGCCCATTCATATTGCACAATGTCACCTACAGCACTTGACACACTTGTACATATAAATATGGTACCGCAACAAATCAGTTTCACAGATACACACAACAATAACAAGAGAATACATTAAAATAATAATAATAAATAAAATAAAATTCTTAAGATGTATGAGTGCATGTTTTATTGTGTTTCCCCAATTCAGAAAACCATATTTTCTCAAAATGTTGCAATGGTGGTATGCTTTGGGTTTTTTGTCTAAAATTTTAATTGCCTGTTTATACACAAATTTAGCTGATTCAAGCGTGGCCTTGCATGTCAGTGCCCAGTTTGCTTTGCATAAGTTAAATGTGGCATTATATATAGCACTGAAATATAGTTTTGCTGATTCGGTAGTCGAGTTGTTTCTTATGTATCTGAATTTAGACAGGTTGAATTTGTTTCAGTTCACAGCTCTCTTTACTTGTTGCTTGAAGCATAGCTGTGAATCGATAATTATTCCAAGATATCTGAATTCACATACCACTTTAAGCTTGTTCCCATTTACAAACACATCAGGTAATATGTCATTATTTCCTTTTTTTGAGAAAAACATGCGGATGTTTTTTGGTACAGTACATTAAGATGTAAAAATTGGTGTAATAACTGCAGATTTCCAGGAATTTGGAAAAACCCTTCATTTATGGACTAATTGATTATACTGGTAAGTGGAGCAGTGAATGATTTTTTATTGGCTTTCACAAACATAGTGTCCATACCGAACACATCTTTGGCTTTTGAGTTTTTTAGATTACAGATAATCCTGTCAACATTTATCTGTGATATTACATGTAACGTGAAGACTGGAGTACTACTATGAAGAGGCATTAGAGGCATGATTTGTGGGCAGGAAGTGGAGCTAAGGGACACGTTTCTTACAGAGTCTATGAAATAGGTGTTAAGAGCAGTTACTATTTCATTTTGATCATGGGTTACATTATTTTCTAATTGCAACCCCTTGATGCTCCTATTTGTGAAAATGATTTCCAGTTAATTTTTTTATGTTTCACCATACTTCCTTAGCATTGCTCCTAGCATGTCTTATTGCATTAATGAAGAAATGTGCCTTTGCATTTCTTATTTCCTTTGTGACTTTGTTTCTGAGCGTAGTGAATATTTTCCTATTATGAGCAGTTTTTGTGTTGATGGCCATTTTAAGGGAATGGTCCCACTGTTTCATCAGTGACCATATTTCACTATTAAGCCAAGGTAGATGATCCTTTTTTCATGGTTTTGATTTACACTTTTTCATAAAGCGATACATTGTGTCCTGAATAACAGTCATGAAAGCATGACAGTTTTCAGTCACATGATCATAGGTGAGATGGTCAGACCAAATAATGTCATTCAAGGCTTTTTCTAAAATTTTTTTATCTCACCCTTGAGACTTCTCTACACTTTAAGTGGTCCCTAACATAAAACATCATCCCGCCACTTCTGCCTTATGACCTATCTTTTTGAAAAAATATTGTAGCCCAGTACATTTAGCCCTTCTGTTGGGGAGTTGGTGCGTATCCATGTCTCGGAGATACAAAGATAATCTAGGTTTCAGTCATTTAATATATTTGTACTTGATCACATTTGGATACAATGCTTCGTATATTCAAGTGTCCACCAAGATCTTAGGTTTAGCGATGATGTCCCATACAACACGAGTGTGGTTCAGAGTCTGAAGAAACCTGTATTTATGATGTTTAATAACAGCCCTATTTCTCTGCTTCGTTGGGTTGTCTTTGTCAAGAGTACTTGGGGCTACACAGGGGGGGCAATGGTGGGAGAGTGCACCCAGATTCACTAGCCCTTTGCTAGCTGTTGCTATGTGCTGGTGTAGCTGCACCACATGTTCAAAGAGTGATTGCTGTGTGTTGACACCAGTATCACCATTTATCGCTCCTGGGCCAGGGTTTAATGTCACCAGCCAGGAGTACTGTTAACGCAAGCCGAGCCCAAGCTCAAGTTAGCTGGTGAGGATTCCTCACTCTCCTTTGTTGAAGGTGAACTGGCTAGTGCATTTTACAAAAACCTTTCAAAAAGCATGTGTTGGCTGCCCCAAGCATTAAGTGAATTGGTGTCTTCAAATCCTTGTGCACCCACAGGTGCTTATTTACCGCTGAGATGACACAGATGAGCCCAGGTTCCCCATGTGACTTTGATTACATTGACAGCATTTTACACTTTATTGGGCATTTTTGCAATAAAAATCCAGTACTTGCATGCACAATTGCCACTTTATATGGACCTTCTGATATGAAATTTTGTGGATTTTTTATGGACTTCCTAATATGAATTTTCAGCACATGCACTTTATAACTGTACGGGCATTGGTGCAATAGAATTTCACTAACTATATAATGTTGTCCCCAGCTCAGCTACACTGTCAGCTCTGTCATTATCCTCTCTTGTTGTTGTCATGCCTTATTCTCCTCTGTTATACTTCTACTTGCTTTGATGTCCTTCCCTTTCTCTCTTCTCAAGACGCTTAGACTCTACGGACAAGATTTTATTTTGAATGTTTAGACCGGAAGTGCTACTAGTGATTGAAGCTGGCATAACGGCGGTGCTGACTGCTGCACCCAAACAAGACTTTCTGTCATGTCAGTCAGTTACTGGTAGTCCTCTCTAACTTTACCAAACCACAGCGTCTGGACTTGACTGATTCGGTGAGATTTATGACGTTTTAAACAATGAAGGAAGTGCCAGTGGGAAACTTTCTGAAGACGGTTGACGTTTAGCTAGCTAGCGTGTGGTAATATCAACATTAACTGTTAGCTAGCTTTTCGGTAGCCTAAGCTATGTACGCTAGCTGCCACTGCCACTTACACCAACTTTAACCATGGGAGCTCAAAAAACACACAGTGACAGGAAGATTTTTCAAAACTCTACACATGTACAAGTCAGCAGAGGCTCATTACCTGTAAGATAAAGTTCAGGATGATGTAATGTTATAGAGGCACTGACGTACTGAAAGCTAAAGCTAACTATGCTGCCAAATGGATAACTTAACGTTACATGATTAGAGCTAACATTAGACTGTAATAAAATAGTGACAGTGGAAGGACTTTTGTGTAGCAAGTTCACCTTGCTGGCGTCTGAGGCCCTGCCTTCGTTGCCAAGTGTCGAGTAGTTACTGTATTTAATGTCAACCTGCGTTAGTAGATCTAACGTTAAACAACAACAACAACTTAATCGCAGTCTCCAAAAAGCTACAACCAAATAAAGAACAGCATTAACTTACGTCTTAATACAACCTTTTAGAGATAATATATTGTGATCATTGCAGTGTTGACAGTCTAACCTGCCTTATGGTAACCTTGAATCCTTGAAGACATTAAGCGCTATGTGAGGCTGTGCGTTTATGTGTGTGTTTGTGATTGCAGACGGCACAGCTATGTGCAGCTGTGTGCGGAGCTCCAGGGCTCTGTCCCCTGTGCTGCTCCCCAGGCTGCTGCCTCCCCAGACGGGGTACAGATTGGCCGGCAGGGGACTGCGGACCTCCCCGCACTGTATGGCTGTCAGTGGAGACTCTCAGCCGCTCCCACTGCCCAGCCAGGCCCGTGTGGTGATCTGTGGAGGAGGTATTGTGGGAACATCAGTAGCCTTCCACCTGGCCAAACTGGGCTGGACTGATATAGTGCTGCTGGAACAGGGCAGGTGAGATAAGTCTGTAATTTCATTCGTTAGTTTCAGTGGTGGTAAGTGGGTCAGTTGCATGTCCAGACTATTATTACAATATCTTTCAATTTCTTACATTCCTATGTTTAGCATTTATTTTAAAGGATAAATAGACCAAACAATCGTCCATACTCTATTCTTTAAGCCCTCAAAAAGAAACTATACATCCAAAAGTAGGATATATACAAAACATAACAATGCACATAAAAATACAGTCACAAAAAAGCACACAAAATAAACAAGCTTGTGTGGACAAAATATTCCATACTGCCAGATGTTGTGTTGGATATTGTTCTGCTAATGCTGTATTGCCTGTCCTGTTATCCTGTTGGCAGACTTGGGGCGGGAACGACCAGACTGTGTGCTGGCATTGTCAGTGTGGCAAAGCCTATTTCCATTGAGTGTAAAATGGCAAACTACTCTAATGGTCTTTACCAGCAGCTGGAGGAGGAGACTGGGGTCAAAACAGGTCAGCCACTTTGACATGTTTAGTTTTTACTTTATTTAACTTATCCTTATGAAAAGAATCGTTTACTCTATTATAAGTATTATTATCCTGCAAATGAATTACCATAAACATATTCCAAATATGTATGACCACCTGTTCTTTATCTTGTTTAACTACTTATTATCTATACTTTTGTCTCTCTAGGTGATGTTGAGGTGTGTAGTGCATCTTGCTTTTCTCAGACAGTGAAGCAAACAAATAATGCATTTTTAGAAAATTGCATTTGATTTCAGTGCAGTCATTTTTACAAAAACGCAGCTGAAACATTTGCATGTGGCATGCACTACCAGCCATGTCCCATTGGAGTCAGTTGATGTGCCTCGCCATAACACTTGCAAAGCTAAAATAATACATCCCTACAGTTTATGAGTTTTACTGTTATTTTGGCCTAACTTTTATAGAAGTAGAATATTAGAAAAGAGTATTTGAGTGAGCAAGAGCCTTGAGCAGTTTGAGACCTGATGAGTAACGTAATATGTGGTTTGCTGTGTTTATTTGTGTGTTTCAGGGTATGTGAAGACAGGGTCTTTATGTCTGGCCCAAAATCAGGATCGCTTCCTCTCTCTGAAGCGCCTGGCATCCCGACTAAAGTAAGACCCTAAAAACTCAAGTCAGTATTTAGTAGAGGTACCTTTGGCAGTGTCAACTGCTTTGAATCATTGTGAATGAGGCAGCTTTGCAGATGGGGACACAGAAACTTTTCTCATATTTCTTGACAAAACTGCTGAAGTCTTTCAATTCTTGATTTAATTGAGGTCTTGACTCTGACTTGGCCCCCAAGGACATAACTGTTTTGCCTGGTGGAGGCACAATGCTGCAAGATTACTTTTATTCTTTGACTGTACAGTTTTATTTCTGGTACAAAGTCACACCTACACTCAGCTCCAATATCAACAGCCTCTACTTGAGCTGAGCACTGCTTTCACATCAAAAAGAGATGTTTTTCCCCCTGCGATATTGAATATGCTAATGTTACAACGCCCACATCTCTTAAATATAAAATCTGTGTTAGCATTAGGCTTTGATCTTTATCTTTTTCACTTTATTCTCAGGGTAATGGGGATCAGCTGTAACATCATTAAGCCAAAAGAGGTGGCCAAACTCCACCCTCTTGTTAACATCCATGATCTGGTGGGGGCACTCCACCTTCCTGCAGATGCTGTGGTGTCTCCACCTGATGTTAACCATGCCCTGGCTGTGGCTGCTGCTGGGCATGGTAAGAGACTCAAGCTGACAACTTGGTTGTGATGGAGCATTAATGGATAATTACAACAAAATGTGACACGAGCAGTATTTAATTTCTACCTCTGATTCTAAGCTTTTTACTGTTTCTCCCTTTGATTCTCCTGGCATCTCCTCTTTCCACGCTCCTTCCTCTTCTTCTCATTCCATCCTCTTACATCTCCTTCTCTTTCTCATCCTATCCAGGGGTGCAGATCCTGGATCGAACCACTGTCCAGCAGGTTCTGGTAGAGAAGGGTCAAGTGATGGCAGTTGAGACTGATCGTGGCTCCATTGAGTGTGAATATTTCGTCAACTGTGCTGGACAGGTAAACCTCAGTGTGGAATTGCGGGATACAAATGGTGGAGTACCAAGAAATCCCAGTCCCAACTTTGATCAAAAATTATGAGGGAAAACCTCTGTAAGCATTTAGGGATTTATTCTTCATTTCTGCCCAAGTTTGGCATAGATCTTGGTCTGATTCTCACCCACATTATGCTAATTAATAAATACAGCATGACTAAACCAATAGATTTACAGGACAGATTGTAGTGTTTCAAATCTGGGGCGCAATATACCTGTGTTCAGAGCAGCAGATTGACATATTTGTTCTATCTGTCTCTGCTCTAGTGGGCTTATGAGCTGGGCCAGGCTAGTGAGACGAAGGTGTCGGTTCCTCTTCATGGCTGTGAACACTTCTACCTCCTCACCAAACCTCTCCAGGAGCCACTTCCACCCAGCATGCCAGGTCTCACATATTGAACACAGGGGAAATTTAACTGTTTTTTTCCCCAGCAGGCACAGTTACTAGGGGATGACAGTTTTGCCAGCTAAATATGATTTCTGTTATAGAGAGGAACCACCACATTTTGATTTGTTATTTGGCAAATTGATGGATCTAGTAACTTATTGCACAGTGTATTACTGCAACAAGCATCCCCCTGCCTGTCCTCCATTTTTCTCTTTAAAGATTAAGTTCCCAGTTAACACCCAGTGATATAAGGTGAAAATCTGCCCTGTGACTGTATGCCATTATGATTTGCACCAAATATTTTTAGCCAACACCTCAATTTGTACCTCACCATCATTACAGTGGAGCGTATGTCAGTGCTAATAATGTGAAATGCATTTACAGAATAGAGCAGGAAAATGTCTTGAAATACACTGTAAAACGTAATTTCCTTTGATTCTCGTGACTCTCCAGGTTGAGTGACTGTGTGTGTGTGTTCAGGAGAGAGAGGATAGAGGATGTGCTCATTGATTATTTTTTTGAATTGAATGTCTTTCTTAGTGTGAAATAATTTAGCCTGTTGGAGGTGATATCACTGAGCCTGTGTCTTGTGTCCAGTGGTGCTCGATATGGACGGCAGGATATATGCACGACCATGGCAGGGAGGCATTCTATCAGGGGGCTTTGAGAAGAACCCCAAACCCATTTTCACTGAGGGACGCAACCAACTGGAGATCCAGAACATGCAGGAGGACTGGGACCACTTCGGTAATGGAGGGAGGGATGGGAGGGAGGAAGATAGCTTTCGAGGAAGATTGTTAAAAAAATATGCATGCACTGGCAGTCCGGGGCATTATTTGTTTTTTGTTTTTGGCCCTGTTTAGTCCAATATAATTCCTGTACTGATCACCCCAGATTTCTTCCATCAAATTTTGGATATATTTTTTGGCAAGGTTCAAGTCAAAGTATTCAGTGTATTATTATGCATTTTTGTTTTAAGTGTCCTTCAGTGATTAAGGAAAAAATACCTGTTTCAGTTTAAGTAGCTTTTATAAAGACTTTTGAATTGTTTATTTCACACTGTTATTTAAGCAGTAAGCAATGTCAGTTCAAGGTACACCTCACACATATAAACACGCACACACACCTGTCTTTTGGCCTTGGCCTTATGCCGGTAATCTGAGATTCCTAATGCAGCCTGAGTGGTTGTCATAAAGACAGCAGTATATCACCAGCCAGCCTTGAAGTGGAGCAGGGCAGAGTCAAGCTAAGCTGTCGCCAGGCGTTCTGTAGTTGAAATCATTGTTGTTTTGCACATTACCTAACATTTGCATATTGTATTTTAAAAGTACTACTTGAAAAAACAGTGTCTCTCATGAATATATGTGAATGAAATACATGGAATTGAACACCAGTGCACATTCTGCTACGAAGAGTTATTGTAACACTTGAAGGTATGAACAGTAAAGTCTCTAGAGTTTAATTTTTAATCACGTTGGATTGCAAGTCTGCAGTTAAAAACAGGAAAGTTACACATACAGATGTTACTGTATGTGTAACATATTGTTGTCAATAAGTGACTAATACAAGTCCAGCACATCTTTTGGTTTTTGCAAGCAATGCATATTTACACTCTGTCACATTGGACCCACTGTTTCAGCTTTCATGTTGAGAAACCTGCTGGACTGTTTATGGCACAACATGCGAAAAGGGTGCAGT
Source organism: Epinephelus cyanopodus (assembly GCA_026686955.1). NCBI lineage: Eukaryota > Metazoa > Chordata > Actinopteri > Perciformes > Serranidae > Epinephelus > Epinephelus cyanopodus. Next base: position 12,927,977 of record CM048914.1, read on the forward strand.
TACTGCTGCATAGCTGGTTCTTTAGCTTTTTGAGTCTTTGTAATAGTCATAGTAGCCAACTAGAGTGGTAGTTCACTTCTTTTTTTCAGTAATGGGTGAAACAGTACAGAGGGGCAGGAGGAGGAGCAGGAAGCAAGTGGGTTTATTGGAAATGCGGCTTTAAATGTTAAGAAATACTAATACTGATAATACAGCTGGCATAGCTTCAGGTCAACCTTTGTCTTTATCACATAATTTTAAAGCATGACTGATTTCAAAATGCTATATTTTGATGTGGACATAACAGTTTTTTAGACATAATTTTAATAGAAATTGTGTACAAACCTTATTGTCTTCTACCTCCAGAGCCAATGCTCAGTGCCTTGCTGAGGAGAATGCCAAATCTTGAATCAACTGAGATCCATCAGCTGGTCAACTGTCCAGAGTCCTTCACCCCTGATATGCGCTGCCTGATGGGAGAGACGCCAGGTGTCTCGGGCTACTACGTGCTGGCAGGGATGAACTCCTCTGGCCTGGCCTTTGCTGGAGGAGCTGGCAAGTAAGCATGGGTATTTGTGTATTTGCTTTTGCTCAAGGATAGCTTACGGTGTTTAGAAGGACAGAGATTAGCAAATGGTTTTGAAATCTAGACTGCACTTCATTCTCACCTGAACACATTATTTAGGAGGGTGACTAAAATATATTTTACTCAGAAAATAATTCAGCCTTGAATTAGTTAAATCAGCTCTGTGGTCTGGATATGTTTTGACTGCATTACAGTGAAGCACAAATGGCATGTTTTGTGCTTTGGCATCCAGGTACCTGGCAGAATGGATGACCTATGGCTACCCCACAGCCAATGTCTGGCCGCTAGACATCAAACGCTTTGGCAACCTGCAGAGCAGCCGAACCTTCTTGCGACACAGAGTAATGGAGGTCATGCGTGAGTAGTGAACTCTTGTTACAGTTTATATATTTCTTAAAACAATACTGTCATTCCAAGCAAGATTCCAAGGCACTGTGAATTCAGCTGGAGATAATATGTCTTGGTCAGACAAAACAAGTGTGTACCTTCCAAAGTTACAATCTCTACAGCACAAAATCCTCTCATTGTTTTTTTTACACAGCAGTTCAGTGAGGACACACTGCCTGAGGAATTTTGTTCTCAACTTTGGAAAATACCTGCCAAATTTAGCCAGCTCACACTGTAGAAGCCTCATATTTCATTATGTTGAACTTCGGAATGCATTTTGCATGAAAAGAGGATTTTGGATTTGTGGAAACTCTCTTTATGGCCAGCACTGAAAAGGGGGATGGTCGCAGCAACTAAAAAGCCTTTCAACATAAGTATGATACTAGAAATCATTTAAACCTGTCTTTTAATTAAAGAGACATACAAGCAACCATGGCCTACATTTCTGTTGTGACAGGCTGGTTAACAACAACATACAGTGGTGAAGGTTATAAATAAAATTGCATATTGATTATTGATTGAACTGTTCTCTCAAGATGAGCAGCACCTCCAGCACAGTTAACACCTGATAAGTTACAACTTGAGGTGTGTGTTTCTGTTTATGTCAACTGGCTAAAAGGGGGCGTGGCAATGGGAGGGATGTATGTGCATAAGTGGTCGCTGAAATTGCTGAAATTTGTTTTGCCTTGGTATGATTAGGTCTGTGCTTCTGATGTGTCTGCATGTTTGTGTCCAGCCCTGTTGTATGAACTAAAGGTTCCTCGGTGGGACTTCCAGACTGGGCGTCAGTTGCGGACCAGCCCGCTGTATGATCGTCTTGATACCCAGGGAGCTCGCTGGATGGAGAAACATGGTTTCGAAAGGCCCAAATACTTTGTTCCCCCAGGAAAAGGTACAGAGTACTCGCCAGGCACAGGCTTTTTAGTGTAGTATTTGTCAGTGACTCCTTGTAGACCTGACCTGTTTTATAAAAACGGATTCCTTAAACTAGCTATGGTTTATAATGCAGCTCTTGTGATTAACTGGAAGTACGCAGGCTTTTCATTAAAGACTGCAGCAAGTCATTTCACTGATAAGTTGTGCTATATTTTCCTGTAGTTGGACATTGCGACTCTAAAGCACTAAAAACATTTGCATCTGTGTCAAGGGCTGTTTAATTTTTATTTACTATTTCTCAGTGAGACATTGAGATATTTATCCTATAATTTAACACAGCTTAATGAGTGTAATCACTTGATGTGGATTGATTGTATATTCTCCATCCTTTATGGTATACAATCACCTAAATTGTCTAAAGCATGCCTGGCTGTGTATGTGTGTGTAGATCTGCTGTCTCTGGACCAGAGTAAGACCTTCTACAAGCCAGACTGGTTTGACATTGTTGGAGCAGAAGTGAAATGCTGCAAAGAGGCTGTCTGTGTCATCGACATGTCCTCCTTCACCAAGTTTGAACTTACTGTAAGTCATGATCACATCATCCAGAAAACTGCTGTTGCACTTTCCTTTTTGTGGGTTCAGACTTTTTAGCAGCAGTTGGTCAGCTGGGAGCCACTAATGAAAAACTGTCTTTTTAAAAGAATGAGCTTCAGTTGTGGTTGTAGTTGAGTGCTGCATCCACTTGGATGACGTAATTTAATTTGAACCTTGTGGTCTGTCTCGATGTCCCAGTCAACAGGGGACCAGGCCCTGGACCTGCTGCAACATCTGTGTGCCAACGACCTGGATGTTCCTGTTGGACACATCGTCCACACCGGCATGCTGAATGAGAGGGGAGGGTATGAGAACGACTGCAGCGTGGTCCGCCTCAGCAAGAACAGGTTCATAACACCAAGACAGTAATACTGTGGACATGCACTTGACTGTGAGCATTATAATATAACTCACATTTTTGTCCCGTCTTCAGCTTCTTCATCATCTCTCCGACAGACCAGCAGGTCCACTGTTGGTCCTGGATAAAGAAACACATGCCTAATGACCCACATCTCCACCTAGAGGATGTCACCTGGAAGTACACTGGTAAGCACACAGCACCATTGTTAGAGCATGCCAACATTTTCTGATTGGCAATAATCACAAAAGGTGTGCTGCGACAGCCTTATAGTTCTCTGCAAAGTAGACCCCACATGGTATTCAGCAACATTAGAGTCTCTGTGACACGGAATGTATAGTTTCTTATTCTCTAAATTTTTATTTTCCACAGGGAAAGGGTTAGGGTTAGGGTGTACATCAATATTTAATATCTGTCAGTTGTATACGATAAATATACATATCTTCTCACATTAACAACAGAGCATTAACAAAGAAATAGATAAACGAGACAAAAGTAGCAAAACAAAAAATATAACTCCAACTCATTTCTGTTAAATTCATAACAATTAATCGCATTATGAGTAGTAAATAGGCCAGTAACAGATACAAGAAAAAAAACAACAAAAATACAAAACGCCTGCATATTTTATAGCTCCTTAACCCTGAATAAACAAAAAACAAACAAATAAGAATAAAGAGTTATATCTTAGGTCTACACTGAGTGCTTCCTTCTTGGCCTTGAGCACAACCTGCCCTGCCCCATTCATTCTAGCAACAGAGAGCTCCATAGATAACACCTCTATTAAAGAGAAAATCCACTAATGCATAGAGAAAGTGTTCAGTGGTTGCCTCCTATACGCCAACATTGTTTTAGAAACAGTACATGATGATAGCCACAATAATCTTTGCATGTGGTTAAAGTTTTGCCTGGAATCATCATTCAAGGGCATACATTTTGGAGAGCAGTTGATCTCTAAACCAAATGTTTCAGAGAAACGTTTTGTTATTTGTTCCCAAAAATTTCGAGCTGATGGACACCCCCACATGATACTTAAAAAGGTTCCCATTTCATTCAAATCACATAAATTACAGTTTGGAGAAGTGGTTAAATTAATCATAAAATGTCGCTTTGGTGTTAAATAAGTATGATAGATTAAATTCAGATTTGTTAATTTATTATTTAGATTTTGTGAGGAATAGGAAACATTCCTCCAAACTCTAGCCCAGTCTACAGATGATTCAGAGCAGTCTTTATTCTATACTTTAGTTAACGCTAACGGGATCTGTATATGTTCCAACAAAGTGTTATAGATTGCAGAAACATATCCTTTAGTTAGTCCTGATAATTTCTTAAATGATTCCATCATTGGATGATTAGTAGGTTGTTTTCCAATCTGCTAACATCATCTCTGCACAAATGTGTCTCCTGGAACATAGCTAAATCAATTTTATTTCTTGGTAATAAATCTAAGCAAGCCACTCTTTTATGAGGACAATTGAGGCCCTTTGAGTTGCAACAAAACATATTTAGGCTAGCCGTAAGGTTTTTGATCCATAATGTTTATGAGAAGGTTGACGGTACCTGAAAGGGGCAGGCAAGGGACGTGGTTGACGAGGCAGAGGGTTCAGAACCAGACGAGCAGGCGTATGAGGCAGAGAAACTGATGAGGGATGAGCAGCAGGGAAACCAGGACAAGGCAGTGGATTCAGAACCAGGTAGGCAAGCAGACAGAGCATAGGTGCCGAAAACTAGCAGAAAGTGAATAGAAACCAGGGCGATGGCTGGGTGATGTGGAAAAAATTGTTTGTTTTGTTTTCAGTAACAAGTCAAAGCCACATTTGAGGTGTCAAAAGCACTTTAATAAAAACAGACTGTGATCAAAATAAAATACAAAGACAGGGATTTTATTCCTGCTTGAAAATATACAGCTGTCAAGTGCTGTAAAGTTTAGTGGATTAAAAACAAACATTAAACACACATTAAGCCCTGAAGTGATATTGCCATCTAGTGCCCACACAATAGTAAAGCGTGAAAGCAATGCAATAGTACTCTCCTCTTAACCCAGTTATTTAAGTGGCCTGATTTAGGGTTTGGCATTTGCAAAATCACTAGAGGGACCAAGAAGGTAGTTAATTACATATCCAGAGTTTAATTTGTATATTGATAATTTAATTACCATAACTGTAATGTGAGAAACACTAGGCCCACATTCCATTTATGCAAAATAAAATCACCAACTGAGGATCTCTATCCCAGAATGTACCCATGGCCTTGTACAGTATGTCCCTGCATTACTGATAAAAATCTTTTCATGTAAATATGATAATATGATATTAATTTCCTCCAAAGTAAAAAAAAAAAACCCAGCCAGCTCAGGTTTTGAAAAAAAAATATAAAACACTCATGAAACACTGTCCTCTCTGTATATTTTAGACTCTACCCCTTAACAACTCTTTTGCCATTTTCAAGCAGGATAGCTGGAAGGGCAAGGTATCCGTACTTGATACCTTTCGGATATTGACAGAAATAACCCAGCACCAAGAAGTGTTAAAACTCCTCCAGTCAAATAATACCTGTATTTGATCCTCTTTGTTCCCAGATCTTAAAAAAGGACTTGTAGGTCTTGGTTTTGCTCGTGGTCAATCACCGCCATGTTGTGGTTTTTTTTATTTTATGTTTTTTTTTTTTTTATAACAATACCCAGCTTTCATTACTAGTGAACACACATGAAGTTATGCTTTGAACAGATTAACTGAGAACTGAGTTAGGAAACCTGCAGCAGGAATGTACCTGAACAGAGTCATAACTCTGGTTCTTTACCCACAGCTTTAAATCTAATTGGACCTCGGGCAATGGATGTTCTGGCTGAGCTGTCATATGTTTCTATGACACCTGATCACTTCCCCTCCATGTTCTGTAAGGTAAGAAATACAGGGTAGTTTCAGTAACATTACGAGAGTAATAATAACAACATTGGTGATAGCCGTAGGAGAGTTGGTAATTGTTGAAGTAGCTGAAGTTGTTGCAGCTGCAGTACTTTATGTTGCACCTTTGGTTGTATTAGTGTTGCTAACAGAGGCTTAAGTAACTGTTTCTATCCGATCATTTGTCACACATTGACAAGAACAGTAATTGACCATTTGTGCGTTCTGTGTGTTTACAGGAGATGAGTGTCGGCTATGCCAACGGGATCAGAGTGATGAGTATGACTCACACTGGTGAACCAGGTTTTATGCTCTACATACCTATAGAGGTGCGACCTGCTCACAGCTGCTAACACACAAAAAATATGTTTCTGTTCACCATTCCACAGGATGGTTGGTACAGTGGTAAAGTTCTATGTGCTATGTACTGTTCAGCGCATCAAGTCTAACAGTATTTCCTTCTGCTCTCCACAGTATGCTCTGCATGTGTACAACGAGGTGATGTCAGTGGGTCAGAAGTACGGGGTTCGTAATGCAGGGTACTACGCACTGCGCAGTCTACGCATAGAGAAATTCTTTGCCTTCTGGGGTCAGGACCTCGATGCCTTCACCACCCCGCTGGAGTGTGGACGAGAGTTCAGGGTTAAGTTTGACACGGTCAGTCGCCAGTTCATCTGTGTATGTGTAACAAACTGTAGTAATCAGCCAGTGTTTATTCTGAATGAATGCTGCTCTCTAGCTTTTAGTTACAAAAAGCCTTCTTTTTTGGCAGGATGGTGTTTTAGTCAAGAGCAACTTTTAAGAGGGATTTAAATAATATGCTACCTTTATAATCCTGTCTGTTACATTATTACACTATTTGCCAACCTGATTTATAATTGAAGCTCTTGCTTAGATTTTATGCTTCACTTTTTCTTTCTTTCTTTCTTTCTTTTTTTTTTACTTTAAAGTGGTTGAAGATGAGGAAATAATTGCATAGTACTATGCCATCTGCATTGCTAAACCCTGAAACATTTGTGTTATAGTCTTTGCTGGGATGTAGAGGTAAAATTGTCACCAAGCTGCACCGGCAGGCACAACAGGTGGTACTTTACACCAGCAGTGATAAAGTTTGTCATTTTGAAAATGGTGGAAACATCAGGTGTGCTGTCTGCTGCAAACTGCAATAATGTCAGCACAGTATTAACAAATGGACCTCACAGTGTAAAATTGGTTTCACAGATTGCTTTCAGATGAGCGGTCAGCAGCAGAAGCAGTGTCTTAACTTAAATGTGAAGTTTATCGAAGAAGTTTATGAAATGAAAAGTTGTTTCGTGTTGCTCCCAGCTGAACTGTGAAGTGTTTTAGATTGTTTACAGACCATGTCCATAACCCCATAATAACAGCGCTCCTTCCTTTATCTCTTCTTCTCATCTTTTACTTTCCTCTATCCTCTACTTGGCCCTTTTCCACTGTTTGACTCCTACTTTTCTTAATTTCCCACATTCCTCTTTCCTTCACCTATTTCTTCTATATTCTCCTTTCTCATCTGTCTTCTCTCTGTGCCTACATCAGGACACTGATTTCCTCGGTCGTGAAGCCTTGATGCAGCAGCGTCAGGAGGGTGCGTCTCGGCGATTCGTCATGCTGGTTCTAGAGGATCACGACACTGAGCTGGACCTGTGGCCGTGGTGGGGCGAGCCCATCTACCGTAATGGTGAGTTAGCTGGGACGACCACCAGCAGTGCCTACAGCTACACTCTGGAGCGCCACGTCTGCCTCGGCTTTGTATCTCCACCGCCAGGCCCAGAGGGGCTCCCCACTCCCATCACCCCAGACTTCATCAACCGTGGCGACTACGAGGTGGACATTGCTGGCCAGCGCTACCCAGCCAAAGCTAAACTCTACCCCTTCAGCTCCCTCTTCACCCAACAAAAACGCCGCAAGGAAGACTTGGAGTTGAGCAACCTCCAGGGGAAGTGATGCGAAGTAATAGAAGGCCTCGCTTTTGCTTCGGTAGAGGCTTCTGTGACACTCCTTCAGTTCACCAAATCCACTCCCGCACTTACCTGGAAGTGCCAACCTGTCGTCCCTTCTCTAGCTCCTAATCAGAGGGCTGTATGCACAATCACTCCATGTCTCTCAAATATTGAACTCCCACGCTGCATCTCCCTCTTTCAAAGTGCAATATTTAAAAAGCACCAAATGCTCGAGCTGTATCAAATACAGCAAAACAACATTACGCCTGTGTCGTCAGATCCTGTAGTTGTTTTCAGTCGTGCTTCACACTCAAACAAGGTCCACAGTTTACAGGGGACAGTCTGCGGTTAAGTGCCTGTGTCAAGGCAACATCACCAATATGTGTTGGGTAACTCTTTCACTTCGTTCACTTTAACCCACCCAGAAGGGATTTAGACCGACAATCTCCTCCAGCAGCGCTTCAGTCATTGTAACTGTTCAACACTGCACAGTCTGGAAGAGTCTGAAAAAAATGTCATTCAATGCTGATGTGCAAATGCCTACACAGTCGATGCAGTACTTGACTTATCGTCATTTTACAAATTGTAATGTTGCTGCTGTAAAGCGTGAGTGATGTGATGTGGCCTAATTCAGATACTTTATATTGTTCACTACTAAAGGTACCCTTCTCAGTCAGGGGAAGGAGTGATGAAGCCTGATGTAATCATTAGTAAACCATTGTTTTCCTCCTCTAGTCCTGTTGAAAAGGCTCCCAGGCTCTATAACATCCTCAAATGATCTTTCCCACTTGATTTTGTCATCATCATCGAGCTGTTCCACTGTTATTATGCTGTGTGTTGAGCTTGTGGTAATGTATTTACAGTCTAATAATATAATCCGCCCTGTTATTTATGTTTGTGGTCGTTTTGAGGCAGTGTTGCTTTTTTGATTCTCAAGTTTTCATTTGTGTAGTTGAATGTGTTCGGTGACGGAGTTCCGATGTTTGTAAAAAAAGGAAGGACATCATTGCTTTTTGAAATAAAGCAGTGTATTTTTGTATAGCTAGTGTGTATAAAATCTCTATTTTCAGTACTGCACATTTTATCTAGCCAATCAGCTTTAAGTCATATCAGCCGTATAAAGCATCTGCGCTTTGGTTGGTTGTTTCATTCTTGCAGACGTCCCCCTGATTTTGCGTCACTTCAAATACTGTTCAGAACTATTCTGCCCATGTAAATGTCATCTGTCAGCCACAGCTTGATGTTTTCCGACATGTGCATTCGTATTCACCTTTTGAGTCATTTGATCCTTTAACCTCTTGCCCCCATCAAAGGTTAAAAGTCAGGGAGGGCTACAGATCAGCGGGGAGCTAGTCGTGCTCCCCTCCAGCACTGTTGTTGTGAATAACAATGTTGAGATCAGAGTGGCAGTTTAAAGTTGAATTCATCCAGCCAGTCACATCATACTGGGCAAATACACACTTGAGTGTTTGATCAGTGTGTGAGGAGTGTGTGTTTCTCGTTGTCAAAAGGCACCAAACTGTGTTCCCCTGCTGGGAAAGTGAAAGCTAGCCTGACCAGCTGAACGCTTGAGTGAAACAGCCCTGTTGCGCAGTACAGGTGCTTCTGGTGCTCTTTCATAATCCTGTCCCATATTCAGATTTGGATGCAGATTGTTTTACTTGTTACTTCCAGCATTTAGAAATGTTTGGAGTTATTGAGTGTGCTTGAGAAAGGCTGCACATGCAAAAATGTGAGGGAAACTGTAAACAGAAGGAGTCCACTGTAATAACTCCCAGTGTTTGAGTAGACGGATAAGTAAACTGTCAGTTGAGTCACAAAAGGCTTATCGACAGTGTATCTCCAACTCTTTCTCTTTTCCTGAATTTATAGAAATGGAAATGTACAGATTGGTCCTTTAACTATTGGCTCACTCGGAATAGAAGATCTTTAACCTTTGTAAGGGGAGAAAGTGGCTTTGGATGTTGCCGAAGATCAGACATTGTGTTGACAAAACAAGAATATGAAACCCCCCACCAAACCTTCAGACTTATTTCAATCTTACTAGGTTTTTTTTTTTTGTTGTTATTTTGCTAACATCTCAGGCTTTTCCACTACAAATGACGCACTTACATAGGGATGAATACACAAGTTGAGTTAGTGTATGATATACTCATTAGATTCTGGTGTGACGTAAGAAGTCAGGATGGATCCAGAAAGAAGAAACCAGCTGCAACAGGGAGTCAGATGTTGCTTTCAAAGGGCTAATTTCTCATTGTGTGTGTTATGTTTGTAAATATTAAATGAAGCATATTACATGTGAGAGTGCGGTGAATCATTGTGAGTCTTTGTGTCAGAGTACAGTTACACTGTGGTGCTGTGACCTGACCCTCCTGGTCCTGCAATACCAACAACAGTGGTACTCTGCTATGACTTTATGTGGTAAACCTTTGCGTCCTCATCTTACACATTTTACACTAATCATTTCTGTTTTCTCATATCAGTGTTGCATACATAAGGTCCTATTAATAATAACAGTTAATAACAGTTTAACTGAAGAGGCTTATGATTAATGGCGTCCCTCAAGACCCTGTATCCTCACTGAAAGCTTCGTGTCCAGTAGCTGTGAGGACGCCTTTGGCTTTGGTGTGAAGGTGTCTGAAACACATCTCTGCAAAACAAACTGCTGTTGACATTGATCACATGACCCATTAGGTCATATCAGCTGTCGCCATTTTTCTGTTTCTCACCTGTCAGACTACATTTTTGAGTGTATGATTGAAGGGAAATGGCCTCGACCATTTGCACTAAACAAAAGCAGCCTGCTTTTGTTGTTTGTTTTTTTTTGTTTCTTTATATGCTTACAGGCTTTCTATGGGAATCTGGAATTTGATTTTTTTTGTATTTCAAATGTTAAAAAAAACCCAACCCTACAAACACTATAGTACTTGGTGCAGCGAGCACTCCCACTCCACATCAAGTGTAATGTAAACCATCCAAAGCGTTTAAAGGGACAGTTCATCCCAACATCATCATCCTACCTGTAGAGATTCTTGTCAATCTAGATTGATAAATGTTACTACAGGTTTAAGGGGAAATTGATATATATATATTTTATTTGAGGGTTAACTGTTTGTCAGGAAAAAAATAGTGAATGGTAAAAATGCAATGTTGATGAAGGTCTGGAAAAGCGTGTAAAGAAAAGTCTGTAGTAATGACTACACAATAACACTCCACATCCTTGATGCATGTTTGTCCCTCAGTTAATGTCTCCATATTAACACCTCTTGTACTGGACTGGCCTGTATGTATGTTTCCGTCAGAGCTTTACAAACGTATTTATACCATGTTAAAGATGTTTGGCTGTCTAATGTACTTTAAATAAAATATTAAGAGAATTTAATTTGCTTTGTGTTGACTTCAGATACACGTCGTGTGGTCCTGTGAGCTTAATGGTGTAGTACTGCTTTAACCCGGCCCGCTTCAAGGGTTCGGTCTCCATGGCGACCAGTACAGCATTGACGCAGTGAAACCTTGTGCTGTCTCTCTCCCCACACAGGGCCATCAGTCTGTTTCTGCACACATCAGTCTTCTAATCAACGTCAGAGCGGCTGAAGGTTTACTCACGTGTCAGCAGTCTCAGCAGAGGACTCAGACACCTGTGCTCTGCTCGTTAATAACACCAGCTGCAATTATTGCCACTAATGAGTTATGTAAGGTCATGGTAGAGCTGGGGAAGTTATACAACAACACACTTTATTAGCATTTTACAACACAACACCGCTTGCAGTGCATTCTGGGTCGGGGAGATCAGGTCCTTCTTGCTTTGCGTGGGCGGCATCCGTTGTGCGGCACGGGGGTGTTGTCAGTGATCGATACCACCTCCAGGCCTCCCATCGTCAGGCCTTTGATGGCAGACTGCACAACAGAGAGAAATACATTCATTCATTCCCAAAGCTAACGGGAACACATTGAGATGTCTGTGGCTCCTTAAACAGCCTTAAATTACCCTCATTATAAAAAGACTCAACTTAATTAGAGGTCGACTGTATTCATGCAGTGACAGGTTTATATGAGTTGTGCTCCTGCTATAAGATCAACACAGAGCAAGTCTGTAGCTTCACTTTCATCCAATTATCCTGTGATCCTAAAGTGCCTCTTTATGCTTTATAAACTTTAATGTGCTTCAGTGTGAATCTTTAAATTATGAGGCCACTCATTGCTATTAAATAACCTTGAAAAAAAGTGCATACTGGTAGTCATTAATACATATGGACACCTTAAGCTGAGTTGATCAATGAGTTTGAGTGATTTGTAAAGAACCAGAAATGTATGGAAAATAATTCTGACAACTGAATTAAGTTGGTGGTTCAGCATAAATGATAAAGATTTGCTGGTTCCAGCTTTTCAGCCGTGAGGATTTGCTACTTTAATCTGTTTTGTATCAGTTACAATTAAAAACTGTTGTCTGGACAAAACAAAATAGATGTCACCCCGGACACTGGGAAATAGCAGTGTGCATTTTTCACTATTTTCTTTTATTTTATAGATTAAACAATTAAATAATCAGTTTTAAACAACAACATTTAAGATCACTAAATGTTGAGTGATAACATTTGCAATAATTCAAGACTTCATTCGGCACCTACAGACACAGTATAATATAGCTGCAATGATTAATTGATTAATTGGTGTTTTTTATTTTATTTTTTTAATTTTTAAGTCAAGTTCTTTGATTCCAGTGTGTTAATTGTGAATATTTTCTGGTTTCTTTACACAACACAAAACATTTGAGGACGTCATCTTGGGCTATGAGAGATTTTCTGACATTTCATTGATCAAAAAACTAATTGTTTAATCAACAATGGATTAATTAACAATGAAATCAATAATTAGTTGCAGCTCCACAGTGGAACGGGATCACAAAGCAATAATGCACAATCGAAGCAGTTAAATCTTTTCTCCTTCTACTCACCAGACGTCCAGGACCAAGACCTTTGACCACAACACGGACGAATATCACTCCCTTCGCTTTGGCTTTCTGTTCAGAGGAGACACAGAAGATTGACATCTTCATCTGCAGCCGTCCATCTGACTCCACTATTCAGAACAACTAGAAAAGTTTAATTTCCCCCTGTAGCATGGAGCGGGAAAATTAACTTCACTGCATCATGTTTACTATTAAGACTTCCCCTCTATATATGCCAAAAAACAAGCCCATCAAAACATTCTTACATTACAATACATATACAAGGCAGGAAAAACTTTTATCTGTTGGTGACGGTAACAGACTTATTCTAAATTGTGGCTTTTTTTCATGGTTTACCAGCCACCTATACTGTATGTTTAGAATAGACTTCCACTCTGACTGGTTGATCAATGTCAAACGAGCCCTGGTTACAGCTTCGCAATTGTGAGAACTTGCTGATTTTCTTTACTGTCTAATGTGATGTGAATAGAATACCTTTCACTTTTAGACTCTTACACATAACACCTTGGGCTCTTTGATTTCTTTTTTATCCATATTGTCTGATACTTTTCAGGCTGAACGATTGATTGGTTATTTGAGAAAATTAGCAGGTCAAAAGATAATGAAAATAATTGATGGTAGCAGCTCTACTTTACTGTCTGTAGAATAGAAAAAGAACATTGAGGTTGACCAGCATGATTTCTTTTCTCTGTTTTTTGGAGATACTAGTAATTGTCCATCCTGGCTTTCAATTACTAACAAAATTAAATAAAACTCTCACAAGATGTAGTTACTAGGTTTCAATTTTTAGCTCTACAACATCCAAAAACAGTAGATCAGAGGTTAGAATAATGTCACATATCTGCCCACCTGATATATATATTTTTTTTAACTGTAACAGTAATCGGGGCAAATATAAAGTCCAAATGAGCACTCAACACCAACTGCTGCACTCTGACAGTCCTCAGAGAGGGCAGCTTATTTGCATCAAACGTTTCATATTCATAAACTACATTATGTTACACAGTTAGAAAAAGCAGAGTGAGACAAATATGAAACAAAACAAACCCTCAACAGTCACATGCTCCAGACAAACACACTTAAACCTGACCACTCACAGTGAGTTACAATCATCAGAGTAACGTGTGAGAGCGTACCGTAGCAGCAGAGATGCCTGCACTCTGAGCAGCGATGGGCGTCGACTTCTTGATATTCTTGAAGCCTTCTGTTCCGCAGGACGTCCTGACCAACGACTGTCCTGTGCTCTCTGTCAGCTGGATATGTGTGCTAGTATAGGACAGGACAGTTGACTGTGTCAATGACTTTGAACTGATTTTTTTAAGACAAACATATGTGCAATATGAGGAAAATATGCAACATGTAATAAGGTTGTTGCGTATTATGATAATATCACTTGCAAAAAACATATCATAGCTCCAGTGTGTGGAATTTTGTTGCATCTTGCAGTGAGGTTGCAGAACTGAAACTTCTCCCGTGTGCCAAGCGTGTAGGAGAACTAAAGTGGCCAGCACGAAAACGTGAAAAGCCCTGTCTAGATTACTTTTTTTTTTTATTTTTTTTTTATTTATTACCTACATTACTAATTTAACTGCGTCACAGCAACAGCTAATAAGGAGCATGGCTGAAAAAATATTCATCAACTCTGCAAGGGTCTGCTTCATTTAAACCAGCTTCCTCTGGTTCAAGAGTCCTGTCCTACAGATCTACTCAACTCGAGTAGACTCTACAAGACTATAAGCCTTTTTAATACCAGGGTAATTTTGATAAGAAGTATTAATTTAAAAAAATATATGTTTTCTATATGATTAATCATGTCTTTATTTACTTGAAGGAACAGATGAAGTAACAATCCGCTCCCTTTTATAAGCTCAACGCCAAGATAGTGGTTTTAGAACATCTTCCCTATGTGAGAGTCTTTGGCGAGATCTTAATTGACATACAAGTATGCAGAGTTTGTTTTCTGTACAGAAATAATTATGTTTTGACTTGTCATGGTAGAAAATCAGGTGGGACTGAAAAATGAATGACGGCTCTGCTTCAGCAAATAGTGTAATATGGCAATCAGTAAAGTGATGTTAGTAGCTGCACTTGTGTCTTTATTGTCATATTTTTGCCACTTGTCCCATTTGAGATCCAGTGATCTTTCCTAACTTTCTAATTTGAAGCTCAAATTGATTTTGGTGACCCACTGTTCTGTTGTCACTCTCGCAGTTTCAACTTACTTATTATATGTGGCTTTAATGTGAGCGATTGGTAACTCCTCAAACTTCTTTCCACTCCATCTCAGCGAACTGTCCTCGCCAGGCAGCGGAGGAAAGAGGCTGAGGGATTAGATCAAGGTAAATATCTCATCAACATAATTATACTGCAGTGAGTTGTGCTTCTACTCAGTGAACTAAACACAAAGGTTTAAAGGTAAATACTAAAACTAGTTCAGGATCATTTAGTCAGTAGACAGTGTGTAACGTTACAGGTGCATGTGTGTTGTTCTCTGACCTGAAGCCTGTGGAGGTTTTCTCAGATTCTGTGGTGGATGCTGCGGTCTCCTGAAGTCTGGCCACACTGGTACACAATGTGCGCTGCAACCCAATGTTTCCACACCTGTGCACACAGAACTTAATTAGCAACATCTTCATAAATGCTACGAGCATCACAAGTGTCATCTGAACACTATATGTACAACTGAAGCCATGCTACATAACACTTAGCATTCATGTCAGAACTAGCCGTTAGCTAACAGGGATGCTAGTAAAAAAACACTTACAGAGAGCTACCATTTGTAGTTAGGGAGGCGGCGAGCTGTCGACATGCGTTACCCACAGAACTAACTAATATACAATTTAATTTATACATGTTTAATACGCTTTAAAAACTATTTCACCATCATACATCAACTACTTCAACCACGGCAAGCGTGACATTGAAGCTGCTGTAAACTCAGAGCACACCATTAATATCTTTATTTTTTAAGGGGTGGGAGAGTCACAATATGATTATTATTACTATTATAAATGCAGTCATCACCAAAAAATTGGTGTCAAACACAAAAATATTTGAGTAAATATCAATATTACTTTCCGTATTACACACAGTGATGTGTGTTGTGTAAAATAAAAAAAAAAACATTAATGTCATCCACCCCTACTTTTATGTGAATAGACTGTTCGTTTTTCTGCACGGGATTGTGGGTAGACGTAGAATTTATGCTACCTTCAAGTACTACGTAAACCGTCGTAAAAAAAAAAAATAATCCAAATATCATGGTAAACACTCGCTTGAGCTAACAATTACTCTGCCGCTTGCTCAAGAGAAAACAAATGAGAACTTTGAACATCGTGCACTGGCGTTAATATTTTTTATCATCTTGTATTTTGCTATCACTGCGAGAGTAACGTGGTTTTAAACTCCTCCTCCAGCCTGTTTTAATGAGTAGTAGCAGCCAGAGTCACGAATTTCTGTACAGACAGTGAATGTAGCAAAGAAAAGATGGCTGCGCCGTGTGGAAGGATGGCGAGTCGGTCTCTCTTACAGTTTCTGTCTTGTTTTAGCCGGACGGCGGTCGGGAACGCGGGGTTTCGTCAGTTTTCCAGCACGTCTGTTTGTCGGGTGGCTTTGCAGTCGCAATGTGTGACGGAAAGACCAGCTTCTCAGTGGACTTTGATGGCAGCCGTGTGTCTGCAGAGGCTTCCGGTCATTTCAGCGGAGCCAAGCCTGATAGAGCAGCAGTTCAAAGACATGATGTCTCAGGTGCGTTTGTTTGGCATTACAGAGTGGATCAGAAGGTTTGTTATCTATGCAACAAATGTGTACAACAAATTAAAGATTCAAAACTTAAAGGTCCCATGTGGTGAACGTCAGACTTCCATGTGATTTTTTGTTGTTGTTGCTATAAAGCAGTTGTAGCTGCTCTATAATGTCTGTGAAAGTACTAAAATATTCACTCTACAGAGAAATGCAGAAAGTCCACATTCAGAATCCGTGCCTGCAAACGAGCTGTTGGGGTTTCCTTAAAGTTGTGATGTCACAACTACACCATGTGAAGATAGGTCTTTCATATCTGTGGTGTCTCTACAGTGTTGTTACAGTCATTCCTGGCTGTAAAGACAGTGCAGAGATACCACAGATAAGAAAGACCTGAACGCTGACCAATCAGGGCAGACAGGGATTTTTTGGGAGGGGGGCTTAATGAGACAGATGCTGAAGCAAAGCATTTAAGTCAGAGGGTGAATACAGGTGTTTCAGCACAGACATTAGGAGGGAAAAAGTGTTTTTGAGCATTAAAGCGTTTGAATGTGTGCTAGTAAGAAGCTGGAATACAAGTATGAACCTGATAATGAGTATAATATGGGACCTTTAAGTACCATAGCTATTAAGAATAGATTGCTCCAGGGATGACATTGTTCTGTAGGCAGACGAAGAAGTTTGTATAGCTGTGTTCTCTCATCAAAAGGCCTATGGGAGTTTTTCCACTGGATTTTTGGTTATTGCAGAAAAGAAGCTCTGTAGCGAAGAAAAGTTTCTGATATTTATACATTTTGTTCAGCCAGATAATCTTCATAAATGTGCACCATTTTTACAATTTTTGAAGCCTAAATGCATTCGCCAGAAGTAAAAAGCTAATGTTAGGCTATAAATAAACTACACTGTGGTCGCATGACTTAATATCTGTACTTCAGCGAGGATGTAAAGCCATTGGCGTGATGACCTTCTGGAGTCCCATAGCCAGTCGCTTAGCAACCACCTTTCTGAATACACATAAAAGTTTCACAGTGAACAAGTGGGGTATTTACTGATGTTTTTTATGGTGTAGAACAAAACGTGAAAATCTATCAAGTTGGTGTTAACCACAGACCTTAACCGTAACCAAAAACCAATTCAAAAAATCCATTGACTTCAAAATGAGGGACTTCTCTCCTGGGGCTCTTTATTTGCCTCAGTGTGCACATCATGACAGTTCAACCACCAATCACAGCATTAAAGCCGAAACACATAAATAGAAATCAAATCACATGGGCCCAACAAATAATGATCATCTGAATACTGAAGAGGCAATTATTTTGTTAACAATTACCCAAATAGCCTGTTCTTTATTGTTATCATTTGCGCAACAATTACAGAGAAGCAGTCGTTGTTGGCATTGAAAATCTAAGGCCTGAGGCTCCCTAAAACAACGCTCATTAAATATCTATAAAAAAGAATGTAGTATGCAAGTAAAAGCAAAATCTAAATGGACATAAAATTAGACATAAAATAGTACATGTTTAATTGTAGGGCTAAAATGTAAACATAAATAATTGAATAAAATAATATGAATTTGTGCAGACAGTATTGCAAATGAACAAATTAAGTTTAAGCAGTTATTTAGCACATGTAATGAGAAGTAATAAATATACATACAGAGTTAAACAGTTTTTAAAAAAGCAAGTAAGTATATAAAGAGAGAGTGACTGTATAATGGTAGATAGACAAGTGATGATGAGCAGTGTTCACATGTTTCGTTCAAAGAAACAATTCATATTTTGAAATTACATGTGCAGTAATCAGTGTGGAGGATTCATATTTCTGCGATGTGAATCCAGTCTGTGCTTAGATTCCTCTCTCTCCATGAATGACTGAGAGATGCTGCCAATCCCAAATCATAAAAATGTGAAACTGTGCAGTCCAGAAGAAAAAGTTAAATTCAGAATGGATGGGCAGTAATTGATTATTATGATTCCTTTTATTAGAATTATAATCTGGAATAAAATACTGCTATACTCCTGTTGGCTGAATGAGTAACCAAAAAGCAAACTGTGTCAGTCTGTCTTAAATTGAGATCTAAAACAAATGAGTTTGTTTTTTTTTTCCACAGTTTTGTCAAACCTCATTTAACCATAAATGTCATCACGCCAACAGTCTGCATCGCTGTGCAAGTAATATGTACAAGTAATTTAGGATTATCGTGATATGAATTCTGTCCAAATTGCTTTTTGCTTCTTCACATTACATGCAGCAGCAGACGCTGATCTTTCACACGTTGTGACACCTACAGCTGTAGAATAATGTTTATCTGCAGAGGGTTAAGAGGAAGATGGTTGTCACATTGTTCCACTGCAATCAGATGACACCCAGCAACTATTTCCAAATGGGGTCAGTAAACAGCAGTCTGCAAAGGGTCCTGGAGGTTCAGATGGAAACCTGATCTGATTTCAGATGGAGCTGGAGAAGAGCGTGCTGTCGGACCACGAGCTGCGGCTGCTGGAGGACGCTGACAGGTTGAGTCGTAAACAGGCGGACAACTATGACTCAGATGAGGAGGACATCAGGGACCAGGAGATCATATTGGCTCAGGACCTGGAAGACTCCTGGGAGCAGAAGATGAGGAAGTTCCAGCCAGAGCCAAGGGTCAAAGGTCAGTATGGGAACTGGACAAAATGTTTGATCAGTGGGGTAATGTGCACAATATGAAAATGTACTGAAATATTGCAAGTGTGCCTGATGAAATAGATGATAGGCTCCATGCTGCTTTTGTGTTGCTCCAGTCATTAATCAAGTGAAACAGAATGGAAAGGAAATTTAGATCGTCTGAAGGCGTCGCACACATTGGGGTTTAAAGTAAATTACCAGAGAGGAAAGAGACTTGTATTACTCTCAGTGCAGGGTTCTAATGGTTTTTTGACATTCAGGAAATCTATTCGCTCCAGCACTCCCAATTTGCATTTTATTTCCCGTGACATTTCCAAAGTTTGTGTGAATTTTACCCTACAGTCGCAGAGAGACGTAGCTGTTGTGAGGCGGCTGACGGTCCTGTCTCTTGTTTAGCTGATGTAGATAAGGACCTGACCTCACTGGGGCGCTGCCTGTCCGACACGCTGCTTCTTCTGGCCGAGCAGCAGGTCGGGAGTGAGAAGATGTGGTTGCTGCCTCAGACTCAGTGGCAGGAAGGAGAAACGCTGCGGCAGACGGCTGAGAGAGCCCTCGCTTCCCTGCCAGGTAACATGAACATGAGCTTTTAAAGGCTGATGCAAAGAATGTTTAATTGAAGCTGCTGATATTTTGTGCTGATATTCAGGTCACTATTTTATACCCGCAAAAAAAGTATTTAGTAATTTGAAGTGTTTTCTGTCTGTTGCTTTAATATTTGGTGCAGCACATGGAGGCTTATGTGATATTAAATATTTGACATGTAGACAACATTAGTGGATATCAGACATGTTTACCAGAGGTGGGACCAAGTCATTGTTTTGCAAGTCATAAGCAGGTCTCACTACTAAAATAATATGATGTTATCTCAGGGCATTTTTGGGATAACAGTATTCTTGACGATATGATACATTAGTAAAAAAAAAATTATTAATTCAAGAAAATGGAATTGCAACAAAATAAGTGATCAAGTTTTTCACTTTGCCTTTAGATATTCAGTAAATATGAAACAAAACTTATCTTTCATTTCTTTAGTTTGTAAACAACAACAGTCACTCAGGGTAAGATTCAGATTCTATATACAATATTAATAGTACAACAAACACTGACTGCTGTTTGCGCATGGCAAGAGAGAAGAGGGAGAAACACTGTGCTGCTGCCTGAGGAGCCGCTGAATGAGTTCCCTCTGCAGGGAGTCAAAGAAGTCTGACTCAAGTCCAAGTCATGTGACTCAAGTCCACACCTCTGGGTTTTACTATCATGTTTTAAATTATTCTGATGCTTCCTGTGACCATGTCTTTTGAATATTAACACCAGGAGTCACTAAAGTAGACATTTTCAAATCCTAAACACAGGGGCTTTAATAAAACCTCAGTTTTACATCATTATATCAACAAACCGATCTTTCTGAATTCAGTTTACAGAAACAGTCAGGGAGACCCAGATTAAGGGTGGGTGAAAATGGTATTTCAGGGTATTTTTGCGGTAACGATATTTTTGACGATATGACAAATTAATTTAAAAAAAAAAAAAAAAAAACATTTTAAAAAAAGGAATGTCAACAAAATAAGTGATATAGTTTTACATTTACAGTTTGCCATCAAATATTCAGTAAAAACTAAAGAAAAATGATTTCTGTGAACAACAGTAACTCAGATTTCAGATGAAATTCAGATGCTCTATGTAATATTATAGTAGAACTAATTAAAATCTACCACAAATTGCACATTTAAACAGTTCTCAAATACAAAAAAAGAGTGTCCCCTGGGATCTATATATATATATATATGTAAATCAGTAGGTAATTTCCTTCTTTTAGCAAAATCCTAAATGATTGAGTTGTTTTGTTCCCCATCTGGACGTTAATGCTCTGCCATTTCTCCTCAAATCATCATGCTGTAACCTGTAACAGGCTGTTACGATACTGGAACTGTCGCACATTCACTTATATGTAGTTTTTTGTCAAGCCGCGAGCGTCACGTATTACATTGTCAAAGGTTTATGACAAAATCGGACTCCCGTGTGCACAGCGAGAGAGGAGAGGGAGAGACGCTGTGCTGCCGCCAGAGGAGCCACTGAATGAGTTCCCTTTGCAGGGAGGGTAACTTGCGGTAACTTGCTAAAAGAGTCTAAGAAGCCTGGGCTGTTCATAAAATATTCAGGACGCCCAGTTTATTCCACACTACTGAAGCTGCTCCTCTTTTTGGGAACCACTGTGGAGTTGGTTAGAATTTCCCCTTCAGCCACGCTTGTTGTTGCCGTGGGTAACAGTATGGCATCAATGTAAACAAGTTGAAGCATCGCAAGTATCACAGTGTTAATTTTTCATATGATATTAAAAATGATACCAGTATTATTGTGAATGAGATGATTAGGCACACCCCTAACCCAGACTGCAGCAAATGTATTCCCCAGGTTAAAGTGTATTATTGAACTAATCTAGGAAATCTACATGACATAGTTCAACCACAGAGTTATTAACACTATCCCTATAAAGTACAGTAAACATCATCCATGCTTGTGTCCCAGAGGTAGTTTGGGTATGATATCCCGAGCAGGAGCCATCTGCACTGCTCTGTCTCAATCTGTTTTACCCTGATATACAACTATTGTCATATTGCCAATATGCTTTCAATACAAACTGTTTGAATGCTGTTTCCTGTATTTATTTATCATTGTCAGTACATTATGATGACAGTGGTGGTACAGAAAGAAGCTATGCATTGCTATTATCCATGCAGTCATACTATTTAGAATCAATATTAGGAGAGTAAATGTTTTATTTTTATCTTAACTACTGGAGCACTAATATTTACTGTCTTACCTTGTATTTATGGTTAATTCTCGCATCTCTGAATGTTACTGTAAATAAATGGGTATTGAAGAGTGCAGAGGGCATGTGGAAATTGGTTTTAATGTATTTCGATTAACCTCAAAGCCATCGCTTAGGCAGGCTATAGGGTACTATCCATATCCAAAACACAGCAGTTATAGGTTGTATTATTGTCAACACACTCCATTTGCTGCATTATTACTGTGTCCACATCCAAATCCCTTTAGCTGTAATGACCCAGTTTTATCCTGAGGATCATTAAAGTTTGATGTGATCATATCTAAAATAGCTGTGTGGTGCTTGCTGTACAATCATCCATATTAACCACAACAAGGGGATCAAACAGTCCTTAAAGGGAAAGTTCACCCCCAAAATCAAAACTATGGATTTTTCCTCTTACCTGTGGTGCTGCCTAGATTGTTTTGGTGTGAGTTGCCGAGTGTTGGAGATATCGACCGTAGAGATGTCTGCCTTCTCTTGACTGTAATGGAAAGAGATGGAAACTAGATAATCCACAGACCTTGTTGTGAGCAGTTTCAGGTAGAAACCATTTTCTTCCTACTGAAGGAAACATGCATTTACTCATGGACGAGAGGCTTGTGTTCGTGACAGTGCAAGATATGAACATTAATGGCATCCTCATCTGCTGTAACGTTAGCTCAGTGGTGCTAGTTGAGCTAGCAGCAGGTATAATTTGGTAGAAAGAAAATAGTTGTCTTCTTGAGTAGCCAGGTCATGATTTCTGGAAAGAGATATTGCTGTTGAGTTTTTATATATATACTTTTTTTGCCACTTTGAGCACCACAAGCCGAGTACCATCTAGTTCCATTACATTGGAGAGAAGGCAGACATCTCTACTGCTTATATGTCCAACACTGAGCAACTCGCACCAAAACTATCTAGACTGATAAACAGCACCACAGGTAAGAGGAAAAATATGTATTTTTGATTTTGGGGTGGACTATTCCTTTAAACTTCCAACCTATAATTAATTTATATATGCAGCATTTTATCAATCATATTCCAGTAATTAGTTCCAAGTTGTCACCTCCAGTGATGTCAGCTGTCGATAGGCTTCAGGATCGGCACAAGTAAGCAAAAAGGAAGTTTGGGTGTCAAGGCTGGCAACACATGGAACAAATGCTCGAGTGGCCCTGTAATCATCTCTCGCACAAGATATTTAACATTAACTGTAAAACAGACTTTTCCCTCAGTTTTTTTTTTTTCTCTCTGATTCTGACGGAAGTCAAGCCTTTAAGCTCTTAACCATTTAAATAAACTGCCAGTGACTGAGCATGTTAAACTGTTTCACAACACTGCTCATGAACTATTAATGTGCCAACTCCATCAATCACTCCCCATTAAGACTTTCCACTTGACATTAACGTGCGCCATTTGGTGCAGGGTTTTATTTAAAGTGCCTCACAGTAGCAGGAGTCAATCCATTTTTAATATAAGCGGACTCAGTGGGAGTTGCGTCTCTAACATGGCCGTGTTGGTGCCTTACTCTGCATGTTGAGCCAACTGCGAGCATGTGATTTAGACGACACGAGATTTGATTAAAACTTAATTGAGAAAAGTGTTTTGTTGTCACAGCGCAGAATGGGAAACAGTATTAGGGTAGTACCACACTTAATTATGACACTGCGTAAACTAAATACAGCTGCAGCATCTGCATAAAACTTCAGAACATCTGCACTTAAGCTCACCTTTTGTCTCCAGCTGAATTAACTCACACCCTGTTCTCTTCCCACAGCAGCTGGTTTCAAGGCGACTTTCCTCGGAAATGCCCCCTGCGGAGTGTACAAGTACAAACTTCCCAAGGCTGTTCGGACGGTGAACTCGGTCGGAAGAAAGGTGTTCTTCTTCAAAGCCATTTTGTCAGAAAGCGGTCCCCCTGCTGCCCCAGACGCTTCCATTCTGTGGGTGAAGAAAAGTGAACTGCAGCGCTACCTGAAACCAGTGTACATGATGCAGGTGGAGCGCTTCTTCCTCAGCCTGTGATGAACACAGAGCCAGGACACTGACTTATAGAACAATATTTATGAGGCCCAGAGAGTTAACTGTGTCACTTATCTGTTGTCTTGTATCATACAATGTTCTTTAATTCAATGTATGTGTTTAATTGTAAAAAATAAATTGTTTTTCCAGACAAATTACATGCTTGGTGTGTTTTAAGTCAGCAAAACCATCTGATCTGACCTGCACCTTTATGACCAAGTAATATTTACACCAGTATGTATAAAACTTGTACAATATCATCCCCAAATTAGTCTAAAACTTTAACTTATGAGTAAAGAAATTTTTCAAATATGCTAAAATTTATTGATCCCAAAGTCGAAGTGTAAGTCTTGAATAGTAAGTTGACTGCAATTGTCTACCCACAATGCCCTCCCTAAAGCACTAAATCACCCAATGGCAAACCTCAAAAGATGATGAGCTGCATCATAGTGCCGCACACACCTTGGCTGCAGACAAAAGATTATTTTTTATTAGGAAGGTTCCTAACTGAGTGAAATGGCCTACAAGTATATGATAAGAGCTGGTCGAATTCTCTAAATGCTAAAGGAAAGGTACGTCAGTGCTTCCTCTCTCATCTCCTTTAGCACAGGATGCTCTGGACCATTCTTTACAAAAGGAAAGAAGATAATGCATCCCGCAATTCCTTGCGGCAGCAGCATTCAAACTGATGCACCATTCGGCGGTTCACAAAAACAATAAGATGATCTTGCATAATTAAAAAAAAAATTCATACAAACACACTAATTAGGATTTGTGATGATAAATATGGACGGACGTTTCTCAATGTGACAACCATTTTATTTAATTACCAATCACGATGTCACAACAGCTGGTGTTGTTTTCACCTTGTGAGTTTGTGTCTTCATACCAAAAATTGGTCCTGTAACACCTTCCATAGTGGGAACTACCACAGAAGGCATTTTCCGTATTTTGCCAGGAGATGCCCCTGGCACACGTCAGATTTAAGTCTCAGCTGTATCGCTGCTGGAGTGATCCCATCACAAGATGGTCTCTAGTTTTTGTGACTGGCAACCTATAGTCCTTTTTCAATTTCAATTTCAACCTTGGTACTGAAGTCAAATTTTTATAAAGCCAGCATGAAACAACACAGTGAGAATACAAGGGCGAAAATATCTAAATGTGCTTTCAGTAGTCCATCTTTGGAACACTGGAGTTTTACCTTGACAGACTCATGTCAGTAACATCTGCTGTCACATACTTGTGGAGCCTAGTGTAAGTGCAGCTGGATTCTCTGTTGTTGTTTTTGTTGTCTTTTCCTAAGTCCGAACGAATTCTCCTTCACATCTTTTCTTGACCTCATGACATTTTCCTTTAAGGTCACAGAAAACTGTTAGGGGACCATAGGATGTAATTTTTTGACTCTGCGACTGCAGCCCCTATCTCTATCCTGCATGTGTTGCATATTTTAATGTATTGAAACATGTTGGAGCAAACCTTACAGATGACATTTCCCATGCACTTATGTAGACAATGTCAATCTGTGATATTTGGAATATTAAAGATAGGTAAGCAAGTGAATTAAAGGATAACGGTAACATTTGTTGTGAGAATCATCTGTGGAGGCCTTATGAAACATTTGTGTGTTGGTCAAATTAATATTAAATTGTTTCTGATTTTCTAAAACAGAAACTTCGAAATAAGACATTTCCATAAAAATATTATAATCTGCGGTTTGTAGGCTTTTATAATTCACACTTTAGGTAATACAATTACTAAATATTTTATTGATACATAGTTAATGTGAACATTTAGAAGAATCACACTAAGGTGAACATTTGATTGTATTCATCAGTCAGAGAGTCAGTGCATATCAGGACATTCCCCAGAAAATATGATTATTAGCTCAAACAAATCATGTGAACAGGTGCAGATGTCTTGCCCAAAGTGTTTCCCTCTTTTAGACCTGCTGCAGTTAATGAGTACACGCGGAGCGCTGAAAACTGAAAACCAAATGTTGTTGCTGCTGATTGGAGTGCACACTTAATCTTGAACTGTGTGGGCCTAGCAGGCCTGCTGGAGGTGAACTGCAGAGCTCCAGCAGCAGGCAGATTCTCATGGTGCAACAGTAGATGGCAGTATTTGCACACCAGCCACAGACACAGCACTGTGAGAAGCTGTGCAATTACGCCTGTGTAGTGACCTCAGAGGGGGACTGCAGAGAGAGCTTTTCTGATCAACTTGGCTTCCTCTTACTCATACTGAAAATATCCATCATAGCAGGCAAATGTTCCTCTGGAATAGTTGCGATAATTCGTCTTAGGTAAAGAGCATTCTGATGTTCCCGACCCAGTCTCTGCAATCAGCCTGTTCTTTCTATTTGTGTCTGCTGGGACAAGGAGTTATTAATGTTGGCATTAGATTTTTCCGTCTTTATTTTCAGGGTTTTGTTGAAAGCCTGTGGCCTGAGCTGTTTGTGAAATTGGCTGAGTGCAATGCAGCTCCGCTCTGTCAGTTGAGATGTGAAGGTCAGGATGAGCTAATAAAGGCCGTTTCTAACTGTTAGACAATTTGGTTGGCACACAAAACCAGAGCTTACTGTTTTGCCAGCTGACAGTGGCCTCTTGCTGCCCTCCTGCTGCCCTCTTGCTGCCCTCCGTCCAGTTCTGGTACCTGATGTCCAATCAAGGTGTAATCACAGGTACAAAAAGAGCAGCGGTCACTGCTTTCATCTCCAAGGGGAGTCTGATGAAAGCGTCTTTACCCAGTTTGTAGTGAATGGGCCTAAGAGGTTAGAGAAATTGGCTTGGGATCAAAAGGTTGCCAGTCTGAGTCCAGAAACCATCAGGGAGTTTTAAGTGACCAAATGTCTTTCTACCCTCCATGGAACACCAGTCAATGTGTTCTTGAGCCAGGTACTATCACCATATGGGCTCTTGTTGAACTGCTTTGAATGGTTGTTGGGCAACTCATGGTTTGAAATAACGCCATAAATGCAAGAAAGACAAATGTTAAAGGGGCATTCTACCAATTCTACATGTCAAAGTCAATTCAATAGTCATGGGTAGTGCTACTTCAGCTGTGAAAACAGGTATAAATTGTCCTTTATAACTCTTGAGGAGGTTTGTCAAGTTTTAGCAACTCTGTGTCCTAGAAATTAGCCTAAGTATATATAAAACTAGATTACATTCAATGTACATACAATGTTATCACTGTCAGGATTATGTTCAGAGATCTTTTTTTTTTTGTTAATGAAACACTACATTTATGTATCACGCAGGACTTGCAGGGAGGTGGTCAGAATTTATGGTGGACATACAAAGACCTAGCCTGGCATCTTCAGATAATTCACACATGTGAATTGATTTAAATTGAATTGATTTGATTTGAATTGAATTGAATCGAATTGTACTGAATTGAATTGAATTGAATCGAATTGTACTGAATTGAACTGAACTGAATCGAACTGAATAAAGCTGAATTGTCTTGACTCTCTTGATTCATTTTCGATTTGCAGTTGCTGTTACCAATGGGCACAGACCAAAATGCCTCTGGACACAACTGGATAAACTTTCAACCAGAGCAATGAAACGTGACAATCAAAGCAACATAACATGTGACATTGCACTGAATGACACATGCAATATGGGGTTGTGCTTGGTTCGTTTTACAGCAGGAAAAATGGCTGCCTGGTCACAACCTTTCTCCAATTACAGCTAAACTGTACACAAAAATGTGTTTCTGGAAAGATTTGAGAAGGTAACTGGGCAATTCTGTAACAAAATCCTGATTTATATTTGATCGGCACCACCAAGTTTGACAGTATGATATCTGGATTTCATGAGCCTGGTGCATTGCACAGGATGGAGCAGAGACTGATGATGCTGCTACGTCAATCATCATATCAAACCAGCCCCATATTAGATAAATGGTTGTGATTGGGCTGCCCGGGATCCGGCCAGGGGAAATCTGTTTGAATTGGAGGGGGACTAGCAGCATATATCAGAGCAAATGAAACATGAGCTTGCAGATTCATCTGACTCCCAAAGTGCAGGACTGTGAAGCCAGAATCCTGGGTTTTGTTTTAGGCAACAAAACCAAGACAGGTAAAAGATTGTGATTTTGGATTAAAACCAGTTGCCAGGTTAAACCGTCTGTGCAGTGAACTAACAAGGCAGAACATAATTGGCGTCACTGCAAACTCTGAATCCATCGCAATGGTTCAACATATTTACTTATATATAAACGGAAGTCGGAAACGGAAGTAAATATAAACTCACAATACGATAAGATATGATACAATACAATATACTATATACTGATATCAGCCTATACTGATGACATCACTTTGATATCACCAGGGTTACCTTAGAAAGCTCGAGCTAGCCAACCAGTTAGTTAGATGGCTACTTTAACTATGAGAGGGGAGACTCACAGCAGCAGTACACGAATGACACAGCACTGAACAATAATAGTGCAAATAATCAAATATCAAATACATGAGAGTTAACAGTTTAAAAAAGGATGCCCTTTGAACATAGGACAGCTTTCACAGGCTAAGTAGCAATCCTCTTGTTGAGTGAACTGAAATTTGTGTAACATCAGAGGAGAAATAAAATCAAATGTTTTTCTTATTTTCTAGGACAGTTGATTAATTTTTGACTGTCTCCAAGCAGAAATTAACAAGACAAATTTGTACATGTGTTCTCTTGGTTTGATTTCCTGTTACTAAGATCAACAGATCATCTTGTGTCTTGTATCATACAGAGGAACAGACCTGCCAATGCGAAAACACATGGACAGGTCAAGACAGGCAGAGGGAGAAGATCACGCTTCACTTCAGTAAAATATCTCACCTCCTCCTCCTGCTAGAGGCTGGCCCCACAGTCTTCCTCTTCATCTAATTAGATAGCACATGATAGCACCGGGATAACAAATGTCAAAAGAAAGGTCTTGCAGGTTTTTGCCACTGTAAAGGGTAGAAGTGAGACGTAAATACCAGGAATGAGGCGCATGACTTGGAGGTGGCCGATGGCTGCTTTTCAAGCCCTGGTGCTGGAAACAGTTGCACATAGAGCAGAAGATGTTACCACTGCGCCATACTGCCACATTCACAGTGGCCTCGTTCTCACTGGGGATTTCAAACTGATTTTGAAGCAGCCACTGAATTTTTTAACCTTATTCTTGTGATCCTTTGAAGTTCAATGCAATGAGTGAGGCACTGCCAGGCTGAGGGGCTCAGATCCATTAGGATGTCCTGTGCTAATAATAGTACATTCACTTATGGCACTGTCAGGCACTATCAGGGGTACAAGCCTCCACCAAATGCTAAATTGTATCTCCTCTTCTGTAGGTGCTTTAACATCCACCTGTTTTTATGCCCATTTTCAAATTGCACTGAATGAAAATCCCCCAAATTAGAAAAAAATCTCAAAAGGTAGTAATGTAACACTTTAGGAGGGTGGAAAAGTTGGAGGGGGAAAAACACTCCAATCCTTTCATTAAAGAAATGCAGCACATAGTGCTTCACAATAAGGAAATTATATGCACAGAGTGCTTCACATGAATACAGAATAAAAGGTAAAGAGATGGAAACAGATTAAGCTGATTTATGATGACGTCAATGTTACAGTCATTGCAGAGGCCACTGGAAGCTGTCTTTGCTGTCTCGGGATGGCTTTTGACATGACTTTGTATGCACACTGGGCTTTTACCAGAACTGTTCCAATAGCACATAGTCGTATTATGTTTAAAACTCTTTATTTCCAATGTCTAGTGTTGCCTCCACATTGTTATGCATCCATTGGTTTCCTTTGGTTTGGGTTTAACTGGTGCTCTTTTTACTTAATCGTCATCTCATTGAGCATCTGATTCTGTAGCACCTGACCACAGACTGTATATAGAGATGGACAATGTAATCAGGGGTAAGGTTAGACGGAGTGGGGCGGGTCATGTCTACGTTATTCTACGAAACACGAAGTGGCCCCCAGGAAGTGTAGAGGGCTTTGAAGCCAATTTTTTGCAGTGGCCAAAAAAGATCAGATGGGTGTATATGTGGGACCTCGTTACTGTGGCTCCACCCCTGATCACTACCATGCAAATTCTGGCTCCGAGAGATGTCACCAGTACAAGATGGCAGCGCCTGTGTCTGGGATATTTTGGCTCCGTTTTGTACAGTGGAGACACGCTCTGTGCACCTGACTGGTGAATTAGCACAACCCACTGCTTGTATCTATGAACCATCTCCCAATATGCGGTTACACACATTATTGACACTGTTGGTCGATGCAACATTGTGTTCATATATCATGACAATCATTTGTCTCAAGTATCTATGAGAATATACTACACAGGTAAAATCTACACACTTTGGCAGCAGTTTTGCAGAGCAGTGAAAATGGGCTCAGAGCAAAAGAGCACACAGTCAAACTTCTCCACTCTGACCTGTCGTTGTCATCTGTGGTTATAAACAAAGCCTGGCTCCAGACGACAGCAACCAGCAGGGCAGCTCTGTTTGGAGTCAACCTGACTTAGTGAGAATAAAGGACTGCACCCCTTCCCATCTCCTCCCCTTCATCAACTGTGTTTATACACTGAACTTTTTTCTTCTGAAAATTTTATGCAAATCTATGACTGGGAGGGATGTAAGCAGGCCAGTCGTCCACAGCAGCTTACAAAACCATTTGATAAAGAAGCTTATTAAGACTTTTTATGTAACACACAATAACACAGAGAAACATGCAGGTAAAGGAGTGCCGTTCAGAGCAAGTCTACTGGATCCCGACTGAGCTGGACCACCTTAAGCTCCTTAACCAGCACCCTCCTTAGTTCCACTCTCCCAGCATGCAATGCTACCAGCACTGCACAATATTTCTTACCCTTAATCATTCAGTGACAGTCAGCTAAGCACGCACACTTTCAGCCCCATCCTGCTTCTCCTTTATACAGCTGCACAAACTGAAACAGAAGTCTGCCAGGAGAGTTTTGCCTTTTTGTTAACCACCATTCAAGGGAATTCACTCACCGGTGTTCCTACTACCTTAGCACCTAACAACAGATTAGGTTAGATCCAACTTTATTGTCACTGCACACCGTAAGTACCAGTACTTAGATCTCACCAGAGAGTGCAAACGGTAGTAAAAGTGTACATAGAGATATATAAAGATAAACTCATGTACAGAAGTAAACAATACTAGCCCTGCACAGCCAGCTCACACCAACTACCACACTGCAAACAATCCCTTTCTATAAACAAGCACAACAGTCTGTTATCTATAGCAATATATGAGTATCAAACAAAAAATCTACCAGGGTAGATAGAAAAGGGACTTGGTAGGATCTCTATCATAAAATCAGGCCACTGCGAAACAATTCCCTTGGAACCAGTAAAAATATATGAACAATTAGAAATTCAAGTCAATTAGCAAATTGAGAAATACCACATTTTTGATTGAAAACAATTTACAAGTCTCATTTTTTTGATGACATTAAATATTTATGACTTAATAAAAAAAACAATCTAAGTTAGAAATCCAGAAAAATAATATCAAACTAATCTATTATTGATAAAAAAGTTTAACAGGCGTAGACTCAGCATATCTGCGTCATCAAGACTTGTGTGTGTGTGTGTGTGTGTGTGTGTGTGTGTGTGTGTGTGTGTGAGAGAGAGAGAGAGAGAGAGAGAGAGAGAGAGAGAGAGAGAGAGAGAGAGAGAGAGAGATCAGATTTACTTGACAGTTGTCTGGAAAAAAAGCAGACCACCAACTGACCTCTACTTTGTTGCTGGGGAGCTATTCTTGAATTACAGTGTACTGAAAACAAAACCCCCAGAACCTACTTTTTCTATCCCACTAGTCAATTTTACAACCTCAGAACACAGTCTTTTTTACCATAAGAGCAGACTGTTAAACTGTGACAGTGTTAAAAGAAAATGCAACAAATGCACTAGGCCTGCTACCTGCTGCGTTGCTGAGGGCTTTCTAACAGCCAGCGTAGCAGAGTGGAGGGGGAGGAGGTGGGAGGAGGGGCTGCATTTTGCAGCAGCGACCCGGCCCTCTTGCTAATGTCTGTCCTGTTGCAGAAATGTGATTTCTGTCCCTCCACTGGCTGGATAAACATCTTCATCTCTAATCATAAGCAGACGACCAAAGTAGAGAGTATTTTTCCTGGATGTAAAAGCTGTGGTGTCATTTGGGGGGGCAGTATGGTGGAAATGGTTGAGAGGTGAGTCACAGGTTCCATCCTCAAAACAGGCCTCTGCAAAATTGGATGTATATTTGGGTGAGGCACTGAAACCCTACCTGCATCATTGAAAATTTTTGATCCTGTCATGCATTAGAATAGTATAGAACATAAGATACAATTGTTTTGATAAATTAAAATACAATAAGAATCTGTATTTGTACATGTTGGTCACTTGAAACTGGAAAAAACATGTTCGAAGGTATATACCGCAGTATATTGTATAATTTGTGCATTATGTTTTTGAAGGATAACCCAGCACATAGAACCAAATTAAATCATCTGAATACATGAATACTAAATGAAAAATATGTTTCTATTCTGTAATTTGGTTGAACTGACACTTAAAGTGAAACTATGTATTCACTGAAAGAAGTAATAATATGCTCTCCTCTTACAAATAGATAAATTCCAATGGAATAAAAAGCATGCTTGCTTAAATCAATGTGCTAATGTTAGCAAACTTAAGTTTGGTGTTGTGTAACTTACATTAATGAGTAATGTTTTAGCTACTCTCCTCTTGTGCTCCTTTTACACTATGTCACAGATGAAAATGATTTCTTTAAAAAGGTACTGTTTGTTGCCATCAAGAGGCAGCAGAAACAGACAGTAAACACATTATTTTATTGTTGCTGCATTAAAAAGTTGATTTTTAGCATGTAGTTGGGTTCACATCAAGCAGATATGATGCAACATTAACATCAATTTCAAGTCAAGTTTGTATCCTCCTGGTGAATGCCATGGCTGTATAAGGAGAGCACTGTGGGGCGGGGCCCTGTTCATTCCTATGACAACTGCTCAGTATGCATTAAGCTAAATCTTTGCGGTACGTACGGCCAAACAGCTAACTTATGGTTTAGCCCTCTGCTAACTTCAATGGGTCTAAAATCGATTTAATCATGCAGCTCTTGGAGGGTTTAGAAGTGTCACTGGACCAAATGAATCAAGTCCAGGTGCTGTTCCTGGGGGCTTCATGAATGCAAGTCCAATAATAACACTCCTTTTAGCTCTGGTTTGGTCTCCACCAGCTCCTAAAGGAAATATCTGGCTCTTCAGCTGCTAAATTCTCTAGAATGTTGACCAGCCAGCTACTAACTTTGTCCCTGTGTTGTCTTGTCCTGGAAAGGTAGTACACAGTCAGTTCTCAGAGATGTTTTTGCTAAAACAGTTACCTGCTATACAGCCAGTTTTGATACTGTTGAGACCACTGAGACTGAACTAACACAGTGGCCTACGAATGCAGGCCGAAAAACTGAGTAAAATGCTAAAACACTCGTTGTAGCTTTGGGCAGCTGCAGAGTCAGGTGATAATTATCTGTTGGTCCATCACATGCTAAACATGTAATCAAGTTGATCTATTGCTGATTTAAAAATATTGATTATTGCTGCTTTAAAGCAACTGATGCAAGTGAACCCTAATTCTGTAGGCACCACTACAAAGATTAAGCAAGCTAACCTTATGTAAGGGGGTAAAGAGGCAGAGGTCTTAGCACTCTAATGATCCAGGGCTCCGTAGAGGAAACATACATACACACTAATATCAATGATAAATGGGACCATAAAGTGAATATTTTTTCGAATGGATAAGCTTAATGTAAATGTGTGAATTTATGTGTGAATGTAATTTTATGAGAGATGATTTGTATGCAACAGAGTCAGTGTACTGTGATGCTGTATCTTTAGCTGAAGCAAGGCATTAAACCATCAAACTAAATGTTTCATATTTCACTTTTGGCTGTTCCTGTTTTGTGTAAGTCCAGCCTGAGTGAATCTGCATGTATTAGGAAGGAGCGAGAGATTGTGTGTGATGTTGTTGGGATGGAACAGTTGGAGATGGCAGACGCTCCTCCTGCTTCCTCCTGCCCTAGTCTCTACTCTGCAGGAGGAAGCTTTAGTCCTCCACACCTCCGTCTATCCTTCCTTCTCGCCTTCCTCCTTCCCATCCCTTCTTCCATCCCTCCATCTAAAGCTGTGCATCTCTCAATCATTCTTATGATGAATATTTTTTTTTTTTTAAATCCTACGCATGTCATGTGATTTATCTTTGTATCTCTGTCAGGTGTAAGCCTGGAGGGGATCATTTGTTTCGGTTGTGTGTAAGCAAGCATGCCTGTGTGCGTGTGTGTATGTCTGCAGCTAATCTCACACAGTATGGGACCCATCAGCCCAATATTTGTTGTGCACATGTGTGACTATGCTCAAGGAACTCTCGTGGTGCCGGTAATTCAGATTTAAAGAAAAATATCTACTGACTGCTGATGACTCCTCACTCCTCCTAACCAACTGGTAAGGGCCACAAATGATCAACAAAATCACATAACAAAATGCAACTCAGGCAACCAGCAAGGCTAAAAACAAGCCTTACTTAGTGTGTTGCAGGCCACATTTTGGCCTCTGTCATGGCTGAGAAACTAACATCCACAGAAATGTTTTGGTTTCATCTTGAACTGGAATATCTGTAGATTATATTTATACCAGATTTTTTTGCTCCACTAAAGTTAGGTATGATACAAGATGAATAAAGCCCCGGTTTGTCATCTTTGCCACCATCTTGACTGTAAGGGAGCTGGGAGGGACAATTGGGTGACATTCAACTCTTCTTTGTTTTGGAGGGCAGAGGGAGGGGTTTTATTGGACATAGTCTCTGGGGTTTTTTCTCCATACAGCCTGGACTGGTTACACGCCAATAATGTAACCTGCACTCCCCTCCATTCCACTACTGTCATGCAAACACACTGGACACACAATCTGCCCTGCTCTCCCTGTCTTTTCCCTTTTGCCCATCTTATTTCTTCTCCCTTTCTCTCTAAAAACTCATCCAACCCTCTTCCCATTCATCCCTGTCTGCTGCACTCCCTCCAACACACACACACACACACACACACACACACACAAGCAGATCCGTTCATACTGTGTCTGGCAGGCAGACCTCCGGCCTGCAGGGTGAGTCCTCCTCCCCTACTCCGACTGTCTGGATATGCCACCTCCTCCGTATCCTTCCCCTTTTCCCTGGGAGCTGTCAATCCAAAACAGTCTGTTGAGTGGGTTGTGTGGGGAGGAAGGGGGAGGATGGATAGATGACAAATGGGGTGTTGGGGTTGGAGGCGGGGTGAGGAAAAAGAGAGTGCGAATGGACAGCAGGAGGGTTAAGGTCACAGCCTACTGTGTGGTAAGATGGCATCGTGTCAGAGCGGACGACCCCTTCACTGACCTCGACTTCCTCCATCACTGTCAACCCCTCACAGCGCCCCTTCTCTTTTCCTTCTAGCTTGCAAGCCGTCCGCCTGGCTGCTGGGGTTAACGGTTCAATACCAGCCACCAGGTGGACCGGAGCGTCATCACACCTCCAGGTCAATGGTAGCATATGGAAGGAAGGCTGGAACAAGTTCAATGGTTCAATACTGAGTAATAATGTATAAAGAGAGGAGACAGAGGTGTTTGATTTTCATCTGATCAAAGAGCTACAAATGTAGAACAACTGCCGACACAAAATCAAATGAAACCATATCAGATGAGTGGCCTTTAGATGATTATAAATATAAAAAAAGAGAACCTTCACATGCAGCGTGTTCATTTATTGGTGTGGATAATTTGTTGGCAGCAGCCCGTGAAGGGGCGAGTCCCCTTCCAAAGACCTTTCTGATGGCGATCAATGTTCCCCGAGGAATTTCTGAATGGCTCTGCTTTGGCAGCAGCTCCCGTCCGACACCCCCTGGGACTGGAGGGACAACAGCTGCTACAGCAGGACCAAACATCTGGCAGAAAGGTAGAAAAGTCAAAGTCTTGTCCGGAAGGTTGTTAGTAGAGACGGTGGCACTGAAGATCATGTAAGACGACGCTGTCATCGTTAACAGAGACTGCAAACAGCACGGCACACAACTCCCCAGACGGAGGAGTCATCTGTATCTTTCCTTCAAAGTGCTGCTGAACATTTCAGCAATGATAAAAGACACAGTGGTTTTGATAGGAAGGCCTGAGGGATTATGTTAGGCTGTGTTGCATACTGCATGCATGGTGGCAGTCGGTGAAGAAGACCCATTTTTTTAGCGCCTGTCTGTTGAACTACTGCTGCACTCCGGGTTCTTTCCTGTGAGGAATGAGTCAAGAACACTTAGTCTCTATTCATGCATTTTAATCTCTGGGGGTTGTTTACACCTTTGGGTCAGTGAGGTTAAATGAGGCTGTCAGAGTCACAAGAGACAAGGTGTGATTTGTTGTGTAAAAAACAGTAATGACGTGAAAGAGGACTTTTATGATGCACGTGATAGTTGAGACCGTCACAGTCACCACCTCTAAGTTAACCTCTTGGTGATTTTCTGATCACAAGAATGAATACAAATTCAACCTATCCCTGCAATATTTGTCTGAATCTGGGGTCACTATCCAAAGACCCATTTCAGCCCTCCCCCCAAAAAAGCTGTAATCATATACAGGCCTTACAATGAGGGTAACACAGCCTATTAAGTCTAAATTAGCCTAGCAGCATTACTAATAGGTCTAAATGAGCATTCAGTAATATGTTTTATTGCAAGGTGGCTATTATGCAGTGGGCTGAGTATAATTATTTGGTACTTTAAATTTGCAGCGTTGGTGACGAGCAAATAAATCCCTTTTTTTAATGCATTTTAAAAAAAATTATTAATATTTTAAAACAACCAATAAATTACACAGTGACAAACAAAACATAATATTGCACATAAGAACAAACAATAAAAGGCGTCAGGATGTATTTGTGTGACACACATATTAGCTGATGAAATGTTACAACATTTTTTTTTTTTTTTTTTTGTAGAGGCTATAAAATTTTGTGAATGTAACAATCACTTTAGGCCAACAACAATGATAAAAGAAAATTAAAATGGGAAAAAAACAACAAAAAAACCTGCTTGCTTTATCATTTAAATATTTTTGTCAAAGCCAGTGACAAGTTGCCATTTATATAATTATCCAATGCAACATTTTTGTGTTCTAACTTTGCAATTTTCCCAAGAGGACAACACATAAACAGCATCAACAACCTAACCCTGACCACATTGTGAAAATACAGAAAAAAAGCAAACAGAAAAAAGCTGCAAGTGGTTCATAACATCAGAATGAAGTAAATAGAAATGGGGCCAAATATCAGAAAAATGTCAGATGCCCAACAGTTTCATAGAGCAATGCAATGTCATGTAACATCTTGTTTTGTCAAGCTCAAGGTCACATTTATTTCTATAGCACATTTAAAAAGACAGAAGTCACCAAAGTGCTTTACAAGAACATTGTGCAAATTACAATAC
Source organism: Epinephelus cyanopodus (assembly GCA_026686955.1). NCBI lineage: Eukaryota > Metazoa > Chordata > Actinopteri > Perciformes > Serranidae > Epinephelus > Epinephelus cyanopodus. Next base: position 12,965,325 of record CM048914.1, read on the forward strand.
CACACAAATAGAGTGATAAATACCAAAATATAAAAACAGATACAAAATACAAAAACAGAAACAAATATAAAAACAAACAGACAGACCTTTAGAAACATCAATTACACATAGAAAAACCTGAGACAGAACATCCGTATATTGCACAAAGTCAAGTCTGGCTCACAGCAGGTTCAAAAGCTAACAAGAAAAGGTAAGTTTTTAACAATGATTTAAATCTTTCCAGGGATTCTGCATGTCTAACATGCTATTCCAGAGCTTGGGAGCAACCACTGAAAATGCTTGGTCGCCTTTTGTATGAGAAATATTCCAAAAACAAACAATAAATATGTTTATTAATTGAATTAAAAATCTGTTTCTATCATGTTAAAGAAAAGTGTTTTTATTTGCATATGCATTAGTTACTTTTGTATTCTTCTTTAACTTGTGTTTGGTGTGTGTTGAGCAATTTTCAGCCTCCAAATAAGAAGAATGCTTGCCAGTTTATCTATCACTGCATTTTAATGCCTTAAAAGAAATCCATATCAGAAACACTTTCAAAAAACAAAGTCAAATAAAAGTCAACTTCAGTCTTCACAAACAAACAAACAAACAAACAAACTGGTAACTAAAGTGGAGAGCCTTTGTTTCTTCTCAGGCAGAGCTCGCCCTCAGGCTACAGGTATGTATCACTTCAACCAAGCTTGTGCAATCGGCCAAATTTCAAGCTGCTACATCTAAATCCGTTCTAATTTAATACCTCTAACAAACCATTTTTTGTGCAGCGTAATGGTAATGTTACATGGCACTTAAAAGTTACCTCAGAGATTAAATTAACTGAGTGAAAAGACAGGTTGAGATCCTGAGAGATTACAAAACTTCACTGGAACTCATTTTATGAATAAGATCTTTTTTCAGCTGCAATTTTTAAATGATATTACAAGTTATTTATAAACCGAGCGGAACTTTAAATGCTCCAAGGTGAAGCAACACCTCGTGCAAGACATCTTCAGGCAAAAACAGCCCGGCTACAAAAAAGATCAACTCCAGGCATTTGCTCTGCCTTTGATAATGATTTCAAATACCGTTTCTGGCGATGTCGGTGTCTTGTAGCTTTCATCCCATCATGCACTATGCATTATTATAGCTAGTCAATGCTCTTCCAGCCATTTTTATTTCATTTGCCCTTGTCAGTACTTACCCCTCTTCACTCTGATGGAGAAGTTCCACAGGAGGTTGCTGAGCATACATTCTTAACAGAATCCCTTTTCAAATTAAATTTAAATGACCCCCTCAGCTCATAAGCAGAGGCTCTCCTGACAACTTAATTCATAATTCAGTGCTGAGCCAGGGCCTTGAGGGCCATAATGACGGCCTAAATGGAGGGGAGATGCTACTAAATGGGCTGTTTGTTTGCACCTAAACCTCTTTACAGGCCACAAGTCCACAGCTCAGCACTGTGGTGGTGAGCAGGAGAGGGGCTGATGTAGAGAGGAGGTGGAGGGCCAAAGCTATTTGCTGACCAGCCGCTTTCATGTCTCAGGTCCCCATGCACTGCATGACCACATAGGTTTGGGGAGGTTTTGCGTGTTTAAGACAGGATCTCCACTCGTAAGATGCGCATGAGGTAATGGCTGTGGTTTATTCGTGTGTTGGCGTAGGCTCCAGGAAAAGACAGAATTGCATTCATGAGATATTTATGTGGAGGAGTAGATGGTGTAAATGGTGACACAGTAAAGCCACCAAACTAGGCCGACAGTTACAAGAATCATCTAATGGGAGGGAACATCTGAGTTTATCACACAGCCTCCAACTTGTGGTGGTGATGGTGGATGATGAGAAGGAGCACACTGTGAAAAAGAGTAAGGTGTAAAGGATGTGGAGGAGAATGCTGATAGAGACAAACAACAGAGGTGGAGAAAACCACAGAAGGGTTAGAGAACACTGGCTACCACCCATGCTATTTTTTTTTTCTTTTAAATGAATGTGAAAGTGAGGCTGTACTCTATGGGGTTAGGCCAAGGGGTTATCTCAGGGTCTGAAAGGTGAAGCCAATGCTGAAGTGCCTTCTACCTGCAGTCTTTTAATGGTCAGCAGGGGCAACTCCACTGGTTGCAGAAAGAAGTCTGCAGCCCCTTCTACACTGCCTCTTCAAGACAGGAATTTCACACCGTTATTCTGCCTCACTGTTCGAAAGATACAATCATGGAATGGGGAAGCAGGTTTTTTTGGGGTTTTTTTTGCCTTTAAGGTGGCATCGAAGGTAATAACAATGCCAAAATAACGTCTATATAAATATTAAAGCCTGCAGGGACAGGATCATGAGTGGCACGGGTATGGTTTTTTGACAACATGTTATGTGTGCAACCCACCCCTGGGAGATTTAAAAAGTAGCTGATAGCAGTTAGCAGCTAACTCAAAGAAGAAGAACATCATGTGAGAATGTCAACAAACTGGGAAAATAATGAGGACAGGAGGCTCCATACTCTCTGAGCAGAGGACGAGATCAGACACCATGTAACAGGGATGGTACATAATTGTTATTATTTAGAAAGGACTGCCTACATGCATGCTATATATTACACAAGAGACTAATGCTGCTGGGTAACATGTCACGGCCACACGCCTCTTTGGCTTCTGTGATGTTGGCATGCTGTCTTAAATCATACTGTGGAGCGGCATGATGCTGCTGTTGTTTTGTTCTGTGTAAAAAAAACAAAAAAAACAAAACACTTCTGACTTAATATATTACCTCACTAAACATTTTCCCTAATGAGTTCATGGTCTTAACTGCTAGTGTTAACTCTACAACATGACGTTCATTTTGTAAATTATGGTCCAATTTAGAGTAAGTGGAATGGACTTGCACCTGTATAAAACAGTTCTAGTCTTCTGAACACTCAAAACACTTTTACACTTCATGTTACATTCATCCCTTCAGACACACATTCACACAATGATGGCCCAGGCTACCTTAACCAGGTGCCACCTGCTACTCAGTTCAAATATTCACACACTCTTATCAATGTGAGCAATTTAGGATTCAGGGTTATTTTGTCTCCTCAACAACACTTGGCACCCTAGTGCACAAACCAATAAGTGACGTCACGGTGGCTATATCCGCTTCTTTTATATAGTCTGTGGGCTAGGCAATAGAAACAATACACTGCAGTCCTTTATATGAACATGGGAAAACACTTTACAATATTCAAACGGCATGATCACTGAAAACGCTCTTTTCGGAGTGCCTAGCAGGTGTATGTTACCCTTATGTCACAGAAAACCCCGGGTAAGATTATAACTATTACTGAAACTGACCATAAATCAAAAGGTCTACAAATAAACCTTACAAAAAGAAAGATTAAAGTAGTATTTTAAATTGTGTCTAAATAAAGAAATGCAATGAAATGTGTGCTTGCAAACTAACATTAAAAACAACCCCAAATCATCTTCAATACAAAATATGGCAAAAAGCTGAGATGTGAAGAAGAAAAATTTGAATCTCATCCCATTGAAAATCACAATTTCAGAGTGCCTTTTGGTGCACAGTTCCTGTGTTTTCTAGGATCAATGTTCCTGGGGTAGATATTCTCTCTGAATGTGGCTCTGCTGCTCTTGTATGGGTCAGATACGTTATATATATATTGCCAGGACAGGACGGAGGCCCACAGGAAGCTGTGCTACAACTGTCAGCCAGTAGCATATGCTAAAGGATGAAATTAAAATGATATCCACAGTTTCATCACTTTCTTTTGAATCTTTATTGCTGAAGACTAGTGAGCCTCTGACAAGAAAGGCTAAGCTACTATGGCAACACTAACCCAGCTAACAGACTAAGTCAGTGCAATCACAGCCTCAGTTAGCCTATTCGCAAAGTATCAAGCTAATTATTGGTATCATTTTGCTTTACTCTGATGAAACACATTCATGGTGACAACAAATTTTCAAGGACACTGGAGATACACACGTAACTCAAGGCATTGCTGTTGCTTCACTTATGGTCTGCATTATTTTTTAAAAGACAGCCATGGCAATGCATTACTGTCTTCACCTTATGAAAGTCAGAGCACACTTTTAAAGTTAGGCCTTGTAGATCTAATATGAGTGAAGATTCAGCAACTAATTGCCCATTTATTTCCTCAGATTTGCTCAGAAACAGATTTTGGTGGACAAGTTGAGATGAAATAACTGAGATTTACCTGCATATTTTCCTTTTTTCCAAATCAGGGGACAGGACCAATGCAATATGTGCATAGGATTGTGGGTGCTTTTAAAGTGCTGAGGTTACACTAGGCTGACCAAACGTCCTCTTTTGCCTGGACATGTCCACTTTTCACATCCTGTCTAGGGCGTCCGGGGGATGTTTATAAATTGATGATAATGTCAGGCTTTCCTTGTGTGTGTGTGTGTGTGTGTGTTAGAGTGCGGCACGGGCCGCATGTTTCTGTTCAAACCCGACAGTCATTCTGTTTTGTTATGTCCGAAACCGAACCGAGCCCAACATTATTTAATTACTAAAGCACTGAGTTTGTGTCACACAGTTGTTATGGTTACAGGCTATTTAACGTGCGGCGTGGGTGCTCCGTGGAGAGGGAGACCTCCGTGTTTGAGACGGCAGCAGGAGGTCCGAGGCTTCCAGCGAGGGGAGAGGGAGAAATATAACAAAACAAGATAAAACCTGTCTCCCTCTTTTATTTTATTTTCAGCGTTTAATCAAGGTGTAGGTGGGCGGCAGAGAGGTAGAAACAAACAGCCAGTGTGTGTGTGTGTGTGTTATGTTCAGGTTTTGTCACGTAAATAACAGTGCCCAAGCAAAAAAAAGGACAGACAATAGGATCTATTTTTACACTACATTTTCACTGAAAGCTGACCGAATCCAACCCCAACCCAAATACAATTTATACATTTCTGACCGGAAATCAAAATATGGTCACCCTAGACAGGTATCCCTGAAAAATTCACTGAATGAGGGACAGAATTCAAAGGATCCTAGACATCGGAACAATACTTTGGTGGGATTCGAGGAGGTAACATCCCTGAAAAGCAGTTAATGCAGCAATTTAAGGCTGACAAAAGGACTCTTTTGCTCCAGGGTTAAGACTGAGAAGCTTTTGAAAATTAGTGACCTGTGATATGAGCTTTCTGGTCAAAAATTCTTACTCCCAACTCATCAAATACTGACTCTTGGTCAGTTGCCCTACATGTCAAAATATGATGTCTTGGGTACCCCTCCTGCATCAGTTTTGGACATTCAGGGACAGCATGTCAATTTACACTTGTAACATGCATCGTGCCTTTTCAAAATAAACTTCCATTTTCACAGGAAATGTACAGTTTTTCCTCATAAAATGTACTATTTTTTTCTTAAATAAACTAAAGAGAATGTAGATAAAAACTTTGTTTTTATGGTAACTTCCTTAAGGTTAGGCAACAAAAGGACGAGGTTGTCACAGGTCCACTCTCCCAGTTTCCCTGTTCTCTCTCTCCCTCAGTAATTTTCCTCTCTCCCCACCTCTGCTCCATTCTACCTGCCAGCCACTCCCACCTCATCAGCCCAACTCCACTCACCTGCAAGCACAGCTGCAGCTCATCTCCAATCAGTCCCATATATAAGCTTCTCCAGGTCACTCACCCTTTGCCAGATTGTTCTTCAGCTTCATGCAAGACTTCCCAGCAGTCATTCCCTGCCTGATCTTCTGTTGCTGACTCAGCCTGCCTCTGACCAGCCTTCCTCTGACTCCGGTAAACACACCCGCCTTCAGTCTCTGACCACTAGCTCTGCCTCAGTGTCTCTGGTTCCTGTTTTCCTGTGGCAGTGTTGTGTTGCCTTTCGGCAACGCCACAGTGTGAGAGTTCCCATCTGCTTTCCTGTTGTCGGCTGCAACTAAGAGTCTGCTGGTGACACGCTGCACGTGCCCATGTGTGTGCGTACTCATCTCTCCTCAATCCCTCGCCTGGTCTCTATTCACCTCCTGCTCGTACCCTGTCGGCACCTCTGCTCTGTCTGCCCACCTACCTGGTTCCGAATCCTCCGCCTGGTCTCCCCCCTGCTCGTCCCTCCTCGGTCCCTCTGCTTCATCCGCCTGATCGCCTGGTTCTGAACCCACTGCCTCATCAAACATGTCCCCAGCCTGCCCCTCTCAGGTACTGTCACACCTGACAGACTGAACTGTGTTGGTCCATGGGCTCATGTCCCTACTCACAGCCAGGTTTCCTGCTTTGCCTTCAGCCCTCCAGCCTGAACCTCAGACTGCATGGGCTTCCAGCCTGAAGAACAAACTTACCTTTGTTTCTTCATCTGCCCAAGTGCCTTCTTTGCTTGTGTTTAATTAAAGGTCATTACCAACTATCACTGGCTTCCAGTGAATGCTTTGTTTGGGTCCTCAGTACAGTCGTCATAGTGGTTAGGGTTAGAATAACATCACAGCTTAAAATAAGTAGTGGTTGTTCTTAAGCTAATTTAGTGTTATGTGACATGTCATTATGCTACACATATTAGCACACTACACTGTTATCAGAATAACTTCACTGACATTTGGTTTCACATGGGACACCAACAGCATGCTCTGAAAGTGAGTTTGTGACCCAACCACCTCCCCTTACAAAGAATAATAATCCATTTTATTTATAGGGGCCTTTCAAGACACTCAAGGTCACCTTACAGGGAAAGAGGGAAAATCACAAATAAATCAACAGGATAAGGAATAAAGTAACATCAAAAACAAATAATAAAAATAACAAAACAAATAATTAGCAAAACAAGCTTACAATGAATTACATTTATTGTGAATAGCAAATATGTGGCTGAAGGCTCTAGACCCATGGTGCTCAGGGGGGTTGGACGCTGCATGTAAGAGGAAGACCTGAGAGTGCAGGTGTGGATGTGCAAGAGTTCAGAAAGGTCCGGAGGAACTAGGTTGTGGATGGCCCGGAAGGTGAGGTGTAAGATCTTAAAGTCAGTGTGTATGTAACAGGGACCCAGTAAAGGTGCTGAAGGACAGACGTGATGTGATTGATGGCTGGGGTTCTGGTGATGATGCAAGCTGCTGAGTACTGGACTAGTTGAGGTTTGTCAACAGAAGAGGGAGACCAAAAAGAAGCACGTTAAGGTAATCAATATGGGCTGTACCTAGGGTGTGAACAAGAATGGTGGTACTGTGCAATGTGAGAGATGGGTGACAACCGCCCTATGTGTACTTTCTCACTTTTTATACCTCTGTAGTTGCCTGTAGCATCAAAAAATGACGCCATCCAGTTCGTGTCATGCCGCCACTAAAAGGTGCCTCAGTGCGTCTGATGCTGAGGGACACTGACCAAATGCTGATGAGTTGGGTGTGAGACCAGGTTGCTCTGGTCACAAGTATTTCTTTTCACCCTGGGAATTTGGAGAAACAGCTTAAAAGTGTACATTTATCCACCATCTTTAATCTGTCAACTACACATGAACCTACCCGTCCAAACCTAACCTCCAAATGGAAGCCTATGAAGACCTCATGTCCCTGAAGACCACACTGGTGAGGTTGTTGCCCAAAGCCTTACAGAGTGCACGGGCATCTTTGAGGTTGAGCCAAGACAGAAAAATAGGCATTACAACTAAGAGTGGGAATAATATGGTTAATGGCACTTAACCTAACAACTGGACCTGCTGCAGTGCTTCAGGCAGAGTAACTGTGTTAATTGTTAAACTGAAAGAATAATCAGCACAAAAAAAGATAATGCAGTGTTTTCTGGCTAAATACAATTTAGGCAGCAGATTGTTATTGTTTTATTGTTACATCATCTCTGGAATGTTTTTTTTTTTTTTACTTATTTTGACTTAATGTTAGTTAAAATTGTAATCTACTCGTTTTCATTAAAGAGCAGGCAAAGACTAGAGGATGAAGTGAACTGTGGCCACCTTACTAACTCTTGGAAAAACAGCTGCTGCTCAGGATGAACATCACCTGCTAGTACACAAGCTGATGTGCAAGTCTCCAAGCAGGTGGGGCACTCGTCGAAAGATGATGGTAATGCAACACAAGGTCATCTCATTCAGTGCTGACACACTTGACGTACTGGAGACATGAAGGAGGCCTTGAATCCACTGCTGAAATACTTCAATTCACCCAAGCCATCTTCAGCTCCATTTCTTCACCACACAGATTCTAAAAACCTCAGCGGACAATGCACAGCTCAAAAACAACACAAAGACATCAGTCAAGGTATATTTTGATGAATGCTGACCCGACAAAGGGCAACTCTCTTGGTGTTGTGACATTGCGCGATCCACAATTTAACACATAATAAATCAGCGTGGACAAGACTGAGGTCACCGAAATAAGAGCGGCTGCTGAAAATATAGAGACAAAGCGAGACATTTTCACCTCACAGTGTTCAGTCAGAGAAGAGGAGACAGGAGAAGAGCAACGAACTGCTGCAGCTTAAACTACAAGAGTAAAAGATGAAGTCACTGTACAGTTTGCTCGACCTCAGGACTCGATGACACAAAGATAACAGACTGAGAAGAAGTTATAGACACACAACGACGGACACTGAAAATCTCTGAGTTGATGTTTCCTGTCATGTTTGTTTTTTTCTCTGTTTATTGTCCTGTAACAACTGACAGCAAAAAATAAACATCAAAACCTTGAGTCTGGCAAAAGGCAAATGATATGTGCTGACAAAATTTGATGTCTATCTTTGTGATATCTTATAATTGATACATTTTATGCTGTCCAGAAGGCTGTTTTGCTAAAAGGCTACAAAGTTTTTTGAAAATCTGTAATTTTACTTTTATTTTACTATATTTCAAGTTACTTGTCACATAGCAAAAACAAAATGAAAAAGTCTTGATAATCTGTCAGAGTGAAACAAAAGAACATAGATAAATCAGCAGCTGCAGAAGAGAGGAAGCTACTGGTTTGTCTGTGGCCGCAAGAGAGCAGGATGTCACAGACGAGACACTCTACTCTCAGCTGACCAACCCTGTCTCCCAGAAATGACGTTCCTGTGTTCGTAAATTGCTTTCATAATTACATTGTGGTTACTGCGTAATCGCTCCCGGATTATGTTCAGAGACAATGTGTCTTTGAGTTAATAAAATACTAGATTTATTTGCTGAGCTGAATTCACAGGGAAGTGGCTGGGGTGGATGGCAGACACACAAAGTGCAGGACTGTTACACTAGAACTCCTGGTTAATGTCTGCTTTAAAGCACTTTGGCTAAAGTTAGGGAAAGATTGGGGTTTGGGTTAAATGTTAATAAAAAAGGAGATAACACAAAAAAAAATGCTGCAGTCACTGGAGTGGATACTGCATCATGAGATTTTCTATTTTAGCTGGAAACAATAAAATACATTGTCAGTGATACATTCAGTATCAACATTTTTGCAACTTCCAAGGCACATTGATTTGCAACATTTCCTCATTTTGTTTACAGAAAACGTAATTCCTTTGGTCTAACATTTCCTCAAAAACTCATTTGCGGTTTCAAATTTGTTGTGTACATAACTTCTCGGAGAGACAGGACTGAGCCAGAGTCCTGCACGTGTCTGACCTTCAAGACTCACTGCCGAACTGGAACTGTGACATGCACCACCGCACATACACTACATGAATATTTTTTTGCTTATTCTGGTATTATTGAGCAGCACGTCTCCACAGTTGGCTTGCCTGTTAGTAATGCACATGACTGAAGTATCTCTCATATTCCAGCTGGTGCAGAAGACAGGGCCTGACACACAAAGTCAGCAGAGGATTAAAAATTTAAAACATTAAATTAAATCCTTCTTCTCATTTTGTTTCAATATATGTATCATCCAACACCAATGATCTGACCTGCATGTTCTTTTTTTTTCCACCCAGAATTGAACCCAGAAAAAAAGGACAAAGTACCACTTGTGAATTAGCTTTTTTTGCAGGTCACCCGCCACGTAAATGCATGTACCCGACCTGATGTAGGGCTCTGAGCTGAGCTGTCACCTTGTAAGAGTTACAAGTTCAACGTGTGTTCACTGGCTGAGTTTTAAGAGGGTGCATGGGTTTGCAGAGGCTAGCAGTGAATAAACAGTACAAAATATGTACAGCAATGCAATTACATTAAGGATCACCTACATATGAGTTATGGTTAGCATTGTTGTACCTCTGCATAATGTTAAAAAAAAGGTTGCATTTGCCTTATTTAATCACTAATTCCATGCACCACCTGGTGCACACTCTAAGTGACCAAAGTCACTGTCAAAGTGATCAGTTCCCTATAGTGAATAGTGAATGAGTACATGGTGTAGGGGTGTGATGCTGAGCTTGGGTAAATAAAGATTAAAGGGACAGTTCACCCTAAAATTATAAATTTTTCTCTTACTTAGCGTGCTATTTGTCAAAATTGTTTTGGTGTGAGTTACCGAGTGTCTGAGATATTGGCCACAGAGATGTCTGCCCTCTTTCGGCACAAAAAACCCCAAAACAAAACAAACAAAAACCCATAAAAGCTTTGTCTCTTTCCAGAAATCATGACCAGGTAATCAGGATAATCCACAGACCCTGTTGAGAAACAGTTTCATAGGATTTTTTTTTCAACTGAACCTCACCCACCATCTGTATCATTGTGCAGAAGGAAGCATCTACTGCTAACTCAGCTAGCACCACTAAGCTAAGAGTACAGCTCCAGCAAAGAGGATGCCACTAATGTTTACATCTTGCACTGTCAAGAGACCGAGCCTTTCATCCATGAGTAGATGCATGCTTTTCTGCTGTGCAGTGATGCAATTGGCAGGTGTTGTTTGGTAAAAAATACTTCTACTACTACTAATTCTATCTTGATAAACAGCACCAGATGTTAAAGGAGAAATGTGTATTTTTGGGATGAACTGTCCCCTTAAAATTATAAAAAATTTAAAGTAATGATTATTCCTCTGTCTCCACAATTTGCCAAGTGCAAGAATAGCATTTAAGAGCATGTGTCAAGTCACATCATATGATCAAACAAATGTATGCTCCGTGCAGAAATACCTACCTACCTATTATACTGTTCATTCTTTTAAATGACAACAACAAATAAACAAACAAAATCAACGCTCAAAAACAAAACAGAACAATGTTTTTCTGCAAAAAAGATTAAATTGAATTAGGTTCAGCGTAATTCAGTCTATAGAATTACAGAGTCTCGAAGGCCCCCATAACAGAAACCTTAGTCAGCACTGCAGCACACTGACAGTTTTACATTTATATTGAAAGAACTTATCAGAGACGACAAGGTAGAGACTGAGTAAGTTGCACTGGGTCTATCTGGGATGTTGCTTGTTATGAGGACTAAAGCTAAGAGCTTACACTGTCTTCTTAATAGTTTTCCCCGCCGTCTGTAAGAAGTGTTAGTGACAAGATGTAATACTATCTCAGTATTAGTGTTTGTTGGGATGTGAGCAACAACGATAAAAACTAATAACCATGTTTCCCATCAAAGATGGTGTGACTACGTAGGATGTCAAGTGACCTGATGTTTATGTGTTTCAGCTCAGTTTATTGTCGTTGCTGATGAGTATTCACAAATTGATTCTCATTAACAAAATGTCAGCTAATGAATTACGGTGAAATATGTACAATCAATGTTTTTAAAGATAAATGAAGAGTGTCCATAAGAGTTAAATCCAGTCCTCTTCAATGTAAACTAACTGTACTGACAAACTCTTGCATGAAGATAACAAGACACAAGATTGTTGAAGATTTTCACAGCCATAACACTTGATGTATTAATGTCTACAATCATACTCTAATAACCGCTGTCAGTCCCTAAGCTTAATCATGTGTTCAATATTGTAGCTATGACGACGAAGCACCCTTTACCCTATTAAAGTACATTTTGTGCCAAACCTTGACTGTAGCATTGTCACATCATACAACTGATTTATTTTTCAGTACAGATTTGTAATGGTTTTGTAAAGCACAGACAAATGAAGCTCCAGCGTTCTGTTCCATCAGGAAAACTTTCCTTTTGCTTCATTCATTGACAGTTCTCTCTATCTCACTCCCTCTGTTTCTTTCAATCAGCTGATTATGGGTGTTCGCTCTTCCATTTAAACCGATCAAATTTTGTCATGATCTCTATCAGCCAATCACGTTACTGCTGTCAAACCTTAAATCTTCTCTCCTCTCTGCTGTGATCAGCTCTCATTTTAGGCAGAATCGCCTTGGCCTCCTCCAACCCAGTCATCATATGCAGTGCCCCGGTCGAGCTTATCAAAAGTCCACTCCTCATCACATTCAGATTCTTAGCACCCTCTTTAATTTGAGCTCACTTTATGTCAGAAAAAAATCTGAAGTTTGTTTGCATTCCAGGATGATAAGTGTTTCACTTATATACAAAAATACTTAATCTCATCATCACCACCATCTCATCCTTATTCTACTACTGCTTTACCAATCCCCTACAAATATATGACATCACAGTGGGGTCTAATTGCCAAAGACTGTTTATATTCTCATACTTTTTTGCACACGTAAATAAATATTCTCTCTCCTGTTGATAGGGCAGTAAGATCAGGAAACATGTTTTATGTGTCGGCCTAATGGGGATAGACAAAGAGCACATTTTGTCGTAGTTCGGAGGACTTGTTGTATACGCACCGGTTTAAGGCATCTTTTGGTTGCTAGGAAACAACATCGTTGTTCCACGTAGACTTCCAGTCCAGCCACTGCTGCACTCAAACAGTATATGACTCATTGTGGGAAATGGCGATGTTAGTTTCAGGACCTCGCTGCAAAATGGTAAGTTGTTCTCTTCAACATGGTACAACCTGATGTCGGAAATAAAAGTCTATCTCCTACGTAAAGCAATTAACCAGTGGTGGAGGCGGAAACTCCAGGGTCTGTGGTGCTCATTTCAGTTTTTTGGAAAATGACAATGCACACAGTGTGTACTTTTTTGGCAGCAGTGGCCACACTGGAAGTCCACGTGGAGCAGAGATGGCATTTCCCAACAACCAAAAAAAGCCTTGAAATGGTCCATATGAAAATACAGGTGTGTCCACTCTTCCATCCAGCTCTTCTTTCATAACTACAGATATAGAACTAATCACTGTGCGTTATAGAGTAGAGACAGAAGAGAGAGTTCATCAGCAGTGTCTAAAGCCCATTTCTATAAAAACTTTATTGATCACTGCAGGACCTGAAAATTGAGGAGTAAAACACCAAATAACAGCTGAAGTCGCAGATACTAATTTAGAAATATGAAACGCTGCTTTTTAATTTTATTTTAAAAAGTCATCTAATGGATTTGTCAGCCTTAGCTCCTCAGGCAGAATGTTCTAAAGTCGAGGAGTCCAACTGAGTGTGGACCCTGTAAAGAGGAGCCCAACAGACATCTACTGTACAGAGAGCTGCTGTTACCTGAGGGGGCAGCTGCTTTTAAAGAGCCTGGACCACCCATGTCCTGCTGTGCCATTACCAGCTTTAACAGCAGTGATTCGTTGGTGACTCTCCCTGGCACTCTGTGATGTAGGTTTGGGAGTGAGCTCTATTAAAAAGTCATTAAAGCTGAGAGAAAGCATGGTGGGTTCAACCCTCTTGGCGAAAGGTGCCTCTGGAAATTACTCCATCCATCATAATTACACCAACTGGACACTGCCTCACAGAGGCCAGGGGACACAGATCCCTTCATGACCTCACTGAACCAGACTAAGAGCATATAGGGAGGGAAGGAAAGGATGGATAGAGAGAGGGGAAGGTGTGGAGAAAGAAAACTAAAAGAAAGGAGGAAGGAAGGAAGGAAGGAAGGAGGTAGATCAGAGTGGAGCATTAAGAGGATAGAGGAGATGAACAGAGCAGGAGGAAGGATTCAGGGAGTGATGGAGGTAAATAGGAAGGCGTAAAGTAACAACACATGACCCTGTTTGAGCACAGTTAACTGTGAAGAAAGGCTGCTGTCGTAAAATGGATGATAAAAAGAGGAACCCATTTCCTCAGTATCTCACTGCGGGCTCTGTTATGTGAATCAGTGGCACAGGATGTGAGTGCACAGGGTGTGGCGTCTCAGTTTTGGTAATTTTTGAGGCCAGAGGCAAACAGCGCAGCTGGAAATTAGGTTGGATGTAGAGAAATACATTATCTGTGCGTCTGGCTTCAGTCACGACCAATCAGATAAGCACTTTCCTTCCTTTTAAAGTTGGAAAATTTTGTGATGTAATAGTCCAGAGCATCTCAAAAGCCTCTCTTGAAAGGAAACTAATGTCCTTGTGTGGGAGGCTCAGAATTACCAAGTGAATATATGGTACCTTAAATAAACTACTTAGGGCTGTTGATTGTATTTGTTGCCGTGGCCGTAGGGGAACAGTTGCCCGGTGCAGGAAATGATATTAGACAAAGAGACAACCAAAGGTTGGCAGCAAATCGCAGTGTTAGCCCACACTATTGACTCCAGACTGTCCCAGTGCACGTTGTTTAGAGAAAATAGAAACAACCTTGATGACCTGTCAGTCCATTATGGGGCTTACCCAGATAAACACACATATTGAAATCCAGGAGAGAATTGTCCTCTCTAGAGTTGGAGTTTGATTTTATTGAGTCTAAATACAATATCAAATCCTTTATTGAAAACAACTGATTCAACATTTGCAAGTAACTAAGGTTTAAATAATTAAAACGCAACCACCTGTGACTGTGATTTTCAAGTTTCAGAGACAGCTGATGTAGCCTTTTACTGGTGATGCTTCTCATTCGTAGCTGGTAAGCACCAGTTACAAATGACCACACAGGTTCAGAAAGCTCTTAACAGGCAGTTCTGCACAAACTCTCCATCACCTTACCATCCTTAGTACCTTCATGATTCACCACATAACTCGCCAGTGTTACATCTTCAATACTTTCCCCAAGATTTATGAAGACTGACTGTTTGGCAGATAAGTCTTGCTGAAAAGGTTTAACGCTAGGTTTGTGCACCTCACCCCTGAACTTGCCGTGGGACTTGTGATTGATCTCATAACAGGGATTTAACATTAGTTCCTTGAGCACTGAATATTACGTGTTTGCAGGTGCGGTCTATGTCCAATAATGTAAGAGTAAATCCATTTTTCCTAAAACATCCTTTCCTCCTTAACCATACACCATCATTTCCTGCTGGTGTTACCATCTCACTTCCCCATTAAACTGCAGAGTTGTCCACTGTAATTGCTAATTTTAGCCAACAGCACTAGCATTGATGACCCAATGTAATTCCTGCAACATTCCCAAGATGCCATCAGTTGCCAAGCAACCAGTAGCTTTCTTTACGTTGTTAATCCTAACCTGACAGAGACTTGTTAGGGGAGCACAGTTAGTGCATTAAATGTAAGATGTTGGATGTGGAAGTATCAAAAATAGATAATATAATGCATGCTTTTTATATCACATTCGGGGGTGGGGGGAAGGGCTGTGTACAACTAACACTTACTATTTTTCCACTTCACAAGTTTAACACGAGATGTCTTCTTTGCTACAACAGACCATTCTAAGTGTAAGTCAACTGGAGCCTTCACATTTTCACATTACACTTGTGTAAGCTGCACACTGGACCATAATTGGCTTCCAATTCAGCTGTGTTGTCACAAAATAAAGAATGTATGTACACATCCTCAACTGGGAAAAAAGATGAGCACACAGAAACGCCCCCCTCATCTGCAGATGAATGTGAAAACTGCCTTGTTTGTGGTGTCCTTGCACACACGTCACTCTGCACAGTGAAGCTCAAACATACAAAGTAGGTGACAACGAGCAGAACACAATTTTTTGAACAAATTTGTGTATTTGTTCAAATATCCCTTGTCCAAAATGAAACTGGCTACTCAGCCCTAGTAGACCCTAGACAGGAAGAAGCTCAGGAGAACATGGCCATGGGATGATTGTGCAAGGCTGACACAGGAGAGACGCTTAAACCAACACACCTACTGCATGCAGTGAAGCCACAGTGGTAGCCACTATGCCAAAGTGTCCCATGACATTGTGATAATGTAACTTTGCATAAAATGTACAAATAAATCCATAATTCTACACACACATACACAGGCGCCAGTGAGTAAAGTTGCAATACAGAAAAAGTAAGGACAGCTGGAGAATGTGCTCTAAATGTATTTATCATTTTAGCACTTGCAGTTTGATAAAAGTGCAATACATCTTCTAAATAAACCAATCGAGTTTCGCCTGACCCATTTAGTCTGGTTTATCAGTAGCAGCCTATCTCACATAATGAATTCAACAACCTTTTATAGAACAGTGTGACACAATATAATTCATTGTTAAACCCCTATGTTATATTTTTTTAATCCACTGCGTACTCCATGTGAGACCAAATCCTTTAGTATTCTGAGAGCTCACTTTGCTGTTTGTGTTGCTGTGTGCAGCCTGCTGTCTGGATTTCACTACCTGTGTGTCTGGACTGATCTACGTAACTCCTCCATCTCTCTGTGCACTGGAGGCTTTGAGCCTGGCAGCGCTGCCAACAGGCTGGAGGAAACATCAGCCCGGAGACACAGAAACACGCAGCAAGCAGGGACCGGGGTTATTAATGATGACCGCTGGAGCTCGGTAGAATGACAAAACAGGGAAACAAATAGCGTGTGAAATGCACACCTGTCTGCTGAGTCTCAGAGGTGGTGTGAAGGAGAAGGTGAATTCTATGAAGATGGACGAGGAGGTGCGGGGCGCTGTAGAGAAGGAGGACGAGGTGGTGGTGCAGGGAAGGAGAGGAGTGTTGTACAGGCCAAAGGAGGAGGAGAACAATAAGGAGGTGAACACAGTAGAAAGAAAACAATTGAAGAGCTGGAGGAAGAAAACAGGGAAAGAGGTGGTGTAAGTCTCTGTAGAGGAGGATGGGGTGTAGAACACTACAGAGAAAGAGGAGAGGGAGGTACAGAATACAGAAGAAAGAGGAGGCGTATAATACTGTTGCAGAGAAGGAGTAGGTGGAGGAAGAGAAAGCTGCAGCACAGGCTCTGTTCAGCTGTTTTTGAGTCTGGAATAGAGTCACGTCTGCTGGGTCTGACAGAAAAAAATAGGGAAAGGGAGAGACAGAAAGGAAAGAGAGAGAGAGTGAGATGCTAACCCATATTTCTATTACTATGTGGTGTCAGTGGTCAGTGTGTGAGGTTTCCTGTTGCTTAGTTACTGTATTGCAACAGCAGCGTCAGTGTCTGTGTTTGCATGTGTCATCCTCCCAGTGGTGGGTGTCTGCACGACTCTCCCACTGCTGCTGCCATGCCTGCTGCCTTGAAACTGTGCTGCTGTTGACAAGAATCAGTCTTCTGACAGAGAACTTTCACCCCGGCCGCTCCTATAGGCGCCCCGCCGCCTTGCTACATCTCCTCCTCCAGGCTGTCGGTAGCTACTGTAGAGGGAATATCGGTGCCCAGCTGGCATAGAGGAGCCAACATGCTCCCTGGATGAGCTGTGTGCATTGGCCCAGGTGCCCTGTCATAACCCCGCCCATCAATCACCATTGGCTGACAGCCCCAGCCATGGCTCCCGCCCTAAGGAAACGTGAATCTCCCTTTTACCCCCTTCAGGATGATGGATGAGTACGGAGCACTGGGCCCTAAGGGCTCAGGCTCTATGGAGTGTGAAGTTGCATAGAGGTAGAGGGGGGGCAGAAGCAACCCAGGGAGAAGTTACTAAAGAATAAGTGAAAAAGTCAAATCTTATTGTAAGACTTGAAAATCACAATCTTTTGTCAAAATAAGTGAAAAATTATCCTTTGACTGTGATGACTTCACTCATGCCAGGGTACATGAACTCATCTCTGTATTTTTTTTCAATTGAGTGACAAAAAAAAAATACACAATTGCCTATTGACCTCAACTTTCCTGGTATTAGCAGCAAAGCAAAAAGGGTCAGGGTCAGGTTTATTTCACTTGTATAAGGACGAACTAAATCAGAGGAAACGAATTTGAGATGAAATGATTTCTTCAGTTGGACAGTTTTTGTGTCATGAGGTTCTGTAAGAGAGGATGAGGGAGGAGAAAGGTCCCAAAGCAATGTATGTGAAGAAACTTGTTTCTTACAATGAACCTGTTTACACCTCACTCCACATGCAGATAAACACCTACGTCATTGCATTCACCATTATTAGACTACAGCTACAAGAGTGTGAGCTTCATGCTAGGGGCAGGGGAGGCAAAAAAGTTGCAATCAAATGTACTGTTGTAAAACAAATAAATGGAACCAGTATGATCAAATTTAATAATCATATTAAAAGTAATAATAATGTTTAGAACAGCATCCCTTATCAACAACAACAGCCCCTATATAAAAGTTTCTATTTTGTTCAACCTTTCAACCTGCATTACCAAGAATGACTAAGTGGCATTGTACATCAAATATGGGCGACGTCCTTATTACAAAAACTGAAAATTATGATGAAGATTTTTTCAGTTTGAATTTATCTTGTCATCATATATTTGTGTAGTCATTCAATAAGTGTCACTCATTTAATCTATTTCTGGTTATTTACAGTAGTAGGAGAGAGGCAACACCTGTTAACTGAATTAAAGCTAATATATGCCTAATTGGATTTATTTTTTCCAAAGAAGTAAATTTATTTGTTTTGCTGTCTGTATAAAAAAAAACCTCACATCACTATGAAGGCTGTCAGGGACTTGATTTTTTTAAAGTGTTTGCTGTAATGATGTCATTTTTCTAATGTCTTCATTTAAAAGATTATGAACAAAATCACACCATGGCAACGAATTTAAATGCAGGAAAAATATACTTGGAACTAAAATGTTTTAGGTATGTTGATTTTTAAAAAGATAAAAAAAAATGGTATGAGAATGAAATATGCTCTTTCATAAACACACTTCTGTAAATTGTAACAATCTAAACTGCGCTAAAATTGGTCCAACATTCTTTGAGTGTGAATGATTTTTAGTGGCTGGGCTGTTTGTGTGACTGCTGCATTCACACAGAAGATTCAAATGTGAAGTAATGAAGTGAAAAAACGCTGTGTGGTTACAACTGGTAATGTGTTTTATTCTGTTGAAAAATATAAGTAAATAAAGGTGTCTGACATGTCTCTTGTTTTAAGTGAACTTTTGCAAAGCAGTTACTTCCTGGAGCTTAGTTTCCTCTACTATGACACACTCTCACTGATCCACAGTCGGTCCTGCTGAGTGCTGCTGTCTGCCGGTGTATGTGGACACGGACCAAACCATTGTGAGGCAGATGAGCTGGGTGGAGTTTTAAATGCATTGTGTTGTATATATAACTGGCAAAACTGCTTTAAGTTTTTATTATTATAAAGCAAGCAAAGCTTTCAATTTACTGGTCCATCTATCCCAACCCTCACCTATAGTCATGAACTCTGGGTAGTGACTGAAAGAATGAGATCGCAGATACAAGCAGTGGAAATGAGTTTCCTCAGTAGGGTGGCTGGGCTCAGCCTTAGAGATAGGGTGAGGAGCTCGGACATGCGGAGGGAGCTCTGAGTAGAGCCGCTGCTCCTTCGCGTCGAAAGAGGTCAGTTGAGGTGGTTCGGGCATCTGATCAGGATGCCTCCAGGGTGCCTCCCGCTGGAGGTGTTCCGGGCATGTCCCAATGGTAGGAGGCCCGGGGCAGACCCAGAACATATCTCATCTGGCCTAGGAACGCCTTGGGGTCCCCCAGGGGGAGCTGGAAAGCATTGCTGGGGAGAGGGACGTCTGGGGTGCTTTGCTTGGCCTGCTGCCCCTGCGACCCGGCCCCAGATAAGTGGATGAAAATGGATGGATGGATGGATGGATGGATGGATGGACGGATGGATAGTTTAAAATTGTATAGTTTCCTCAAATAATATTTTGTCGGGATGACTCAGCGGGATTTCCACCTATGACTGGGCAGACATTAAACTAACTGTTTACTGGAAGGAGAGCTTCTCTGGACACAGTCATTCAGTGCTGCATTTACATGTGTAAAGGCAGCAACAGAAGGTTTTCTTATTTGACAGGGAGTTGGATAAGCAAGGATATCAGCTGTGTAGGTAGTCCTTTAATGTCACCTGGGATACATTAACGTGCACACTGTAGAAAGAATGTGGCGATAATGCGGCCCAGACCACCTCTGATTGTGATCTGAGTGATCAGATCTCAAGACACATTGAGGATCCATTGGGTACATTCACCAGGTGTAAACAGGGCTTATGTGTAATTGCTTTACCATAAAAACATGTCTCTCCTGACTGAAATAACAGCAGCACAATCAGTGTAGTCCACCACCATTAACCGTTTCTTGTTTTTTTAAATGGAACAAGGCTGAGTCGAAGTGCGACACAACACTGTGGTGTCGCTTGACACATTACTGGGCCATTCCTTGTTTGACTTCCAATTACAGAAACAAACTGACATAGAAAAACAACTCAATATTGTATAACAGAAATTTCTCCAGAAAACTCAAGAAATCTGACAAATTGCCTCGAGTAATGTTCTGACACCGCCGCAAATATGGGGAGAAGGATAATTATTGGATAGTTTAATACTAGAAACCCTGGTAAGATTAAAGTCCTGGTGCATTGTGTCCATTTTGTCCAAGCTTTAACGTTTTTGAAATGCATAATGTCACATGGCCAACACTGGCCAGGTGATCTTTTTCCTCTAGAGGCACAGATGTGAGGGGGCGGTGAGGTTTTTTTCTTGCAATTTTCTGAATTGTATTTTTAAGTTTTGGAGGGATGACATGTATTCAGTTTTTGTTCTTTGTACATTTTGCTGGGATTATGTGCTATTGTTAAGGAGGACATTTTTGTGTTGGACAAACCTTGTGGATATTAGTTATTTTTTGTACAGGTGGTGTTAAAACATACATTTAAGTTTCCTTATAGTGCATTCCTTAGCTGTTTTGCAGGAGGTCTTTAAAGTCACTCAGGATCTTTGAATTTCTTCTTTTAAATTAATCAGACCTTGGTATCACAGTTGCTCTTAGCTCTAGAATCTAGTAGCTCTAGAATTATAATTGTTATGAAGCTTAACACTTACTAGCATAGCACACCTTAATTTCGGCAATATACTGTCAGTGGTTGACTTGAATTGTGGGTAATGTAGGAGCCATGTTCTGACAGGTAAGAAGGATGCATGGAAGAACAAAGTCATCTCCAGTTCTGCTGCCAGAGCCAATCAGTCTATTGTGAGCCTGACAGTTTTATTGGAGTGCAATGTCAAATTAGTAGAGGACCCATACTGGCTCCAACAGCCAGATTTCTAATCCCCACAGGATTCTCATGTTGCTCTGTCTGCTGGATATGTGAGTAGGCAGTTGTTTGTTTATGTGTTAGCCATAAGCCCTATTGGTATACCAGCAGTATTCCGAGTCTGTGGCCACCTCTTTTGTTTCAACTGCTGTTTGGACTTTGTGAATATATTACCTGCTTTTTCATTAACTTAACATTTCCAAACACCCATGCATGACGCAAATGAACAAACAAATACATTTAAATACAATTCTGAGGTACTTCTAATCATTCAGTTTTATACTGCTTTATAGTTCTCCACTGTATTTTGAGGCAAACATTGTTCTTTTCACTCCACTACATTCAGATTTAATTATTGTCAAACTATTACTACAAAAAATTAACAGGTAATAAATTCTGTTGTAATATTATAAGTTAAGCTAGTTACGCTACTCAGTAGTATATTAAGTAGTTACAATTAGCCACCTTAACCAGCTGTAATATGATGCTCACATATCAATGAGTCCGTCGTTATAATCCAATAAAATAGGCAATTCTGCATAATGATTGCTTGAATTCAGGACTTTCACTCGTAACAGATAATTTCTGTTCTGTGTTATTGCCAATTTCACTGAAGAAAAGATCTGAGTACTGCCCCTGACAAACACACAGCACATCCTTGCCGGATCCTTGCTGTTTTCAATGAACCTTCTGACGAATGTAGACATAAACTATGCAGTTTCTTGGTCACCAAGATCCCTCTCTTTTTAGCCCCTGTACACCTTGCATCAATACGTGTCTCATATCTAGAAGATGTTGTTTTATGTCTTTATGACATTAGGACACCTCAGTGAAAACACAAGCACTCCTGAGGGCCTTGTCTCACCTTATCTCAAAGGTTGCCTCCTCAGTGTGTCTGTGGTTTTTCATGGCCACTGGTTTTAACACACTCATAAAGCAACATATGATATCTCTCCCAGAAGACACGCTTTCTAAATGAACAGTGGCAGCTGAGAGACTCAGTGGATGCAGTCATGCTAATAAATGTAAAAGGGATGAATAGTTGATTTTTGCTGCTCCTCTTTCAGCAGAGAAATGATAAGAGTGAAATTAAGGCCGTATGAGTTGATGTTGTTGCGGGCCAGCTGCAGCACTGCTCAGATTATGCAAATGTGTTTAATGCCTTATCCTCCAAATAAATAGTTGCCGCCAATTTTTTTTTTCCCCAACTCGTGTTGAGATGTGCTCAGCGCCACAGCTCCACTTTATTCCACAGACGCCAGCTAACTGCAGTGAAGAGGATTTTCCCTGTAGCATGTTGAAAAATGAGAAACATTGTCTTCAATAGTGTAATGGCCATAAACACAAGCCTACAACTAGAGTTCTGCTGAACACATTAACTGCTTCATAAATGAGCTGACTTTATTTGGACCCTATTAGACGCGTCAGCTGCATGATTTAGATGGAGCGAAACTCTTAGTAGCGTAATGAGATCCTCATACAATGGCCTGCTTTGCATCTTCTCCATCCCAGACAATGTAAAATATGGAGGCCCTCATCACAGAATGGGAACTAATTGCTGTAGAGTCATATGTAATATTTTAAGCTTTTATGGAAGACATTTTCAGGCTCAGTATTATTGTGTGTAAGAGGGTAAAAATGTCAAATAGTGGAGGTTTTAGAGAGTTTAAACATTCAATAAATTATGAAAAATGACCAACATTATTGGGCAGTGTGAAATTGGAACATTATTGTGTGTTTTACAGTGGGGTAACAGAGTGGCTTGCAAAATGAACGGTTGCACCAGGAGCGTTTAGTGACAGAGACGGTTCTCAAACCAAAATGTCCTTCTATCAGATAATGTGAATTAATTAACTGAAATGTGTCCCTGAGCAAGGTACTAACACTCTACCTGCTCATTGTCTCTTCATGTCCTGTACGCAAATGTAATA
The DNA here is from genome assembly GCA_026686955.1 of Epinephelus cyanopodus. Taxonomy (NCBI): domain Eukaryota; kingdom Metazoa; phylum Chordata; class Actinopteri; order Perciformes; family Serranidae; genus Epinephelus; species Epinephelus cyanopodus. Next base: position 12,988,386 of record CM048914.1, read on the forward strand.
CATAGCTTATTGAATTTCCATATAGGTACAAATTTGTGAAAAACTATTTAACAAATCTATTAAAAACTGAAACAATTTCATATACTGACAAATGTTATATTCATAGCCCATACAAATATGTATGTTTATGTATAAGACATTTAATGTCATATGTGTCACTTATATAATTAAATACACATTACAAATATATATAAATATATAACAATTCACAAAATGTATATATCTCTTAAAAATTCAATTAATAGCCTGGGCTAGTATTTCCTTAAATTACTGAAATCAACAGGCCTGTATTAGGGACAGGCATTTAAACTTGTATGACTGTGCAAAAAGGCTTCGCCGAAGGTGCGCTAAAAGCTGGCCAGCTGAAACCACGTCTACTGTCAACGCAGGTGGAGCACAGCCGGTGTAAGCAAATTTGGCTGACCGGCGGACAGTGCGCACACGTCGCCAAAACCTCACAGGCAGGTTTCCAGAATGTCAGGCACATTAATGATTCAATAAACACCCACAAACACCACTATTCAATGCAACCATCTGCAATCAGCACATAGATGTGTCTCTATATCGACTGTCCCGTCACATCTGATGTCAGATCAAAGGGGATTGGCATCGTTTGGCACGTTTGGCACGCGAAATGGAACCCCAGCCTGATTTGATTAACACAGCTGCAAACTAATGAGTTCACATCCCTCTCAGCCAACCACAAGCAGCCACAGCATCAGATGCAGAGTATATATTCGGCATATATATGTGGCATAATACCATAATAGTTCATCATATAGATATTTTTAATATAAGTACATAACAGATTTTATTTTTGGTATTTTATATACGTTGATATATCTTCATATATCCAGAGGATGTATGCATATGATGACAATATATTATGGGTAATACATGTCATACATAACATTTCCGTAAGGGGCTGCTTAAGTAAAACTCTATTTATAGGCTACATCAAAGCACATTTCATACTCAGACCAATTCACTGTGTTTTATACAGCAACATAATTTATATAAAAAATGATATTAAAGTGCATTCATCTTAGAGTACAAGATATCTGTAAACATGAAGCCCAGCTGGCAGTAATAGACTCTTAAATACTATGCATCAATTTTTAAAAGAAAACATTAACTTAAGCTGATGGTTCAATGGATATTGACTCCAAATCCTGTCAGTTTAATAAACACAGAATTATTTAAAAAACAAACAAAAAAAAAACCCTTACTAAGGACTTCAGTTTGTCCTTCAGCAAAATAGTTTAATTTCCTGCTATTAAACATGTTGTTTTATTTCCCATGTAATTCATTTTGAAATAAACTCTTTGAACACTTTCCCAGCCCTGAACTCTCTATTGTCCCACTCTGATACTTACTGCTGGCAGATAAGACTCCTTTATGTGGCACAGATAGAGAAATGTGATCTCTTGCACACGCTGCTGCTCGCTTCGCTACAGAGAGGAATATGGAAAAATTGGAACTGACAAAACGACCTCCAAGACAGAGAGCATGTTGAATAGGATTTTAGAGTGCATTGCCTTAGTGTGCCAGTTCCACAGATTCTTGGGTGAACAGCACTGGTGTGACGTGCAGAGAGGATTCTTTGTTTTGATTTTAAGCATGGCCATGTTAATTATATATCACCTTCAATTATTCAGGCTTTAAAGGGGACAACTCACAATGTCTTGCGACAGTGCTCTTTTTAGACTTGTTATTTGTACTACTGAGCTGCATGACTATTGAAAGTTTACACATTTTAAGCGGGGGGATAGTGAGAAATCAGTCTGCCATGTTGAAGAAGAGGATGTGAATCAGCCAAAGCGGCAGAGCAGCTTTTCTTCTCCCACATAACTAATGATTTTCCTCAGCTGTAGGAGGATAAGGTCTGGAATGAATAAAGCATTTAGTGATGTGCACCTAACATTTCAACATCAGCACCACTGAAAGAGAGTTAAGACTACTCCCAAAGACTTCTGTTGGAATAGCAAAAGAAGGAAGTAACACGTGTGGTGGAGCAGCCACAGGTGTATAAAAATAATCAATGTAGGCACTGTTACACCACCCACTGGTTTGTGGACTTAAATTTTAAAGCCTCACGTTTTGCATTTTGGCCGTCTCTATATTGGATACTATTTGGAGCCAGAAGTCACCAAATTTGGACAAAACTGCACAGGGATGGATCTGAGTCCGTGGACACTATCCATAAACAGCCAGTCACTCAAAGCAGCCATGCTCTCAATTAACTTGCTAATAAAATTTAAACAGGTGAGTTATATAAAAATTCATGTCATAAATATTGAAATGTGCAATACAGACCAAAACTGTTTTTTGTACCAGGCTGTAAACATGTTTATTTCTAATGTAAATTTGGGCATTTTAACATGAGGGTCTATGGGGATTGACTCACTGCTGGAGTCAGCCTCAAGTGGCCATTAGAGGAACTGCAGTTTTTGGCACTTCTGCATTTGCTTCAGTTTTCAACCCCAAAAGTCGCTGCTTTAAATCAACCAGTCCAAACCATGGATAGCTGAATCGAATTTTCAGTGTTTCCCAAACATGTTTATTGGTAAGTTGATGAAAACACTGCATTTTTTGACATTATATATAGCCTAATAGCTTGATAGATTCTAACTGCACTTAGCTAATGCAAAACAACAGTTCGCTAACTTCCTTAAAGTGACAGTTAATCAAAAATACATATTTTTCCTCTTACCTGTAGTGCTATTTATCAGTCTATTGTTTTGGTGCGAGCTGCAGAGTGTTGGCGATAGCGGCTGTAGAGGTGTCTGCCATCTCTTGAATATATCGGGATTGGATGGCACTCGGCTTTTGTATATTTTTGGCACTTTGAGCACCACAAGCTGAGTGCCATCTAGTTCCACTGGAGAAAAGGCAGACATCTTCATAGCTGTTATCTCCAATACTCTCCCAGACACAGCAACTCACACCAAAACAATCTACATAGATAAACAGCACTACAGGAAAGTGGAAAAAAAATATGTATTTTTGATTGGGGTTAATCAGATGCCAGCCGACCTGCATTTTACCTCAAAATATTACACTCACTGGCATTTGTTGGCACACAGTTTATTTTCAGTTATCAGATTTATTGTTAAAGTTGCAACACTGACTTGGAACCATATTAGTACATCTGATTGAAGATCCCATGAGCAGCTTGGTCAACTAGATGACATGGCTAGCTTGTTTCTAGCAAGGTTAGTTAATTCAATCATTTTACACACATGGTTTGTTAGGTATTGCATCACTGGAAGGTCTTAAGGTCAAAATGTGGATGATCACAGTAAAAAGAAAGCAGACCTGCATAGGTAATTACTTTTTTTGTTGTTGTTTAAGAGCTGACATGTAAATCATGGGAGAGAGATCATTATGACCTTGAAATCTACAAAGGATCCAAAAGGCAACAATGTATGTAATTGTCAGTTATGTCTGTAGCATCAAAACTTAGCATAATGCCACTTCAGAAGTTGGAGATATATAAAGATACAACTAGGCCCAAATGTGTCTGGACACTGACACAATTTCTGTCAATATGCCTGTAAACTATGTGATATATTCTTGAAAAATAAGTGATGGGTATGCAAGAGTGCTGAATATCTTATATTTCAACCATGTAATGACGTGTGTGAGACAGTGTGTGTTCAGTCTGAGGTTTGTGAGTGGCAGTCATGACAGTGAGGCCCGGATCTAGCACTACCAACGATCCGTGTCCAGTCTGTCCCACCCATGGAGGATGGGACAGGCTGGACATGGGTGCTCGGCTGTGGGATGAGGCGTAAATAGCCCATCCATGACCAGGTTTCAGCCCTGCTCTTGCCTGATAGCATAGCATGTCAATGAAAGGGGACTTGCAGCTGGTGGAAGAATGCCCTGGCTATTTTGAACACTTGTGTGCCCTTGCTGGTCAGCTTTCTGCCGCCTTTCTCTCCCTGTAGGAGGTCAAATTTTCTTTGATAACTGTCCATTCAAGGCAAAACGTATCAACTATCTTCCTTGACACATAAAATGTTTTATTGGGTGCAATTTGTTGCCTTGTATGTTTTGCACTATTGACTGAATTTCTTGCTTGGTTTAAACTTAGCAGCTACTGCTATTTATTGACATTTACTTGTTGTGTATGTTTATGTGAATGACTTTACAAGAAGACATATTCAATCCTTACCTGAAGTGAAAGTATTAATTCTACACTGTGAGAATTCTCCACTACAAGTAAAGGTCCTACATTTAAAAGATTACTTTATCAAACTATGTAAGTATTGTCAGCAAAATGTACTTAAAGTATGAAAATTGAGTACTCATTGTGCAGTAAAATGTTCCCTGTCAGTGTTTTACTATTATCTATGATGTTGTTCTTTAAGGTTGTGCTCATTTTAACTCCTGTATAATATACTGTCAGGCAGCTTAATCTACAGGATCATATTGTATAAGATCATCATATGATTGTAGTGTTGTTGTTCTGTGAGAACCATGTATCTTGAAAAAGTCTACTTTTCATGGTGTCAGGAAACCATCCCTGTTTTCTAGCCTGGTAAGACCATCCTGATGACATGAGCTCAATGTTTTGTTTCACTCTCTGTATCAGTCTGGACTTGATGCCTCCCCTAACACTTTCAGAGGGAGTACTCACTTTAACAGACAAACTCCTTCAGCCAATCAGCATAACAAAACACTGGGAAACATCTTCCTTATCACTTGATAAATCAAGCTTTTGCCAAATCCAGTAGGAGGAACGGCAAAAACATCTTTTTCCCCAAGAAACTCTGCGAGTGTGCACTCTTGTTCTTGTCTGATTGTTGTTATTGACTGTATTTGTACAATAACTTAACGTACTGCTGTGTTTACTTACTCATGTTGGAGTTAGCGCTTGGTGCTTCGGGAGTCACCTTTACTGACCTGCAAGCTGTGGCCTGCATTTTACTTCATCAACTTCAGTGCAGTCCCTGTTTGGCCGATCACATTGTCAACTTTGGTACAGATCCCTGAGAGGCCCTAATTGAATCTCAATTTCTGGAAAGTGTTTGGGCTGTCACAGAGTCTAGACTGATGTAGGTTTTTAAGGGGTATGAGAGAGTATGAGAAAGAACACAGACAGCTTGTCACAAATATTCAAAATCAAGTCATCTACTTGGTTTTCATTGGACAGGAAATGTATGAAAAAATTAAATCTGAAAAGTAAGTAGTAACTAAAGTCACATTGCATAAATGTAGAGGAGTAAAAAGTACAGTAGTCGCCCCTGAGATGTAGAGGAATACAGGTATAAAGTGGCATAAAATGGAAATACTCGATTTACTGAACTTCTTATGAACATTTCTGTGAGATGAGAAATTATGATGACAGTGAAGTGTTTGGTAATAGAAAGATATATGCTTTTAATCAAAGTCTCACCTCTTCTATTATGAACTGGAGAATTGTCACCTACAGCCAATTAGCCAAATAAGGTCTGGTTAAGGTTTTAAAGCTGCTGTCAGCAAAGAGCTTGACAATAGTTAAAAGCACTGCATGTTCCAGAGGAAAAAAATGAATCTACTTTTTCTCCATGGTGACAATGCTGATGTTCATTATATTGCTTAAGATTTCATATGCAGACAGAAAGCATTGTTGTATTATGTGGCATGTCCAGAGGACATTTATTTTTGACCCTTACAGAGATCATTTTTCCTGTGAAATTTAAAACATTGTGGAAAATGCAATTGCAGTTACATTGGACACTTTTATTTTGCCCGTGCCTTGTTTTGAGCCTATTGGAAGAAAAATTACATTTTAACTCCCTTTATATCCACAATCAAACAATATTGATGTCCTGCAGTAACACTAGTTTCTGAACATATTATAAGCTTTATTCGTGATTGTGTGCTCTGCAACTCATCCATCCTACCTCTGATTGCCCTGTCTGTAGATGCACAGAAATCTTTACATGGGTTTAATATCTCATCCATCTTCAGCATCTGTCTGTTACAATTCAGGCACGATGCTCCTCTCCAGAGAAATGGACAGTGAATGAGGAGGAGGGGGATCTGTTTGTAGCTCAAGGTTACACCGACAGAACACGTGGTTGTTTTTGGAAACACTGGCTGTCGTGTGGGTCAAACGTGTGATGTTACAATCATAATCTTTTTATCCACTCGGTCATCCTGTTGGCCAATATGAAGAGATCTGTACGCAGAGCTGACAGCCCTGATTTGTTCTAGCGGGTGCAGTAACGTAGCTTGGAATGTCCACCTAACTCAGACGACTCAATCGCAGCGTGCCGGCTGTGCTTCATTGCCTCATCTCATATCTCATCCCAACCAGCCCAGCTCCATTGCTTTTTTCCCCCCTCTGCTAGTTTTCTCATTACATTCCTGGCACTCCAAAGGAAATAATACAGAGCTTTTCTATTGGTCTCCGTGGAAAAATGCATTTCCTTTCATCTAGCCCTATGTGTGCGTGCAGGATCCACATACAGTACCTGTCCTATCAAAATGTGTACGCTGCCCCCTCTCCCACTCCTCAGGCTCCTTAAATAGGCTATTTTCTCCTCTAATGTTGTTTCCCCTCTTCTCTTCTCTTGTATTGATTGGACAAGCTCGCTGGATCAATAGATTGCTGTAGATCAGAGCGATTGCTGCTCAGGCGGGCTACCGCATCTCCCAGCATTCAACACGGCCTCCCCATAAACCACTCAGAGAGGCTCTCATTTCTGCGCCAAGGTTATGAAATAAAGGGCTGATAAAAGTTGACGGTGAGGCTTGTTTGTTTTGACCGATGAACAGGTTAACTGCTCTGGCATTGTAGCAAGCCTTCCGCGAGCGCTCTGGGTCTCACCTCATTGTGGAGCAAATTACCTTGAATCTATGGTCTCTTTATTGCACTCACAAATCCTGAAAGTTGTTAGTGCCACAGGGCTGTAGAACAGAAGGGAAGATTGTATACTAATGGCCCCATGATGCCTGTGTTTTTTTTTTTATTCAGTTGAGATATCAAACCATCAATCATTGTGCTGTGGGCTACTATTAAACCAGAAGTTCTTCCCTACTATCGTTTTACTTACTTTTCTTTTCACTTTTTGACGTTTGGCTGACACTGCATTCTCGTCAGAATTTCCAGTACAAACCCGACTACCTCAACTTAAATTTCCCCTGCATTCATCCTGTATAAATCGGCAAACTATTCCTCTGTGTATCGCCAACAGAGAGCATCCTTCAAATGAAATACTTGTTATTTCCACTGGACTTTATCTCCACTAAATTTTTAGAAGAGACCACACAGTTGCCTTAAAACACAAACAGCTCTGAGACTATACCGCCAGTGTCCTATACTAGTTTCCTTTAACAAACAGCTTTTTGTCACCATCCTATTGGAAAAAGTCGTTACAAAATATCCATGTTTGGTGGCTGAAAAGCTGCTGGAAACACAGCAATGACTCGCCAAATCCCCACTGGCTTTGCTCTTTGTTGGTTTTAAACAGAGGTCTTTAGCCTGGCTGGCATCTCACCACCATCGTCTCCACCTCTAGATGACAAAATCAGCTCATATACTACATCACTTTAGAAACCTAGATATGAGTAAAACATGCAAATGTATTTGTGGTTTGCAGAAATGTACCATGCCAATATTTTCGTCTGGTGCCTGGGCTGTTCAGGCTGTTAGAGGAGCCACTAGATGGATTACTATGGAATTTTATGTTGTCCCAGAGGATGGAGCCTACTGACGTCAATGTGTTGCTCTGTGGTTGACATTCTCAGCTTTTAGTTAAATATTTCAACAACTATTGACTGGACTGCTATGAAATTACAAATTCATGGTGCCCAGAGGATGACTTTGCTTAACTCTCTTACCATAACTCTAGTGCCATCAACAAGTCACAACTTTGACTAATCCAGTGAAATATCTAAACAAACATTCATTGTTTAAAGACAATGTATCCTAATAACTTTAGTTATTCTTTGGACTTTTCCTATAGAGCAATCTTGAGATTCACAGTTTTGGTTTTGAGTGAAATGTCTTGACAACTATTTGATGGACTGCCATGACATTTGGTCCAAATAACAGTTCCCTGAGAAATTATTTTTGGCTCTATTTCTTTGCCTGCTGTATAACGTGCTTCCTTCTTCCAGTTGCTTTGCAGTGTAGCAAGTATGCCACACCCAATAATGTATCAGTGTCCAAAAAATGTAATACAACCTGAAAATATGATAAAATTTAAACTTAACCCCATTGAAAATGCCATAAAAGTAAAGAATGTTATGACTTGACCAATGTAATAAAATGTCCTGACTCATGTTATTATACCTTTTTTTCTTATGATATAATACCTTTCAGGTGGGACACTGGTATCTTACATCTTCGACTGGAATCCTTCAGAAGATGAAATAATCTACAGAAGACATAAATGAGCAAAGAAGGCAAAACAGCTGATTCAATGAGAACAAGATGTTGCATGCATCTGAGTTACTGCACATGTACATATGGCTGTGTGGTACTCAAAGTCTTCACTTTATCCTTATCCTTCTATTATTTTAAAAAACGTAACACTCTTAAATTCTTGGAGCAAAAAATGTAGAATGTTGCACTGAAAATGAACATAGTATTAGATTATGCATCAAAAGCACGACATTTTTATCTGTAAAAATGTTCTTACAATATAAGTCTGGCCATTTTATTAAATTATTGGTCAAGTTATTACATTATTGAGTTCTATTACATTTTCGATCAAATTGTATTAAGCTACATTTTCAGGATGTGTTATTACTTTTTTGGGATGGGATATTATTACATTATTGGGTGCTGCATACCTTAATTCATCTCATTTTTATTTCAATGTCCTGCCATTTCTGGCCCATCCCACATGGCATTATAAGACACTTCTACCTAACAACCATCTTCCAGTCTTACATGTGCAGAGCAAAATATGGAGGACGAAAAGAAAAAAACAAATCTTAAAACAAGCGAGCCATCTTTGTTTGCTCTCTGATATGAAAACTTTTTAATACCCTACGCTACCCTGGCTGTTCATTGTTGTTTTCTGCAGCTGATTATCATTGATAAAAGAATGCCCTTTTATCTTTTGCAGACCTTGAGGCTTTTACCCACACTTTTATCCCATCTCGTTTATACGGCTGCTACAAACTGCACTCTGGGTTAAATCAAAGGTTGCTCTCCGTGCTGCAGCATGTCCAAAATGTAGGCAAGATGCAAGGTTTTAAACAAGCTTTAAAGAGATTACGAGCATATTCCTGTTTTAGACTTTCTCCAGATAACGGCTTCAGAGCTGAATTTTTCACTGGACACAAGTTTTACTTTAAGAAACAAGTAAATGGAAAATTTTCTGTTTCATTCCATTTGTGCTGTAATTTAAGTATTATTTTATAAAGTATTTTCCTGTCCTTATTCTAAAGAACTTCTCTCTTGCTGCGTAGTTTCTAAAGCTGAACTCTTTGAGTCTATGTTTTATTTTATCAGTGCTAACCTGTGTTTTCTTCTAATTTCAGTGTAAACCACTTGAAACATAGCATGTAAAATGTGCCCTAGACGAAATCTTGGCCTTCTCCCTGCACCATGGCACCTGGCATTGGCACTAATCATAACACAAGGAGGGCCCTCTACACACTCGTCACCAAACATGGTTTCTGTTTTGCTGTTGGCTCAAAATGATGTTTTAAAGTCTTATTGCATTGTGGAGTCAAGTCATTTTACTACTACCTGTTATGACTCCTCTGGAGGGATACTCCAAAACTAAAGCAACTCTCAAACAAGGGGGAGGGTTTTAGGGGGAGAACTGGGACAAAGCATTATTATTTGTATTATGACTGAAAATGGTTCATTTATTGTGGAAGCTGGCATATAACAGGCAAGGTCTTAATGAGGCCTCATCCATCTTTCTTGCTATGCAGCCTGCAACCACAGTATCCAGCACTCCAAAGGCGTGAACTGCGGCTCTGTCCATTTTAAATGACTGGCTTCTTCACCTGTGCTACATGCTCTGGGACATTATGAAAATGTCCCGTCCCCTCGCTAGCAGACCCCACTGCTCTCTGCCTGTAATCACACGTGATTATGCACTGTTGGCTGCAAACGCTTCTTCAGCAAATAAATTCACAGTGACCATTATCATATTCCGTCCTGGTGGAGCGAGGTGAGGGCAGGGGGTGGACAGGTGTAGTATATCCAAAGATGCACAAATTGCTGTGTTAGGTGGTGTTGGTTGTGGCGGGGAAATGTCAAGTGAAGGAATTAGGCTAGTGCGTGGGTTTGATCATGATCATGAATAAATTAAGATAAAAATGTTCCATTTTGGAGAGAAATTGAACTTGCTATTCATGGAAAGATCTCTCAGTTGCTTTTTCTTCTTTCACAAAGTTAGCAGCAAGACCCTGGAGTGAACCTGTAAAGAGCCACAGCAGACAACCTTACAGTAAACAAGACCTCCATGCTTGGTGTAGTTCTATCCTTCTGTTATGTTATGTTATGTTCCTGTCTTCATGGCACCACGGAGGACTAACTCTGGCCTCATTACAGGGAACAGATTCTGCACTGATGAAAGCCTGTTGGCCATGCAAAATATCTGGTTCAATATTTCAATATTTCATCATGCCCTTACGGCAGAGAGAGTAAACAGCGCTCTGCAATTCCCCCAAACTCCCATCTCTTTTTCTATGCTAACATATCTGTATTGTCTCATTTGGTGCATTCTTATCTTTCTGCTGTCCTTTTATTTCTTTCCTATCTTCATTTATTTCCTTCTCCTCCGCATGCTGTGCTCTTCTTTTCTTTCTGTCTGGATTAAATCATGTTAACCAAGTGCACTACAGAGCACACAGTGGGTATTTCAGAGGTCCTTGGAGAGTGGAGATTTCTCAGTAAATACACACAGCTGTGCCTTTCAGAAATTTTGGAATCTGAGACATTATGTTTATTTTGAAACATCCCTGACTTTAAAGGGATAGTTCAGATCTTTTGAATTTGGGTTGTATGAGGTCCTTATCCATAGTCAGTGTATTATATACAGTAGATGGTCTGCACTCCCCCAGGGTGGAAAGGCATGCAGGAGTAGCAACAAGGTATCTAGACATTGCTTATCTCCATGTCGGTACCCTACTTCTCCAAACTGGAGGCATTCAGACCGACATTACCCAGACGGATTTATCACCAAAATGGGAAAGCTGCATTATCCAACATTAACATAACTATTCATTGGTGGCTTGTGCTTGCCAACAGGTCATGTTAGCTAATGCCTCCTCCTATAAAAAAAAAACCAGATAGTTTGCAGGACATTAACCCTACACTAACGCTAACCCTAACCATTCATTTTTCCATGACTTTCCCCTCTTCTTTGTCATTTGCTTTAAGTTCTACCCTCTGACATAATTTGAAAATTGACAGAGGCAAGGCTGCCCCAAGAAGCTCAGTCACACCTGCATTTAAAACTGAAAACTGAAAATGAAAAAGATGAGTTTTGAGCAAGACTCAAGAGCAAGACTTTCTTGAATCACCATGATCAGTTGAGCAGACAAAGTTAAAGTGTGGTGAACTTTGACACAAATTCTTGCTGCTGACCAACTGCAAACTGGGAGGGTCTATGAGACACATACGTCACATTAACTGTGTTAACTAAGTGATGTAATGTCGATCCTTTTACTGCACTTTAATATGTTTTTCCCCCTCAGCCTGCTGTTGCAAAGCTGCATTCCTCTAGACAGCTGGGCTCGACAGTGCGAACATTTTGCGAAAGTGAAATATTGATTGTTTGAGTTTGACAAAATACATGAATTCACTGAGCTTCAACACTAACAAATCTGTTTCTGAATCTCTTATTTCTCCTCGCTCTTAGCAAAGAGCAGTGTACAAAACATTCAGGCAGCAGCTTCTGTTTTTTATTTTCACCGAGATTGACCGTTGCCAAATGTCACCGGCGGCAGGTCATATCCGCTGTTGCTAATTAATGTTAATTCCATGAGTAGCTTGATGACAAGCCAAAATGAAACTTGGCTGTTGTAGGGATTTGGTGCTCTCTGTAAATCAGAGTCTGTACTCAGCCAAAGATCATTTGGGAGGTAAGAAACTTCACTGAATATCACTACTGTACAACACTGAATGGACCAAGTATTTTTGTAGTTCCAACAACTCCAACATAGTAAGCTAATCTTTCAGTCATATCATATTAATAATTTAATCTGGTAAATAGTTTTGAATCATGTCCCTCAGCATTTGGACCAAGAAGCTCATGAAAAGTAAGATTTGCAAAATTTAGAAGGTAACATCTTTTACTTCAATGTGTCAGATATGTATACTACATTTTTGCTCAAAATTCTTTGAGGATGAATGAATCTGTATCTTTCAGGTAGTTTTAGTTTGCACTGGGCAGCTGTATCATCTTACTATATAATGACAAAAACTCTGTGGGTGTTTGTCTGTGTGTCTGTTCCAGGTTTTTCTCCTCACTGACTTGGTCAATCCATATGAAATGTGGTGCAGTGGTAGAGGGTCATGGGAGGATGCGAATGAAGCAACATTACATCAACTGGCCAAAGGGGGGTGCTATAGCAATCGATTGAAATTGTAAACTTTGAATGGGTATCTCATATCTTATGTCTCTACGACATACGGGGCGTATGTCGTAGAGACATGAAGCTTTGCACAGAGATGTCTCTCCTCATGAGGAACAAATTTGCCTCAAAAACACATAACTTCCGGTTATATAGATTTTCCGCCATTTTGAATTTTTTGAAAAACACTTAAAATTGATCTCTTCCTAGGAAGTTTGACTGATCTGCATGAAACTCGGTGGTCATAATCTAGGGACCAGTATCTAAAGTTCCATCTTGGCAAAAGTTGGAAAGCTTACTAAAACTGAGCTTCTATAAGGCAATGAATATTGCGGAGGGCGTGGCTCATCACATAAAGGTGTATAACATCTCAAGGGTTTCACCGACCACGCAACTTTGTAGGCACATGACAACACATAATCTGAGGGGAGCCCTCCATTATTGACCCCATCAAACAAAATGGGGGAACTAGAGAGCTAATTTCTTACCTAGGCCTAACCGCCATATCGATTTTTACTAAACTTGGTAGATATGTAGAACAGGATGCCTCAAGGTGACTGGAGAAATTTAACTCTATAACAACAGAAAAATGCTTAAAAATGGCTAAAATGCGACCGATCGCTGTGGCTCCCCCTGTGGCCAAATGTTGTTGTTTTTTTTCCTAATGCTTGGTATGACTACGTCATGGTATTGTATGCTGTACATAATCATGGAAACTGTCAGTGTGTCATTCTGTCAGTCAGTCATTTTGTCAGTCCCATGTTTTTCTACTCACTGACGTGGTCAATCTACTGTACTTTCAATAAAGCAATCGTACTATCAAATTCACAAAAACCCTGTCTGAATACATTGCTCTTCTTAATGGGTTCAGTTGACTATTCAATCTGCAATTTCCTATGACCTGTAACCCAAACACACACCATGTGAAACTGTATATGGGCAACAGTGCACTCAATGGGTATGGACTAGTGTATGTAATTATAAGTTTCAGATTGGACAAGGTATCAGCAGATACTCAATGTTAAATGACTCGTATTGGGACCAAAAGTCTAGATTGAGACATCTCTATCAACCAAGGCGACCGAGCTGGCCCTGCAAGTTGTCACTGTGTTGGCAAAATTCCAGCACAGCCTATTTAATGAGGATATCCAAATGAACCTAGCAGTGCCACTCTCTGGCCTGGCTATGGCTTCATTTTCACCATCATGTAGCCTTTGGCAGCTATGGACCGGAGGGAGGGAGTGGTCTAGCTAACCGGTGTATGCAGCTGCAAGTAGTGAGTTGATGATCAGTACAGCCAAAAGGGCAATACACCATCAGCCACACTCTGCTCTTATGCTGTGATACTGTATAAAGTGTTGTTATTGGACTGACAACACTGATACTGATACCGGAAACCTGGACTTTTAAGGACCTGTTAATAAAATCTTGTGTGTGAGTGTGTGTGTGTTTGAGGGCCGAAACCTGGCCTTGCTTCATCTATCATAACCCAGAGACAGAGAACATTATTACACTCACGGCCCTGACAGCCAAACTCTACAGTATGACCAGTTTGGAGCTGGTCATATTGTTGGTTGTCAGGGGGAATCGTTGAAACGCATGCTCAAGTTCTTTCAAACTGGGTCAGCAAACCAGTGAATCACCACACATACCCCCACCCACATCTTCCTCCTTGTTCTAACTCACTGAAGAAATAGCCTAACTACCTTTCTCCTTTGCTCTGTTTCTTTATGTATTCATAGAACATCTGTCCCAGGAATATTGTCAAGCTACTTAATGTCCTGCATTTCTTACTACTTGTAATTTTGGTGATCCTGAATTCAAAGTGTATTCTGTTTTACACTCACTGTAATTCAATCTGGGTAGCAGCTAAATGCATAAAATCTAAACAACAACTCATGTATCTAATAGTTAGACTTTAAATCAGTGTAAGAAAGCATGAACTGATCCCTCTGAAGGTTTTCTCATTGTAGTATCTTTAAACACCCCGAAGACTCAGAATGCCAGTCCCCGAGTGTGTTACAAAGGAAAGCTTAACCAAACCTGAATCAAAGTCAATCATTTCCGTCAAACAGGAATTGCCTGTGGGGGGCCCCAAAACAGGTGTATAATCGACATAACGCAATCACCACATAATCACAGCAATTACATGCACACTAAATTGTGGCTTGCATTAAAATCCACTGAGCGTGTCGCTTGTTTTGGTATCAGGCCCCTCTGTGCCAAGACTTACCTTTCTTACATTCACATTTAATTTAGCTGAATCCTGAGGAAAATCCCTTAAGTAGAACAAACTTGTGGATCCTTAACAATACAAAATAAGTGATAGTAAGATGGTCAGGGCTCGTGGTCCCTGAGCGCTGTGACAGTGATTTAGCATTTATGGGTATCAAAAGTGACAAACGTAAGTGTTAGATCAAAGTAATTGATTATATGAATTAGCAGGGGCCACATGCTGACACTGTGCAGCCCAGAGGACAAGGAGGAGGTTTTAATTAATTTGCTTGATTATTTTGACACTAAGTTCCTCTGTAATGGCTCATTTCAATCTTTGGTGTTTACTTTCTTCCTAAGCCTATGCCATTTTTACAAACTTAAATAGTTTAAGTGTCTGTGTCTGTGTTACAAAGTAACCCATAACCCATAGCTTTTTTTTTTTTAAAGATGTTTTTTTGGACAAGACAGTTACGTGTGAAAGGGGGAGAGAGAGGGGGATGACATGCATATATCTATATCTATCTATATCTATCTATCTCTCTCTCTCTCTCTCTCTATACATATATATATATATATATATATATATATATATATATATATATATATATATATATATATATTACTGTAGGTGATGTTCTTGTAATTATCTTTTTGATTATCTTATTACTTAACTTACCGTGAAGGGCAAAAGACAGGGGTTGAAAATAGACATGTATCACAATAACATGACAATCACTCATTGTTTTTATCTTTTGAGCAGATCGAACTATATCTCATCTTATAGAATATGTCTGGTTATATTCTCCTAAAAACTAAATACAGATCAACAGATTTCTTCATTACTTTGAACATGGGCACTGTAGGTTATTTTGATACAATCCCACATACACCACCCTGGTGCCATAAATAGTAACAGGACATTAAATGTGTATTAATCTGCAGCTAAAAATAGATGCCCCTAAATGCAAGATTCACTTCTGTTTGAGTAACATTTGCCTTAAACGAAAGCGTTCAGCAGTCATAAATGTTTTTTTTTACCGTCAGACATTTTATTTCAGTTTACAGATTCATGTGAACTGTATCCATTTAGTGCCCCTAAAACTCTTACAATGACATGAACACTTCTTAACGCTAATAATACTGCCATGCAATGCATCACATTCTCTGTATGCAAAATTTAGCAGTGCCAGGACACAACGGCTAACATGTCAAAAAATGATAATAAGCTTGTTTATACTTATGGTATTAACATATGTTTCTGTGATCTGAACACAAGTTGACAGCTGAGACACATTGCCCGTCACACCTGTGTCTATCATACATCTCCAGTTATTACTTCCACACATTTGCTAGCTTCTCTTTAGCATAATCGCTTAGTGGCGTTAGCGGTTGTGTCGGTACAGCTGGAGCTATCGCTGTCAGCAGAATTCAACATGTCTTCCACAGGGCAAAAAAAATGGATGGTCATACAACACTTCATCAAACTCCACATAAAATGGGTAAGTTTAAGTAGGATGACCATATTTTGATTTCCAAAAAAGAGGGCCTCAGCCCGGCTTACTTAAATGATTGAGGGATGAGGGATGAATGACTTAAACTCGCAGTTTACTCAAAGATGCCTAATAATTTCAATATATTTATATGTATGGATAGAAAATTCAGTTATATTATTACAAAATAATATCTCTCAAAGACAGAAATTCAGATAGGCCCCTATAGATAGGGGACACATACACACACTAGAGTGTGGCTACCCGATCCGAGCCCGACGGGACCCATTGTATTCGGGCTCGGGTCGGATTTGGTCAGCCTTCAGTGAAAATGTAGTGTAAAAATAAATAAAATCCTGTTGTCTGTCCTGTTTATTCCTTGGGGACTGTTATTTACGTGACAACACCTGGACAGAGTAAAACTGGACATTATCATCAATTTATAAACACCCCCCGGACGCCCCGGACAGGACGTGAAAAGTGGACATGTCCGGGCAAAAGAAGATGTTTGGTCAGCCTAAGTTAAAGAGCTTTAAGCGCACTTTTAAAGTACTTTTGAGTATTCTACATTTCCTATTGGGCAATGGACCACAGGGTGCTAAGCCTACATTTTTTGGTCTCCAAAATTAAAGTTATGGACCACTTGTCCTTCACTGAGATCCAATTCTCCCATCACAGCCGTCACTTTGACCAGTAGAAACACACAGCGATCTGCTGCCGTAGACACTGCATGACAACAACACCCCAGCGTTTTTAATATTTCCTCTGGGGATGTTACCACACAGAGTAAAAGGGGAAATTTGTCACTTTGCACTTTGCACTTTGTCAACCCGTTGAGTTAACGTTACTGTCATTAGCATCAAGCTAGCAAACAATGCTACATCCTCACGGTCGGGCATAAAGTAATAACATTAACAAATAGCGGCGGGGTTTTTACTCACCACAACTGCAGAGGCTCCCAGCTTCATTTGAAACAAACTACATTATAGACGCTCCGTTATTTATTAATCCCTCTGTGTGTTTATATATTTGCCTTTTATCCACGGCGTTGTCTTTGTAAAATTAACGTATCCCAAGATGCTTTGCACACTTTTGTTCAACACAGATTTTTTTGACGATGGCGGCAAACACAAGCAGCAGCGGCAGCAGCAGCGACACCAGCACCGAATACACTTTTAAATGTAAGTAACGGATTTTTCTTAACACCAGAAGTTCAAGGGGCCTTAAAACCTCTAAATGGCTGTTAAAATTCATGACGTTAGTAATGCTAACACGTAGCCACCGGAATGTAGAGCCAGCTTCACTATGTAACGTTAGCTTAACGTTAACCTGTTGATAGGAGGAGCTCAGTTAGCCTTTAAAAGTAACGGTAACGGTTAAAGCCTTAAACCCCTTCACTTTCAATTGTTTAAAAGCTCGGAGAGTGACTCATTATATCTTATTGTAACTGTGGAGACATTGTAGGATGTTTATACCTCACATCAGGTGCATAAATGCACCGCAGTGAATAAAGTTAATGAGAGGATAGATTGTGAGTTGTGTGTGTCTATTTCTAGACTGTAAAACTGTGCTAAACTAAACTAAACATTTGGATGGAATATAACCTAGAGCTAACTTCAGGGGCATTATTGTTATTGTCGTTATTAGGCCTATATATGTATATAATTTTGCCTGTTGACATATAGAAAATATGTCTTACATTTCATTTTGTTGTAGGGAGCAAGGAGCAAACGGAGGAATTTATAAAAATCAGGGGTGAAAATGACCACCTCTTCACAGGGGCCAAAAACACGGCCACACTCGGATGGAGGTACCCGTTAAGACAATAATAAATAGCCCATCTGTACTCTATGTATATTTGTAAAGGTTACATAAATTAACCCAAAACCTGTACAAAGTACAAATACAATCCTAAGATCACAAGTTAATGTTTTTAGGTGGTGGTGGGAGTTTTATGTCTGTCCTGATGTCACCTTTTGTGATCTTGTGTGTTTACCTTTTGTAATGCTTCTCTCTTGTTTAGGACAGTCCTTCAAAAAAATGGGCCTGGAGGGGAAAGTGGAGCCTCAACAGGCAAAAAAAAGTGGGACAACCTAAAAAAAAAAAAAAAGTATGTGCAGGTTTGGATAATGATATGAAAACTACATTTGTTTTACCCAAGTTAATACTTTGATAAAGAAATGTAGAAAAAAACTCCAAGGCACTAGTTAAAATGCCTTTATTCCTTGAATCTGTTTAACTTCCTGATGAAGGCTTGATACCGAAACGTGTCGAAGGACTGTGTTTTTAAGGTTTATATGACCATGGCTTAAGAATAAAGGCATTTTAATTGCTTTGGGAGAGTGCCTTGTTTTTTTTTCTTTGTTTCTTTATCACTACATGAATCCCATTCCATAGAGCACCTCAAACATACCTCTTTTTGAGTCCATGATAACCTCCTTTTCAAGACTTTTTTAATAAATACTTTGCAGAAAATTGCTGCTGTTGTGATTGATTTCCTCTACTTTAGGAATGCAAAGATCCAGGGACAGAGCAGGGGGTCGGCGGGAAGCCCACTGCTGCCACCTGGCCCTGGTTTGTCCTCATGGATGAGGGTTTAGGACAGAGGTCTTCCATTGCCCCTCCTGTCCTAATTGCCTCCATTCCTGAGGACACACCAGGGCCAGGTGCTGCAGTGGGTGAGCAGCGTGAGGAGGAGGAGGAGGAGGAGGAGGATGAGGAGAGGCAGCCAGGGCCAGCAACCGGAGGGACACGGAAAAGAAGAAGGAAAAGAGAAGATGAGATGTTGGAGCTGATGAGAGAGGATATGAGGTTGCAGAGGGAGGCCGAGGAGAGGAGGGAAAGAGAGAGCCGGGAGAGAATGGACAGACTTTTTAATTTACTGGAGAGAATGGTTGAGAGGCGGTGATTTTTATTTTTTTTTAGGTTTTTTTTTATCCTGTTCAATTAAGTTTTATGTGTTGCTGTTTCTTGTTTTCAAATCTTAATTAAAATGTTGTTTATAGTTTTGATTTGACAGTATGATTATTGGCTGAGCAGGAGTCCCTGGTGGTGCTGGATTGGGCGGGATGCCACAATAAAGACCCTGGAGCCTTCTGGCTGTGAGTGGGACATCATGTGGGGGGTGGGGGATGCATGTCTCCACTGTCCACCACATTGTCTATCAACGGGGTTTGCAGGGCTGATGCAATCGACGGCTGCCATGTCACTAGAAATGTTTAAAAGAGAGGCAAGAATAAAACAAACAAAATACTACTGCGCAACTTTTTAAACATCCCACCACAAACTACTTCAACAAACAAAACTTTCCAAAGCACTTTAAATAGGAATTACTTGCCCTCTAAAGGTAATCATGGTCAAGGACACCCTCCTCCAGGGCAGACACCTCGGCAGACAGCTGGTTCCACCACGGAGCACCACTGACTGCCTCCAACCCGTTCTCCCCCTCATCCTCCGGCATGTCATCCTGCACTTCATCCTCTGGGGCCATGATGTCACCAGCACCTAGGCAGATGTTGTGCAGGACGGCACATGCTATTATGACTTGAAGAAAAGTCATAATGACTTGGTGGCTTGATCCTGACATGGCAGCCGTCGATTGCTCTAGCAGCTTTTAGAAAAGCTCTGTGTCTTGCCAGCCCTGCAAACCCCTGAGTAACTGCCACCAGGTTGTCAGCGGTCTTGGGGAGGTAGATGACCCTGTGGCGAATGGCCACCACCTCCTCAGTAACTCGATGAACAATGCGGTGAACAGTGGAGCGAGGCATCCCGAACACCCTTGAGACCACCCTGTATGATGCCCCACTCGCCAGCCAGAAGAGAAAGACCAAGGTCTCTATTGTGGCACCCCATCCGTGTCGTCTTTCCTGGTGGAGAAGGTCCAGCAGCACCGCCAGGGACTCTCTGCTCAGCCTGAAATCTTGTTGGGTGTCATGATCATCAAAAAATATTTGTAGAACCAGAACATTCATATTAAGGCGGCAGTACATCGGCCTCGTCTGGATGGGGAAAGGAGGGTAAGAGCAGGAGAACATGAACAATGATTAAAGCAACAATAGCTATTTAATTTTAGTTAATAAGACAATGCTAGTTAAAGTTATAGCTTAGATCAATAATGCTTTATTTGTCCATCTATCTTTGGATTCTCAATATGGTTTTGATGTTTAATGACACAACATTTTAATATTGAATTAAGTCAGGGATATTTACAGGGTTCGTAGACATTTTACTATTCAATTCAAGCACTTTATAAGCCCTTTCAAGCATTTAAACTAAATTCAAGCACTTTTCAGACCTTGAAAACACAGCATTAAAATTACAGCATTTTCAAAGATTTTAAGCACCTGTACAAACCCTGTATCAAGTGTAATGGTTAAATGACATGAACCATAACTTAAATGTCAATCTATGATTTATATGGCTAGCGTTTGTCACTTAACGGTACCCGTTTATTAACAGCTATATTAATTACCACGAACTATGCTAGCTATGTATGAACATTAATGTGAGCTAAAATAACAGATTTAACGTTAACGTTACCTCGCCACGGCTCTCTCTCAGCTGGAGATAAACAAGCCGCTGGTGCCGCCTCTCCTCTTCCTCCAACAAAAAATATATTAAAAAAAACAAAATCACAACCTCTGGCTCCATCATTGTCATCAGTTACGTTTCCGTGTCGTCTGTTAAGTTGTCTGTCCTTTATGTTCTTGTGTCTTCTGTTTAAGTTGTCTGTTATGTTGTTTGTGTCTTTCCTGGGCTTGGGCGGTAGGAGTCATGACGTCGTGACGCAACGAGGAATTCCTCCATAGCCTAGACTGTCCCATTTAACAACGGATGACGCAACCTTTGGAGGTGCCTCCGAAGGTCCAGCCTTCAAGGCTGCGTCGGCCGGGTCCTCCGAAGGATGCAGACCCTGAATTGGGACACAGCTATAGTTTACATATGGCTCTTCAAATGTAGCTCCTGCCATCTGCTGATGCTTTTAGGTGACTTCAACAACATGTCGGCTGGCACATGAACACACACAGTTCTGGTAGTGAATAATAGTGAAAGGAATAAAAATAGGACAAGAATAACCTGATGACATCACACACGCCGTGAAAGACGACCGAGGATAATTGGTGAGTACCAGCGTGTAGCATGTACCAGTCATCATGCAAGTCCTGAAATATGTCTGTCAGCGAATCCTACTCCACCTATTTAGACTCCACCGTTGACAACAGCAGCATTTCTCCGACCCCGTAGCGAGACACAAGCTCCGTGGCTTCTTTCAGACTGACAGGTTTAACATTATCTCCGTTATTAGAACAATAGCCGTTGCTTTCGGAGCTGAAGGACCAGCGTTCTAAAAGTAACGGAAGTAACTGATGTCTTGTTTGAAAATGTACTGAAGTATTTGATTACTCAAACAGCAAACTAACGCATTAGGTTACTCGTTACTTTGTAACGCGTTATGCCCAACTCTGATCGGGATGTGTCAGTGTTTATACTATAAAAGATATAATTAAATGCAACCTGCACCTCCTCAGCAAGTGGTTTAAGTGATTGGATCACAATGCGTCTGGGTGGTTGTTTAAATATGTATTTAGTTTATTTTAGATCAGATCACCCAAAATGCTTACTATTTACTACCGCATCTGAACAGCCTCTACACGTGTCTCCAGCTGACCAGTTATGTTCAGATTTTGGTACTGCCTGCATCACCTATGCTACGGCCAGATGCACATTCATTCTGTCCAGAGTCTTGCCAGCTGCTTTCTAACATTCTCACTAGTCACGTTAGTGGTTGTGTTTATAGAGCTGGAGATATCGCTGTCAGCAGAATTCAACATGTCTCCTTCCATACAGCAAAAGGATGGATGGTCATGCTTCACTTTGTCCAATTCGTTGTAAAATGGGCAATTTAGAGGGAGTTAGCACACTATCACCAAAACAACCACCTCACCTGGTTGACGTAGTCCTTGTTGGGGATGCATCAGGACGCATTAGCGTTGACATTACAGTAGATATGTGCTCCACTTGTGATGAGATCACCCACACACATTTTAATGTCAGCTGTAAACAGGCTTAATGATTAGTGCGTATCCAAAATGTCAATTTCCTGCTCACTATAGAGTAAACCATGTGTGTTATACAGGAGGTAGTGAATGAGAGGCCGAGGGAGTGATTTTGGAGACAGCCTCAGTCTATTCATGGGGTTTGTTGACAATAACAAATATATAGAGTGCTGCCAGTTTTATCCTTTAATAGAGGTTTGAGGAAGCAAAGGTTTGGCAGGTGAAACAGGAGGAGGATGGGTGAAGAAGAGGAAGAGGCAGTCAGAGCTGCTAATTACTTCCGCCTGAGGTTTTTAACAGCAGGTCTGCAGGTTAAACAGCAGCTTCACTCTGGAGGCTGTCAGGACAGTCAGGTAGAGCTGATAGATGAACCAGCACATGGCTGTTGGTGGACTATTAAAGAAAGCTCATCAGCAGGACATACCGCACATTGCAGGCTCATAGCCATTCGTTGCTTGTACAGATGACCTAGCTTGCAGGGAGTGACAAACATTATTCGCCATTAAAACAGCTAAATATTGACAAACTGCTGCTAGATGATTTTTTTTGGCTACGATCTCGCCAATTTAAAAGCTGTTCTCAATTCAGTTTTCATTGACAAGCATGACATAAGGCAATCAATCAATGAACATGATGAGTGATTGGTTATCATAATTTATTGCTTGGTCGTCATCAGCAGCCTCCAATCAGCCAGATGGTTCTTGAAGCAGCATCCTTTGTTAGTCAGTTTGAAAGAAAGAGACTGTATTCCTTTCTGTTTACAGCTTTAAGCCATCTGTGTTAATCTGTAAGTATGAGCAGAATTCTACATGGATGGATATTACACTGTCATTGTAAAGGGCACAGGCTTATTTCGCTGAATAAATTGCAGGAAGGTTAGAAAGAAACCAAACAGATGGCAACTGCAGAGCCCACTGGCCCAGAGCAACACCTGTAGCTGGTTACAGCACAGGTATGATTGATCTAGAAAGGGGGTTAAGAAGCATGTGTTAGGAGACAGGACAGATCTATAAATCAATACCTAATAATATAAAAAAAAATCTCCCCATATGGGCTAAATCTGTTTCAAGTTCCACGCTAATGTGTGCATTTGAAGTCTTTGACATGACAATGTGTAGATCATAATGTGGTATCACAGCAGCACACTTTGTTGTGCAGATGGGGGCCTTTTATCATGTTAATGCTCTTCATATTGCTGATAGGGGTGGCAGGGTACTCAAGCACTGGGAGAGACAGACATCCGTCACTGCTGCCTGTTCTTTATCAGATTTTGTGGGGTGAATTAAATTTTGGAACATTAAACTCAAATAGCTAAAACTGCTTCTTGTACGACCCGACTGTACCGTAAGCACCTTCCCATGGCTAAAAAATGAAAACGTATTCAATTCTCCCCATCAGTTTTTCTCAGGCAGTAGCTTGCCATGAAATGCAGGACTAGTCATTCCTGTCATTACCTTACATGTCGTGAGTATAAATAGGCTAGTCATATCACACTTGTGCATTCGATAGCATGGGAAAGTTGTAAAAAAAAAAGAAAAAAAAAGAGCTCTGGTGAAACACATGATAAAGCTCTTCATTTTAACCTGAAGGTAAAATGAAGTTAAAGTCACAGCGAGTGAATGTAACATCTAATCCCTCCGTTTAATCCCAGCCTGAAGAGAGCATCAAAATGCTGACAAACTAATGCTGTGGTGAGAGAATTGCTTGGAAGAAATATGCATTTGCTTAACTTAACAGTGATGTGTGGTGGCTGCAAGCAGAGATAATCCAACAGGCACCATGCACACAGATGGAGACTGCAGGCTATGTGTTGGCATCGTTTTGTCACGTGGTGTCACACCCTTCACCTCTCCTGACTGGACAAATAAACAAACAATTATAATAATAACTTGCATTTATCCAGCGTCTTTCAAGGGACCCAAGGACGCTTCACACATGGGAGGCAGCACAAGAAACACAAGAACACAAGAACAAAACAGTTACTGTATCTAAGTCCATAGGCTTCAAGTACAGCTGGAGTCTGGAGATGTTTTTTAGGTGATAGAAAACCGATTTGAAGGCATGGATGGCAGGTAATGTATTTGATGTGTTAATGGAGTAAGAGGGTGGAGTCCAGACTGACATCCAGGCTATGAACTTCTGGGGATGGGCAGATGTGGAGTAACCTTCTATGTCATTGAGAAGATCTCTAGCCTTCTGGAGAGCACCCGAGAAGCCACAACCATAAGCTCTGCATTGTTCCTGTTTAGTTTGAATGGGTTGGATGACATCAGGCTTTTATGTTGTGCAGGCAGTTTGTAAGGGACTAAAGTCCTGTAGGCACATGAAATATAACCAATGTGAAAGAGACATGACCATATCTTTGGTTGCGGCTCTAAAACAGTTATAAAGGCTCAAGGATGGCTGTTGTCACTGTCTTGCAATCAAAGACAGACTAAGGTAAAGTTCTGACAGTGTCAGTGACTTGGGATGGCCGTCTCAGTGTGTTACTGCTGTTACAACCTATGTCTACTAACCAACCAATAGAAATGCAGCATGAAATGACATTAATGTTAAATGCTAGTGATTGCTAAATGCTAGTATTTTTGTCGTACTGCTACAGTGACATAGATGGATGATGCACACTGATGACATTTTGTTCTTGCGTATTGAGACTGATGGCCGTATGTCATAACCTGCAATTCAGTAAGCGATGTCATTGTACAAGTTACGTACATCAAACTTGGTGTTGATTAAATCATGTCGCCCAGGGTAATATTGTAAAATCTAAAAGTTTGTTGGAGACTTAAGTGGGGAGCTGGGTGGATGGTTTTGTACTGAGGTACAGCTGGGTGTCGTCAGCATATCAGTGGAAGCTTGAGCCTTAATGGCAAAAATAAATCAACAGTTTAAAAAAAAAGAAGACCATCAGAACTGTCAATGATCCTAAGAAGAAACAGATGTTGAAATGTTGTGGATGTTGAAATGTGAATTCCCTGACAGCAAGTAGTTATTTTTGGTCAACAAAGTGTGTGACTTTGACGTAGCAGACCACTGTTCACATGCCTTTCCCCCCAATAACAGTCGACAAGGTTTTAATTTTTTTTTTATAGATTATTACCATCTCCATTTGTGGGTACTTTCCAACAACAAATCAAACAAATGACAAGCACATCTCACCATCGAATGGCAGGTGCTGATTCGATAGTCGTAGATAAAAAAAGGATGAATGACTCGCAACACTGCAGGACTCTTTGCAGAAAATAATTATTTATTGTCCAAACGACGTCATGGTCCAAAAGACGTAAGACTTGACTCTGACTTGTTCTCAAAGACTTGAGACTTGAACCAGACTTGGTCCAAAAGACTCGAGACTTAACTTGGACTTGTTCCAAAAAAATTAGGACTTGACTCTGACTTGGTCCAAAAAAACCGTAAGACTTGGCTTAGACCTTGACCCAAAAGACTTGAGACTTGACTCTGACATGATCCAAAAGACTTAAGACTTGACTTGGACTTGTTCCAAAAGACTTGAGACTTGACTCCGACTTGGTCCAAAAAAACGTAAGACTTGGCTTAGACGGTGAACCAAAAGACTTGAGACTTGACTCTGACATGGTCCAAAAGACTTAAGACTTGACTTGGACTTGTTCCAAAAGACTTGAGACTTGACTCTGACATGGTCCAAAAGACTTATGACTTGACTCTGACTTGTTCTTTAAAAACTGAGACTTGATTCAGACTTGGTCCAAAAGACTTGAGACTTTACTTGGACTTGTTCCAAAAGACTTTAGACTTGACTTCAAAAGATTTAAAAGCTGGACCAATGGCTGTTTCTTCAGAACTTATTTCATCTATTATATTTGTACATTACTGACACCCACATCAAGGACTGTAATGACTAGTGATTTAGAATATGTTCCTCATTGATACGTTTGCTTTCAATACATAACTAAGAACTCTGTATAAACCATAACAAGCCTTTTAAAGACACAATAATTTTATTGAAATGAAGCTAAATTAAGGTTAAATTAAAAGGTTTTATAAGAGGTGAGGGAGTATTTACTGAGCAGTAAACAAGTCATTAATCATTCCACCTCCTCACAGTTTCTCATATCTATATATACTGTAGGAAATAAATCTGTTCCCAGTTGTGAGAAAATCAAAACCCATACACAAGATTTTAGAGGTTATAGTGTTGCGTCTAATTAGACCAATCATCCTTCATCTGAGTTTCCCATTTGATAGGTTTAATGGCAAAACTGCTCCCACTGTTTCTCAACAGACATTCACTGGAGGTTTGAAGTAGGAGTGATTTTTACATTGCTCCTTGTAGATTAGTAAATTGACTGTTTTCCACAGAAACTGTCTCAAATGTGAGCAGTCAGGAAAAAAAAATTAAATCAAAAACCAAGAACTTGTCTGTTCCTTCGAGGGGCCCCATAGAGATTTGATGCAAATTAAAAACAGGTTGCCAATTATTGTGGAATATGAAGAGAAAATATGTCTAAGAAATTTGTTAAATGATGATTTAAAAGTAAAACGATGGATAAACAGGCTGTCTGAATGTTTTCTACGGGTCATCCAGAGGAAGAACGATGGTCTGTGCAGGTTATTTTCCATCAGCACAGCCGATGTTCATTTCTCAGCCAAACTAATGGCACAGGCGAGTGTTTGAGGAAAAACAGGAACGTCATTAACATATGAATGTGCTATGTTTACTGTCAGGAATAATTAATGGTGGCTACATCTAAAACTTAAAATGTTCCTGAAACATGCTGAGACTCTTTGATGCATCAATATGAAGACAGAGCCACACTGACAGAGTGGACCGATAATTCACTATTCACAGGCAGCTGCTCGACTCCATCAAACAAGGTGGAAAATAAACACTTTATTTTTGACATTCAAAAAAGCCATTTCTTCGCTAGGAGTCACTAACTACTGCTCTACTTCTAACTTTTGCTTTCATGATTTAATTTCAAGGCAATTTCATGCAAACACTAAAATAAACATGGAATTTCCAAACAATTTTCCGTAGTGGTCAAACTTCTTTCATAGGATGTAGATGATGTAGTAAAGGTTATTGTGTAGTTTGCTTAAGATACAAGGACATACTGTATATGTCTTCAATATTAAAGGCATGATACAGTGTAATTTCAGAGATCTGCACGTTTTCTATGTTGCTTTTTATTTGCTTATTTGCTTTGCCCCAGATAGTGGAAAGAAAAATCAGGATTTTATCAGGAAGTAATTTTTTTGATGTTGCTTAAAATGGAGCTTGTGACCTACAGGACCGCTCTCTAGTTATGTCAAACCATACTCTAAGAATCTTGATGTTTTATTTAACCTCAATCTTAAATCTGATAAACAAATAAATGCTGTCGTTGAGTCATATTTTTAGCCTCTTAGAGTTTTAAGCAAGGTCAAGCACTTGGTTTCAAATCATGCTTTTATTCCTTATTGCCTGGTTCACTGTAGTGCACTATGTTTCAGAGTCAGTCAGACTCTCCCACACCTTCACCTGGTGCAAAATGTAGCCGCACGTCTGCTCACAAAATCTAAATATTTTGTGCCATATAACTCTGATTTTAAAGTCATTGTGGTTTTGTCATTGTCTTTGTGTCATTTGTCAGTTTCTGCACTTTTCCCCTTTCACCGTGTACAGCACTTTGGTCAACTGCTGGCGGTTTTTAAACTTTGCTGTATGAATAAACTGATTTGACTTGAGAGCAAAATGCCAGATGGGTATGGGCAGAGGGGAAGCATATGGTGTCACCAGCTGGACTCAAAGTGAGTTTAAACCAATTTGAAGTTTTTAAAAAAGAAGTCTCGTGAAAACCAATAAATATTACTATGGAGGATAACCAATTTATACAGCAATACCTTTTAAAATACCAAATATATCGAAGTATTTTTCCTGTTGGAGTCGTTAGGTTAGTATAAACTCAGTACTTTTAATTTAGTAAAAGCAATAATACCACAGTAAAATGTGTACTTTATGAGTAAAAGTACAAACATATTGGCATTAAAATGTACTGAAAGTACCAACAGCAAAAGTCCTCATCTTGCAGAATGGTCCATTTCAAAATAATAGATATTACTGGATTATAATTATTGATGCAGTGATGTGTATATTTACTTTAATGTTGCAGCTGAATTTAGCAAATTTTAACAACTTAAAATACTGGGTAGCTTGTGAATTTCCCCCTTGGGATCATTAAAGGCTTACCGTAATGTATAATAGTGCGTCAACATTTATTTGTTGATTGCATTTGGTGTTATTAATCTAGACATGCAAAGTAACTATAGTTATCAGATAAATGCGGAGGAGTAAAAATAATATTTGCCTCGGCACTGTAGTGGAATAGAGGAATACAGTGGCAGAAAAATAAAATACTAGGACCTCAAAATTGTTTTTAAGTATAACACTTTGGTAAATATACTTAGTTACTTTCCACTACTGCCCGGTCATCACTTTCGCAAACTAAATCTCAGTTTAAATGCCTCCTGTGCTCAACACAAATCTAGTCTATACTGTGATCTTTTGAGGTATCAAAGCAATGTTTTCTACTGTCATGCTGACGCTGCACGACTGACTCATCCCTCTTTTAACTTTAAGATCAACAACTTTCTCATTCTTCCCAATTCTCTGTTTTAGACAAAAAAAGGTCTTGCCATTTAT
The DNA here is from genome assembly GCA_026686955.1 of Epinephelus cyanopodus. NCBI lineage: Eukaryota > Metazoa > Chordata > Actinopteri > Perciformes > Serranidae > Epinephelus > Epinephelus cyanopodus. The sequence goes on from CM048914.1 coordinate 13,017,356, forward strand.
TGTATTTATTTTGCGTCTATGAAAAGAAAACTACATCATTCACTGTTTACATGCACTTATGTAACCTTGCTCTCTGCAGTAATTCTAATGTAAATGAGAAACTTGGTTTTCTTAAAGGCCCTCCGCACCTACGGTACACCCACACAGGTAATGTTAATTACTGTGCATGATTAGACCTTAGAGGACTGTGTAGGTGTGCACAGACTGAAATCTGTCTGACCAACCCATTAGCTGTGTGGCACCTGTTAGGGGAGAATAGCTATACCATGATGATTCTGACCTCAGATGAATCCACCATTGTTCCAACTTAAGTTCACCTGAGCTGAAATCCAACAAGCTGTCAAATTGAAAACACCTGAGAGCGGCAGTTAACACAGCTACTTCTCTGCAGGGGAAACCTACTTCTGTACCATGTGTACACATCACTGGCATTCAAATAGGACAAAGACTTCAGATAGGGAAAGTAAACTGTGCAACAGTATGGTGCGATACACAGACTTACTTCTCATATCCAAAATAATTCAAGCCAAAATCTGACCAAAACTGAAATAAATAAATCAAAATGAGTCAGTTTCTACAGCTGAACAGTAGAGCATTTGTAAAATCCAGACACATGCACACTGTAAGGAAAAACTGTGCTGTCACACCACACAGCCTGTCCTCTCACTGCACTGCCACTCCAAATGTTCCAACAAAAAGGCTGCAGACTCATATCACTAATTCACTTACAATGAGACAGCCTTACTTCAAAAATACAGTAAAAGGACATCAGAGGAATCTGATTACTGACCAGCTGAAGCAGCTCACTGCAGTGCATGTAAACATAATATTTCAGCTCCCTGTCCTCTTTGCTGTCATCTATTAATGTATGACCCACATCTCTGTTGTTCTTATTCTTACTGTTATTAATAGTAGAAGTAGTTTACATCATTTAAAGTCTGGTTCCTATTATATCAAGTCAGCCTGACATCAGTCAACAATCCTCTGAATTATCCAAATTCAGAGCACCGATGTAAACTCCTGAGGTTGATATCTAACCACCAGCATTAAGACGTCCAGCATTAACCATGTGACCATATGGAAGTTTTGTTTACCTAACAAACTAGTATCTCTCCCAAAATGGAGTCTGTGCCAAAATTTCATCTTCATTTTTATCAACCCTTTGTACAAGTAGACTATCTGTCCTGATCGAACTGTCTTATAAAGCTTTGGCGCTCTCAGTGTGACAAACTGCTACTGACCGACTGTCAGGCTGACTTGGTGCATATAAACAATGACAAATAGGTGGCAACTCTTCCTGCACCCACTCTATATAAAATGAATTATATGTGATGTCCTGTGAACATTTCAACTACTCTTTAAATAACTGCGGCAGTTAACTGCAAATCATCTTGTAATAGAGTTCACTGCTTTCAAGAGACACTGGACAATATCTCCAGACGGGTGAGTAATGTGGTTCACATCATACTTGTGCCTGTAATTACAAAAAAACAAAACAACCAACAACCCTGAAAATGCATTTAGAAAAGGGCAAAATTCGAAGAAATATGAAACTGTCTGGCTCCATTAACATTTTTTTCTTCTTTTAAATGTTTTTAGCAGAAAGAGTGTTTGGCATCTAACACAATAATAAATAGTTAAGACTGCTCTTTTGCGACGTTGCCCATTACAAATTTGCAACTCACTGCATTTCCAAAAGGCTTCTGGTAAACCAACTACAAGCCATATGGACTGTGAATTATCCAACCACAAAATGTCTGCACTGGCGCTAACTTGATAAAATTATCTGATTAATATTGAACTGTAACAGCACCTCCAGGCCTTAAACATCTCCTCATACAACTGGACTGCATTTTAGCTTCACAAATGACTCTGTGATTGGACAAAACATGCTGATGTGCATTTTTTAGGGGTGTGTGGAATAGCATTAGTGGTTTGGTATAGCCAGGGGGTGGGTGGGGGATTGGTTATTTTCAATAATTACATTAAGAAAGTGATACTGGCTGACTTAAAATGGAATAAACATGAGTGCTTAATGCACCCCTACATTATGCTTCCCATCCCCCTTGCATTGTTCTTAAGAAATTGGGCTTCTGAGAATTCATAATTACTTGTTTTATTCTTGGCCTAGCTTATGAAAGATTAAAATTACGTTTAAGGCAGGCTTTTGCCTCTGTTGTTACAGAAGTGCCTTTGTATGCCAATATCTGGGGTACTTATCACAGAAACGGATATCTCATGAACGGGTGCTCATGGATACTCACGGCTACACTGCCAAATTTGTCAGCGTCAAATGTAACATCTAAACTCGGTTCAGACATGCTGGGCAAGTGAAGCCCAAAGGAGCTCTCTAAAGAGAAGATCGAAGGGACCAAATGACAGAAAATAAACGGCGTGGAAAAACATGGGCTTATGATAAGTCTACAGAGAAATGGTTTGCTGGCCCTGTGCCTTTTAATATCAGTTTGAATTAGAATGATATTATTGATTTTTGCAAGAGAGGCCTGACAATGCGCCTGTAGTCAGTCCTCGGAGAGTGAAGAGACAGCGGCAGAAAAAGGCGAGGGGACAGAGGGAGGCAGGGAGGGAGATAAAGAGGAGCGGGCAGAGGAAGACAGATAGAGGGAGGGAGGGAGGGAGGGAGAGAGGGGAGAGGCAGATACAGGGAGGGGTGGGATAAAGGAAGAGCAAGAGGCAGAAGCATGAGTGAGGGTCTGCTTGCAGAAATAGAACGACTCCCCAATCAATTGTGCGTCGGTGGCCCTGCTGTGAGACTGCAGGGGATCCCTCAGCGGGAACACATAAAGGAGAGGTCGTAATAGGCCAATACATTAGATAAATGGCATTTACTGCTATGGAAACGACTCCGACCTGGCTGGAGGTTGCCCACCGTGCTGGCAGCAGGTTTGTATTTATAGTCCTCTCCTGCACCTCGCTGTGCAATTTCTCTGGCACCCTACCACCACCATCACACACACGTACACCACCACCACCTCCTCCTCCTCCTCTTCAGCCTTGTCTTCTCTCTCCTTCTTCACCTCCCTTGGTCTCAGTGATCCTACATCTGATATCCTGCCTCCCACGTACGCAGCTGCCCCTCCTTTTCCTACAACCAGTTCCTGGCGTCTGCGGTGTTCCAGGATGGCGCTGTTGGCGACTCACCACTTCCTGTCAGCGCAAGACATGGCCTGCTGGTGCACTAAGTGTTGCCCAGGGAGCACCAGAGGCAGGGAGTGGCCATGAGGGGAGAAGATCAAATAAGTCAAGACTGTGTTCAGGACTGTGGGACATTTGTGGCAATAAAGGACATAATTACTGGATGTTTCGTTGATTCTCGATCAGTTTATCCATTTGTGATGTCAGCAGGAACTATCTCAAGTGGTAATCAGTATAATTACACTTAGAAAAAATACCATGTGTAAAATCAAAGGTGTTGCTTGTATTGACAAACCCACAAATATAGATTATCACCCAACTCTGCTGTTCCCCTGAGCTGTATCGACTGTTTTACTATATTTCAGCTTATTGCTCTGGCATACAACCAATATACTGTTTTGCTTCAGTCTTACTGCATTCATCTGCCTTGTTTCCAGCCACAGGCAACCAGCTGTTCCCAGGGGAAAATGCTCTTCTTATTTTACAGCAGCTATCTGCTAAATACAAGGTTAGCATATAGCTCGTGAAAAAAAAGGAGAGCTATTTTCCTAAAGCGTCGGTGGAGACCAAAACCTGAGCTAAAAGAGAGTGAATATGGGACTGACAAGTTACTCAGTGGCGCATAAAGCAAAAAATAATTAATTTTAGGACATAAAATTATCCACAACTTCAGCACTGTGGGGCCCGCAAAACAAGTGCAATAGCATTTACTTTAACCCCATCTTCCAACTGTTGGGTCTATGTAAAAAAACAAAAAAGGGTTCAAGGGCCCCATGGTGTCAAGTAATGCACGCAGGAGTTGTAATTCCATTTGGCCACTGTGGCTTTAAAGTGCGGTGCTGTTCCTGGGGGCTTGCTCATTAAGAATGGCCCTAGCAAACATAGCTACCTCTGCTCTGCTGTTACCTAGGTGCTGCTGATACAACAGTGTCAAAAATTCTCTTGTACTTCTGTGGGTTTTTTTTTTCCTGTGGTCAAAACAACACTGAAATAAAGACGGTGATGAGTGTTTTTTTTTTTTTTTTTTTTGCCTGAATAGGTTCCAGTAAAAATAAAAAGCCTGTTTCTGATTACAATGCGTATAAGATAAGGTAACATTTATAAACTCAAATTATTATCTCACATCTCACTTTGGGAAACAAAGTGGGGAAACAATGAAATCGTGCCTCCTCCATCCCGACACAATTATTACATCCCCATATGACAGGCAATTTAATTGGTTCTTGATAAGTAAAGTGCATTTTAAATTAAATCGTGATGATTTAGGATTCACCGTGTGAGTCAAGCCTCTCTGAGCATTGACGTCACTTGGGCAGAGGGATGATGAGTTTTAATAGTGTACAGATTTAGAGAGATAAATGGTCTTACAGTCTGACCTCTGGACTTAAATGGCTCCGTGGTGCCATAGCAACAAATACAAAAATTAGAAGACTGCAGGTGGTGTCTCTGGCTTTTGGTGAAATAAATCATGTGGTACACAGCCAACAGGTGACTGATCTGATACTGATTATTGTTACAGAAAAAAAATCATGGCATGAATGCTTACACTCGGCATTTTTAATTTCCGTCGCTGGCTTTGATGTGGTTCCAGGAGTCAGTAATACAAGGACATTTTCATTTGGAATAAAGATGCTCCTCTTTCTGTTTTCACTGTTCCCATTTATACAGAGGCCTTAATTTCAGCTTCACTGACACCTAAAAAGATTTCAGAATCTATTGTGTACCAAAACACCGCCTCTTCTCTCCTCCACACTCTTTATTTCCCAACTGCAGATGAATAATTAATTCCTTATTCAGTGGAAAAGGGCAAGCCGTCTCACAATATTGTCTATGGACAAGTACTTATAACCCACAGACCATTGTCACGTTCATGTCTCCCAGGGGAGCAATTCCACTACAATTTACTGAGCATGAACATTAGACTGTCAGAACCAGGCCAGAGCTCCTGCCTTCCCAACACAACAACTGTGGTCAACTAATGCACAGGGGAAGAGAAGACATCAGGGAAGGCTTTGCTTTCAGGTAATGGCTCTAAGCGACGCCTATTCATTAAACAGAGTGTCTGAACAATAGAGCTCTACGTAATGCATCTACTTTACACACCCTGCATTATTTATGAGTGTACAGCTTTATATTCAGAATGGGTTAAAAGCTTAAAGGTTGTTGAGGGACTTGTTTTTATTCATCTCGATGCATTCAGTCTAATGGTGAAATTCTAAAAGGACACTTATTAAAAGCTACAATGACCAACTTTTACATGGTAAAAAAATATATTTTGTGAGTAATAATTCTGTCTGCCACCCAGTGTGTTTTTTTTTTTTTGTGTGTGTGGCCTAAACCAGCCTCTCTGCCTAAAGGTGTCTGTATGCTCAAAATGAACTACTTAATATGACATGTCGCCTGACTGTGTCTGAAGGCAATGGACAAGCTCAAAGTTCAGTTCACATGAACTAAAATGATCTAGTTCACATTCATAGTTAACAATTTGAATTTTGAGCTTAGTTCATAGTCCAAAAAAATGAACTCCAAGTCTTGTGATCATCATTCACCTGCTTCGACTTGATTAGTTCTTTCAAATTTGTTGCTAATGATAATGATAGTTTAAAAGTTAAGTTTCAAATAAAGCTCAGCATCTTTCCAATTATGTCTTTCCATTGATAAGAACATGCCATTTGCGGGCGGCATGGTGAAGACAAGTCTGGATGTGGACTATAAAAAGACTTCCAGTTACTGATGACGAGAGAAGACACACAACACTAACTGTGATGCAGAAAATGTTTAATACAATGTATATCACTGCTGGTCAAACTTTAACATCTCACCAAAATGCCTCTGATTATGAGTGCAAGTGACTGACAGAAGGGGACATTACAAAACAGGTGTTTACTCTTGAGATACTTTAACTTCTTACCAGCAGCAGCAATGTTTCCTGCTAGCTTTCCCAACAGTGTCAGTCCCACCTGCAGTGATGGTCCAATCAGCCTCACCAAATTGAACATAAGTGCCATGGGGGAGTGTAGTGCAGGTATAAGCTGCTGGGAAATAGAATTTTAAAAATATGAAAGTTTTGGCATTTCAGAAATTGAAGAGTCACTTTCAAAGGCCTGGAATGGTGGTGCAGTGGTTGGCAGTTTCACCTCACAGCAAGAAGTTCAAACGCACTTGCCAGCTTGGTCACTTTTTTGTGGAGGTTGCATGTTCTCCTTGTGTACATGTAAATGGGAGCTGAAACGATTGTCTGTCTCTGTGTGTCGGCTCTGACTGTCTGATGCCTTTTACAGGGTGTATCTCTCTTTTGCCCAATGTCATCTTGGGAAAACAATGATGTCTGGGAGCTCCTTACCCTCCAGGCAGAGGATGAGAGCAGCCCCCATGTAACAGGGACAGTGAATGATTGTTATTGCCATGTTATGCCATTTTTATCGTTTAGAATGTGCTGCCTGACATATATGAGATATGTCACACTAGAGACCGACAATGTTGTGTAACATGGCATGACCATCACACCGGCCCTATAGCATGTTCTATTTTCAAAAGGGGCTTCTGCTTTAGAAAGAGTGAATTGCGGATTTCAAATGCCATCACGTCCACCGTGGAGGAGACAGAGCCTGATGACGCGGGGGAACTCTCACCAGGTGTGGATGAGATTCGCCTGAGATGCTGAAGGTTCTGGACAGTGCTGTGCTGTCTTGGCTGACACACCTTTTCCGTGTTGTGTGGAGGTCGGGTCTGGTGCCTGCAGAGTGGCAGACTAGGGGTGGTGGTTTCTATTTTCAAAAAAGAGGAGTGGAGGGTGTGCTCCAACTATCAGGGTATCACACTGCTCAGCCTCCCAGGGAAATACTCCAGGATGCTCTGATCGATTGTCGAACCTTGGATTCAAGAGGAGCAATACGGATTCCGTCCTGGCCATTGAATAGTGGACGAGCTCTTTACTCTTGCAAGGCTGCTGGGGGGGTCGTGGGAGTTTGCCCATCCAGTCTACATGTGCTTTGCGGACTTGGAGAAGGCTTACAACCGCATCCCTCGAGGTACCGCGGGAGTACAGGGTACGGAGTTCGCTGCTAGGAGCCATCTGATCCCTGAATGACCAAAGTGAGAGCTATGTCCGCAAACTTGGCGTACAGTCAAACACGTTCTAGGTGGGTGTTGGCCTCCGCCAGGTTTGTTCCTTGTCACTGATCCTGTTTGTGATTTTCATGGACAGGATCTAGAGGCACAGCCAAGGGGAGGAAAGGGTCCGATTTGGGGACCTCAGAATTACATCTCTGCTTTTCGCAGACAATGTGGTTCTGTTGGCTTCATCACAACATTGACCTCCAGCATGCACTGGGGCGGTTTGTAGCAGAGTGTGAGGTCGTCGGGATGACAGTCAAGACCTCAAAATCTGAGGCCATGGTTCTCTGCTGGAAACCGGTTGGGGGAGAGTTACTGCCTCAAGTGAGGGAGTTCAAGTATTTTGAGGTCTTGTTCACAAGTGAGGGTAGAATGGAGCTTGACATGGATCAGTGGTTTGGTCTGGCTTCTGCAGTGATGTGGGTGCTGTGCTGGTCCATTGTGGTGAAAAGAGGGAGCTGAGCCGGAAGGCGAAGCTTTCGATTTACTGGTCCATCTACGTCCCAACCCTGACCTATGGTCATTAGCTCTGGGAAGTGACCCAAAGAATGAGATCATGGATACAAGTGGCCTAGATGAGTTTCCTCCGTGGGGTGGCTGGGCTCAGCCTTAGAGATAGGGTAAAGAGCTCAGACATCCAGAGGGAGCTTGGAGCAGAGCCACTGCTCTTTCGCGTCGAAAGGGGTCAGTTGAGGTGGTTCAGGCATCTGATGAGAATGCCTCCTGGGCGCCTCCCGCTGGAGGTATTTCGGGCATGTCCCACTGGTAGGAGGCCCCGGGGCAGACCCAGAACGCGCTGGGGGGATTACATATCTCATCTGGCCTAGGAACGCCTTGGGGTCCCCCAGGAGGAGCTGGAAAGTGTTGCTGGGGAGGAGGATGTCTGGGGTGCTTTGCTCTGCCTGCTGCCCCCGGGACCTGGCCTCGGATAAGCGGGTGAAAATGGATGGATGCATGGAAATGCAAAGAAGGAAAAAAATGTGTTATTTATTGGCAGAAAGTTTTATTTGTGAACCAAACTGCATTACATGAGAAGCACATTCATACACACTGCCTTGGCATAATTCCATTCATCTAAGTTCTAATATACAAATATAATCTTGAAACCATATAAAAGAACAAATTAGGCAGTTTGCACAGCATTGATTGCTCACATGTTCAGAGAGAATGCACCTCTAGTCAGCTGCTGATTTCAGGGCTTTCTGGTCTGGGTAATTTTGGTGTAAAAACCAAACCAAACCAAAAAACAAAACAAAAACTTTAAGATTTATTCAGAAAAGTTACCCAAATAACTCAGTAAATGTGTTTGATTTAATGCATTTACCTCTTTCCAACTCTACTGAGCTAAACACACTTGTGTTGTGTGAACAGCTGTTGCACAGAATTATGGAAGACTGCCATTAAACTTTGTAAAGACATGTTCCATAGAACAAACCATAATCACTTTGCTGATTGAATTTTCCACTTACGCTATCGTTAGGACATTCAAATTTCTCCAGTACTGTGGTTTAGGCTTTGACCAAATACCTGCAAAAAGAAATGACAATCGCCCCAGCTGCACTCTGTGTTTAGTGTTAGTGCTTAACATTAGCATGTCACAGTCATCATTATGAGCATGTTTGCATGGTGACCTTCAGTTCAAGGGACAGCTGTATCTAAATACAACCTCACAGAGACACAACCATAAACTCCTGTTTTTATGCAATGACGCAGTATCCTGTCCCAGTATTTTTTTCCTTTAATCCATACTTTATTGTGTCCACCTGCTAAACTCCACCAGGATAGCCATTCTCAAGATGTTATATCAGTATTAAACTTAACCATTTTTGTACAGGTTGTTTTTTGGCTTCATATTATTTTTAGTAAGTCCACTGCAACTAGTGTGAAATGTTACCGGCACATAGAGATTTGCCGGAACTATCTCTCTCCAACAGCTCTGTTATTGCAAGCAGGCCCATTCACTATTCTTGTGGTCTCCACATGGCATCCCTGCGGTCCCAACATGTCATAGTTTTTGAGGAGGTGCATGTATCTTCTGCAACGCCCTGACGCACATGTATAAATCCGGCACAACACACATATAGAGCATTCGCATATGGCACATGCAGACATTCACATGCACCAAGACACACACGCAGAGCTGGCATCTACAGTATCTCTGTGTTCTCAGTACAGATGGGGATGTAGGAGTGATTAAATGAGGTGTGTGTGTATGTGTTAGAGGGGTGATGGTGGGGGTAATCGTCTGCCTGCTGGTAAATCTTGTCCTCTATAACCTCTCACTTCCACCTATATCGTCACCTCTCAGCTTCCAGCTGAGTGTGTACATGTATGTGTTTTACAGTGTTAATAAAATGTCACACACATACAGCATATTGTATATTTACACACAGAGATAACAGAGGAAGTAGCAAAGACATAATATAGACACAAATTAGACATATTTAAGTTCATATAAACACTATTAAAATGGATACATAAACATAATTACAAACAGAATGCATGTTTGTGCCCCATATGGCCTTGTTGCATAGTATACAGAAGTCTCCTTTAGCCTAAATAGCAAGACCCACTTTCAGGCTCAATACCTTATTGTCTCTGACAGCAAGTTAATCACACAACACAATACATAAAGAGAGTAAACACAATAACACTGCAAACAGAAACCAGAAAACCAAGCTGAAACTGGGTCAAATCATTAAAAAGCGTGTAAGCTTGATTCATCATTTTGGATATGTGTTATATTATATAAAACATTTTGCTGTTGAATCTTTAGGAGGCCATGGTGCCTGAGTGCAAGAAACAAAACTTCATTTGCTCACAAATTCAACTCAATTTTAGCATCCAAACCACACGGTTAGAAGGAGTAGAATTTTTTTTTCATATCCACAAATAACCCTAACTCTTAAGGAGAGTAACAACAGTCAGTCCTTGCGACTCAGTATTGAGGTGACTCTACTTTCTCTGGGGAGAACTCTAATACAGCAGCACGTAGACAGGGGCTTATGAGCATTCCCTCTATCCTGCCTTTTACCCTGGATAACTCAAGATAATAAGAGACTCCAGCCATGTCCAGGAGTTTGGTTCCAGTGCTGTGTGTACAGCTGAGGCCAACTATACCTAGCATGTACAGCTCCACCAACCACACTAGCTCTGGTTCCTCCCTGCCAGAGTGGTGACATTCCACATCCCTAGAGCCAGTCTGAGATCTCAAGGGTCTGACCTTGCTGAACCCCAGTGCCTGTTTCACATGGTTGGTGGGCCCAAAGGTTGGCTCTGGCTGCTTCATATAATTCTCCATGGGCTAAGGTCTGGTGCCCAAACACTCACCTACCAGGTCTGACTCAAGGACTTGGCCCTGGTTTCCCTGATCCAGACAACGTCGATCTGGCCAATTCTGCGTGAGCACTACCTATGAATAATTTGTGACATATAAAACACAATATTTATATGACTCTAAACTTCATTCATAACAATGCAAACTTTATTGTCATGCATTGACCATGTCCTTGGATATGCAGCTGCAGCTCACTGCTTATATAAGACAATGGATAATCAGACACAAATTCTCTTCTACTTGGTTGTTTGACCTCTGAAAGGACTGTCAGTTCCTGAGCCTATCTTGGTGGAAGTTAGCCACAGTGTGAATGGACTTATCGGCTAAGACACAAGTCAAAATGAAAAGCTTCCACCTGGTGCAGTATCAGGGGATTACTGTACAGTTTCTGAACCAGTGTAGGCAAAACAACAACTGTGTGGTTCTGGATGAGCTGGTTCCTCCCACACATCTGATGATGAATTTCCATGATTGACATCTGCACTAAGCTATTACTGTAAGCTACTTGGATCACAGTCTGGACTTGGGCAGACCACAGGTGGTTTTCCATATGACAGGATGGCATAGTAAAAAAAAGTCTCTCCTGATGACATGTTAGATGACTTCTCCATGACTGTGCCTGTTGCCTGCAGCTCTTCATCTTGTTGTGCACTATATCTGGGAATAATTATAGAATGTTCTATTTGATGTCAAAAACGCTGTACATTTCTCATATATCATTCAGAGACCTTGAAATGTCTTGTAAACAAGCATTTTGTATTTTCACACATAGCTGCAGTTTAATCCTTTGCTGGCTTAGTGCTTGGGGAATAGGATGGACAGTATTATCAGGAATTATACATTTGGGAAATCTGTCTGCCATCTTGTTAGCTCTGTAACTTTAGAAGCCCACATAGCTCAACAGTGATATACAGTATATAGACATACTACGAGCTCAGTATATTTGGTGAAGTATGATAGCTGCTTTTGGGCCCAGGTGTGGGGCCAGAGAAGTGATATTATGGTCCACTGTAAAGTATTGGTCTGGGATTTGCTGCAAGAAAACTGCAGTACAGACTGCTGCCCTCCACTCCGGATGTGGATCAGCTGCACACGCTAGCAGTCTAATTATGTGATTAAATGAACATGTCACATCATCATTTATCACGTCTTACTAAATTCTGTTCATTCTATTCATCTTATATGTACATTGTGGAAGGCTACAGATGTTTTGCAGAATTTTATTGTTGAAGGTTGGTTATTTTTCCAGACAGTTCTCATGCACTGAAAAGTAATGCATCCACTTAAACATGAGCCAGTAATTTTGTATGAGCCAGGTATTTGGGAAGGCTGCAATCATGTGACCAATGTGCTGATGGGAATGCGGAATGAAGAAATAAGCATTTCTGCCAGGTTGAAGGATGTGGTGGTGGATGGTCACAAAACACAGGACTTTCCCCCAGTACGTCCCCTGGGAGTATAGTGTTCAGAACCGTGTGAACTTTGAGTCCGTTTAAGGTACGTTGTCACCGCGTGCCTTTCCCTAAACCTAACCTCCATAACTTTATCTTAAGTATGTTACTATATGTTAAATATGTATCGCCCTTCATGGACGCTAATGCGTAGGATGTCATACAAAGCTTTGTGTGTGCATTTTTGCGCAATATCATACAGACCATCGTATGAAGATATGTTGGCCTTTCCTCCTTTGTGATGCACTTCTGTTAAGGTTTACTGAGCAAGGTCTCATACCCTCAAATTCTTCACTTTAGTGTTTGGAAAGATTTTACTGGGGAAATGTTCGATCAGAACTCTAAATGATTTAGTGGACTCAGAACCAGACAGGGACTCTGGACCAAATACCACACACATTTACTGCTCCAATCCAGGGTCCCAGTTGAACTGTTGTCAGGGTGGCATAGAACTTCTAGTAACGCCCCTCTAAGGACTTCAGGGCTTAATGTAGTGATGATCAGTTAACGTATTCCCAGCTGCAGTGTCAGTGGTTTTGTCCGTTGAAGTAACAAGTTGTTATCAGCACAGTTTCTCTTGTAGGAAATACTGTAAACCAACCTCAGGTGTCTGGGGTGGCAGAGCTGTGAAGAAACAGAAAACAAGGGATTGCAACTCAAACAGACTTACTGCCAGAACCAATCAATGCTGAATTAGAGAGTGCAGAGTTCAGAGACTAAAAATCAACAGAGGTAAACAGTAGGTCGATGTCCAAGTTTGTTGCAGTTCGTTAAATTACATTGTAAAAGTCATGATGGCAGTCTTGGCAAATCGGATGTAGTAACATTGACACTCTGAACACGACACAAGCCTGAATCAAAAGTTATGGGATCAACATTATATAGATTAAATATGTTTAAAGAATTCCACGACTTGTTTGCCTTATTGAGAGTACTGGAGTAAATTTATCACTTAACCATTATCTATTATGTACAAATGAATGAAATCAGTTTTAGAACAATGTAAATTTTAGAAGTACCAAGCTGTGTTTTCTTATAAATAAATAAAAGTTCTCTTATGTGTTTCTAACCAAGACACACTGTGTGTAATATTGTGGTCTAACAACTTACCGCATTGTGCATTGTGCATTTCCGTCCTCCTAAAACATTTGCTAAGCTGATTTTGAAAATATTTAAAATCATGCGTTTGCTTTCTAGCAGTCAAAACCTCACAACAATAATAACCAGAACATTACTTACAGACTGCTGGACATTATAAAATAGAATTCAAAGGCTGAAATTGATCATAAAACTTAATTGGAGATTCATTAGAGAAGGAGGGGCAATAATTAAGACCTTAATTAGAAATCATTCTGATTCACCCTGTGAGAGAAGCAAATACACTTTTTTTTCTGTCCAACTCGTGGATATTCTCCAGTCATGACACTGCTCCCGTGCTCACATCACATATTATGTGTGCACTGTAGCTCTTCCTGTAAAGGCCCTGTCATGTGTGAATAAAGCAGGATGAGAAACATTTACATTACGTAGCTCTGGTAAACAATCACTTACACAGACAGATGAAGCCAGCAATGTTATGAATTTTATGTCTGCAAGGGGCTACACAGAAGTATGTGAAAGATGTGATATATGGCCGACAGATGCTCTGCGCCGTATATCTCTGACACATCTATATATAACTCAAAGGTGTCATATACTATGAATAGCAAACGTCAACATGTCTCAGTCATTTGCTCAGGCTTTTGACAGTTTGGATCATCAGATATTTATAAGATACTTTAAAATTCTGTCTACTTTAGTCACCTAATAAGACTTTCTCAAACGGCTGGATTTAAGCACAAGCATGAAAATATAACAATATATAATTTCTAGAAGTGCAGTTGAAGAACTCCTCGATAAAATCAATAAACTAATATGATATTACCTGAAGTTTAAAAGGGATTACTTGAAATTCCACAAACCCTGGTTTTGGGCCATAAAGACTATACATACATCACATCACTGTTTATACTGACATATCCACATACTTGCATGCAATACTGCACCACTGCCTCACTGGTAGCAGTTTCATTGTACATTGTGCTTGTTTATATCTATATCTATATCTATATATCTATATATCTATGTATATATACTGTATATATACACATATGTGTGTGTGTGTGTGTGTGTGTGTGTGTACATTATGTGTGTGTAATTTAAATTAAATAATTCTAAACTTCAGGTGATATTGTATTGGTTTATTGGTTTTATTGAAGAGTCCTTGTACTGTATTTGTATATATTATATATTATATAAATTTTCATTCTTGTGCTTGAATTCAGCCATTTTTTACAATCTTATTAAGTGATTGAAGGAGACAGAATTTTAAAGCATCTTCTAAATATCTGATGATGAAATATATTCATTTGGTGTTTTTTTATTTTTTTTATTTTTTTTTGTGTGTGTCTGCCTCAAGGTCGGGTCCTCTACCAGAGGCCTGGGAGTTTGAGGATTCCGTGCAGTATCTTAGTTGTTCCTAGGACTGTGCTCTTCTGGACTGAGACCTCAGATGCTGTACCTAGAATTTGCTGGAGCCACTCTCCTAGTTTTGGGGGTCACAGCCTCTTAAAAATCACAAGAAATGAAAGCACACAAGCGTATGCATGCTGATCCAATGCCACAGTTCTGGAAGTGGTGAACTGATAAATAAACTAAGTAAGAAATTTGTGAGAAGTTAACAGTTAATTCAGAGATGAGTGCATATTGTGAGCAGATAACGGCACAAGGACATACCCTTACTCTCTGTACATGTGTAACAGTTCAGACTCTATGGGCCATGGTTTTGAGGCTGTTATTCTCTTTGATCAAAAATATGGGTAATACAGTCGATGTCTTGTATTCGTTTTAACACATCTACAAACAAGCCATGGATGGAGATTCAGAAAACAGTTACAAGGGGGTTGTCATCCTGTGTATATATATGTGTATACTATAATACTATAATATATGTCTAATGTGAATTTTCATTGAGTGCAACAAAACCCAGAGTCAACTTCCTTGTACGTGCACACACTTACTTGGCCATTAAAGGTCCAGCGTGTAGGATTTAGCCAGCACATTTGTGCAGTGGTTAGCATCACAGCAAAAGGGTTCTGGTTCAAATCCAGGGTGGGGGGTTCAAACTACAGGGTGGAGGAACCCTTCTAGGCAGAGTTTGCATGTTTTTCCCATGTCCCGTTTCTCAGGGTATTCCGGCTTCCTTCCACAGTCCAAAGACATGCAGGTTAGGTTAACTGGTGACTCTAAATTGTCCTTAGGTGTGAATGCGAGCGTAATTGCTTGACTGTCTCCATGTGTCGGCCCTGTGATAGTCTGGCAACCTGTCCAGGGTTGTCAGCTGGGATAGGCTCCAGCCCCCTCACGACCCCTAATAGGATAAGTGATTATAGAAAATGAAGCAAGGTAAGGTGTTTTTCTTTAGTGTACGATCACCTAAAAAAATGAATTGTTGTATTTTTGTTACCTTAGAGTGAGCTAAATATATCTACACGGAATCCGCCATGTTGAACCTCAATGTTTCTACAGTAGCCCAGAATGGACAAACCAATAACTGGCTCTAGATGGGGCAATTTGCATTTTTGCGTTGGCCCCCATAGTTAGCAGCCCCCCTCTGTTGATAACTTGATTCCCTGTGCAAACCTCCTGAACAATGAACACTGAAGGAATTTTCATTTACATTTTGCTATCTGCAATCCTCACCGTTAGATGCCACTAAATCCCCCTTAAATCTTACACACAGTTGCTTTAAAGCTGATTCTGATAATGAAAATCTTTGAAAATAATAATTTGCCAGGTACTATGCTATCCTATTTTCTCAAGTGTGTGTTCCCTAGTTGGTATGCCATTTGAAAAAACAAAAATCTTTAATTGCTTGAACATCTACAGTACATGCATTGCTCCAGTGCAGTGACAGAAAATATATAATCGTGTAAAAGCAGCGCATAGCAGTGGTGAGTCACCATTTGGACTGAAAGATTTTCAAGCATTTTTACACTTGCAAGCACGTTAACTACAGGGTTAAAGATAAAATCGGTTTCAAAATGAGAGATGTTGAGTGTTAACAGCAGCTGATGTGCATCCCTTCTCTGTTTGCAAGGTGCTGTAGGCCGATGAATAATTGAAACTGTGGATGTACAGCCACAAAGTGTAGCACTGGGCTGGCTGTGATAGAGCCTGGCTGAACAAACCGAGAACAGCAGGAGTGTTTTAGCAGGCTGGCTGCCGCTCTGTGATGCCACCTCTAGTCTGGCAGGGACAGATCGCTGTGTAACGAGCCTCATTAGAACACAACTCCATTGCCACATCAAAGGCTTCCCTTTTTATACCAGGAGTGGGATCACAATCCTTGGGATATTTCAGCACCTACTCCATCCCCAAAACCTTCACATCTCCTCTCTCTGAGAGCAGGAGGAGGCAAAGTCAAAGTTTTGGGTCATTTTTAGATCTCTGCTGCCGAGTAGCGGAGGCGGGTGCTGATTAATACAGAATTATGATAATGATCTGGAGGATGAGGAAAGGGCAGATGAGGCTTCTTATTATTCCCCCACACCCCCACTCAGGTGTGATGGATCTGGGCTGTGCTGCTCTCTGACTTTGGGAAGGGACAGAGATGGACTTTTTCATTTTGTCAAGTCAGCACGCCTCATATCAGGAGAATGTTTTTGCTTTCTGATTTTTTTCTTTTTCTGGGCTACGCCGCTGTCCGTTTCTTGGTCAAGGCTTTCATGCTGGGTTGTAAATATCTCAGGGAGGAGAGTCTGACCTCATTTCCACCTGATCTCCCCCAAACACAAACACACACACACACACACACACACACACACACACACACACACACACACACACACACACACACACACACATATGCACCTCCTCCTCTGTTCTGCATTACTCTAATTGGAGCTCAGGCAATGCAGGCATTGCCAGACACCCCCCTTTCTCTCTCTGTCTGTCTTTATCAGTCTCCCTCACTGTCTCCATGTCAGAGTCACATTTATGTCTCTTTGCACGTCTCTTTCTCTCGCCATCTGCCAGTTTTCAGTTAAATTGAATAAGTTTAACTAGCTGTTTCATATAGCCATTTATTTTATATTTTTGGTACAGATTTTGTAGAGGTAGTTGTTAGTCAGTTGTGGATATCCTCTCATAGACTGCATACAGGGCCACAACAAGATAAAGTCCGAAACTGAAACCTTTGTCCGATGACCCTTTTTTCCACACAGGTTAGTCCACAAAGAGTGGTTCGTTCAGCTGAACCTACTGTAGGGGCTGCTCTACCCTGCCTAAAGGATATTTACACCAGGCGCTGCAGGAATAAGGCCAGGAGAATCATTAAGGATCCCAACCATCCGGATAACGGCCTTTTCTCCCTGCTGAGGTTTGGAAAAAGCTACGGGATACACCAGGCCAGCGCTGAGAGGCTCAGGAAAAGCTTCTACCCTCAGGCTAAAGGATCCTAAATGAAGACACTGTCTAAGACTGTCCAATCATACATCCAGTATTACAGTTTTTTTTTTAAAGACGCACAATATAGGAACTGGTGGGATTACATTTCAGTGGAATTGTATTTTATATGATTTCACATGGCAGGTATACCGACAAAAAGTAATGCACCGCATTGTGAATATAACCCATGTAATCAGCTAGTAATTTGTGTATAACGTCCATTATTGGGAAGGCTGCTATCACACGTCCAATGCACTAATGAGAGAAAAGAAGGAAGTAGTGTAAAGACTGTAAGTCCATGTAAGGATGCAGTTTGGTGTGGTGGATGGGTCAATCAGCACAGGACTTTCCCCCAGGAGACCAGTGTTTGGAACCATTTGAAAACAGCTGAACTTTGAATTATTTTAAGGTACGCTGTCATCATTTTTCTTTTCCTAAACCTAACCCACCTAACTTTATGTTAAGTGTGTAAAGTCATTTGTAGGGAGCTAATTAGTTAGATATCATCTAAGATGTTCTATAAGGGTACAATTGCTTGATTAATTGACTGATTTAAGATCAGTTTCCCTGGTAAAACTCAACCAAATGGATTTATTTCCTTTGTACTATTGGTTTATTTTCACCTCCTACTTTTTTGTGTCATTGATCAATGAAATTCCAAGTCAGTCATCTCCAGCCTTTAGGCATACACATCACACAAATGTTCCTGCCATAGCAGTTCAATACTCCCACTCCTCTCACAACAGAATTTATATACACTACAGGAGATACTATAAAAACTATTATTGGTAACACTATGTATGGAAACGGCTTAATACTACTTCCACCACGAGAATCAGTGCACCTATAGGCATACGCAATTTCACAAGTGCAATTTGTAATGTGTTAAGACTAATTACTTATAGATGGAAAGCTGAAGAAAAAGGTCAAAAGGCTACTCTCATGCAAGACTGTCAAGAGCAATTTATTGAACAGTTATTGCCTTGAGTCCACGGTACGCAACATCTCATGCATGGTTCAACAGTGGGGATGTTTACCAATGCTCTTAAAGCCCCCTCCAATGAAAAACTTTTTTCGTTTGCTTTGTTTTGTTTCTTAGATATTTTTTGGGCATTTTTCAGACTTTTATTGATAGTGACAGAGAGATATGAACGTGGACAGAGAGGGAAGGACATGCAGCAAAGGGCCCTGGCCCAAACTCAAAACCATGCCACTGCAGTAAGGACTTAATGACTTGCTCTCTACTCAGTGAGCTACCATGACACCTAGAAAATCAAGTTTTCAACCTTGTTAACTTATCCATATGTGTTTTTAATCTGCTGCAAGGCAAATCATGAGCAAAATAAGCAGTCATCACAACATGGCTTAGCATTTCCGCCTTGGAGCCGCAGTGTACCGACGGTCTCAAAAACATTGATTTGACTTCCCCTGGTTTGTTACATCACAAACCTAAGAAACCAATCAATCATCACTTGAGGGGCAGGGCTTTTCATAATCCTGGAATAGCCAGGTGTTGTTGTGTTAACATTAGCAGCACACTTATGTGATAATGTAGTCAAGCTGAAGGCTCATGTTATCTGTTACTGTTTACAAGCAGAGGTTTGTGTGTTTAATGAGCAGAGTGAAGGTCAGCGGGTACATTGGAGCTGCAGGCAAGTGGTTTTGGGGCGGAGCTAATTAGCATGTTCACAGATCTGCGCATATTAAATAAGGTTGTGGTGTACAGTTACATCAGAGCCATTATAAAACATGAGGGGATGTTTTTCATGGAAAACTTTTTAATATTTAATTTTAATGAACAGATTAGATTTGAGCACTTTAATGAATGCTGGGAGAGGGACGTTAAAGTAGTGCCATAGGGATATAATTATGCAAGTGGCTAATAAAACCAAATATTGCCGTAGCTGATTTGCACATTTGCCAGTGTATCAGGTTGTATGATATCCTATGAATTAGCACCCCGCAAATGATGTTACGTCTTTAACATAAAGTTATGTAATTAATGTACAGTTATGTTATGGAGGTTAAATTTAGGCAAGTAAAGTTACTGTGGTAAGGTTTGGGAATAAAGAAATATTCTGAGGACAAACCTTTAAAATGACTCAAAGTTCACACAGATACAAACACGGTTCTCCCAGGGAAAGTCCCATGGGAAAGTTCTATGTTTTATGAACCATCCACCACCCCAACCTGCCTCATAACCGGACCACTCAGGACGGCTTCCTTGTTTACGTGAAGATCAGATGGAAGATTGCAAGGAAATAGGGTGCAGTAGTTGGTTAGTGGAAGTCTTACTGCTTTGTTTCTGTACATTCATGTATTTGGTGTCGCCGGCCCAGACAACCTGCCCTATTGCCCTATTACTGCATTGTTCAGTTTGCAGGGAAAGACTCAAATTACAGCTTGTGTCTCAGTTATGGGATAATATGTGACCTGGTTGTCCTGTCACAGTTTTTGAAATGACAAAAAACCCAGGGATTTCGGGTGTGCTACATCAGAAATCCACCAAGTAACTTTTGATTCTTTGTTTTGACCACAGATTATTACAGTAAACATAAAAAGAGGGGAAAGAAAGCCACATTTATGACACATGCAATATAAACCGTAATATGAGCATATTTAAAGCATCAAAATCCTTACAAATAATTCAAATAAATATGATTATAAATGCAGGCAATAACTAAAACAACTGAAAAATTCTCCAAAACAGAATGAACTTT
The DNA here is from genome assembly GCA_026686955.1 of Epinephelus cyanopodus. Classification (NCBI taxonomy): domain Eukaryota; kingdom Metazoa; phylum Chordata; class Actinopteri; order Perciformes; family Serranidae; genus Epinephelus; species Epinephelus cyanopodus. The sequence continues at coordinate 13,037,623 of CM048914.1, forward strand.
TTTTTAATGATCAAAAAGATCTTCTCTCCTCTGTCCCCACTCTTTCTCTGCCTCACTCTCTCTCTTTCCAGATCAAAGTAGTTGCTGTAGTCATTCCAGTGCTGTTTAATGAACATATTTCCAGTCCACCCACCTGCTTATTCAGAGCCGCCCACATCAAAGAACTTAGGAGGAACCTTGACTGTTGCTGTGATGAAGACTAGGCCTACCGCTCCGTTATTCCAGCTCTGCCTCGGGCTTCAGCTCCAGCGCCTGGGAGTTCCTCCACTTAATGTCCTCCTTCCTGACAGTGGAGAGGTCCGGGGCCGCGATTAAGACCGTGTGCTAAGATTTTTAGGAGCAAGTGAATAAAAAGTAAAAATCAGAGGCCAAGTTTGTGTGTGCTGGTTTATGAAAGCATGTCTCTGTTGAGGCAGAAGCTTTACCTTCAGGTCATTTTTGGAGACCTTAAGAACCAGGGACAAAGTGCACTGTGCATAGATGAAGAGTTGATATCAAATATATACACATATTGTTTTCTCATGCCCTACTTACTACGATCCCGCAGTAAATGTCTTATTTTTGTACTCCGAAAAAGATTTTATTTGCAGTTCCACTCTCTCCCTAGCAGATATCATATAATTCTCAGGTGCATTCAAACATCAGCACAATAAACAGAGGAAGAAATGAGAAGTAGGCATGAAGAGGGGATGCCTGATATGGTTTCATAATAGAAAGAGCACTAGGAAGTCTGACTTAATCAACAGAAGTCCCATGGAAAAAAGTAATGAATTAATCACACAAAGCAAATCAAGCATGCTAAAATGGAGAGTGACTTTCTCAAAGCCAGAACTGTAACATTGGTATTGCCTTTCCAAGATGAAAAGCACTTAAAAAAGAGAGCGGAGGAAGCTGCAGATGTGGCTCTTATCCAGCTCAAGACAGTCTGATTATGGTCAGCTCAGTCACCAAAAAACATTAACTCAAAAGTGGCTTTGCTAGTGACAAGGCTGCCTATGCTGACTTTTGTTTATTGAACACTAATCTGACAAAATGATTTCCTCTGCCCCAATATTGCATATTTACCACGAAGCGCACCGGTATCCGTGCCTGCTTGTGATTTAGCTGTGGATATGACGGCTGTCAGAATTGTCATCAGCAGAGCTCAGGATTTTAAGTGAGGAGGTGGTGGGAAAGTCACACGTTCCTGAGAAATCTGTCATGCTTAGCAGTGATTTCAGAAATAGCAATAGTATACTGTCTGACTAAAGCACCAGAGGGACAGATGGCATTTTTCATGAATCACCTTTCCAACATGTTTGCAACCAGATGGTCCGGTGGCACAGAAAAATCCACAACAAAACTGGTAAAACTGAGTACAGTTCTTATGAATTACAGAATTTAAGGTGACCTTTTTCATGAACATTTTTATCTGATTTAAGTGAAGTAACATGGGTGCAAGATGTTATAGTCTATACCAACTCTTAAGGTGCAGCTTTAGCATTTTAGTGGCTAAATGTGGCACAATATTGACTTTGCTGACTTTGTCTAGCCGCCATTTGGTGTTATTGGCAAGGTAGCGTACAGTGGATTTATCAGAGCTTTTGTGCTGAAAACTGTAACCTGCTGCTGCTGGAAAGCTGTGACGCTCAACTAAAACAGGTAAGCAGCGAGGTGAAAAACATAACCAGTTAGCTTAACTCAGTAGAGCTGATTGAAAATGCAGAGTTGGGTCATGATTTTCTGTGGATTGATTACGAGCCCCTTTAATTTTACAGATAATTTGACAGATTTTTAATATAAAGATTATGATATCAAAAGTAACACATCTATTCTGCCTCCCACTTTCCCTTACCTGCAGACAAACAAAAAGTTAGCCAAGGACAGTTTGGTCTGAAACTCCATTAGCAGTCATCCTCTGGTCTGCTGGCAATTGCTTATCCCCACGAGCAATGCTGCAAGTGTTTCAGCACCGCGCACGTGTGTAGTGGACAAGCCAGAATGCTCTCTATGCAGAGAGGTGCCGGCAGTGTTACAGATATTTTGGTTACTCCCCGGAGCTGCAGTTGGAACACAATGATAGTGACGACCTTCTGTGCCAGAAAGGATGTGTTCAGGACCAGCTCTCCCGCCCCTGATAAAAGGAGACTCCACGCCACCCACTGTTTGACACTGACAGTAATGCCCTCCTGGCCATGTTTGCTCATTCAAAGTTATGTTATTTTATCACTCCAGCTTCTTCTCCAGTAAGAGGAGATTTTTGTCGACTAAAAGCAGTGACAGACTGCAGGAGCTGTAGATGGTAACAGCACCTACAGATTGTTTTCCTGCTGCCCTCTGTGCCTCAGCTGTTCATACAGCAGGCCATACAGACAGGTGACAGGAGTGAGACCTGTCATTTGTTACAGTCATGACTGATTTATGAGACAGCTGGGACCGATGAAACGGTTTCGGTGGTCCCCCCATAGTTATGTGCAGGGTTGATTTTGATTCATAGTTTGAGTTTATTGATTTAACCCATTGACTTTCTTGTCAACTTTGCATTATTTTAATTACTTCGGGACACAGGGCTCCAATCACAGAGAGGAGGGTTGCAGTGGAAATGGATTTGCTTGCAGTATGGAGGTTCTTCTGACTTGAGGATAGAACTGGCACTGTATCACAATTATGGAGGCCAAAAGAATTTACACTATCAATGTTATTGTGATATCCATTTAAAATTTGTTAATATTGATAATGCTGTCCATCACATTCGTCTTAATTTTTGTTTATGGTGTGTTTAGTGCATTTTTTTTTTTTGGCAAATGTATTACGTTCAAAATAGAAGTGCAGGGAGGAGGAGAGGGAAACACAGCGAGACGGAATGAAAAGGAAATGATTTAAGAGGCACTGCATTATTTCCATGATATTATCATATGTGTATCAATATTTCATTTCCAATATCAGGATTATCATCAGTACCAGTATAAGGCGATACCCCTTCTGGAGGAGTTTACATTCCACACTAAAACCTAATTTACACATTTTAAAGCCTTATTTAATTTTTTAAAACCCATCTATAACTTTGACTGTTTCGGGGCAAAAAATATTCCCAGCAAAGACATAAAGGCTTTGGAACAACAGAAGGATGGCCATGTGCAAAAATGAAATAAACATGGAAAAAACATTTTATAGACTTTTTATTTTTGATGGGTTATAAAAAATGTATTGGGGGAATTTAGTCTTATGACTTCAGTATTTCTGAAATCCTAGCTACAGCTCTGAATATGTGATTACAATCTGTCTAGCGTTACTAAGGTGAATGAGTATATCTTCAACCTACTGCATGCTGTCCTCACTGGCAATAAACACTGCCAGCACCATAAACATGTACAGAAGGAGAATACATACGCAGGCCAAGATCTTGTTATAATAGTATTTATATTTTACACTGTTATGACCCCTAGCTCGTGGTGTGAAAAGGGAAGCAACATAAACCAATTGTAATTGGTAAAAGTAAAATTATTTATTATAATGCATGAAGCATGAAACACAAAAAACTATACACAAAGTTACATTATGAGGCAGGGGTAACAGCCCTCCCCTTAAAATACAAGCCGATAGGTATTGTAACCTAATAATCAGAATCCATATTTACCACAACCTGGACAGGGCATCTGTTACGTAGCACGTTGTCGGAACCTTTTTTATGTCGTATGTTGATGTTGTAGTCCTGCACAATCAGAGCCCACCGCCATTAGTTGTGGTTATACATGCGGGACAGGAAAACAATGGGGTTATGATCAGTCAGGACAACAACCGGGAAAGAACTTGAACCGACATACACTTCAAAGTGTTGGGGTGTGAGCAACAAAGCAAGGGTCTCCTTTTCAAGAGTGGAATAATGGAGCTGGTGCTTGTGAAACTTTCGCGAGAAGTAATACACGGGATGATCAACTTCATCACTCACATCAATCTCTATTTTGAACAGTCGTGGCTTAGAAGGGACTTCACACTTTCAAAGGCATGTTGGCATTCAGGAGTCCACACAAAATCCACCTTGGGACTGATCAAACTTTGTCAATGGGAGGACGACAGTAGAGAAATTACAGCAAAAACTCCTATAATAACCTACCATGCCTAAGAACCTGCGAAGGGCTCTTCTAGTGGACAGGACGGGACACTCTGTTATAGTGGAGACTTTTGCATCAGCAGGGCGCACTTCACCCTGGCCCACCTGTCTCCCTAAATAAGTGAAGGTGGCCTTGCCGAATTCACATTTCGCCAAGTTCAACGTGAGCGACGCTGCAGCGAGACTGAGGAACACCTGCTCAAGGATTTGCATGTGCTCCTCCCATGTGGTGGTGTACACAACCAAATAATCCAAATACGCATTACAGTTAGTCAGACCGGCCAAGACGGTGTTTACTAGACGCTGGAAAGTGGGAAGGGAGAGAGTGGCCAAAAATGAATCCAGGTCGAACATAATTGATTATGGCCAATTGCGATTAGTTCAGCTGCCACAGTTTCTTTGTTTGGTTGCTCCTTTTTATTTTTTATTTTTAAAGAGTCAAACCAAACCTGTTAACAGTTTTACTTATGGGATTCTTCTAACAGACTGAGATCCCGGACGAGCCCCCATTTAGGTTACAACCCCTAGCTCGTGGTGTGAAAAGCGAAGCAACATAAAACAGTTGTAACTGGTAAAAGTAAAATTATTTATTAAACAACATTTGGCAAACAGAAATTGTGAGGCAAAGCTAAAGGAAAAGGGCTGATGCAAGCTGCTCAAATCAAAGAAACAAATAGAACCAAAAGAGGGCTCTCAAAACTAGAGTACTAATGAGGAGACTAAGTAAATCAAAAGCAAAACAAAATTGCCAATTAATTTTTGGTTAGTTCAAAACATAACATAATCAGAACAACACCCCTTAACCTAGTGTCTCTAAACAGAAGAAATGCCTACAAGTACTGTTAGATATTGAAACATATGTTCCCTAGCTCAGTCCTATCTATTGAGTGCCTCACATACTTCAACATTCAAGTTAATGCAACATTAACATTTACAAAATTCAGGCCGCACATCTGGCAAGCTACTCTACAGCTGTCCAGCTGATGATCTGGCTGAGTCTTATATAGCCTTGCTTCTCAGCTGCAGCCTGGGGATTGGTGGAGCTGGTGTGGCACTGTACCAATCCAAACGAAGGAGACGCCGACAGGAGATGGAAGGTGGAGGGAAGGCACACCTCCTCAGCGTGAGCCAATCAGGTGCAGGGGATCACACAGCCTGCTCAGCATGAAACACACAACTATACACAAAGTTACACTATGAGGCAGGGGTATGGTGGCGGTGGCTGTAACGTACACCTATGTTAACAGGTAGTGCAACAACCAAATGAGGAAGTAGAACTCCATGTTGAGGCTCTAAGCCTAGGTCTTTAATGTTCCATGGTCTCTAAAGCTACTTTCTAACTAATTTGTTTGTGTTTTCAAATGCAGAATTGTTGCTATATGATCAGCGTCCACACTACTCTGGTGATTTGGAACCTCTAAAATGGAGACCTGCTGCTAGAAAAACTCTGGGGTTGTGAATTAGTCTGGATGGGCGGACACAGATGACACAAACATCAATGTTCCCTTCCTGACTGGATCTTACCAGTCATGATGAGTCAGGCCAAAGGCTTACCTACCTTTTGTGATTTCATTCTTCTTGTGTGGGTACTTCTTTCCCATTGCCATAGCTTCCTCCGATGATGTATAATCCTCCCGGCCCGTACCGCTCTGATATGTCGCTGTATTTGGTTTACAACAACCCCTAATGTTTTCCCTTGCCTTGACTGCCTTTTACTTTTGTGTTACTTTCAGTTACATTTCATTCTTGCTGTTGGTCAAAGCAAACTCACTGGTCCCTGGCCTCCATAATATTTTCTGTAACTAAGCAACCAACTGCTAAGAGAATCTGCCTTCTGTTTACACCTCCACGTGCGTGCCCTGTGTATGTAAATGGTTATGTGATTTCCAAGCTTGGGTGTGTTAGTATGGACAGACATTATTCTAAAATGGTACTAAAATGCTCATGCATAAGGGGGGGGGGGGGGGGGGGGTGTTCATTTTAAAACAGCATTTTAAAATGAAAGAAATATCAGTGTTGATGTGGCTTAAGGCTGTTGTTGCTGTCATGGATTATGTCATGGCCATGACCGCTGTCAAAATCTGGTAGATGCAGCACAATACTGTATCCCAACTTTTCAGCACAACACAGGAATAGTTCCTGGATGTTCAGCCGAATGGTTGTGGTGAACAGCTGTGTGTGTCTGCTGTAGGCAAACAATTCATCCCCACGAAGGATTCTGAGGGATGTAAGGAGGTGAAGGTGACCAGTTTTACATAGAGCTCTCATTTCCTGAGAGTCATCAGGTGAGTTCAGTCTCCCTCAACACTTCATGAAAGCACAGTTATGAGGAACTCTCCTCAATTAAAGGACCAGTGTGCAGGATTTAGAGGAATCTATTGGCAGAAATGGAATATAATAAACATAACTGTGTTTTCATCAGTGTATAGTCACCTGTTAGTTAGAATGAATTCTTCATATCAACATCAGGAGTGGGTCCTTCTCCATGAAGCCTGCTATGTTTCTACAGTTGCAAAGAACAGACAAACAAAATACTGGCTTTCGAGCTCTGGCTCTCTCTGCATTTTTATCATCGTCTGCGTAGAAAAATACACAAATTTTAAAAAAATGGACGTAGCCACTGTGAAGGCACTCATTGGTTTGTAGATTCCCATTCTGAAGCTTCAAGTCTGGCATTTTGGCAACCACCATCTTGGATTTTTGGTGATAGAAACATAGATTTTGATAGCTACTAGATACCAGACGCCAAGATAGCGCCTTTTCATTCCAATGGAGTTGCCTCCCTAGCGCAAAAAAGTTTTCTAGCTGTCGTGGTATGCAGCCTACTGAATATGTGCAGTAGTGGTAATAAAAAATGTTGCCTAGAATTTGGCAAGAGGATTGAGATTGGCCAGGGTTAGGGTAAGAATGTCAGGGTAAGCCAATCAGAGGCAGGGTAAGACAGAGTAGGGCAGCACATGCCTTCACTATCCTAGTAATGCGCATTTGCGAATGTTTAAGCAGCTATGGAGACCAAAACTGTTTTGGAAGTTTGACATTTTAACATGGATGTCAATGGGTATTGACTCGCTTTGGGAGGCAGCCTCAAATGGCCATTCAGGGAACTGTAGTTTTTGGCACTTAGAAGCTTCACACAATGTCACCTGGTTTGTATGTTACCTGAAGGCCACCATAGGTTATCTACATGCTTGGAAAAGGAGGGGTGAGGGAAGGCCTATTCAGCTGGTTGCTATTTGCAACCTCAGTGCTAAATGCCACGAAATCCTACACACTAATCCCTGAATGATATCCTACTAATGGTTTGTTGTTGTAGAGAAAATAGCACTGCACAGAAATTATATATTTTCTTTGTTTTGTGTAAAAAGATATGGCTATAATGCTGATATGAAAGATTTTCTTCTTGTCTAACCATTGAAAATTATTCAGCAAGCACTCAGTGACAGGCCTCTTTTAATTTGTGTAGGAGCTTCTTAATGTTTGGATTATTCCTCCCACCTCACATCTCAGAGGAACAGCATAATCAAGCAAGTCACTGCACACAGTACATGCAAAACTGCACCTAGTACCTGAGCAACTGTGTAATCACATCTGAAAACTTGAAACCTGACACTTGCTTGACACGAATCAGTAGCACACGGTTTTAAGCCCTCTTATTAACAGCCATAATGTTTTCAGTGAAAAGGAAAAAGTCTGTATATCCTGTGGTGCTTTATAATGAATGTGTAGAGACAGACACTAACACTGCCAGGGTTATGAGTTCAACTGTCTGCATAGCATGATGGGAAATTCTGTCTATGCTGCTGCACTCATGCTTTAAGAATTTGTAGTTAGGTAAAATATAGGTATACTATGATGTATAGTTCTTGATCAAAGCCTTGTGTCCTTGAAAGAGACTCTGTAAAGCAAATGTTTGGCAATGTTTGGGAAAGTGCTGCTTAGTTTGATGTGTGAGGAGGTGCGGGTTAAATAACCTAACAAGGCAGCTGAGGTTTTTTTTTTTTTTTTTTTTGAAAAGGCGGTAGCTGACAGGAACACAGACTTGAAATGTGAGAATCTATAAACTTTGGGGTAAAAGAATCTGGGACTTATGTATTCCCACTGCAATCAGAATGCTTAATTTACGCCTTGGTTCGATGTAGCCAGCTGTGCCTGTGTAAAAACTCTGTACTTTGCTCGAATGATAGGACATCTGATGTCAATCGAACAACAGCAGAATGAACAATATCCAGATTTGATTTGTTAGGGGGGAAAAAAAGGTTCCAGATTTAACCTGTAGTTCATCCGCTCCACGCAGGTTAAAGTTCATCTGATCATTTCGGCTATTTGACAGATTTTAGTCTCAGACGTGTTTACTTACATACGTGAGTCCTTTGTTTTAAATCTGGCCTCCAGACGTGTGTTGAAATTAGATGAGCGTTTGAAGCATGTATCTGTGAGTTCATTCCACACATAACGCATGGACTTGCAGAATGACTTGTTGGGGGGACTTCAAAACTATTGTTGTCCATGGACAGATGGCATCCGACTGCACTGCAATCCTCCGGGCTGGATATTAGCAGCCGAGCTGATAACATCCATCGACACAGTCACCGTGACCCGAGTAATGACATTCACAAAAGCCAAGCCCGTTGCACTCTCCACACACTTATCAGACGTGCATTAAAGTAGTTTCCAAGTACTTTTCAATGATGGTGCAAATTGTAGTTGTGAGGTCTGTGTGTGAGTCAGCAGTGCAGCACGCACTTTAGCCCGAGCCAGTCCTACTGAGTTGGCTGCCATACAATCCTTCCTAATATAATAGAAACCAATTAACTGAGTGGGTGGCTTTACCCAAATCTTGATTTAAAATGGAGCTTTATTAAAAGAGTTACAATGTGGCAGCATGCTTAACCTGACTGGTGGCAGAGATATGATAAGGAATGTAATCCCTGAGGCGAGAGCTGATTAGCTTATCCAGTCAGAGTCACAGCTAGTGCAGAATTAAAATGGCTGCCGTATTGAAAAAAAAAAAAAAAAAACTGTTATTAAAAGGTCTTCAGAATTTTTTGTTTTGTTTTGTTTTCAGGGACAGAAATTCAGACATTGAGACAGACAGACACATCTCAATGATTGGCCGAGTTGCTGATGGCATTTTAATGAGGTATCAGTGGGACAGTAATATATGAAGGGCGGTGGTAGAAGGATTGAAAGACCAGCACATCTACACAGATCTGTACACCTTTATCCACTGTGTCTGTCTGTCTGTCTGTCAATTTATCATTATCATTTTGTGTCGCATTGTGGTAATTTTGTGTCTTTTTGAGGTAGCTTTGTGTCACTTTGTGGTCATTTTGTGCCCCCTTGTTGTTGTTTTTGTTACTTTGTAGTCATTTTGTGTCTCTCTGAGATCATTTTGTGTCTCTTCTTAGGTGTTTTGTTGCTTTGTAGTCACTTTGTGTCCACTTTGATTGTTTTGAATCTCTTTGAGGTCATCTTTTGTCTTTTTTAGGAATTTTTGTCACTTTAAAGTCAATTTGTGCCCCCTTGTTGTCGTTTTCTGTCGCTTTGTAGTCATTTTGTGTCTGTGAGGCTTTTTTGTGTCACTTGATTGTCACTTTGTGTCTCGGCATGGTTCTGTTGTGTCTCTGAGGTGATTTCTTTTTTGTGTGTCTTTTTGAAGTCATTTTGTGTGTCTTTGTATGTGTTGTGTTGCTTTGTAGTAATTTAGTCTCTCATTGTGGTTGTCTTGAGTCTCTTTTAGGTAATTTTGTTAATTTTGTGTCCTTTTCAGTCATTTTCCAATCACTTTGTAGTACTTTTGTGTCTCCTTGTGGTTATTTTGTGTATCTTTTGGGTAATTTTGTGGAGATGTTTTGTCAGTTTGTAATCAGTCTATGTCTCCTTGTGGTTGTGGCTTATTGTTCTAATTATTTGGTGCAGTTGTATCTCTCTGTAGTCTTTTTGCATGTCTTCTATCTATCTATCTATCTATCTATCTATCTATCTATCTATCTATGTATGGCTGAGAAGTAGTGATGTTTAATGTATAATAATCCATAATGCATTATGTTTGTTGCTATGAAACATGCCCTTGCTCCTCACACAGTGTGGGCTTGTGTTTTATCATTGCCAGAGCCCCTCCATGTCAATCAAACAGTGAATGTAAAATGTAATGTAAATGGAGCCTTGGTAGCAACCTCCAGCTGGCTTGTTTGACTTGGCTGGCCGGCGCTCTGTATTGAAGGTACAGCCATCTTTTACTCCTGCAGGCTTCCTGTTTGCCTGCTCCTTGTCAGTGTTTATCTATGGATTACACCTTGTCTGCTTGTCTGCATGTCGCACTCCAATTGCTGCCTCGTCTTCTTGCTGAACAAGCATCTCTCTTGGATGGCCACTGCGGTGCAAATGAGGAAAACGGCATCTTTTTACACAAAACAGGATTTATGGGAAAGGTGTTAAGGATTTAGTCCTCATTTTTTCTAAAAATATAATTGTGTTCCCACAAATTGGCTGTAATACATTAAATAACTTCTTTCATGCTGGAAATTGAAATGTGTGCAATAGAAAAGTGTCGCTCCTCCTGCAGCGTATAGATTTCTGTTGTCGAAGCGAGGGAAGTAGGCTGACGTTTTACTTGGAGTGGCTGTGCTCTAACCTACCAGGCTCAGTATCTTTAGGAAATGCATCCTTATTAGGTGATTCTGCACCTCACGTTTGCCTTGTCATTTACCATAACCATGATCCTTCCCTAACCTTAACCTCTAACTGAACCCTAACCACACCTTAACTATAGCACCTTCTTTCATTATTAGTTGCCCTGGACATGACCTTGGTATATTGAACAGATCACAAATGCACCACCATTGTGCTCCTGTCACATCCTGTGAGCTGAGAGAATGAAGCAAAATCCTTGAGTCTCCCAGGGTTGATGAACCATTGTAGTCTGAAAGAATGGTGCTAATGTAAACAACAACAAAGGTTTACAGCCTTGCTAGCTGCTCTGTGATGTTGTATGTAGCTGTGAGCACCCTTACAATAGATATCTAGTTGATATAATGTTTACCAAGTTCACAATCTTAAGCCTCTTTTCCACTGAACAGAAAAAACACCTTCCAACATCTGGCTTTTGCATTTAATGGGAAAGGTTACAATCTGCATACAGACCTGGGAGACATGACTCTGCAGTGGTCATGGGTATTTGTCGACTCCAGTGTGGCCCCTTTGCTGGCACAATGCAATTACACAATGCCACAAAAAATACATCTGTCTCTGTCCAAGCAGCACTTGAAGATCCTTTCCAATTTAGTCAGCATGGAGATTAAAGGAGAGACTGAATAACTAAGAAATATAAAGTGGAAGTAACCACCATAACATTTTTACTTGCCTCCTTGCTGCTTCCTACTGTCTATGAACGCTGTTTTCCAGCCTGTCCGTGACACTGAACATGACCCAGTAGTGGCCTGCAGTTACCCAGTCATCGACTTTGGTTTGCCTCTAGCTTACAGAGGTGGCACGAGCTTGTCTTGTTGTTGCAGTCCACCCTAAAAACTTACAAAAATCCATGAAATGAAGAACAATACACTGAGGAATTTTAACCTCAGTACACAGCAGAAAAGATTTGCTTTCTGCGGAGCTGTAACACTGATCAGCTCATTACTGCTCAATAAAACCCAACCATACTCACTTCTCTTCAGCTCCGATTAGGAATGTATGTCCCTGTGTGACTGGTGGAGACAGCACAGCCATCAGCCACTATCAGAGCCAAGTTCCACTGATAACAATATTTTGTAAAATGTCCTGTTGGTGCAGATTACTGAAGGAAAAATTTGTCATTGTTGCAGCACCTGTTCTGACATTTTAACACCTAATATTCCCTTCCATTTCATTTACTGTATTATTTCCACCTTCTCCTCATAATGATCCGTTCTGACATTGTTACATGTAATGGTCAATATTGTGAAAAATATAAATTTAAGACTTATGTCATACAGACACAGCTTTTCCCCAAACAAACTGATAACGTGATGCTCTCTTTCCTCCATCCAAAACCATTTTGCCCACAGCTAGCTGGCTATCTTCCCCATTGATTGATTTCATTAAAAAAAAAAAAAAAATAGACAAAAACCTGCCCTGATTCAAGCCATATGATGAGAAATTACAGCCTGACCCTGCCCAGGCCTGGTGGATCAGGTTGGGCCCAATTGGGACTCAGGACTGGGGCTGAATAATTTTGAAGGACACGACAACCATGTTGAAGAATGCTAACAGTTTGAATCTATACACAGAGAGGTGTTGACCAGTGTGAGTTGTAATACAAAACCTTCTAAATTAAACTAAAAAGTAACCTCTCTGAAGAAGGCCAGTTTGTATGTATACTGAATAATAGAGTATTAAAAAAGCCTTATGTGACTTCATTTTACTTTTGCAGGCAGCATATGAGAGAGTGAGCTACATTATTTCAACTTTTGATCCAACATGGTGGCATGTGTCTTCTAAATGTTGGTTCTGACCCCATTGTGACAAGCCTCCATTAGACTCTGATTTGTGTCATCTTAGTAACAAAAAGTCATGTCACCTCTGAAGGAAGAATATTATGACTTTTTCATTTCCAAACTGTAATTTCTATTTATTCTCTTCCTCATTCCATTTAGTTCTGGTCGGGCTCATCTCCTGAACGTTACTACACACAGCCCGCCTGCACCAGATAACTGATCAGTGGCTGATATAGGCCGCAGGATAATGATGGACTGTCTGATACAAATCAGACGGTCAGATATAAATCATCAGTCTCATTAATGTTATTTCGTGGTACTTTCTGATAGGAATCTACTAACATTGGCTGGGTGGTGGAGATAAAACAGACAAAACACACTTGATTCTCAAAAACGACAAAAAAAAAAGACATTCAGAATCACACTGAGTCAAATAACAGTTCACATTTTTAGACTGACAGGCCATTACTTGATGAAACATCCTCTTGACAGAGACTGTATGTTGCCAACACACACATGGGTGCACAGGGGGCTAATTGCGGGGAACCGTGGTGGAACGTTGTTTGACACCACCTGCTGCGATGTAAGTATACGGAAGCATCAGACTACTGAAGATACTAGCTGAGAGAGAACCAGGTCACGGTTTTATTTTGCAACCTGCAAAATTCTCCTCCAAGACAGCCCTCCATTGTTAGACTTGCCATGATAGTTCTTTGATCTGGTAGTGTAGGAACAATTTCCATCTGGACATTTATAATGTGATGAGAAACCAATGAGTGCAACAATAAAAAGAAGAATATGCTTCACTCCGATAATAAACACCGGAGGAAAACTCACAGTATGAGGCACAGGGGTCACAGGCATACAGTAGAAACCTTTAATTTGATGTAATAAATATTTCTATATCGCTGGTATGAGATCACAAGCTGCAAAACAAAAAGGAGAAAAAACTTTTAGTGGAGAGGTCAGACATCTGTTTACTGATGCCTCACATACAAGCTCACTGAAATAACCTCACGTTAGAACTTCATTTCACCCTAAAGCAAAACACTGGTTGTAACATGAAGTAAATTAGTGGAGGTGTGGTAGCCCAGGGGTTAGTGAAGCAGTGCCATAAATGCTGAAAATCTCTGGATGGAGCAACACATACCTGTAGGCCAAAATACTGTTGGTGGACAAATACTAAATAATAATTTTACTGGTGCCTTCAGCTCAGCTTAAGAGTCTCTGCATCATTAGCTGTTCAAGACATTTGAGAAATGGATTACTCTTATCATTGATATATGTAGTTCAAAGATATTTTAGATATTTACAACAAAATATATATACGTCACCTGCAAGAAATGACTGTAATGCATCATCAGCGCTGTGGTTTAAGTGTGCTTATGTATAGGCACAACTGCTTGGTAATGGTTTGGAAAATTCATGTTTTGGCTTAGAATACCTGATTCTGGTGCATCAATCATGGGTGGTAATGCTGCCAATGACATGCTAGAAATAAAAACTGATTTTTTTTTTTGTTTGTTTGTGTGCTCGTCTCACACAGTAGTCTGCCGTTTGGAACTTGTCTTGCCTCGGTGGCATGTCATCCACCATCAAGCAATCCACTATCCCCTCCACCTCCCGATGACAAAGTCAGCTCATATACATGTAATCACAACCACTTTAGAAACGCTGATGTGATACATATGGTTTCCAACATGCCAACATTTTTAACTGGGACAAACTCTAAGGGCCCTGTGATGTCCATGTTGTGTAAGTAGAAAATGTACTTGTCCTCATCTGTGCACCCATGGCTATGTAGGTCATAAAATGAGCTGTGGTCAGGCAGGTATTGCTATTTTGAGGCAGCAGAAAGAATTGTGCCATCGACCAACAAAAACCTGTTCTAAAGTCAGAATGGCACAGGGTTTTGATAAATGGTAAATGGACTGCACTTGTATAGCGCCTTTCTAGTCTTCTTGACAACTCAAAGCGCTTTTACACTACCGAGTCACATTCATCCATTCACACACCCAGTCACACACTAGTGGCCCAGGTTATGCATCGTTTAACTAGCAAAAGCAGAGTTGGACACACCTTTAATGCACTTGGGCCATGCACATTAGACCATGTTTGAATAGGGCTGTAAGTTTTGTCTACATAGGAAGGTTTTGTTTTACAGTTGTCCGTCTGGTGTGTGTCTAATAGAACTGATCTGAACACAGACTTCATGTCTACGCACTTCCTTTGTCTATTTAGTCATTGTGTATTGGGCTCTGAGAGTATCCACTACAAATGACCAACACACAGTACTCATGCCTAAAATGCATTCTGTGGAGACACTGATGGAGGACTGAGGCTGCTGCTCCTATGCTACTGATGTGTGGCTTCCATCTTACAGCCTGTGCAGACATTGTGGTCAAGTAAGAGCATCAGGAGCTTTGTCCAGTCTCCTCTATCAAAAAACCCATAGGTTCTTTAATGGACAGATTATGAGATAATGAGCCCCTGGGCTTATAAGCATTATCATTGTTGGTCAGGAAACAGCACAGATATAGAGATTTATGATTTCTTCAGCAGATTCAGAGAGCCCATATTGCATGTTATTAATGCTGAACTCGACCTGAACATCCTACACATAACCTGAGGGGATAAATAATCCCTTTGAAAGTATCATGAAGGCTTTTTTCATGTTACTAATGCAAAGTGAATGCTTAGGCTAGTTGTACATCACTTCAGTCCAAGATATGAATGGCAGTCACTTCACACAGAGATTTTGACTTAAATACAAACAGCACAGATGCAACGTTATACTAAGCGGCAACCTCCTGGGCTGAAAAGTGAAGCCAACAAACCTGCAGTTCTTCTTATGGCCACTTGAGGCTGGCTCCAGAATGTTAAAATGCAGAAACAAACATCTTACATTTACATGAATGTTTACACTCTTGTGTAAACAGGTCTCTTTAACCCTATGGGCCCCAGGCCTTTTTTGGGGTATTTTTACTGCCTTTACTTTTAAGCTCATATTCACAGTCACTATAAAGGCTACATACACATGCTATATCTTGGTTTTTTGTTTTTTGTTTGTTTTTTTCAGGACATTCTGGGCTACCCAGATTTGCCATCATTACATGTCCTCCTATGTGCCTGTATTTTAAATTAATTTTTGTATCAATGAAAAAAACAAATCACATACATCACAGTATCTCACCATAGCAAGTTGGAAAATTACATATTCTGCCATATATGAAGAGGGGAGACTCTCTGGAATCTGGCAATATAAGAACCATGATGGTGGGACATTCTGTCACTTCACAGTTGCCCAAAACATGTGGTTTGTGCCACGCAGACATGATTGCCAGTATTTTTTCATTATTGCAAGAAATTCCATTGACTCATTCACAAGTCAAAAATGTGTTTTGTCTGAAAGATCATACAAAAAGAGGGGCATGTCCCCCTCAATGTATAGGGTGACTACGGCCCTGTCAGCATGCATAATTAGGCTACAGTTGTCTGGGTGGGCAAAGGTGAAGTGGCTGGTTTTGTCATACAAAGTTTAATGGAGTGTCAACTGGACAATATGGAGATTTTTGCATCTTGATAGCCAGACTACAAATGTGGATAGACAGGGAGAAACACAGGCAAGCCTAAGACGTGGTAAGATACGATATTCCTCACTATATGAAGTGACTGATAACAAGATCTGTATAATGGGTTGTAAAGAAATTCGTCAGGTTTTTATTCTGTAGACAATTGATCTGGATTTATAGCGTGATGGGATGACAGCACAATGATGTGTGGTATCATTGGAAAGCTCTGCTCCTGCACTTTCATGTGATATGCGTGGCATGGAGTAATCCATCCAAGAGTAATGTGTGTGCAGAGCTGTATGAAAGCTCTGTTATACATAATTGTAGTGTAACTTTATCGTTGTTTTTTAAGCTGTGAAAACATTGGACTACCGACAAGTGGCTTGCTGTTCTCAGAAAGCTACGATTCCGCTGTTTCACGTGATATGCATGGCTTCTGGCTATGACAAATGGTTGCGGAGAAAATCCACAGAGAAGAACAAGTGTAAATTTGGACACACTATGTGTCGTTCGGGCCCATAGGGTTAACTAATTTCAACAGTCATGACAACTATACCAGGGTGAATTTTTATATAACTCACCTGTTTTGTATAATCAAGTGCGGGACCGCCTTGAGTGACAGGCTGCCATCACTCAGATCCACCCTCCACTCCTCCACAGCTCCACCCTCTTGTCCAAATATAGTCACTTCTGGCTCCAAAAAAACAAGATGGGGACCACCAAAATGCCGAACTCGAGGCCTCCAAATGTGAGTCCATAAATGGGTGACAGCATGGTAGCTATGTCTATTATTTTAAACAGTCTATGCATGTCACATTGACAGGCTGGAAAAGGTTTTTTACCTGCTGCAAAGACATCATGTTTGCAGCCATTGCTGCAAACTTCACTGTGTGCATATTGTGTTTTGCCAAGTCATCATGCAGTTGGTTTAGCCAGACTTGGAAGCTTAAGCTGTAAAAATTGGAACTAAATTGATTAAGTGGATTATTTTTACTACAGGATGCATTATTTTAATTGATTCATTTTAATGTGAAATGTAAAAACATCCACAAGGTTGCTCTGCTACATCATACTGCCTCACATAATGAGATGTTTCATTCAATCAATTTCAAACAGATTGTATTCAGTTTATACAGAGTTCAATGTCATTCTTACCTGTTGGAGGGCCGCAGAGACAAGCGTAGAGAAAAAAAATCAGCAATTACAATATACTGTTGAGCCTCACGGTGTCTGTGCAGGAAAGCGAGGGACAGCTATAGTCACTGTAGCAGCTTCAGTTGATTGAAATGGACTGCGATGGCCCCTGGGCCCCTGCATGGTAGGTCTTTTGAGCAATCCATCTGTTGGCTCTTTGAAGTCAGACCAAAACTGAGAAATGTTAGTTGGTTGCAGGAGAACTGCATCTTTATTTGTACTATTTAAATAGTTCTTAAATACGTAAATTTAGTCAAAACCTTAATTTTCATTACAATAAGATATTTTATTGTTCTTTTCCATGAGGCAATTGTAGTTTAAACCGTGTCTCTAAGGAAGTTAACAATATATAATTAAGGTCTTATCACAGGACAAAAAGGACTATTTCATTCTGACATGCATGTTTATTCAAGAAAACCCTCCACAGCTTCTGACCACATAAGAAGCACTTGTCTTTTAAAAACGGGAAAAAATCAGAAGGGCGCTTGACTAACATGACAGCAGTCTTTTTTTTTTTTTTAGAGCAGGTATCACATGTGTAAAAATGATAGACATCTTCATCATCTTTGAAAGAGCTTTGACATTGCTAGGCTGCCCGCACTTGCCTGTGTGTCCCATCACTTTCTGTGTGTTGAAGTGTAGTGAAGGTGATGGAAACCACATTCGTACGTGTACACCTGTCACACTAACAACTTTGAAGTCGCTGTCTTCCACTGCCTCTGTCTTTGCTTTTGACTTGAGTTGTTCTTTCTGCTTTAAGTTTCCAGAAGTGTATGCCCTTAATCATTGCAAATTTTCACTCGACATATTCTGAATTGCTACTCCGCTTTGCCTCCATCCGCTAAAGGAAAAAACAAATTTTATTCACTTTTCACCAGCGGAAATTTAAAAAGGAATAGCTAACGTGCTGGATTGAGACACATTGAGTATTCAAACATTAAAGAGGAAGTATCTGTGAAATTTGTGCAGGAAATGAAGGAGCAACTCCACAATAACAATAAATGCACACATGCAAAGACATTCCAAACACACTCATACGGCCAATTTTCTTTCCTCCTGACAAAAAAGGAGGCCTATTCTGGGTGTTTGGCCTTTATAATGCTCCCTCTCATTTCTCCACAGTGCTGTTTGTCCTCTCAGCTGCTTCCCTGCCAGCCAGCGCTGCCTCTTCCACTCCCCTGCTCCTCCTGCTATTCTCGCCAAGCTAAGCCACAACTGTCCCACATGCCATGTCTGCTGGATGTGTGAACAAAGCTCGGAGGGAGCGAGGCGAAAACGGACCTCTTAAGTGAGTCGGACGCAGTCAGGCAGGACGGCTGGAAATGTCTTCCCCTTTGATTCCCTAGGGAACAGAGACAGAAAACAAATGGAGTCTGACTCCCTTATTTTCTCAAGGTCCTGGAAGTGACCTGCCGCTGCTGCGGAACATGGGCTGGAGCGCTGATGTTCGCCGCCTGGCCACCGAGCTGTCCAGCGGTCTGTCAGCCTGAAACAATTGAAAAAGGCCCCTCAACCATCCCCCCTTCCTCATCCCCATTCAATCCCAGCCAGAGTCTACAACACAGCCTGCTCAGTGGCACTGCTGACAACTCAGTCGGCCTGCTCACACGGCGATGACCCGGTGAGTAATTGGTCGATAGAAGTCGGCAGGCATCGACTTGTGTGGCTTTGCAGGCTGTGATGACTCATTGTGGTGTTCGCTCTCACTGGCCATGCTGTGAATGCACGTGCCTGCTCCGAGAAAAAATTACGAGATCCTGAGGGATAAAACGGAAATTCACAGAGAAGTAAAAATAACCAATGAATAATTAATGCAACAATAACAGCATACATGCACTCGCATTTATCTAATCATCCCGCAGTGGGAATGTGTACATAATAAGAATATTATCTGTCTGCAGTGTAGCTGCCAACAGGCTCGGCCCATTTGGCTGGGAACTCACAGAGCCGTTTGGCTACCAGTTATCGCACCGCTGCATCTCAGCAACTGGATAGCTGATTCTGGCACATGAATACAGGATTTCCATCTTAACACATCAGAAGCATTAGGTCTGAATTGAGCATTGTGTTAATGATCCAGATTCTAAGAGAGACAAGGAAGGGGGGGGGGTTAGAGGGTTTTCTACTCACATGTAAACATGCACACATGCAGAAACACACACACTTATGATACACACTTTCTGCAGGGTGTTGCAACAAATGCTGCTCCTCTGCCCTGCGCAGTTTAATAAAACACCAGGTTACAGGGTGAGACATAATAGTAGGTGCTTTGTCAATACTGAGAGTATCGACATCAAAACACAAAATGGCCTTTCATCAAAGCAGTGTCCCACTTTACAGGCAGGGGCCTCAAGTGTCTTGCTCAAGGACACTTTGACGGGAGACATGGCCGATAATTGGCACAAACTGGTTGCACAAGTTATTGAGCGCATTAAATTATGGGGAAAGAAGGTTTTTCAGGCCACTGTGTTAGCTCCCTAATTTGCTATTGCAAATACATTTTGAAAGAAAAGTGAGAACCTATGAAAACGAGCAACTGAGCAAATCCCGAGGTAGGGGAGCCCTTCTGTCCGAAGATTTGCAGCCCTTCTGTCCGAAGATTTGCAGATTAGGTTAGTGACTTAAGGCTGGTGATTCTAAACTGGCTGTATGTGAATGTGTGCATGCGTGGTTGTCTTTTCTCTATGTGCCAGCCCTGTGATAGTCTGGAGATCTGTCCAGGGTGTACCCATCACTTGCCCAGTGTCAGCTGGGATAGGCTCCAACGCCCCTGCATCCCCCAACAGGATAAGCAGTTACAGAAAAATTAATGAATGAACAATGAGTAAATCTGCAAATGTTGATACTGAGTGCGTCAGTATGAAACTGCCCCACATGATGCTGTCTGACTGGCAGTGAGTCGGGAGACAGGCAGAGGACTATGCTCTGGCATTTATTAGCAATATTGCTAACATTAGCTAGCAACTAAGCTCTCCGTGTCCGTCACATGAGGCCTCAGCGGGAGAGGTATACGACTGTGCCCTCAATCTTGTTTTCTGCTGTTTACCCCTCCCTTGTGTTTTTTCTTTTTGGTCCACTATTTGTTCTCTCTGTGCCTGTGTGTATCTGCCTGGTTGTGGTGCTCCATTTCCACTTCATACTTGCAACCAATCCACTCATCAAGCTCCTGAAGTACATATACCCCAGTTCTACACTTCAGTCTTCACCGGATGGCTCAGTTTGCCCGTGTGGTAACAATACAGCCTGTCTCAAGTCAGTATTTTCCTCATGTTTGCCTGCACTTTGGGGAACTCTGTGGCTACTTTTGCCTCACGTCCATTGTCTTCCTGTGATCTGCACCTGCCTTACCCGGCACCTCGCCAGTCAGCCTTCCAGCACAGCTCTCTTTAAGGGCAGCTATTGGGAAAAATTAAATATAATATTAATAACTATGTTTTCATTAGTTTAAAAGGACCTAAAACCATGAATCCTTGTCTTTTCATTACTTTTAAGTGTCCACAAATGAACACAGCACAATAGGTCTGTGTTAAGCGGAATGAAATATAAGATGCAGCAAACTCAAAATGTAGTGTTCTCATATGAGGATCCAGGGTGGCAGGAGTTTTAAGGTCCAGTGTTTGGGACTTAGGGGGACATATTGGCAGAAATGGAGAATGTTTTCTTTAGTTTCTAATCACCTGAAAACAACAATTGCTGTCTTTTCATTACCTTACAATGAGCTGTTTATCTACATACAGAGCAAGTCCTGTCCAATGAATCCACCATGTTATTTCTACAGTAGCCCAGAACAGACAAACCAAACATTTGCTCTAGATGGGACTATTTATGTTTTGCACCGGCCACCATAGTCCTTCCACGCACTTGCCACACGGGAAAAATTTCACTTCTGCAACCTCACCACTAGATGCTGCTAAATTGAACATTCAGTTATGCAATAATCTCTTTTTTTTTTTTTAAGAAGACAAATGACTAAAAATAAAGTAAAGGGCATTGCTCTTAGTGGTGGCCCCACAGAAAGTAATTACCCAACTGCAGTTATCCACAGCATTTTAGCGATGTTTAGCTTATTGTTTTGGTTTAACGGCCCATGACATCACATATCATGAGCCATGACATCCAGATGCTGTTTCAGCAAAGAATGTTCAAAAATGCACTGTACAGTATTAGCAATGAGCTGGTCAACATGGTAGCACATTTAGCAACAACAAAAAAAGTATAAAGGAAAAGAAAAATGACTCTAAATGAATGCTAATGTTGGTGTGTCAATAAGCAACTGTTTGCTAACACTGTTGCCATATCAATCTATAGATGATATTAAGGAGTTTTGTTTACAGCTTGTTTACAACCCCCCCAGTGGCCAAAAAAAAACAGCAGACTTAAAGATTTGGAAAGAAACAAATATTGAAAAAATAATGCTCACTTCAAACTGCACACGTTGGTTTACTTCTTCAATTTTTAATCCACACCACCAACTCTAATCTTTTTACAAAACAGTTCAACTGTTTCACACCTGGATCTGCCCGGTGTGACCTCAGTCGTTTTGTTGGTGACTCCAGATGATCTCCCACTTCCGCTGCTAGCTGAGTCATTAAGGTGTTAAATACATTGCCTAATGGCACCTCGACAGGAGACGAGTGTATGATGCGGGCATTTTGCTCTCATTTTTTTTTCAGCCCAAATTATCCCAGCAGGTCACACATTTGAATACACAACCTTGTGCTCACAATCCCACATCTTTAAAGCATTCCAGGGGGCTCTTCACTCCAATCACACAGCCAGTGAGCTAATTGTGAGCCATCTAGAAATCACTTGTTATTCATTTTTTATTTCCTCTCCCTCTGCAGTAAGCATAAAGAGCAGCGCGAATCCTGCAGAGACGGGAAGTGAACGCGGAGAATTTTGATGGCAGTGTCAGTAACACTCAGAGCTATGTTGGTCCAGTACAGAGAGAGTTTGTCAGGTGTGTATCTACCCAGTCTTAAAATAATATCAGGAATCTGGATTGAACTTTAAAAGATTCCCCATGTTGCTACATGCTTGCCGCTCTACAGTGGCACTGTTTTCCTGCAGAGGGAAAAAGTTCTTTTGAAAATTCAGCAAAGTGTTTCAAAAGACATAACAATGTGCACACTCTGTTTCTGGCAGGTTGAAATGCTGAAACATTCAATTGTTTTGAACCTTATTTTCTAAAAGATTTGAATCCTCTTGTTTTTATCCCCAGTCCAACTTTCAAGCCTCTCCACTGTTATCTTAGACCACTGTTCATGGTCACATTATTGGTAATTCAAGTGTAGCATCACCATCAAAATTTAACTGAAACCTCCTGTCACTTTATAACTGATCTCTGGTAGCACAGATGCAACACTGGGCAACAGCTACATTTCAGTTTATTCTCTGTTGTTCATACACACAAATAAAACATTTTCAATTATTTCCCTGTTCGGATCATTTTTTCCTCCTCCAAGGCTGTCAGACAACAGGCCTGGCAAGGACATTGCTGCTGTCACTGACTTAAACAGAGTGAATGAAGCTGCGGTGTCGGGGCTCTGCTAATTTGAAACATCTAAAAACCTTTGTGCCTCGCTCAAATCTATCAACGCTTGTGATGTAATTACGTTTTAAATAGGCTTGGGTGATAAATTGAATCTCTATACTGTTCTGCCTATAACCAAACTTGATTAATCCATTTTTAATCAGTTGGTGGCAGGGAGGTGCCTTGATGTTTCATTTAACCGAGGCTGACGGCTGAGACAGTCACGCCTTTTGTCAGATGAGTCCTGCTCAACATTGAGTACACGGGTTGAAGACAAGGGAAAAGGCCAGAGATTTAATTCGAAACCCATTTGACACCTAGTTTGTTCTGCGTGGGGACACTGAGTGCTCACGTGTACTCTGTTATGATGCTGTTGTGTTTGTGTAGGCTGATCTTAAAGAATGACCACCTTAAAGCAGCCTTCAGTTACTGTACAGTAGGTGGGCAAGATAACAGTCCGGCTAAGCAGAAGTGCTTCTAATTTTAGATGACAGACACAGGGTCCCCCAGCGTCTTCCTCCTCCCAGTGGCCACGCTGAGAAGCGAAACACTTCAAAATAAGGGAACCTTTGCCCTCTCATGTTGCAAACTAAGAAGCCAAATGCAATAAGAGGCCCAGTGATATAGTGTGTTCTAAATATAGAAAGAGTTGTTCTATTATTAAAGCAAGATGTGGCAAAAGATGAGTGAGCTTAAGTGCAATTCAAGGTACTTCTACTTTACTTGAGTATTTCCATTTCATGCTACTTTACCTTAATCTACTTACTTTACTACGATTCAGATGGAAATATTGTAATTGTCAAGCTAAATTTGCATCATATCTATAGCTACAGGTAACTCTACAAAATAAGATTTTACACACACAAAATTGCATATAAAATATGATGCAGTTTATACTGGACAGCATCATCTGTGGCAACAAACCGCAATCATGTGACAAAGGTAGCACAAATAGAGAACAGTCAGTCACTCAGTAGTGTCCCCAGTGTTGCCAGATTTGGTAGGTTGTGGTTATTTGGGCTACTTTTTGTACTATTAGGATGGATTACATTATTGAAAAGTAATACTCCAATAAATCAGCCCCCTCACTCCTCGAGTGGTATGACTGAGAATGACAGCACTGAGTTTAGCTCAGCTTGACATGCAATGACTGACTAAATGTTAGGTGCTGAGCAAAAAAAAAGTTCAAAAGGTTTATAACTTACAAATTATGGTGAAAAGGCCGTTTCTTGCAACCCTAGAATTAAGATAAAAATATTCATAAACGAAAAAACATTTCTAGTTGCTGGTAAGAAGTGTTTAACTTTTGATTAAACACTAAAAATTACAACCCTCTGTGGCACTGCAGCGCAAGCACACAGATGCGTGACTCAGAGCGCAGCGGACCGGTGGAAAATGTCACCATCAGCATATTATTTTACATCAATAAAATCTATTTTATCTTTATTTTGAGTCACATTGTTGAAAGAATTTAGTTGTCTGTGTTCAAGCAGGATATTAGGTCTCCATTCATTGCACATCAGGCTTTCGATTTCCTTGTCGGAGATGGTGTTGCGTTCATAGTCCCCCCAAAAATTAGGAGAAAAAAAAAGGCAGAATATGCGATTTTATTTATTTTTTATTTTTATTTTTTTTAAATTACAATCAAATCGAACAAAGCTTTGAAGCTTTGAATTTTTTGGGACAGCCCTACTCTGTTTCCGACATTTTTTCTTCTGAGAAACCCTGATGTCAGCTCATTAATGTATTTCTTTATATAGCCATCTGCTCCAGGCATGCATACTCCAAGTGTTATGTTATGTAACTTACACGGCTACATGTAGCTACACACTAACCTCAGGGAAATGATGGTAACAGATGTACATTTCTGTGGAATTTCTTTTGGATCATATTGTGGCTGTCAAGATTTTGGTTCTGAAGCCTTTATTGGTGATTTTTCACGCTAGAAAGTGCCTCATACGCCGTTACAGTATATCCCCGACTACAAATACACTGCTACCTGTAGCTACATGCTAACATGTGTGGAAACCAATAGTCTTGGTTGCCAATGTTGTTAATTTCTCCCTGATTTTGTATCATATTGCTGCTGGAATATGTTTGGCTGTGCTTATAGGCTTTCAGTGGTCTTTTTTTTTTATGATAAAAATTGCAGCTAAACTTTGTTACTGTCATTCCACCAGCTGCAATGCGGGTGAAACAGCACAGATACGGAAGACCCAGAATCACCGACCAGTTGGAGCAGCTGTGCTCTTTTACGCGGACAGACAGTAGTTGTTTTTTTTAAGAGTGTTTTTAATATTAAAGCATGTGAATGTGTTCCAGTCGAAACCCAAAATACAAGTTTGAACCTGAAAATGAGCATAATATGCCCCCTTTAAACTATCTACAAGGCTGTATAAACACAGATTATATATACAGTATGTATGTATATATTTATGTGTGTGTGTGTGTGTGTGTGTGTGTGTGTGTGTGTGTGTGTGTGTGTGGACACACAACTACATATAGACTGGTCCTCCAACACTATATGTCACATTCACCCATACACACACACACACACAGTCACACACTGGTGGTGGACGATACCATACATGGTGCCACTTGACGTGCTACTCATTCACACGCACTCACTTTGTACTTCACCGTACTTTGAAAGTAATCTATGGTTGCTTGTGAGCCAGTTAGCTGGACATGCTAACATTTGCAGCTGGCATTACAGCAGATACACTCACTGTTTAATCCATGTCTTACACTTTTGCCCTTTGTGGTTTTGGTTTTGGAAAGGCTGAGATTCAAACTGTCATTTGCATTCACTTGATCTTAAGGTCTTGATCAGAATGTTTATTCATGATTCACGAACATGTAGTAAATATCCTGTTTACACTGCAATGTGGATATTTCAGCTGAGGATTACATCTTGTCCTGTTTCTATGTGAACCTGTCTCCTTTGAAGAAGAGGGCAGATGAGTCATATGTGGCGCCTGTGCAAATACATTTGATTTTCAGGCTGCAGTTATAGCTCAATGTAATGGCACTCAATTATATAATTCACATACAGAAAAATCATAAAAATCCACCATTTCCACCAAGAAACATGAACTGTCACCAGTTTGAGGGGATTACATCCGTCTTCTCGCGGCAGAGGCACTGAGGGGTGTAAATCTCAGGTCAGGATGACAATGTGTAATGCACCTTGACTAATTGACTGTAGCATTTTGAATGGCAGGAGCTGAATGGATGTGAAAACAAAGAAACTATAGGGGCTGTTGTGGAGCGAGGTGGGGTGTATTTACTGTAGCTTCTGGACTGCTGGGCGTGTTGGCTGCATCCTCGACAGAGCCGGAGTGGCTCGGAGAAAAAAACATTCCTCCCATCCTGTCACTGTGAAGCTTTTCTTTCCAAATCCTCCTTTTTGTCCCGTCACATTCATCTCTTCTTTCCTCCCACTCTCCTCATCTTAAATTTTCATCTGTCGTCTTTTCTTCCTTTTCCGTCTTGCTTTCCTTTTCACCTTCCGTCTCCTTTAAAAACTACAACAATTCTTCATTGCATCATCTAATAATCTTCATTGCATCAGTCATCTAACTTTTTTTTCAATAACAGCATTTAAAAGCCTTCACACAGGCCTCTTTAAAAATCAATTCATAATTTTACTGATTTCCTGAAACAGTGCGTACAATAAAACATTAGTCACTCCTCTACTCTCCCATCTGGTAGAGGAGGGCAGGGATCTGATTATTTGAATAAAATGTTGACACAATCCGTCCTTCGGAAATAGCATAAAGTTAAATTTGCTTCCCTTCCTTACTGTGAATTGGTAAGGCGAGACACAATAGAGCTGAGGACAACAGGAACTGAACGAATGACGTCTGTGACAAGTCACTTCACCAGAAAGTGAGGCGTGAGTGAGAACTTTCTCGGAGTTGAAACATTTCAAACTGAGTGCCTCTCTTCCGAGTGTGCACTGATTGAATGTGGTGAGTTCCTCCATTAGTCCTGAACAGTAGGCTACACAGGAAAGTGGATTTCTTAATCTCTTTAAACAAATTATGATCTTGATAATGCAACATCTAAATTGACTATATATCTGATGGAAATGTAATCCTCACTTGATGCTTCCTGAGGAGCTAAAGTTCAAAAATAGAATAGAGTAAAATAGAATAGAATAATGTTTATTCAGACATGTTTAAAAGAAATGAACAAGCTTTGGTTAGAAAAAAAATAAAAAATAAAAATATAATAAGACATAAAAAATGAAAGACATGAATAATCAAGTTGTGTAAAGTAAAGGTCGGCCATTCAGTAAGTCACAAAGACGAGCCAAAGAAAACAAGAACAAAAAACATATTTGCATATTACAGGAGCAGGAAGGAAGTGTGAACTTACCTAATCCTACCCCTTTTTTCTTTCTATGTTTTATCATTAAACTTTGTGTCGAGCCTAAATTTTTAAGCTTTCTGCTTCGTTAAAATACAAATCAAACAAATCAAGCAAGCAATCCATAAAAATAACATTGCAATCAGAATGAGACATGTTTCAACAGCAGGACAACCTACCTGTCCTGTTCCATCATATATCCCCTCAGTATATTGTTTTTGAACATTCATTTGAACTTATTTAATGATGAACATGCTTTCAGTTCCTTGTTACAATTATTCCACAAGGTGACTCCTTTAACTGTAATACAGTGATATTTTGTGTTTGATTTCACTAATTGTTTCTTAAATATACTGGTTCCCCTCAGGTGGTGCTGATGTTCTCTCATTTCAAACAACTCTTGGATACTGTTAAGTAATAATTTGTTTTTAGCTTTATACATGATTTGAGCTGTTTGGAAGTCAACCAGATCTTTAAATTTTAGCTTTTGATTTGATAAAGAGTGGGTTTGTTGTTTCTGGTGGGTTTTATGTACAATTTTATGTACAATTCTTATGGCTCTTAGAAGAATATAGATTAGATCTGTGTTTGTTTTGTACGTGTTTCCCCACACTTCCACACAGTAGTGTATGTATGGAAGAATAAAGGAACAGTACAAGGTGTATAATGATGTTTGATTCAAAAAAATCTTTGACTTTGAATAGTATTGCAATTGACTTTGATATTTTGGTTTTGATGTAGTTTATATGTGGCTTCCAGCACAATTTATTATCTATTAATATTCCAAGAAATTTGTTTTCAGACACTCTTTCAATTTCAACATTATTTATCATGAGTTTTCTTCTAGAGTTTGTTGATCGATTTAAAAAAATTATAAATTTCGGTTTACTCAGGTTCAGTGTTAATTTATTATAATCAAACCATCTCTTTAAAGATTTCAGTTCCCTCTCAACTGTATCCAAAAGTTGTTCCAAGTTCATACCACAACAGAGTAGATTTGTATCATCAGCAAAAACAACAGTCTTTAATAATTTGGAAACCTTACTTATACTGTTTATGTACAGAATAAATAACATTGGTCCCAAAACTGAGCCCTGTTGAACCCCACAAGTGACCTTCTGAAGTTGAGATTTAAAGTCATTATTCATTTGCACATACTGATACCTGTTCTCCAGATAACTGCTGACCCAGGAAAGTGCCACCCCTCTAACTCCATATCTCTGTAATTTCTTTAATAAAAGATTATGGTTGATAGTATCAAATGCTTTTTTGAGATCTAGAAATATTCCTGTTGCATATTCTTTTTTCTCTATGGCAGTTGTTATTTCTTCAACAAATTCCATTAGTGCAAGTGAAGTTGTTCTGTTAGTGCGAAATCCATATTGCTGATCACACAATACATTATTTTTCTATAGTCTGCTATAGAAAAGTTTTTCAATATTTTTGAAAATTGTGGCAGTAAGGAGACAAGTCTGTAATTTGAGAGATTGTGTCTATTTCCAGTCTTGTATATTGGTATAACCTTTGCTATTTTCATCTTTTTTAGGAAATATACCAGTCTTTCGGGATTGATTACACATATGTGTCAAAGGTTCCACCACACACTCAATGATGTTTTTGATCATAGACATATCAATACCATGCCAATCTGTTGACTTCTTACTCTTGAATAATTTCACAATTTCAATGATTTCATTTTCACCTGTTCCCCTTATAAACATAGATTCATTTACAATTAAGTCATCACTTTCATCATCATCTCTACAATCATTCCTTTCAATCCCTCTAGCCAGACCAGGACCAACACCAACAAAAAAAACATTAAATCCATCTGCAACTAAGTTCATGTCACTGATGAGTGCATTGTTCTCTGTCAGGAAATGATTTGGATATTCAATTTTTCCAGTTCTATTTTTGATGATCTCGTTCAGAACCTTCCATATTTGTTTGATATCATTCTTGTTCTCCTCCAGTAATTTACTGTAGTAATCCCTTTTGCTGCTTCTAATCATTTTTGTCAGTTTGTTTTTATAGGTCTTATAGGTGTTCTCTGCTTCTATTGTTCTTTTCTTTAAGAATTCTTTATATAATTGATTTTTCTTCTTACATGCATTTTGTATTCCCTTAGTTAGCCACGGGTTTTCAGCAAATTTCTGTTTTACTACTTTCTTTACTAGAGGACAGTTTTTTTCATACAGAGCAGTTGTTATGGACAAGACTCATATGCTTCATCCACATCTTCCACATAAACTTTGTTCCAGTTTTGATTCATTAGATCATTTCTAAAAGAATTAATTGCCGCCTGTGTTTTGTGTGTAATTGTTATGGTAGTCTTACTGTCTTTATTGGTCCTGGTACAGCTCTGGAGAGTTGTGAAGACTGGCACATGGTTGCTTATATTGTTTATAAGTAGCCCACTTTCTATTTTTCTGTCGATTACATTGGTAAATATGTTATCAATCAGTGTAGCACTGTGTGTTGTAATTCTAGTAGGTCTTGTGATTAAGGGATATAGATTCATACTGTACATTGCGTTTATGAATTCTGCAGTTGGATTATTTTCAAGTGGGTTAAACAAATCAATATTGAAGCCCGTCAGTATACAGCTCCAAAAGATTTTCCCTGAATATATCAATACTTGATCCTGGCGTTCTATATACACAACTTATTATTATATTTTTTGATTTCTCCATCTCTATTCCCACAGTGACACATTCCATAAAGTTGTCAATAGTAAGCGACTTTTTACTAACTAGTTTACTATTATAACTTCTGTCAATGTATATAGCTACTCCACCAACTTTTTTCTTGTTCCTGTTCATATAAAACATCTCATATCCCTCAATCTCAACTATTGCAGCTTGCTCCTTATTGAGCCATGTCTCCGACATAGCTATTGCAGTGAATTTCTTTTTCAGTTGTTTTAGGCAATACTGTATCTTTGAAAAGTTTGTATTGAGGCTCCTACTATTGAAGTGAATTATTGATATTACTCCATCTATTTTTACATTCATGGCAGCAAAATATTTTCTTTAATATACTCTCTTTGTCTAACTCGGGGAGTATTTTTGTAACTCATTTCTGTGATTATTTAGAGAAGTCTGAAGTCCATCTAGCCCCTTGATGTTGCCAATTACAATCATTCTCGAGCTGTCAGCCCCTGGAGGCAGCCTGGTCGTCATCTACTTGTGACCACAGAACAGACCCTCATGAGCTGCTGGGGTTAAATACCTTGCTGATGGGTATGTTTATAGTAGTTAATGAAATATTCACAGAATTGACTTCTTAGGCTTACTACCCCCATAAATAGACAAACCAGCAGTGATATGACATTTGGTCCCCTTTTGATCTTACCCAAAGACAACACCAACGCATGCACAAAACAGGGTGGTACCATAAGTACCCAAAGGTGTCTTTAGTGGATTGTAGGCATGCTCAATATGGAAGGAGGCCCAGCACCCTACATAGCAAGAGGATCCCTAAACTGGAGCCTCTGTTTAAAGTGACTGTTTTTTAATCCTAATCCTTTAAAGGAATAGTTTGACCTATTGGAAAAGATTAATATTGCTCTTGTATCTGTGCAATAAATGCAACAGCAGAAAAACTGAAAACAGGAGAAACAGCTTGCTCAGCTCTTGGTTTTTGTAGAGATTAATCACACAAGATATATGTGTTAATTAGTGTGTTTTAAGGGTAATTGTAGCTTGATTTTGATACTTTTGGACAGAGCCACCTGTTTCCCATGTTTACGCTTATTTGATTTTTTTGATTGACAGATACTGCTCTTATATCTGTACTGTAAATATGAAGTTACCCCCCGCAGCTGGTTAGCGTAACTTCTCTTGAAGACAAAGCAAATTAATGAGTCTATTTCCCAAAGTGTCGGATTATTCTTAATGCAAACCTGCAAAACACCATGGAGAACAGCTCAGTCACCAGTGGTGTCTGCAAAACAGTGATCGGTTGGTACGTTTTATCGGCACTATATCAACATTTCTTAAATAACGTAGTACATGAGTTGACTTTGTCACTGATAGGTGGAGGGGATGGTGGATGGTGTGACACCTAGGAAAGATGACTGTCAATCAACAGACCACTGCCGACAAATGTTTGCAACCAACAAACAACTTTTTTTTTTTTTTTTTTTTAAGGGAGTCATCAAAGTGTTTCCAGGAGCTTTTCCGGCACTAAATGTGGATGTTTTTTGGCAGCCCATCGCTATGTTTCCAAGGGCGTTTGTGCCACCAAATGTCCATGTTTTTAACAACCCATGGTTACATTTCCACTGGTGTTTGTGCTACCTGTTGTGGGTGTTTTTAGCAACCCATTGCTGCATTTCCAGTGGCATTTGTGTCACCAATTTGGGGTGTTTTTTTGAAAGCTAATGACTACATTTCCAGTTGCGTTTGGGCTATCAATTGTCTGTGTTTTTAAATAACCTGGTTGCATTTCCAGTGGCATTTGTGACACCAAACATGGGTGTTTTTTAGCACTCTACCACTTTTCCAGGTGAGTTTTATTCCACTAAAGTTCAGTCTTTTGAGCGACCCATTTCTGCATTTCTGGTGGCCTTTGTGCAATCAGACATGGGTAAAGTCATCAACTTTTCTTAATCATAACCAAAGAAATGTAAACTTTTTAGTGCATCCGCTGCATAATAACATGTAATATATCCCTGATTTTGCAAAACTTGTAAAACAACTGCAAACAAAATGGCAAGGTGCTCTGATAGTGAGAAAGAAGGGGCCTTTTCCTGTATGTGTCTGTACCAAGGGGCCACTGCTTTACAACCCATATTCATCAGAGAGACTATCCTGTAAGCAAAATATAAAAGGGACAGCCAGTGAGTGCTTCAACAAATCACCCTATGTGACAGAGTGGGCCTAAATGTAAAAGGGATTGAGTTGTACTGTACAATGGTAACTAGCACATGACAGATATATTCTTAATAACCTAAGTTGCATGTTGTATATGAGGTACTCAAGAAAAATCACACAGGAAGTTGTGAGAGTAGGTTAAGATGAAAGTTTCATAAGGTTACTTTAAAGCTTGTTCTTAACTCTCTTGGTGACATGTACAGTGCACCACAGAAGAGAGGGAAACAGAGTAATTACCTGCAAGAAATACAGGAAAAAAGAATAATTTGAAAGCATCACTGATTCAGCTGAGGGAAAAACACACAACAGAGAGGGAAGGAAAATCGGTGAAGTACACAAGCTTCAACTTGTATTTTGTATATTTTTATTTTTGAAGGCCATTTTAAGGCTTTTGCACACTGCGTCCGCTTTTTCGTTTTTTTTTTTGTTTGTTTTTTTAAATCTATCATCGGAAAAAAATTGTACCTCACAGAAGCCCTGTACACTGACTCCGATGGGTTTCATTGTTGTATTTGTTGTGAAAATGCACAGTACAAGCGAAATGTAAACACACATTTGCTCCTATGCTTCTCTCCACTGGATTACCTCCCTGTCTGTCACCACTCTCTGCTGCCGTCTTGCACTTGGCACCACAGCTGAAGGGGCTGAGCCATCCTCCCTCTCTGTCTCCACACTGTCACTCTCTCTCTATCTGTATGCAGTCCACATTCCCTTTCTCATCATCATCATCCACCTGAACGTCACTATCTGACCTGTTGAAAGTAGGCTATCTGGTTTACGAAAGGATATCGTGTGACCTGTTCCTTTCTCTTGTTGCAGATGTGTTCTTCTGCCACATTTTCTTCACTGCTTCTTGGTCACCAACTCTCTAAATCTCAGAAATTGCAGAAAAATCAAACCTGTTCCTAAAACTGTAATGATGGATTAAAGTTTTGCAGGCAGTGTAATATTGACACATGTGGTTACATGTCTTTTTAGACCTGCGTCAACTCTGGATGAAAAACAAAAATGACCACACTGTGCAAATACCTTCACTCTCAGTTGGGGATACAGATCAGAAAATCCCCTTAAAACCTGTCTTTTATATTTACCGAACCACATCAGAAAGTAGGTTAATGGGGGCAAACTCTGGTGAATGGTCATGTTAGACCTTCAAAAGGCCTTTGATTCTGTAGATCATGATATCCTCCTGTTTACGCTAACGACCACGGGGTTTAGCAAGTTGGTGATTCAGTGAGTCGGCTCTCATCTCTCGGAAAGGACACAGATAGAGAATGTCATTTTTGGCAGTTATAACTGACCACATTTTTCTTTTAAAAATGACATGAAAGAAACCAGTTCATCTGACCTTTTTATTTATGCAGACGATTCAGCTATTCTTGTGTCTCATGAAGATTCAGCAGTTGTGGAAAAGTGTTTGAGTGAAGTGCTTCGAAATGTTGGGACTTGGCTGCCTGATAACAAGCTGTCTCTTCATCTAGGGAAAACACAGGCCATCCTTTCTGGATCCAGAATAAAACTAGGACAGACCCAAGAGATGAAGGCAAAGGTAGGAGAGCCTGTTATTTTGGCTAAGGACACAGCCAACTATCTAGGATGTACAGTAGTAAATATCAATCAGGTTCGGCCATGGCTATGAAAGTTCTCACCAAAATCTGCCAAAAGACAATATTTTTGCCCAGAAAATCAGGGTTGCTGCATATATTAATGTTAAATACATTAACTGAAGTTAAATAATCAGGGTTGTATTAAGTTACATCCCCATACCCATCTTGCCTCAGCACATTTTCTACAACTTAATTGTCTTCCAGTTGATAATAGACTCGCACAAAT
Organism: Epinephelus cyanopodus; assembly: GCA_026686955.1. NCBI lineage: Eukaryota > Metazoa > Chordata > Actinopteri > Perciformes > Serranidae > Epinephelus > Epinephelus cyanopodus. The sequence continues at coordinate 13,071,567 of CM048914.1, forward strand.
CAAGTTAAGACTTACCCCAGAGGATCACGATGGAAACACGCCTGTGGGCTTTATTGTATAATTTAATTCTTGACAGTTGTAGGTGTATGTGATAATTGTCTTCAGGTGAAGCATGTGTATTTTATGACTGACAAATAATTCTATCTATCTGTCCATCTATGTTTAAGTAAGTGGTTCCCAACTGGTCCAGCCACGGGGTCCAGATTTCTCCCTAGTCATTAGTTCAAGGTCCTCACAGATAAATACATTCAGCATCATACTTGAGTTTGGCCATGTCATGCAACGAGTTTGCTGTCTCTGTTAAGTAGCTGTCCGTTAGTCACTCACTCTATAGCAGGAAACAGCACTTCAAAATGAAAGCTATATGCCAGAAATTCACTGCACTTAAATATAAAGTGCGCTTTATACAAGCTTGACACATTTGCGAGTCATTGCGGTCCATTCATAATGGACCCATGACCCACTTTTGAACCACAACCCACCATTTGGGAACCACTGGTTTAAATCCTTTCATGCGAGATGTTTCAATTTTTTTATTTATGGGCTCTTTCGTAAATCACTCAAGTCCAAGAAGTTCAATGCGCAAACTATTTTAAGGGAACACAAAAACACCTGTGTAAGAGCTTGAAAGGCATCAGTCCAGTAGTGAGCCAGCAGGGTCAGATGCCAAGCCAACTGAGAGCTTGGATAAACTACTTTTTAAGTTTGTAGTTTATTCTGCTAACAGACAGGCTGAGCACAGAGTTTCGGGGCTTGAATATTTCGAAATTCTTCAGAACAGCCCTGAAAAGTAAGTTGGCCTTCCTCCGTGGACACAATGCTCAATATAACAACACATTTCCAGCCACAGAAGAGCCACTGAGGTTTCAATTGTTGCGTCCCGGGTAGGTTAGTAGAATCTTTAACTTTAGAGCAGTTTTGCCTGGGTGTTATTTTTTGGCTTCTCTCATCAACCAGATCACATATTGAGTTAGTATGTGAACTTCTGTAAGAACCAAATCCATTACCTTAGCATTAAAACCAAGGAGGAAACTCCATCAGTGCAATTGTGGGTTATTTGAAACTACTACAACTTCCAAATATTGCCGTACTTCTCTGCAAAGAAGCAGTTTGTTTGGAGAGCTAGTGACTAGAAGCACATTGTTCTGCTAAACTTTTAGTCAGATTCCTTGCTCTGGTCCGGTAACACAGCCTTGCCCACCGCTCCTTTTACTGGTGTACAAGAGATCTAAGAGTATGTCGTCTTTTAAGTTGCTCAGTTTGGAGAGATGGCAAAACACTCCCTCCACTTAATTAGTCCTCTATAACTCCATGCTCTGCTCATGCAGCCCTTCATCTTCAGCTAGACCCTTTGAAGGCTGCACTGTCATATTGGGTGTTCCTGATTGATTCTAGCAGACCAGCTGAGCTGGTAAAGAACTGAGGAGAGATGGATGTCACGGCAAACACACATTTTAAATCAGACCGGCTTCGTGCGCAGTTGATGAGCCAAGGAAGGATGATAATTGATTGAACAGAAGGAAGTAAGATGGAGGCCTGACGTCAGGCTGCAGATGGTCTGGCTTCATGTTGGCCTTCCCAGAGAGAGGTGTACTGATGGGTGACAGCCACAGTGATGGCAGCCTGTTTGAAAAGGAAAATGAAGATGGCCCTGGAGATCACCTGATAGCCCTGGAGATTTTAAAATCCAGTGATTGCTCACAGAAGTTGAATAGAACAAAAGAGCAATGGCTCCACTCATTTTCATTTGATTGGAGATGGAAAGCTGTCATGTGCTCGATAAGGCCTTTGGTGACTTTATTTCAAACTTCATTCATGAAAATATTTCAAAGACAAGGACAAATAGAACTTCAGGATGGGATCAAGCGGCTGGGTGACATCACATTTTGAGAGAGCTCCGGATGACACTTGAAAAGACCGTTCTCAAAGGGCTTTCATGTCTGTTTGGTTTTTTATAAATAAAACTTTATCTCAGATTAGGTCAGAATTACTTTGACAGGTGGTTGTTAATATCAGCTGCCCATCTGCCCCAAAAATATATCAGAGAGGAAAAAGACAGATATTTCAAACAGAACTCTCAAACAAACTTTTGAGAAGATTACATGTGACAAAATGATTTAAATTAAATGAAATTTAGATATATAAATAATGAAGAAAATATAAATGCACTGACATATACACATGTATATATTTCATTTGTCAGTGCTTCCTGTAACATTGGGATTTCTTTTCAGCACTGAGGGGCTCTGAGATTGTTGAATAGGCCACTTAATGTGATGGATTTAGTGTTTATCAGATGACAACAGACAAGAATTAGCAAGTTACCAGAGCCCAGCGACACTCTGCCTCACTCCCTGGGTCCCCTACAGTGAGGTGGTGATCAGTGCAGCCTGAGGTGTACTGCATGTTGCTGCAGCTACAGAAATTTGCTGATTTGGTGGGCATTTGGGGAGGTGGAGAGGGCAGTCTGGGATCAGACCCCTGGCATTCAGGTGTTCGATCTTTCGCTTGTTGAAATTGAGTTGCTACAGAGCACTAAGTAAAGGAACCCATTGAGAAAGGTTTATTTGTATATATTATAGAGGAAGCAAATGCACGTTGTCCAAAAAAGTTAACACAAGCTTAAAAAGAAAAAGTGCCTGCTGATTCTAAAATAACCCAAAAACATGCTTGTGCCAAGCAGTAGCCTAACTACAGCAAATTCTGTCAAGGTTTTTCCTGTAAAAAAAAAAATGGTGCAGTTATGACAGTGTTTGCACCTGTTGATATAAAGCAATACCTTTTAATACGTAAGACTTCAAAAACAATCTGAAAATTTACGTGCAGAACACAACTAGACTGGTATATAGACACTGCATGATACTGACTCAGGTGTCTGCTCCAGTGAGTGCCATTTATTCTTGCTCTTTGAGTGTTTCATATTTCATTAGCTATCAGAAGTTATTAGCTTTATTTCTATTAGAAGTCGAATGGACATACTTGGGGGTGGGGTGGGGGGGCTGTATAATGGCATAGTTTCATAGAAGAAAATTGGTCATTATAAGTAATGTTATACACAGAAGATGTAGAAGGAAAGGAGAGAGGTGATTGGGTGACTGGGACATTAAAGGATACTGGGAGATCTCATCATGTATGAGCAGGAGGAATGATTACAGCAAGAAGAACCTGCTTCAATTTTCAAACGGGCATTTGACTATTGCTTTAGGACAAACTTAAAAACTGTGAACTTAGCCTTTAACATAAAAATGAGATATTTTACAGTACATAGAGGCAAGAAGCACCAGCAAACTAGCTGTACAGTGCTATACGTTACCAGTGGATTGATGTAAACATTGTACATTATTTCAATAGAGGACCTGCTGTAAAAATGAAAACAATTTGTGTTTTATTAGACTATGAAAGCATCAATGAAATTTTCCATAATGGTGCTTTGCCGGGCTCTCTCGGATAAACAATACAGGAACAACATTAATTTGATTTGATGCCATCTAGTCTCAAAACTGCCTGGATAATTACATTTGAACATTAAATCATTTTCATCCAGCCACCCACTGAACCTGACATTTCCTCATTCTCAGAACCTCACAGGATCCAACCCAGAGAATACCAAACAGAGCCATCATGCTGTAACTCTCTTTACAATTCCAATTAGCACGGGGCACAGATTGATTGCTTAACGTGCCCAGGGGCCCAATGCATCAGGGGCCCCCCTGGCCTTTTTCTGCAAAATATCACCCAAATTAGAGACAAAAATTACCAAATTACCAAAACTACAAGAAAGAGACACAAAATGCTGATTTAAGTCACAAAATGACCTCAGACAAACACAAAATCATCAATAGATGCATAATGACTATAAGAGGCATAAAACAACTCCAGTCAGGAGAGTCAGGGGAATGAAGTAAAGGTTATATTTAACAGAATATGAGCGTACAGATTAACAGATAATTTGTGCTGATTAAGATTTACCATAAGTCTTTGGTGCTTGGACACCAGAGGGAGATATTTTGTGATCGAGGGACATTGAGCGGCAGCAAGATAAATCCCCCCATGGAGTCCAGACACTGGTGGTGGTGGTGGCTGCTGACTCTGAGGCTGCTGACTGCTGAGGCAGATTAGGCTGATGAATCCATAAGGACCAGGTGCGATGGGGAGGTGAGGATGTGCACAGCTGCGGCAGGAAAGAACTGCAGCAGAAGAGAAACATATTTAAAATAGAGAGCAGTAAGATGATAGGCTGACAGAGAAGGTGTGTCGCTGTGCTATTGGTTGATTGTGAATCAACTGAAAAAAAGCTGATGACTCAATCGACCTACCTGGACAATGACACCGGGAGACTGACAAAGAAAACTTGTAGCCTCAGCATGAAAAGTATGTGGTGCCTTTTTGTATATCTGTGCCCAGGGGCCCATTGTATCATAATCTGCTCATGGCACATAAGGTTATTTGCCAGTTTATTTGGCATCATGGTGGCTGTGGCGCAGGAGGTGCAGTGGTCGATTGTTAGTGGTAGAAAGGTCAATAGTTTGATCCCTGGTGCCTGCAGTAAGTGTCCTTGGGCAGAATACTAAACCCCTAAATCTGTGTGTGTGTTTGATACCTCTGATAAGCAGGTCGCTTAGAGTAAAAACAGTGCTATATAAATGCAGTCCATTTACGATATAGATGATTTACATAGTAATACTACAGTGCTCAGCGTAAATAACTACACCCCCTTTGAAAAGTAACATTCTAAACAATATCTCAATGAACACAAAAACAATTTCCAAAATATTGACAAGACCAAGTTTAATATAACATCTGTTTAACTTATAACATGAAAGTAAGGTAATAATATAACTTAGACTACACATTTATCAGTTTTACTCAAATAAGAATGATGCAAAAATGAGCACACCCCACAACAAAAACTACATCTAATACTTTGTATGGCCTCCATGATTTTTAATGACAGCACCAAGTCTTCTAGGCGTGGAATGAACAAATTGCCAACATTTTGCTACATTGATCTTTTTCCATTCTTCAAGAGTGACCTCTTTAAGAGACTGGATGCTGAATGGAGAGTAATGCTCAACTTGTCTCTTCAGAATTCCCCACAGGTGTTCAATTGGGTTCAGATCAGGAGACATATTTGGCCACTGAATTACTTTCACCCTGTTCTTCTTCAGAAATCCAACAGTGGCCTTAGCTGTGTGTTTAGGATCATTGTCATGTTGGAAAAGTGCACAATGACCAAGGGCACAGAGTGATGGTAGGATCTTCTCTTTCAGTATAGGACACATAAGGACACTGCCACCACCATGTTTCACTGTGTCGACCCTTCTCATCAGAAGACAGTGCTGTCGAGGTGTTAACTTCCGTGGACGGCCTGGACGTCTCTGTAAGATGGTTGTAGTTCCATCTTTTTTAACTTTTGGATCACTTTTGCTACAGTACTCTGATTGATAAGTAAAGCTTTGCTGATCTTCTTGTAGCTTTCACCTTTGTGGTGTAAAGAAATTATTTTAAGGGAAGGGGTTTACTTTAAGTAACACCCTTTTATCGTCAACTGTCTGCTGGACACATGTGTAATGAATAATTAGACTCACCTGTGGTTGATTATTGTTAAATTAGACATTTGTAGTCTAAAATTTAGCTTAGCTCTAGAGACTTTCAGTGGGGTGTACTCATTTTTGCATCGCCCTAATTTGAGTAAAACTGAAAATTTTGTTCTCTAAGTTATATGATCAAACTTGCTCTCATGTTATAAGTTAAACAGATGTTATTTTGGAAATTGTTTTGTGTTCATTGAGATATTGTTTGAAATGTTACTTTTCAAAGGGGGTGGACTCATTTATGCTGAGCACTGTATATAGTTGCTCATTATAGCTGAGGTGCTTCTAACTTCATGTCTTTCACATCTTTCAGAGTGGCAATAGTTCAGTCCATATGGGCTTTAAGTCCCACTGCCAATGTGCCCTTGAGCAAGGCACCAAACCCCCAACTGCTCAGTGCGCCTGTCCATGGGCAGCCCCCTCGCTCTGACATCTCTCCATTTAATGCATGTATAGGTCCTCTCTGTGCATGTGTGTGTGTATTTCAGGCCTGTGTGTAGGTGACAACGGAGTGAAAAAACTGAATTTCCCCTCAGGTATTAATAAAGTATATCTTTTTCTTTTTAACCAGTGAATGTAAACGATGTTTCTTAGTAACAGCAAAAGACCTTTTAAGGTCACCTTGAAAATAGATACCTACATATCTATATGGCTTAGCTCCAAAGCAGCAAACCACTGATGATAGATACACCAGATCTGTGGCAAGAAGGGATTGTATAATACCTATGAGGTGGACTGCCTTCGGACAGGAAGCTCTCTCAGTGAGAGCAGCTCACACATTTGCCAGCACTCACCAGAGACTGTGACACGTATCGTTTATTTAAAATTCATTCAGAATCATGGTTAAAAGACAATCAAGTGTGCGACCACACTCTATGACTTATTCAAATAACCCGAGGCGCTCTTTGTTTTATGTTTTATGTATTGCTGTCTTTGTTTTGAAGTATTTCATGTGTTTTTTTTATGAAATATGCTCTGCTACATACTGTATTGCTGTGCCTGTGTGAATATATTTCATGTCTCTTTTGTAGCTGTCACTACACCTGCGCGGGGACTGCGGTTAAAAAATGAGCTAAGAGGGCTAAACTGGCACATTTATGGAAATGTCTGTTTATGTTCACCGTCCCTGTAACTCTATAAATAAATAAAGTGATCTAAATGAATTACAGATATAAAATGCATATCTGCAGAGGTATGTGCCATCTACAAGTCAGTGGTTATAAAGGTGTGTCCTACTTAAGGGGGTGAATAAGTATGCCAACATGTATTTGTAATTAATTTACTATGTATGCTTTATATTTGTAATTAATACTGTATAGATCTCTTTTTACTTTGACATTAAAGGTCTTTTTCTGTTTTTCATTATTTTCCATTACATTTTTGTTACATTATTCTAAATTATTTTTGTATTTATTTCCAAAATTATTATTAAATCCATCTATAAGATCATTTTAAGTATATATGGTTATTTTGAATTCACTAAATCATCAGTTTACCCAGTCATTCTTTATGTATATGTTTATGTGATGCTTTGTATTTTGATCACATAGGCTACCAGGCTACAGTCATGCTGATGCAGTACAGCAGTCCCTATATGAGAGTGGACTTGTGATCACTGTTGATTGCATGCAGTTTCTGCAGGTGTCAGTATGACTGTAGCCGGTAGGAGGGACTTGATGCTCCAACTTCTCATTTTGTGTCTCTCTGCTCTCCAGCCAGTCGTCCTGGTCCTGCTTGGAGAGAGACGACGGCATCAGCAGCACGGCATTCCGGGGAAACACCATGCATCTTAGGCTAAAAAGACGACCGGAGCCTCGCCGTATTTCGCGTTCTTATTTTTGATTTCCGTTTTTTTTTTTGTTTCGTCTTTCTCCCCCCCCCCTCTCTCCTTTTCACCCAATCTCTGACGCGCAAGGACACTACAGCATCCATCCACGGCAGGAACGCTCACATAGAGCATCCTCTGTACAGACGCACCACCACCACCATCCTCCTCCTTCCTTCCTTCCTTCCTCCCACTCTCCTCCTCTCCTCTCTCCTGTTCTGTTCTAACCCAGAGGACATCGGGACATCTTCTCCCCCCTCTTTACCCGGAGACATGGATCTATGGTTTCATTCGATCCGGATTTGCTGGTGGAGGGTTTTGTTTCTGATGAGTGTTTTCCAGGACTATCTGAGCTCCATGCTGGACTGCCCGCCGACCTGCAGCTGCTCTCAAACAGAGATCTATTGCAATAAGTCCGACAACGGCAGGTTTTTCCCTTTACTCGCCCTGCAAGATACTGGGAGCAATGGGACCAGTGTTGACATAGCAGAGTTATTCAAAAACATCACCTCTATGTAAGTAGATGCGGATTATGCCGTGCGTTTTTTTTTTTTTTTTTTGAATCATTAATTGATCATATCCTCAGTGAGGCGTCTGTGCTTTCAGGCTGTCTGTTGCTTTCCTCGCACTGATCTGACTTGTTGGCTGATTATGTCTTATTTCCAGACTTTCTGCACTTCTATCAGTCTTATAAGTGGCCTTTAATGATAATACCACCTAATAATCGGGTTTTATACGGAGCGTAATGCGCTTATTCTGTCTCCCCTGCTCATATAAGGCAAATCCTTTGCAACGTTTCTCAGACGTGGCAACAAACTACTTGATGTGAAGCCTCGGTGTTCGTGGATGTCGGATTTTTTTTTTTTTTTTTTTTTTTTGTTAGTGTGTCCTCATAAAGTTGCTCCTCCGCAGCGGCTCCGCAGGCCTACACGGCCAAATGACAGAAAGGATGTTGCGGAGAACCTCAGATTACCCATTCACACGATTCCCCGTCCTCGTGTACGGCAACTGCTCCGACAGATTGTGCTAAATGAAACAGAAATAAATGGTGCAGTAAGGTCAAGCAGTTACATTTCAGCCCGCATCCTCAGACCGATGCGACCCGACAAACTTTATTATGTGCTGGGGAGAGATCTGGAGGAGGGGGTGCTGGAAAGAAACGTCACTTGTGGCGTTTTTTTTTTTGGGTCTCTCCCCCATCTCCCCTAAAGATTTGGACGTGTAGCAGGATGCTGCGCTTTCAGAGGATTCATAAACCGTTAGCTTAAAACAGAGGAGCTATGATGACGGCAGCCTCTCCAGCCCCCCCTTCACCCACACACCCCCAGAAGTACATTTTCATTCTGCATCCTCTCCCTCCTCCCCCCTGCTCTCTCTCTCTCTCTCTCTCTCTCTCTCCCTGGCATCGATCCTTCCTGCCAACATCAAAGCTTTCTTTCTTGAAAAGTCAGTACAAAAAAAAAAAAAAAAAAAGCGGAGCTCGGGCCTTAAAATAAGACCTCTGGTGTCGATGAGGCTGATTTGCATACAAAGTAAACATCTCCCCGTTAACGCACTGGAATTCCCCGCACGGCTTCCTCCGCGTCGTCTTACGCCACAAAGGGACTTTTCCTCCCATCACTTTTGGTATCCCGTTTACCCTTTTATCCGTTGGAGGCAGACAACAACTTATTTTGTGACACGGTTCATCGCTTCCATGTGCCACTAGAGGGTAGCCTGGTACCCTCTATACACTGGGAACCAAGTGCTCCTTCCAACACTGGAGTCATTTACTGTACGTGACTGTTTTATCAGAGTGTTTTTAGCCAAATCAGGACGCCAGAATGACACTCAGTCGCCACCATGAGCTTATGACGGTAAATAGACGAAAGGTCAAAGGTCAAAGCCCACTATAAGTGATTAGTGTGACCCCAGGGTGACCCTTGGATAAAGATTTTCTCTTTGTAAAACCTGGTCCTTACAGGTTACGCTCATTAGTCTTTGCTCTCATCCACATCAACAGCAGAATAAACTACCTCTTGTATTTAAATTGTTCAGTGAAACAGCCACTGTACAGAAGCACAAAGCCGTGCATTGATTGCCTTTTTGCCTTTGAGAAACCCTAATGCAATTGACCCAGGACTAACTGTGCATTTCATGGCCCCTCGCCAGGCAGGCTGCTTGTTTTCTTGCTGCTCAGCATGGACGGCAACCTCCACCCAGCACCACCACCGGCAGCAGCTCAATGACAGCATATCAGAGACAATAGCTCCCAATGTCACATCAGCTAACACATCAGATAGGAATTCATCCATTCAACAGCACACAGAGATGATTTGTACATTTTGTGTAAAATCTGCTCATCAACTGTCGTGTCTATAAGCATGTATTTAAAAAGCATAGTTAATTATTTCAATTAGCAATTCAACTCTTACTTACACAACAACCATAAACATATACCGCACTAATTGAAATCTATAAATGAGCAAGTCTAACTGGCAGTTAAAGGCTTGATGCTATTTTATTTTCTGGCCAGAAAACGCGCTCTTTAAAAATAATAACCAGTAACCATAGTAATGCAGAGCAGTCAGTGAGCGAGGCCACATGCAGTACAAATTGTCCCCGGCCCTCTCTCTTTGTAAGGTGTTGGATGCATGAGTTTTGCTAACGAGAGGTCTATTCCGCTCATCGCAGGGGAAACAGGGAGCGATGGGGACAATTTATGGAGATGGAAAACTAGAGCGAGGGCCCCTAGCAGAAACCGTGGGATGATTGGCCAGCCAAAGAAAACTGCCAAGTCCAAATAATAGTTTTCCAGTTCTCTCACATTAGAGATTCATCACAAGAGGCATCTCTGTTTGAAGTGGATAAGATAAGGCCTTGCTGTGATACTTGAAGAAAAAAAAAAGGTTTTCTGAGAGCAGCTGAAGCGTTTGACAGGTTTGTGTAGCTCTGACTGCAGGTGCGCGTTTGTTTGCAGAATCCAATCAGCGCCTCCACCTCTGGTGATGACGTTTGGCCTCATTTTGTTCTTTTCCTTTCCGAACCACCCTCTGAGAGCGTAGTTTGTAAGGAGAGGCTAGAGTATCAGACCAATCTGTGCAAGTCATCACCATGGCGTCAACTGCTGTATGTCTCCAACATGTATTTAGATAAAAAAAAAATCACCTCCCTGCCCTCCTCGTATCCTCTGCTCTTGAGTTCATCCTTCCATTCAGCTCCTATAATGGTATATGTATCCACCAGCAACCATACCTTCACCCTGACCGCTGAAACTGCAGAGCGATTAAATCAATTTCTGAGAATTAGTAAAAGTCAAAGTGTAAAAGGTACATCTTCTATGTTGTAATTGTGGTAATAGTCAATCTAAAACTTTGCTTTTCACCGGTAATATAACAATAAAATGGTCATATAATGTAATTTCCTCATAATTATCCTACAGGGACTTCTCTGCAGTCAAGTAGTCATTTACATAAAAATGGGAAAGATGATATTATTTCTTCCTTGTGCGCTCGAGATAGAAAAAATATTAGAACACCAGCTTGAACCAAAATCTCAATTTGACAGATGTATGACTGTTACCATGTGCTGGCTTTCTTGCAAGTGTTGCATTTTACAATTTTCTGCTGCACTTATCTCAACATTTGACAAAAAATGAGGTTAAGCACAAGGTTTTTTTTATGTCTCACAATTTCCTCAGAATTTGCACAAGTAAAGATCATCATTTGATAGGGATAAATGGTTTGTCAGTTATTCTTCAGACGTGTCTTAAAGAGACAGTGTACCCCAAAACCAAAAATACATATTGTCATCTTACTTGCAGTGTTGTTTATCCATCTAGATCATTTATGTGTGAGTTTGCTGAAGTACACCTGCCAAGTGTATGACCATGCAGAAGGAAGTGTGCATCTACTGAGCTAACTAACGTTACAGCTCAGCAGAGAAGGACGCCATTAATGTTTACATCTTGGGCTCTCGAGTGCAAGAGCCTCTGTTCCATGAGTAGATGCACACTTCCTTCTGTGCAGGTTAGTGGCTGTAGTTCAGTAGAAAGAAGATTATTTTGGGTAACAGGATCATGATTTCTGGAAAGAGACATTGCTGTTGAGTTTTTCAAATTGATTTTTTTCCCACCTTGAGCACCACAAGCCAAGTGCTATTTTGTTCCATTATATGTCTTCTCTATGGCCAATATCTCCAACACCTGGCAACTCACACCAAAACAATCTAGATCCATAGCACTACAGGTGAGAGGCAAAACATGTACTTTGGATTGGGGGGAAGAGTATCCCCTTAAACATATATAAACATTGTGCTTTGAATAATATTTTGTGCCTGATATTGCTCAATTACATCTACCCCTTTTTTTTTTAACTAGAGACAAGATGTTTAGTAGTCCATTAACTGAGAAGTCCATTCTCAGTTAATGTACACTGGAGGTTTCAAGTTTCAACTGTTGCATTGTGGACCATGATTGGCCATCTAGTTGTGTCATGGATGGACATCATAATCATGGATTAAGACATCATGGATGTCTTAAATTGAGATTTAAGATGAAGACAGAGAAGCTTCCCTCTCTTCATCAGATGAATGTGAGAACAGCCTATTAGTGTCGAATTCTGCACATATGTCATTCTGCAGTGAAGTTAAGTAATTATTTTAAAAAAAAACCCACACACTTGACTATAGAGGGAGTTTAAAGAAATAATTCATGATTTAGTTAAAGTAACCAATAGCGTCCCAGAATTTCCAAATTTCTCAGCATGGTTCACAAATGACCCACAAACATTTGGTCATGAAGACATGTTGAAATTTTCTAGCATTGACAGGCTTGATTAGAAATCAAGAAGTGTACATATAACAAAAATCCATCCATCCATCCATGAAGAACGTCCGAATCCCTGCTGCCTTTGATGTCTTAACGTGTCACTTGCGTACTGTATATATCTCATGTATGATATTTGATTTTGTTATAATATTCATTAGAAGATAATGTTCTCCTTAAATATGAATGTTAAAATCAGAAGTCCTCTATTTGCCTTTGAAATGAGAATGCTCTTCCAAAAGCGTCATAGTTTGGCTTCTTTAATGCCATCTCTTTCTTCAATCAAAGGGATTTATGTGGACTTGTAAAATTGCCATCTGTTTATCTGCAAACAAACTGAGAGTTCCACACTCTGAAATGGTTCAGCGCTTATCTACTTTGCCAAAATACAGCTTGAAGTTTATCGTTTGATATCTTTAAAATCTTGATCATCCAGTCAATAAAAGTCTGTGTCTTCTAATTTCCAAGGAAACAAGCTCTCCTTTAAAATGCATCATAATGTTATATTTATCGTGATTAATCTTTTACTTACTGGAGGTGTCATTTTCAAACAAAAGAAGTCACACTTTGGAGTAAAGCTAAATCAGGTTCAGGTTTTATTTCAGTAGCATTGAACCAAAGGCAATCTTTAAAGGATAACGGAGAAGTCTCCTGTGGAAAAGCGAAGGTAAAAATGCAATTTCAGGTGTATTATGCCATAGAATAGGATCATGGGATAGGGTGTGATCTAACAGGACAGGATATGTTGTGAAAAGGCGCAAAAGAATATCAAAGCTGTCACATCCATCCATCCACTGCTTTACTGGCTACATATTTCACCAGCCATCGCTTTCAACAATTACCCCCAAACCCTGGCTCAATGCCAGTTACTCTGCTTCCTTAAAAAGTAGTTGGAGAAGTTTTTCCTCTCATTTTTCTTTTTCAAATTTTAAAACAGCTCAGCTCCGCTTGAAACTATCGATCGGTGGACACCTTCAGCTACACATCTTATATGAAACCTGCCAGCAAGCTGATGCTGCCAAAGAAACCTGTTTTATACAGGAATGTTTCCAAGGTCCGCTTATAGGTGACTTGTGTGGGCTGCAAGTGTCCCCCGGTTCAGACGCTGAGTATTACTGCGTTACATAAATTCAGCATTTTCTCAGCCTCTTAAAACTCCTGTGCAGCCCACATAAGTGTGTGACTGTGGCCAATAGCAACTTCACATCCAAATATCTGCTATATAATTCTTGCATAAGGCTTCTGAATGGGAATTGATAACTTTTAGGGAATTTCACTGAAATTGATGTAGTCAAGTATTCCCTGTTCAACTGAGAGTCTTAGCTAAAGTGTTGGAGTACTCGTTGACCCTACAATGATACAATCTTTTGCACATTTGTGTAATGTATCTATAAGAGGCACTCCAGCAATTAAAAAAAGAGAAAAGAATGCCTGAACTTCAAACGGTGCAGGACGAGATCTCCTGAATTTTAATCCCTAGTATTGCTTAAGCTACAAAAAATGCTGGAACTGAAATTTCCCATAATGCAGCTCCATGTCTTCTTTCATTAGACCCTCAATAAATGCCCATATCTTTTGAACCTCCAGTTTGTAACGCAGGCTTTCTGTTGCTAATTTGGAGTCTGATGCTCAATCAGAGATATAATCACTCTTCAGTGTTCAGCTGTCTCAACTTTGCTCCCAACCATCACAGGCTGATATGGACTGTGTAAATTAGTGGATGTCGGAATACATGCTCTACAAAAGGTGAAGGGTTGGACTCATTAATGGAAAATACATGGATCCAACTGTGCATCCAAAATGTGCTGCAAAATATGTTTATTTCTCAGCCTTGGGGCCGTGTTTAAAGGAGCATTCATTACATTAATGCTTAAAGCTACAGTTGGTAACTGTCTGTCATATTTGCCGTTACTGTATCCACTCAGTAGCACATGAGGCAGATATGTTCCTGAAAACATGGGAGGGGAGGAATCAGCAATGCAGGAACAGAATCTTAATTCATATTTGATAAGCGCTGCCTAGTTTGACAGTTTGACTGCAGTTGATGAACCGTGATTGGCATGACTGTCAGCTGCGTTAGAGTTTTCTCGGCTCTGAATGGTTGTTTTCGTTCACATGCAGTGAATTCTTGCAAATGTCATTATAGGCACTATGGAGGTAGAAGAACATGTTTTCTTCACAGATTATCTGTCATGGGCACTGCTGTGTGGATATAGTGATATGACAAAAAGTTATTTTTATAAAAATGAACTACAGCTTTAATGATTCAGTGTGTGAGATTTAGGAGGGGTTATCCGCAGAGGTTGCTTCAGATCAGGTGATGAGAATTGGTAAAACCAAAACACTGAATAAAGCAGTTTCACATTATAAATCAGAGAATGGACTGCTAGTCTAGCACCTGTTAATGTGAGCTTACCTCTTACAACTTAGATCAAGACCATCAAGAGGAGATTTTTACCAGGAGGTGAGTGATGCGCAGAGGCGTCTGATTTTCGAACGCCTCTGATGAACGAACCTAGTGATTTATGTAGTCTCATGTTAAAAAATTCTGTGTTTTTCTGACACTGTTTGTTGCGGAGAGGCTGCTAACCAGGCTGCTAACCATGGTGCTGCAAAAATGCAAATGGCCCTATCTAAAGTCAGTGTTTGGTTTGTCTGTTCTGGACTACTGTAGAAACATAGCAGTGAAACATGACAATCTCCATAGACGAGGACCCACTTCCTATGTAGATATAAACAGCTCATTTTAAGCTAAAAACACAAACAACAATTCCTTTTTTGGGTGATTATACACCAAAAAACATGCTTATGTCATATCATATTCCATTTCTGCCAATGAAACCCCCTAAATCCTGCACACTGGACCTTTAAGTTTGATTGGTAGACTATAGGTGTTGAATTTTGGTATCGTTAGTGGAGACATAGAAGATAAGAGAAATACCTGTAAATGGAAAAAATGTGGTACATCTCCTCAATATGAGTCACACTGACGGAGAGAAAATCCAAAAGAGGACATTTTATAATATAATCTGGTTTAATTGGTAGAAGCACACTTGCAGACTTGACTGTATGAATTTCAGATATTCTGATGAATATCTTCTGGGAAAATAACTGATAACTTCCATGGCTCCCTGGGCCCAGTCAGCTGGAGCCCAGTCAAAGGGTTTGGTTTTGCCCCCTAATCTGGGGTGTTGGATGGATGTACAGAGCAGTCTGCCCCTCCGTCCACAAGCTCTCACACACTTTGATTCTGACTGAAACACTCCTACCTTCCCCCGCCTCGCTGCCAGTATGTGTATTTATTTCCCCACCTCCTCCCTCCCGTTCTTTATCCTTTGTCTTTGTTCTCGTCTCCGCTCTGTGAAGTTTTGAGATGTCGGTTTTCTGATGCCCAGCTCACCTGTATCTGTTTGTCGTCTTGATTTATTTTTCTCTGTCACCTTGATATTCCTCTCTGTCATTTCCATTTTATTGAGTTTTTTTTTTTTATTATTATTTTTTTGCTCTTTAGGGGTGAGATGTTTTTACAAGCCTGCTGGGGTTTCTTTGTGTGATCTGCAGTTTTCGGTGCCTTAGTATCATTTGAAAGCACAAATAAATTATACATAAACCTCACTTACCCTCTGTTAGCTGCTCACGAGGAATGTAGCTCAGAGCTTTACACCTGTCTGATATCAGCCTTGGATATCTGCTTTATATCTAAGCACAAAACAAGAAAATAACACTGTTCTGTTCTTAATGCAGTCGTGCTGCACCGCTACTCCTTATTTAAGAGTGTCAAATACTTAATTTCCTGCATTCTGGTGGAGTTTTATGCACTAATTTGTGCCTTTTCTGCACCAATTTATGGTGTAAATGTCTTCCATTCTGTCAAAATAAAAATCCTCTACCACATTCCTGAAGTATTCGAAGTATTCAAATGGCAAACACTGGCAGACAGCTGGCAAATCTCCACATAGCATGGCATAGCTCCACACTGACATATATTTATTATTATTATACTGAATGCACAAATTGATGGAACTGATGGATTGCATTTCACTGAAACTGTATTCTTGTGATTTCATGTGATGTTAATTGATTGATTGATTGACTGACTGAAGTAAATCATCTCATTTCATATGTTAAAAAAAGGAAGTTTCAAGGGTTTTTGAAGAAGTAGCAGAATACATGATTAGATGGTGTGTTTGTGGCAGTCTGCTTACTCAGCCCCCAATATCACTACAGTATTTTAGAAAAGTCTACAGGAGCTGCGGTACTTGCTGATGCAGGATGGATGCAACAAGGGGGACGTTTTTGATGTCTGCCATTGTAGTTTTATGTGAGCGCTATTCACATTCATTCATTAATTATTGGCTTGTCTTAGGCTATTAAATCATTTCCAAATGAAGGGCTTGTCTTATGGGGTTCAGGTGATCTTGACAACCTTGCAAAGCCCTTGTTGCGTCACTTGTCCCATGCTGTATCAGTGTCATCAACGCGGATGTCGTCTAACCACCCAGGACGGAGTTGCTAACACGCGTCTTGCCAGTTGGTCGCTACCATACAGACCCCCTGCTGCCTCCGCATTGCGAGGCTCACCTCAGGCAGTGCACGACGGGCTCTTCTGTTATAAGCATATCATCAAGTTTGCATGAGCCTGTCTTTGTGGAAAGTAGGTCACGGCTGCCATCTGAGAATTAGGAGGAGAGAGAAAGGCGGTTTTCGTTCAGATCCTCTGCATGCAGGGATGCTGTGAGAAGTCTCGGCCATGTGACTGACCCAGCTTCTCCCACGCCCCCACCACCTCAACTCCCGCATCTGCAGGCAGCCTTCGCGCCTTAAAAGATGCATACTAATGAAGCACCTTCCCCCCCCTTTAACAATCAAAAGATGCATTGAGGATCGAGGGGTGAAAAATACTGAGGGCTCGGCTGTTTCAGCCAGGATTAGAAAAACCCTTTAAAGCCTTGCAGCGGCATTCCAGGGGCTTTCTGTTGACATTTAGTTGAGCTTCTGCTTTTATACAGCAGATTATGAGTCAGTGCCGCTACTGTGGGCAACAGTTTATCATGTCAAATTTAGGAGATTGAAGGGAGCAGAAAAAATCATGTATCCACCTATTTAAACCGCAATTTGTTCCATGGTGGCATGAAAAAACACAACATAAACCCGACTGAAATGTTTCCCTTGTGCATAATCCATCAATTTACATCTATTTACATGCATTTCATTTTGCTGTATTTTTTATTATAATGTCTTATGTGGCTGCTCACAAGTAAGGAACAATTATCAAGTATCTGCTGCTGTTAGATATCTACTGATGAACACAAGACTGACAGTTTTATGTCTAATCAGGTAGCATGAGCTTTACTGAGGCTTTATTACAGTTAATCATGTTTAAACATGATATCTGTAAGCTCAGTGAAGGCACACTGAAAGCAGCTAATTCTTTCGACTGCATCATCCTCCTTTATAATGTGTAATGGCGGTGGCTTGGAAACTCTCTTTTCTCTCTTGATCTCTTTCTCCCTCCTCTCCGTGTTTCTCTCTGTCGGTCCATCTCTCTCTCACACACCTTTAATTTCCTCAGAGATAACTTCTCCCAGGCGAGGATGTGTCTCTGACCTCCATGGTGTCCATCACCGTGTGCCAACTCCCACCAGACACCACTGACATAAAACCCCAACCTTCCTCCTTTCTCTATCGGGCCCCTAATAAAGCTCCCGCTTATTATTCATGTTGGATGTTTTGTGTCTCAAAAAAACATCAATCATCATGTATTATCAAGTAGGAGGAGTCACCCCACTGTCCTCCATGTCAGCGATGACTGGCAGGGCTGTGTGAATAATGCAGCTCTCTCAGTTTTCACTGAGCTTCAGCCATGTTCTCCTACACGACGTGCATGCTGATGAATGCTATTCAGCAGCGGTCTCTCTTCTCTTTCACAGAATGCATAATTTTAAACAAAGTCCAAAGTGCTTTGGAAATGAATTGTTCATCTCTGTGTGTATTCTGTCCACCTGCACTCCTGTATTGTGTGCCACTGTGTGCATCAAAATCTTGCTTCAGCACGTCTCTGTGTGTCCTCAGATGGCTCCTTTTCAGGATCACATGGGGGATGAAGCTTATCCTAACTTAACACTCAAGTAGTCTTATTATTCTTGTTATTAATTTTTATCATTTTTTAAGGCCATGGCATTTTGGTAAGCTCTGTTCTAGATAAACACACTTTTTTTTCCAAACCTGAAAAGTACTTGCTTTGTGTTTTTGGCCTTTCTTTGTTCTGACAAAGCAAAGCAGTACATTACCAGCAGTGAGCTGTCCTCTCCTGCCCTCACCCGTCCATCAGCTCTCCATCTGTACAAATGAGTGAGGTCTGGTTGAGGCAATATGTGCGCTGATGTTTGGGCAGTAAACACTCACACAGAATGAATTAATGGCTCCACAATCCTCGCTGTTTAACTTTGACCGCCAACATCATCATCTGTGAGGACAGGATAAAGCATCATCACCACAAATGCACCTTCATATTTCCCAGAAAGCAGAAAGATATATATATTGGCCCTGAGCGCCACAGCAGCCTCTATTTATTGATTACTTTAGATGCGCTGATATCTGTATTTGCTCTGTTCTGTAGACTATTGGTGCGTATTGCACTACATCAAAACATTATGGACCTGGCAGGCCATTCAGCTACACTCACCAATCATTCTCAGTGAGCCGAGGACTCTCGGTGGCAGTAGTCGAGAGCACCAGGAGGGTTTTTTAAGACCCCGACAGTGCTTTGTGTGAAGGCAGATGAGAACACATTAAAAGTAAATGGTCCACTGGGACTCAACTCTCCTTCCTACTGGCTCCCTGTTGGTGCAATGACCTTGCTACTCCAGTCAGAATATCACAGTCACTCTTCATCTTCCTTCATAGGCTAAAAAACTCATCTTTTTAAGAAGTACCTGACATTGCCCTCTCTTGCTGCTGATATCTGCCTCCTCTAATATGCTCTCTCCTTGAAGTTAAAAACCTCTATCTCTCATACTCCATTCCTGCAATTTGGACTCTACGCAAGTCCAGTGGATGCCAAACTTTTTCAAACCATTGCACCCTTTCATAGTGATTATCACACCCCACACGTACACACATCATATATGTCACATAAACTATATCTATATCTAGAATAAATCAAGTAGACGCCTGTATTAGCCTTCAGATCTGCAGTCCATCTGGGCAGATTTGCAGATACATTTAGGACTTGTGTATGCTTATCGGTCTCTTGCTGAAACGTTGATACAGGACATTGACGAGCTACCAATTTCATGCATGCCTGCCAAATATGTAGGCCTTGTTACAGTAAAGCAGTCGGTCAGCTTAGTGTAATATAAAGAGCCAAAACAAGAATCAGTTTGTCACCATGACAGCAAAGACTGAAAGAGTTACTGCGCCCGGTGAAGACAAAGTCTGGCACAGAACCACCTGTAAAACCACAATTTTTTTCATGGACTAAAGCAGACCCCGAGGAACGCTGCTCAGTCTTGCTACCATTTGTTCCCAGGGGTCACTCACGGTACTGCAGAGTAACATCCCCTGTAGAGTAAAAAAGCATGTTCCCCGTAAACCACCACTATAAAAGAGATGTCTGTGAAACTGTTGACAGGACACCTCAAAGCCCAAACAAGGTCAATTTAGACTCTTTCTATTAGTAATTTTTGATCCATGGAGGTTTAATATTCATAAAACTGTCCTTGAGCCGAGAAAAATGATTTAAAAATCCATGACAGCATCACAACGTAATGTCTTTGAGCTGAGCAGGGACTCATGGGCGGAGCCAGCAGGAGAAACATTACTGCGCATATTTAGTGCGCTGCATATCACAACATCTTTGGTATATGTGCCAGCCGAGCAGCTCCATAGGGCTGAATAGGCGACATCTTAGCATCCGTTATCTGTGTATTATGTGTATTATACATCTGCATCTGTTTGATATAATGTGTTAATTAGTGAACTTAAGAGTTGCTGGTAGGCGGACTTGGTTACCTTCAGCCAGAGCAAGGCTAGCTGTTCCCCTCTGTTTAAGTCTTTATGCTAAGCTATGCTAACCTGCTGCGTCTTCATGTTTGGCAAACAGATATAGTGGTATCAATCTTATCGGGCAACTTTTGCCAATCAAATAAGTGCTTTTTAAGCTTAAGCTTTAACTCAAACAGTGAAAAATTGCACTTGTGAATTGGTTTCATCTGTGGTTGTCATAGAC
The DNA here is from genome assembly GCA_026686955.1 of Epinephelus cyanopodus. NCBI lineage: Eukaryota > Metazoa > Chordata > Actinopteri > Perciformes > Serranidae > Epinephelus > Epinephelus cyanopodus. Next base: position 13,092,020 of record CM048914.1, read on the forward strand.
AAAAAACTGCAGACATGACATCATGTATTGATTCTTACTAGCTGCTTGAATTATTCAGTATCTTTGCTGATCAAATCAAGGTTTCAAGATGTCTCCTGAGCTTACGTAGTATCATTGTTACATTTCACATTTGTTATTGCAGATCAGGCAGTCTGGTGGGGTCAGCTAGCTTGCCCTCTCCATGAAAAGCTGTAAGCAAAGTAGCTTTCAGTAGTAACTGAGGTCATTTGGTCGACTCGGGTTCTCAGCTGCCCCATCTTGTATGTGGCTAAATGCTACTAAAAATCAATAATAACAGATTGGATGGAGTGTTGTGTATTATACATCTACATCTATTTGTCGTAATGTGTTAATTAGTTAACTTAAAGCTGCCCTGTGGAGTTTTGTCCATTTGCGCCATCTGCCGTGTTTTTCTGAGCACTGCAACAATAACAGTCAGCATGCACCGTTTGATGACGTCGACAATACGAGTGACGCTCTCGCACCGCACAAAGCTAAATGACACACCTATTTACCACCCAATAATTTTCATTGTTTTATTTACTATGAACAAATATACTGTAGCGACCCTGGGGCAGTGGTGAGTGTGGTATGAGTGGAGTCAGCTGTCAGTCACTATGCGGGCTGGAGATTGGTGGAGCAGAGAGGGGAGGGCTGCCCTGCTGGGTACTGTAAGTGAGTATGTGTGTATGAAGTGTGTGTGCTACGCTAGAAGAGTCAGAGTTTGGGACGGAGACTTTTACGTGTTACACCCCTGGAGTGTTACTGGAGTTTTTGGAGTGCACAAATAAGCGGGCCTTTTTCCTGAATGCTACTCTGGTCTCCTGCTCGTGAATGATTCATTACAATACAGACAGCTCGGCGGCAGAGCAGTGCGCTCTTGCGCCGCGGTAACACATACACAATGAATGGGTTCTCTCATTTTGCCTTTTTCCTTCTTCTGGACATGGCGGAGGTTGCGGAGGACCAGCAGGACCAGCTCCAGAGGCTTCGGAAGCTTTCCTGGGCCGTTTCTTTGGATTTTCAGACATCTTTCAGTAGCTCCTCTGCTAGTCTCGTCGTCTCCGACATTTCCAACTGCGCATGCGCTCTTTGAACTTTACGTCAAATGCATCATTTCCTGTGCAACAGCACGGGAATGTCGCTCCTGTGAGGCAATAGCGCTTCTAAGCAAACCAGAGACTGTTGTGTGGTGGAGATGCGTTCAATGATCATCCTAATAACTCGTTTGGCAGTGGCTGTAATGTAACGGACGGTGGTTTATATGTAAAAACTCCACAGGGCAGCTTAAGAGCTGCTGGTAGGCGGAGTTGGTTACCTTCAGCCAGAGCAAGGCTAGTTGTTCCCCTCTGTTTAAGTCTTTATGCTAAGCTATGCTAACCTGCTGCGTCTTCATGTTTGGCAAACAGATATAGTGGTATCAATCTTATCGGGCAACTTTTGCCAATCAAATATGGCTTTTCCTGTCAAACTTAAGTTTTAAAGCAAACAGTGAAAAATTGCACATGTGAATTGGTTTCATCTGTGGTTGTCATGAACAAACTGCATGCAGACATGACATCATGTATTGATTCTTACTAGCTGCTTGAATTATTCAGTATCTTTGCTGATCAAATCAAGGTTTTTAAGATGTCTCCTGAGCTTACGTAGTATCATTGTTACATTTCACATTTGTTATCGCAGATCAGGCAGTCTGGTGGGGTCAGCTAGCTTGCCCTCTCCATGGAAAGCTGTAAGCAAAGTAGCTTTCAGTAGTAGCTGAGGTCATTTGGTCGACTCAGGCTCTCAGCTGCCCCATCTTGTATGTGGCTAAATGCTACTAAAAACGAATAATAACAGATTGGAAGGAGTGTTGTGGCTCTGAAAATTGCCCTTTGTTATATGCTGATTAATGTTTGGGTTAGTAATCTGGGAATTAAAATTCACTTACATTCCAAAAATATACAGTGAAATGCCAAAGTGAGCATAGTATTGATGATGAAGCTGAACGAACACATTGTTGTAGCTGCTGCCATGACTCATATGTTCTTTGGGGATGAAACAGGCCATGAAAGCAGAGGCGTCAACATAAGGATGTTTGTCAGAACTGTTAGACTGAATTAGCTTAACCTTTCACAAGGTTAATATGGGGGACATAGGATATTTGCATTGAGATTGTTCTAGGTCAAGAATCCAAAGGAAAACCATTAATGTGGTGCAAACTGAACTGTCATAACATGTTTTTGGCATTCATTTGCTGTCTTTGCTTTCTTTAGAGGTATTCATACTGATAAATATACCAAGATGACTTTGAAATACCTTCTGTGCACAATTTTACAATGTTAAATCATTGAAAGACAAACTTTTGACAAATGTTGACCTTAAACAACCACAATCGGGACACAAGAGATTTCAGCAAATTTCATCACCCTCTATTTCATGCATTTCATGAAACACAGAGGTGAGTTTATAATTTATTAATCACATGAGGTCCCCACATTATGTGAGTCAATGTCAACAGAGTCAACAGGGCTAAACAACAACAACCACCACCACCACAAGTGCATATATTACTTGCGGGAGTGCCACCATTGATAATCAGACCAATCTGGTGCTTTGGCTAAATTGGCCTCCATGTGGAAAAGTGGCGTCTCTTCTTTGACAACACTTTGATGGAGGAACTGGCTGGCACGACAGACAGGGGAAATGACTTGCGGCGGCAGCTGTCTACATTTGACACTGTGAACTGTAGAGGCTTCTTATTTCCAGAGGAAGCCATCACCTGTCAGGCATCACTAATGTGTTTATTGTTACTGGAAAGATCAACTTGTTCCCCTCTGGTTATTTTAGAGAGGAGACAGTGGGAGTGTCAGTGATTGAATGTTCAGCGTTGTGCGGATTTCTGTGCTGTCGAAGTGCATTGTTATAGAGCCTTGGAGTTACTGTACCTGAATAATTACTACACTTTTAACATCGGTCTGGTATGCACATGGAGGTATTATGAGAGTCATGAAAAAGGCACCCAGCCGAGACGCACAAAAAGGCTGCTGTGTCGTTGTTAGTTGTTTTGTGTCCACTCACAGTTGTTTTGAGGATTTTTGAAGGCAGAGACTAAAGACAGGGGCTCTGGGAGGTCCGTTCAGTAATTCATACATGTGTATGTGTATCTTATTGTCCATGATATGTTCAGAAGCACTTATAAAACATCCACCGACAGGTGACAGCCAACTGCCAAGGCTTCATGTCTTCAGGTAGACTGATGAGATGTGTCCTCAGATTGCCCTGTCTCGCTGGCGGGATTAGGAGTCACTCACTGACCGTCATTTTGATAAAGCACTGACTGTGTATGTGTTACAAAGAGAGTGTGTGTGTGTGTGTGTGTGTGTGTGTGTGTGTCAAAGAAGCAGTTGCTTAAATGGAAGCAGGGAGAAAAATAGGAAACAATCAAATATTCAACAACCTTGAGTTATACCGCTCCCCAGTTCCATCTCTCCTTCTGGAGGTAATTGGTTGACACTGTAGACTTATGTGAGAACTGTAGTATGTGAGGACTAGATGTTATTGCATTTCACATCTCAGTCAGAAAACAAGGAGACAATTTCGAGAGGAATTTAACAAGAACCTTCTAAGACTTCCCTCTCTGGTTGCATTTCACTAAGTCGGAGAAAGTTGATGTTTATTGATTTACCCAGAGAGATGAAATTGTAGAAGTGTTGTTTTTTTTATTCCTTGTGTATTGTGTTGTAATGAAACGATTCTTCTGCCAAACACTGACAGTGTCAACTATTCTGTGGTCCAACTTTTTGAAATGTTCTTCGGACTGCACCAGCACATGTACCAGCCCAAAATTTAAGACATTTTTCAGACAGTTCCAAGAGATCTGATACCACTGGTTCCCTGCACACCTGAACTAATTGAAGCCTTGACAAATGAACAGCCCAACATGTTTTGCCAAGGGTTTGATGAGTGATGGAAACAGTACCGGTCTTGTGTCTGTTTGGTTAGCATGAAGATTGGAAAGAGGGGGGAAACAGCTCGCCTGGCTAGGCCCTAAAATCCACCTGCCAGCCCCCCAATAATAAGTCTCACAGATTAGCACACTTTCTTACATTTGTTTGATCCACAGCAAACTGAAAAGTTAAATGACAAGTTAGCTGTATGGTTGAGCTATGGAGTGAGCCATGTTTCCCGCTGCTTCCAGTCTTTATGCTAAGCTAAGATAACTCGACTCCTGGCTCTAGCTCCATCAGTCTTCTCATCCAAGTCTGAGCAAGAAAGCAAATAAGCATATTTCAAAAAAACGTCTATTTGAAGGGTGGCATTGTCGCCTCACAGCAAGAGGATTCCTGGTTCGTCCCGGGTAGGGGGTTCAAACTCTGGGGTGGGGGGGAGCCTTTCTGTGCGAAGTTTGCATGTTCTCCCTGTGCCAGTGAGGGTTTTGTCTGGGTACTCCAGCTTCCTCCCACAGTCCAAAGTCATGCACTTTAGGTTAACTGGTGACTCTAAATTAACTGTAGGTGTGAATGTGAGCATGAATTGTTGTCTGTCTTTAAGTGTCAGCCCTGTGATAGTCTGGCGACCTGTCCAGGGTGTGCCCCACCTATAGTCCACTGTCAGCTGGGATAGGCTCCTGCCTTCCCCGAAGGTCTACTGTGAAGTATTTAGGGGCATTTAGAACCAAGATGGTCAGCACGAAAACACTAAATCAGGAATGGCCCTATTAAAGCCAGCGTCGGGTTTGTCCATTCTGAGCGAGTGTAGAAACAGAATTCTGTGTGAGACGACCTGTTTCATCATATGTAGATATAAAATCAGCTTATTCCAAGGTAATAAAAACCTCACCAATTCTTAGTTTCAGGTGAATATATAATCGTAAAAATATAGTTATTAATATTATATATCATTTTTGCCAATATAGTTCCCTCTAAATCCTACACACTCAACCCTTAAAAGAAATTGACCATTTTTCTTGTTCAGCCGTTGTGATGAATACCTGAACAAAGCACCCATAAATTTATAACCAGCCAGACTGCTGTGAAGACCGGGAGTCACCACATTTTTTAGCCTCGGGTTGTGTACTCTGTTGTGCATTGTAACAGAGTTATTTGAAATTCTATGAAAATATCCACAATGACCAAAAGACAAGATTATAATCTATTTTTAAATAAGAAAACATAGTTAATGTTTACATTGTAGTTTCAGTATGCTACAAGACCATTTAAATTCTACACAGTGGTAGTGTCCTGCATGTGGAACAGTTGGAGGTAATATGTTAAGAGTATTGTGTCTATTGATCAATTTAGTATCATCTTGTTAAAGAACAATTATGGTTGTATAAATTAATTACACATATTTGCACTTTACTTGAAAAACACACTTCCCTGTGTTCAGCCTGGCAAATAAAGTCTGGATGCATCTCTAATCCTAATGGTCTCCCTTTGAGGTGAAATTTTAAATAAATTAAACCTTTGAACACAAAAAGTCTTTGATCCCTTGTTTTTCAGATGATAGTGCCGTTTTGTTTTTAGGTTTTTTATTTTCACTCTCCTTTTACACCTCAGTGCGTTTTACTCCCCAAAACAGGACACTCTCACTCACTGTCAACCCTGTTAACCAGTGTCTGTGTTCTCGCAAAAATAGCATTCTGTTATTTTGACACCTGGCTAAATATCACCACGGCTGAATTTAATTCCAGCTGTGAGCCTTGTTCCTTTGCTGCATGTGTAAATTCCTCCTGTCAGAGTCCTCCGCAACATGGAAATGCTAATTTATCGAGAGCTCTAATTAGCACGAGGACTCAGGTGGAGAAGTGTCACACACATGATTCAGCTTAACCTTTCGCTTTGATTTCCCTCTAGCCTTATTTCTGGTATTCACAGGAAAATATCTCTGAAGCTGTGTCATATCGTTGTGTCATTTTAAAAATGTGTTTTCCATTTTCTTATATGCTTCAAATTAATAGACATAAACTTTTTTTTTTTTTTTACCAGGAATCAAATTATTGTGTGTGGTTGAAGCATCTCTGCACTTGTTTTTTTAGTTGCATCGCTGTGATCTTACTGTCCTGCTTCATGACTAATTGAACTGATGTACATGTCTTCCTTATGAAAGATGAATACTCTCAAATCAACTCCTCAGACTTCTTTCTTCTACCAGAATAACATCCTCCTCCACCCCATCCTCTTTTAGTCACCTTAATTTGCTCTTGAAATAAAATGTTAACAAAAAGAGGCAGTTGTAGGGTTCTAAGTGCGATGCTCCGAGATGACTGAAGATTGCTTTCAGAGAAAAATGAAGAAGAAAGAAAAAGGATGTAACCTCTAATTTTTGGGTGTTATTTCTTTGCCATCATCTAAAAAAGTTGCACAGAAACATTGTACACCGACTGCGATGGAACCTGGCATTTTGCCTAACGTCATCTTGTTTAGTTTGGTTTTTCTGAGCAATACTTGAGAGAGAGGGTGGAGCTAACTGAGAGCCTGAGGGCAAGGAGGTGCACCAGTGATAGTGACTTGTGAATCAGAAGGTAGCCACGCCTGAGAGCATATCCTGTTTCATCGTCTATTTTTATTCACTTAAATATATACCATTTTGTATTTAACAGACTTTGAACTAGGGATTTAGACTATAAACCTATTAGAAAAATGATTACTGAAGTAATAAAGGATTTTAACATATTGGAGCATTCACATATCATACCAGCCCAATATCCTGAGGAACTATGCTCATATTGCACGGTTCAGCACTTCATGATGTATCGGCTAATGCCAACGACTACTGCCAGTTGGGGAAGTTGTGTGCCCTGCAGTATACAGGATAAATGGAAAGTCAGGGCATGGAGCTCTGATGGATGGTATGAGTTTGCCTCTTGTTACAGACCTGAAATCAGTGATGGTTTGACGTGCATGCATGCTGTAAAAATCATCTTAAAAATGTCACTGATTCAAATCTGAGTTTTTGCTGAGTCATCCAACGTCTGCATTTTGTCTTCCAATATGATTGAAGATCATTGTTTATTCCGCTCATATTATTAAGCACATCATTCTGTTGTTTCCAAAAGACAATATCACAATCAGCCTATCACTGCGACATTGGTATAAGAAGCCGAATGTATCAATGCAAGGCAAATAGGGGTAGAAATATTGGCTCATCTCCTCATCATACATAGACCTTGCTAGAGTGGGCTAGCGATTCCAGAATTACACATCTCTTGCATCTTTTGCATCTTACTTCCTGCATAACAATATTTCCGAATAAAGGAAATGTGCAAATGTAAGGGATCTGTGGTTTGCAGATCTTCTGGTGACTGGGCTGACACGTGATATGATAACGAGGAGACTGAATATAAGTGGAGAAACAGCAAGTATTGTTTGTAGGTTGTTTGCCAGTTAGGAGTGATGAATTTCATCCATATTTTTATTTACATTTAAGCCATCATCTCCCTGTTAATTATCATTTCATTTATGTAAAGCGCTGTGTTCAGTCAGTTTCAGTGTGAGATCTATGAATAATTGATCATCCCTCTGATGTTTAATAATAATCATGATTTAGATTTTACAGTGATGATGGTTTGCTGAAACGTGATGAATTAGCAGTATGGGTGCTACAAATAGTCACAGCTGTGTGTACTGACAGCTGTTCTGTTAGAGAACCTCAGTGGTGCAACTTAGTTGTTGAGTAGCTCTGTCTTATTTCTCATTGACAGGTCTAATGAGTGGTGGAGCAGCAGTGGCGTGAGGTAGTTAGGACGGGCCCTAGTGCACGCTATTATGACCTCAGTGTACGCTAATTAATAGTTAGAAAGCACACACACACACACACACACACACACTGTTAGGCATATATTTTTACTAACAATGTATCTGTAATATCTAATTCAGCGAACTTTGCTACATTTTCCTTTTGTATTTTACATCTTGTCTTTTCTTACTGCTGCTTTTGAAAGGCGTGACTGCTCGCTCAGCTTGCAAATGTGCTTGTCAGTCTTGACAGAACTTGCGTCTAGTTACCGAATATTGTATCGTCTCATTACATGATTAAATAGAGACTTGGCACTGGACAAGATCAACATTAATCATTACTGCGTATCTTTACATGACAAAAATACCAAAGAAAACGTCACTAAAATTAAGTTTTTTATATATTTAATAGTTCTATAATAAATTGCAAATGACTGTTTTACCAAGTAAAATAAATAAACAACCTTGATGGAGATGGTTTGCCTTTTCAAGGGCATATAGAGCAAATGGCACAGTTTTTAAATTAAGTTAAGGTGAACTGAACACAGATGTAATCCCAAGATGGCAATCTGAATCACTTGCAAGGGCCTCTTCTGCACCCAACACATTGTTGGAGGTGCCCCACCCTAAAGGCCCCAGTACAACTGCATCGCCTGCACTGTCTATATATTTCAGTCCCTGTGGAGCAGGCACAGTATGCAAATAGATTTTAAGAGCATTTCTATGTCCATTGATTAACTGTGTGTGTGGAAATGAGGCTCAGGCATGTGTGCCCAGCTCCACAATATTTTAGATTCATAAAACAGAAGCATGTGTATGTGTGGCTTTGTAAGTCTGATGTAAATAATGCATATGCGTATTTCTGTCTTTGGATATACTGTGTTTTAATGGTAAATCTACACATAGTTTTATGCTTCTGGCCCCAGATGTCCAGTCTGCACCTGCAGTATATGTAAAATTTGTCAATGGCGGTCCTGAAATGTATATGGATATTCCAGTTCTAACCATGTTTTAGCAATTTAGCAATTATTGCAATCGCTCTCAACCAGCTCAATGCTATAATCATCAACGTATCAGTGTATAATCAGTGAATGCTGGGGTGTGCTTCTGCACCAAGTAAAAAAAAATGCTGAGCAGGTCTGTATACACCGACAGTAAAATCATTGCTATTGTATTTCAGATGTGTTCTCGGAAATAAACCACTTTTCTTCTGTGAATCTTACAAGTCTCAGACTGCGAGTGTCATCAAAATGCTGAAATTTACATTTAATGATAGCTTTGAGTTTACTGCTAGATCGTTCCATCGCAGTGTTGTTGCTACAAGTATGTTCTGATGTTGTCTGACTTAGTACTACCCTGGAGGGCAAGCATAAGGTGGTCCAATTAATTTCTGTGCTGGATTTTCGCTTACAAAGCGAGGGGAAAAAATAATTAGGATATTTTAATGAATCAATTATGCTCCTCAGGGATACAAGGACAACTGTGTGCTGCAAAAGTAGTCAGTGAACATGAACATTTGATTGAAAAATAAAGGAAGGTACTTCATAAAGTTACCTAGATGTATTGTTTTAGGATGTAGCAATAAAGTTACTAAATCAGAGTCACATTTACAGCTCATCCTTTGTGCTGAGCGAGTTTATAAAAAAATAAAAATTAAAAAAAAGCAACAATAAAACAAACATTATTTTCCAAATCATATCTAACAGCCATTTTTACAGAGGTTGAAGGTCAGAGCATCTAAACAGCAAAGGGTGATAAAACAAAATGGAAGATAAAGAACTGTCAGGTACAGAAATGACAAATAAACAGAGATGTGAAATGATCTCTAAATGTCAGTTTTAACTGTAAACCGGGAGATAGTGACAGACTTCTTTTTGACCAGAACACTGTGATGGAGTGCAGCGAAGTGTATCTCAACCTAAACCAAGTAATTACATTTTTTTTCCCCCCTGAGCTGATGGAACTGCTTGGATAAGGAAGGTGAGAGGTGGGCAATAGCTTTTAAGTCCCTAAATGTCCACAAGTTATATCAAAATTGGACTTTTGCATTAAGAACAAGATTAATATTGCAGATGAAGTCATTATTTAAAGGGTGCATTTAAAACCTTTGGCAAGAGATAATGACAGTGGCTTAAATGCTGCAACTTTGGCAACTCTAAATATCACCTATTTTTGCAACAGCTGAGATGCTATGCTGTACACACAGATCAAAGTCCAGAAGTGAATGGAGATAAATATCAGAAGTAGACACACGGGCACATTTAACCCAGGTAATATCTTTGTTTCATAATTGTGATAATAGTCGTGTCTTTGTCACGTAATCTCATAATAGGGATTCTTATCAGATGCTATTAAAGCTAATTATACTATTTATACTCGCACGATTAGGTACATCCTTGAGACTCACTTTCAGGACTGTGAACTGATCTCAACTTCAGATAGAGAGTGTGGGCATGAGCAGAATGTATACATTATGACACTATAGGATGCTTACAGTACTCTGAGTTGGGTAGTTACAAGATGCAAAAAGTGTCGCTATAGCCGAATGTTTACTTACTGTAAAAGCAATTGACATGGTCTGGTGTTCATGAATAAATTCCATTTGCACAGCCAGAAACCAGAGACAGGCCATTCAGAGTGCATTTAACTGATAATCGAGATGTGAAGTAATTACAGAGCTGAAATATCGATCAGTTTGAATTCCAAAGGATCCGTCAAGTCTTGCCAGGTTTGAAAAGATCACAAAGTTCCTTAAAGGTTATCTCGACATGTTGGCAGGCGTCTGGAGCGTACAGGCACTTCACTCTCCGGCCCCTCAATCCAAACCGTCACTCATATTTCAATCCAATTCTAAATTTCAAACTTCTCCTCTCCACAATGACACCCAGCCTTTTGAGAGTGACTTTAAAAGGAGGATGAACTCTGAGCTCGGCTAGTCAAATCAATCTAGTCACGGTGGAGAAACGGAGCGGTTCATTACTGGGAGGGCTGAGGAGCTCTCCGATCAGCTCTCTAATATCACTGTGATCCTCTTCTCTTTTCTTACCTAATTGAATTCTCCAGGAGAGATGCCCCTCAGCTGCAGATTTATCATATCCTGAAATTGAAGGAGACTAGCTCCATGAAGGACGTGCGCAGAACATTTAATCCACTCCTCATGCTGTAAGCTGAGCTCCGCGGTCTCTGCCAGGACTTGACTTATCCCACAGTGGACCACTGGCCTTCAGAGAGGTGTCTTTATTCAGCAATGCCCAAGATGAACAGGAGTTGCAACAGGAGGTACACGCATCCCATATCAAATATGCTGCCTGTCATGTACAGTGTGACCACCAGTCACAACAGATGGCATCATAATCTGTAATCAAAGCCCCTTAAATGCAGCTCACTGCACAATATGTCTCTCTCTACTTCAAACCTTTCCTTCTCTTCACCTCTAACTTCCTCTCTTCTAGCAGTCAGACATTTAGTGCCTCCTTTCCTTTCCTTTTCTCTCTACACTGTAGTAATGAAAGGTTTTGACAGGGGAGATAAGAGAACTGGGAGGTGGTCAAATGTGGGACTGGGTGTCTTGTTAACATAAAGATCGAGTGCAGATAAGTGAGTGAATCATAAAGAGGAGCTGTGGAGAACAGTCGCACACAATGGAAATGTGCAGGGGGCTATTTCCATTGTTGAGGATCATGTCACAGTGCACCAACACTATAAGGACCTGTCTTTCATTATTTAGATTCATGGCATTCAAATCCTGTCTCATCCTATCCTGGTCTATCCTGTGCAACTTTATATTATTTTACATGCCCACTTGTATCAATTTGTATTCTGTATCTATCCTATTTAATCCAATTCCATATCCTGTCCTGTATTATTTCATTTGCTATGCTTTTCAAAGCCTATTTTATTCTCATCTATCCTATCCAATCCTATATCCTGTCCTTTATTCCTTCCTGTCTTATCTCTTTTCCTATAGTCTTCTCTTGACTGTGTTTTCCCTGATCCTATATCCTATCTTACATCTTTCCTGCGTTGTCTAATTCCTGCTTTACCTCCCAGTCTATATCTTATATCCTATTTCAAAATCTTTCCTGCGTTATCTCTTTCCTATGTCATCTCTGATCCTTTATCCTATTTTATATTCTTTTTTGCGTTAACTCCTCCCGGCGTTATCTCCTATCCTATGTCGGATTTTTTAATTCTTCCCTGTGTTATCTCATCCCTGGGTTATCCCCAATTCTATATCCTATATCAGATCTTATATTCTTTCTTGCATTATCTTGTCTCTGCGTTACCTCCAGTCCTATATCCTGTATCCTATATCCTATCATACATTCTTCCCTGCGTTATCTCTTCCCTGCAGTATCTTGGATCCTAGATCATATCTTTTATTCTTCCCTGCATTATCTCTGAGCCTTTATCCTATTTTATATTATTTCCTTATTTCCTGCATTATCCCTTATGTGTGTTATCTTGGATCTTATATCCTATCTTTTGTTCTTAATGGTGTTATCTCGGATCCTATATCTGATCTTATATTCTCCCCTGAGTTATCTCATCCCTGCGTTATCTCCGATCCTGTATCCTATATCCTGTCATATATTCTTCCCTGTGTTATCTCTTCCCTGCGTTATCTCAGATCCTATAACCTGTCTTTTATTTTTCCCTGCATTATCTATGAGCCTGTATCCTATATCATATCATACATTCTTCCCTGCGTTGTCTCTTCCCTGCATTATCTTGATCCTTTATCCTATATCATTTTTCCTGTCATACATTATTCCTGCATTATCTCTTCTCTGCATTATCTCAGATCCTATATCCAATTTTTTATGCTCTTTTATGCATTCTCTGGTCCCTGCCTTATTTTAGAACTTATATCATATGCTGTCCTATCTATTCTCAGGATAGGATGTCATCTTATTGTCTATTCTGTATTCTAAATGTATTCCATCCAATCCTATTACCTGTCCTTGCCTATTTTGTGTATCCTACTCTGTGGTGCCCCATCATGTAGCTTATTCTATCCCACATTTTATTCTAGTATTACCCTCTCCTATGTTCTTATATATCATATCCGATACTGTATCGCATCATATCATATCGTATCATATCGCATCATATCCAGTCCTGTTTTCTATTCTACCTTATCTCTTATCCTATCCCGTCCTTGTTTTGTCCTGTTCTGTCCAGCCCTGCTCTACTTTCCTCACTGAACAAAGCCTTCCATAGTATAATCAGAAATATAACCATATAAACTTTACTTTTATAGTCTGCCTTTTTGAGATTGTGTTTAGTGTGTGCAGGAAGTGCTAAGTTTGAATGAAATCCCATGCATATCATTCCAATAATTATGCAGGTCTCCAGATGGGATGTATATTAAGTATACTGCCTCTCTCTGTGCTTAAGGTCTCCTACATTTGCATCCAGTATGGCATCTCTGGCGGAGATCCAGTGCTATAAGATCACTTATTTGATTAAACATTATCATGCTCAGCAGGACAGTGGAGCTCTAAGAAGAGTTGAGGTATAACCGCTGACAGCAGCAGAAATCCCTCTGAATCATGCTAAGGTTTTATTGTGGTAGTGAATGGAAAGATCTGCTGTTCATCATCGAGTTTCTCATGGCCAATAACCTTGAATATAATAAAAGCAGCCTGTGATTAGGATCATTGGGATTTTTGAATGTTTAAAAAATAATTTCATATCTCAGCATGAATTTTATATCCTTTTGTCTCTTTCAGTGTTTTGTTGATTTATTAATGGATTTACTTTTTTCAGGCTTCCCTTTTCTACCAGAGGTAAACAAAAAAAAGCTGTGCTGTGGACTTGTTTCATTTATGATTCTCCTTGTTTCACATTGGTAGCAGGCAGTCGCTGAAATTGTTCAGAGTAATTTATTTTGACTCAAACCTTCCAGGACTCTGCTGTGGCATTTCACCAATCCAAAATGAGATATCCACAAACTCAATGAAACCCTTAACAGCACAAACTGTACATTTACTGATGATGCTTTTGTAAGAAATAGTTGTTTACTTAAAGCTGAGCCTGTCGGTATTTTTATATTACTTATGGCTCAATGAAAACATGTAAGGAGTTGCTTGTGACAGAAACTTAAGAAAATTATCAACCAACTCTGCAGTTTCCTTCAGCTCCACAGAGCATGTTAGCATATTTTGACTTATTTTGGTTTTATGTCCCACAGCTTTTCTGTTTTGATTCACTGTCGCCATTGTCATTACATTTCTAGGAGTCGTAGGAAGCCATTATCAGCAATAAAGCTTAAATAAACCCACAATGCTGCAGACAGTCAAAGTTAGCAACCAGTTGGAGTAAAGAGTGGTGCATTTAGCAGCTAAAGAGCCAGATATTTCCCTCAGGAGTTGATTGCGGCCAAACAAAGCTAAAAATACATATAAGAATATTGGATTTATCTGCCAGGCCATAAGAAATGCAGCTCCAAATTAACTCAGTGTGTATGGACTATACCTATAGCAGCTTCATATAGAGATAGTGTTGTGCTTACAGCTGGTTCTCAAGCCCCCAGAAATCAATTTTCACTGCTTTAAGTTTTTGGTTGCCATGAAAACAAAGAGGACTGACTCCTCTCATTGTTATACATACATTTTCAAATTTATGAGCGAGGCACTCACAGGGCGCGTCTGCTCTTTTCAAATGGCCTGTGTTTAAGATTCAGAACATTTAATGGTGTAATGATAACTGTGGGTTGCCAGTGTTGACGTACACTGCTTATTATTCCACACAGATGGAGGTGTACAGTGTTGAAAGTGACATCGGTTGATGTGCAGATCCATCGCCTTCTGAGCTGCTGCTGAGTAACTCCAGAATGGAGCTGAATCCGGAGAGGATCATAGCCTGATGACACTTGGCAAAATGGCACACTAATTATAGTCATTTTCATTTTGGGCAGAAAGGCTTGGGCTTAGTCATGTGCGAAGTGTTGATACCTTTCAGAGCACGGACCAATGCTCCCACGACGTTTAGCCCTGCCAAATCTCTGCTGCGGATTGGCGGAGCCTGTAGCGAACAGTGACACTCAGAGGCTTAGGTAGTTTCCACCCAGGGCTGGATCGGCAAACCAGTGACACAGAACAGTCTGGGGGCAGCCGTGGGACAGCATCCTGGCTGGGAATATTAGCAGCGTTAAAACACTTTGAGCTGATGGCTCTGGCATGGCTTCAGAGCAGCACAGCTATCACACATGCAGGAAGTACACTGAATGGTAAACTGAAAGTTATTTTCACTCTGCATAGAACTGCACTTTGAGTTTAGCTGTAAGAAGAGAATAAAATAATTAAATCACCACAGTCTGTAATATAAATGATTAAGTATTGGAGTTTTATAGTTCATTATTTTCACACAATTGAGTGTGATGCAAATGCGTGTGCGCGCACACACACACACACACACACACACACACACACACACACACACACACACACACACACACACACACACAAACACTACAATAGCCCACAGGCTGTAGTACTGTCTAGAATATGCAAAGCCCTCTCAACAAAATGAATGGTCAAACATTGTGCGACTTCATGCAAGTTTCTCGTGGCTTAAGTTATTAACCAGGAACAATAATATTCTCTAAGGATATTATTAGAATCAGGAATAGAATGTGACCTTCTTTTATATCAATTTTATGATTATAAAAAGCACAGAAGGATAGAGGTTTATTTTGAAGAATGTTGGAAACTAAGGACTGAAAGTGTAGAATGGTAATGCCAGCCACAGCGCGCACTTCCTTAAAGTAGTTTTCGGTGTGATTGTTATTGACAGGTGTGCAGTTAAGGGCAGTGAAGGCAATGGAGAATGTGTAGGTAGGCATCATTAACTATACACTATGATCAGTGTACAGTAACTACCCACACAGTCTGTGTAGTGCTCTTAAAAAGGACTGTAGAGTGTTGTAGCTCAAATAATGGCCAGGTCCACTGAGACCAGCGCTTAGTAGAAGCAACTATTTGGCTGATTGGTCCATATTTCGGGCCATCCCTCCCCTAGAGGATCAGTCCCTGGGAAACCTCTGATAACTAAAGCAATCAATTGAAATTTCATTCCTGCTATTTTTTTTTCTTCATTTCGCTTTGTACTGAACTCTACACTCTCTCTTTCCCTCCATTTATCTGTCCCCATGGATTTTCAGATGCAGTTGCTGGAAAAATTGGGCTCCATCCTTAGTGCTGAATCCATCGTTTCTATGCGGGGGAATCATTTTTAATATAGCTGTAATTTGGTCAATTTTGCCTGTCACTTTAATATCGATATCATATTCTCCAGCTCACAGTCTCTGCTGTTAATGTAATTGAGACAAATTGTCACAATTTGCCTGGTTTTCATATTTTTCCAGTAAAAGTGCGGTAGAGAAGAACAGCAAGCCCGTTTGTCTCCATGATGTTTCTACCTGCCAATAAGCACACTGAATCGTTTTTTAATTTTAAACTTTGTTTATCAAAGGAAGACTCGTTCAGCATGCATGGTCATTTTGTCTTCTGACCGATACTGGGACAAAATAAGAGAGGAAAGCGGATTATAGGCTTTGTACGAAAATCCATACTAACATGCTAAAGGCACTAAAACAGTTTGTGGGATTTTTAGCATGTCTAGAAGTTAATATGAAACCAATAGTAGTTAACTGGGTACTATTTCTGTTGACATATTGTAGTATGCAAGCACTGGGCACTACGCATGTACATAAATATCCCACAATGCAATGTAGTAGATGTCAATCTCAATAACGGACAGCGACTGCGACAGCTCTGTAACATCAGTAACGCTTAGATTTAAAGAAGTATTTCACTGCCGGTCTTCAATAACTGGGCTGTCTATGCAGTAGAAAGAAGCAAATACTTTTGGAATTGGCGCTACTCAAGTGGAGAACACTGTAAAAAAAGGACCGCAGTATTTACTTAGGCTCAAGAGGTAGAAAACCTACAACTTCAGGATGCACTGTACCACACTGGACCAATAAATGCTCCCAATGGTGGATGAATTAATATAAGCTTGGCCAGTTTGAGATATGTACAGCTGCAGACATTCGGTTTGTAGCGTACAGGACATGCACCTACAAACCGCACCCACCACTAGTGCAAGACACAACCACCAACACTATAAATAAGAAACCAGTATAGCAATAATCCCCTTTATAATTCATAATACAGGAAGACGTGATTCACTGTATTAGTAACCAGATGCAACCCTTCCCATTAATCTTATATTACTCTTAACCATCTCACTTCACAGCTAGCTAATAGCTAATTTAGCATGTGGGTTGGGGCTTCTGCTTCTGGCCCAAGGAGCAACGGGGGCTGATTGTGTTAGTGGTCTTTTAGCCTCCATTTTTACAGTTCAGAAAACAATATGGTGCCCACTTCCTGTTCATAAATTCTCGCATAACAACTCAACACTGCACTAAAAAATATTCTGAAGACATTTTATTAAAGAAAGCGTAGGTAAGATTTCACTTTGGTGGGTGTAATATATTTTTAAATTGCCATAGAGCTGAGGTTGGCACAGGTTACCATGGTTATGCCTCTTCACCTGGCAAGGAGGCTGTCAGGACGTGACATGGTTATTGGATTCCTGTGCATCCAAAAAGATTCATGCTGTTTATTTACACAAAAGCAACAATAGTACACATATGGGGAATGTAGTGTGTGATCTTGGATGCAGCGATAGATTCCTTTCACCACTTCAATCTTGATATGCACAGCACCTGCTGTTAGAGTGCACTTGCGAGGCATGCTTCACCACACTTCCCTTGTAAATCTTCTCTTTGTGTAGCTGTATGAACATGGAGCAGGGCGGGGCTCCAACAACCCTCTCTGGAGAAATAAAGGTGAAAAAAAAGTACACCATACACCCCAGTTGGCTTTGTATATTAATACTGTTGGAGGCCATTTTATAAATCAGATTCTGACCAACAGATGGAAGGCGGATATAATTTCATAGGCTCATACATTAGGAGGGAAGCCTGTACATCTGTCTGCCTGTGCGTGTGATTGCATTTGCATAGAGGTAGCAGCCGTGGGTTTGTCTCAGTGAGTGAACCTGGAGAGATCGAAATACTTGATTCCTATTTACAAGCTTTGAATGCCAAATGTCCCTTATGATTGGTTTGGGGGATGACTTGTTCCAGCCTACCAGTTGCAGTAAATGTTGAGGGAAATAGCCTCCTTTTCCTCTGTTTTTCATCATCGCTACTTCCTCTGTGTCCTTTTAATACGTCTCCCAGCTCCATCTTTACAATGCAGCTTGAGTCAAGCAAAAAAAAACAAAAAAACAAACAACAACAACAACAAAAACAGGTTATCTGATTGATGTTAGGCGTGTGCTTTAATCTAGAGGAGTGCTACTTCACCACCGTATCCCCACTCTGAAGTGTTTGGGCTGTGGAAGACTGCTGCTCTGCCTCTGTGAAAACAGAGAGGGAGGCAGAATGTAGATCAATATCCCAGAAACACACCAGAGACATTCTATTTTATTAAACATTTTCCCATTAAGGCGGTGGTGCGAGCATTGTAGATCATCCCAACAAAGTCGTAAATCATAGACAGACAGCGGTATCGGAAACAATGGGCAGAATCAGAGGAGATTACCAAGAAACAGAAGATATTTGGTGTTTGCACTACTGGGAGCCTCATGTATCTTGTTCTTATATTACCACACATTTCAGCCGAGGGATCAGTTTAGTGATAGTGTAACATCAAAATCACATCATGTACATCACACCACAACATACTTCTTCATTTCACAGGCATGGTTCTCTAGCTAATCACATGTTTCTAATCTTATTCAAGACTGACTGAAGTTGCAAAAACATGCTTTCTAAATGATCAGATGTTTGGAGTAAAGGGAAGTGTCTTGCTAAAGGTCTCCAAAGATACAGGAGATCATCAATGACTAAACCACGATGTGAACCCAAAGCACATTTAAAGATGTACTGATTAATTATTCAAGTCAACAATGGATTAAGTGGCTACATGTAATGTGAAAGGCGATACCTGTAGTGACAAAAACAAAACACTGAGAATTACCACCTGACTTTGAATAAGCTACCTGCCCAGAGCCTAATAGCAGACAGACAAATAGCTGGTGCACAAAGTGGAACATTTGGTAAAAAAAAATCCAGATATTTTCCTCATAATTTGGTTGAACTTAAAGGCGAGTAAATACTGGGTTTAAAGCCTTTGCACACACAGTCTGACTTTTTGGTCCAAAATTGTTGCAGATTTAAAACCCTCATGATATATCTTTAATGTTTACACACCAACTCTGAAACTGTTGCCCATCATTCACATTTTGAGAACAGGTTTGGTTTTCTTCATTTTTTTTTTCATCCGTGTGTGTGTGTGTGTGTGTGTGTGTGTGTGTGTGTGTGTGTGTGTGTGTGTGTGTGTCCTTGCCTGACATATTGCCAGCTGCTGGTCAGGGTCAGTTGAGTCACAAAAATTTGTAGTCTTCTTTTTAATGTGTGATTCTCATATTGCTAGCAGCCATCATACCAGACCACTGACCTCTTGAAATAGTCATCTGGAAGTGACTGGAATAATTTTGCAGCCCTTTGTCAGCAGGTAAAACATTCCTTGCATGGACGCCTTCTTAGGATTGGATGGACCCAGGTAGACAGTCCAGGTGGAGACGTGAAACACATCGGCTAAAATGCAATCTCGGAACCCACAGGCTATTGTCGACAATGATTGAGCTTGAATTATTATTATTTAATTATATATATATATATATATATATTTCAATTTATCGTCATTCCAACACAGATACCTGTTAATAGACACTAGTTCGAAATGATTGGTCAATGGAGAGGAAGTCTTGGATCTGGCTGCACCGGATTGGCCCAAAATATTGTCCCTCGTCCCCAGAGCAATAGCTGATGTGTTTAGAGATTGGTGTTAACATATAAATAGCCAAAGTGAGAGAATGCACATAGACAGCACTGAGCAAGAAAGTCCTACTGTTTGCCTACAAAATATGAAGTCCTCCAATACAAGTCTTCTTGCGGTCCCTCAAATCCTGAATCACACATTACTGCTCAGAACTATTCAGTGCTCGCTTAATAGTTTAGTCACTAATAAACTTCCATTCATCAACTGCAGTTGCGAAAAGACAGAAAATAGCCTCCAAATGTCTTTTATTTCAGAGCTATCCGTTTGTGATGTTTGAATTTATATCTTTCTATTCTTTCGAATTCTGCCTTTGTACTTGTTGTTTTCACCTATTAAGACATGAAAAACTGTCTTTTTTCTGGTGCTCATATTCACAGGAGCTCAGAACAAGCAGGTAGGGGTTCAGTGTGTTGCCCAGGGCTGCTTCAACACAACAGATGGCTGTTGCTGGGATCGAATCTGTTACTGTTTGGTTCCAGGGTGTTCTCCTCAAGCACTGAACCACCCTGCCACCCAGTTCAGATTGTACTTTGTTGGAGGCCATTTTCTAAAGCAGATGGAAGGTGGCTGCAATTTCATAGGCTTTTATGTTAGAGAGCAAGCCAGTAGATCTGCCTGTACAATTTGTTCTGATTGTATCCTGCTCATTTCCTCCGTTCCTGCCAGTTATTAATCAAGTCCTGTCATGGAAGATTTATTTAGAAAGCCCTTCAAGAAATCTGAATTGTTATGAAATACTGTACAGAGAACAAATAATTTGAGACAGATAAGGGAGAAGAGGCAGAAATAAGAGAGGCAGACTTTCATTCTGTTCGTGTTGCCAAGAGAAAAAAAACGCTCATCCCCTTTTCTCCATCGCTCAAATCTCTTTTCTTCTGTGTAATATTCATTTTGACAAAGCAGCAATTTAAAATTATTGTACTGTCTAAATCACTGTAAGTCTAGATGAGAGTGTCTGCTTCAATGGCCTGAAATGTAAAATGTTAGCATCTCCATTACCTTTGGAATAATGTTGATTTTTATTTTTGTACCATTTTTATTTGTGCATCCTCCTAGGATGTGGGAATAACAGGACAGAGATTGAATGGCCCTGTATAATCATAGCATCTTTGTTATTCATATCCATCTTTTCACAGCAGTCTTATCCACATGCATATTCAATGTGCCGCGGACAATCAGAGGTTCTGAGCAGACAACATGCTCAGGTCCGCAGGGAGGTTGTTCTCTGCTTCCTCTGTTCCTGTTTGTTGACAGCAGCTTGATGAAAATGGGGATGGTGCTAAATTTTATCACAGGGCATAAAGCGGAGCTGCAAATGAAAACATTTTGTGCTCACATAAATTAGACTTTTTTTTCATATCACAATATTGCGTCAGTATCTAGTATACAATATTATTGAAATTATGTTCCATTGATGCGTGCCCATCATATTGCCTTGTGTATTTAATCACTATACATGCCAAAAAAAAGCTGTTTCCCAGTGAGGATAGAAACAGTATAAAACTGTCAACTATTGCATCAAATTAGCCTGAACAATGTGAATAGAAACAACTGCTGAGATCTGAGCGAGGTTCAGTGCACACCAGCTCTTTAGATATGATAGAAAACTGTTCAGCTGTTTCTTATTTGCCAATCATTTTTGGGACTCTGGGCACAGACTCTTTGACTCTAGTTTTGTATCCATTTCTCTATGTAATGAAATTTTTGGCAGTATTAGAATCAAAGAAATTAACTTTTTTGTGTTTTAAAGGTTCTATATGTGACATTAAGAGTATTTGTATAGCAGAAAATGACTATTTGCTATTTAAAGACATATTGAAATAATGGCTCCTGAGCAGAGAATGAAGACAAGCTAACACATGTGTGTGTTGTATTCAGAGCTTCTCTGCCTGTTGGGGTAGACGGCACGACCGCACCTACATGTTATTGCATGTGTATATTGCAGCGTACTTATACAATGGTCAGTATCAGTTACCACTGATTCTATGATGGCATAATCTCAGAAGGGTAGCACCCATCTTCCAAGTCCCCCCCGGTTAACACCATTAGCTCTGTTAGCACTGTTGCAGTTGTTTTATTAAGATATTTTGGGGGGCTTTATTTGCTAATTTGCAAGGACAGATATTGTGTGACAGGGTTAGAGAGATGGGGGAAGACATGTAGCAAAGGACCAGAGGAATTGAATCTACGGCTGCTGCGGCACAGACACAGCTTTTTTACATCTAGAGAGCACCTGCTCTACCAGGTGAGCTAATGGGTGCCCCACTGTTGGCGCTGTTTAGCAGTGTTTATGGAGTTGGCACCAGTAGCTGTTAGCTGCCAGCTCAGCCAACTCCATATCAAGAACCATGTCCAGAGAACCCGTATGCTCTGAGTTTTGTATCAAGCCCCTTAAAGGAACAGCGTTTAAGATTTAGTGGCACCTAGTGGTGAGGACTGCAGATTGCAACCAGCTGAAACTTCTCCAGGATAGAATTCCTTCAGTGTTTTTTGTTCAGAAGATTTTCACCAGGAGCCAAATTATCCAAGGTCTCATTCTCTCCAGCTCAAACGGCCCAGGTGATTAAAACCAGTAGAACATGAATAAAGCAGTTTCTCGTTACAAATTAATGTTTGTCCAACGCTGTTCTGCAGGTCGCAGACAGGCCGCTAGCTCAGCACCTGCTGATTTATGCTCACCTTTTTTCTCCGTGGACTTAATGTATGCTCACCTCATTTCCAGAGAATCACATGATTCTCTAAAAAATCAATAACAAACAAGGCCTTGCTTTCATCTCAGTTGTCAGATTTCTTGCCCGAAACTGCAAAACTGGAAAACTGTAAAAACTCTCTAATGCTAAATATCTCGCCTCTTTGGTCCCAAGATCAATTGATTCATCAATCTGGGGCAGAGGGTCCGTGACACTGAGGAAATGGAAAGTGGCTGCCTGGATGTTTCATTTCAAAAGCTGAGCTCCAAGAGGGATGACTGAGGATTTTTGCATTAGGGACTATTATTCAATTATTCAGTAATAGAGGTTTTTTTTTTTTTAGCTTATTTTGCTGGTTTTTAGTATTTACTCAGCTTTTCTGTGCCTTTATTCTCTTGTGGTATGTGTTGTAGCTGCTACTGTTTAACATTTTTTCGAGTATTTTTAATTTGAAATGTCTGTATCAGGGGTGCAACATACTTTAGAGGTTGGCCAAACATGTGTCCAGTCCTGATTGGATAATTGGTACAGATTCAGCCATATTGTGGTGTTTTTACATTCTGTAAAGCAGCCTGATGAAGGCTCTCTGCCAAAATGTGTTGGTTAAATGAGATGCAGACTCTTTCAGTACGTCAGCTCTTCTTGCTGTTGCTGTTGTTTTCTTTCTTTTCTGTGACTTGAGCCTGATTTAATTTACATGTGAGACAAACATTAATGTTTCCTCTGAGCTGCTAGGGCTACAATTACGTTGTTAGAATTGATGCAAAATTGATTCCGAATATTAAAGTAAATTGTTTGAAGCCACAGACGTTTCAAACATTTGTCACTTCACCCACTGTTAAAGGCACAGGCAGTGAAAGACTGGGTTTATTGACTGCATATTTCAAACAGCTGGCTTCTCTTCTGAAGTTTTTAAGTGCATTGTCTGCAAATTGCCCACCTCAAAATGTCAAAACACTATAACCTAAATGATTTAGGCTTTAACTTGAGAAATTTTGATCAGTGTAGCCTCACCATGTTTCCAGCACATGAGACTCCAGTGTGTGGACTTTCTCCCCGGTCCCCAGGGTAACACAGCAGTACTGTGAGTAAGCAAAGCCTTCCGAGGGGAATCCGTCATGTCTGCTTGCAGGTCACATTAATGACTCAGCTCCCTGCCTTCAGAATCAGCTGCCTTCAGTTCAACACCAATCTCAACATCAGCAGTGTTACTCTGCTGGCATGAAGCAGTTACAGCCACCACACATTTTTAAGCCACACTTTCACATTCCTGCCCGCAAACACGCATTTAGCTTTTATGTGGCAGTCAGCTTTAATGCCTTGATTGTCTGTATGATTATTTCTGTGAGTAAGTGACTGTCTGCTGTATGAGTGGGCTTATGTAACACTGGTAACACTGGCAGCGTCTATTAGCACCCAGTTGCTAATGCCCCTAAATGCTAGCATTTCATTTTACTTTGATATTTTACGGTGCATATTTAAAAGTTGATCCAATAACAGGTAAAAGTAGCACGCACATCCCAAAAAACTTAATGCTGGGTGCTGGACCAAAAGGTAAGCCCTTCATCAGACATGATTCATCGTGTCTGATGAAGGGCAGGAGCCCGAAAGGTAACATTGAATAAATGATTCAAGGAGCAGCTTCTGGTGTGCGGACTTTATCTTTTATTCCATATTTAAAAGTTGGACGCCTTTGTGTTTTTGTAGCTCAGCTGGCTTGTTCTAATTCTAATAACCATGTTTACATGTCGCACAGTACTTCATGTGTCTTGGGCAGATCAGATTAGTTTGACGATTAAATGATCTGTGCAAGTGAAAGAGCAACGTGGACAAGAGCCTGTGATGGCAAGAAAACTTTTGTCTTGCTCCTAATTTATAAAAGTGATTCATCCATAAATTTGTGTTTAAGTTCTGGATAGTTGTTAGCTAGCTAACTGTTATTGCTAACAGTTAATTGTTGTAGACACTTGAAATAACAAACATAAATGGCACCAAAACGGATGGCAAAGTCAGTGGTAAACGGAGTGCATTTGGTTTACAAGATGACGTCGCAAGCAATTGTGAACCAGTATGGTGCTAAAGTAGTATGAAAGCAGACCAGTGGGGGGTGGGGCAGACAAATCTGGTTTGTCAAACAAACAAAGGCAAGAACCAGACAGGAGATCCAAACACTTTATTTGCTCTCAGTAGTTTTAATCATGCCACATTTTGATCCAACAGAGATCTTTGTCACCATCACAAAGCAACTTTAAGGTCTTAATATTGTTTGTTCTGCTTTGTGATGGTGATTACAAAATGAAGATCTCTGTTAGATTGAAACATTGCACAAATAAAACTACTAGGGGCTTTTAACCTTGTGAAACCTGAGCAAATTAGCTTGGCAATGAGCAACGAAAGAAGAAATGACACAAAAATTAGCATGAAATTAGTTGACAGAGAAAATTAAAAACAAGAAAATTAGTAAAAAAAAAAAAAAAAAAAAGGAAAGAAAATTATCTTAAAAATTACAAATAATTTAAATGTATAATAACGATAATTATTAATATAGTTTTTCCCCTAGTTTTTAGAAATAATTTTCAAAATCTTTTTTACCAAGTTGCCCCCTTCTTCCCCATATTTTTGAAAGAAGATGCACCATTGCTCAATGTTCAAAGATTTAAATACTTACAAAAGGTATCTGAAAGCAGCAGGAGAAAAGTGATGTCACTCTAGGATTTATAGGGTTTGTGCAGTTTGCAGATAAGTTTGGTGTTTTTTTGATCCAGCATGTGAAAAGTTTTTTGGATGCCAAGCCCTCCACCCTGCTTGTCAAGCAAACAAACTCAATTTAAAAACCATAGACTGTCTAAAAAATAATGGACGTGGTCAGTTTGGAGGCTCGAATTTGGCACTTTGGCTAAAGCTATCTTGGAAAAGTTGGAGCTAGGGAGGAGTGAGGGGTGGATCCAACTCATAGACTGTGGTGATGCCCAATTATGTATAACTTTAAGCCGGGTGACTTATAAAACATTCACCATCTGTACAGTTGTCATGAAGGTGAAAATTAGCTACAGGAACAAAACTGTTTTTTTGTACCAGGCTGTAAACATGATTATCGCCACTTTCTAAAGTTGGGCATTTAAACATGAGAGTCTATAGGGACTGACTACTTTTGGAGCCAGCCTCTGGTGGCCATTCAAAGAACTGCAGTTTTTGGATATTTATGCGTTGGCTTCAGTTTCCCGCCAGAGAAGTTTCCACTTAGTAAAAACAGTCTTAGTCACAGGTTTACGTTCACAATGTCCAAAACCATTTGGCACATTAAAGCAATGTCCTGTGACTCAGCTCACATTACAATCTGAATTGCAGGTAATCTGGATTTAATCTAAATTTTATGACTCATTTACTGGATAAACAACCTGAAACAGTGTCACTCATGTTCTCTTATTGCTAACTACCTCCACCTGCCAGCCTTCATAAAAAAAATTGGCAGCCTGGTAGCCAACAATAAAGTCATGCAAGGCAAGGTTTTACTGGTGCTGGTTATATTTGGCAGACCTGTATCCTCCTCCCCACCAAAGCAGGTGATGCACCCCCGGAGCTCCGTGCTCAAATAAACAGAATGTCTCAGAAGCCGGCTCATCATTGTACACCAGATGCACAAGAGCCAAAAGATATGCTACAGGAGCAAGTTTGCCAAAACCAATTGCAGGAATGTTATTTTCCTGCTGTTGTCATAAAATACAAACTGCTATCTGATTGCAGAGCCCATACTGAACGATGAAATGTCAGTGCAATTCAAATCTCAGGTTTAGGCTGCAAGATTGGTATGTGTGTCTGTGTCTATGGATGAGTATGTATGTATGTGTCTCTACTATATCTGTGCTGTAGCAAACAGCCAATCAGCTGTCATGCTGCCAGGTATAAACATCTATGTGTATCCCTGATTGATGTGTTCATAGTCCTAATTTGAAATTTGACATTTAGGATGAAGTTCCCTTTAGCGTTTAATGATATTTTCCCCTTTCCAAAACAAAGCAATGAAGCCTTTGCCAGGTCTACTGTTACATCTTCTCATTTCCCCGACTTAATTGAAACCGGTGTGCCCTGTGTGTGTTGCCTATTTCCTTTCCCCAACCATAACAAACAAATCATTTACAAATGCTCTTTGTCCTGGAGCTAATTTAAAGACGCCAGCTTCACCTCTTTTATCCCGTCACATAGAAAGAGTTTTTCTCTGGCAGTCTAGTGATAGTATTAGACAAAGTAAAGTCATCTGCAGTATTTATTGGGTCGGCCCCCCCTCACACACACCCCCCCTCCCATAGATTAAGCTTCAGAAGCCGCCTCTTGGCAATTAAATCTATCAGAGGGCAGCAGAGAGCGCTCTGTCAGAACTGTTCCAATAATTGCAATTTAAATGAATATGGATTTAAAAACGTTGACAACACAAAGTCAGTTGTTGGGCAACTTGGGACTGACGAAAAAAAAAAAAAGAAGGTTTTCTCCCGTCATATCTCCCAGATTGTTTTCCTTTCTCCTCAAACGAACAGGAACCTCTCATTTACTATTCTCTTTCTCTCTGTTTACAGACACATAGAGAACTGGACGGGATTGCAGACTCTGAGAGACGTCGATATGGAGCTCTACACTGGACTACAGAGACTGTGAGTGTTGATGCTGTTATCTGGAGGGGGAGTGAGGGCAGACCTATGATAGAGGCACTTCACTGTATTTCAATCCTGCTGTGTTGCAGATGTGGGGAAAGGACAGTGGAACCTGTACCGCTGTTAATCCCTATTTTCCATCAGGTCGCCTGCCTGCTTGATGCAGAGAGGCCACTGGTTTTCTCCTATATGAGAGCAGTAATTCAGCTCAGAGTACAAGTGGCTGCAGCTGTGGCGTCACCGGCGAGGCATTGGGATTTAATGTCCGATGCTTCTCTGAATGTGACACAATCCCGGCTAATTCTCAGAGGAGATGACAAGGTGTTAGTCAGGGTGTGTAGAGAGAAGAGGGAGTGAAGGGTGTGTTTCTGATCCTAACACAAGCCGATGTTTAAACAGGCTTTTAATTCTCGACAGTCACACGCCGGTGGAACATCCCCTTCGCTTTGCTTAGCCACTGATCAAATAATGCTAAAAAGCAGCAGGGAAAATTGAATTAGAGGTCCCTGCTGTAGCGTTGTGATTTTTTTTTTTTTAATTCTCATCTTCACTTCTTAAAGCAATGTTCCTCTCCCTTTCCCGCTTTGCCAACCTACACTATGAGGCCACATCCTTTACATTCCACTCACCCTGCCACTGCTCCCTCAGCCGCTGCCTCCCGACCTCCTCTTCCTCTTGATTTCTTTCTCCCTCTCTGCAGAGAACCGTATTCTCCTTTGCCCTCCAAAGTCAGAGCTGGCCTCTCCCCTGATCCCCTTGATCCCTCATCAGGGAGGCCAAGTGCAATATCTCCACTACTAAATTAGCATTTTTCTCATTACCACCACCTCTCTCCTGCTGCCTTGTCTGGGGACACTGGCTCCTCCCCGGCTGGAGTCGGTTACCTTCCCACGGATGGCTGTTACCTTGTTTGATGCTTCCTTGTGGGGCTGTTAGCAGTATGGAGAGATGAGTGAGGAAAAAGTCACTTTAGAATACCTTTCACCTCGATTTTAATTTGACCTCATTCATCTTTACTTGAATCAAATGAACAGTATGCATAATTAAAGTAAACACTGATATCATCTGACTGTATGCTTCATCTCTTAAAAAAGGAAACTGACTGCATTCCTCAACAGCTTATTATTATATTCTTCCACAAAAGATTATCCTCGCTTTTCTACAATGTTGTTGCATTAATAGTTGTTGGACAGCAATAGAGGTCTGACACAGAAGAATAAAATACGTCAGACTTTGGATTAGGGTTGGATGGAGAAAATCAAACATTGCTATATTTTTGAACAAATAAGTGTAACGATATTTTGACAGTATTGGAGGGTTGACTATTGATTTTACAAAAACATTTAAAACTCATTTATACTCCCTTCACATACGAAAATAGATGTGTCTTCCTTTATGATGGCACAGTTACAGCCAATAGATGGCACTAAAGGGCATAGTCAAATGTTTCACACAACAGCAAACAAGGCAATGGTAGAGGAGGTTGTAATATTGTACCTTTTAACAGAGGCAGCCGAGTAGATTTATAGCTTTATATAGTAGCTTCATATGTGGCCATTATATACATCCCGACATGTGGACGGAGAATTATTTTCAATATATTACCATTTCGTTACGTTCCGCCATTTATATAAACCTTTATTTAATCAGGTAAGTCCTGTTGAGATCGAGATCTCATTTTCAAGAGAGACCGAAATACATAAATGAAGACATAAAACAACCATTTTAAAAAGTACAATATAATATAATAATGAGCCAGTTAAAACAACTTAACAAAAAAAAAAAAAAAAAAGTCACGGTTAAAATACATCAGGTATTTCACTAGCTTTATAAATTAACCAATTGGAACTAGAGTATCAACCTTCAAAGTACACTACCATTCATTCCAGGTGTATGGCATCAAAGAATCTTAAAATAGTCTTTCCCAAATCAGTGTTTGTTCTAGGAACCTGCAGTAATAACCAGTCCTGCGAATATGTGGTATGTGTTACATATGATGTCAAATATGAAGGCAATTTTTGAAGAACTCCCTTATAAATAAATAACAACAAATACTTCTAATAGAAAGAGAAGGCTAACCCACTTTTTAAAGGAAAACAATGATGAGTGCCATAGCTGTCCCCGTTTATAGATCTAAGGGCTGAATGGTAAACAGCATTAAGGGGCGTAAGAGTGGAGGCTGCGGCATGGAGATAAATTACATCACCATAGTCTAGCACTCACAGAGAGATTGCTTCCACAATCTTCTTTCTGTAAGATATAGGAAAAGATGCCTTCTTTCTGTATAAAAAAACCAAGCTTAATTTGCATTTTTTTTTTTTTTTAGTGCATCAATATATGGTTTGAAAGTGAATTTGTCATCAATCCAGATGCCTAAATACTTGTGGAACTTGTTCAATGATTGTACCATTTAGAGTGCAGATTTGGAGAGTTCTGTGGTTAATGTGTTTGGCTCTGGAGGACAGCATACATTTTGTTTTGTTGGCATTTAATACAAGTTTGAAATTTGCAGAGCATTGCAAGAATGCTGCTGGTTTTTCAGTAGCTGAATTCACAGAGTCAGCCAAAAAATACAAAATAGTGTCATCGGCATAAAAGTTGACATTACAGTTTAGCAAAGACAAAGCTATATCATTTATATAGTGAATAGCACTGGTACTAACACTGAACCTTGTGGGACACCTTTGTCCCAATTGAAATTGTTGAACCATTTAATGGCTTGTGGATCAAATCCAATATTTGATAGTCTTTGCAGGAGGAGGGAATGATTAACTGTATCACAGGCTTTTGAGAAATCAGTAAAAAGAGAAACACAGTGCATTTAAAAATAAGGAGGTAGCAGCGTCTGTGCTTAATACCTTTGTCATCGTCGTATCTTACTTGAAATACGCTACACGGCTTCCATGATCTCCAGTGGTACTGCTCTGTTTCGTCCATATCTTTAAACTTTTGGGAAATGTGTACACATATGGACAAAATGAATGTAGACTTTGGACAGGGGGCTCTGTCTGTCACTGTCTATGTTTCTAACGTTGATCTTAAATCAGTCCTTACACTACTATTTAATAAATAATCATCACTAATGTGGATATAATGAACATGTGGGTAAAGACAAATAAAGATCAGCTAGAACGGTCTGATAAGTTAAGAAAATTACATCACTTATTGATATGCAGACTTTAAAGCCAGGAAAAGACAACACTTAAAATGTTAAAATAAATCTCAGGTGATATCAAGATATTGATATGATATGAATTTATTGGCCCAGCTTTACTTTAGATACACAGAAAATACAACAAATAAGTACCTCATACAGCCCCACTTCAAAAAAATCTGAACTATAAATAGAAAAATATAGAATGTAACTGGAGTCATCCCTCTGACTTTGGCACATGATTGTGCTAAGATATGTGCCTTTACTTTAGTTGGTTGCCAACTGGCATTTACCACAATGTTGGTATTGCATGTTCAAGTATATTTTTACCTTGTGTTTTTTTACCTAATTTCTATCTTGCAAAGATACAAAGATTAAAAAAACCCTGAATATTCTAAGAAGAGGAGAAGAACAGGCAGTGTGTCCAATTTTTCAAGGTAGTTCAAAAGCACTCTTTAAGGAAGATAAAAAAACGACAAGTTTTGGTGAAGTGCTGTGGCCTTGTAGTTGTCTTTGTGTGACTTGGAAAACTGAATGACAAAGACAAAAAGTTGCTCTTTTGTTCCTGCTCCTTTAGTCAAATGTACTTTGGTCCGCCTCCCAAAACTTTCAGAGTTGTCTAAGACTCCACATTAAATGCAGCAAATATCAAATCACTGCTGTTTACAGAGATGATTGTTTTCAATATAATTGTCATTACTGCTGGGAGGATAATAACCAAAGCTCAACAGTCATCTCTGAACATTGCCATGCTAATTTTGTCGGAGTAAAATAACACTGAAGTTGTTGTTTGTAATATTTCTGGGGAACCCGTCAGAAGATTTCCAAGGGCCCCAAAACCTCTGAAGGACCCTTGACGGTCCCAGAGCCCCACTTTGGGAACTTTCGGGTGATGAAACGTGACGTCCCTGTCAAACACCACAGAGGCATGATCAGACTTCTAGAGGGTAATTGGCATCAACAGCTGGGTATAATCAGCACACTGCGTTATGAGGCGCTCGCTGATGATGTCAATGACTTCTTTTGGAGACAGACATCTGTGATTACAAGATTAGAAGTCATTACCATTGTAGCCCAGAACAGTGGTTTCCAAACTGGGTCGCTGGGAATTCCAGGACTCCTTTAGAGGAGTCCACGGGGTCCCCCAGCAAAATGAGGATTAGTTTAATTTCACAGTTATTTCACTCCATACAAGTTAACACAATGTAGAAATGTGTTGGAATGCATGCTCTAATCAGAGGTTCCACTCACTTTACAGTAAAGACACACAAGTTCACAAATCTTTCATCAAGTGGTGGTTCAAAGTGAATTTCCATTTCAGTGCCAGCTCCACAGGGTGTACACATGCAGATTGAAGTTGAAATAATTGGAATAGACATGGACTTGTTACAGTGGATGGCTGCAGCAGAGACTAAAAGATGTAAAAATATCTGGAAATGCACTTTGAGAGCACAAGTTTTTTTCATTTAAATTTGCAGATTTATTCAAATGCCAAAATATTTTCAAACTGGAAAAGACAAAAACATTAACAAACTTGGACACAATAGTGAAAGAAATCTTGAGAGGGTTCTAAAAAACAAAAGCAAAAAAGAGCAAAGAGGCTCAAGCGCAAGAAAGGATAAGCAAGCAGGAATAAATAAAAAGAAAAAAAAAATCAAAATGGCCTTGATGCATGATGATCACAGCTGTGAGGTTCTGTGTGTATGCATGTGCCCACGCCAGGAAGAAAAGAAATGTCTATGTGTTGTGGTTATTTATTTTTTTACAGTTTCATCTGTATTTAATCTTTTTTTTTTCCATTTCAGAACTATCATGAATTGCAACCTGAAGGTGATCCAGGCTCGAGCGTTCGCTCAGAACCCACACCTACGCTACATGTGAGTAAATATTCTATCTTTGACAGCCATGTTTCCCATGCCCTCGAATGATTTGTTATGATCTGTAATGCCTGACAGCTTGAAGCATAAGGCTATAGATGAGTTAGTGTTGAGCAGAAGATGATGCAGTTGATAGAGACTGGCTTCGGGAAAATTGTGGCGCTGCCATTACTGTCGCAGTAGCCGCACATCCTAAATGAGACATCCATTATTTGCCTTGGATAATTGGATTCCTATCTGCCCCGGTTCTTTGTGCTTCGGTAAAGCAACATGCCAAAGACGCAGTTCCATTTAGCCTGCACTCACCAAATGGACAATATGTCCAGGAGGCCGAGCATCAGAGAGCTGTGCGAAGAGCAAAGTAATTTCTTTAACAAAGGCTGATGTGTCACCGTATGACAGCCTGTTATTCCCCAATTTTCCAGGAGTAAACACGGTGAGGAACTCAGTCACAGTCTTTTACCTGAACACATTGCCATTTGCAATTTCCAGTTGTCAGCTGAGAGGCAGTTTGGTCTCTCTTTTCTGCTGTAGATGACTGCTGTTAGGCTTGAATCCGTGCACTTTGCACTGCGCGTGTGTGTGTATATGTGTGGGTGGGAGAGATAGCAAGCAGTAGTTTATAATGTGGATGCTAAAGTAAATTCAGTGTTTGACATTTTTGAACCTAACACAGAAAAGACTAGTCTGATTATCAAATTCATCGTCTTGCAAGCTGACTTTTGGGAATTGGAGTATGTGTGTACGCCTCTTTGTATGTGTGTGTGTGTGTGTGTGTGCGTGTGTGTGTTTATGTGTATAGACTTCTTCAAAGTAAAGTTGGTATTTGCTTGTCTCTGTATCTAGTTAGGTGATTGGTAGAGCTAATCGAGCTCATCAACATTTAATGAAAGTTATTTAAATCCCCCCATCTCTTTAATTGTCTCCCCAGAAGATGGATTTACCAACATAAGACTGAAAACAAATAAATGATTGTAACCTTCTCACCTCTTCCTCCCTCTTTCTTCCTAAACTTAATTGCTGTGCGGGAGTGTGCTGAAGATATAAGAAAAGATTAGGTGAGAGGGTGATAATGCCTTTCTTTCCACATTGTTCTCACCTGTGGTGTAATGGTAAATAAGTGTGAAGTTAGTGATCATTATAATGCAAACCATTATAGCACGACCAAAAATAAAATCGTTCCAGAAGTGTTAATTTATGCCTTTCCCCTCTCCAAGATCTCATGCTATATGAAATTCTCATTGGATTCAGGCTAAAAGTGTGATGAATGATGTTCTACAAATAGAAAGGATAAATCAAGTGAGTTCTTCACTTCTCCTACATGGAGGCATTTGCATTGTAACGAGTGAGAGCCCCACCCCAGACAGTCCGCGACAGGCTCCTTTTGTGATCTCATTAATGCAGATGGACTGTTGCTAGGTGACACGGAGGATGATGATGTCAAAGAAGATTAATTATTATGCCTAAGCTTAGCCTCAGAAGGCCGACCTCATTGATGTCTGTGTCAGACAGGTCTGCTCAAAGCCGGGGCCATCAAATGCTCAACTGGTTGCTCCTTTTGTGAGAAGATTTGTAGCTGTTCTCTTCATCACATGTTCCGGCTAAAGACAGACACGTTAAAGACACATTAAAGGAATACTTCATCTCCAGAATGACCATTTGTATATCAATTGCTCACCCCATGTTACACTGAATTTACACTGAAACGTTTTTCTCCCGTGCCTTTGGTGAAGGAAGAATCCAAAAACGAATAGAGTTCTTGATGAAGGAAAAGGGGTCTGCATTTCACAACAGCAAAACTATATCAAAACATCCATTCACAGACTACATTCACAGTTCATAGACTCTTGTTTTGGGGCCTTGGGTTTGGCATTTCGGTCATTTATCTTGGTTTTTTGGAGCCCGAAGCGATCACATTTGGAGAAGAGAATGAAGCTGTTGAGGAGCGATCAGTGGATCTGACTGTAGCAGCGCCTCAACTGTTGCTCAAGCAGCCCCACCCTTAAAATGTGTAACTTTAAGCCCTGATGAAATGTTAGTTTGGTGAGTTATAAAATAAATTCATCTCCCGTACGGTTGTCATGAAGATGGAAATGAGCTACACAGACCCAGGCTGTA
The DNA here is from genome assembly GCA_026686955.1 of Epinephelus cyanopodus. Classification (NCBI taxonomy): domain Eukaryota; kingdom Metazoa; phylum Chordata; class Actinopteri; order Perciformes; family Serranidae; genus Epinephelus; species Epinephelus cyanopodus. The sequence goes on from CM048914.1 coordinate 13,126,144, forward strand.
AATATATTAATTTTGCTGTCCAGTTAAGATGAGGAGTCTATGGGGATTGACTGGCTTCTGGAGCCAGCCTCAAGTGACCATTTAAGGAACTGCACTTTTTGTCTGGCTCCATTTTTCAGCCCCTGAGGTTGCTGCTTGAGTTTAATACATGTGCCATGCATTCTGTATTTACAGTATGTGTTCTTGCCTCTCAGTCGTACAGTAATTACCTAATCATGAGTTAGCAAGTGTGAGGAGGCACAGCAGGCATATCAAGCTGAAGCGGTGTGTATAGGGTAGTAGTATAAGCTATACTTAGCTAGCAGAGTGATTGTTTGTGGCCACTGCAAATAATGTTAACTTAATAACATGCATTACTGAAATAATGAGTTAAACATCAGACTCTTGCATATTTTCACCATAGAAACATCAAGGTGATGGACTGATTGTCATTTTAAAACTCATTAATGTGGACATGTGTTCCCAGCGTTATAGTAGGTTGTCTGAATCAGTCAGGATTGTGAATTTTTACTTGTTGTTTTTGCTACAGCCAACAATAGCGACCGGAAGTTAACAGGAAATGGAACATAAGTTCAACAAGGTAGCACCCTAATAATTCAACAAAAGTCAAGGAAAGCTTGCTTTTAGAGTAACTAGTCAGACGCAAATGTAAAAAACAGAACGCTGTGTAAAACACACCAAAGCAATGACAGTCAGCCTAACAGATGTCAAAACAAACAAACAAACAAAAGCACAGTACATTTAACAAGATCTACCAGCCCAGATAATCTGAAAACATCTGCCTGGTTCATTAGAAATGAACTCAGCAATATTTAATGTCCTTTTTTTTTTTTTTTTTTTTTTTGTAGCATTGTTTATTTTCCCAACAGCTCCTGTCAAAGCATCAGTGCTGTAATTATGAAGTGACCTCTGCGGGCCTGCTATATTTTATTTGAGCCCAAAATAAAGCTAATTACAGTATGCCATGTCCCGAGGGAGTGCTTTATTGTGATCAGCAGGATCCTGGTGCACAAAGTAGGTACAGAGATTTAATCCATGCAGCAGCCAATATGTTCAATAACCCTATATCCTGCTGATGTGCCTTTGAGCAAGACGCCAGGCCTCTTAATTTTCTGCTAAGACAGCTCAGATGAGAGTATCAATTGAATGCCATAATGGTAAATACACATTGTTGTACATACAAAGCTCCAGACTGTGATTAACTCTCCAGCGTTAAATCTGTGTAACATAAACTCATGACACAAATATTTAAGCAGCACTCTGAATTAATGTGCTTGCAAGATGCAAACAGAAAAATAAACAAACTGTTAAATTTACTGCTTGCTGATGCTTTTCTGGTGAATGATTTACAGCACCATTAGGGTTACAGCCTGAGACTCCAAGACCACAGATAATACAAGCAGCCAGTGGTCAGAGTCAATACCACAAGATTCTACCTTGTCTGTGAGCACCGCAGTGTCACACTCTCACCTCAGCCTCATCTCCACAATGACTTGATGCCGTTATTAGCATAGGTTAGTAAATGTTCTCAATGCCATTAAGGGAAGACTGTCCTAAACATCACTACTGATGGACATAGAGCACCAATATTGAACAGTTTGAAAATTGGCTTTTTCTCTTTTTTGCTTTTCTTGAGTTAGATGAGATGATCAGTACTACAGCTGTGTATGAATACCTGTAAGATATCAATCAAACTAACACAGTGCTAAGTAATATCCAAATGTCTCCACTGAAATGATAACCTGCATTTGATCCTTAATGTGCCGTATATCTGATCCCAGACTTTTCTGACTCCTCACCGGATCAGCAAACTTCTTGTTAATGCTCTCTCTGGAGCCTCTCTCCTCCTGTCTTTTTGACGTCTAACCAGCCCATTTAGCGCAAGCTCACACAACAGCAGTGGCTAACATCCAACAACGAGCCATTAAATAGTCCCAACAAACTCACACGGCCATCAAAATCAGGGTTACCACACATTTTCATGGATAAAATTTCGAAAGCTTTCGAGAGGCAGGGTACACCCTGGACAGGTCACCAGACTATCGCAAGTACTGCAGGACTATCTAACATATAGAGACTGACAACAATTCACATCAACACCTACGGGCAATTTAGAGTCACCAGTTAAACTAACCTGCGTGTCTTTGTGGGAGGAAGCCAGAATATCCAGAGAAAACCCACGCTGACATGCAAAGTCCACACAGAAGGGCTCCCCCACCCTGGGTTTGAACCCCCAGCCCTGAGTTCAAACCAGGAACCCTCCTGCTAACCACTGCACCGTCGTGCCATCCATGATAAAAATTTCCATGACCATTCACAATGTATAACATGAATACAATTATATAGTACACTTCACTCCAACTTACATTATTATAGATGGCGAGCGGACATGGAGCAGTAGAGATCCCAGAGTTAGGGAGTGACCGCCAACAGTTTGGTTGGCTGGTTTGTTGATTTCTTTGGGACAAAAAAGGAATGGTCTGTACCTTTAAACTATCATGCTCTACTATAAGAGCACTTCAAACAAAATCAAAGGCATATTTGCATGCTAAGTGACAACTGAAAGCGCTGGGCTGCCCATGTCAATCCTAAAAATTCCATGGAATTTAAAACTATTATTAAATTATTATTTAAACTACTGCTATTAAACTTTGGAAATCATTACCCTACATGTTACCTTATGCTGTCACAACATTGTTTTTCTTGCCCCACTTACCTGGTTTTATTCAAACATATCAAACTATTCAAACATGATTCCAGCTAGCTGGCATACATGGAGGGAGGAACTTAAAATGGGGAGAAAATGAAGAAACATACGTGATGGTAAACAAAACGTAGCACACTGACACATAGCTACGCAGAGCTGAGCTACATTACATCAACAGCTACAGAAAATAAATTCACCTTTATGTTACATTATGTAGAAGGTTATCCACAGAAGATTATTATAACAATTTCATACCACATAATACAACTTTTCAGGCCTGGAAAATGAGGTTAAGGAATTCTATGACTGTTCCAGGTGGGACCCCTGCAAAACAGCTTGACTTTGTTGTTAAACTCATTAATAACCCTGTCACTATGTGTGTGTGCGGCTTGGTGGATTCTCATCAACTGTCCTCAGTGTGGATCTCACACTCCTGCAGCAGAAGCTAGAACCCATGCAGTCTGTGGTGTAGTGAAGTCGAGCCTGGTGTATTTGATGGAACTGGCAGCTCAGCCCTGAGATGTCAACAAAACATTCAAAAGTATGGATATACTACATGTCACTCCATTCACTTCATGGGTAGAGAATTAAGTACTCCACTGGTATTGGCCTCATTTAAGGGTACTGGTGCAGGTACTGGTATCATAATTTTTTAAACTATACCGACCCCTAATTAATACCACTCTCATGTGCGCATATTAAATATAAAGTTGTAACCAGTTAGCGTAGTTAGTATACACACTGGAAACAGCTAGCCTGACTCTGTCCAAAGGCAGCAACACCCACCTATGAGCTCCTCTTAAACTCACTAATTAAAACTTGATGTCATGTTTGTCTAATTTGTACACGGGTAACAATGTCACATTGTGGTTTTAATGGCACGGTTATGTGCCAAACCAACTCTTGGTCTTGATGTTACTGCCTGTGAGGCTGCCAGGGAATCAATGGAGACTCCATGCAGTGTAAGCAGCAAGGACTCTGAGGCCATGAGAATATATTTCCTTAAGTATTAAACAAAGTGTTGAAATTTGTTATAAAAGTAAGTGATGGATATTTTTATTTGATGTGTGGCATTTTGTTGGCAAGTGGCCATGGTGGGATAATAAGTATATTCACTTCATGTCAGGCGGTATTATTCCTTACATAAAGTGCAAAGAGGTTCGATAAAATGGTCTAAATAAGTGAAACCTATTAAAATGGTAATACATTTTTTAAAGTTAATATTCAGGTCATATATATATACTCATAACTATTCTCTTAAGCACTGGTGCCCAGCCTTTTTCCTTAAGGGACTCTATTATGAGTGAACAGACAAATTTTCTAGATGTTTCAATGCATTGCAGTAACAGTACAGGAAAACTGTACGATTAGCCCAAATAGTGAGCTCAATAACTGCAGGAAACTGAGGAAGTAAAACAAGCAATTTGGATGAATTTTCGCAGATTATTCACTGTGAATATTGCCTCAGAAATTAATTTAAGGATTATTTTAAGAACATTCTTTATACAATTCTCTGTTGGTATTATGTTTTTAATTTCTAACAATCATACTTAATACAGTAGGCTTCATTTTAATAAATCCATCTTCTTCTTCTCCCTCCCACTCCTCTGTTTGTCCGTTGTTCTATTATCACTTTGATTATTTTAACTGTGTACTTTTCTTATGCAGGACAAGGCTGTTTAGCAGGTAGTGGAAGCTCTGTCAATATTGTCTCCACAGAGCCCTTATCCTGTGATATTTTTTTTTTGAAGTTTATATCTTGATTATTTGTCTAAAAATAACGGATTTATTTGGTTTTCGTCATAGAAATTAATGAAATGCTGAGATGGCCTCCTGTGTAAAAATATATTTTTTTCCAAGTTCTTACAACCATCAGAATCATGAAGGTCTTGTGACCCCCCTATTAAGCTTTGATGACATTTAGTGTGGGTCAGGACCCCGAGGTTAAGAACCAGGGCTCTAAAGGCTTTGAGTTTACTCTGTTCTGTTTTCTGAGAGGGCTGTTTCAGAGTTAATAAGTCTCTGCTCTTGCAGCTTCTTCAAACACAAACAAAATGTCTAATTTTGGCCCAATAGCGTCTGGAAAACGTGTTTGCTAACTTAACCCACAAGTGCAAATGAGTCCGTTTATTAATATTAAAGTGAAAACTTTCTCTAGTCGAGCAATTTTGAAATATTTCTGTGGGATATCTGTCTTAAAATAGATCAGTCATCAAGTAAACATATTACCATGTTTGTCTCAGTGGCGCCAGTGACTCAGCAGCAAATCCCATCTCACCAATTGTTGTGGCTGGAGAAACTGATGAAACAGCCTTGAACCTCTTAAGTACCATAAGGGGACATTAAAGGAACAGTCAGTAATATTTTGCAGAAGATGACCATACTCAGTGCCAGTAAGTCCACAGCTACATCAATGGCTGCTGAGATGTCAAGCTGTCTTGTCTGTACTCTGTATTCCATTTCATGCCTGTCCAACCTCTTCTCTCTGGACTTCCCCGAATGTGTGCCGCCAAACTTTGCTCTTTGCTTTTGGTTTTGCAGTGGAAACTGCTTATAGTCATCATGGTAACAGTGATCAACCACTCATATGGAACAAAAACAGAATCATCCCTATGTAAATGATGTTGAAATTATTTGCTTATAGTAATCAAGTAGTCTGCTTACAGAGTTTTTGTTATCATTTTGGGTAATTCTGACCATAATTCTGCCCCCTTGAGCAGGCCTTTGTAGTGAAGCTGTCCGTTTCATTGTTTTATCTGCCTATATAATGATGAAAACTCTGTCTGTGTGTGTGTTCCACGTTTTTCTCCTCACTGACTAGGTCAATCCATGTGAAATTTGGCACAGTGGTTGCGAATGAAGCAATATTACATCAATTGGCCAAAGGGGGGCGCTATAACAACCGATTGAAATTACAAACTTTGAATGGTCATATCTCATGCCCCGTATGTTGTAGAGACATGAAACTTTGCACAGAGATGCCTCTCCTCACGAGGTACAAATTTGCCTCCAGAACCCATAACTTCCGGTTATATAAATTTTCTGCCCCCCCCCCCCCCCACGTTTTTCTACTTACTTGGTCAGTCTATGTGAAACTGCACATAAGCATTGAGGATTGGCATAGGTAGAAGGTGGAAAAGCTACCAATGGGTATGGACTAGTTCATGTAATAAATACAAATGTCAATAGATGGTAATCTGCTTTACAAATAAAGATGAAGAACAAAAATGTGTATTCTTCTCTTCTGTTTGAACAGTTTCTGTTGGTCAGACATGATCACTATGTTTGCACATTTTTGAAAGATCATAAAACTATCAGACAACATAGAAAATGGCTCCCTTGGCAGGTTCACATCTTAATTTCACACCACAAAACATAAAACAGGACTGTTTTCCACTCATGTCTCTTTGTTATCTGCAGGCTTCAGCACCATGGGAACGGGGTGGTGATAGAGGTTAGGCTGGAGGAGTTTGCCAGAGTTTTAGTTTCTACTTTCTGCTATTAAATATAACTAAAAAGTCCACCTTACAGATTGTTGATGCAGTGGGTACTTTGTAGTGTGAGATGAGCTGAGAGCTGTAGATTTACTTCAGAGAACCAATAAAGAAAATTACATGTAGACAGAAGGTAATGTCTGTAATGCAAGTACCTGTTTTATTAAGACAACAGTAATACAGGCAGGATTGCGCACTTGACAGCTTAGTCATCAGAAGAAAATGTTTGCATTGTACATTTCTGCAAACCAACAATAGGTTACATTTGCATGTTTCATACATATCATCTCAGCGTTTCTACAGTGGTGTTGTGAGCTGGCTTTGTCACTAGGAGGTAGAGGGGATGGTGGCTGGTGGATGCCTGCCAAGCTGCAGACCACTGTTTGAGACCGACTGAAACATAAACGTTGTGATTTCCCAAGTCATTGCCCAAACATGGGTGTTATGTTGAGACATGTCATGGTTCATCCAGTAGTGATAGTGCCATGAAAAGCATTTATTTTTTACAGACATTGCTGTGTTTCCATTGAGAACTGTGCCCCCAAAACCAGATACTGTTCAGCTGTTTCATAGAGCACATTTTGTGTCACTACATCTTAATGGAAAATGTAGTGGACTTTATTCAAACTTACTGAGCTGTCTGTAGCATTTGGTTTAGGTATGTTATGCTAAAATAAAATAAAAATAAAACATCCACGAGATGTGTCGCTGTGTCTTTAAATAGTGGTCTTTTGCAGTTCACCTCCTACAGGAAGTTATTATATTATTAAGTTATATATATGTATGTATATATATATATATATATATATATATATATATATATATATATAAATCCCTCCAGACGTGGGCTCTGTCTCAATGGAAAGCTTTTTTTTCAGCATGTTATAGTTTTAGAGCTCTTACTGAACTGATTTATCTAACTTATACAAAAAAATAAAAGTCTTTTAAGGGTCAAAAAAACAAACAAACCATGCTCTACCAAACAGTTAATTTGTCCTTTTATGGTCCTTTTATGAAACTAAGCTAATGTTACTAAAACTGGCTATTAGCTACAAAATATATACACTTCTGATAATTCACTTTTGTTCAATAATACATTGATGTTATCCAACATATATGCTGAAATGTTTTTTTTTTGTTTTTGTTTTTTTAACCATTTAAAGCCAAATGGTTGAATTATCCTTTACTGGTAAAGATAGTGATGCAAAGATAATCAAGTTACAACATTTGGGAAATAATTAAAAGGATGAGTATTCACTGTTCTTAATACCATAAATGTAATTTAATTTCATTATACATTCTATGGAAACTTTTACAGTATGAAATTACAATTTCTGAGATGTTCCCAAAGCACTTTAATGGTAAATATCCAGAATAAATATGTGGAAAAAATACCGGTACTTGTACTAATTCCATGGTAACAATTTGATATATATTAGTATATTAGATTTTTTTTTCTGTCTCTTTACAATTACCATTAAGTGACTTCCAAATGGTAGAGACCTATATTTAAAAAAACTATGGAGTCTGTTAAAAAAGAAATTGAATAAATAAAAATATATAAATAAAATAAATAAATAAAAGATTAAAATAATAAAATAAAATAAAATAAAATAACATAAAATACAATAAATTGTTATTATTGCCCAAATGAAATAAAAATTGCAAAGAAAATAATTTTCCATTGCTTTTTTCTTGGTGTGGACATGAAAGGGTTAATGCAAAACATGATCTTTTTGTAACCATAACCAAATGGTTTTCATGGCTAAATGTAGCCACACTTTGACCACGGCGATGAAACACAAAGTTTCAATAACCATTCCATTACAGGAATGTACAAGGCCAGCATGTTTGCAGGCGATTGGGTTGGCAATTGAACTGTTAGTGATGGTTGGACTGGATACACCGCATGTGGCCTAATTGCACCACTGCTCCTGCAGCCCGGGCCAGGTGGAGGGTTTAAACAAGCATAATTGTCTAATTTTAGTGTAATTGAGTAGGTGTACGATCTCCTTAATGTAGCTGTTTATCAAGTGCATTAAAAGTAGTAGCTGTGTGTTTTCTCATTCTTTTCCCACCCTCCATTTAGTTTTCTCATTTAGTACAGCTCTGTTCAAAAGCTTTACTGGCATGACAGTAAAGAAGTCACTGCTACTGAGGCATAGTGTTGCTCATTCGGGGTATTAAATAGGCATTAACAGATAGCTTTCAGTCCCTTAACAAATACAGAAATCTGACTGTTGACTGAGATAGTATCACATTCAGTTCGATGGTCCGCTCCCTGAACACAAATGAGTCAGCCGCTTTATTCCAAGCATGATGAAAAGGTAAAACAACAAGACTTTTCAGTTGACTTGTTCTCTAACTAGTACGTTTACAATTCTCCTGCAATAGTTACAAAGTGTTTCTGCATGTTTAGTAGCCCCGGCTCAATTGCTGTTGTCAGTGCGTCAGAAATGAACTCGCACCGTAGCATCTGATTGGAAATAGGAGCTTTACTTTCACCTGCTGAATGTGATGGTGGAGATATAAAGGATGAGAGCCCTTGTAAAAAGTGTCCAGATAATAGTAATTGTATTGGAGCTTTAATCTCCTTCAAAATGTGTTTTGAGATTACACACACACCCACACACACACTAACCCACACACACACACACCTAGTGCCTTTGCGGCCATGCCAATGATTCCAGTAAAGGACATCATCTTGTGTATTGCCTCTATGGAGATTTATTTTACAGGAATTAATTGTGTTATCTCGGCATGGTGATGGGACTGTACTGGGTTAGCTTCATTATCATTAAATCATTATTGTTTATTGCTCATTGTGGCCTGCTCTGTTCCTGTCTCTCCCACACTCGGGCAGTTACAAGCGTCAAACAAGTGGTGATATGACCTTGCTTTGCTTGGTCAGGCGGGCAGAGGAGGCATGCCATTGAAAAATGGTTGCGCGATGTAGGACTGTGCCCCCGCAGTTTAAAACTCAGTGCTTTCTCCGAGGCTTTGAGTGAGGAGATGCATCCACAAATATTTCTTTTCTGTGATAACTGTATGTGTACTTGACCGCTGACCTTTTACATAGCGTGACTCACTTTACTGTGACTCGTGGCGTGCATGTTGCTCTGACCTTAAAGGAATACTGCCTAGAATATATCATGACTCTGATTCCTGGGTGACCTCCATTTCCCAACAACTGTTTCTGTAACAGTACATTCTGAAGTCTACCTGAGATACTGTTGGTCCAGGATAAGTTCCCACGCTTGAAGCCTTCTCTCTCGTAAAGTAAAACACTACGTTTTTTTTTTGCTTGTCTATAAGTCACACACTCCCACACTCTGCTGTCAGGCTCTTGAAATGGTCAGAATGACTGTATTATGCAGTTGGCATTTTTCAGACTGTCCTTTCGAGCTCCACATCATGTCTTTATTTGACAGCTATAATTCTTTGTTGATTGACAGATGATTTAGTCTCTGATTAGTGCTGCAGTAAAAGACATCAGGACTACTTTCACTCATTTTGCATGTCAGGAAAAACATGTTACGCAAGCCACCAGAAACTCTTGTAGGTTAAAGCGGGCTAACTAGATATTTCTAAGGTTGATTGACTCTAAAAGACACGCTATCAATGGACTTAAAGAAACTTGATGGCCTAGCAGCATTAAAACAACAAACAACCCATAATGCAACACATTTCATTCACCAAGATTACCTGCTGTTGTAAATACATATTGGTGGAATCCATGAATATTACACAACCCACAATTGTTCAACCCTAATTGAAAAGAAACAAGTTTTCATATAGTTGGACCCATATTTCTTCTCTTTCTTGGCCAGGAGCAATGAATTTCTGGTAGGTGTATTTTTTTGACCTTTAGACACAACCAGGCTAACTGTTCCTCCTGTTTCCAGTCTTCATGTTAAGCTAAGCTAACTGGATGCTCCAGACATGAAATGGTATCAACCTTCTCAGCTGAATATCTGTAACAAAGTAAGCAAGAGTAATTACCCAAAAACAAGACTTGTGACTTCAATTCAACATGAGACAGGGTAACTTGTTCATCTGATTAATTCCTGAAGACAACACCATTTCAACAACCACTTCCTGTCCTGGTGCTTGGGTAACTAAAGTGCTCTAGGGATGATGCTATTCTGCAGGCCAAGGTGGAAGTTGGCTTCACCCTGATTTCCTCCTCAAAAAGCCTATGGGATTTTTCCATTGGAGTTTTAATTACTGCAGAATATAAACTCTGTGGCAAACAAACCTTTATGATACTTACAGATTTTGTTCAGCAAGATAATCTTCATAAATGGACACCACTTAATGATTTTTAAAGCCAAAATGCAATTGCTAGAAGTAAAAAGCTTACACTGGGCTATCAACAACCTACACCATGACGCATGACTAATGATGCCACCACAATGAGGCTGTAAAGCAGTGTGTGATGATGTTCTGTAGTCTCATTTAGCCACTTGTTAGCACTTTTTTAAAAGACATAAAAGCTTCAAAATTCAGGAGTGGGGTATTTACTGATGTATTTTATGTTGTAGAACAAAAACGTGAAAGTCTCTTAAACTTGTGTTATTCACAGACTTGATTTCAGGCATCTAACCAAAAAAAACCCCATTAAACCGTTCAAAAAAAAGTGTTGAGTGCTAAAATGCTAATTGATTTCTGGGTTTAAGGACTCATTCCAGGGATACTCTCTTCTTAAAATTGTAATGATGCTACTACTCTAACCGATACTGCTCATTGTTGAGGTACTTAACGGTATTTTGTTTTTTTAAGAGAAAAAAACCCACCTCTCTAATTTACGTTAGCATTATAATCAGACCCACATTTATAGCTAAACATCAGTTGGCTAATGGTTACTGTTTATCATAAGCCCATGTTTGTTCCATTAAGTTCATTGTGAATTACAAGCAACTGAAAACTGTTCATTACTCTGCCTGTATGTGCTGCACTTTCACTATGTTTCAAAAGATTGCTCGTGTGTCCACTCTTACATGCAAAAGACTTGTGTCAGCATGGACTCTAGTGAAGGGTAACCAGACTTCTGAGTGTTTAGTTCTCTCTGCTGTTGTCACTAAGAGCAGGGTCCAGCGCTTTACAGGCCACCTGGACAAATTCCGAGGACCGTCGCTTCAATGGGCCGGTGGACCGTCAAAAAATTCCATAAATACTTTACCGGCCATCCGGCCCTGTCTGTCTCTGTCATTCAAGATGCGTATGAGAGCATGCTTTGTGCACTTTCTAGGACTAGGATCAGTGGCCAGTCACATCCAAGCTGGTTAAAGTTGGGCTCACGTCATAGGCTCTGTTGTAGCCTACTCCATTGCGACCGTTAAGGTTCTAAAACTCTGGATACATTTTTTTCATTTGCATATTTTTCATCTATATTTTTACAAGATCTATTTTATTAATTTCTCCAATACCAAGAGCAGAGGTGGTAACGTTGGAGCTTATCAGTACTATGGTCTTTAATAATTTAGCACCAGGGCCCGTTTATTACCGGGTTTCTGTACCCATCCCTAGCTGCTCCCCTTTGATTTCTCCCTGTGTGTGGGTCTGAATACCCAGTGTTCCTCCTCTGCCACTATGGCATTCATTTTGCACACATTTATCCTGCACTCAAAGTAGCAGGTGGAAATGAAGTCAATCAACAAAGGCGCCACTACAAGGTCTTGGGCTTTCAACTCATTTCTGCCACCGCTGGGTCCAGTTTTCTATTTGATGCTGCTGGCCGGCCAGGCGTCGTGTGCCGTGCTTGTCCCCGCCTGTGTCAAATTAAAGGTCAGCGTCTGGATGGCGAGGCAACTCTTCCCTTTATTCCAGTGCAGCCGAGGGAGAGGCCCAATAAATCTGGAGGGAACGTTGTCACCAGGGAGTCGGAAAGGTCATTCCCCACAGGGAGAAGGAAGTGGAGAGACTCTCTCTCATTAAATCTTCCCGGCTACGTGTTTTTTTTTTTTTTTATCTTTTTTTTTTTTCCCCTAAATGTCACTTTCATACTCGGGTCAGCTGGCTGGATAGCCGGAGACCACCTTTAATTAGAAGTCTGATTATTCTCTGTTTACCTTGTCGAGGCTTTTAAACTCTCTGCTTTCTCTTCGGCATTCCTTTTAAAATGGACTTCCTTTTCTGCCTCCCTTTCTATGTCTTTTTGAAAGAGTTACTCCTTCAGGTCTTCAGGTAGCCTTTTCACTTCAGGCTGTGGCTGACTGGGAGATGAAACGGTTATCCAGATGACACCTGCAGTCTCTGTAGTGTTCCGCCTGGCGCTTCCACTGGCACATAAAAATAGAGCGGTGATCTCAAAGGTGTAAATGAATGCTAAACCCTGATATAGTGTCTGTGTCAAGCATCTTACATTCACATTTCAGGCAGTTATCTCACGCTGTATCCCAGAGAAATCAGGACAGGTCTGATGCAATGCTGGAGGTCATCTTAACCAAACATAGTGCTGTCTTGACTCATTGGCCGTTGAAGGGACTGAAATTGAAACCTTATTTTTATGAGACAAGTTCTGGAGCCATGATGCTACGCTCTCTAGTGTAGACAGGTCAGTTGTTAAGTGTGTCATAAATGTTTCCTTTTACTTGTTCTCAAAGGCAAGAAATCAATCTAAAAAAGGCTACTAACACCGTAACCCTCCACTGGTGTATGAAACAAGTTGAGGTGGCAATAACCCAATTACTGAAGTGGACTGCAACCTGGAGAGCTGCCATTTTAAAGTACAAACAAACTGGTGAAATTTGTGAGGAAGTAAAAGCAGATTTTCCTGTAACCTACGCAAGTGCTTCATTAGAGATGCTCAGTTGTACTGAGGAGCTTTTAGGGTGAGTGTATGTAACAGCATGAATATAAAGCAGGATGTTAAACAGCATCCATGCTGAGCTCATCTCTTCTGGAAATAATAAATAACTTCACCGGTAAAAAAAAAAAAAAAAAAAAAGTGGCAGGAAGCCTCAGCCTTTATTAACAAGTAATGCACCTGCTATTACTGAAGCTCTTTCAGTCTATCACTTGGGTATCTTGGAGTGTTTATTTTCATTTACAATGTATGATTTTAAAGTACACATGTAGATACTTTAAAGCAGAGCCAGTTTCAGTTTAAAAGTCCAGTGTGTAGGATTTAGGGGGATACATTGGCAAAAACAGAATATATAAAAAGTATATTTTCTTTAGTGTATAACCACCTGAAAATACGAATGGTTGTGCTTTCTCTATATTTACATAGGGAGCAGGTCCATGTCTACAGAAATCACCATGTTGCACTGCCATTTTTCTACTGTAAGCCAGAGTGGACAAACCAACCAAACTCATGCGTCTACATCTTTCTTGGGGCCACCACAGTTAGCAGCCTCTCTGTGATGAGCGGCTTTTAAAAAATACAGATATTTTAACATGAAACTAGTATATTCAGTGTTTTTATTGGCTTAAATCATTGGGTTCCTTTGCTTCAAAGTGGGAGAGACCTCTGTGGATAATTCAGCTCATGGTAAAAACAGACTTGGACCTAGAAATTTCAGCTTGTTGCAGTCTGCAATCCTCACCGCTAGATTCCACTTAAGTCCCCCAAACCTTATGCACTGGACCTTTAATCCTGTGATTTTTTTTTTTTTTAAATACATATCACACATTACTGTCTCTTTTGAAGGAGGTAATTACAATTCCAGAAATCAAAATGTGTCAAAATGTGTTGGCATTAATGTGTCATTAATGCCAATAAAGTAAGTGTTGGGGAAGAGAGAAAGCTAATTAAAATCCATCTACTTCCCAAAGAGGAAAATATTTTTATCGGTTTTTGGATGTCTGAAAGTATAGCAAAACAGAATACATTAGAATAACTATTAAGCTGTGTTTGCAAAGCTGCAAAAGTAAATTCAGTAATGTTGGCTACCATAAATGTTTTGCTTCTGTGGGAGTCACGGCATGACTTTTGATTCTTTAAGAAATGCATAACGGCTGTTTATTTCTCCCCATGCTGTCCTTTCTCAATTTAGCATTGCTCTGGAGGAGTACTTCCTCCTACACGCAGGCTGTACCCTTTGGAGACCAACACTGTTCATTCCAGTGAGCCTTCGTTTCCATCAGATAAAACGTATGCATTATTACGCTGAGTGCTTGCTATATGTGTATATATATATATATATGTGTGTGTGTGTGCACTAGATGCACATACTTGCGTTTCATTGCAGAATCAACTCTTGAATCAACAGTTATTCAGCTGAGATCACACTCACACGCCGCTCCTGCCCACTGTGCTTTGTGTGGTCGCGTTCCTGCTTTCCAGTGTGTTAAATTGAAAGTTGGCGTTGCTCTGCGGGTAAAGGTTGTGTGGACCTGATTCCCTCCCACGGGCTGGCCTGCTGCTCTGCCCTGCCAGGGCTGAAGCCATGTGACTGTGGGAGATAGCTGATGGGGAGGTGAAGGGTACTTCAGGATCTCCCTCTAACATTAGATTTTGTAGTAGACCGCCCCCGCCAATTTTTGAAAAACCTTGCCACCCACAATGCACCACATGAAATCACCCTTCAGTATGGGAAACGGGCCGTCGAACATGTTGTTGCCATGCCAGCTGCTGTGTTGCTACAGTGGGTGAACCAAACTGGGATAATACTCACTGTTTGGCTTTCCAGAGAGTGGGGGGTAATGGATTTTTCCAATATAGAAAAAAGTGGGAAAAAAAAACAAAAAAACCTGCAGCTCAACAACACAGAAGAATGCATTAGACGCGGCAGTTAAACAGGGCATATAGCAAGGCTTATTTCCCAGACGTGGAGGTTTGGGAGTGCAAACAAGCAGTTCAAATTGAATCAGCTTATTCATAAATTTATACTGAGTTCAAATTTACATTCCATCCTCATGCTCCACTGCTTGGATGTGCGTGTGGCTAATCTCACTGTAAACACAAACAGGAAGGCTTACTACCCTCTGATAGTGGTGTCATGGAGCATGGTATCTGCCGGCCGGCTGTGTCGACTGCAGGGAGAAACGCACGGCTGCTCACCGGCCAACTATCTGCCACGGCTTGACCGCTGGGACACTTGCTGGATGTGAATGCAATGCATCAGTCCATGCTCTAGGTCTATACTGGTTGTATTTATCTATAGAATGAGCTCTGTGGCCAGAAGAGATGGTACAGAGCTTCGACAGACTGATGCTGAGGGAGTACATCTCAGAATGCAACGTACAGACGAAGTGGCTCTTGTGTTCTGTCAAACAGAAAGGCTTGTCAAGGCATGCCAGAGGCTGCTTTTCCTGCACAGAGTTTCCTTCCTGTGTTCTTTGACCAACTGAAGTTAAAGGAACTTGACTGAAAACTAGTCATTTAAGGATACAGAAGTTTTGACACTCAGATATATACCATAGAATGAATACTCACACTAAAGCTCACTAAATATGATTAAAAACCCATGAGATGCACATTACAGTTCTGAATGGATGTATAAACAAGGAATTATTTGCAACATGACATTAATGGATAATTTTGTGTTTTTGTAGGTTTGGCCATCTTGTGTATTGGTTATGGTATCACTGTACACACCCACCATTTGCCTCTGAGGGCCAGTCCAACTCTGGCTTAACCCAAGAGCAGACCAGCACTTACAAACAAGAGTCCTCATCTTGCTAAACTCTGATTAAATGAATCTTATTCAGCTGTGAGCATTCGACTCAAAACTCAAAAATGTCCTATTATCGGTCTTCACACCAATTAACATTTATTTATTCTGAGGTCAGTTTGTCCTTTGCCAATCAGGCATGTTTGTTTTGTTATTTGTCTAAGAGGATCATTCACATCTTATGGGAATGACAAGGGTGTTTATTAGCAGTGGGTATCTCACATCTGTACTAATCATAACCTTGTTTTAACACATTATAGACATAATTCATGGAAAGGTTGAGCTGAATGATGAAATTAGTATCCAGTACACATATGGATACATACTCTTTGCAAGTATGACCATCATCTGAGTAAAATGTGTCAATATCTGTAATTGTGATAAAGGAAAAACTCTCCTTTTGGGTAGCTGTGTTCAGTCTCTTACATTTGTGATCAAAAATCCTCTGAAGATTAACCCTTAGGCTTTTGTGTAAATAGTTTTCTAATAAAAAAAATATGTAAAGCAACTTGTGATCAACCCATATCAATTAACCTGTGGCTAAGTCCCGCCCTCAAACACAATGAGCCAATCACAGTGCGTATAGCCATTCCCATACTTGGACATTCTCTGCCTGGACGTTCATTGAATTGCATTACAGTACAGTAAGTCAGTTTTGTTTGGTTTTATGAGCTTTTTCGGAGGTTGGAAGTTTAAATATGGTCAAACAGTGTGCATGGGACACAAGTATCCTGAGAGGCTGGGTGACGAGGTGTATTTTTTACACTTTAAACCACATCTCAACCGAGAAAACTGTCTCCTTTGGATAAAGTTGTACGGTAACATTAGACCACAACATCAACTCAACGTGAATAAGATTAACAATGATGTCTACATCTGTTCTAAGGTAAGTCAATATTGTGTTTGAGGCAACATATTGTCACTTTGGAAAGAAATAAATAGTTATCTTCAACATCTCTAGCTAACGTTAGCTAAAGTTAGCCTAACGTTAGCTTCTAGCTGCGTTGTTCATCTTGTAACCTTGTTTGCTGGGAGTTCATTAGCCTGTTTTGCTCTAGTTTTGTACTTTGGTGATTGTACATCATTGTTAGCTGTTGTCCAAAGGGCTCTAGTTAAGCTAACGTTAACTTCTGGAGCTTAGCTTCATTAACTGATAACTAACTAATTGCAGAGATAACAAAGGTTGGCAAACATTATGCTGAATGATTCAGTGTAAACCTAATACATTTTTCATCGACCTTCTCAACAATAAAATGATGAATATATCCCTCCAATGCGTATTTTAGGCCCTTTTGGTTACTTCTCAATGACATCTGATCGTTATGTCCCCAAAAAACATCAATTGCCTCTGCGAAATGTCGTGTACTGTGACACCTGCCATAGCGCCGGTCACTGAATGTTGATGAGTGGAGCGATCGTGGCTTAGCCATAGGTCAGTTACAGGTTTAGAAGAACAACTCATGGTTAGGTCCCACCTGTTTCCAAGTTTAATCACCGCCCATTCCAAACATGGATAGGGATGATTGGGTTGGTTGAACAGATACAGATAATTATGTACTCGCTCATCCCTAATTCATAGTGAATTGAAAGAATAAAAATAATCACAGACTTTTCCACAACAACCAGCTTATCTATCATATACTACACCAGACACGGACCAAAACAAGCATGAAGTGAACAGCTATATAAACCCTGGATTCCACCGTTTGTGAACTGTCCAAAAAGCAGCTCTCGTCTCTGCTCAGCTAAAAATACGCACATAGTCTATTTTTGATGGAGCAGCGGTGCGATGCACAGAACAGATCCCTGTGTTGTTTCCTTCACTGGCTGAGGGGATGCAAATAGATGATGAAGGTTAATTTCTTTTTGATTCTAAAATTTTTTCAGTGATTATTTTGGAAGAGCTACACTTTTCATAGCCTCTTAGCGCCACCTATGAGTAAAACAATACTTATTTTGAGAGGGAGCAAATGGGAGTCAAGTTGAGCAAGGTTTGTGTAATATTTTCACTGTTCGCCTTCATGATCTTTTCCATAGGAGTCTGGATTGAGGATTTAGTTAAAGCCTGAATAACCATGTCTTGCACAGCTTGGCTAAGTTTTAGCTTCCCCAAATCTCAGCAACTGATTTACTGAGTACAGTTTAATAAAATCCAATAGAAATAATGTCCAAACTTTAAAAAATAAGACTCAAATCCTTGTGGGTTTGTTTTTGAGTCTTTTTACCTCCAAGTGGTCCACAATCACTCAGGGCAACTTAAAACTCAATTATTAGATGGTAGTTAGCTGCTAGTGTGTGTGTGTGTGTGTGTGTGTGTGTGTGTGTGTGTGTGTGTGTCTCAGTGTTTCTTTGGAGCCGTAATTACTTTTCTTGCCTCACTCAGTCAACGTCCCGACAAATTGATGTTGGAGTGATGCAGGGCTATGAAATGCCTCAGCCTTTCAATAGCCAGAAAGCAGACAGACAGAAAGTGAGATTCAGAAATAGAAACTGCGAGACATAGGATACAGTAGATAACGACAGAGAGAAAGAGAAAGAGAAATTAGGCGTGAAAGCACTACTAAGGGAGAGGGAGGCCTTCACCTCGAGGCCCATCCAGAGAGACGGAGAGTAGCCAGGCTGCGCGGGCGATCTTTACATCCATAATCACAGCAGTCTAACAGAGCCTAATACTTTATGACGGCTGTGCTGGTCCTGAGACGGCGGTGGGTGGCTGTGGGTCGTGGTGAGCCACAGGAATAATGGCTTCAGTTAATCTGCAGTACAGGACATTCAGTCTCAAGGGACTCCATGTCAACTGGCGTGACTGGATCAATAGCGTCTGTAACACTGAGCTCTCTCCCACCGCCTCAAGTTCAAACCTCCCACCGACAGTTCACTGCATCCTCACCTCGCTGCCTCTGCTTTCCTGACGTCGCTTTTGATCTCTCGTGTGTTGAACAACCAAAAGG
Organism: Epinephelus cyanopodus; assembly: GCA_026686955.1. Taxonomy (NCBI): domain Eukaryota; kingdom Metazoa; phylum Chordata; class Actinopteri; order Perciformes; family Serranidae; genus Epinephelus; species Epinephelus cyanopodus. The sequence goes on from CM048914.1 coordinate 13,144,916, forward strand.
GGGAAAAAATGATCGAGGCGAGACAACATTTTCTTTACCTGTGCTGAAAGAGCAGCTAAAAATAGTTGCTTTCATCTCGGCAAAGGATTGGTTTTAGGCGGTGTGCAGGAGCAACTCTGCGATGCTCCGTCCTCTTAGCTAAGACGCTGGAGTGCTTTCAAGTTGTGGTGCAGGGGTCGAACATGCAGTGTCATCATGCTCCACTCTCGCAGTGTTAACTGTGTCTGTCAGTGCCTGAGACTAAAAGCTGGAGCAGCGGCAGCAGCAGCTCCTCTCTGAGGCAGCCAAATCCCACAGGCCAGATGAGGTTCTGATTCCTGAGGCAGCACTTCGCTTCTTCCGTCCTCCCCTCCCGCTCAATTCCACCCTCTTCCATCCTCCCACATCACTCGCCACTCGCTTCGCAACCTGTGAACTGACAGACAGTTGTCTGGCTGAGGCCTGACATTCGGTGTACACAGCGCCAAGCCCTCCAACACAGGCGCTGTCAATCAAACGACACTGGCGAGAAACCCTCAGATGTGTTTGGACAAGAGGATGAGGATTTCAGCCGAGCAGATTGCTATTTACTGTGCCACAGGGGGGAGAGGATCGGGCCTTCTCTCCCCAGCCCTGTGGCTCCGCCGCCTGGCCTCTGGATGGAGCCTCCGGCCTCTCACACTGATGCCGTGTGGTGCAGTGAGACTGTGGCAGTGGGCTGATTTCCCCGTGACAGAGACAGATAGAGGAGACTGACTTTGATAATGTGAAAAAGGAAATAAGGTTTTTTCCCTTCTGTGTATCCAGGGAGGCTGATAAGATGGCTGTTTGGAGCAGCGGAGTCACAGTCTTGTTTCCATCTCCACACTTTCACAGAATCATAGAATACAGCTTCAATAACAGATTGTGGGAAAAAATCAATTTGTTCTCAAATATAATCATGAATAACAACTGCAATCTATTAAAACAATTTTGGCCGTAATCATCTTACTTGGCCAAATGATTAATTTTTTTAAAGTCAAAATCTTGATTTGAAAGAGTGTAATTTTCAAAATGCAAAAGCAGTAATTTTAATTATAAGCTACATAATTAACAATGTCTTAACAAGCTGTTGCACTTGACGGCAACAGTTATTGGCTGGAATGATAACTGTCTCCGACAAAATTACTCGGCTGTAGTTAATTAAAGTTAATTAATGTTAACTCTGTGAGTTGGCAAAACAACAAAAATGATGTGATTGTTTTCTTGGTTTGATTTCTGACGGTCAGTGTCTGATCCATGTATGCTCGGCCAAGAATGCTTTCTTCGAAGAGGAAACATCACTCTGTATCATCAATACATTTAACTGTATGAGAGGAGGCACACCCTGTCAGTCTGTGAAGCTAACATTAGCTTCACTAGCTAGCTTCTAGGTTTACTTCACCCGAACATGGCCAACTGAACATGCGCAGTAGTGTTTCTCCTGCTGGCCCCACTCGCAAGTTCTCACTCAGCTCATAGACTTTACATTATATCACATTATATTACATCACAGATTTTTTAAATTGCTTTTCTTCAAAAATTCATTCATTCATAATAGAAAAGAGTCATAATAAATAATGTTTGCAGTTCGAAGTGTCCTGTTTCATAGATGTCTCTATTATAACGGTGGTTTATGGGATAAATCCGTTTTGGGCTGCAGGGTTTTTTTGTGCTGCAATACTACAAGTGGCCACCAGGAAAAGTGAATGGAGGTGAGTGCTATGACTCAGGATTGAGTGGGAGAGCCTCTGATGCTATGCACTCTAGTTTTTACATAGTGTCTTCAAGCCATGATTTCAGGCCTACCCAAAATATCCTGAACACAAGAATGGTGAAAAACAGTCTGACTCCACGTTACTGCACTTATTAGTTCAGTGTCTTTAAATGTTTTCAGCAATTGTTTTCTAACATGAGTTTAGATGCAAATGTCTAATTTAACTTCACCTGGGAGGATTCATAATATAAGAACACTGTCAGACACCTACTACGAGTTTGGCATCTTTGGCGTAAATGGGAGACCATTGAGACTATTAATAACTAAATTAGCTGTTTATGTTGGAATTGTAAAATACTCAAGTATTTCCAGTTATGTTATATCTTTACACATGTGGGTGAAATTAGTCTAGTATTCTATAGAAAACAAGGCAGGTTTACATAAAAGTTCACTTTTTTTTCTGACTGACTAAAAAAACAGCCCTGTGAGGTCATCAGTAACAAAATAGTCACAATTTAAATCACAGCACTGGTTAAAAAAAAATTACATCATGTGCTTTCGCAGTACGTTTAACCAAGATTAGTAGTAGCACAATTGTGAGTGTGTATGGATTGTTGAGACTCTACATTAAATGGTTATATAGTCTAGATAGCTATTGATCTTTAAAAATAGCCGGTGCATTTCACAGAAAATAAAACTATTTGAGCCTTATATAGCAGCCACAGAGATGAGACGGCTCGAGGAAGTGATAATTTTCAGAGGTGCTAACTCCCTGCCTCTCTCCAAATGCCTAAAAGACTCTAAAGTGCTGTAAGCTATCACTGCGTAAGACTCACTGAACCCCTTGATAATCATTAGAGCCTTCTCTCATAAATGTCACCACGAGTGTACGATGCTGCACACACACACAATCTGCTGTCATTATCACTGTCCACATCAGAGATTTTTAATTGCTTTTCCTTTACTTGTGCTCGATTTTTTTTTTTTGTCTTTTAATCATTTCTTAGTGGTGTGTAAATCTCATTGAGACAATTCAAATTTAGTCCTTTAGAAGAATGAATTTGTCACAAAACGACAAATGGTTTCAGTAAGCAAAAGCAGTTGGGGCAAGAGTAAGGTAACAGCGCAATCTGCTACCATTAGGTTAGCTTGACTTGTTTTGACTGCAACACTGAAGGGCTTCTCAGTTGATTTACTTTACAATGCGTCTTTTGAAAGCTGCATAATGCAATGTAGGCTAAAGATTTCAGACAGAGATACAAGTAGTCTGACATTTTTTCAACACAGGAATTTTGTTGATGTCTTGAGACCATAGCAAGCTAGCGGGAGAGTAGCAGGTCGCACACGCCGACACAAACACACAATAGAGGAAACAGAGATATCATGAATCATTCGTATAATTTCATCAGAAAAATATGAACAAACTACATTGGTCACTGGCTACTAATCTCTGAACTAAGCTACATGACTGCACCACCATTGAAGTGCACTTACCTACATACAGACTGCTTCTCAGTGTACATTAGTAAGCAGTCGAGGGTACAAGAGTGCAGAAAGAAAAAGCTTTAAAAGGTCATTTTTTTATGCCTACGCGCCGGCGCCAGCCGTGGCTGGAGGCATCATGCTTTCGTGGTGTCCTTCCATCCATCCCATTCCAGTGGGCTCAGTATCTTAAAAACTCTTTGAGGCAATTTTCTCAGATTTGGCATAAATGTCTGCTTGGACTCAAGGATGAACTGATTAGATTTTGACGGTCAAACGTCATTGTGACCTCACATCAATCCCACTCTCTTAAATGCAGTATCTCAGGAACGGCCTGAGGAAATTTCATTAAATCGAGCACAAATGACAATTGGGCTCACAGATGAACTGATCAGATATAAGTGGTCAAAGGTTGCTGGACCTCACAAAACACAATTTTGGCCATAACTCCACAATTTATATGCTAATTATGACACAATTTCACACAAATGTCTAATAGGATAAAACAATAAAGCAATGGCATTTTACATTCAAAAGGTCAAAAGTCGGCCTCTCTGTGGCATTATAATGTTCTGCAAAAACATTTTTCTGGCGATTACTCAACGTCATAACTCAGGAACAGAAGGGGAGACATTTGGTCGGATACTGAATAGGTGACAATAATCTTGGGTGCCCATCTTGAAACTGTACTGATTGTATACTTCTTCTGTGCTGCCAGGTTGAAGATGTGTGTGAAGCATCCACATTTAGAATTTGTAGCTTCTTTGCAGCAGCATTCATTTATTTGAAGCATTGTCTACTGTTACCAGTCAGGACAGACGTGGATGTAAACTGCCACTTGACTGATTGGCAGAGGCATACAACTGCAAGGCACTAATTCTAGTTTGACTGCTAATTTTTTTCCCATGCAGAATCTGGGTCAGATATGTGCATCAATGTATCAAAAGCGGTAGCTGGTTAGTCTTCATACAAGAGTTGTTTCTATGTTTGAACCATTTTGAGTTTTAAGTATTGACACGGGTAATGTTCTCTAAATATTTCAGCAGATTTTTTAATATTAAGTAGGTTTCTTGTTTGGCAACTACAACCAAACTCACTCAGGACTTAAGTGTGAGGACCAGTCCATTGCACCACCTCCCCTTGACAAACTGCTCCGTTTTTCTTCAGCTTTTGATATTCGACCAAGTTTTCCAGGTGCAGATTTAATGCAAACCATTCGGCTCTGGCTGTAATTAAATCTGTTCTACTAATGATCCAATTAAATCTGAAGAAGTTAAAGAAAGGCTATGGCACTTTAATTAAGTCATGTCAGCGGAGAGTAAAACATTGGCATAGCCTTCCTTGGCTTCACAGTTGGCTTACTGGCTAACTCAAACTAGAGAGAATTGCTCTGGCCTCTGGTTTGAATGGTGTTATCATGTGATAATACACACCAGCCCCACACTTCATCCTGCACAGCTCGAGGCCGTTTATTTCTGTGGTCTCTCCAATAATCCTATAGATGCCCAACACATTAATCCATATTTTGTTTTTTTTTTTTTTTTTAAACCATCTTCTTTTTGATACCACAAAGGGTTTTGTTATGGCTTACGCTGTACCCCAAGGAAAAAGAGAATGGAAAAAACTCACTACATGATAAATGGAACCATAGGTTGCTTTAAGGTTATGGCAAAAGAATATATCTTGGGTTGACTGGTATTAGATATTTAATGTTTCTTTACTCCTTGTTGGCCTCTTTTCATTATCTCCCTTAAGAAACTGACACCAGAAGAACTACCAGTGTGGTCTTGACCTGTCTGCTTCATTACTGAAGGCAATTAAGAGACTGGGTTGTTTGTATTTGTAAATGGATGGTGATTTTGCACACAGTGCACAATTCTTGGCTTATAAATCTAGCAGTATGGCCTTATGGATGGCAATGTTGGTCATTGCCAAGGCGTCAAAAATGGCAGCTTGGTCTGCAGGGCTGTTGCGATACCGGTGAAAGTATCATGGTTCTGAGTAGCATCACGATACCACAGCAAAAATGAGGCAGATGTGCCTTTTGTCATTTATAAAAAGATAAATCAAGTAAACAACAAACAAGTAAAGAACAGTCCCTTCATAAGTAAAGGCAAGGCAAGGCAAGGCAATTCAATGTGCTTTACAAGAGAAAACATTAAAGGAACAATAGATCATTAAAAACAAAAGCTAAAAGCAAGACAATAAATAGTTAAAAACAGTGCAGAAAATGCATTTAAAAAGCAAACATAAAGCCAAAGCAACAGCAGACAAATATAAAAACAATAGCTACAGATTATCCTAACAATAAGTTACATATCTAGTTCACTGGTAAGCTGCAGTAAATAGTAATGCTTTAAGCCCTGATTTAAATGAGCTGACAGTTTCAGCCAACCTCAGATATTCTGGAAGTTTGTTCCACAGGCGGGGAGCATAGAAACTGAAGGCTGCTTCACCGTGTTTGGTTTTGATCCTGGGAACACTGAGTAAACCTGTTCCAGATGATCTGAGGGGTCTGGATGCTTCATAACGTACAAGTAAATCAGATATGTATTTAGGCCCGAGACCATTTAGTGCTTTATAGGCAAGTAACAAGATTTTAAAGTCTATCCTTTGACACACAGGAAGCCAGTGCAGTGACTTAAGCACTGGTGTAATGTGCTCCACTCTCTTGGTGTTGGTGAGGACTCTGGCAGCAGCGTTCTGGACGAGCTGCAGTTGTCTGATTGATTTTTTACTCAGGCCTGTGAAGACACCGTTACAATAGTCCAGCCTGCTGAAAATGAAAGCATGAACAAGTTTTTCTGTATTTGGTTTAGACAGAAATTCTTTTATTCTTGCTATGTTTTTAAGGTGGTAGTAGGCTGATTTAGTAATTGTCTTAATGTGACTACTGAAATTTAGGTCTGAGTCCAGAACTACACCAAGATTTCTGGCTTGATTTGTAGGTTTTAGTGTCAAGGCGTCAAGGTGAGCACTGACTATTGATCTTTGTTCTTTGGGGCCAAAAACAACTATTTCAGTTTTGTCTGTGTTTAGTTGTAGAAAATTCTGGCACATCCACATATTGATTTCGTCAATGCACTTATTTAGCAGATGTAGGGGACTGTAGTCATCTGGTGACACTGTTATGTAAAATTGTGTGTCATCTGCATAAGTATGGTAGGAGATGTTATGATATTCCATAATCTGAGCAAGAGGGAGCATATAGATGTTGAACAGAAGAGGCCCAAGAATGGACCCTTGAGGAACTCCACATGTAATTTTTGTTTGCACAGATTCATAATTGCCAAGTGGCACAAAGAAATCCCTGTCTTGTAAATAAGATTTAAACCAACTTAGCACAGTGCCAGAAAGTCCCACAAACTTTTCTAGTCTGTCGAGCAGTATCTTATGGTCAACTGTGTGGAATGCAGCACTGAGGTCCAGTAATACCAGAACCGAAATCTTTGATGCATCACTGCTCAGATGAATGTCATTTAAAACTTTTACAAGTGCAGTCTCAGTGCTGTGATGTGCTCGAAATCCAGACTGAAAGGCATCAAAGGAATTGTTTTGCTCCAAGAAGGTGTTAAGTTGCTGAAAAACAATCTTTTCAATGATCCTTCCTAAAGAACAGTCCCTTAAGTGCGGTGAGGTTTGTGTGCCGTTACCTGCCACAAAGAGAGATGTAAACGGCTTGTTTCTCCTCTGACACATCACATACCTGTGTGCCGCCACTGCTCGGCTGTTCAGGTATTTCTGGGCAGTCATGAAATCAACAAAGAGGAAATTATTGGAGCGGGACTTCCCCGTCACCGGTAAGCCTTATTTTGCAGCGTATTTGACAGGAATACGGCATCTGTGACCCCCATTCAACCCACAACCGACAGGATTCGCCTTTCGTTTCTGCTGCTGGTTGAAATCTGTACTTGCATAGCGTGCTGAATGATTTGTTTTGCTTTGCTTTGTCTGTGGCTCTCGGCTTCTGTTACTGACACCCAAGGTACTTCAAAGCAATTGAATGAGATGCACCAGGCTTTTAGCCAACTCCAATGTAATCCTGCCCACAGCAATAATGTCGTAAAATGATCAGTCAGAGCAGGGCTGGCGGGAGGTGAATGGATGGGTCAAAGGCACACAGCACTTTCACCCAGTGAACCGTATTTGTGTCTTGTATTAAACTATGATTATTATTATTTCAACCAGGTAATAGTTATGTTATGTTATGTTATATTATGTTATGTTACATTTATACATACTTGTTAGGTTACTTTAACAAATGTGTTAATTTTAACCCAAACGATGATCATTATTTTTTAAACCTAACCAAGTGCTTTCGTTGCCAAAACCTTAAATAGGTTTGGTGGGGAAATCTTTGTTTCCCGTGAAGACAGAGGTTTATTTTTAAGACACTGTAGCATGTAGGCCTAATGAATGGAAATTGACGCACCATCCAAAACTGACGCTAGAAAAGGGTATCAAAGTTTGTAGGGCCACTGACCAAGTTGCTATATCTGATGAGTTGGAGGTGAGAATCTGTTGGTTGACAGACCAACACCCAGTTCATCACTTCCACACTAAAATATCTCAATAACTAAACTAATCACAAAAAGTAAGGAAATTTGTGTTTGGTCGATGTTTTTTTGTTGTAACAATGCTTCTTGGCAATAAATCTTATACTGTTGGAAAGCCTGTTTATTTCCCTTTTAAATGGTGCCACATTTTTAAGGAACATGCATTTGTCGGATGGACAGCAGAGCTGAGTATGTGGGTTGCATCCATGAAAATTTGCCAAATCCTCTCTGCCAATGCCAAACAGCTTTTTCTTTTGCTGTTGCTATTGTTTTGAGCTTCTGGTATCCCCAGGTGCTGACAATCAGGTGCCAATCAGGCACCTGATTGTCAGCACCTGTGAACATGGGCCCTGCTACAATGGTCAATTTGTGTCTCCTCCGAGAGTGGGGATGCCACTTTTGACTGATCTGGATTGGGCCCGTGCGGTAGTGCAACTTCAAGCTGGTGTTCTGCAAAACCAAGTTGTGGCATTATTTGGAGTGAGCCCTAGTACCATATGCAAACTGAAGGCCAAGTTCCATATAAGGGGGGATGTCAAAGACAGGCTTTGAAGTGGGCGTCCCAAGAAGATGGCACCCCAAGAACATCCTGTCAGCACTTGAGACACAAGTCCAGAATCTGCCTACGGCAGCTGGATCATAGGGTCAAAGTGTGGAGAAGACACGGAGAACGCTTTGCTGAGTGCTGAGCACTGATAGAGTAATCTTTTGGTGGAGGCAGTGTGTTGGTGTGGGGCGGCATCTCCCTCACTGGAAAAATGAGGCTTGTCATCATTGGAGGCAATCTCAATGCAGAGAGATATTGAGATGAAACTCTGCAACCAGTGGCAATCCCGTATCTCCAAAGTCTGGGACCGAACTCTATCCTCCAAGATTACAATGCTCACCCCCACAGAGCCGGTTCATCAGAAACTTCCTCCAGGATTTTGGAGTGGAGAGGATGGAATGGCCTGCCAGTCCTCACCTCAACCCCATTGAACACTTGTGGTATCAGCTTGGGCTTGCTGCTTGTGCCAGAATAACCAACACAACCACGTTGGTTGACTTGTGGCAAATGCTGTTTGAAGAACGGGAAGCCATCCACAGCAGTGTGAGACCAGGCTGGTGACCAGCATGAGAAGGAGGTGCCAGGCTGTTGTGGCTGTGTATGGTTCTTCCACATGATACTGAGGCTCCTGTTTGTTAAATGAATAAATTGTTAAATTGCCAATATGTCTTGTTTCTTCAGACTTCAATCATCCAATCCACCAAACAAAAACCAAACAAGAGTCAACAACAACAACAAAAAAAAAACTTTGGCATTAGCAGAGAAGATCTGGCTAATTTTTCATGGGCACAACCCACACACTCAGCTCTGCTGCTCATCCCACAAATGCATGTTCCTTACAAATGTGGTACCATTTAAAAGGGAAATAAACAGGCTTGCCAACAGTATAAGATTTATTGCCAAGAAGCATTGTTACAACAAAGAATTAATCTACCAAATACACATTTCCTTACTTTTTGTGCTTATTGTAATAGATTGCCATGACATTTTGCACATACACTGATGTTGCCCAAAGAATGAATCCTTTTGATTATAGTGATCCTTTTACTTTTCACCTAGTGCTAGAAGCATGTGCCCTTGTTCAATACTTTAGTTTATGACCAAATACCAGCAAAACTACTCACATATAAGCAAATGTTAGAACGCAAACATTTGCTAAACTAAGATGATCAATATGATAATCATTATCCCTGCTAAACATCAGCAGAAGCATGTTACTATACTATCCTTAGACACAGCAGAGCTGTGAGCTGAATGTTAAGTAGAGCCTCACAGAGCTGCTGGTGTGGCTGCAGATTATTGGTCTTGTTTTTCAAATAGATTTTACTCTCATTTCATTTCAAATTAACGGGTTTTCTGTTTTTTATATTAAGGTTTTTTAATATGAACCCTTCCCTTCTCTCTCTTTCACCCACTCTCTCTTTGCCTCAGCTTCCTCTTCATCGAAATTCGCATTAATATGCTCGTCGTCATCAGGTCGTTGCATTTAATAGCACAGAAACTGTAATTAGCCAACATGCACAGAATTTCCCTAATAGGATGTTTGGCAGAATGCTAGCCAATGACCTAGGGGCTGCTGGGAGGCCGGGCTGTCTGAGCTGTCTTCACCGGGCCTGGATCTGCGTGGCCCGCGGCCCTCTGTCTCCAGTGGGGGGATGGGAATTAAGATCTGGCAGCCCCGGCTGGGTCAAGGTGGCTTCCTGCTGTCTGAGACTCGTAGGGATGCCCGGCTCGATGCCAGCCACGTCACCCCTGCCAGTTTAACAGTACCATCTGCCCCTGCTCCTCCTTCCACTCAGCCAGCCTCGTCAAAACAAGTCAAGATGGCAGCCCCAGGTGGCTGTGTATGACAGCTACGGCAGAGGGGATGCTGGGAGATGCTGAGAGCTGCTGTGCGGTAGTGGCAATCATCCAGGCAAGCCCAGGCTGGTGTTATACAGTATAACCACCTCAACACCTTCTCAGCTGCGAGACAGCTACGTAGCAACCTGGTGCCCCTTCACCAGATACACCCCTGTTTGGGGATTTCAAGTTAGCTTTGGATCAGCTCAAAGGGGCTGGCAGACTGCAGGCACTCTGCAACATGGGAGCTGCTGCAGTTTGATTGCTAAGCTGCTGTTTGTCTGTTTTGGTGTCCTATTGTTTAAATATCAAGTTCTGGAAAAACTTCAGTGGTCTCTGATGTTCAATTAGTGTGAAGTGGCAGCCGTCGTGGGATGATTCTGGACATGTAAGAACGTTATAGAACCTGACAAGCTGTTTAAGATGTAGGAAATTTTGTTTATTTAAATATTTATTTCTCAATTTTCTCATATTTCTCTCGTTAGCACTGTGTAGTCATTAAGGGAAAACAACATTGTGCTATAAACTGGTTAATATTCTATATGTAGCTTTCATAGCTGTTAAATAGTTGACTTAAGGAGAATATTCAAAGCATACTAAACATTTGGCACATGCTAAACTATAGACCACAGCTGGCTTCAGTGGAACAAACTACATAATGGTCCAGAGAGGGAAGAGACCAACAGTGGTGTTATTTAATTTATACTGGTTTGAGTCATGTGAGACACTGAATTAGGAGGAGGCAAATTAAAGAAGTAATTTATTATATGAGCACTTAACCACACAAATTAGGCAGTGTAATCCAAAATAAGATTTAAAATGTCATTAATGCGTCAAGATGAACAGAAATATGTTTTATTAATGAGGATAGATGATATTCTTCCACAGAACATCTTTGCTTTCATTCTCCGCACAACTTGATTCCACCTTTCAACAGGTGCCAAAGTGGAAATCAATGTGGCCACTCTGTTCTCATTCTACAGCACAAGCTTAAATAATACAACGGCTCCATTACAGTCTGGCAACAAACTCATTCATGTACAGTGTCGTATAAACTCCTAGCACAATTGTACATGCTACATATTTTTAATGGTAGATTTTTACAGTTGTATTTTTGTCTGAGACCCATTTAATACTTTGCTATAATGAAAGCAAGAGAATTCTGTTTTTCTTTATAAAGTAAAACTCAAATAAATTAAAGATGGTGTGCAAAAGTGGGACTTCACCCTTGTGTGAGGAACATGGCCCTTTATATCTTAAGGTACTGGCTTTAAGATGCGTTTAGGAAATGGGGCCATTAAACCTAAGGTGTTTCCTCAAAGCCTCATAACTTAGCTGAACTAAGCTCTTAGGAATGATCACAAATGAATGAGCGTCTTTAACTTGCTCGTAGGAGACTCCTGAACCTGCAGGAGGAGCCAAAAACAATAGGGTTTTTTATGCTTTTTTAATTTGACATATTTATCATGAACACTGATTTTTGTTCATGAGGTTTGATGAAAAACAGAGTGATTATTTTTAAATTAGAAAGTAAAAAAAACAGCTTAACTATCACACACACACACAAATTAATTCAAAAATTGATTTGCACAATTGATCTGCTTGTTTCTGTCGTCATCTTCCTCTGTCTCTTCTCATCCAACATATTAATCTCCTTTGCCTGAGATGCCACTTTACTGTGGGTTTATTTTTAGCTTAGGTACTTCTTAGTTTCTGGTGTGTATGTTGTTGGCCACAAGTTTATATACAGTAGGTCTAATATAGGAATGATGACATTCGATAGATGACGTTCACATTTATGAAACCTGTAGGAACTGCCACTGCTTTATTTAGGTTTATGAGCTTAAGAGGAAGGTCTGCCTTGAGCAGCAGCTAAATCAAGGTTTACTTTCTTTAACTGACTTTCAATTCAAAAATGAATTATGAATCTGTGGACATTAAAGCTACAGTTGGTAACTTTTATAAAAATAACTTTTTGCCATATTTGCTGAAACAGTGACTATATTCACACAGAAATACATAAAACAGATAGTTTATGAAAAAAAATATCCTCCTCCTTGTAGTATTTCTAATGGCATTTGAAAAACATCCACTGCAGCTGAATGACAGCAACCAATCAGAGCCGAGGGGTCTCAAACGCAGCTGTCAATCATATCACTCACTGCGTCTGAACTAAAGTCAAACTGTCAAACTAGGCAGTGCTGATCAGATATGAATAAAGCTTCTGTTACTGCATTGTCTATTTCTTGTCACAGATGTTTTGAGAAACATATTTTAGTGTACTGTTTAGCTGTATGAGAGTTTTCTTAGTTTTTGTCTCGATGGTTTTCAACATGGCAGCAGGGACACAATTTTTTTTTTATTTTACAGCTAAATAGTACACCAAAATATGGTTCTGAAAACATCTTAGATGAGAAATAGGCAATACAGTAAAACAATCTTATATATATATATATTCTATATATATGTATATATATTCTATATATATATATATATATATATATATTATATATATAATTGACAGCTACGTTTAAGAGTCCTCAGTTCTGATTGATTGCTTTCATTCTTGTGCTGTAATGCCATTACGAGCACTATCAGGAGGCAGAGGAATATGATCTTTTGTCACAGTTTATTGATCTGATGTGCTACTGTTTGGATACAGTGACAGTCTCAGCAAATGTGTGGAACTTTGTATTAAAGTTACCATCTACAGCTTTAACTCCATTCATTCCTCTTTATTTGAATTGCACTATCTTCGGATCTACTGTCTGATGGAAAAAAAAATGGAAAGTAATAAAATTAATGGTAATGTAGTTATTCATTTAAACAGCAATCTTTCTAAGCTTCACCCAACACTGTGACCATCACTAAAATTTAGGAGAGAAAGTGGAGTTGGGTGTGCGTGGGCTGTGCATAAGTTTAATGCTGTTTTACTTTTCAGTTTGCAGTTAAATGTCTTGTCTTGTGCCCATTGTGCATTGCCCTTCATGTTTTGTTGTTTTCTCAGTCCTTTCCTGTTTGCAGACAATATTTTTGGAACAGTCGTAGGCATAAAATAATACAGAATTCAAAGGTTTTGCAAAAGTCATTAAGTATCAAACTGAAGTTGTAGTTTGTGCAAGAAAAATAACTATTTAAAGTTTTAGTAAATATAAAGGCATTGCTAAAAATAAAATACCTAAGAGGGTTAATGTAAAAATAATTGAAATTAACCCTATTTCAGTTTGATATTCTGCCACTTTAGTCTGCACAAAATGGGGTGAGAAGTTGACAGTTTCAGGTGTGAGATAAAAGGGCTGAACAGTTTCCCTAAATGCTGAATTTCCTCACAGGTGATGTCATCATTGTCTACTCTTTTCATCTCCCATCCCTTCATCTTTCACCCTCCTTTGCTCCCGTCGTGCTCAGGAGGAGTTTAAACCTTGCGCACCTGAGTCGATGTGATTAGCTCTCCTTCCCTGCTTCTTTTAACCATTACTCATTACTGGGAACACTGAGGAGACGCCACTTGGCCAAAGCCGCCCTGATGTGTGATGCATGGCAAGGCGATGGTGTTATTGTTGCAGGAGTGCAATGTGATGAAAGGATAAATGGATCCTTCAGGCTAATGGAAGGAGGCGGCCCAACCTGCAGCCTACTGAGTGGAGCCAGCTGTAACCGAGCTGGGAGGAACCTCTCTGGCTGGGCGGCAGAGCTGTTTTTCATGTTCTGAATGTCGCCGTGCTCATTTCTGCCGGCGAGAGCGGGAATGATTTGGATGTCACCTGCTAGGGTTATGTTTCTAAAACACGAGGTCCATCCACCTGAATTTATCATTGTCATTCAGCTCACGGCCTCTGTGCTTCACCCCCTCTGCAGAGGAGCTGCCGGCTGTGCAGATGTTAGACATGACATCTCTGGTTGAGCTGACAAACAGCTGCTGTTCACTAAATCTCTGCTTACATTTACAGACCATTAAGAAGGAGACACTGTTTTTTGTGGAATAAATTGACTGGCTGTAGCGACGGGGTACTTGATGTGAACATTAGCTGCCATCTTTTTCAATAATCACTATTATTGTTTTCATCCTGTGCTACTAAAGTCCTTTAAACACCTCCTATTTACATTTCTTTTGGCGTCAGGCAGGATGTGACGAGACTAGAGTACAAAGTTATTTCCACCACTTTTATCCGCTCTTATTATTCTTTTATGAGCAATTTTCAGCATTATTGTGGGAGTTGGTCAAGTAATTAGCCTACTTCCAACTGACTGCCTCTGGAATATTATTCATTTTGATGCAGTTCCTTGGTGAAATTTAGAAAACTTGTGCAGTGTCTGTTCAAAACCTGCCTGTTCAGAACGGGACAATTGCCCAGCTTCTGGTATTGCTGCTTGCAGCTTCCTCGAGAACCGCTCATACATACAACTTCACATTCCACACTGTGCTTACTTTCGTCTTGAACAATACACCTGGCATTACATATTCGTGTCCCCCAATGCCAGAGTATATGCTTCATCAGGATGCAAAAGCTCAGATGGACATTCCATGGCCTTATTGGTGTCAAGGCCACCTCCTCTACCACTGCTGACACCAACATTCCTAGTCAGAGGAAAAGGTGCAAAATAAAGCAAAGCGTTTGCCTAGAGCCACTAAGCAGAGGTCTAAATTTCAAGTCCTTTGCTTTGACATAACCACAGCGGTTATGAAGAAGAGCATGGATTTAATTAGCGGTGGTATTTTACTGGCTGTAACATTATTAGTTTTACTGTGGCAGTTAGTATGATACAATTTGAGTTGCAATGTCATCCATCAGAGTGAAGTCATTCCTGTAGGCCCTCCACTTGTACTGGATGACTCCAGGGTAGTGAAGAAGAGCTTGGTTTTAACGTTAGTAGGACCTATATCCAGACTCTAGCAGCAAAGGTAAACTGCAGTCAATGTGCCCTGGCTTGTAGGCAGAACCCTGAAGCTCCACCACCACTGCACAAAGTGCTGTTCATTGTTTATTCAAGGTGTATTAATAGTGAACATGACGCTCATCCAGTGTGCGCATGCACATCCTTGGGTCCCCAGCAATGCACTCACAAAGTAGGAAGTACAGTAGTTCAGATGAACAGAACAAAAATGGGAAGGACAGACAAATACAAATACCTTGAATACCTTGAATTATAGTTCAATGCATCTTTTTGGATTAATATTTCTGCTGAACAGAATTACATACTTGCTGCCTCGCTTAAAATAATCTACCGTAACTCATTTTCAGAATAAGCTCTCATTGTGGTTTATTAACAACTGGCATGGCTGTCTGTCATCACTGCTACCCATTTCAGCTTGTTAAGATTCATTTGATTAATATGAATGCAGAAAGTACGCTTACTACACACTCTACAATTACACACACTGGATAATCTTCAGGCAATGCAAGGGGAAATCGCAGTATCCAAACTAAATACGTTCTGTTAGCTGTCTTGTCCATTTATTTCTTTATTCAGATGTAATAAAATGCTAAAATTCATGTAGATGAAGAAAATATATCTCTAGCTAGGTATCTGCCTGTCTAATTACTAATATTGAAATTCATTGAATATGTTAATTTTAACATATTTCATTCAAAGGTAGTTAAGCCACTAAGTCACAGGAATCCACTAAAATCAAAAGCTGAGGTTGTAAATAATGAGAGGCTAGCTACATTTAGCTGGAGTTTTTCCTCCATCATGATAGGATTTTGCTTCTCGCATTTAATTATGTGGGATAACTTGCTGAATCGGGCGGCACGGTGGTGTGGTGGTTAGCACCGTTGCCTCACAGCAAGAGGGTTGCTGGTTCGATCTCAGGTGTGGGAGCCCTTCTGTGTGGAGTTTGCATGTTCTCCCTGTGTCAGCGTGGGTTCTCTCCGGGTACTTCGGCTTCCTCCCACAGTCCAAAGACATGCAATTTGGGGACTAGGTTAATTGATTACTCTAAATTGTCCATAGGTGTGAATGTGAGTGTGAATGGTTGTCTGTTTCTATGTGTCAGCCCTGCGATAGTCTGGCGACCTGTCCAGGGTGTACCCTGCCTCTCGCCCAATGTCAGCTGGGATAGGCTCCAGCCCCCCCGCGACCCTCTAGAGGATGAAACGGTTAGAAGATGAATGAATGAATGAATGAATGAATGAACTTGCTGAATCACCAAAGCCAGTTTATCAAAATGTATATTTTTCAGTTACAGAAAGCACCTAGGGGAAATTCAATCAACGTAAGTAAATTTAGTTTTGGTTTTAGCTAAGGCTAGCTGTGGCTGTCTCACCCATAGATATCATAGATACAGTAGATACCTCGTTGACGGCTTCAGCCCGTTTCATCTTGGGGAAGTCACTGCCGGCTAGCTAGTACTGTTGTGTATGGGGATAAGTCTTGAACAAGTTTGGCATGCGCACTCAAAAGTCTCAAAACGTAATTGGGTGCTGGTCCAAAATATTGCAGCAAAGCAGAAAACCCCGACAGCACTCACTAATAAGTATAATACTTTTTAATATAGTGGATTGCACAGCAGCAGTTGAACAGACGCGTTTCAGCTCATAGCCATCCTCAGCATTAGGAAATGGCCACTTTAGAATGAAAATAGTACTTACTGACCCTCATGCTGACAAGAAGTCCAGCCCACAAAACTCGTTTGGGGTCAGAGGATAACAGCTATGAGTGCTGTGTTTACATGGCGCAAGACTAGCTGATGGCTAGTGGTAGTGCTAGTTCTCGAGTCGCCCGTCTCTCCATTCGACTGCTGCTGTGCAATCCACTATATTAAAAACTATTATACTTATTACTGAGTGCTGTCTGGTTTTTCTGCTTTGCTGTAATATTTTGGACCAGCACCCAATTACACTTTGAGACTTTTGAGTGAGTACGTCAAGTTTGCTGAAGACTTATCCCCATACACAACAGTACTAGCCAGCCGGCAGTGACCTCCCCAAGATGGTGGTGACATTGACGCACAGTAGCCACAGGAATGAGTCATCTATGATTATATATATCTATAATCTCATCTACTAGTTACTGCAGCCAGGGCAGAAATGATAACTACCCAGAATGCAGTAACTAAACAACCAGAGTGCAGTTACTGTTTAGTGTGTTTTTAGCCACATTTAGCAGTTTTTTTTTCTTTTTTTGTAGATTTAAAAAGCTTTTTATCACATAAACTACACTTTTAATTGGCATATATCTTGATATGGTATGATATAAGTCAGATTCAGATCTTAACTCAGTTTGCTTTTTCTATGGCAAATACTATGGCAAATAATTCTTTACGTTATGTATAGGTGACCTTTATTGTGTGTAACCTCAGGATTGAGCTGCTTGTCCTGAGCCTCCATATGCATATCCATGTTATGTGTATGCAGAAGCTGTCAAGGGTGTGGGTGGCAGGCAATCACTTTAAGATAACAACACATTATCTGAAGATGCTTAGACAGTAAATCTTCATTCCCCACACCCTTACCTGCATTTCCATAAATTCTTGTTGTGTTAGTAAGTGGTGCATTGGAAAGTTGAGTGTCCTTGAGGCCATTGTTTTTGAGCTGTGAAGGAGAAACCGCTCTTTATATGCAATTCTTTTTTTTTCCCCCTTTAATGAAACAGGAAGGAGTGGAGACAGTCCTCATTTCATGCATCAGATTGTTAAAACGCTTGAAGGCGCTAAAGCGTACACACTTGACATCCTGGGTCACTGGCTGTCTTGCTCTTGCGTGTTACTGTATATGCAGTTAACAAGCTGTTTGGACATCGTATAGGGAATGAGCACTGAACAGATGCTTTTGCAACACACAGCTTTTTGGCATCACTATAGGAACGATCTATTATAGCAAGTCATGCAATCCTCAAACAAAAACAGCCAGATTTGAAGAAACGTGGAGTGTGCATTTATGACATAACACTTTATGTAATGAGTAACATCCTATTTATAATATATGTGTCTGTCTCTCTCAGGCAGTAATCAGTGCTTTGTCTCCCAGAATTGCTTCAACAAATTTAATTAAAAAAGTGTATTTCAGCTCTTGCTGCAGTTGGTCTGTTGGTTTCCACAGTAACCAATACTCACATATTATCTTGAGATGCACACTGAGAGGCTAAGCTACACTGCAGCCATAGAAGGAAGACTTCCTTTGAAATTAATGAAAGATTCTCTATTACTACACAGTGCTGGCAGTATGCTATGTTGGCAATGTCTTACACTGACGTGGCATTGGCATTACATTCCTGATAGAAGCAGCCGAGCACAAGCAAGTCTCGGTACTTGATTAGTGCATTCATCTTCTCATAGTGCATTCAAATAACCAGAGATAAGGTTGCTGTTAGTGTATTGATGATGTAAACAAAATCATAAAATGAACAGTAATGCTCACAGGCTTTGATGTCCAATTTACAAAAGATGACACATTTTTCATCATGACAGACTCCAGAAAAGTGGCTCATTTTTAACCTGCTGCTGTAGATTAGTGTCCGGTTGTAATTTGTGAAGATGTGGAATATGCTCGCTGCTGTCAAAGAAAAACATAGTTTGTGCTCCTGGATTGTATACAGCAGTGATGGGGAATACCGTCGTACATGTACTGCTGTAATTTCCTCCATTTAAACCTCTAATTTCAGATAGAAGTGTTTCACATTTAACTCTACTGCAGTTATTTGACAGTTATAGTTGCTGGTTATTTTACAGACTAAGATTTCAAATACAGATCATATAATCAACATGTTGTAGCTCAACTGCAGCAGTTAAATGCTTCTTAAACATCATTGCTCTCATGAGTGATATAGTGTCACACTGACAGGACCATATTTCTGCATTATAGTGATCTTATATTACATTTATCATACTATTATATGTATTTTTGTTACTTTCAGTAAATGTTGCTGGTAATACTTGTGTGCTTCTAGTCCATGACTCTGGTACAGACTGAAATATCTCAACAAGTATTAGATAACTGCAATGATATTTTGTGCAGACATTCATGTCCCCCTCAGGATGAATTGGAATCACTTTGGTGTTGCCTTCCCTTTTCACCTATAGCACCATTTGTCCAATACTTTGCTTCATGACCCAGTACCAGTCAAACTCATGACATTTCCATCAGCCCTAGCTGTACTTTGTGTTTAATGCTCAATACCAAATGTGTGCATGCTAACATACTGAGTGAAGATGGTTATATTACAAAATAACAAACCGGCTGTTAGCATTGTTACTGTTAGCATGTTAGTATGTTGCCATTGGCATTTAGCTTAAAACATTGGTGCAGCCTTACGGAGCAGCTGTAGACTCTAACTGTGCATTCCCACCAAAAGCGCCATGAGCGTCATAAGTGGCCAGCAGCCATTCATTTTCAATGCACACTGGAGACGAAGGGCGTCAGGGGCGTCGGCTGCAGCGAGCGGCACAATGCCAGCGACCAGAGCATCAAGTAGAAGTTGAGAGAAGCTGAACTTTATGTAAATGAACAGGGCCGCCGCTGAAACACCAGCCAATTGCAGACTGGGATTCAGATATGGAGGAGAAACTTATGAGCACTGTCGGGGCTCTCCCGGAGCTGTGCGAGCCAGTGCAGTTCCCCATGGAGTTGCCGGGTTTGCAGGACTCTGTGGACCCAGACGGCCCGATGGCCAATGCAATACAAAGGAGGCTTCTGAAAGTGCGATCCATGAGCTCCCGCTTATTTACCACCAGTTTTATTTCTCAGTGGTCCTACGTGCCAACAGGAGGGTAAAATCATAATAACAAAAGACTCATTAAGGCTATATGACTGTGTTTATTAGTGTTATTTTAATTGTGCAATGAAAGATGGTCACATCTGCAGCAGCCGGCCCCGCCCCTTTTGTGCTGCAAGTGCCTGTTGAACTGGCAGTGTGAGCGATATCAGAGCGACCAGAGCGACCGCAGGCGACTGTGTCGCTTTTGGTGGGAATGCACAGTTCTCTCATTAGTTGTGACACAGTATATCCCATTGTGGTATTGCTACTTTAATATAAGTAAATAATATAATAATAATAATACTTTATCCACCAATACGGTGATAGCTATGGTGCATATATGCGCTAACATGATTGCAAACTATGTTTTAAAATGTTCTGCAGCTAGAGACAGTCTGGATCCAGTTCAAGACCACTCCCAATAACCTCCGAGGGCAAAGGGGAAGGAAATTACATTTTTCCAAACCATTTCTCTTGGGGAAGTGTATTAGGAGTTCAGCAAGTCTGCAGTAAAAACTGGGATTTCTACAATCGCTTACCCTGCAGCTTCTGACAGCGGAACAGGATTCCCCTGCTCCACATCTAGGTGATAAGAGCTTTGATTGCACAAGCCTTCAGGGCTTGGAAGAGTTATGTCCATTTTCTTGCAGCTCCCATGGCCATTGTCTTGGTTATTGGTAGGGAGAAACAATCGTTGTGGCAAAGACTGAAACAAGGGCCGAGCCTGTGGCTCCGTAGAAATGCTTTAATTAAGTGAAACAATGCTTAATCCGGTCCTCTGGACTGTGGAATTACAAATGGGCACAGCAGAAGCCCAGCGTTGCATTCTGGTCTGTCTGCCCGCTTCAGGCAGCAGTGGATTTGGACTCAGGTCCGCTTCGTACGAAATGCCTCGATCACTTCTCTAAAACCTCTGGATTATGACTGAAAAGCACTCAGCTGGTCAGGTTCAGAGCAACAGATTTAAGAAGTCTTGCTTTGAGGCAAGGTGCCAAAGTCACTGTCTTCCCCCTGACTACCACCATGTGGTTATTTCCTGGGTGGGAATTAGGAGTCCAATGATATTTGAACCCAATAACCAAAATCACCTGGTCAGAGTCTCAAGGTCCATTATTACCTCTACCCGTACACATGGGAGAATACTTTTTCATTACAGACGCTGGAGTTTTTCTGTGTAGCAAACAAATACAATATGGAATGTATTTACTACAATCATGCTGCGTTGACTTGCTTGCTTGCTGGAAAAGCACTCTGAGAAACAAGGCCGGAAGAGAGGCTGAAAATGTTTCTCGCAGTCATCTGAAGAAAAATACTCCCGGGTGTCTTTATTGGTGTTTTAATCAACTCTAACATTTTATCGATTTCGGCAAGAGGCATTTCATAAAGCAGCAGGCCAGAACAGGTTGGCAGTGTGTACCTTCAGCTGAACAAGCAGCAAACTTCTCTCCATGGGAACCACAGGCCTCGGTTCACTGTCAGAGAACTCCACAGCAGCCCACTACTGCTGCTCTCCCTGCAGTTTCTCTCCTAGGACAAAGACTTTTTTGCACTGCATTTTGTCTGAGGCTCTGCATATTTCATCTCCATAATTAACAAACGCAATCAGAGTTATGGCTAAAAGGTTCAAGTCTACCTGTGGCAATGCTGTCAGCCCAGTGGCAGTTCTGTCTCTGCTTGTCTCATTAGATTGATGACAATTTTCATTACATTACTGAGTCTATATTAACATCTCCATCCCTATCTGGAGAAATAATCAGAATCATGGCTTAAAGGCTTCGTTCTCTTGTGTCTTGGAACGTTGACTCACATCTCTCCCTTACAATCAGCGGTGTAGACGGATGACTGTGCACAATATTGTCTTGCATTAATTACACTGACAAACTGAAACCTCAAATGATATTGCAGGGAAATATTTCAGTTGCTAATGCCTTAACCATAATAACACTAACCTGACTCAATGGCTCAGTGAGCTTGGATGTAAGGTGCCTTTCATGCTGGCTCATACCTTTTCACTTCATCCGCTTTTTCATTCATCTTCCTAACTACCCTTTGCTATTAATGCTTGCAGAAATAGCACAAAAATGCTGTTTGGAGATTAGAATCAGCCAACAATGCCGCTACACGGAGAGTAATTTGTTGGCGTTATTATACTGATAGCAGGATTCATAAAAAGATACTGAAAAGACAGGATTAAACCCTTATTAAAAGTAATCATTCCTTGTCATTCGCAGCTGTTGCTGGAGTGAAATGGGCTACAAATATTACGGGCTGTTATTAACGTGATGAGTCACCATAAGGCCTTTGTTTACAGACGTTATTGGGCTGAAGATAAAATCATCTTATTATCAAATAGTGATTTATTCAGGTAGTATACCTTTTGTGAAACACTGACTTCTCTATCCATCATCAGGTCAAATTGTATTTTGTAAAATACTTTGGTTTATGACAAAAAACCTACAAACTAAGTGACAGATCCATCGTGATGTACCTGGTGTTTAGTGCAAATTAGCAAATGTTAGCATGCTTACAACCCAAACAAAGCTAAAACTGATACTGAACCTGCAGAACGCATGGTGGACTCTCTGTCATCTAATACTGGGTGTCTCCCTCATCTGGAATGTATTCTTCCTGATGACCATTGTCTTTACAGTCAGGTAGGCCTGTGTCATCGGGGCTCCCTGGAGTGCGTTGGGTTTTAAAGCATGTGGCCAAACAGTGACATTACATCCGTCATGCAATGCCTTGAGGCCCAAAAAGAAAGTCTCCCCTTGACCCCTTGAGGCTTCTGTAAATCAATGGATAGCTGCACGATTTAATCATTTTATCCCCATTCAAGTCTCTTGTCCACTGCTCTATGGGCCACACAGTGTAGAAGCAGTGATGATTATCTGGTTAATTTTATACTAGGCAGTTGAACTTTTGTGGCTTCATGTAGCACTGGACAACTTTCATAAATGGGGTCCCGCCTCCAAAGCTGTATTCAGTATCTTTGTATATCCATGATGTCATCCTTGTGGACCTCGCTGTTGCCTTTTAAATTTTCCTGACTGGCTGTGACGTATATAACAAAGAAACTATGGAATGGCAAAGATTTCTTTGAAAATGTTTGTTTTATTTTTAGACCAATATTGGCTTTGAAAAAGTTATTATTATTGGGGGATTTTTACTTTAGAGGGTAGGGCCCTTTTGGACTGGCCCTTCTGCACCGAGGCTACATGGGTACTTTATAGACCAGAGTCAAGACAAGACCAAGTGTCTGCCTTTCATTTGGTCTGATGAAAGTAAACAAGCGAAACTTGGCAACTAACTTTGCAACAGAGCCAATTATGAAACAATGGCTACAACCTTTTGGTTGTTTGAGCCGAACAGAATAATATGATGCCAATGTGGACACTGGAGACACATATTATTACCAGATGTAAATGTAATCAGGGACAGACCACAAGGTGAATTATGGTAAAAAGGCGACACAATTGCATAAAAAGTCACTGGATAGACACGGGACATGAATTTGCCTGTGGCTGGCGTGAACTGAGGCATAACAGCATCCACAGGAGCTGAAAATGAGTCAGCTTGAATGAAATATTCGTGTTTATCCCGGGGGTTTATGAATCTGCTTCGTAAGAGAAAGGGAGAGTTCCTGGTGAGTCTATGCTGCCACACAAATACATGCAAAGTCAAACATGGCCAGTGTGTCTGTTTCTAGCTGGTTTACAGTTAACAGGTGAACAGTTGGTGTATTACTGCAGCTGTTTGAGGTAAATCAATATGGACTGATCAAACAGTTGTCAAATTTACTCAAATGAAATGAATGAAAAAATTGCTTCCTGTCTGAACACACCCTTGCTTGTTAAAAATTGCTTCCAACAATATTCTTTTCCATGTGCTATACTCTGCACCCCTTTACTTTACATTACATGACAAGCTGCCCAGCACAACCATAATACAGACTGATACTGATTATCATCCAAAGCTGCTATTATACCTTTGACAAACACTTGGACTCATTAAAACAGGCGAGGGTTATGTAGCTCGCTCAAGGGTACTTTGATAGTATTTCCGGTTTCATGTTATTTAACCCAGTTGGATGTGGAGGAGGAAAAAACAGGTTTAAAAGCAGATGAGAGAAATTCCGCAGCAAGATTAGCACGACACAAGCACACATATACCACAACCAGAGGATTTCTCTGAGATTAAAGAATCGACTATTTTTATCCCTCTTCCCCAGAGCCAACCTTACCTATGCTCGATGCAGATTTGGGGCGAATAATATTCTCGACTATAATGAAGTGGTGGCTGTTTGAAGTTTCTCCTTGGCTGTTTTGACGAAATGAATTCCATATGGTACCTCCAACACAATTTCTGGAACTCACTCCCCCTCTCACTCTTTGTATTTCCAGTGATTGAACTGCCTAAGGAGGGAGATTTTAAGCACATTCACTCTAATTCCTTTGTCAATAATACTATGCAAGCGCTGTCTCACTGAAGCACATCCATCAGTGAGATACATCAGTGAGACGTATTTATTCTTTGTCATAAATGATTTACAGTTTGCCCTTGTGGTGGAGTGGTGGCAGAGCGATCATCGACAGAAAACATCAGTGCTAAGAGTATGTTTCTGATATTCATGATTCCCAAAGATATGAGCCTCAACAGAAGGAAATCAGACCTAAAGAGGGCAACCAGAAAATGATGGTTTACCAGCTATGACAGGTGATTATTTACCACCAGTGAACTCGCTTCCAAAATGTTGTGGCTGATGCTGAATGTTAACCTCGCGTAGACATTGTACCTTTCTGCAAACCACAAATATATCACATTACTACATTAACGTAGTGGGTACATTGAAATTTTACATTTCAGCGACACAGTAGTTAGCGTGTAGTGAGGTTTAGACACAATCAAAATATTACATTTTTATCTAAACACCCAGTTTTTGTTGGCTCAAAAGGTGCTGGAAATGCAGTGATGCCTTGGTAAAGAAAATAACTACTTTACTGGCACTATTCCTGGTGGAGACTCAGCAACAGGTTGCAAAAAACACCCACGTTTGGTGGCTAAAGAGAGGCTGGAAGATGCAGCAATGACTTGCTAAAAAACAATCAGTCCTGTCATTTGTTAGTCTTGAACAGAGTTCTGCAGAGCCATCCCCTCAACCTCCCACTGACAAAATCAGCGTATACATCACCTTAGAAACGTTAATATGAGACATATGAAATGTACAAATGTAACAAATCCATGGTTTGCAGAGACGAATAATGTCAACATTTTCTTCTGGTAACTGGGCTGCGCTCCACTCTGTTGCTTCTAGTGTCGAGATGACAGTCCATGTACTGAATTGTGTGACAAGGGAGGGATATGAGTAAAGACAAACCTCATTTGCTTTGTGCAAAATATTCTATTTTTAATTAAGTTCCACATTTTGGCATTAATAAATCATTACCTCATTGATTTCAAGACATTTGGGTAATGACTGTAAACAAATGAGACAGTCACTGAGTAGCCTGTCAGCTTCTGCACTGCATTTTACATAAAGCATTCCCAAGTCAGATTGTGCCAAAATCATCTTTTTTTTTTTAATCCTAAAAGGAGACTGTTTTATAGCTTCAGCTCCTCTGATAAGGCAAAACATGATTTGGAGAAAACTTGGATGGTGAAAGAGCCAGTCTTCTTATCTTATTAACAATAGTATGATTCATTTGATAAAGTTACTGTATAATGAAAAATGCCATGTGTCCATCTGATACAGTATGATCATAACAATTAAGCAGTCAACTATGAAGCCAATCAGCATTCATAGCCTAAATATAACTACAAGAAAAAAAGTTATTAATTTAATGTAAATAGCAAAGATTTAGCAGCAAGTCATGCAAACTGTTCATGAGTGTGTTTAGTCGGAGCTGAATTTACCATTTTCTAAGAAATACAGCGATTCTTTGGCCACTTCAAGGCAGTGCACCAAGCTGTAAACACAGCATGTTAGCAAACAAATGCTTTCTTACCCATCCAGTATACAAGCAGTAACATAAGCATACGTCTGGAGTTTCTGGTCTCAAATAATACATACATACGTCGATAATGGGCATTCGTTGAAATGACTGATGCTGTTCTTTATCTTGGGAGAACAGTCTTGTTTCTGGCTGCCTGGGGACTTTAAGCCCAGCATCCACTCATCTGTGAGCTCTGTTTTTGGTTTCCACCAACTCCTGAGAGACATGTGGCTCTTAAACTGCTGGATTCGTCACTATGTGTCTACTTTACATGTTTGTCTGTCTGCCTGTCTGTTGTGTTGTGCTGGGCAGGCAGCACACAGTGGGTTTATCACAGACTGTAAAAATAATGGAGCTAGCTACCGTGACGACGCATTACTTTATGGACTGTTGTTTTGAAGCCTCAAGTTTGGCTCTCTGGCCGTTGTCATATTGTTTTTTGGAGCCAGAAGTGACCATATTTGGATGAGAGGGTGGGGCAGGCAGCCTGTCACTCAAGCGATCCCTCCTTTAAATATGTCTAACTCTAGGCTGTCATAAAATGTTAATGGGTGAATATAGGGACTAAAACCCTTTTTTTTTGTACCAGGATGTAAAAAATTTTATCTCTGCTGTAAAGTTGGGCATTTTAACATGGGGGTCTATGGGGATTTACTCGGTTTTAGTGCCAGCCTCAAGTGGCCATTTGATGAACTGCAGTTTTGTGGCACATCTGCATCGGCTTCATTTTTCAGTCTCGTAGGTTGGCGCTCGGTTCATCAGGACATTTCTGCTGAAAACAGCTGCCTGCTGAGGCTGGAAACAGGATGTGCACTGAGACTGCACAAAAACAGTGAAGCCAAAATGCTTTGAGGACGTCTGGGGAACAGCAGATAATTCTCCATCACATTGCAGATAGTCAATTGATCCATTATTGATATGAAAATATTACAAGGGCGGGTTTAAAATTAGTTTTTGTCTATTTTATGCCTTTTATTTTTTGATAGCAGATAGTAGAGCAATGAAAGGAAGTGAGGGGAGAGATAGAACAGAAATGATGCACAAACGTTCCCAGTATGTACACTGGGGAAGCTGCAGTTCATGGTCTAACACCTCAGCCACAAGGGAGTCCCAATATAAGCAACTTTATGTTGTGTAGCCGCTCAAGTCATGTTAGGATGTGTTTGATACTCAGCCAAGTCTCCAGTGGAACCGGGGATGGGCAATTTATTGATATTATTTCAATTGTGACATGAGATGAGATAACTTGTCTTCGATTTTTGATATTGTAATATCATAAGTGTTGTCTTTTCCTGGTTGTGAAGGATGAATTACAGTAAGATGATGTAATTTTCTGAACCTACCAGACTGTTTCTAGCTGTTCTTTTATTTTCCTTCACCCACTCCCAAAATCCCATTGTGTCTATATTTTGTGAAAGCACCTTTTGTCAACCCTACAATATTGTCGCGAATCAATATGGAGGTATTTATCAAAAACATGATATTTGATATACTTCATATCGCCCAGCAGAAATGACATTCATATGGGATGATTCTATATTTGTCCAATGCCAATACTCAAATTGCAAATTCAGGAAACAGTAGTACATTCTTACAGCTCAGTTTAAAGTAAATCTGTGATGGTCATGGTGGCACAGAAACCAGTTACCTGTTTTAGTGTCTCTTTACAGCTAGTGTTTAGTTTTATATGAATAAGTATTACATTTATTTCTTACCTTGGCTGTACCTTTATACCACAGTTCAGTGAGAGACACTTACTTCAAGGAATTCCCAAATATTTTGCAGTGATTTTACAACAGATTTGGTTGAAAAGACTCTTTGAAGGAGCTCTCAAAGAATCTATGCAGCAACAGGGTGATCTCCGTATAACAAAACGAAAACTTGGAGAGACATATTTTATATGAGATCATAGCAACACTCAACAATACTAAAAGCATCAACACATGAGGTGTTGGTGTTGGAAGTCCAGCAAATTGATCTGAAGAGATAAAAACTGCAGGAAGGGAGATGTTAGAAGGTATGGTAGAGCTGTCAAGGTGTTTTAAATAGATTCGATGAGGCATATTTTAAGGCTTACATGATATGTATTTCATGTTTTTTCCCCTCAGTAATTTACATTTAAATGTGAATTGCATTCTGGTGAGATCTGAGTCATGTCAGTCCCCAGATAATATCTCCACAGAGCCAAGAAGGTGAACTAAGAAGATATTTCAGCCTGCGACAGAGGTATAGCTGCTTTGGTTGAATATGCATATCAACATACATTCAGGACTCTATCATTATGTGCATTCAGGCGGGATACAGGCTGTAGGTCTCAGCTGTAGAGGGGACAGTGCATTGGACTGGTGGACCATGAGATGCGTAGTTACACTGGGTGGGATGAAAAGCATGAAATAAGTTCTGAGGATTATCAGGCAGACACATGCAGAAGGCTGGAGTGGTGCATGAGTAGACCCGTGCAGATCTTATTAGTAGCTTATACTTGTATTTTTTCAATGTGGGGTTTTTATATCTGACCCTTCAGCTGTAGGCAGTCTCGGGGTTGTCATGAGTTCATTCTCAGCAAATGAGGGCAAGTATTTATTCTGGGAACACCTTTGGTGATAAGCAGTGGCTTTGATGTTTTAGGAACTGGATCAACACAATAAATACAGAATATTATGTTGCATCTTTGGAACTGAATGCTGACATTCAGTCTTCTTGGAGAGAGTTTCCAGGTAAGAAGGATTTTTTTTCTGACTGGTTTGGATGTACTAAAGCTTGAATGTGAACTTGACTGCAGGCTGAATCACTGTTGTGTTGCATCAGTCAGTGATAGAGAGAGGCAGAATGTGTCTTAAAAATGGTTTGGATTTGATGTGTTTTATGTGATACTGTAATTACCCATTTAGGTAATCTGAAACAATATTCTCTGAATTGCACGCTGTACTGCTGATTTCCGATTTGAGACAAGAGATGGCCAAGATCAAAGTACTTCTACCTTTATATTATTAATGCAACATTATTTTATAAACTGCACATGGTTGCACACAGAACACTCCCGTCTTTAAAATGCCAGCCTTTCAGGACTGAAGAAAAACAAGTTTCTTTTAAGATTGACACCCCTGATATTTTAAAGTTAGACATCACATTTTAAGAGGTGTGTTTTTGCTTCTTACAGTCGTCAGCGTTACTCATAACACAAAGGGCTCTGAGACATTTCAGAAAACAAAATGCTGTGAAAAATGAACCCTCCAAAAAAGGAAGCAATTAGTTTATGTTGCTGCAGCAAATATTAGCGGCTTCTGCTCAGCCTGACAGATGTCGACTAGATTTCACGACGTCCATACTGCTGATCCGTTGCGACATCTCGCTCAGTGGCTGTCTGGTTCTCCTCTGCGTGGTCCTGAATGTCAATCTGCAGAGCTCCCCCACACTCAGACAGTAGCTACCAGTGATGCTGCACTAATTAGCCAACCCTCTCGAGTAGCCAAGCCCTCCCAATGGCATCTGTGCCAAACAGAATTATTAAAGAAGGAGGGAGGAGGAGTCGCACCTCCTCTGCAGAGGAGCAAACACCCAGGTTCAGTTTAGCATTCACTTCGTCACCCTCTGGCTGGGGAGCCGACGCTGTCATCAATATTAAAACCTAGATACATCCGTCGCCGTAACGCATATTTTTTTACCCCAACCTAATGAAAATTTCATGTGAATCACATAATTATAATTCCGTATTCAAATGAGCACTGTCTGGAGATGATTTGTGGTGGCTCAGTGACTGAAAAGCAGTTGGATGCTGATGCTGTGTCTGTTTTACAGTTTAGTCAAAGTGGTGGAGGTCTGTGTGTATAAATGTGTGTGTTTGTTGGGTGGGTGGTATATGTCCTTCCAGGCCTGGAAACGGAGCTGCCTGGCTTCTAAATAGATTAATTTTCTACACTGCTAATTTTTAAATTTAATAATCATTGCCCCCCTCCTCTCCACAGCGCTTGGCCTTCCTCACCTCCTGTCTTGTGGCATTCCGTCGTCTTTGATGGCTTATTTGCTGATTTTTTTATATATTTATTAATTCATTTACCCCCTCCCCAATCCAATTTTATCTGACATTTCTTGTCGAGATGCGAAGGATGACCTTTGAAAACAGAACACTTCCTGCCAGAGATGTGAAGGAGGTCTCACTCTCTGCTCAGGAAACACTCCTCCAGTCCTCTCCTCTCCTCTTATCTGCACTCAGTGACAAAAGGTGTAAAATACATTTACATTTGCCACTTAATTTTAAGCCTTATGTGTACTAACACTTCCATGACTGTGATCTTTTAAGTAGATGGTTCACTTAAACAAGAAACACATTTCAGTGTCTCCTCAGGCATTACATAAAAAACTGGCAGCATCTGATTTAAAAAAAACATGCAAAGGGTGAAGGGAACAGAGTAAAGTTGAAAAGGTAGTAGTCTGGCATTAATGGAAATCATTCGATGTCTTGCAGAGACTCAGATGAAAAGACTGAAGCCAGTCTCCTATTGTCCAGTGAATCTAAGGCTACAGCCAGCAGCTGGTTAGCCTAACTTAGCTTAAAACTTGAAATTGGGGAAACAGAAAGCACAGCTCTGTCCGAAGGTAACAAAATCTGTCGACCAGTTCCTGTGAGGCTCACTAAATTACACTTTATATTTTGTTTGTTTAATATGTACAAAAACCAGAGTGTAAAAATGGCTGTCACTCTCCTAGATGACACGCTTTGGTATCTCTACAAGATGCACCAGGCTTTCAACTAACGTAAGTGTCAACTCATTTGCAGCAGTGTTTGACCCTTAGAGTAACTGATGTAGTACAAAGGTGGGTGGGTATAAAAAACACAAATTTTCACCAAAACTCAGTGCTGTTTTAATGTAACTACATCACTCAACACTGTTTTAGCATGGCTTATGTCCGTCTGTCACATACTACGTAACTCGCCTGACATTTTTATGTCACATTACGTATTTAATTTAACCCAAAACATGATGTTTTTCTTAAACCTCACCAAGTAGATTCATGGCTTAACCTAACTGAAAGTTTTTGACAATGTTAACCATGTGTAACAACATGTTTGACCCAGGAAACATCTGTGCAGCACATAAAGACACTAAAGGGTGCCCTTTGGCACTGGTATTGCATGCCGAGGGGTGTGACAAAGCTTGCTTTTCATGACCTGGATGAGAATGTGTTGAATTGACAAGTTGTGGTTTTATGCTTATGCTAAACTAAGCTTACTCGCGGTTCATGGTAGCTTACCATTTAAGTTGTATCTTCATCTAACTCTGCCATTTTGGGAAATAAGCCTGTTGTTTTTAATGTATTTGTGAGACTTAACATGAAATCACCATTATTTTATGTATTCTTTGCTGTGTCTAGTAGCTCTAGCTAATGTAGCTGGATAAAAAATAGAAAACAGGTCCATGAGAACAATGATAACAGTGTCTATGATACCTATGTTTATAATGCCTTATAAAAGTACTCAGAATCTTACTTGCGTACTCAATCTGCTTATAGCACTGTATAAACATAAGCACTAATAAATATTCATTATGTTTTATGACAATAATCATAACACATAATAAAGCATTTTATAATTAGCCTAGACCACTTATAAAGTCAAGTATTATAAGACTTCATAATTGCTGATCAGTCATTGGCTTTTTCTTTGCCAGGATTAGTGTGTATTGCACAGTCCTCATAGTTGTTATACATTATAATCCATCAAGTCCATTAGTGTTGTTCAGAGCACCATCCCCAGGATGTCTGCATTTGCTGAGCCAAAAATGACAGCTCTGAAAATGTTCATGGCCTTACCTCCCTGGAGTGAGAGGGTGGAGAAAACTATCCACTTTTGTCGACAGATGTCTCGATGACCATCGACATAAAAGAAAAGATCAAAAAGATGAACTCTTATGATGAGCTGCTACCCTTCGCCACTTCACTGTGAATGTTCTCTCTCTCTCTTTCTGTCTCTCAAAGTTGAGATGTACGTTTTTTCTTAATCCCTTTTTTTGATCAAACGTTTACACTGAAGTAAAATGTACAGCTACAGTTAAAGGAGAACTTGATTCAGATATTATCTATAATTTAATTCAATTTAGTGTGAGGAGTGAGCCAATTTAGTCAAATGTAAATGTCCATAACTTAGTTGTCCGTCTGCATGAAACTTGACCCTACACGTCATTATAAATGCGATAATTACTGTTATAAATTGTTATGAATATTTATGAGTACTTATAACTATAATCATACAGTGCTTCAAAATAGATTATAGTGCATTATAGACATGGATGTCATAGAAAGTATTAACAGTAAATGACTGAATGAACAAGAGGAAGACTAAATAATGTCATAAATGATGCTTTCTATACATTTTGGTTGAAGAATGTGAAAAACATGACAGTGTAAGTAAATGCATTTAAATGAACCAACATTAACTTGGACACTGAAAGACTATTTTTTTTTTCAGCAACAAAATAAATACTGCTTTTGCTTTATGGTTGTCGCTATTGCAGGGTAGCATTGCTAATGTGCTGTTTGTGCTCCTGCTGTTGGTCCACTGTCCAGAGACCTTCAGGGCCCCCTGAGGTGTTTCCAGGAGTCCTTAAGGTGGCTCCAGGAACCTGCAAAGTTTACAGGGGTCTCTTGCAAAATGGGAAAGGGTTAAATTCTTTTTCATTTGCTCACTAGAAATGATCCAATTTGAAGACTTCTTTATGAAACTGAGTGTTTTATAATAAGATATATCAGCAGCAGAAGCTTCAGATGAGGGTCTGTGGTCTGATGTGTGTCTCTTTGAAGGTTTGTGTGTGTCTGCTCGGAGGTCTGGGGTCTAATGTATGTATATTTGGAGATCTATTTCAGAGTCTGCCATTTGACGTGTGTCTATTTGGAGATCTGTGGTCTAAATGTGCATCTATTTTGGGGTATGTGATTTGAGCGGCCCTGCTCTACATCACCTAATGAGCTGCTGTTTGCCTGCCCACCTTTTCTCTCTCTCCCTCTCTGTAATGTATTCTTTCAGTGTATAATACAGTCCCCGTGGGACCACAGGTTTTCTTTGGGAGGTGAGATTTCATGCAGCAGCTTCACATATTATCACACGTACCCCCTGTTTTTAGAGCAGCGGTGCATTTGCACAGGCAAACATTTCAAGGTGACAATATTTAACCAGCGTGTGAATGACTTTGTGCAAACGTACCTCTGTAGGCTTCACCTGTGTGTGTGTCTGCCTTTACGTGTGTGTGTGTATCTGCAGGCGTGTGTGTGTGTGTGTGTGTGTGTGTGTGTAATTGCATGTGTGATATCACAGGAAATATGAGAGACCTGCAACATCCTTAGCTCCCTGTTGCCATGGCGACACTTCTGGTTACAGGAGTATCTAATGGGTCTCCCATACAAATTAACCTGCCATAGAGTGTGTGTGTGTGTGCATCGTGCACTGAAATGGAAATTCTTAAAATGCTATAAACATTTGCTGCTGCTTGCTCATGTACTGCTATATATTGATCCAGACTGGTATTTTTATTATTTTTCAAATTAATTTTGGATTTAATTGAAAATCCTTTTGTGTTTTTTTTTGTCTTATGCATTAGTTTTACCTCTACTACAGCCTTAAAACCATTTTTGTACACATAATATGTTATAGTGTGAAACTCTGAGTCACCTATAATGTTTAAACTGCTATATTCTGACATATATTGTGATTGTCATGGCTACATTTTATTGGTGTTTGAAATGCTTTAGTGTCTCCTATCGCTATATGCTATATATGTGTCACTTCAGTTAGTGGCTGAATAGATGACTCTGCTCTGCACTATAGACTCTGTGAGCTGTGATGTCAGGTGTCGTGTTCAAAGTCACAATAATGTGCAAAGCATGTGAGTCATCAGGCGAGTGTTCAGGCAAAACCATGGTCAGGCACATCAAAGAAAACAAATGAACAGATAGTAACATCACTCTGTCGTTTTCCCTCTCCTGATGTAATCCATGAACTGATAATGGGATCTGATAGTGTACTTTATCACTAACTGCTGCGTCAAAGCTCTTATGGAGATGCTGTATGTCTTGATAACTGTACAAACAGATGCCTGATGCTCATATTTAAACGAATTCAAGGTTCTGGTCAAATCACTTGTAGGTCTCTGGCTATTTGCTATTGAATTTAATGGCTTCCTGAGCCAGAGGGGTTTCTTAAGTCAATTGAATTATTTGACTTGAAAGCGGTCAACTTTCTTTTATTGAGTTGGCTGAGCCCTGAAGCTCCTCACAGCCAGGCCTGTTTCCCTTTCTTTGTCAATAGCACTTTGCCTTATTTTCAGCCATTAATGCAGGCCTATATATCCAGCTCCCCCTTTGCTTATTTTACTTACTTTATTCTATTCAAGTAAAGCTGAATCTATTTTATTTTACTGGACTTTCGTCTGTTTTACTTACAGCTACACACCAGAGCACTGTAGATATAAGTGCACATTGATGTGGGGTTGGGACAAGGAAACCCAGAGAGAGTGAAAAATTCATTTCGCTTCAAAAGCTAGAGAGGAAATGGCAAAATGACCCACAGACAGATTTGCTAATTGGGTTTCTGAATCCAAAGGACATCAAAACTGAAAAAGAGAGGAAATGGTACAAAACAGAACAGAAGTAACATCAAGCAAGAGACATAAAATAATTCATATAAAATAAATCTATTTAACTTTCGCTTTGTTTCTTCTTTCTTCCACAGAAACTTGTCAAAGAATCCTCTCACCACTCTGTCATGGCAGCTCTTCCAGCACCTCCAAGTCTCGGAGCTGTAAGTCTTCTTCCCCCGTCTGATCTCTCTTGTTGGCTTTTGTTTGTATTTTATTAGAGCAATTTATCATCGCTCCCTGCGCACTATCTGCCTCAATACAAATTGTTTTCACTGCATGCCATTATAATTCCTGTCTTTGTTGTACAGAACCTCTAATTTGTCTCAGCACATGTAAAAGACTGAACCTATAGGCAGTATAGTGGCACTGTGATCTTATAAGTCATTTGTTGACTTAATTAAGGCGCACAAAGGGAATGTAATGGTCTGGTAGGAGGAGGGAGTCTAACCCCATTTTCTTGTTTGTTATGAATATTTTAGTGATCGTTGTGTTTATGAAATGAGTTTTCTCTTTCACCACCAGGGAGAACATTGCGATGTCGACCCGCTTGTAATTTACACATCATTACGCCTGTCAGCACTGTCCATCATTTGAACCTTCACTATGCTTTGAGCACTGCTTCCAGTGCCTCCTGGTACATAAAGCTGAGGTATAGCAGGATGTGATATGAAACTATTTCAAGCAGGCCTCCATATTGTGCTATTTTCAGAGGTAGAAGCAGGGCAGGTCCTCTGAGAGCACGGCACAATGCTGATCTGGGGTAGTCCTGCTGCTGTACACTCCAGGCAGCAGAGCAGAGGGAAAGCCCTGCTTACATTGACAGTATACTTTTGCATTTTTGGCATTTAGCTTATGCTGTCATCCTGAGGGAAACTTATCCCTCACACACGCAGGACCTGCCGATATTACAGAACACTCATTCTTATCCGTCTTCTTGTGTAGGATGCAATTCGCAGCGGACCCCATACTAGTGCTACACAAGTGTCATCTCACTATGGGCCCTCATCAGAGGCAGATGGGTCTCTGAATCCCTCATTGTGCCTGTTATTGAGTTGTGAATTTCATTCTTCACTGGATTGTAGAAGTTCTGTACTCTTGTTGTCTTACCAGCTGTCCAATTCTGCTATTGTAGAAGTGAGTTTGGCCTTTAGCTTCTCCCACTGCTGCAGCTCCTGCAGTGTCTAAGATTTGTATCCTGCGCTTCTATATGTACGGCATATTATGTAATACATTGTGTTTATGGTGGAAAAGATCTTGTACATCGCAATAACACATATTAATATCACAGTGTAAAAATACTCCATTACAAGGAAAATGAAGCTTTCTGAATCCTACTTCTGAATTCTACTTAGGTATAGATTTCAGGGGGGAAGCAGGGGTCACGTCCCTCTTAATATTTATAACGTGTGCATTTGCCCTGAACCCCCCTACAATAAAATAATGTGTTGAAATGAAACCTACAGCAAAGCATGAGCACATTGCTCTTCGCTAAAGTTGCAACAGATTTACTTATCTCACATAAGAGATTTCAGTATTTCTGTTTTCCTCTGTGCTCAATTTACTGATTAGAAGTGTCCAATGGTCCAGTTAGGAAAAAGTGACGCCACCTACCTTCTTGTACCAATCAGGATTTAGCAGCACTTGAATCAGAATCTGGGTTGGGTGGTGGTGGGTTGTTTGTTTTACTGCCTATCAAATCTAATCCTGATGGAGCAGATTTTGTTCAGGGTAATATAAATAATAACATTTCTCATTGGATTTTGTATCAGAGGGAAACTACACCCATTTTCAAAATTCATACATCTTATGACTATGATCTAAGACGGTCCATAAATATTAGCAAACATGAACAACTCTCTCCCAAGGCCAAAAACCAGTGTGCTGAAACGTAAATTTGTGATGTTATAGGGTTTAAAGTCTGGATGACAGTGCATTGGGAAAGATGTTATAGATGACACTGAGAGCACCCAGGAGAATGTTCTGAGTATATGGGGACATTTTCTGTTCTAGAACGAGCTCATTTGGGCATTTAAAAAAAAAAAAAAAAAATATCTGTAACAAAATCAGGCTTCCATTCATTGTTTATGCAGCAGCTCCAGTTTTTATACATCACAACTTTGAGATTTACTTCTCTGGTCTCTGGCTTTGAGAGAGAGTACCTCATGTTCACAAATATTGATTGACCTTTCCAAGGCCATGGAAACAACATATTGATGATGAATTGATTAACATGATGAATTCTTAATTTAGGCTGTGTTCCTCTTTGATGTGTAGGCCGTATTTTGATGTTGTATCTGGTGAAGTTGGAGTATTTTTATTCAGTTTTTATACAGTTGAGTAGTTTGATTTATAATGATGTATCCTATTCTACATGTCGATCATATGTTTCAGTTACACTTTCACCACTGAATATATCATATAAAGCAGCTTTTACTTTTATACAAGAAAAACAAGATTGGGGCTGTTTTGCCCACAGGGACACTGAGAAGTACAGTAGTAGAGTTCAGCAGTTAAATGACCTTCTAATTCCTCGACAGACATCACATGCAACAAACTAAAATAACTAGCGAAGATCCATCCTTAACCGAATCACTGCTGCAGCTTAAAGAGCACAATTTGCTCTGATGTGCATTCCCATTTCTTCTTAAGAAACCGTTTTAGATGGGTGCACATGGTGTCTTTGTTGTTCTACATAAAAATCAGGGCCGGGGTGATGCCCGTGTTTTCCCAGTGAATGCTGATGAGGAGTGAGGGTTTATGTCTATTCCATTTGGTGTGTTTGGTTCAGAGGTGTCAGTTGGAGTGGCGTGGCGGCACAAACGTGGGCCGAGGCGTTGTGCAAGAGGGAAGCCATGTGGAATCAGGCCTCGCTAAAAGGAAATGAGTCACTCTATCATGAGCAGAGTCTGCAACGTGGCCCTGACATCATTACTCTCTTCACTGTGTCTATTTGCTCGCCCAAACCATATTAGCTTGGTGAGTGCCAATCATTCAATCGTGCCAAATGAAGCGCGCTCACCGGGCGACTATTGCCTTTAATTATTAGAATAATACACAATGCGGTATCAATGATAAGTGCCCACCCATGCTGCTGAACCGCACTGATATTATGTAAATAGAGGAAGATCAAACCAGCTGAAATAATTTCCGTTTTATGTGACGAAAGGAGAGCATGGCCCTTTGCCATGACGCTGTCGCTACACCGTGTTATCTCAGTCACTCTAGGCACTGTTATTGTAATTGTATTTCATGTTTTTAACAATGAAAGAGTACCAATTTCAAAGCTGCAACACGGTGACAGTGACCTGCAATGAATAGGAAATGCAGGAGTCATTTTTTTTAAGCCTGGAATTACACTGTAAGCCCTTCAAACGCATTAAAATACCAACGTTTGTATGGATTTGTTAATGATATATTTTATAAAGGTCCATTGTTTTATTTCTCTGCTACTCTTGCTTTCACAACTTGTTGTGAAAAATGTGAAAGAAAAGAAATAGAAACAAGTGAGAAAATAGAGTGGACACTATTAAGATAAGAGGTAATTTGTATGAAACATGCTGATCAAAAAGGTAATAAAAAATAAATAAAAAATACTGATACCCAAATCACCCTGAAACAATGTGTTCTTTCATCAAGGAGTTGTAATCGGCCGAGCGTGGAATTAAACTCTTTTTAAGTGTTACTTCACGCACAATCAATTTGGTGTAAAACATGCCTTACCCAGTAAAAAGAGGCATGTAACCGTTAAAGAATTGTTAATTCAGCTACCTTAACATGAAGTCAGGACTTCTTTGTTAACCTCAAACAGCCACTGGGTGTGTAGTCCAGTGCTGACCCACTATGAGGTCCAGGGGCGTAAGCATGCTTTGACATTTGGGGTGACTCATATGAAGAGTGAGGTCGTGGGGGTCCTTCTCAAGGAAACATGAGCATCGGACACTTAATGTCCTGCTTTCTGGTAAATTTATGCACCAGTTTGTGGTGGAATTATGTTTAGTTTTGTCAAAACAGAAGTCCTCTGCTATTTCAGCGGAATAAATGCATATGTTCTAAATATTAGGGAGACGTGTCCCCTCAAAAAAACTCTACAGCTATGATGTGAAACAGCTTCTCAAAATCATAGAAAGCTACACCTGATTCCACAATTAAAACCAGCCTTGGGAAGAGAGGAAAAGAGGGAGAAGTACTTACCATCAGTCAATGTACATTAAGTCAGTTTTTCCCTTATCAGGCACTCCCTATCAAACCTTGTGAGGTGTAACAGAAAAACAGTTGCTTTGTTTCGCAGGTTGGTTGCACAGATATTTCACACTCCCTGCAATATCTTAATATCAGTGACAATGACAATATTATCAGTGAAATCTCAATAATCTCAAGTCTTTTGTGACTCCTGTGAAAAGGCCCCAACATCACATTGAAACTCTACAATAAACGTCTGCTGTGTGCTGCCTCTGGATGAGACACAGATAATCGGCTCTGCCTCTTTGTTTGTGTGCCCTTTAGCCAAAGGACCAGAGCTACTGCAGTGTGGTGCACTGGCCCAGCCAATCACAAGTCAGAGAACAGCAGCAGGGGGAACGGGGCGACTAAAATGCTAAATCTGCCACTGTGGCATCCGGGGTGATATTATTGGAGATTATTTGAAGCGGAGTTAGCGGCAGTCACCGATACCAGCATCTTTGAGGAAGTTCATTCTGTCTGGTCCACAAAAAGAAGAAAATATTCCTCATCTTTAGCAACTGAAGCGATCTGCCTGAGGCAATGTGCATCCCGAATCCCTTTATTCTGTTAGCTCTCCTTTAATCCCAGCTCTCTGGGAAGCAGGGGCCGACGCAAAGTCAAACATTTACGCCTCTCAGAGCAAAATGAATTTTTCTTTGAATATGGATGAAATGTGAATAGATCAAACCTGTAATCTTCTGATATGACTGCCAGTGTATTAGGATGAATTAAACATTACATTTCCAAGGGCTGCATGACAGGTAAATTACTAAATTTTAACCTTCATTTTATTGGGGTCCAATTGCACTCAGAGCAAAATCTTGCTGAAATTACATGACATTTACACAGACTCTTCAAAAACATCAAAGAGTGACTTGCAAGAGGGAAAGTGAGTATTAAAATGTTAAATGTAGTAAAAGAGCCTAGATTGGGGGGCAGCGGTGGCCTCGATGCCACAGAGATCACCAGCTTAAAAACCCATGCTGCAGAATCCATGAAACTATGCAGGGTAAATGAAGAGATGAATGAAGACTTTTAAATGCTGTTTTCCTTTCGTTCTTTTCTAGATTTTTGGGGCATTTCTCCTTTATTTTTGATAGAGTGAGAGAGAGAGGCAGGAAGGGCTGGGGTGAAAGAGAAAATGACGTGGGGCAAGGGGGCTTGGCTGGACTTTAACCGGGGACTCAACCTTAAAGAGATACTTGACGGATTTTCAACCAGCTTTATAGCAATGTGGGTAGTATGTGTAAATTAAAGAGTGCCCAGATCTCCCTGCTCATATGCCACCTTTTTTTTTTCCACTGGCTATAAGGCTGTTGCTGGATCTACAGATTGTGCCTTGGCATTAGGAGAAAGTATAAAAGCGGATTGAGAAAGACAGCCACCCCTCTAACTCAAACCTTAAGGGCGATATACCTTGACACCATGTTGTACTAATGTCGTATGAAAAGAGTTTACAGCAGGTTGAGTGCAGTTAACAGCAGTAAGTGCTTGTTCAATAACATACTTCTCAGTTATTTTTTTTAATCGTTGTTAATGAGTTTTATTTACTAAAATACACGTCGTCAGTCAAATATCAGCTCACCATGATAAACTGTCCATAATAAAACAGTCCATTTTGTTACTCTATGGTGGCAACTGGGATCTAATCAGCTGAAAAGAGGGGCCCTCAATCATGCATAAGCATAAGCAGCAGAGGATGGCATTTTGGTTAAGAATCACACTCTTTTCCAACCCAGCTCAGTCTATGTCTTTGTAACATAAAAATTTTATTCTCTTTTATACTCTTTCTTTATTTTGAAGAATGTTTGAACGCGCAGAGGACGTGTCCTTCATCCTTTACTCTCCACCTTTGATAGAACTGCTGTTGAGTGTTTTTAGTCGCTCTACATACAATTATGTGAATCCTGTACATGTAACTAAAGATACAAGCATAGCTCTGTGTACTTGTCATATTTCCTCACGCATGTGTTAATGGACAAAGGCTGGACGCTGAAATTAAACTTCCTCGCCTGAACTGCAATAACAAAACCACCAGTGCACCACTTCATGCTTCTACTCAGACGAGGCTTGATTAAAACCACACAGTTCCCAAACAGGCACTGATAAAAAAAAAAAAAAAAACAATAGTTGCGCCTCATTGCGCTGTGCCTCTGTTGAAGTGGAACCTTTACCTGCTGTATGGCGATCGATTGAAATACAGTCAGCTGGTTTGTATTTTATTTTAAAAGTTATGTGTAACTTTAATGAACAGTTCACTCCAAAATTAGAAATATATTTGTTTCCTCTCACCTGTAGTGCTGTTTATCAATCTAGACTGTTTTGGTGCGAGCTGCCGAGTGTTGGAGATATTGACTGTAGAGATGTCTGCCATCCTTTCAGCGTAATGGAAATACAAGGCAGTCAACATGTGGTGCTCAAAGCACCAAAAAATCTATGCATCTACTCATACACGAGAGGTTAGTGCTCATGACAGCGCGAGATGTAAACATTGATGGCATCTTCCTCGGCTGAGCTGCGTGGTTCTAGTTGAGCTAGCAGTAGATGCACATGTCCTTCTGCACAGTGATACAGTCAGTGGGTGTAGTTCAGTAGAACGAAAATAGTTCCTTCATAAAACTGCTCACAACAAGGTCTGAGGATTATCTTGAGTGACCAGGTCATGATTTCTGGAAAGGGACATTGCTGTTGAGTTTTTCAAATGTATGTGTAATATTTGACTGAAGGTGACCATCTCTATAGCTGATATCTCCAACACTCAGTAACTCACATCAAAACAATCTAGACTGATAAATTGCATCACAGGCAAGAGGAAAAATATGTATTTTTGATTTTAGGGTGAACTGTCACTTTAATACAACAAAATATACACTGGGATGGAATTGATCTTGTAAAAAGCAGTAAAGTAACAACTCTTCCTTAAAAAAAATGACACCATATGTGTCAGATTATAAATTGATAGCACACATATCACCCATCCTGGATACACACTATGAATACACACATAAAGGAGCTCTAAAAACATCAATCGTCTAAAAATCCCCACCAAAAGTATCTCTGTGCTAAAATCTTTGCCTCTGAAGAAGAAATTGCCTGAAGCTCCTGCTCACTTTGTCCATTTTTCCTACCTAGAGCCTTCCCTGACCTGACTCGGGTGTCCCCTCTCCTCTACATGATTGCAGTGCAGGTGGTGTTGTTGATAAGCCAAATTCAGGTCTGGCTCCTCAGACAAATAAAGCCGTAGAGGTTTGAAAATAAAAGTCAGGCAGCGAGAGAGCCTGCAGGGACGCTGACTGGCCAAATGGCTGCAACCTTACAGAAAAGCAATGATGGGACAAAACGGTGATTTATTTATTTGCAGCATACTGCTTTATCCATGACACAAGCGGAAGATACAGCGTGAGAATGATGGAGCGGGTCCAGGGACAGCCAGGAGTGTGGTGAAGCAATGATACACACTTACTACGGTGTGGTAAAAGCAACTGTTTAGCAAATTTAGCAGGATCAGGGGAAACTGCTTATGTTGTAAAAGCTCTCAGTGAAGAGAAGAGTATTAAATTTGACATCGGTTGAGTCAACTCTGCTTTTTCCGCATTTATTCCCACTGATTGATTTATACTATTCTTTCTCACAACTGTAATCTCTCCAACCCCTGCTGTACAATGAAAACTGAGCATAATTTGACATTTCTGGTGGCGTAAGAGCAACTGTGCAGCAGCGATATGCAAACATGCAGTAAAAAAAAAAATGAGACCAGTTCATGGCTACATCTGTTTATTCGGCCTATTGCTTATGAATAGATGTCCGACTGTCAATCAACTGCTTCAAGACTCTAAAAGCCAATCTGATGGCATGACAGCTAGATTATCTCTTTTCCACGCTATAATAATAATGACAGTACTGGCCACTGTTTGACTGACAAGTGATCTACGGGAATTGCAGTGCAGAGACACAACGGCAATGAGTGCTTTGCATCAAAGATGAAGAAAAAATAGAGTGATATGTTTAAAAAACATGCAACGAAATATAAATCAGTGTACCTTTGAGGAGAAAGGACTGACTGTTCAGTAGGCACCGCCCTTAGTTACTGTTGCTACACCTGTCAATCTTTCCTGGGGTACAGCACAGTGTACAGTTTACAGTGATAACAGTGGCAGTTACCCTCCGAAATTCACAGTGATTTCTGCAACAATGGGCCTTTGATTTGACGCAAACGCAAACAAAAGCAGGCTTCTCATTTCTAGACAAAGAGCGTGGAATTTGACAGCTGAAATGATGACTGTCGCTCGCAGATTTGATCAAACAACAAGCCTATAAAAGGGTCTTAAATGTCAACTTGATGGCTACATACATGGTTTGATGCTAAAAGGCTGAAGCTAAAGCTACATAGCAAAAAGTCAGCATCCATAACAGCTGATCCATTTAGAAGACATAGAAATTGTCATTGTATTGCTGGGATAATGTACTTACTGCTAATTTTCCATTTAGGTGTACCAGTATATTTTTTAACAGGAGAAAATGATTTGTGGAAGAGGAATAACTGAGGAGTTTGGCAAACATAATGCTAATGCAAGTTTGGCTGGAGCTGCTGTAGTGTGAATTTGTTCAAATCAAAAAAAGAGTGCAGAGCTGCTATGTTTTTTTTTATCAAAAGAGAGGGGGTGGTTTGGGTAGCTGGGGTGACTGTGTTTTTTGGTTGTTTTGTTTTGTAATTACTTTTTTTTATTCATCTATTCATTTATTATCTTGACATTTCCCAAATATTACAAATAGTTTTCCTTGAGCCTCCCTGTGTGACTGTGGTTAAATGTTTAACCCTCCCTCCTCCACGGATAGCCGTATTTTAATATATTCATACCAAATGTAGACTTCCTACAGTCTGCATTTGGGGGTGAGAGTTAATAACAAAAGCAACAGCTTATTTCTTAAGCAAAATGCAAATGTTCCCATACAAATCATGTCATTACAGAAGCTGTGTGCACTTCAGCAGAACATAGGTGCATGACAGCCACTCGTCCCCCCCGACACACACACA
The DNA here is from genome assembly GCA_026686955.1 of Epinephelus cyanopodus. Lineage (NCBI taxonomy): Eukaryota > Metazoa > Chordata > Actinopteri > Perciformes > Serranidae > Epinephelus > Epinephelus cyanopodus. The sequence continues at coordinate 13,188,629 of CM048914.1, forward strand.
CACACACACATGCGCGCGCACACACACAGCATGTACGCAGTCAGCATGTGCATATTATTGACTGTTTTCCCAAACAAAACGTAACATACACAACAGTATCAGCAGCGGCCAGAATAATATCTGTAACATGGTATGGCAGTCAATATAAGAATAGCCTCTGATAATCAAACGTTACTTGAAAACAAAATCCTGGAGGTGAAAAAAGCCTCAGTTTTTTAATATTGCTGCGCATGCCTCGTGTCCAGTGGGGCGGTAAAGGTGGGGCGTGAGGTCCAATGAGGTTATGAAATATCTAAGATTCTGTTACTGAGTTGCATACTGTAAAACTTCAATAAGTAGCCTGGGCTATTTTGCTTAAATTACTGAAAACAACAGGTCGTTTTTTGGGTCAAGTGTCTATGGGACTTGAACGCACAACTGTTACATTACTTGTATAAAAATTAGGCTTTGAATAACATATCATATACAAAACATTCATTTGCTCTAGCTCCGAAAGACAGGACATCAGAGTGAGAACATTATGACACTCTTGTTACAGCACTTGAGGATTACAGCACCCGGCATACTGACCCAACACCACTTTATCCTGTTAAACCAATATTCACAACTTGGATTAATTTTTATGAAAAAACATTTTGATTCTTTTCATCAGTGGACACTTAGGTGCTAAAGGAATATGAATAACTTACTGGGCAATCAAGGAACAGACACATATTCTGACTTTATGACAGCTTCAGAGGCAGGGAGTCAGCACTTGTTTTTCCATCATGCGGATAAATCTGAATGAATTACTGCCTTCTCTGGTGCTCATGGGTTCAGTAAAAGGAACTAAACAGCTTAATTCTGGAGAATTTAACCAATCTAAACCAAAGTTTAAACGTTTGAATTTGTATGTGTAATTTTAACAGCTCACTAAAGTTAGTTCAAGTGGGCCAACAACCAGTGTTATACTACATCCAAATAACTTATATAAAAAAGCTGCTTGGAAACTAGACCAGGCCTCTTATTGAGAAAGGCTTTTATTTGTCAAACTGTGTCAAACTGTCAAACATTCAAGGTATGTTGTATTTTTAACCACATCCTTGAATAAACTGGGCAGCACGGTGGTGTGGTGGTTAGCACTGTGGCCTCACAGCAAGAGGGTTGCATGTTCTCCCTGTGTCATCGTGGGTTCTCTCCAGGCACTCCGGCTTCCTCCCACAGACTAAAGACATGCAGTTTGGGGACTAGGTTAATTGATAACCCTAAATTGTCCGTAGGTGTGAATGTGAGCGTGAATGGTTGTCTGTTTCTATGTGTCAGCCCTGCAATTGTCGGACAACCTGTCTGAGTGTACCCTGCCTCTCGCCCAATGTCAGCTGGGATAGGCTCCAGTCCCCCCGCGACCCTCTAGAGGATGAAGTGGTTTGAAGATGAATGAATGAATGAATAAATAAACTACAACACAAAGCTGAGAAATTTTGCATCCTGTCACTTTTCCTCTCTTTTGCTAACCCTCCTCCCTGCCGTGTGCATATGTTTTCAATGAAGTCGTTGAGAAATCAATCTGTGGAGCGGCTGATTGTCATACACGTTACGATTTGTGTATTGTTGTAGTCTTATCTGTCATAAACTGTAACAAGAGATAACTGGGCGCGTGTGTGGCGCTGTCGTGGTGATTTATGTTTAACCTCATTTTCTTTACCCATATGCCTCACCAAGAACATTCTTAGTTTGTCACTTAATGTTATTTTATAATTGATATTTTTGGCTGTGTTTGTATATATATATATATATAATATATATATATATATTACTCCTCAAATGTGCTGTACATTTCCTCATACATTAAATGTACAGCACATTCACATGCTATGAATGCAGATCTGCAAGACCCTGTATGTATCTGCACATACACACATGTACAGACACTCATGCGCATACACATTTATTTTTCAATACAGGTAAAATGATTAAATGAGGCATAAGGGTTAAATAGCATGATGGATGTTGATTTTAGTATTGATCACACTCCACTCAACATGCTTATTTACCTATACATTTTTGTCCTACGCCATGCAGAGCTGGCTCATGAGGCCCTTTGCGGACACTGGTAAATTGATCCCTGAACCCCACACCTATAACTACAGATTAAGCAGTGCACGGTCGGTTGTGGAAATGGCTTTTGGGAGATTGAAAGGACGGTGGAGGTGCCTCCTAAGGTGCCTCCATTCAGATGTTTTTTTAATTTAGTTCTGGTTGTGTATGCTGCACATGTTTTGGCTGCTACTCTCCATTGTTTTTGCTGCTTAGCTGACTACTACTTCACCAATATTGTTTCATCCTTCAGTTGAATTAATTCATAGAAATGATTATGGCTGTCATGTTCTCATTTCTTTATAAACACAGTGACTGAAGACATCTATGAAAAGCATCTTCATAAATGGGTAACCTGTTGAGTTCTTGACTTGTTTTTCTAGCTTTACTTTAACTTATTACACAGTTAAACTGTACATCATTAAGTGAAAACATACAGGAGCAGACTGTTCTCTGTAGAAAGGAATTTATTTAAATACAAAAAAAAACAAGCTAATGATAAAAGTGACAAGTGTGTTTTGAATGTGCAAAACTAAAACTTCCTATGAAACAGAGCTGAGTCCAAGAAACACACTGGTGTCGGTCTCCAGCTTCTGCAGCAGGGCATCATTCAGGTCCTTGCTGTGCTGTGAGAACCTCTCATCTGCCCTCTGCAGGTATTCAAGCAGCCCTGTGTTGGTGTCTCTCTTCCTCTTCCCTGTGTACAAGAATAGAAGAATCAGTTGAAAAGTTTGTCATTAAGTCATAAGTAGATAAACGCAGGTTCAGCAGAACAATGTAATGTCAGCTCAACAAGCAGCACTAGTCTTACGACACAGTATACAGACCTCACACTATATGGAAATGAGGATGTGGGTATAAAAGTAACAGTGACAATTGTGCATAGTATTGCTGATTGCAGTATGTAGCTGCCTTGGTTCAATGGCAGCAGTCATGGGTGGTAGGAGATTGTGTATGAATAATTGTTCATTTATCACAGCACATATTTATATTATCAATTCATACTTACAGGTATATCTCCATGTTTGCATAGTGTCTGGTGAGACACACTACTGGATAAACAGCACAACAACTCGTACCTGGTCCGGTGGCTTTGACCTGAGCTGCTGGATGGTGTTGGCGAGCTGCAGTGGAGTAGCGACGTTAGCTTGTATTTAGCATCGTCTTGTTCGATGGCAGAAAACTCTGTAGACCACAAGGCGAAAATATTCAAAAACAAATTTACCGGGTTCCGTTTGTGGCGGCGTTATGCTTTCGTTCACCATCGCCAGTGCCGTAGGGCTCTGTCAGGGCTCTGACCATCGCCTCCAGCATCGCAGCGGCTTAGTGGCACAATAACCCCGCCCCCTTCCCCGCGACGTGACCTTCTCACTCCGCCATGCAGACAAAAGTCACTCTCCTCTAGGGCTGTCAACGAATATTCTAAATTCGAATTTAAATTTGAATTTGAAAAAAAAATGGACCTTTGAATGTGAAAATTGATATTCAATTGGGGAGGGAAAAAAAACAAATACCACCGGAGCTGTCCTCTTTGCGAGTGGGCGTTGGCCTGGGCCAGACGCTGAAACGATCGAGCCGGCCACGGAGCTGCGCGGTTCAGCGCAGCCGGTGTGGATGACACAATCGGTTAACATGGGCACCGAAAGGAAACCGGCTTCGCCTCTCGGCACTTCGAGGCTATTCGCAGCGCTTCCGCAGGTGGTATGGCCTGACGGAGGGCGACCGAGAGGTCCACGGTCGTTTATAACTTAATTGTTTTATGTGTTTTAATGTGTAGGTATGTAAATGTTTTCAAAGACGTTAATGTTGAAATAAACATAGCTACAAGTAGTTATGTTTCCTTGTATTAATACATATACAAGTATGTTTCCTTGTATTAGTTTGCCCTCTTGTGGACATAATGCGAAAAAAAAATATTCGGATGGTTCGAACCTATGAGTTATTTTTAGAAGGAATATTCGAATGTCATTTTTGAGCAATTTTGACAGCCCTACTCTCCTCTGATTGGTTGTGGAATCAGTCGATCTCAGATCAGAGCCCACCTTTTTTCTCCGTAGACTTAGTTTTTCACTAAATATCTCAGTGGAGGCGCGATTTGTGATTTGTAGTTGAGGGAAACAGTATCTGTGACATGTGGGGAAGATTCGAGCAGTTGTAATTTTCGATTTTTATTACACAGCTCTATTAAATGCTGCATTCTGATTGGTCAGTGGCGGCATTCAGAGGTCTGATATTACTGTATAATGACCATGTAATGACCATTGCTATGTAGCCCAGCGTTGCTAGGGGCGCTGCCTTGACAAGGAGATTCAGCCGTTGCCAGCAGGTTTTTTTCTCTCCTCCCAATTTAATTTAGAAATTAATAAAAATCGTATAATTAATCAATATTCTGTCTCAAGTTATTTATTTAACTGATAATTTGCCGTGTAATAAGCGGGATAATGTATAATGAGCCAGTAGATACTGGGAAAATAACTCCCGGCAGGGGGAGGGGTTCTATTCCCGTGAAGGGAGTTCTTTTCCCAGTTTAATAATGAGCCGGTGTAATGATTCACCGGCTCATTATACATTATCCCTTACGTATTTGTGTTTTAAAGGAACACAAATAATTTCCTGAGAAAGTATTTCACGTACACTGAACATTTTTTGTACAAGTTCACATTCAGGTTCGCACATATTCAAATTTTGTCCACAACTTCACATTGTTTGATATAGGTGCACAAATATGTTTTGTACCAAATATACTGCAACAATAGGAGCAAAAATGTGAGCATGTCAGTTTTTTAATCTGTGACTTGTAAAATAGGATTTGTGCACCTGTAATGAAGAATTTGCAAATGTGTAAGTGTTGTATTTGTGGAGAAAAAAAAATCTAAAAGTAAAACACTCATACTGACACACATACAAATCACTGTACACAACTACAAATTCTACTGTTACAGGCGCTCAAACCTTTTTCACCAATAATACCTTCATACCAACATTGGGTTGGTAAAAGGGACTGGACGTTTAGTTGGGCTTTTAATTGAAGTTTTACGGTATTTCTCACCTCAAATGTTATCAGAAGCATGTTCTAGTTGACTGCTTAACTGTAATATGAGATCACTTGTTGCTAGCCAGCCAACATTGTGTCAGATGGACAGATTCATATTGTCTCACCCACCAGCAGGAATAGTTTTTGGTCTGGTGCGGCATCTCTTAGTTGTAGGTATTCTACCTCTCCAGCAAAAGCGAATGCCACAGTCTTTTTTCTGTGATCAAATAACACCAATATCAAAAGTATTTGCTTCTTTCTACTGCATAGACAGCCCAGTTTTATGTGAGGACCCTGTTTATATTGGTGAAATACTCTCTGAAGAGGTTTGCTGAGAATCCCAAAGGAATCCTGCTCAAAATGACACTGACAATAACTATATAAAATTTAAAATAGCATTACTGTACAGCGTCTGAGAAAATTAAAGGGAAAGTCGCTTCCAAAGTCAGAAAATATCACTGGACATGCCATTGACCTTGGCTTCTACACAGTGAGTGCTGCTGTCCTGAACAGGTACTTTTCTAATAAAACCCCACATAATAGTATAGCTGCCTAATAAAATGCTCCTTCATTAATTTAATAATAAAGCAAGCTCATTACTAGTCATAGATTCGCAAATATATTTTACTTATTAATATTCATTAACATCTGGCTGTACTGTATTATAGTACAAGTGACTAACAATGTGACAAGTGGGGCACCCAGAGCAGCTAACTACACATCCTTCAGCTGAATTACCACAAAACCAGGCATCACAGGAAATACAACATACAGTCACACCCAAGATCAGTAGCACTGTGGTAAATAAGGCGATTTATTAAACACACAGGATTTAAAAACCTCCAGTAATTCCCAACAACAGTATAAGGAGAAGAAGCGGTGCATTCAAGCTGAGATCAAAGCGCGCGAGCAACAATGCGGTATATAGCTTATCGTTGCCTGTGATCCACGGCTCCTCAGCCAAAGCACCTGTGTGTACATTTCCCAGAAAAACAGCCTCTGGTGGTGATCATTACCTCTCCTCTGGAGTAGTGGGGTGGATCGTTAGCCAGCTTCAAGGAAACATCATGCTGTTAGCTCTCTGCATCTAGGGTCACACTGCTGTTTGCTTTTGTTCTTTTCAAAGTCTAATCTGCTCTCCTCCAGACATTTATCAACTTCCAGCTGTCAGTTTGCAGTTTTTTTCTCTTTTGTTTGTCTTATTGCTTGTTTAGATGGTAGAGCTGTAAACTCACAACTATGTTACTGTACTGTACAGGCTGGGCGCACACTCGAAACAGAGGGTTCCAGCTTTCTTGTTTAAGTGCAATATCCTGCTATTTTCAGCTTTTTTCCTGTATCTGTGCAGCTGCACGTTGGCCCTGATCAGCTCGCCCAGAGGAATAGTGGCTAATGTATGGAGGTGGTGGTTCGTAACAATTAACATAATTACAGTGTAAAGAGGGGAAGCCTGGACCGCCCTGCTCTGGTGAGCTTTGATCTCTTGTGGTTGAACTTGCTGAGCATTAAATGAAAACCTTTAGCAGTGGAATTCTCCTCCGCACCAACAAGCAGGGAGCTACCTGTCTGCGGAATGAACTCCTTTGTCCTATATCGCATAGAATAGGTTTTATAGTCCACATTAAGGTTGCTTTGGTGCACCTTTATTTCTACTGGTGAAGTTCGCATTTGACATTTTTAAAAACTGGGTATTAATTGGATTGTTTCCAGTGGTTTTTGAGTCAATGTATTTAAATAAGACTACTTTGGGCCAAGAAAATGAGTAAGGATTCATTATTTCTCTATCCACTTCAAACTTTTACTCCTTTAGGGTTTGGAGAGGATTCTGAAGCCTCATTGCCGCTGAAGTTAAGGTTTTTTGCTCAGAATATGGGAAAAGGATAACCAACCTTTTGACCATCTTGTTAGTGTGGTGCTACAGTATTTACACTGAATCATTCACAGATGAGAATGAGACTAGATGAGATGAGAATTATAAATAAACGGCGTTACTAACAGCGCTACTTTTTATAGTAATGAGTGATCAAAAAAGTTACCGTCTCCCCCGTCAATAAAATGCGCCGTTACTCGACTTTACTTGAGTTCTCTGTAGCGGCTATCACCAAAACAAGCTCCTTGCCAGCGAGCCCTGAAATTTGTTTTCTTTGGTGAGGGCAGGTGAGGGGGAAGGGAGGGAGGGACAACCGCATAAGGGATGATGATTGGCTTAGGGAGAGTAAAAATTCATCATGAACCAGGCAGAGTAGGGCGGGCATTCACAAGCACACCATTTCGGTTGTCCGAACCGCGACTTTGGGCTTGTTTTTGTAAAGTCGCTTACAAATATTGGTACTCGCGGGTTTTGGTCTTTTGGGCTGGTTTCTAAAGTGGAGCTGCTTATTTGGGCTTGCTCTCTAAATGTCGCCTTTCTCTATGTCCATCTAATAAGTTATTTATACTCATGATAGTACTACAGGAGTACAGGAAGTTTCCACAGCTCAGCTCCCTCCGCCTCTCTCCCTCTCCGCATGCACACAGGTGACGGTCAGTCAATGAGACTTTTCACATTTAAATTGCTCGATTATGGAGGTTCTTTAACAAGTGTAGATAAGTGTACAATGTTTTATAATAATGATTTATTCTATTAAGTGTCAATTTCATTCATATTCAATGTTGATTTTCATTACATACAGTTCCATTAAGGGGGGGTGTTCAAGCAGTTTGACATTATTTGAGTATTTTATAAAAAAGTGATGCTTTTGTCACTTTTCCAGGTAATTAGTTACTTTTATAGTGCAGTAACTCAGTTACTAACTCACTTACCTTTTGGGGAAAGTAAGTAGTAACTTTAACTAATTACTTTTTAAAAGTAACATTCCCAGCACTGATCAGTTAGCATAACGTTTGCCAACCTTTGTGTACCAACACCTTTTGACCATTTTTAAACTGAAAATCTCAGAAAAAGCTCATAAAACCAAACAAAACTGACCTTCTGTAATGCATTTCAGTGAACGTGCAGCCGCCTCAAAAAAATCAATGTATGGGAAACGCAGCAAGCTTGATGAGCACAGACATGTCGCAGTTTACTATAAAAAGTATTTCTTATGCATTCTGTTGTAGATCGTAACATATATTTTAGTAAATAAGTAAAGTTTATTTACCTTTCATTAAGTAAAATCACAAAGTTCTTCACTGGAATAAAACGGTTAAAAACAATATTATAAAAACAGGTTGGTTTTTTTTCAATTTACCATTTATGCATGCAGTATATGATGCTGCTAAAATATAAATCAGGAAAACTGATGTTTGTCTCTGGAAGTGTATGATTTTACTTCCACTAAACAAAAATTGCCATAAAGTCCAAATTGCAATAAAAATCACAATGCATATAAAATTGGCACCCAAGAATTGTCAGATAATTAACTTTGGGGATATGTATATCGTCCCAGCCCTACTACTTATAGTGAAAACTGAGACAAAGTACAGAGCCAGTTATTTTAGTTAGAGCCGTCTACATTCTGCCAGAGATAATACCACAAAAAGTACTTATGTAAATAGTCTGTGATCCCATCTGAAGAAAACATTTAGCTATAATTGCTGTAAGTTAAATTTCTTCCATTCAAAAGTACCATTAAGTTTTTTTTCCCATTTCAGTGGAAACATTCGTAAGAAAAGGAAAAAAAATATTGTTTTGTATATTACTGCAAACACAAATTGCTGCAGTTGAAGGCACAATTGAATTTTTCCACTTTTAGATTTTATCTTGCCTTTTTCTTGTTATTCTTCCTTGTAATTACACTGAAAAATATAAGATAAGCAATTTATTTGAGTTCTGGATTTTGACTTTGATGATAAGTTTAAACGTAAAATTCCAACACTGACTCCAGTCTGAGTGCACCTGTACAGAAAGCCTACTAATAATCATTAATGATATACTGTCTCTGGAACCAAGGAAAAAAGGATGGGTGGATATGGTGTTCCTTGTTAGCTCAATCAGTACTCTGCCATATAGTGAATATGAAAAGGCTCTGCTCTAACTACAGTATCTGATCCAGTGAGCACCTGATAATAAGCGAGATCCACCTGCGGAAATCTGTTCTCATTACTTTATATAGCATGGTGGATGTAGCACATGCATTATTCATGCTTTCTGCAATATCTTATTGACCTCTGTCAAGGGCGTTTGGACAGGCATTCATCTTGACAAAATTGGCCAATCACAGCCTCCAATTTGGACATATGCAAAATGCGGAGGTGGCATACCATGTAGAATAATGTGGACTCTCACGCTGCACACTGCTGTGAGAGTGAAATGTATGCACAGAGGAGTCTAATGATACCTGCCTGCCGCTAATACAGCCTGAGACTGATAGCCCGAACACTGCTTTGACCTTTGACCTTCTCACATTTGAATGCCGTGCTGCAGGCCAGCATTGTTGTTCGTCTAATCCGTTGATTTGAATAAATCCAACTATTTTGAAACCTGATATAGCATAGTCATATCAGCGGTGGATGTCATGTAAGATTATGAATGCGCAGTAACTCCATCATCACTGTTAATTGTATTGATATTGTATTGTATTGTTGGTATCATGAAGAATGTTGCTAATTAGCCTGACGTCTCTAATGTTGCTTTTCATGCAGCTGGAGATTGCTCTTGCTTTCTCTCTTGCTGTTGCTAACAGAGAGGGTTAAGTGTGTGCACAGCTTGACGGAAGCAGCAGACTGAAGTTTCTGTGCAACTTTGAAATGGAAGCTTACAAGGACTATGTAATTCTTTCCCCCAATAATGGAGTTTAAGCACACAACTGCAGATAAGTAAACAAAATGCTTTCCACTCAGATATTCTGATGTTTTTCTTCATCTTATGTGCTAGTAAAACAACCATTCTTCTTCAAAGTGCACCATTTCTGAACTGGAAAAACACACTGCCAACTACACAGAGTCATCAGACCCTCTGGTTGCCAACATATCCTCTTGACTTTATCAGTTTTAACACGTCCGGGTGGTTACAAGAGCATGTATGACCATCTTTACAGTGGTGACCTGAGGTTATTAATGCATGGAGTCAGCCTGATAGTGTCATTGGACTGACTTTGTGTTTTCACTCCACCTAACCAAACCACACCACTGTGGAGAGACGGAAAAGAAAATGTCTAATACATCCATTTAGGGATGTTATGTTGATAGTTTGAAGAATGAGAGAGGAATTATTGGTTATGACCTTAGGACTATTATATGTACGTGATGCTTCACCTGTTGAATGCCACAGTTTATCTGCCTGCATAGTTTCTGTTTTTGTACTGAGCTTTATTCACACATAACATAATGGTAAATTTTGCCACAAAGCTGAACAGTAGGCTGCCATTTTATCATGAGAAAATCCAGGTGCCAGGATAAATGTTGGAGTTAAACATTTCTGCAAACAGCAGTTATCTGAGTTTTGTATGCTATTATGTAGCAAATATTCTAAAACTTTACTTTTGTCACATTTCAACACCACTGAGGTTAATGTGTGGTTATGTTAGGTACAGAAATACATGGTTATGGTTGGGAAAACATCATGTTTTGATATATTATTATTATTATATTATATGGTATCAGCACGGTCGCTACCTGGAGCTCACATAAACAGAGCCTGGGTTTGTTGAAGGTGGCAGTGCTGTTTGGGCTGAGAAAGCCATGTGTAAGTAAGGTAAAGGAGGTTGTTGGGTCGGTGCAGGGAGCAGTGAGACCTGGCATTAGGGGAGTGTCTCTGGGACACCAGAGATCACTGACTAGCTTCCTGGAGGTGTTGTGGGACCAACTAGACCAAACACTGGTGAAAGGAGGATCCCACCCGATGACCCCAAAGACATGTTAGTTATCACTGCTCACTGATCTGTATAGTTAAGAGTTGACATAATAGCTTATCATAGGGCTTAGGAGGTTATTCACTGAGCGCCGGTCCTTTATTTAGAGCACAAATTTCTTGTGTTTATTTGAAAGAAAATGCACAATTGCTGTTGGAAATGCAGCAGTAGCTTGCTAAAATGGTCTCAAACAGTGGTTGGTCTTGACCTCAGGTCATCCACCATCCTCTCCACTCACTATTTGGTTTGCAGAAATGTACAGTGCCAACATTTTCTTCTGATTGGGCTGCATGAAAAATAATTAGAAAAAAACAAGTTGTTTTACAGCTATAACAACATTTCAAGCTTACAGCTATGACTGCTGAGTCATAGCATTAATTAGAAATGGATGTGGTATCTATGATTCAGGCCATATGATATTCAACAGACATAGAAGCACACACACCACAAATTCAGCTTTTCAGTTTGTATTTTTCCTGGACAACTGGATAAGATTTTTAAGAAATCTCCCCTTTTTGTCAGTCTAAATACCCCATATCCCACACTACAATATCATTGGTGCTGCTGTTGAGGAGGTATACTGCCTTCAGTTGTAGACTGCTGTCTCACTGCTGTAGTAATATTTATATTACTGAGGATATGAACTGAATGCAGCTTGTTGTTGTTATACTGATTCCAATATTTGTGTTTTCTGGGGTTCCCAGTGTGGAAAGTGTTTCTTGTTGTTGTTTGGTGGTTGTTAGGTGTGTGAAAGGGTGCGCAGTTAACCACATGCAACACAACTTTTTCTCATGGCCATTATTTAAAAAAAGATCTTGGCTGTTAATCATCAGATATTTTTTTTCACATAAATCCCATTGATTACACAATGCAAACAGGAACTGCTTGTAGCCATAGCAGCATGACTTTTCCATGATGTCACTTTGCCAAAATGTGAACAAATAGCCTAAAACCATGGAGTGTACACTGGATAGTTTAAAATTCGATGTTCAGACATTTAGTGAGATTCATCCTCAATCATTTTTCACCATATTTGTTGCACAGTGCAGAAACAAGCTTGACTCATATTCCACAGGTGTTATTTTTACCTCATGATCTAATACTGCAGCCCGGCATCTCGGTAACTCAACAGCAGTGGGACCATCTCGAAAATGCAAAACAGCCAAGAGAGAGCTTTTCAGATTTTTGTCAACAGCTTTCTAATTTTTTTCATCAGACACTTTAGAGCACCTCTCTCTTCATCCAGACCCTCTACCACTTCATGCAAAACCCCTTTTTTAAATTATGCAATATAGCCAATGAGCTATAAGGGCCCATGTTTTGTCAGCAGCTCTCAGTGTTGATCACAGACACGTTGGACAAACGCAACATGGCTGCAGGTATTTCTGTGACATAAACAGAAAGCGGCTTTGCATTGCATCCCCTGTGGTTACATTGTCATTGTTGATTGTGTTTTTATTTCATTGTGTTTCCAGGCGCCTGGACGGCGTTGTGTTTGAATGTGGTTGTGACATTCGCTGGATCCAGCTGTGGCAGCAGAGAGGAGAGGCCGGGCTCCACACACAGCAGCTGTACTGCAGGAACGGAGCCTCCAAGATCCGACTGCACAACATGTACATCCACAACTGTGGTAAGAGCAAAAGAAGGGGAGGAGGAGGAGGCGGAGGAGGAGGCGGAGGAGGAGGGAGGTTGTGATGTGCATTTAAAAACAGAGGAAAAGAGAAAGGAAAGGGAGGCAGTGGAGGGGGGGGGGGGAGGGGGTGGAACGAAGAAAAAAAGCGTCGGGTGGAGAGGAGACGAGCTGACGGAAGGAGACAGGAAAAGCAGGAGAAGGAAGGAAAGGGTTAAAGGTGAAATAGAGGAAAGAGAAGAGGAGCAGGGAGACGAGTGGAGGCGAGAAGGGGAGGAGGTGTGACAGAGTTCAGAGGGTGAATCTGATGTGAGGAGCTGTGCGTTGATTCTGACAGAGGCTGGAGACTCTGCAGTATTATCTCCTGGTGGTGACTCATCCCTGTGACATCTAATGTGTGTATGTGTGTGTGTGTGTGTGTGTGTGTGTGTGTGTGTGTGTGTGTGTGTGTGTGTATGTGTCCTGTTGCTTCCTTTGTACTAATTTTGTTGGATTAATGTAAAGTGATTAATTGATTTGGTGTGAAAATATGTAGACGCAGGCAGTGACAGGTGTGTTAACATAAGCATACACTGTGTGTGTGTGTGTGTGTGTGTGTGTGTGTGTATTCATATATGCTTGTGTGTGTGTGTTTTTTCAGACTTACCAGAGATCAGTGTGAGCCACAGCAGTGTGTTGGTGATGGAGGGCGACAATGTGACGGTGAGCTGCAATGGATCTGGATCACCGCTGCCTGAAGTGGACTGGACTGTCAGTGGCCTGCACTCCATCAACACTCACCTGGTAAGGCACACACACCCACACACACACACACACGCACACACACACACACACACACACACACACACACACACACACACACACACACACAGAGCTGTAGATTCACTGTTATCAGGATGCTTTTATAGCTTTGCAGACACAAAATGAATGGCAGAATGGCAATTATTGAAAATGATGCCAAACTACCGAAACCGGTTATGTAACATATATTTTTCTTTTTATGGACCATTAGCGCCCTTTGAGTCATTTGATGTCACTAAGTCAAACACTGGTGATGGAAAGACACGCTTCACAGGGCTCACATTGCTTCTTTTGAATTACATGTTACCTCCATCCAGGCTAAGGTGTTGTTATCACCATAGTGGGAGAAATACTCAGATTCTTCATTTAAGCGAAAGAAGCAGGACAATAATGTTAAAAGAAAATCTAAAGAAGCATTTCACAGCAGGAAAGATGTTCTTTTCATAAAACTAGGCTATTATGCAGTACAAAGACACAAATACTTTTGAAACTGGTGCTACACGACCAGAGGAGACAGAGGAAAAGGGCTGTGCACTGTACTGCATTGGACCAATACACGCTACAGCTAGATAGATACAGGAAGCAATATGGCGGCCGTCCGGTAACAAATTATCTTGAATTATAGTTAGAGTGAACAAAAAAATTGTTTCTGAAAATCTCTTTGGAGATTAATAGGCAACACAGGAACAGAAACTTGGTTTATATTTGAGCACTGACTAGTTTTATTATTTGATCTTGGTACTCCTAGTCCTGTTCACAAATTCTTGTAATATATATTTTTTTTTATATATATATATATACTTTATTAATCCCCCTGAGGGGAAATTCAAATTTTTCACTCTTGCTGTCAATTACACACAGGTCCAAAAGACACACACATGCACAAACAGGACCTATACATGCACAAAGTTTTCTTCAAATTTGGCACAAACATTCACTTTGACTTGAGCATGGACTGACCAGATTTTGGTAGTCAAGGGATAAAGGTCTGGGTTGCTGTGACCTTGCATCCGTCTCATTCTTGTGAATGAGATATCTCAAGAACAGCGTAAAGGAATTTCTTCAAATTTTGCACAAATGTCCATTTGGCCTCAACAATAAACCAATTAGTTTTTGGTTGTCATAAGTCAAAGGTCAATGATACTGTGACCTTGTCTATATCATTCTCATACACATGATATCTCAAGAACGCATTGAGGTAATTTCTATTTGGCACCAACTCTTACTTCAAGGATGAACTGATTAGATTTTGGTAGGCATAGGTCAAAGGTCAAGTCCATGTGACCACATCTATCTCATTCTTGTGAACATGATATCTCAAGAACACTTTGAGGGAATTTCTTCAAATTTGGTACAAACGTTCACTTGGACTCAGCAATGAACTGATTGAATTTTGGTGGTCAAAGGTCAAGGTCAGGGTGATGCTGCATGTGTCTAATTCTCATGAAGACGTTATCTCATGAGCAGCTTAAGGGAATTTCATTAAATTTGTCACAAACGTCCACTTGGACTGAAGAATAAACTCATCAGGCTTTCATGGTTTAAGTTTAAAGGTCAAGGTCAGTGTGACCTCACAAATTATTTTTGACCATAACTCAAGAATTTGTATGCTATGTATGATACAATAGGAACAGAGGCAGAAATAATTGGTCAGATACTTAATTAGTGACACTCATCTTGGATTCCCACTTTGAAACCATTCTGATTGTATAGATCTTCTGTGCTACCGGGGGGACAATGGGTGTGAAGCATCCATGTTTTCACAGGCATGGATGTAAACTGTGAGAGAAACTTAACTGGCGCATGAAGGCATGCAACTGCAGGGTGGTAATTCTAGTTATGATACAAAGATGGTTGAAATTCAGTATCCCTATAAGTATTAAGAAGAAGAAGTAGTAGCGGTATTATCGCAGTACTCCCTGTAGGATTAGGATCCTTTTATCTATAGTAAGTGCAATAAGTGGATTCAACCTTGAAAAGTGCAAGAATCCTGTAAGTACATCAACCTTATCAAATATGCTAATCTACTTCAAGTGCTGCATTTAGAGATAATTGGTGACATTTTTTTTTTTTTTTCGATGACCAAGATGCGATATCTTAGTCTGTGACACAAGATATGGAGAGTTTCTGCTGTCCTGATGTCATTATGGAGTTCTTTCCACCATTGTGAAGCCAGGACAGCAAACAGTCATGATAAATGGCCCCTATGACTGAATTTTTGTTTCATTTGACATCATTAGATAGTTAATACTGATGCAACAATGTGTAAGCAGCCTCATCAGTGGTTGAGGTGGTACACGTTTTAACTGCTGTGTTGGGTAATCTACTCCAGTGGACTGGGCCCCTGCAAAGGGTCACAAGATAAATCATAGAGGTGATGAGATGATTAATAGGAAAGGGAAGTAGAAAAAAAAAGTTTGCTTCACAAGTTCATATTCATATTTCAGACTGATCCTCTGATCTCTGCTTTTTTGTGAAATATTGGATAATTTGACCTCTCTTGGTTTTGAAGTTATTTAAATGAAACCATCTGAGAAGTTTAGCGGAAAATCATCTATTTGGAACTTGAAGACATCAGAAACATGAAAAGGCCCCAGGTTTTTTTCATGCATCAAAATCATTGGGACCAACTGGTTTAATCTTTAACAATCTAGTGTATTTTATACAAGCTTGATGTATGTTTTCTTTCTAAAAACTTATTCTGAAAACTAGTGACCATGTCTCTATACTGTATGTCTTTTATCTATCATTTCTCTTCCAGCCAACTTTGTTAACATAGGGGATTGATTTGTGACCCTTGAATAAACATATCTTGAATGAAATAATGCTCTCATTTTGACATAAATGCAACATGAGTAGAGCCAAAAACAAGATTAACACTCATGTGATTGGCTGAGAGCTGATCGTGTCTTTGCACATACATGAGGTACAGTAGGCCTACTGGGAAAGTGAGGTTTTCACACCACTAATGGCAAACCTGGTGGCTGAATTTGGATTGGTTATTTTACTTATTTTTTAATTTTTGTGTACTTCATCATGTGTATTATTTTGCTTTCACACTATTGTGATAAATACACCACCAGATTGTTGTTGTTTCTAAATAGCATGCATGTTCTCATCTTAAATCACAATTACATGATTTCATACTGTATCTAAGAATGACTTAATTTAAAGGACATAAGCCTAAAAACTCTTAATCCTGACTTGTTGCCATGACAACGGCTCCAGATAGATTTCAACTATGCTTTGAAGCACTGACAATCCAGGCTTGTGTCATATCATTAACAGTCAAGTCAGATTTACTCACTTATTCCCATGTGAAGAATAGGGCCTTGGATTAACCTGCTCTGTGGCTCTTAAATTACATGTGCAGCATCACTTTTCATGATGATCTAGCCCGTGCAAAAGGAGCTGGTTTTGAGAGACTGAGAGTCCTGGCTTGAACCCACAGTGAGCCAGCTAACCCAGGCCCCAGGGACGTCACAGCAATAACAACAGCAGAGATAAACAGCAAGGAGAGGAGAACAGCGGTGTCTGAAAATGCCGTGTGGCTGTATTTGTCATCTGTGTCTTTAATGCTCGAGGTGACTTTACAGATGAAAGTCACCTCAGCCTCGGGCTTGATGTTTAAGGGTAGACTGATACTGTAGCTCATCAGGATGAGTGAGGTGTTGGGGAACCTGGCCAACTGAAGACAAGGAGGGAAGCATAAGTATTGTTTTTGGCTACTTAAAGGTGAAAAGCTGTGAATCAGTCACATTAGTGCCAAAATTTAAAATATACATTTACACTTTACATGATTGCTGCAGTTTAAGGCCTCCATTTATAAAATCAGACTAGAACACTGTATTGATTAAGTCCCACTGGTAGAAGGTACTCCTTCACTTTATTCTCTATTATTTAAGCAATCAATAACTCAATTTTATTTTAATTTAGTAATTACATTGCCTATGCTATATATCTTTCACATGCCTTAATGCCTCTCTCCTGTCTGTCTGTCTGTCTGTCTGTCTCTGTCGTTCTCTCTCCATAGTCAAATGTATACTGGCCGAACATCCACTCTATCAACCTGACTCTTTTCAACATCAGCCGCGATGACAACAACTTCCAGCTGACCTGCATTGCGGAGAACGTGGTGGGGATGACCAACTCCTCCATCCAGCTCAATGTACAATGTGAGTTGGATCTCTACAATGGTTAAATCTATGGAAAATCTAGCCGTGCATTGCAGGGGGGGCGATGAAGGCTGCTTTTTTGACTATACTCTACACAGTAATTCACGGCCAGTGACACACATTTGAAATGTACGCCGCAGGTTCTCCCTATAAATGACCTGCTTCTACCTTGCGTACCTTGTTGCATAAATTTGCATATTAATAAGTAAATATTACTTCCTTGAAATGAGTAAAACTCTGTATTACTTTAAGATGCAGAGCCCATGTGTTATGTGAGGATAGGTATGTTAACATGTGCTTATTTTCACTAATATTTTAATTAATCTCCTAATTTGCATAGCCTGTGGGTTTATTATCAGCAAGGTAAATAGTGGAACATAAGTAATACTGAGGGCAAAGATAAAAATGAGACTCAAATTTCTTGAAAGGCCAACGAAACTGATTCTGATTCTCAGTTGTATGGCCCCAAGGCCTGAACATGATGTAGAAAAGTAAGTAAGAAAAATTTGGAACCAAATGTTGATTTATTAGGGGCCTCGAACGAAGGACGAGGACCCTATTGTTTTTGTAGCGTTTCTTATTATTAGGGGCCTCGAACGAAGGACGAGGTCCCCTCTTG
This sequence comes from Epinephelus cyanopodus, assembly GCA_026686955.1. Taxonomy (NCBI): domain Eukaryota; kingdom Metazoa; phylum Chordata; class Actinopteri; order Perciformes; family Serranidae; genus Epinephelus; species Epinephelus cyanopodus. The sequence goes on from CM048914.1 coordinate 13,206,795, forward strand.
TTCTTGTAGCGTTTATTATTATTATTATTATTATTATTATTATTATTATTATTATTATTTCTTTCTTCCGCCGCGACTTTAAACTGGATTTTGACCCCCTAAACATGCTTCAAAACTCACCAAAATTGGCACGTATGTCAGGACTGGTGAAAAATTTTATCTAATGAAGAAATAAATTCAAAAAGTGCAAAAATGGCTCTGTAGCGCCACCTAGAATGACAAATCACTAAAATGGCCGCTGCTGCCAGTAGGAATGTCGTAGGAAGACCAAACCAAAACAGCCGTGTTCGTTTTCATCAAGACCTACAAATCTCGTGCTCGCACCAATGACCTAAATCCAACAGGAAGTGAGGTATTTCCCTTTCAAAGTAAAATTTTCCTCAAAAACAAGAAATTCCTTTAAAAATCATCTTCTCCTAAACCGTTCATCGTATCGGCCTCAAATTCGCACACATTATCGATCAATTGGTCCTTGTCAATTATTCTGCGTGAATTATCAGCCATTTGAAGGGTTTGGATTTACTGGCCTCTTCCGTGTGATGTGCTCCCTTTACCTCCTGACAACTTGTTGTGCCACCTAGGCACACAAAAATGCCCGGTGCGACGGGTAGGAACCACTTAGAAAGACCAAACCAAAACTGTCGCGTTCGTCTCATTAAGACCTACAAATCTCGCACTGCAACCCCTGACCTAACTCCAACAGGAAGCGCACTGTTGTTGTTTGAATGTAAGATGGCGTTTTTGACAAATTCTGTCGCTCAAAGATTTTTTGCTCCTACACCGTTTATCAGAACTGCTTCAAACTTTCACAAATTACAGATCTACCCTGGTGAACATTACTTGAGAAGGATTTTGTCCTAACTTGAACGGTTTGGATCTCCCAAGCGTTTGCAGGTGCAGAGCACAACTCCTCATGATGATCTCTGAGAGAAAAATGAGTGACAACACATCCTAAACTTGTGACAAAGGCACATTTTTTAATTCCATAAACATACAAGCTTGATCACTGCGTTCAGGACAAAATTATCTATCTGGTGATGCTTTCAGATTGAAAATGTGACTCACAGTTTGGCATCTAAAAGGACTAGTTTGTGAGATTTTCAGCCCATTCTGCTGTCTGCCTGCAGCCACATGCAGTCCTTCATTAGCATAACAAAAGCTGAAGTGTGTGAGTGTGTGTGTGTGTGTGTGTGTGTGTTTGTGTGTGTGTGTGTGTGTGGCATTCCTAATTCTCCTAAATAAATGCCTGATAGCAAAAATTTGTAACTACATTCCCTGGTGTAACTTTTTTTGCCTCATTAACAATTGGAATTAAATCTGTAGCTACATCTGTGCTGCAGATCATACTGTCTTTGTGTAAACAGGAATCAATCACCAAGAGCACACAACACGTGTGTTCATCTTAAAGGTATATTTTATCACAAAACTCTACATGTAAAACATCATTTACTCACTATTTATGAAAAATAAAGTGTTGCAATGCCTATATGCTATGAAACTTTGTTATGTTTCCTTTTGAAATCAACATTATTAGGAGAAATACAGTTCCATTATTGACAATGCTATATCTCAATACACATGTTCCACAGCCAATTCATATTAAGCCTTGATCATAAATGTTTATAACATTGTTGTGTATACTTGAATATCTCAGAATTAATCAATTTCCTAAAATGTAACTCCACTGTAAACTTTTTCTACAATTCTTCTATAATATTAATACTTTCAGTAGTGTCATTGTAAGCTGTCAAAAGCCTCCAGCTGATTTTGTTATCATTAGTTATAGTCAACTCATCTTGAGTACATGGTCATTAATTAGCATAAAAATGGCTTCACAGATACGTGTGTGTGTGTGTGTGTGTGTATGTGTGTGTGTGTGTGTGTGTGTGTGTGATTTCTAATTTTCAGATACAGACACACCAAAACACACACTCCACTCCCTGTCCCCTTTCTCTCTCTCTCTCTCTCTCTCTCTCTCTCTCTCTCTCTCTCTCTCTCGTGTCCTGTTAGTGCATGTCACTAACTCGGCTGACTGCATGTCAGAAACTCAACCTCTTCTCCACAGTCTTTGTGCTCTACTACCTCACAGGTTAACTTCTACCACAGCACTGCTTGGATAGTGTGACATGTGAGGTCGTGCTATAGCTGTGGTGTGAAATGCCACCTGCTGATTTAGTTATCATTAGTCATTAGTCAACTCATCTTGAGTGCCTGGGCTGTCACCTAACTACGTGATTCTTAATTAGCATAACAATAGCTCCACTCTGACAGATACATGTGAGTGTGTATGTGTGTGTGTGTTTGTCTGTCTGTGTATGTGTGTGTCTGAGTGTGTCATACTTATACTCTCATTATACACATTTGATTATTGTCACGTATGTAAACCATTAGATATTAATATATACTTTCAACAAATTGTACCACAATAACCAGAATTGAAATTATAATATTATTACTTTTATGAATGTTGTTGTAAGCTACTGTCATGACCATCTGTCCTACATCTCTCTCTGTCTCCCCTTCTGTTTCATTGGGTCTGAAGGACAGAGGGATGTTGTATGCTGTAAAGCCCTGTGAGGCAAATTGTGCTTTGTGATATTGATTGCTTGATTGATTGATTGACTGACTGACTGATTGATGTCCTCATCAGTAGTTTGGTTTTCAGAAGCCATCAAAGTTCTATTCCCATGTCATGGGTTCATTGTAAAAAAAAATGACCTTGCATTCTATTGACATAACAGAACGCGACGCTCGCTTTCGACGTACGCCGGACCCCGAAATGGCGTGGGTCGAGGCCCCGTTCAACGCTGCTCGCAGCTTTAATTATTATTTCTTCTTTTTTCCGCCGCGACTTTAAACTGGATTTTGACCCCCTAAACATGCGTAAAAACTCCCCAAAATTGGCACGTATGTCAGGACTGGTGAAAAATTGTATCTAATGAAGAAATAAATTCAAAAAGTGCAAAAATGGCTCTGTAGCGCCACCTAGAATGACTGAATCACTAAAATGGCCGCTGCTGCCAGTAGGAATGTCGTAGGAAGACCAAACCAAAACAGTCGTGTTCATTTCAACAAGACCTACAAATCACGTGCTCGCACCAATGACCTAAATCCAACAGGAAGTGAGGTATTTCCCTTTCAAAGTAAAATTTTCCTCAAAAACAAGAAATTCCTTTAAAAATCATCTTCTCCTAAACCGTTCATCGTATCGGCCTCAAATTCGCACACATTATCGATCAATTGGTCCTTGTCAATTATTCTGCGTGAATTATCAGCCATTTGAAGGGTTTGGATTTACTGGCCTCTTCCGTGTGATGTGCTCCTTTTACCTCCTGACGACTTGTTGTGCCACCTAGGCACACAAAAATGCCCGGTGCGACAGGTAGGAATCACTTAGAAAGACCAAACCAAAACTGTCGCGTTCATCTCATAAAGACCTACAAATGTCGTGCTGCAACCCCTGACCTAACTCCAACAGGAAGCGCACTGTTGTTGTTTGAATGTAAGATGGCGTTTTTGACAAATTCTGTCGCTCAAAGATTTTTTGCTCCTACACCGTTTATAAGAACTGCTTCAAACTTTCACAAATTACAGATCTACCCCTGGTGAACATTACTTGCGAAGGATTTTGTCCTAACTTGAACGGTTTGGATCTATCAAGCGTTTGCAAGTGCAGAGCACAACTCCCCATGATGATCTCTGTAAGAAAAGATGGGTGACAACACATCCTAAACTTGTGACTAAGGCACATTTTTTTATTCCATAAACATACAAGCTTGATATCACTGCGTTCAGAACAAAATTATCTATCTGGTGATGCTTTCAGATTGAAAATGTGACTCACGGTTTGGCATCTAAAAGGACTAGTTTGTGAGATTTTCAGCCCATTCTGCTGTCTGCCTGCAGCCACATGCAGTCCTTAATTAGCATAACAAAAGCTGAAGTGTGAGTGTGTGTCTGTGTGTGTGTGTGTGTGTGTGTGTGTCTGTGTGTGTGGCATTCCTAATTTTCCTAATAAATGCCTGATAGAAAAAAAATTTGTAACTACAACATTCCCTGGTGTAACTTTTTTTTGCCTCATTAACAATTGGAATCAAATCTGTAGCTACATCTGTGCTGCAGATCATACTGTCTTTGTGTAAACAGGAATCAATCACCAAGAGCACACAACACGTGTGTTCATCTTAAAGGTATATTTTATCACAAAACTCTACATGTAAAACATCATTTACTCACTATTTATGAAAAATACAGTGTTGCAATGCGTATATGCTATGAAACTTTATGTTTCCTTATGAAATCAACATTATTAGGAGAAATACAGTTCCATTATTGACAATGCTATATCTCAACACACATGTTCCACAGCCAATTCATATTAAGCCTTGATCATAAATGTTTATAACATTGTTGTGTATACTTGAATATCTAAAAATTAATCAATTTCCTAAAATGTAACTCCACTGTAAACTTTTTCTAAAATTCTTCTAATATTAATACTTTCAGTAGTGTCATTGTAAGCTGTCAAATGCTTCCTGCTGATGTTGTTATCATTACTTATAGTCAACTCATCTTGAGTACATGGTCATTAATTAGCATAAAAATGGCTTCACAGATACATGTGTGTGTGTGTGTGTGTGTGTGTGTGTGTGTGTGTGTGTGTGTGTGATTTCTAATTTTCAGATACAGACACACCAAAACACACACTCTAACACACCAAAACACACATTCCACTCCCTGTCCCCTTTCTCTCTCTCTCTCTCTCTCTCTCTCTCTCTGTCTCTCGTGTCCTGTTAGTGCATGTCACTAACTCGGCTGACTGCATGTCAGAAACTCAACCTCTTCTCCACAGTCTTTGTGCTCTACTACCTCACAGGTTAACTTCTACCACAGCACTGCTTGGATAGTGTGACATGTGAGGTCGTGCTATAGCTGTGGTGTGAAATGCCACCTGCTGATGTAGTTATCATTAGTCATTAGTCAACTCATCTTGAGTGCCTGGGCTGTCACCTAACTACGTGATTCTTAATTAGCATAACAATAGCTCCACTCTGACAGATACATGTGAGTGTGTATGTGTGTGTGTTTGTCTGTCTGTATATGTGTGTGTGTGTGTGTGTGTCATACTTATACTCTCATTATACACATTTGATTATTGTCACGTATGTAAACCATTAGATATTAATATATACTTTCAACAAATTGTACACAATAACCAGAATTGAAATTATAATATTATTACTTTTATGAATGTTGTTGTAAGCTACTGTCATGACCATCTGTCCTACATCTCTCTGTGTCTCCCCTTCTGTTTCATTGGGTCTGCAGAACAGAGGGATGTTGTATGCTGTAAAGCCCTGTGAGGCAAATTGTGATTTGTTATATTGATTGCTTGATTGATTGATTGACTGACTGACTGATTGATGTCCTCATCAGTAGTTTGGTTTTCAGAAGCCATCAAAGTTCTATTCCCATGTCATGGGTTCATTGTAAAAAAAAATGACCTTGCATTCTATTGACATAACGGAACGCGACGCTCGCTTTCGACGTACGCCGGACCCCGAAATGGCGTGGGTCGAGGCCCCGTTCAACGCTGCTCGCAGCTTTAATATTGGTTTTAGGTTTAGAACATCCTTGGTTTGATTGATAAAGTTTTATTTAAAACCTGGGGTAATAACAAGTGAAAACATCTGGGGCTGAAAACTGAAGCCAACGCTTAAGTGCTAAAAACTGCAGTTCCTCTAATGACCACTTGAAGCTGTCTAAGATGGTGATGACTAAAATGCCAGACTCAAGGCTTCAAAATGGGAGTCCACAAACCAGAGGGTGATGTCACAGTGGCTACGTTCATTATTTTTACACAGTCTTTGGACTACAGTTTAATCTAACTGATTGCATCAGTTTTTTTAATTTCACATTATATGACCGTTAGCATTTTTTACTAGAAGGTACTAGAAGCTAACACCAGCATCCTAACATGTTCACAATCCTATTGCTAATGTTAAGATAGTAAAATGTTTACCATATTATCATTTTTAGTTGAGTGTTCTCAGTTTTTTGTATGAGCTTGATAAAACAGAGTGCAGCTGATGCTGATGGGAGTGTCAGTACTTTCGCAAGTAAACCAAAGTTCTGGACAAATTTTGACTTTATCTGTATTATCAGAGAACAAAATGTGTTACAATTCAATTGGAGCGTGAATGTATGTGCAAACTTTCATAGCAGTCCATACCATAGTTAACAAGGCATGTTGCTAAATGCCAAATATACTAACCTCAGGATGGCGTTGGAGGAAAACCACTAAAGTGGACTTTCAGACCAATATTTCCTTCTCTAGATCCATGCCATCCAATTGGCTAAATGTGTTACGGGGTCATGTTGTTTGCTCTTACATAGTCAGTAAGGATTACCACTATTTAGATAAATGTAGTGTGAGTGTCTGTACTGGCGAACAACCTTCATCAGTTGTGCAATTGAAGAAATATCCATCCCGTTATCACAGCATTTGTAATGTCTCCATTAATAGCTTTATAATGAATTGTTTCTCGGGTATTAGATCTTATTTGATCAGTCTTCATAGAGGCTTTTAATACGACTCTAATGCTTAAAATGTGAAATTATGCTGCTCTGTGGTCGAAGGTGCTAATCACTGAACACTGCTGGTGTAGTGATTGTTTGGAATCACATCTAAGCCGACCAATGAGCTCGTGGCTTATACACATTAGACCCATCAACTAATCTAGGGACAACCATGGTTTAGCAGCAAGGCTGGTATGATTAATAAACCATGCACCAAAAGACAGCACAATTTGAAAAATACTTTGAGTGATGAAGTGACATTTGCACAGCTGACAGCTTCATTGTTAGTCTTCTGCCTGTCAATCATTTTGGGAGGCATACATCAAGGTCCCACAGCTACTGTAACTATTTATTTATAGCCAAGACAAGCTGGCATTGGTGGGTTAAAGGAATAATTCACCACACAGATGACCGTTTGTATTTCATTTACTCGACCCCTGTTACGCTGAATTCACAAATAAAACTTTGTTTTTCTCGCATGCCTCCAGAGAGTGAAGAATCAAAAAATGGAGAAAATTCTTGATCAGTTGAAGCAAAAGGGGATCACGTCTAACAACAGCAAAACTACATCAAAACATCTGCTGGCAAATTCTGACACAATCCATGCTGTATGATCCAAGCCTCATTATCCAGTCATATGCTCAGCACTTCCCAAACACATTACATTACCTTGCCATCAGCCATCTCCAACAGGGACTGAAAGTGAAACTTACTGTATCTATACTCTCTTCTAAGCCAGACTCTATTGACAAAAACAATAATGTTACCTGTCTCCTGTTACACAGGAGCTGCTGGTCTACCACTGCCTCCATCACCTAACCTGTTTGTGTTACTGCATTACCTCTAGTGGTTTAAAGGTTTAGTTCAGAATCACCAAAGTCACACAATAACAAACAAAATACCAATCTAGGCAGCAGCTCCCTTGTTCACCAAGGTAAAATTGCTGTTTTTGTTTGTAGTCTGGCTTTGAAGAGAGCATAGATGACGTTTCACTTTCAGTTCAGTCCCCTGTTCAAAAGTCCTGTCTGTTTGGGAAGTACTGATCATAAGAATGCTTTGATATAGTTTTGCTGTTGTTAAACACAGTCGCCTATTAATCAAGGATTCAATTTTTTGGATTTTTTTTTTGTTCACCACAGGCATATGTAACATAACAATCAACCATAAACCAACCATACTTACATGTAATCCAGAGAGTAAGAGTTTTTCTTTTTGAATCACACAAGTATATGTACAGATTTTGAAAGAGACAGAGCTGTCTGTGCAGATTTGCAGCTGTTTTGATGAACAACTCATACTCAATGAATAGAGAGGAAGGGACATATTGACTGTGTTGCCTCAGTTTTGTTGAATCACCTTAAATTATCTTAAATCAATAACAACATGTTGCATTAAGCTATTAGGATTATTATATCAACTGTGAATGGACTTTGTTATATGGAGTTGTTATTAGCTTATGTATCTGGGTTCTCTGTCATGTCTCCAAAGTTCTGTAACATGAAGATCACAACAGAAATGGTTATGTTTTAGTGTAGCTGGACCAAATGTGGCAGACAACAAAGACTAATACTGTAAGAAAGGAAAATAAAATCCTTTTTTTAGAATGCAGCTGGTACAGTACAAATGCTCGGAGGCAAGACCACTAGTTTTCTTCTGCGTGAGATGCGTTTCATGGCAGCTTTGATGGACTTGTGTTGGGGACTGAAATATATCTTGTATTAATGACACTGACAGTCTAAGAGAATAATTTACAGCAGGAAAAAAAATCACCTTTATCAAGCAGAACAGCCAAATTATGCAGGTACATTTAGAATGCAATGAGGTGTTACACAGTTACAAACCAAATGAAATTGATGTAGCCAATTAGCAAGAATATACCCTCCAGCCCACATGAAAGCTCAGCCTTGATCTGAGCGGGAAGAGAAAAGGAAAAAAAAAAACACCCTCAGCAATGATAAAGCAATGATTTGGTAACCATCGGAATGTTCCTCTAATATCCAGACCACGAATTACACTATACATGTCAGCTCTTACATAAGTTCACCCTGTGGATTGCCCTTGGGCAGATTTGGGACGGACTGTATTCAAAGCCAATATTTATCAAAGGTGCCTGACATTTTTCTCTTTGTAGCAAGCTTGCTGTTGTAGAGCACAATCTATTGTGGCTGTTTGCAATGCATCACGCTACAGGACAGGGGAGATTTGTCACCAATTCAAACACTCCCTACTGGAGCAGAGCTGCTAAGGACCATGCTAGAATGACAGATTGACTTTGCAACATCTAGTCTTCAGGGCTTCCTCCTCACGGACAGACACTCTATGGATGTACATCTCTAGGCATTTTTTTTTTCTGTTGACACTCTCTGCTGGTGCTGCAAATTAACTTATTAATTTTTCACCACATGCTCCGATGGTAATTACATTTCCTCCCCTGTGCAGCCTATTGTCTCTGGAAATGTCATAAAATAGCTTAAACTGCTGCTCTGATTAGGGAGTAATCTGATTGACAGCGAAATTACCAGCCGTCAAGTAACATTCTCTGCATTCAAAGATGAGTTCCCCACTTTAGCGAAACTGTAATTAACCACAATGCAAATTCTGCAGACCCATTGTTCTACTGCTGTCTGCAACAATGGCAGCTCTACAGCATTGTGGACTCACATAACTTACCGTGTTTTTCCTTTAGTCCTACTGTATAGGCAGGTGTCGCTCTCTATCGAGAACAAGGCACTAACTAACGATTGGGTTAGTTGTTATGCTCCCTGAGTAGCTCTACAGTTAGAGTCAAAGCATCACCTCTAATAATAAGTAACTAATGTGGGATTGAAGTGATTCCATCCCTCGAGAGACTCTACATACGTAATATCACTTTGCTGCTTCTTACAGGTTAAAATCTCAGTCACTGTGTGGTTTACCCCAGAGGGAATATCTATCTAGTTAAACTCCCCTGTCATCGTCAGCCATGATGTCCTATCTGGCTGGAACATGGCATTTGAAATATGCCACCAGTGTTACCACTAGATAACATTGCTTAACTAGGCTTGCATTTAGTGTTCTCACTGATCAAAGGCATGTAGTTATCAAAGCTTGTCATCTATATGAGCGCCACGAGGACACCATGTTGTGACCGACCAGTATGGAGCACAGTAATGACTTGTATTGTATTGACTGAGACGGAGGGACAGCCATGCTGAGGGGAAAATGGATCGGTCGCTAACTGTCCATCAACGAGAATTTCATGGGTTTTTTCCCGTCTCTTTCTCTCTCTTTAGGCTGCACAGCTATATGCCGCCCTCACTTCATGCCCATCTTCCTCCCTCCTCTCTCTTTCTTTTCTCTCTGCACTATCTTGTCTCTTTCTTCCTGCGCACAAAATCACAGCTCTGCACACGCCCCCACACCAGCACGTTCACACACACACACATGCCTTAGCCTTTAGTGCAATTGAATGACTTTATTGTCACTATTGTCTAGCAGGAACAATATCACCAAAGCAATTTATGAAATGACAGCTTTCAAACACAGAGAAATACTTTATTCATCTTTTTTTTACCGGATGATTATTTGGTTTGAAAACACAAGCAATCCATTGGTAGACAGTCAATGACAGTCATAATGACCAGGGCAGTTACTTTCATTATTAGTCTATCTGACAATCGTTCATATATTAATCAATCACAGTCTATCACTACTAGTGATGATGGGGCTATGCTAGAAAATACCTAGTTTGTACACTATGTTGTCTGACTACGTCAAAGTACAGAAGTGTTTCTACCTGTTCTGAACGGCCACACTAGAGGGCGTTTAAAAATTGGGATCACAGCTTACATTTAATGACAGTCTGTCCTGGAAGGCATTGATAGCGTTGTGCTTGGTTGTTCATATCACAGAATGACAGAAATAGTTGCGTTAAGAATGAAACGAGAGGGAGCTTGAGAGACATTTCAAATTCCTTAGTCCAGAAGGTGTGGGTGGAGGGGGGTTAATAAGCTTTTCAACCATCAAACAAGCAGTTTTGATGAAGCTTATTGGCTGTTTTACAAAAACAAACAAACACAATAAAACACCCAAGCTTGATTACCATCTGATCAAAATGGTCCAAGTGGGCAACACCCTGTGCTCATGGACCCCCACGGAACCAAAATGATCCATTTTCAGTGAGTGTCAATATGTTATTAAAGTAAGTGCACAAACTGTGCACTGCAAAAGGACAATATCAGCTATCACAGAATCTGTGTTTTAACCTTACGTTGGCCTTGTCTTGGAGACAATCTTTTTTGCCATTCTAAAAGCATCACAATGACGGTCGTTCACCACTTTGGTCTAGACTGAAATATGTCTACAACTATTTCAGGGATTGTCATCGAACTTTGAACAGATATTCATGGTCATCAGAGGATAAATCCTAATGACTTTGAAGGTTCACCTTTCCTTTGGTGCCGCCAGCAGATCAAAGTTTTTAACTATCAAAATATCTCAACATCTTCCAGATGTGTTGGCCCCAAATTTTGCAAAGACATTGAGGATAAATCCTACTGACTTTGGGGATATCCTGACTTTTCATACAGTGCCACTATGAGGATCTAAGTGAAATGCCTCAACAAATATAGATGTAGTGCCTTGAAATTAGCTTCAGACATTCATGTCCTTCTCAAAATGAATTGTAACAATCTCAAATTTTGGACCAAATACCTGCATTTACATCAGCCTCAGCTGTACTTCATGTTCTGCATAACATGCTAAACAAGATGGAAAACATGGTAAACATCACACCTCCTAAACATAAGCATGGGAATATTGGTATTATGGGGGACACCCAGGTATTTCCCTAGGTAGAGTGTGTACCGTTAAGTGGAGTCCTTACTGAAGCAGCACAGGTTCAAGTCTGGTCCAGGCCCCTCCATCTTCTCTCTCCCTTGTCAAATCTACGTCTGTCTCTCAATAGAGCATGAAAAAAAGCCAAGAAAAAAATAAAAAAATAAACAGCTATAAAAAAACAAACAAAAAAAACTGTCATCATGAGCATGTTGCCATGTTGGTGTAAATGTGTTTTCCCCACACAGAAAACCTAGTCCTATTACTCACTGGATAGCTGGGCAAACAATGGAGCTGCCATACAGTCTGCCTTGTGTACTGTTCTAACAGTAATGGGAACTTGGAGGCTTAGAGGGTACATACACAATACACAAAGGACCATAGGTATGGGGGAGGCAATAGGGGCTGAAAAAAAAACTTTTGCCCTGGGTCTTTGAAACAGGTTAATCTGGTTATCCAAATACCCGATGTGGTGCTTGTGAGAATCAAATATTTGGTATATTTAATTAACAAACACTTCAACTAACTCTGGCCCTATTTCTAATTAAATTGTAGTGTGATAACATGTACAAGTACATAGCATGAAACTGCAGGTGGAGATTCACTGGAGCAGCTACAGCTTTGTCTGAATGACAACATAAACACACACAGTCTACCATGATACAGCAAATGTAAATAGGATTGCTTACACATGCCTATAGAAATTGCAGCTTTCATTGAGGCCCAGCAAAAGACAAAACAGTGGTGTATAATGAGTATGTGTAAGTGGTGGAGGTGGGTGGATAGATTTGGGGGTGGGGTGGGGTGTGGGTAGGGAGGTGGGGTGTCTAGTATGTAGAACAGACACATAGAGAGACTGCCAGGTAATACCATCTGCCAAATATTTCCTTTTGATGATGTAGCTGCATGAGTGACTCATTGCAAAGACAAATCAGTGGATGAATTGTTTATGAAATGTATCTGATGGTATTAAAGTGATAAATTGCCTCTCAGCTTGGCGGCGTTGTGGATCCAGAGGTGTGTTGCTGAACGTCAGGAGAGAGAAGCTATGTGCTTGTTTTTAGAGAGGAGATTCCTCTTTCTATTTCAAGCAAAAGGAGTCCCTCTCTCTGTTTGTTTTCCTTACTGTCCTATGCACTGCTGCAATATGTAACACACAGTAAAAGGCTCATTGCCACTCCCAAGAAAGAAACCTACCTCCTAAATGTCATGCTTCCCAGAACAAATCAAAACAGCTTTGTGTTTAGTCTGCTGAAGCATTTCTTTTGAGGTTCTTCAAAGAAGTAGGGCAGGTTTTCATCAGCCCAAGGGTTGTGGAACTTTCTTCTAAAGGTCTTTGTAATACTTCAAGCTACATTATAACTAAAAATCAGACAGACTGATGAGGGTTTCAAGAGGGGAAAATAACTTTTATGTGATCCAGGAACTGCTCATTCTGCTTTCCCTGATGCTATGGATCGAGTGTCAGTATGACTAAAATGTTTATATCATCTAAATGACACGGTTTCTTTTCTTCTTCACCGCAGTTCCTCCAGTCATCCTGAGGCTGGCTGAACCTGAGCAACGCCACGATACCTGCATCGAGTTTACAGTTCGGGGTTACCCCCATCCCAAGCTGCGTTGGTTCTACAAGCAAAAGGAGATTGTCCAGAATGATTACATTCGAACTGAGATGGACTTCTACCAGGACTATCTGGAAGGCTGTCTGACCTTCCAGAACCCAACACACATCAACAACGGGAACTACACTCTGGAGGCCAGCAACCCCCTGGGAACAGTCTCCAAGACAGTGTATGGTCACTTCCTTATGGACCCAGGTATTGATGAAGGTGAGTGGGTTGATTCTGCTTGGTGGCACTTGTGGTTGATGAGTGATGCACTGTTGGCAGCTTGCAGCGGTGATGTCCCCTTAATCACAATAGCGATTATACTCATGGGTAAAACATCATTTATACAAGGGTTATTAAGACATTTTTACTGCCTGAATATCGCCGTCATTCTTCTGGGTTTAAATAAAAATAAAAGCACAGGAGAAAAGAAGAAATACTGCCAAGTAACTCCCGATTCCCACAAGAGCTAACATGGCCCACTTTTTGGGGAATGCGCCTCACGATTGGAACAAGTCTTCGACTAGTTGAATTTCTTGTTTAAATTACCTGTTGTATGAATTACAGGTTCCATCCCAGGTGGAAGAACTATTGGGAGCTTTTAGTTTTTATTAAAATCTCCCTTCGCAGGGTGCAGGTTGTGGAGCTGATCCCTGCTGGCTGGATCACAGCCAGGGTTCATCCACAGTTCAGTCAGGTAGATTGTTCGCTTGCAGTTCATCCTGAGTTCACAGGGAGGGGGAATAAACCCACAAAGATTGGCAAATTTCTCCCAATGGTCAATATTCCAAGGTTAATACCATGTGTCAGTTTATTGGCATGGCATGACTTTCTCTGTCTTCTCTTTTGCAGACATAGAGGAACTAGGTGAGTGTTTCTATTTTGAAATTCAACCCTGCTATTATTTTTTATTATTATTTGTATTTTTTTCAACTAATTGTTTGTTTGGTGTCAGTATGCACACGCAAACACATCACTTATTGTTGAAATATCACTGTTAAGATAGTAACCATGGAGAAATTTGTTCACTTTGTGTTGCAGTTCATAAAAAGCTGTTAAGCACTGCTGCTCAATTTCTAGACTCTGATAGTATTATTAATCTCCAGGAAGGCTTTGCAAAACATAGCATTCAGACTGAATGCTATATTCATTCAGATGCCTTGCTCAAGGCATCTCAAGCTAGTGATCTGGTAGGTGACTCTGATCTCCCCAGACAGTCTCAAGATTTGAACTGCCAACATCAGAGTCCAAAAACCTGCCTTTTTCACATTGTTTGAGGTCTCTAAAGGAGGACCGCATGCAGCTCAGTGGCTTGTGGTTTCCTAAATTCACCAGACATTTCTTTGCCATTTTTATGGGGGATTTGATGCTTCAGTGATGCCCTGCTTTACCCTTGTACGTTTCCATACACTCTCACAGTGAGGTAACCTGTATAGCCACAGTCTACTTCTGCTGGTTCTTTCTGCTGGTTCACTAAGCCCGGCTCCCCTTACTTACTGTTTCACCTGTTGAAAACGGGGGCATATTTACCACGCAAAATTCTGTAAATCTAATAAAGAGAGAGACAAGTTAGCTCTTTGCCGACCCTTGACATTGCGCTCATATGTTGGTTACTGCTGATAACTGGATGCCGTCATTGTGAAGGCGTAGCGCTCACCCTCCTGTTCCCCCTTGGTTAACGCTGTTGAGTGTTTACCAGAAGTGAGCACTGTTAGCTGCTTTCCACTTGTTCAGACATCTCCATGTTAAGAACCTTGTCCATTTGCCTTGAATTTTGCAAAGAGCTCCTTAAACTTTAGATTGTTTTTGGTTTTGTAAAGGTTTAAAAGAAGAATCACCCTTTGAACTCTGGTAATCAGCTCCATGCACAGTGTCTCAACATGTGGAGAGACAGACTGAGTTTGACATGCAACAGCCGTTTGACTTTAAGGGCACCCCAGGTTTTAGTCATTCTCTTTAAAGGGAGTTGTATACAGCAACTCAGCGGGCATTACACTTCCTCTCCAACCCTTAACTAACCAGCCGCGATGTAAACAAGCTAGTTTCCCACCCCGTTAGCTGGTAATGTGTGAATGTTTGTGAAGCGGTAAGTGCAGTCATATTGCTGGAACGATGCTTTGGCCGTCTCTCACACTGAATCGTAAATCTCCTGTGTGTGATGTGTGGTTTGGCCCCAGGCTGTTGTGGCAGCCTCACTGTTGATGGCTTAAACTAAGTGGGCCAGTCTGATCTCTGACCTTCATCAGAGTCTTCTTCCATCTCCATATGAGGCCATTCTTTCTAATCAGCCATGGATTATAAAGCTGCAGCATGGCCTGGGATGGAGACGGATGGACGCCGCTGACTGTGTGGCGAGCTGCATTAGGCAGCAATGACTTTGTGCCACCACACGTGCACGCACGCTTGCAGAGCTTCTGGGAGTGAGGCAGGTGAGGGAGAGGTGTTTAGGTGATGAGAGTGTGAAACATTATAGCAGCGGTGTGTGAGGGAGTTCAGCTGTGGAAGGGAGACTGACAGGCTGACTGATACTAACGCTGCTGAGGAGAGAGGAGGGCAGAGGGAGGAGAGGAGAGAGGGATGTGGGCAGGGAAGGAGGGACAGAGCGATGGTAGTCAGGGCACACACACTCACACACTCACACACTGAGCAATGCGCTTTAGTGTACTGTGTGTGTCTGAGCCAGTGGCAGCCAGTCTACCATGTGGCCATTAATTTGCCCACAATTACTCTCTGATGTCCTGGCTGGAGGCCTCAGACTGGAGTTTCCCTGACACCAGTTCATTTCGTTTCATGGCTCTGTCTCTGTCCTCTTCTCCTTCCCCTCCCAAGACCTCCGCTGTTTGCCAAAACTCTCATTTGTAGAGGCGTGTCATGTAGCAATTTAACACCAAGAGATTAATTTCAGGATCATTTTGAAACATTAATATGACTACTAGGGTTCTGCGACATGACTTGAGTCCAGCATCCAGTCATGTCTAAGAACTTGGGTCAGATTTTTTTAAATGTAGGTGTCAAGTTTGAGTTGGTGTGGTGCAGTTTTCCAGCTGATTTAATTTCACCTAATTTGACATTTGGTGCTCTTGGCTGTATGAGCTTCTTTTCTGTTTTCTGCCTGTATAATCATGTATAATTCTAAAGCAGCTTGTTTTAATTATTCTGTGTCCTTTTCTATGTACAAGCACAAGCATGCATTTGTGCTAGAAAAAATTCACGTCTTTTCTGTCATTACCATAA
Organism: Epinephelus cyanopodus; assembly: GCA_026686955.1. Taxonomy (NCBI): domain Eukaryota; kingdom Metazoa; phylum Chordata; class Actinopteri; order Perciformes; family Serranidae; genus Epinephelus; species Epinephelus cyanopodus. Next base: position 13,223,030 of record CM048914.1, read on the forward strand.
GAAGCTTGGGTCTGGTTAAAACTCTGAATAACCAGCCCAGTTGGCAAAAGAAAATGTTGCTATTGTATGTTACTGCAAACCACCAATATGTTACATTTGTAAGTTTTCTATGTATTATATCAACGTTTGTAAAGTTATGTAACATATGAGCTGACTTTATCATCAGAAGATTGAGGAGATGATGAATCGCGCGTCACCTGGGCGAGGCACCTGCCAAGCTGCAGACCACTATTCAAGATCAACATACTACATAACTGTTGTGATTTAACAAGTCTTTGCAGTGTTCCCAGTGGCTTTAAGGCACTAAATTGGGGTGTGGGGGGTGTTAAGTTTCAATGTATCTGCTACATAATATCCCGAACGCAAATATATCGCATCTGTGGTCTGGAGAAACATTCAATGTCAACATTTTTTGTAGGGATTGAATTGGCACAGCAGACTTCAGGCTTTGTCAGGAACCTTGTGACAGGTGTCAGACTTAGGTGTGCATTTAATAAGGCTGAGCACACTTCTAACTGAAAGCCTTTTATCAGCCTCTACATACACAAATGCGTTCTTCATTTTCTAACATTGTCTCAAGCTTTCATGGTGCAGAGCAGTGGCAAGGTTCTCCCTATTTACATCAATCCAGCGAGGAGAGTTTCAGTCTGCGTCCAGAGATTTAACATTTATTCAATACTCCGATAAACATGAGGGGCAAGTGCTCTATTTTCAACAGTTTAAATGAAATGAAAGACATACAAATGAGGAGAGCAAAGAAGAATATTTTCAACTAGCAATTAGATCTATCACAAAGCATTTATAAAGCCATTTGGCTTTGCGGAGATACTGAAAATATGCTCTCAATTATATACACTAGAGAGCACATTGGGTCGTCTTATTCTAGCCTGTTAGGCTGTGCATTAACCCATGTAAGTGTTACTTACACACTTATTTAATGTGATAATAGGTGCATAAACAGGTTCACACAGAGGATTAAACCATGGACTGAAAAGAAGCTGCTTATTCCTGTGCATCCACTGTGAATAAGAATACACTGCAATATTGAACCACACAAAGTGTGAAAGTCAGTCTACTACATATTTACTGTAAATAAGTGTGGGAGTAAAGCACAGCCATTAAAGGTTTCTTCTCAGCCACTGATGCATGTTTTGTGTTTTTGTGTTGCAGCTACTCCAACACCATCAGAGGGAGAGTCAGGCCCACCAGATGAAGATACGTTTGGGGTGAGTTTTCTGTGTAATGATGTTGATGAAACAGCTGCTAAAGATGTTGCCCCTGGTCTCAACAGAGAGCTGCTCTATGCTTCAACACAAATCTGTTTGGTTTTTTTTGTCAAAGGACCCTTGTAGGGGTTTTTACTGTTGACATGCAGCTTTGAGGCTTTGAGGCACAAAGACACAAAACAATGTAACTGTCATTTTTCAGTGTTGTATGCTCGGCCATTAACGATGTTGATGATGGTAAAAATGCAATGTGTGCTGCTTAAATGTTATGTAATGTCGGGAATTCTGTGTAGCTTTTTTTAAACCAACGCCGATGAGTTATTCCACTGAAGTGCAGTAGATCGAAAGAGATGCTAACACTACCATGGTTAATGAGCTTTTTAGATGGCAGACATTTTTACATTTCCCCAGGAAAAGCAGCCCAGTTGCTAGGAGAAAATGTTGCCATAGTATATTTCTGCAAACCTCTGTTATGTTACATGTAGTTTCAGCCAGAACCTGATCTTCTCCTGACTGTACCGTTAGACTGTAGAAACAATGGATGTAGCTACTGTGATGTCAGTCATTGTTGTGTTGACTACTGTTTTGAAGCCTCATGTCCGGCATTTCAACCAACAGTAGTGACCATAGTCAACCTGTCACTTAAAGCAGCCCACCCTTAACCATGCATAACTTTAAGCCTTGATAAAATGTTAACAGCTGAGTTATAAAAAAAAATCCCCCCCTGTACAGTTGGCATAAATGGGGAAATTAGAAATATTTATTTCATGCTATGAAGCTGGGTATATAATCTGGGTGTCTATGAGAATTGACTGGTTTTTGTAGCCAGCCTCAAGTGGCCAATCAAGGAACTGCAGTTTTTGGCATTTCTAGGTTGGCTCCATTTTTCAGCCCTGGAGGTTGCTGCTTGACCATAACCAGTTGTTTTTTATGGATAAACCTGACCACAAATTAACCATTGTTGTTGTTATAATGTAAAGTTTTAAAATGCTGCATTGTTACGTACAAATGTGACAAATCTGTGGTTTGTAAAAACTTGCAATGCCAGCATTTATTCTGATGATTGGGTTGCAAAAAGCACAGGTATAATTAATAACACTGATAATGGCCAACTACTTCTGTAGGTAGTAATCTAGTTAGCAGGACATGCTAAAGATTGCAACTTACATTAGAACTTATAAAGACACTGTTAAATGTTAAATAAATTCCTGACACTTGTACTCTTAATCTACTCTTAAGCCCCATGTACACCACTTTAATGTATGAAGAAATCCAAAGCTTGACAGGCCTGCTGTGCCAATGGACCATTTTCCTTGCAGACATTTTAACTTGTCACAGTGTGAAAAGCAAGTAAAACAAATTAATTATGGCTCAGTTTAAATCTTAATTTGTTCATTTATTTGCTTTTTAATTAGATAAAAAAAAACATGTATTAATTGGATTATTTGACAGTGCATTAAAGATGAGAACATTATAGCATATTGGCGATGATAAGCAAACTGGTCTGTGTAAACTGGAAAAAAAGCAGCTGTCTATATTTTCATTATTTACAGTAATTAATCTTTACTTACCCACATTAGTCAAACATAAATGTCAGAAATAACTGGTTGTAATGATGATGATGATGATGATGATGATGATGAGTGAGGCTTGTGACTTTAAGTATCTCTCAGTGGCTTTAAAACTGCACCGACAGTGAGTCTGCCTGTAGATGAGGATCATATTCAAATTACATTCTGTCAACTGGAATACATCTCAGCCGAGACAGGTGTTGAACTTTTCTCCAGACTGCTGTAATCTGTGAGAAAGCAGTAGTCACAATCTAGTGGATTAAACTGTGATTTGCAGTATTTAAGGTGATCAGAAATCTGGAGAGGATTATGATGTGAACACAGTCTGACACAGCATTTCATTTCTCTCAGGTTTCCATCGCCGTGGGTTTGGCGGGTTTTGCTTGCGTCCTCCTCCTCGTCCTTTTTGTTCTCATCAACAAATACGGCCGGCGCTCCAAATTCGGTATGAAAGGTAAGTCTACACAAATAGGCAGATAGGCAGGCAGACAGTGAGCTTTGTTTTTCTCCTTTCTGCCAGTTGCATCATTGTGCAGAATCCATTCCCCCAGCTAATCTTCTCTTCAGAACCTTTGTTCATCAGAAAATGTACATACTGCAGCTACTGTAGAAGTCCTACTTTTTACTGCATGTTTACAGATCCACCACTGCACTTCAGTCATATCCCCAAGAGGACTTGCTCGGGAAAAAAAATAAAGGTTTTCCATCTTTGAAAGAGAAACTATTAATGATCCTGTCGACTGTTGCAGGACACTGGAGTGTTGTGTTGCTGTATGCTACACACAGAGTCCTGCTAAAGGCCATACATTTGCAACCACCCATACTCGTGCACACATATAGACAGCTGGATCAATACTAAAGGGCAGTGTGCATGCAAACGAGTTCTATGCACTGTACATACACCTCACACATTCACTGTGTCTGCTATGTAGAGCGATCGCAGAAGGGATCCTGAATTAATTAGTGGACTCGGCGCTGTCGATCACGCTGAGGAATTCAATAGGATTAACATGGCTTTTGTGCATGCTGAGCTTTCATTTTATGTCAGCTCCAGGTTTTGCTTGTCTCTCTGGCGTTGGTGTCGTGGAAGAGGCAAAAGCCGTTGTAGTGCTGATCTAGGAACAGAGAGCAGAGAAGAGAGGAGCGGATGGTAGCAGCTCTAACAGGTCCTGTGGTTCGGGCTCAAGTGTTTGCCCACCCAGCTACAGCTCTTATCAGTTGGCAGGCTGAGTAGTGCTATTTGCTTGTGTTTGGTGATTTGTGGGAGAGTTTGTGTTTCACTCAAGGCAGTATTTATATTATATATTTGGAGGTGGGGACATCCCCCCAGTTTTCAAATATGCTCAAAATATCCCCACCCATATATTGATAAAAAAACAATTGAAGTGGGAGAAGAAAAAAAAAATAGCTATAGCTATGCTATGACAGACAACCAAGCTCTACAGATGGCAATGTAATCCTTATTATAATTAACTTAAACAAATGACTACCACTAGTTTAGTATTAAAGCATACTGCAATTCTGTGTGTGGTTTGTCCATGTAATGTTGCCGTACTCCAGTAAAAGCTGTTGCCGACTGCTGCAATTAGGTACAATCAATGTCAAACACTGTACTGTCTCTATTTTGTTACCTTCAACTGTATCAAAAATTAGACATTAAGAATGTAGAAGAAGAATATACACTTTATAAAAACTCCAAGGGGAAAGCTGATTTTTTTTCATGTGCACACAGGCCTGAAATGCACACACATTTAAAAACAGGACCTTTACATGCAATTGAGATGTAAGTGTGAGGGGTTTGCTTTGGACAGGCGCCCCGAGCAGTTGGGGGCTCAGTGCCTCACTCAAGGGTGCCTCGGCAGTGCCCAGGAGGCAAACTGGCGTGTTTCCAGCTACCTGTCCATGCTCCAAACTTGGTCTGTACAGGGACGTGGGCCAGCAACCCTCTGGTTCCCAAGCCAAGTCCCTATGGAGTTAGATACTGCTGCCCCTCAGTATGAGGTATATGAGTTTTAAAATGTCAGTCATTTATGTTGTACTGCATGTGTAATTTAGACAATAACCGCTTTCATTTATTGTATATTCATATAATATACTCTAACTAGGAATGTCAATGGTTAACTGTCAAACGGACCGCTTACACATGTCGGCCTATAGGTTTAGGTTTAGGTCTATCATAATTGTGGCACTTGTTAGTTTACTGTACTGCGCACCACCCTAGTCTGGGGGGAGCTAGCTAGCATTTACTATGCTGCTCATTGAGCCATTACTACTAGTAAAGGAAACATGCCCTCCCTTACGTCTCCGCCTGGCTCAACCCAATATGTAAATGGCTCACTTTTGAGCCATTAAGTCCCCTCTGCATTGTTGAGTATGTTACCACTGTTAGCAATGTCAGCACGGCTACTGGTGCCAACATAGTAAACAATGCTAAATGGGTTTTACATTTTAAAATGAAACTGCTTACTCACCGAGGAGACGGTTTCCACAACGAGGCATTCTGCCATTGGGATGGTGTTACCAGCTGTAATCGCTGAATGAGTGACTGCTAGCTAACGCTAGCTAGCTCCCTCCCAAACCAAGTGATGCACAGTGCAGAGTGGTCAAGAACCCAGTGGAGACTGGAGGGCAGTGGACATGTTTCCACATATTAACACAACGAGCCAGCTGTCTGTCAGCAAAGCCAACAGAAAATAAAATAAATCTCACATTTACAGTACAAAAGATCCAAAAAGAAGCGCTGGACTAAAAGGAAAAGCCTCTGGTATTTTATGTTTTTTGTTTTTTGTTTTTTTAAATAATCACCAATTAATATCTGTTGGCCTTTCAAAAGCAAAATGAACCAAACTGGCATCCTCTAACACTGTACTTGCATGCTAAATATGGTAAAATATAATGGGAAATTAGTTTTCAAATTTGGAATTTTTTCTGGGGTCCCAGCCATTTTGCTCCTTGGCCTTATTATCATTAATAACACACATACCACTCTGTCCCTCCATGTGTGGATTCGAGCTTGTCTTCCTCCTGGATATACATTTTTTTTTCTCTCCTGGTTTAAATTGCTGTTGGCTCTTTTCTGTCAATTTCTAGTGTGTCTTTTTTCTCTTTAATCTATAGACATTCTGATAACATGCCACCATGACCCAACACCTCAAACTATGCATGTGTCTCATTTTATACCGTAAGCATGGTGTAAAGTAGCATTAGCCACTGCCCCCCATTTAATTAGCTACTTTACAGGATTAGAGTCCGTTACTTACCTCAGTAAAGAACTCTCCGCTGTAATTATTTAGGGGGTGGCAATTATTGCATTGGCCTAAAGCTGGCTCTAATCAAGGATGAGTCTTACAGTTAATGAGGCTTTTCAGACGTGTTTGTAATGTCATGGTAAGTCATGTGAATTTAAGCTGTGCTAACAAACTGGTTTGACACAGAGAAAACAGAAGTAACAAATCCATTATATATATATGTATATATATATATATGTGTGTGTGTGTGTGTGTGTGTGTGTGTATATTTATATATGTGTGTGTGTGTGTGTGTGTGTGTGTATACATATATATATATATATACATATATACACATATATACATATATACACATATATATACATATATGTGTGTGTGTGTGTGTGTGTGTGTGTGTGCAAGATGTTGCAAATAAGAAGTCAAACTCCATGACATGAAGTCAGTGTCATACAGTTTGTGAGATACAATTTAATTGGTGGCACAGCTACTTGCTAATGATGTGCAATGTGTAGCTTCCTTATTTCTTTATAACTAAACCCACCTAATGCAGTGGGTGGCAGTGCATTTTAAGATGGATGGCAAAGTTCAAAGTTCTCTTGGACACTTTAGAACTTTTTAATTGCATTGCATGGCTGTCTCACACAGTGCCATGTGGCTCTCCAGCAGCACTCACTGCTTCCCACAATATGTTAAGATTACACGCTTTGCCAAAGCGCCACCACAACATTCTCTGTCAAGACACTGAAAAGCATTTTTTATACTTTTATCCCCCCAGAGTTTGTACTCAACCGCCTTGTTCAAGTTAACAAATAGTTTTGTGAATTACTGCGATCATGCAGGGAAAAAGAAGCATATTGAAGGCTGAGCAAAATGCCAGGTTGAGCCAGTACCAGTTTTGACAATTTTTTTTCAGTTTTTACATAAAGGTCAATGTAATCTGGAACATTTACTGCAGCATACTGTGTTTCTGCCCTGTTTTAAATTATTAGAATTATTGGGGTTGTTTTTTTCTGGAGTGTGGGGGTGGTGGATGCAGGGGACACATTCCCCTCAATATTAATTAAATGATGAAAATTATGAAATTAAAGACATTTCCACCATAAAATTAGAGCAGAAAAGGCACAAATTGGTGAATAAAAATTCCTCCTCTTATTTTCTATCAGATAGCAGTGTGTCACCACACTGTGGGTGCTGTACATTAGCCACTTCAGTTTAAATAGTGATGCTGCGGTCACCACTGTCACTGTGAGTGATTGAAGGTATAAAAGACTTAAAGAGAGGTGATGTCGGTGTGGACTCTTTCAGGACCTCACGGTGTTCTGTACAAAAGCCTTATTTGTCCAGTGTGTGTGTGTGTGTGTGTGTTTTATCCCCTCCCACCCTTGTTCTGGAGAATCAGCTGGAAGGCCTGAAGAAGTCATTACCTTTGGATGGAGCCATAATGGATTTTCGCTCCACTAAATCACTGTGGCTCTTTTGGCTGTTTGAGTTTGATCACCGACCGTTTCTGGGCATCCAATAAAAACTCTGTTTTTATTTTTTTCCTTTATGTGGCTGGAGTGTGCGTGTGTGTGTGCGCGTATGTGCCCAAGCTATATCCAATTGATTTGCTAGCATTTCAAGGCCCACCGCCAGCTCCGTCCACTAGCTGCCTTGCATTTACAGCTCGGACTGATATGCTCCAGCTCACTTTATGTGGTTGTAATTGTGGTGGTTTTATGAAAGATACTTTGCTTGTCTGCATGTGCTTGCGTTTGTGCGCGCACATGTGTGAAAAATGACTCGTACTCTAGATAACCTGTTGCTCTGATCAATATGTTGTCAACTTACCTCCCAGCTAAAGCATCTTGCCGTCTAAGCAGCAGGCTCATCTTTCACATTGTGATTCACACCAGTGGGTTTGAAGTGTCTTTCACACAGATTTTTGTCAGCAGGGAATCAATAATGCTTCTTTAGAAAAAGACACTCAGCATGTCAGTAATAAGTATTATGCTCCCCTGTCATCTTTTCTTATGTTCTGGTAGAAAATTACCCCACCCCTGCTGCTGAAAGTGCTGCCAATATACAACTAAATGTATATCATTTTGTCACCTTCCATCTTCTAAATAAAATCTCCTAAGAAGTGCAGATCCAGGTTAGACGTTTCCATACTCTGTGTTAAGATCTATTGGCTGCACCCTCCTTTATCACAGGGGGTGCAGTAAATCTGACTTTTAAAACTGTAACTGACTGCAGAAACAGAAAACCTCACAAACTTCACCAGGACTAAAGTGATTTTGGGCTTTGAAAAAATAAAAGAAAACCTTTGGATAAGGAGTCACTAACACACCTAAAACTTTATAGAGTAACAATGCTATGAAGATAATACAGAACCAAAACAGAAACAGAAGCTTGACAAGTTCCTGGTTGTATTCTGACAGTCTCTGTCAAATAGTTTTGTCATCATATCAATACAGTAACTAACCTCGATCTGAATTTTAGAAATAATTTTTGAGCTAATTCTGAGGGTCCCAGTAGGGCTCGGGAATCAATGCCACATTGTGCTGCATTCTGGGTATTTCTGGGGCTCATCCACAATAGTTGTTGGCAGCTGCTGTGTGTTTATATAAGGAGCAGATGATACAGGCGCTATTTTTGGCTACATGTCACTGCAGAGTTTAGACTGAAGATATACAGTGAACAAACAAAGGCAGAGGTAACATGTCAGGAGGGGGAAGTGACAGATGAAGGAAGGATGACATTCATTTTAGAAGAGGCAAGAGACTTGGAGTTATCAATCACTATAAAGATAGATGTTTTTATGAACCCAAGAAACTTGATGTATTTTTGTATCGTTCTTTTTATTGCACTTTTTTCCTCTTATTTTGTCTTTGATGTAGAACTCAGTACAGTAAAAGTTTTTCGTTTCTCTTCCAAAACTTTCTTTTATGTAACAGTGCAAAGCTGTACGGCTCCCTTTTGGAGGCAGAATTAGGAAGAAGTTACTGCTTCCAGGCAAAGCCAAGTGCTATGAAATACTGGTCCACAATTATCCATAAAATCACTACTTTTTGCTGTAAGTCTCTGGTTATAAGTACAGATTAAACAAACTGGTATAACTTAATAAAATACAGAGCTTTAGAGCTTCTAATAAGCCAGCTTTGTTGCCTTCAGCAATGTTATCTCATCCTTACCTGTCATATTTTGGTAATTTAGCAGAAGCCTTTTGGGTTGTATCAAGCCTGTCCAAATAATTGTCTTGGCCTCTGAAAAAGGTCCTGTGAATGGGTCCTTCCAAAATTTGCTTTACACATATCAACACGTGCATGCGCTCTCACTTTGTGTGTTTGTTTGTTTTTTTGCAACAGCAATTATGAATATACAGGTTATTTTTGTTGTATTAATAAGTAATGGTTAATATTTTGGTTCTTAATACTGTGTTTTTATCATTTCTTATATTTTGTATGAACATGGTTTTTGCTGGCCTCCATGCCCCATTCCGTCTCATGCAGACACTAAAAGGTGTTTTGTCGGGAGCCACTGATCAAGCAGTGTTTTTTGGCATCCTGGGAGTGAAACCAGGCTGCCTTTAGACAGAGCCAGGCTAGCTGTTTTCCCCTATTTCCAGGCTTTATGCTAAGCTAAGCTAACTAGGCTGCTAGCTGTTGCCAACTGGTAATTAGAGTGGTGTCAATATTTTCATCAAATTCTTGGCAAGGAATCAGCAAAGCATAATTCCGAAATTTAAATCCATGACTACAGTGTTTACACGTAGGCTGGGCCTCATATACACAAACTGCACTTTCAGTCCAGTGTGCCTGTTGGATGAGTCACGTACAAGTCTGTAGGTGCAGAATGCATGCGAAAGAAATTTGGCCCTCAGTCTTTAACCCTATTAAATACTATGAGGCTGAAAATGCTGACCAAAGCATTTGACTGACTCATAAAATGCTGAGACACCAAGAAGCCAGGGTCAGATGAAGCCAAGTAAGAGGGACCGGGCAGGAGGCTACCTGTAAGTCAAGGTGAGCAGACGCTGTTCTCATTTAATCAGATTTAGTCATCTAGCTATATCGTTAACACTGTTAGTCAGAGTGCAGAGGCTGGGGTCTTTCTTAGTGATCAGCAGCCCATGTTGTGAGAACTGCAGCTGTGACATTTTAAGACGTTGGCCGGTCCGCCCTCATTAGAATTTTGATTTAATCAGCACAGGCAGTTTTTCAGGTTTTCAGACGTGAAGATAGACATGTAGGTAAATCACAGAAATGCCCAGAACACATATACCCATACATCCCCACGCTGACACACACACACACACACACACACACACACACACACACACACACACACACACACACACACACAAACACACATAAACCATACCCTGCGGCGGCCAGCTAGCCTCTGCGATCCAGGCGTGTGTCAGGGCGGCTTACCCTCCTCTCCGCTACATTACCTGAACCAGGCCTGGGGATGATCAGCCCACACACACACTGCAGCATTTACCGCATCACTGCCTCGCTTGGCCTCCAGTGGCCGGAGTGAGCTCTGCCCCCAAGCAGCGAGACATGTCCGTCCACAGACGGACGGGCAGACGGACACTTCTGCTGAGTGTCTGTACAAATGTCAAGCCCATTTTCAGCTGAAAATCTGTCAATTAAATGTGATTCTCAAAAGTCCATACAACAGAAGTCAGAAATGTGACAGACCGTCTCCGTATGCAGTGGAGAGTCATTAAATACAATTACTCAAGTAAAGTACAATTTTAAGGTGCATAATTTAAACATTTACATTTTCTACTCCAGTAGAAGTATACTTTCTACTGCGCTGCATTTATCTGACAGCTTTAGTTCTATAGTTACACATTTACTCAGAAAAGCTACAGGAAGTTTATAAAATGATGCATTATTATGCCTTAAACTGCAAGTTAGTAACTTATATAAAGTACAATAGGTAACACTACCTCCCCGTTGACCAGTTACAACATTAAAGGGACAGTACACCCCAAAGAATTTTTTTTTTGGTGTGAGTTGCAGATTATTGGCGATATCAGGTGTAGAGGTGTGTGTCTTCTCTCGAATATAATGAAACTAGATTGCAATCGGCTTGTAGTGGTCACCAGGCTAAAGGCAAATCCAGGCTTAAATGGCCACGTCTGGCTAATGTGAGCCAGAGTTTTGTTCCATCGAAGTGGCTAAGATTAGCCTCACATCGGTGGCTAAGCCCGATGCATCGAGCTAAACTCCGGTCTCGTTCCATCAAACTGAGCCACAACTCAGCTCCATCAAGATGGTTAACCTGAATCCCAGCCTAGTAACCATGGTAATTTATGATGCCAGGCAATAGTGGTCTGTAGCAGGATTAAGGTGAGGATTAGCTCCACCTATGATCAAAAAATGTTCAAGAGACAAGAACAGACACCTAAAAGACAGTTCTGCCAGTGCTTTTACACACTCACAGCTATCATGTAATGATAAAATAATATGTAGATCATAAAATATATAAAATAATTAATAAAAAAAATTAACTATTAAAAAACAAATTAAAATTGAATAAAAAATAAGATGATTAAAAAAACACAACAGCAAAACCAAAATCAATTTAATAAAAACAAAACTATAAAAAAATGAAACTGAGGCATTAAAAAAAAGATTGTACATGAATATGTGATTGCCCTCCCATCCTCACCCCACTGTGTTTCCAACTGGCTAGCAAATTCACAGCCAATTAAGATCAACTGACAAAGGCCAGAGAAGGAGAGGGACACACCCAGAGAGATAAAGAGAGAGTAAACTAGGAAATAATGGCATGCCCCTTCATCGAGGCTCCTGTTGATGAGGAGGCCCACATTGTTCAGTGGGCTTTCCAACCACCACCAGCCCCAAGGGTCTTCCAGACAGGACCAAACCATTGATACAGACAGACTCCTATCTGTGGGAGAGGTACCAGTTCAGCAAGCAAAGCATAGTGTATCTATGCAGTTTGCTGGAACCACACATTATAAAGGTCACATGCCGCAGCCAGTCTCTGACCACTGTGCACTCAGTCTGTACTGCACTGAGGTTCTTTGCTAGCGGTACATTCCTGTATAGTGTTGGTGATGCTGAGAGGCTAAGTAAGGCAACTGTTTGCAGAGAGGTAAAAAGGGTGTATTTTCTATTCATCTTGATTATTTCTAGCATCACCATACATCATGCATAGGGCTAGATTTGTTCACATTAACATATGGTTATATTTTATATTTATGAATTAACAATGACACAAAGCAACCACATTAAAATGGCACACACACACCATTGTGGTCTGTCTGTTCCTCATCCTATAGCACATTCCATACATTTAAGGGGATTTTCCTTGTTTTGATTTAATAAGAGATGGAGCTTACAATTGACTCCCAAATTATGTGAAATAGGTAATTGATTCACTATCACCTGCATTCACTTAATAGGTTTCCTCATCTCCACTGAACTGATGGATTTGCTAAATGGAATTTTCTACAATCAATAGATAAATGTAATGTGATTATTTCCTATAAACTGATCATTTCAGAAATGTCATAATCCACAATGATGTGATAAATGCAATGATTGGCATAAAATAGTTTGATTAAATGCATCATCTGAAATATACATACAGTGGGAACCAGTAGATAAATGTGATAAATAGTCTATCACTAATATTAATTTACACATTTTGATGAATTTCGTTAGGCATACTTGAACTGTTAGATTTAATAGTTGTTCTTATCTACATATATTTTGTCCCTTTGATTCGGGATTTATATAACATGATATTATGCTGAAATGCTGAATTTTGTTTGTCACTTGCACATTAAGCCTGTCGGCAATATTCCACCACGCCACCTTCCTTGCTTTATTAATTGCTGCAGTATTGCCTTTTTCTTAATTATGTCCTTATAGTCCTCATACACTTCCATAAGGAGCGTTTTCGGCACTCGACTAGTTTGGGCTTTTTATTTTCCCTGTGCGTGCGTGAGTTGAGGCTTAACAGGTGAGGCTTGAATTAGCGTCAGTTGGAGCCATCTGATTTCACTTGATGGAACGGGTTGGAGCTAGATTGCGAGTTGGCGTTTAGTCAAACTTCAAGATTACACCTTAGTCTGGATATTCTTAGCTACGTTGATGGAATACACCTCTGGTAACTGGGGATAATCACAGACCTTGTTGTGAGCAGTTTCATGTAGGAACTATTTTCTCTGTACTAAACTGCATCTGCCAATTGTATCATTTTCATTATCATTGCTTTTATTTCACTTTGAGCGCCACAAGCGGAGTGCCATCTGGTTTTATTATATTCAAGAGAGGGTGGTCATTTCTATGCTTTATATAACCACATTCAGCAACTCACAACAAAGCAATCTGGATTACTAAATAGCACTATGGCTAAGAGGAAGAATACGTATTTTTAATTGGGGGGGTGAACTGTCCCTTTAAAATGCTACCTAAGAAATAAGTAATAATAATCTGACATCATATATAAAGTAAAGGACACAATATGCATACATTTGAGTATTTCTTCAAGCTAGTAAAGATATTTAAAATAAAAGTAATTCATCGAAGACATTGGACAATGTAGTAAATCACAGGGATATCATTTCTAATATGTCATTTTTATGTGACAATCATAGTATTAATAGCTGTTTTGGTGGTGTATATGGCAGAGTGGAAAACACTGGCTGTAGTGGTAATGACAAAGAGCACAGTTAGAGTGATCAGTTTACACATCAGTGATTCTGAGCGAAAAAAAAAACCCAACTGAACTGAAAGTGTAAATCCACACTAAGTCACAGAGGGCAGACAAGTGCTAACACATTAACACTGTTGCTAATCCTGTGCAGATGGAGACTTTTAAATAGAAGAAACTAAATGTTTGGCTTCCGGCATCCTGGACAGGTGTTGCAGGGACATTTCAGGCCCCATTTAAACCACGGTGTATGGGACTGATTCACTAAATGTTCTGCTGCATAATTAAAGAAAATAAAATGTAAAAAAAAGAGATTTTCCCATGATGTTCAAACATCATATAAAAAGCCTCTGCGTCATCCACAGAGGCACAGAGATACAGATCACAAACCTCTCGTCTTTCCTGCACAAATGGTGTTTACCCTTTGCTCAGTTGCTACAGCACCAGCCATCCTAATTGGCTGTAATTCATTCTTCTGAACGCATGCGACAGATGGGGACTGCCAAGAAAACAGCAACAGGCGCACCGGGGAAGTGCTTCTTGTTATATCTCTTCCCAGAAAAGATTTCAGTTTTCAGGAAGTAAAGTTCATCTTCCATCATGTCTGTCGCCATATTGGGTTGTTATTCAGACTATCAGATAGCTGGCGCTTTTAGTGACCCCTAAAAGGATTTGGATGCCTGCCTGCAACCTCTCAGCCACAGCATTACCTCACATGTCATTCCTTAGCTCTTTTTGCACCTTGTATGGAAAATGAAAATACAAAAAAGGCCTGTTTACTTATTTATCTCACTTAAAAGTTGCATGAGAGCCTTTCCCTGGGAGTTTGGCTGTGGTGCTTGTCCGTCCCTGGGTGGATATAGAGTGCTGGGTGGCCTGGGGTTGTTGCTGTGGACATGGTGTTCCTGGTACAAATAGGATAGCTATTTTTTGTTTTATTTTATTTTGGACTTCGAACTGTCAGCACCAGACTGCTAACAGCTAAGTGCCTTCTGTCCTCTCGGTGTCTGTCTGCAGAGCTGTACATGGCTCTGATGTGCCACGCATTGTAAAGTAACTCCCAGTAAAAGGCCAGGCTTGCAGAGTGGTCTAGTTGAATGCACTTTAACTGGGTATTTGGAAGCTTCTTCCCTTTTAAGCCTGCGCTATCAATAGTTCAGAACGTTGTGGTAGGTCTTCTGAGTGTAACAATACCTTAATATAACGTCTTTAAAATTTCAGCATATGGTAGAATACAGATGTGGGAGGAGAGGAAGAAGCTGCACTCTTCTTCTGCTGCAGGCTTTCTGAAATGCTGCAGCAATTTGGCTCCGTCCCCAAGGGGGAATTGTTTAGAAAATATCATGTTTGCTTCTTTATTTCCAGCCACAGAAAGCTACAAGAGCTAGCTGTGTGAGAGACATAAGCATTTTGTCTTATAATGAATACAGATGTAGTTGCACTGTAAACCATTGAAGAGGCAGAACTGTCTTCAGTGCAGCTGAACAACAGGGCCATGAAAATGCATCAGGGACAACTTCTGCATCTCCATGTTTCAATTAGTATTGATCAGGAAAACTCAACTGCTGCTCCACACTGCTTTTCTGTTTTCTTTGTGTGCTTTATCTGAGATAGAGAAAAGTGTTCTGTGAATCTAAACAGTACGTCAGTGCTTTTATTCCGATGCTAGTCCAGTCAAGTATATTAGTATTGTTAGTGCGCACAACACTGCATAATTTTGGAATTTTCACACTTTTTTAAAAAAAAAAAAAAACAACCTTTATTTAGCTCATGGTTGCAGCACATTTTCCTAATATTTATCCTGCACAGCACACCCACAGCCTTTCATCTGCCATTTCCTGTTGGTCCTATGTCTTGTGAGGACATATATATATATATAAATACATAAAATTTGCATGGACAAGCTCCCAAATAAAGATATATTCACTTAAAGGGTAAGCAGTATCTTTCAACCTAACCCCATTTGCCCATTGTTTGTGTCTAAGTAACTAATGGAAACAACAAATTGGGGAATTAGTCCAGTATTCAGTAAAACCACTTAAGCCAGGATCGGTGAAACCAGCCGCAATGTAATCCCCACAGGTAATTAGGCACTGTCAATTTATGTCCACAAGAAGTGCTTGTTTTTGCCACTGACGGTTCAGAATGTTATTCTAAGTGTCTGACCACATTATGGAAAGGATCCCTAAAGAGAGTGACATTTCTGGTAGAGAGTAAGATCCTTTTTGTTTAACCAGAAACAGCCCCAAAGTCGCTAACACCAATTCCACCAGACTCCATTTAAATAAACAGTAATTTTAGCTTGTATAGCTAATCAGCACCTTTGCACACCTTACTGTGTGAATTAAGGGTTTAATACAATCAACAAGTGGTGGTGATTGTTGGAACAGTGGAAAGATGAACCCAGATGCTTTTTGTGAGTTATATTTTGTTTGTTTCAACTTTGAATGAAGTGTGTTTTACAACGACAAAATTACTGTTATTTTAAATGGAGTCTGGTGGGCTTGGCTATAGTGATTTCAGGGCTATTTTCTGTTCAACGAAAATGATTTTACTCTGTTGTCATAAACCTAAATTAGTACTCTGAAAATGTCAGTGGCAAAAACACGCACTGTTAGTGGATGTACACTGATGGTGCAAACTTGCACCGAATGGTGACATTGCAGCTTGTTTCATCACTGCCATCTGCAGTGCTCTTGATCAAAACTGGACCACTTAAAAAAAAAATGTTACACTATGTTCCTATTGGTCACTTCGACACAAAAAATATTGTCCATGTTGAAGAAAAAGGACTTAGTCTTTATAAATATGATATTATTGTGACACATTACTAAAGCATTTGAGTAAGTGGCTGTATAAATCAACACATTGTTTCATTTCCAAATCTTCAGACATTTTCTCACCCTATACCTCCTGGGCTGATCCGCCCCTGCTTGAATTAACATTGACAGTTGGCTAACAAGGGGATATTCTTTTAATTAACTTCCTGCCTAAATCTCTGTGACTGGAGTTCAAACACCTCTCTAACCATTGAGATACTGCTTCGCCATTTAAATCACATCGCTGGCACATAATGGATAGAGATGCATTCATGCAGTATAAGCTTTTTTTTGGTGAGAGGTGAGAGAATGTCTATTAACTCCATAAGCAATCATAAACACATTTATTTCTGCTTTGAACTTTGATTCAACCTCCCAACCATACAGTACATTCCCTATCCTGGAGGACTTTGCTAATGATTATTGCACTCATATTTTCTGCAATTTACATGAGGCCTTGAAATAGACTCATGCGGTATAGTGCTGATGAGTTTCTTCCAAGTTAATGAACATTAAGGGACTCAGTCTCACCAGACGGCCCTCTTGGAGCACAGCGAACTCAGCTTGGACAGCACTCCTCACATCCTGCAATACAGCACTGACTGTTCCCTGTTGGCTACATGGTGTCAGCGGGAGGTGTTTCTAAGTGCTGCCCTTGTTGTAACCATTTTAAAAAAGCTGTGTTCAAGCCCTGTTGTGGCTAAAAAAGATATATGAAGGCCTGGCTAAAATTGGGGATCTACAGAAAGTTTGCTTTCTCAGCTGCTTTGGGCTATTACAACAACTCAGCTAGCTGCTAACTGACTGGAGAGACAGTAACCTGCACTGTAAAACACTAGCCTCAGAAACAGGCTGAATGAAGAGGTGTAGCTCAGTCATAAATCTCCAGCTTGCGCGGCTCAACATTTCAGCCCTTTGTTCACCTCCGGAAACCTTTGGCATGACTCCAGTTTGGATTTTCTACTTGCGGAGGGTGATGCGTTGCTTATTATACCACACGAGAGAGCATCCACTCAGAGGTGGGAAGGTGATTTTCAGGGTCTGAGATGAGATTCCTGCCTAATTTAAAAAAAGACTGAAAAAGAGAACATGCTGTGAAGGTTTTTAGCCCCCACTGTAACCACTAGTTAATTCAGTGTGAATTCTAGCCACAGGCCCGGCAAACAGCTCATATTATGTAACAGCCAAATGTAGGGTGCCGCATGCTCACTCCTACGCTGGATAGGATTGTGATCCTTTTATACTGACAGATACAAAATACAAGCTACTGCATTGAAATTAATTTCTTTGCTAAATCATGACGATGTGACAGCATGTTTAATAATGACAGCGTTTTAAATATTTAACAGTGAGAATATTTACTACAATAAATCCGTATATAATCAAGGCAACATTGTAAATATTGCATCATAGGTTTAATAGTATAATAGTACTCTTCTTTAGTTGGATAATAGTGATGGGACTCTGCTATATATTAAGCAGCCACAGCACCACTATGTTTAATAGCAGCATATTCTGCTGTGGTAAATGGTGACATATTACATTACATTATTATAGCATTCTACTATATGTTTTATTAAATATAACTATGAAGTTATATATTGCTGTATTGTATATAGCTTTATTGTCAGTAGCTGTAAAAGCATTATAATCTGTCATATTTGTGTTATGAATTATATATTAGCATACATATATTGATCAGTGAATGTATTGTATTCTCTCTTATATTTAACAATATACACGTGTTTTCATTAACAGTGACAGAAATTCTACTATTACATAACAGTACTGTAAAAGTAAGACAATAATGTGCAATAGGAGTAAAAGTGACAGTTCTGACAGTAAACAGTTTTGAATGGCGACAGGATTCTTCTATTATATAACGGTAGTATATTATTTTAAATGAGAGACAATATTGTACCACAGATGTATTAGAGGTAGTTATAGAATTATAGTGCTGTGACATTGTGCCTGCTTCTTTTATAACACACACCGCAGACACAGAGGGGCCCTCTTATGTAATTTTTTTTTTTTTTTATGAATAAAAATGAATAGTATCCCTGTTTTTTTTTTTCTTTTCTTTTTCAGAACTTGTACTTTAAGCAAGCCAAACATTATTGGGCGCCATCACTCACACCCACTGACTGACTACTTTTAATTTCACTGCGCTTGTCTCAAGTGTGTGGGTGCGTGCGTGGCTTTGCACATCTTGCCTGTCTCTGTGTGTTTAAGATATTTATCTCCTGTGTGCTGACGCGTGATAATAATGATGTTGATTTAGGATGTGTTTTGGTTATGGGCTGGATGTTTGCTATTGTTTCAGCTGTGCGTTTATGAGTAAATAGGCTTGGCCTCTTGTGTGGGTGTGAAATTTAGTGTTGGATCAGAGCTGTTATCATAAACTGTTTGAAAATTATAGACCACCATGACATCACCTCATGGTGTGTGGAGTGTTTTGAAGCCTCGTGTTTGGCAGTTTGGACATTGCAGCATTGGATGTTTGGAGCTAGAAGTGACCATATTTGGATGAGAAGGTGGATCTGACTCATAGAGTGTGGTGACGCCTCGCAGACAGCCTGTCACTCAAAGTGGCCTTGCCCTTAGTTATACATTTACATACACATGTTAATCAAAAGTGACAGTATTCTGTTAGACTGTATGTACAGTAAACTCATATGTTTAAGAGTGACAACATTTTATTGTACCCACAATAGCATTTGGCATTTTGGCCATTGCAATCTTGGATTTTGGAGCCGTGACCATATTTGGGTGAGAGGGTGGATCTGACTCATAGACTGTGCTGACGCCTCGCAGACAGCCTGCCACTCAAAACAGCTTTAATTATGCATAACTTGAAGCCTTAAAAAAATGTAAAACACTGAGTTTTATAAATGTTCACCCCCATACAGTTGTCATGAACGAGAAAATTTGCTATAGAGACAAAAACTGTTTTCATACCAGGCTGTAAAGTTGGGCGTTTTAATGTGCCTGTCTATGGGGATTGACTCGCTTCTGGATCCAGCCTCAAGTGGCCATTCGTGGAACTGCAGTTTGTAGCACTACGTTTCATTTTTCAGCCCTGTAGATTGCCATTTGGGTTCATCTGAGCATGCGTATTTCAGTGTGTGCATGTTCAGCATACATGTAGATATGTAGGTGTGTGCCAGACTTAAAAAAATGTTGAAATGTAGCTCAGAACCCATACATCAATAATATAGTCCTATGTCATTTCAGTACATGCTATATTCCTCCACCCCCTGCATGTGCCCTGAAAATATACTTTCACCTTTTCAGGCTTCTAAAAAGACTTCAAATGAAACATTCTGGGAAGAAAAAAAAATCACTTCTCCTCTAAAATATTTTTGGGCATAAACGTCAGTAATAGATGAAGCGTACACAGCACGTCTAGCAGTCCAGTGCCTGAATTCACAGTGATCAGGCGCCTTCCTTCTGTTAAATATGGAGCTGTCCTTCCATCAGCCGCACTTTCCATCTCCCCTTATTCCCATCGGCTCATGTTCCCATCAGCCTCTCCCCAGTTTGCATTAACACACCTCTGGGACCGGCAGACCGCAGCCTCTGTGTTATAGATAGAGAACAAGCCTCCATCTTTCATAAGGATGGTTAAAGTTTTAGCTCTAGAGAGTAATTGTTGTGTAATCACAACTAGGGGATTAATTATTCATAGAGGCACACACACACACACACACACACACACACACACACACACATACACACATACGCACGCACACACAAAGTGAATCTCCTCGAATCTCTTTCTGCATCTCTCTGTTCTCTTCCTGTATTTGTCTCTCTCTCTCCACCTTTCTTTCCATATGTCTCTCTATCATCTGATCTCCTCTCCATTTCTCCATCTCTCTTTCCACACTAATAGAGTTAGTGAGCGCCGAGGATAAAACAATTAAAACAAAATTCATTTGAATGAATTAAAGAGCAGGGAGCTGCAGTGAGCTGACACTTCTGAGGCAAGACAAATTATCCTGCATGGCTTGTTTAGTAGCATTTTACAGTGGCCTCGTCCCACCTCATTAACCTGTGTATTAACCCGTGGAGAAGCATTGTTACTACACTGTGAGGGAAAACAGAAGGGGTGAACATTTGAGGAAGGGAAATGGTTACTGCGCTGTGTTAATGTTGCTCTGCATCCATCTGATGGACTTGGACTTAACCTGTGAGCCTTCAAGGACTGCGTGGTGAATGATGAGTCACCTTCCAGACATCTCCATGTATTTTCCAAATGTTTTTTGGTGAGCAGCAACAGGAGGATGCACAAGATCCGCCGCCTGGCTTACGAAAGACTTCAGAGGCTGTTAAGGAAATGCCAAGGCCATCTGTGCTGCTCTAAGAGGGTGTGAAATGAAGATGGAGAGTGTGTCACCCTGAGAGGAGAGGTCATTACTGGCTTCTCAAAGGCAGCAGATTATGTCAATTTTACAGGTCACAGTCTTGTGGGTCACCACATTTTTTATCCCCTTCGTCTCTGCGACACCTTAACGCTTCGTAATGAGTCCAGAAGTGTCTGGAGTTCAAATGTGCATCAGGAGCTGTGATGCTCAGGAACAGCAGCCTAAGCGGGTGTCGCTGGCGATGATTAGATGCAGCCAGATGGCATCAGGATGTTGCGTCTTGTGCTCGGAGTCATTGCAACAATCACTCTCTCTCTCCTGGCAGATTGTCACTTTATGTGTTTATATGTGGCGTAATGACTGAGTACACTCCACAGGTTGTGAATCTTGCTAGCTCAATAGCAGCGTTTTTATTTGACTGGAGTGTCTGTGATCCAGGAGGTCTACCTCGTGCTGTCTGGGGACATGCTCTTAGGCAAGACACTGAAACCACTCTCAGCTCATAGTCTGTTCTGCTGCTAACCCTGACCTGTGACCTGTCTGTAGAGAGGAGCATGAGAAAAACAGGATTTCCCTGCAGGGAGCCATATATAGTTTCAGGGATTTCGTTTTTCTAGGTTTTTTTTGGTGCAGATTCAGACCACACACAGCCCTGAATTAAAATAGTGCAAGGGATTGAGTCGGTGGAGGCATGGTGTTTAATGAAATATGATCAGTTTGAGTTGGTGTTATGATACAGCAGAGATTGTGTTCATGCTGTTCAGGTGGTAAAGTGAAGCTTTGGGACTTTTCTGACTTGAAATTGTGCTATTTTTGTTGTCAGGCCACATTTAATTGCCAACACAGACACAGAGCTTTGATTCTGTGTAGACACACACAGACCTGTCCAGAATGGCATAAACTCCTTTTATAAATGAACATGCAAGACCTCTTTACACAGATGTATGTAGTGCAAGCAGTGCTGGACCTAGCACATTTGGCACCCTGGGCAAGCTTCCCCTATTTATTAGGAAAAAAAATAAGCGGAGCTAATGAGAAATGAAACAATTTAGCTAACAAACAATAATAATAAACAATTACTAATAAAAGAATACAATAAATGCATATTTCTTCGTATATCTTTTATCTTTTCTTTTTTTTATTTTATTTTTTACCTTTCGGATGGCCTTTTGCCTTTCCATTTTCTCTTCCACTAATGCTCTCGACATGCACTCTACTCCACCATACCCATCAGTGTTCTAGCATGTTCTGACTAAGAGGATTTTAGTATTCCCTCCCCTCTGCTGGCACCCTAGGTAACTGCCTATGTTGCCTTTAGAAAGAATGGCCCCTGAGTGCAAGTATTAAGCCACTTTTTCAGTTTCCAATGCACCAATGCTAACTCTGGATCAGTGCCACTTCTTGTAAGGTGTAGTCTTCTTATTTCCTATCTAGTTTAAAAATAGGCTAATTAAACAACTCCTGTCCATTTCATGCAACACCTTAGTGTATGTATAGCTTGTGCAAAGTTTGTAGTGCATATCATCTGGACTGTTTACGCCATCTTCTGATCTCTATCAACCTCTGCTTATGTCCAGTCCTATTTTCAGCTGATTTCACTGCAGTCCTTCTGCTAACAGTATATTCATGCAATATTTTTAAGTGCTGCACTAAAATTGAGCTTTTACCTCTGGTAACCAAAATCTGACATGAATACCCACATGTGCTTGTGCCACAGTTCTCCATTTCATTGTACTTGCATCCATTTTCATGAAAATGGAGCCCACTGTGTTTTGTAGAGCTGAAACTTTGACCTCTCTGTTAGAGGAACTTTTTTTCCTGCCTCTATTAGAGTCATACCTTTTAAGCAGTCGATCTTTTGAAAAAAACATTCCCAGGAGAGTTTCTGTCTCTCTGTCCCATTTACTGTGTTTTGGAGAGCCTTCTCAGAATCCAATAGGTGCTGTAATATTGTATTGTAGCTGTAATATTGCGTTTCAGCTGCTTGGCAAAGTGGCTTTATTTCTGTGTTTGGGCTTCATGGCAGCTAACTGGCAGGGAGATAAACTCCATGTGGCCCAGGGGAGCGTGGTGATGATGAGCTAAACAAACAGGCTAACAGGCTAACAGCGCTACAGCACAACGGAGTGTGCTGAACACAGCGTGGTCTTTATGTATGGAGAGGATAGAGGGAGGAGGAGGTGTGAGGTCGAAAGAAGAGGAAGAACGAGAGAGGGAAGAGAGGAGGGGGGAAAATGAAGAGAGCAGGCGGAGGTGTTAAGGGAGCTCTGACAGGCTGGCTCAGCTGTGTTTTAGCTAATGGGTGAACTGGCTACTCTGCTGACTCTCCTCTGTGACTGTTGGGATGAACATTTCACTGTAGTAGGTTCAATTCCTTTGCAGCTGGGGGTCTCTAAAACAAATCTCTCTCCAGTCCTGAGAGAAATAGGTTGGACATAGATTTAAACTGCCAAGAACATTATAATTATTACTGCAGCAATGAAATATACACAAGTGAGTAAAAGTGAAGTTGAAATAAACGCAGAGCGTCGACAAATTTATTAGAATAATAAAATGTGGATTACACACGAGGCCATACGCTGTGAAAATAACATCATGTCATATGCTTGATGTGCAAGACTGCACTTGTATTCACATCATGTCTGCAGATTGTTACATATGTATAAGTCTGAGGATGCATTGTCGTGCATTGTGTGTGTGTGTGTGCGTGCGTGCGCGGGCACACTTGATTTAAAACCACCTCTAGCGACTGAGCTCTGATTTAAGAGCATCTTCATGGCGACCACAGCAATAGGCACTTTCTGGGTCATGTGAGAGCTGGCATTACTTAGATGTATCAACCCCTCCCACCCCCTACACACACACACACACACACACACACACACACACACACACACACACACGCACACATTTGCACATCAAGCACGTATTTGAATGTGGCTAGGTTCAGTTTGTGTGCGGACACAGAGAGAAAGGGAGGCAGGGTCTAGTTTGTATGTGCTCGTGTTTACGTGTGTGTCCAGTATCTTTGCTCTGTCAACAGTTGAACACAGTTGAAGCCTATTTCCACTGAGAGAGGGGCAGCAATATGTTTTGGACCAAAGCTGCAGCTAAGATAAGATCCACGCTACTGCAGTCCACAATCTGATCCTACCGCTGTGCCAGAGGGCAAAATCCAATTTCCTCCACACTGCGAAAAAAAAAAAGAAAAGAAAAAATAAAAGAAAAAAACGCGAAACAAGAAAAGCAAAACATTTTTTTAATCAGTGATTAATGCCTTGCAGGAGATGACTATTTATCTTTTGCATATTCCAGTAGGACGAAGTGTGGCAGCTAATGTATTGTTTGTACTCTCAGTAGGTACTCTCGGTAGGTTTTTGGCAGAATAATTGTATGGTAAGGCCTGGCATGTCTTTAACCTGAGCTTTTGTCTCTCTCTGGCCTTCTTCCACCAGGCCATGTTTGCCTTCTCACAACATGACATTTGGAGCGCAAATTGTCTGGCCTTTCAGAAGGCTGGACTGTCTAGCTCATACTGACAAGACAGACAAAACAGTCTCTCAGATAACTGCTCCATCCTCAATTATTAGACTTCTTTGAACTGAACGTTCCCTGCACTGTTCATGTCTGTCATCTGCTGGAGATAAGCGGAGGGGCGCACAGTGCAGCTACTACTCTGCTGTTGATTTGCTACTGGACTTTGTCCCTGTGTCACTCTGGGTGGGGAGAAGCACTTGCTCATAGGTCAGCATAAGACAATCAAACCAAAGCATCAGGCAAAACTTACTGAGGGGCAGAACTGCTAAACTCCACCCACGGACAGTGATCATCCAATCATACACTAACTGTAAATAGCCACAAAAGGCCCGTCAAGCTTTGGATTTCTCTGTATGGTAAAGCGATGTGCATGGGACTGTAGTAAGGATAATGTTGTGTATATGGAGCTTTTGGAGGATGGTTACTTCAAAGGAAAAACATAAGAGCGTGGTGACCAGATTAAACTGTGTTTATCAGCTCTAACATACATTAATCCAGCCCTGCTGCCAGAATAACATGTTGGCATTGGACGTTTCTGCAAACCACGGACATGTTACAGTTCATTTCATACGTATTTTATCAGTGTATCCAAAGTGACGTAGTTGAGATTACATGTGTGAGCTGAGTTTCTCATCTTGAGGAGAAGGGGATAGTGTATGGAGTGACACCAAGGTGAGAAAGCAGCCAAGCAGCAGACAGTAGCAGACCACTGTTCGAGACCAACAAACAACAAAAGCTGGTATTTTTTAACAAGAGGTCAGGACTTTTCCAGCCAGTTTGTCGCGACAAAACCAGTTGTTTTTTATGAGATGCCAGGACTCTTTCAGCTGTGATTGTAGCAACAAAACCAGGTAATTTTTAATGAAACATTGGGACATTTCTAGCCATATTTGTAGCAACAAAACCAGGTCTTTTTTATCAAAAGGTCAGGACTTTTACAGTCGTGATTGTAGTGCCAGAACCAGGTATTTTTTTAATGAGACGTCAGGATATTTCCAGCCAGTTTATCGTGACAAAACCAGGCATTTTTTATGAGATGTCAGGTATTTTCCAGCTGTGATTGTAGTGACATACCAGACATGTACAACATTTATTCGGGTTGAGTAATCATATGTAGCCATCAAGTGCATATTTAAGACCCATTTCAAAAGTGCTCATTTAAAACAAGTCAGCTGGAAATTTTCTAAAGTATGTCAGCGATGGCATTTTCAACTCATAAAACTAATGTTAGATTAATAAACTATGGGCTGATGAAATTAGCTAGCTAAAGTTATGTTAAGCTGCCAAAATGGAGAGTCATCAAGTTTTGAAGTGGCAACTTCCAGCGTTATCACTATAAACTGCTAACTGAGGGGAACGGGGCTCTGCAAAAGGTCAACCATTGTATATTTGTGATAAAGCAGAGAGGGGGATTAGCATGCTGTGTTTAGACTGGTAGTTGTTTTAGATAAACTTCATAGTGTATTCTGGCTTTTACTTTGGTGCGTTAGTTGCTACAGATGTGTTAAATAGAACTCTCTCGCCCAGCTTCTCTGTAAACAATTCCATGTAACTTACAAATGAACTTTATGGAAAAAGAGGGGGGAAAACAACTTGAGTTTAAACTATTTCTCTCTCGAGGATGCAGCCAAAGTGCATCAGTAGTTCATCAGGCATGCAGCAGGGTGAGGCAGTGCTACAGTAGCACCATCTGTATATAATCCTCTCTTCATTAGCATGTAGTGCTACTGTATTTCTCAGCTAGCCAGCCCCTCTTGTTGCCCCCAGAGTCTTAATCCTTCCTCCGCCTGTTGTGTTTCTGCTCCACTGGGGACCAATCGTGCCAATTCCACTCATCGAGCTTGATAATTAGTGACAATTGTAAAAGTAATTTACAAACTCAAGCGATGCCATTGAGCAAATGGTGCCAATTAACTAGAGATGCTAATGTGGGCAGAAATGCGGAAAAGCAGCATCCGACCTCCATTACAGTGAGAGGAGGAGGGCCAGGAAGCTGTCCTCTGAGTGTCAGGGAGAATTGTCCAGGGAGGAGAGGGGAGGCGATACACATTGTTGGGCTGGGCATGCCACCATGCTGCAGATTATTCCCAACAATAGAAGTACAACTATCGTGACCAGGGCAACAACATTTTAATTTACATTTAAGGCTTTTAGCTGATGCCTTATTTAGAGTCACTGCAACTCCAGCAGTAGAATGTGGCACAGCTCCTCCTACTTCATCAGCATTGCAAACAATTCAAGTTAGGCTTTTGGGTAATAATGCATTTGTCTTGTCAGCTGAAATTAAAAGGCTGTGTGAATCATAAAAGGGCAACACTCTCACACTGAGATACTGGACGTCACCACAGATTGTTATTGGTGTCAGATCTGGTTACTGGTAAAAATCCCCACACACAGGAGCTTTTCAGATAAAATGTTAGATCAAGAAACCACAGCAGACCTCGTCTACAGTATGGCTGATTCTTAGTCCAGTGAGATGATTTATGGTGTGAAAATGTGCTTTTTTTATCATGAACTAATTAATATCTGCACCCCGCAGGTTCCTGCCTTTAATTAATCAAGTAAAATAGCCTGGAAAAGGAAAATAAGAATCGTTTAGCTTAAAGGTTCACCGTTTGACCATTAGACGTTTTCTAAGTTTCCGACTGAGGTCATGAACTGAGGTTAAATACCTTAAAACCACTGCTTTGCAATACTAATTTAAACCAACTGCAGACATTAAAGCCATTTTCTTTTATGTGATTATAGACATTCTTAACCCTCAGGGTGAATTGGCAACTTTGGTGATTCCTTCACATTTCAAGCACCATCTAGAGGTCAGTATGTTACTTTGTCCAATGCTTTGGTTCATTTCATAAATTCATTTTATTTGTAAAAGACCACATGCAATATTAAACGTAAATTTTCATCTGCAGTCCCCATCATTGCAAAGCTGCTGACTTTCCCATCAGCTTTACTTTGTATTTAGTGCCAATTAGCAAACGTTATCTCGCTAACATGCTAAACAAATGGTGAACATGGTAAACATCAGCAATATCAGCATGTTAGCATTGCCACTGTGAACATGTTAGCATTAGGATATTAGCATTTAGCTCAAAGCACCATGGTGTCTCAAGACAGCCTCAAAAAACGTTAACTTATGGGCCACACAGGATTAATTTTACTGGGCAATTATTAGGAGTCTAAAGATTAACGAGTAGTACATATTAAAAAATTGTTTAAACGTGTAGCTGTCAGTCCAGCTGTGCCATTCACTTGCTGCATGGCAAACTTGGTAAACTATAACAAGCAGCTCAGATCCCCAGGTTCCTATTGTCCCACTTCTATAATATCCTCTTGGGTCCTAATGTCCCACGACTATGCTAATATAGCCGCTAGCTGGGCACAGATTTCAACATTAAAGCTTTTCAATCGGCACTTTTTGCCACACCAAGTCAAACTAATGCCACGTCAGTTTGCATTTCCATTACCAGTTTGAATGCGCCATGTTGCAACCCAGATAGACCATCTCTGGAGTCGGGTGCACAGTGAGTCTGACCACCTCCAAGCAGGTTGCAGTGATGTCAGAGGGGCTACCTCATCAGCTTTCAGTGTCAACATTTAGTGAGCATTCAGCAACATGTCAATCAATCAGTATATTTGTCACATAAAATCATACAAGCTACAACTCCAATGAAACGCAGCCCTGTCAGCACATCAACTTGTTCACTGCAATTGAATTAGGCATTGATGTTTAAACAAACCTTATCACAAAAGAAGCTGTCAGAAGAGCGATGCATATGTCATCAAAAAAAATTTGATTTACTGTACCACTCAAAGACTACCAGCCACCGGCAACTACTAATGTGGAATCTTTTCTTGCATACGTTAGTTGATGTCTGGAACCAAAGTCAGTATGTGAACTTCAACCACTCCATTTGTTTTTATTAGCTCTTTGAATGACATATGGTTTAGTGGTGATTGGATTTTTACGCACTTAAAAATGAATTTTACCCAGATTATGCAAACTGCGAATATTCTATTTCCTCACATACAGAAAAAAAAAGGTGTTGTTGTGGTGTGAAAAACAACAGCCAGTTACTGTAACTGCTTGCTCATCTGTCCCTTAGCAGTATTTTTGAGAAATGGGAGAATGACTCACTTTTCTCCTCTATCCAAATATTCCCTGCCTCGACCCTAATTTCCCATTCTCTGTTTGAGATATAAAATGACAACCTTTCATTACCACGCTTCCCTGTGTAACTTCTAGTTTCCTGAGTTTCAGGACACCCCGCTCTTCATTTTACTAAATCAAGAGATCTATAAGACTGCTGTAGAGTGGGAACATAGTACTGTAGATGATGTGGACAGATTAAATTTCATTCTATTTGTGTTTTAGCAAAGAGAATGTCTCAAAGAGGCTCGTTATTTGAAGTCAAGGCCCCGCTGTCTCATTATGAGCAATGTAATTGTTGCTCGGTTCAATGCTTCCAGCTTTCCCAGACCTGAAAAAGAATCAGTAATGTAACTAATCCAGTGTAAGCAAGAGGGAGCCGAGTTGGTTAATGGTACAGTTTGCCCTTTGTAAAAACCTCTCTGCTCCCCTCCACTCCTCTTCCTTCTCTGGGATTAAAAACAGGAGGTGTATTCCCATTCTGTCAGTCACAGCCTCTCTGCCTCCTAGGCCTCAGCCTCTATCAGTGTAAACAGAAGAGAGGAAACAGTGTTTGGTGTTTTCTCCTGTCTAAAAAACGCCTTTTGGTGTCTCTTTGATCGCAGGCGCTGGAATAGTAATTGCTATCACTTATGAAACAAAATGACAAGCGCTGCCAACAGCTTAGCAATGCAAATACAAAAGAAGAGAGTGTAGTGGGGATAGAGGTCTATGAAGAAGGGTATGTGGAGGTCCTGAGTTTGCAGCTAGGAGGCTTTTGATTGATGTTGGAAGGGCCATGAGATGTGGGAGAGATATTTTTATTTTCATACATATTCTTTTAAAGTGGCAATCCACAGGAACCATATTGTCTCTTCTGGTGCTGCATAGAGCAGTCAGTGCTGTTTTTCTCTGTACCATTTCAAAAGAGAGCCATAGGCAACTTTCAATGGAAGCTGCCTTTTGCTGCACAAATTTGCAAAATTGATTTTTGTCATACATTGGATATAATCATTTTTGTATCGCAATTAACCAAGGGTCAAGCACTGCACTAAGCCTGAAAAAAGCTAGAAGAAAATCTCTTTATTATAAGAAATCTTTCCAGGAGAACTGAGAACCAGCAGTACTGGGAGCTGAAGTCTGGCCTTTCTGGCTTACATAAAGTGGTCAAAGCCAAAGCAGCGATGGCTGGATGCTGCTTATTCAAACAGCATACAGTTAGAGAGAAATGAAGGAACTGGATGGCTCCTCTTCCCTCTTTAAAGCTGTGGAAGTGGATAAGCCTCTGGTGTTATTCACAGGCTCCCTCTGACATCTTCTGTTGATGTTTATTTAAATGGCGCTCAGATCGGTGTGGAAATCGTCCCGTTGCGAATGCCCAGCAGGACACAAAACAGCTGGGCTCTGGAAAGGAAACAGAGAGAGGGAGGGAGAGAGAGAGAGAGGGGGGAAAGAAAAATTCCTGAAAGGACAGAGGAAGAATAAGAAGAGAGAGAGAAAACTTGAGGGTTTTATGTAAAGGAAGGGATTTGTGTGAAATGTATTTTGTGTAATGAGACGCCCCAATTCTGCTCTTTGAAATAGTGTTACCTGGAGCTGGAAAATAAAAATCTCTCCTTTTGCCTGTCCCCCACGGAGCCGGCTGTTCTCGACTTACACTGGGCCCTATCCTCCATTTCACAAAAACACTCAAGCTCTGTATTTTCTTAGATTTAGTCGTCAGGCTGGTCGTCAGGAGAGGGTGTCATTTCAGAGCTCCTGCTGGGAGATTGCTCTTTCTTCCAGGACTTCCTGACACAGAGCGTTAATAATGTAGCTTTCCTTTCATAGCACTCACAAACACAGCCATCGACCCCATTGGCCATCAACAGAAATGTCCATCCACTGAATAAGCTGCTGTTTTATATTGTATTTGTCATTGTATGTCCCAAGATGTAGTGGGGTTTGTTGCCTCTGTGTGGAAGGCGTTGGACACCCATTTTGCTCTTACAACATGGGAATACTGTTTTCTCAGTGTGATGAGCATCATTTGACAGTCCCCTGCCTCTGCATCCTCAGCATCCAAGCCCATTTACAGCCAGCTCATTCACTTTATTGCCATTCGCTGATGGCAGCACTTTGAAGTGTTTGCTAAGGGAGGGTGGGGGGTGGCGTGGGGGCAGGGGAAGCTTAATTGGCTGCATTAGTTGGTTTGCTCCTCTTCTTCTTTCTTGGTGCCCCCCAGCCACAGTGAGCCGGATTAGGCGACCTACATTTTAGTTTTGCTTTTTTCGCCCCATCTTGATTCAGTGCTACCAGTCTTCCTCATGTCGTGTTTTGGGTTCTTTGAAGAATCCCAGTTCATCTCTGCCGGCTCCTCGCAAAATGAGCTCTGGTTGTTTGCTTTGTGTAAGAAAAATAAGACAATGAGATGTCTGAGAAGTCCACAGTCTCCTGCATTTACATTGCCATGGATGTGTTCACACGGACCACAGGGAAAGTTAAATTTAGCAACTTCATCCCTATGCACATGACACTGATTGACAGCCCGCTGTGGGTAACGATGTGTTCCGTTTCACAACGCGTCGCCCACAGCAGTCGCCCTCGGAGAAGTTTTGATGTTTGTTTTGTTTGAAACGCCTATACGCTCTTGTACATCCAGGGTGACATCTCCTGCAGTATGTTTGGGCTGGATGAGGCTTCCAAGTGGAGAAAGACAGTCAGATCAATCATTTATGAGCTTGAAATTGTTTGGTAACAAACTGATTGGCCCCAGGATTATGAAATTTTGTTTCGATTTATCTTTGTTTTTTATTGCTTCACTTCTGTACTCTGTACATCTATTCAACGCAATGGCATCCACAGAAACTTTTCATGTGAGTAGCCAGATGAGGCCACTAAAAATTTTGTGCTGCAACACCAAAACCAAAAGTCATTACTGAATTTCATTCATTCCTTCGTTATCCATAGCTGCTTATCCTGGTACAGAGGTGACACAGGGAGATCATGCAAACTCCACACAGAAGGGCCCAAGCTGGCTGGCCACCCGTATTGTAACTGAATTTCAGGAATCGGGTTGTGCCGTCGAAGCATAAAGGCCAGGTGCAAAACTATATCAATATGGGAAGTTCAATGGTTCCTTATTTTACAGTCACTAATTATCTGATGTGCAAAGACTAATACCAGTTTTCTGTAAAAAAGATGAATATACAGCTTTGATTTGAAGGAGTACATTGATTGCAAAAACATAGCATTTACTGGGGGCAAACCTTCTCAAGTTAAGGGGACACTCGTGGGTTTCTTTTGAACATATTTTCATTCAGATATCTTGAGGTGAAAGTTCAAGGAATGCTTTTAACAATGGCACTGCCAGTTGTTACCTTCACAAAATTTAGCTAACTTTGGAGCATTATTTAATTCTCCTCCTGCAAGGTATGTCAACATGGTTGGTACCAATGGATGCCTTAGGTTTATTAGTTTCACATGATACCACCACCTTTGCACGACCAGCCTAGTAATTATTGTAGAATTATTTTCTCCAGGGGGGTAATCTTTTGTGGCGCCTTAAATAACAGTATTTAGAAAATTATCTAATCTATACAGAGAAAATAAGACCCTCTGTGGTAAAAACCGATACAAATGCTTGAATATATTTGATGGAAGATATAATTTAGTCTGGCACCGACGATCGCAAGTTTGGGGTGTTTATAATCTGGGCTTTTGGATGCTAATAAAAAACATTTTAAACGGACAAGCACAAAATGTACCAACTACAAGCACTCAAATGTAGAGTTTTCATTCGATTTATTTTTGACCCAATTGCAACAAAAGATAACAGTTAAATTAATACTTAACTTAATCTTCTTAATTGCAGTTTGTCACACATGCTATAGCGCCAAGCTGAAATGCTGCACTCCTTATGGTGCTGCAAAGACCCATTAAACAGCTTAGAAAATTATCAACATTAAAAGAAGTTTCCTAAGAACCACACAGAACTTAATCCATAATTTACCAGCTATGTATTATATTTGAGGCATTAGGCGATATGGAACTCTTACCCAAAAGAACCCTGTGAAGAAGAGTCGTCTTTTCTCTGGGCGTAGTAGTACAGCGTTCAGGTTCAAATGAAGGGAGGTTGATGTTACAGCTAACCTTGGCTATGCGCCCTGCATGACTGCCCCTGTAAGCCATCAGTCTGGTGGGAGTCTGACTGAAATATTAAAGAGCCTGTCTGCTCTGCCGCTGTAGCACCTCACCACTGAGCGACCAGAGTGCATGGTGTAGTATGTGTCATAGGTACAGTAGGTGTGTAATGGATGGAGACCGAAGTGAAACAAGAGCAGAAGACTGTTCTCACTTTAATTGACACTTATATCAGTCCTTTGATGTATTTATCCCTCCATCTATACAATCATTACCTGCCTGCAGTACATGATATTTGTTACTGATAGATGATTGAGCGCATAAATACATCCTGTTATTATGGAAGTGGTGCCCTTGCAGCGGTAAAAAGAAGATGGAAGTCACCTGGCCCTGCTGTAGATCACCTTACAGCACAACACAATACTCAAGTGCCTGCTCTGATTTCAATCACACAGGTACATGCATGTATGTATTGGCTGGCAGCTTGTAGTACAGCAACCAGGTGATATTAACACATTTCTGGAACACCGCAGTATCCCTGAAAATTAGTCTTATTTGATTTAATCCCAGTGCCAACATCCAGCACCATCGCAGGAAGCAGCATGCCCTTTATGCAGCGAAGCGAAAAATAAGGAGGTCGAGATTAGGCAGAGGAGTGTGAAGGTTGATTTGCGTTTATGTGTTTTGGTTTGATGTGTAATTAGCATGACCTCCTGCACACATTCAGATGCATTCACAGACACAGACACAATCACTGCCTCCTTCTCAGTGATGAAAGAAGTACTCAAATCTATTATTGATGTAAAAGAAATACCACACTGTAGAAACCATAAGCCTGTGTCAGCTAATCTGTCCTATAACTCTAATTTAAGAAGTGCGTCAGACATCAAAAATACAATAAAACGTTTTCATTGTCCAAATTGGGAACTTGGGAGTTGACCAGAGCACCCAGAGTAATCCCAGACAGACACATGGAGAAAGTCCACACAGCGACAACAGTCGAGGTTGCTGTGACCCTAACCTTGTTGCTGCGAGGCCACAGTATTAACCACTGAGCCACTTTGCGGCCCAATAGACTTCTGAGAGGAGACTTTGCTGCGCTGGTGCACTCGTCCTCCTCATGTTGCTGCTGGTGTGCTGCTTCATGGGATGAGTGGAAAGATGGCAGGCAGCCTGTATAGCTGCAAAAAAGCAGAATTGGGACCACTTTTATCTAATATCTATATCAGGTTCCAATACTGACGTGATTTACTCAGTGGATATCAGACTGATGTCACAGATTCAATTGCCTGATGTTGGAACCATGCAAAGAGCATTTGGCCTTCACTCACAGTAAGCACAGGGAGCCCCTGAAGATCCAAGCAGGGATGGAGGCGGCGTGTCCTTTACTATCTGGACAGACCTTCATGACATCCAACCAAACTCAAGCAGCTTGCCTATTCCTTTCTGATCACAGTTTAAACATGCATGGAGAATGTTCCTTTCACCATGCTGGAGCGACTGCAGCAACACTAGATTGCTACACTACTGACGTCGAGTGACTGCTCCAAGCCCAGAACACATTCTAGGGCCCATAATGTATAAAATTTCCCTCTGAAATGTTGTGGAGTAGAAGAATAAAGTGACAAAATAGAAATACTCAAGTAAAGTAAAGTACATCACTTGAGTAAATGTACTCAGTTACTTTCCTGCACTGCCTCTTCTCTCCCTCCTTCACCTCTCAGGCTAACAAATCTGTTTGGCAGAGAACCCTCCAATGGAGGGAGGCGGTTGTGAAAGAACTGAGGCAGCAATCAAGACCCCTGGGGCTAGAAACAAGAAAGGGGAAGGGAAAAAGGCAGGGACAGAGAGAGACAATAGGCAAAGATGAAATAAATGATGGGAGTCTTTTTAAAACTGCTTTTAAGTTATGATGAAACAGCAGTTCAAGCTTGAGTAAAACATGCGGATAGATGAATTTTAGGCTTTGAATGATTGCTGCTGCTGTCACTCTGAAGGCATTTTATTTTCCAATCATTATAAGTATGATTGCTAGTATTTCGACTCACTTTGGCAACATGTTCCAAATCCTGACAACAAAGGCCATTGAATGGATATAAAGTCATCCATTAAACGGTGGCGAGAAAACAAAGGAAGGCAAGAGAGGGGAGAAGAGAGCTACAAGAGAAAAAAGGAGAACATTGATACCTGATTGAGTGATATTACACAGTGGGCCTGTGATTTGTGTGTGTGAGTATGTTTGTATGTGACTTAGACTGGATGAATGCTAAGGAAATGGAACCTGAATGCACCCAAGTGGAAAAAACATGGTTAACAATGACCTCAATGTGCTACCTCCAATTCATTTTAAGCCCTCACAGAGTGCTTGCCACTGTTACCTTAATCAGCTGGAAACCTCAGATTAAAAATGAATCAGCTTTACACTGGTGTATTCTAAACTGCCATCACCTCGTTCACTTCAGCATTACAAGAGTCTAATGCATCTCTCCTGGGACAATGGCTTTTTAGCCCCGCTAGCAGGATCGCTAGGTCTTTTGGTCCACTTGTTCCAGACCAGAATATCTCAACAACTACGATGGGCATGAAAGTTTTCATGTGTTCATCGTTCTTAAAGGACGAATCCTACTGACTTTAGTGATCCCCCGACATTTTCGCTAGTGCCACCATGAGGTTGTTTTATAGTAAAATGTCGTGACAACTACTGAATGGATTGCCATGAAATTCAATAAAGGTACTTCCTTTTCCTTCAGGATGAACTGTAGAAACCCTAACCTTTAATATAATGCTGTCTTCAGGTCCAATACGGCCAATACCCATCAGCCTCAACTGTATTTTAGTGCTAAGTAGCAAATGTTAGCATGTTAACACATTAAACTATGATAGTAAAAATGGTAAACATTGAGCCCAGTCTCTGTTCATGAGCCAAAGAGTCAAAGAGCCAAAATCTGGCACTTGGGCAGTGACTTCTGGTATCAACAAACGCTGACCTTCACCCGCAGAACTTGACACGGTGCCCCAGAACGTCAGCAAACAATGCACCCAGGGTACCGTGCACATTGTATGTGGACATGGAAACCAAACATCAATATTTGACGAGGTCTGAGTGAGAATGTTGTTAACATTATACCTGCTAAGCATGTTCAAATTGTCAGTGTGAGTCTAGTTCACCTCCATGTAGTAAGTCCAACACTTTGATCCAGGCGCGAGTATCTTGACAGTGAATATATTTGATATCGAACTCCATTGTTCCGAAGGACAAAGCCTGACTGATGTTGGCATGACAACTGTTTGATGGATTACCACAAACTTTGGTACAGATATTTAAGGTCCACAGCAAATGAATTATTTTTCTAATTAGCACGTTAGACTGCTGTAAGATGGAAAACAAGCTAGACATGACTTTCGTAACATTGGCATGTGAGCGTCATCCAAGATACAGTTGGTCTTTATGGGCACACCCACAAATTGTCACATTTTCACATCTTTTTACGCCAAACCATATGCTACCATGTTGAAGAGCTGCTGTAACTTTCTGCACAACAAATAAACCTCCAAAATTGAAGGGTAGTTTTTAAACTGGACCCCATTGCCCCATGTTTTGTGTCTAAATGATTAATGGGAACATTTTTTGAAAATTGGTCCAGTATTGAGCGAGAGCAGCAGCCAGGCTGCAATGTAAACACTCAGGGCATGTTTGCACCTTCAATTTAAGCCCTCTAAAACTTGTTTTGCCACAGACAGTCTGAGATTGTTATTTTAAGTGTCTGACAAGATTATTGAAAGCATTTTTACAGAGACAGACCTTGTTGTTAAATGCTTTTTGCTAAACCCTTTTGTCCAACCCATTAGACTCCATTTAGATGCACATTTATCCATGTAAAACACACTACACTTGACAGAAAAAAACACAGTTTGGTTCATCTTTTCCACTGCACCAAAAACCACTTACTCTGGTTTGGTTAAAGTAAACCTGTAATTTTCCCAGTTAGATGTGACAATATGCTGGCTTTACTCACGCTAAAATTACTGTCTATTTAAATGGAGTCTGGTGGGTTTGGAAATGGCGATTTCAGGGCTGTTTGTGGTTTAACAAGAAGGATCTAACACTTTATCCAAACAGCCTTAGATTACTTTGCCATTGGTAAATAACCTTTGTGATAACGTTGCAGAACATCGTCCTAACAGGCTAATGGCATTGGGCAACATTAGTGCTGCTAAACTGTCTCCAAATGTGCATGGAATTCACTAAAACATGTTAGTCTATTACATCATAGTATTAATGGCTGTAGGGTACTGATATTATGGTAAGTTTAATTAATCATATCTATGTAATAGTGTAATAGTTATCATTTAGCTTAAAGTCCCGCTGTGCCTGAGAATAGCCTCATAGAGCCACTACAATGGTGGCAGACTCCTTGTTTGGTAGTGATACACACACAGTATAGTAAAGGTTAGATTGATGCTCACATCCAATCAGATATTTGCAGACAAACTGGTTTGGGTCCTTGGATTTTCAGCCACCTTTTTAGAGTTCAGCTACACACTGATCATGTTCCATATGCAGACTGAAAACATTTTTCCTCTCAGGAGCACAATGAAGTAGCTGTCTGTCTAGCTACCGAGCCGGTTATAAATATTTATAGATAGGGAATCATTCAGGTTCAATGCCGCCTTTGAATTCAATTTGATGATATATGTCTGTTAAGTAAACCCCTTCCCAGATCTTCACTGCATTTTTCTGGAATTTATCACATTGAAGAAATACCTTATCAGCCCCTCTGACTAATAATTTTCCTCTCTGTTCACCCCCACCACCAGCATTAAAACACTTGTTTCATCCCACTAGAATAGTGGGACACATTAGCATGCAGGGGCTTCACCCGCAGCACTGATGTGCACAATCATCAAGCCATTTTGTGGGCTGCAGTGGCTGAATGTGGCTCTCCTTTGTGATTTACATGCAAACTTTGCCAGATGCTCGACGTTGGGGAATCGTTTCATATTCTAATGCCATGACAAGAAATATAGCCGAGGTGTGTGCGGCTGCTGCTGTGCATATGTTTGTGCTATATGTGTGTATGCATGCGCTGTTGCCTTTAGTGCTGAGTTTATGATGCAAACTAGTTTCCGTAACAATTCCTCCACAAGCTTTTCATTTGGCCCTTTCTGATTACATTTCCGTGGAGAAGAATGAAATCCCAAACAGAGTCGAGACTTATATGGTTCCGAATATATTCTCGGATTGCTGTATGTTTTGTTTTCAATTTGTGTTTGGGCGCATAACAGGTAATAAAATGTAGGTCCCAGTTTTGGTAAAGATCCTGACTCTGTCGTAGTCATAAATCAAGGAACAGACCCGAGAGAGCTTGGCTGTTGGATGATGTCATTTTCCATCACTTTTCAGACTTGTGTAAAATTACTTCGTCTGTCTTCAGGGAGCTTACAGAGTAATGTGTTGTCAAAGATATAAAAGCTGATAGGGCACTGTGAGAACAGAGTCAGAATAACAATCTCACTGTTTTGTTTTATTATCATTCTGAGCATCAAGACTGCAGATATACAGCAACACAAACTGTAATTGGTTCAGTGGTGTGTCATTGCAGATAATGTTCGGCACTGTGTCGACGCTTCATTTTAGAGGACGTATAAGTGGCTTCAGATGCAATGACTGATAGGTTTACAGCAGATTTCAAATGCATGTTTATTTCTGTCTTGACTCGGCCGTCCTTCCCCTCAGTGTTTGGCGTTGTTTATACCACAATAAAGGGAGAGCACATTGAGCTGCGCGGGGCGACTGTAAATTGTCGATAGCCTACATTGCAGAGGACCATAAATATCAGCTCAATATTTGTCACAGTTGGTCACCATCAACTGGAGAGGAAACAGCAGGCGGTGCAGGGCTGCTTTTTGGATACCCCAGGCCTGCACGGCTGTCACGTGTTCACAGTGTTCGTCTGAGTGGAAGGTTGAGTGAGCAGGTTGAGGCCATTTGTCAGAGGAGCTATTTACATGTCTTCTTTTGTGCAGCGGGGAGAGTTGTCACCTGAGCTGTGCACATAACCCCAAGGCTTCTTCACACGATACTGGCATTTGGCAATTAAGTAGCTTTTTTATAGCGCCAATGCTACACGCTCTGTGTGTAATTGCACATTTGCGGCTACTAAGCTTGTAGTTGTGACGTCATAATGGCTCTCACTAATCACGTGAGGTGACTAACTTGTTTATTTCAGTTAGGGTTTGAGTTAAAGAATCTTGTTTACAAGTGTTGTGTTTGGAAGGCAGGTGTTGAGATGTTACATAAGACGTTTGCTGGTTTGAATTGCAGCAATATATCCATTAATTATCATGCTGTATAGTCACGGCACTAAATGGCAAAATATTTCTGATAGATTTGGTTAATAATGTGTTTCTTCTTCACAAGCACGATGTTCGCCTTGATTTCACTGTTTTCTACGCTTCCCACGTATGGACTTAATTTGTTTCAAATCCATCGTTAACTAGAAGTGGGGCCTTGCCTCAGTGAGTTATCCTTCCTGTGTTCTCTTGTTCATTTTACATGTCCTCAAGTTAATTCCAGTCCTAATTAACTACCTTTGAAAGGAATCTGTGTGATAATTACCACA
Organism: Epinephelus cyanopodus; assembly: GCA_026686955.1. NCBI lineage: Eukaryota > Metazoa > Chordata > Actinopteri > Perciformes > Serranidae > Epinephelus > Epinephelus cyanopodus. The sequence goes on from CM048914.1 coordinate 13,262,358, forward strand.
AGGAGGTGGAACGGAAGCAATCACACTCTGCACAATTTATTTCCCACCACAGGGAAAACCCTACAGAGTCACCCGCTGGCTTTTTTTTTTTTTTTTTGGCCCAAGAATCACCTTCAACTCTCATTTTAGAAGCAGAGACACAAACAATCAGGTGGCTCCACAGACAAACACTCCTGCTGAGTTTTTAGTCTGGTGTGGTATATTTGTACAAATAATTATTACAATAAAAAGAACGAGGGCCGTAATAAATAAACTGTGCAGAAAACCCAGAGGCATTTTGAAAAATAGCTCCCGCAGCAGAGAACAAGGAGGAAAAACGAGGTATGGACATACTAATAATATCTAATGTCACCAATTGAGAGAATAGTGCTTAAATAAGGACACACAGTGTCACTGATGTATTAAAGCACCCTAAAAATCGACCAGGCCAACATGATCCAGTTCCAGAGACACAGCAGCAGCAGTTTCAAAAGCCAGGACACAGGCAGTATAACAAGTAACAGAAAGGCAATGTATTGTCTTAAAGGGAGAGTTCATACCATAATCAAAAATACATATTTTTCCTTTCAACTGTAGTGCTAATTGTGACTCCAGTTTGTTTTGGTGTGAGTTGCCAAGTGTTTGAGATATCGGCCGTAGAGATGTCTGCCTTCTCTCCAGTATAATGGAACTAGATGGCACTCGGTTTGTGGTGCTCCAAGCACCAAAAAAGAATGTCATCAGTGTCTCTTTTTACAAATTATAACCTGTTTACTCAAGATAATCCACAGATCTCGTTGTGAGCAGTTTCATGAAGGAACTGTTTTCTTTCTACCAAACTACACCTGCCAACCACATCACCCCCCAGAAGGAAGTAATAGCAAACATTTCTATGGCCGATGTCTCCAACACTCTGCACCTCACACAGAACAATCTAGACTGATAAATAGCACTACAGGTAAGAGGAAAAAAAGTGCTTTCAACTTGGGGATGAACTGTCCCTTTAAAAGTATCCCTGATATCACCATGGATAATGTCAGTGTAGTGTTTTGTCTGATGTTCAATTCTAGCATCTTTTTAGGAGAGCATTAGGTGTGAATAAGAATATAACCTGAAAGAGTAGTATCTGCAGGTATTCTTTCCAGCCTACATACAACCTCACTGACTTTCACCAATAAGATAGATGGAGCAGCTGCTGTATGTTGCCTGAGAGGCGAAAGCCAGGGCTTAAGAGAGACCAGAAGGCACTTGCTGCTCCACTCACACAGTATTAACCGAGGACAACTCAAAAACATTTTTTTAGCAACTTATTTTTCCTCGTCTGGACTTTGGTGACGTGACAGTAAAAGAATAAAAGTGCGGGAGGCAAAAATAGGAGGAGGGCACTCATCACCCCCACAACATACTCTTGCATTAGAGAGGGACTGACAGGGTCCTCACCACAGTGTTTCTGTGAGACATAAAAAGGTTCTCTTTCACATTTGCAGGTTTCTTTTTTTTTTGAGCATTCTTAAAAAGGTTAGCGTGATTATGCCTACAACGTGACAAAACCTGGAGATAACAGCCAGCATGTGTCTGAAAGGTGGCTAGTTCAAAGGTTTGCATGCTTTTTTAATTTGTCACTGAGGCCCTCAGATGGATCCTCTGGCCCAGCACTTGGACAATACCTTAATGAAGGAGTCCATTTTAAAACCCAGGAGAGGAAGGCGCCTCTATCTCTCCTCCTGTAGAGTAAATTAGATTGACTTCTAAACTCAGAGAAACAGATGATGCAAATGTCACACTTGATCAATTGATTTTGCCGAATTAGCTAATGCACCTGTGCACCGCACCTTGCATAAACATTAACCATTCGCGGCACTGCCGCAAGCTGGGATTGTGGAACGTTATGTGACGGGACTTTGAGTAATGCTGACTAGAGTGACATGACTCTTACAAAAATAATGGAGGAATTTCAGCTGGAGTGACACATTTCCCACAGAAAAGTAAAAGGATGTTTGCTGGAGAGAAGTATCAGCTGGCAAAGTGAGGAAGGATGTGAGCAATGAGATTTAACTAACCTTCAAACGACAGCACGCCACTGTGATCTAAGACTTTTCCGGGAGGAATCCCTGAACAAACTTATGTCTGTTACTCTGAACATGTTAAATGAATGATTTCTTTTTTTTTTTTTTTGCAAGTGTTGGCACATCCTTTGATGATTGAGTGCATTGTTGCCAGCTTGTGCGTTAGATGCAGCTGTGCTTGAGGTCTGGTATGAGAAGACAGGGAAACCAGTCTATTTTGGACTATTTGACTTAACTGTCTGGTTTGAAATTTTGCTTAATGCACTTATGCATTTTGTTGCTGCGAGTTAGATGAGAAGATGAGGACCAGACTCTCATATCTGTACAGTAAACATGGAGCTTCTAAAAGCAGCCAGTTAGCTCAGCTTAGGATAAAGGCTATAAGCTGGGAAACAGCTGGTCCGTATGCTTACTACAACAGTCATGCACTCCAGAAAGTGTCAAGGGCGAGTGGGTCAGATCATTTACAGAATATTACGTCCTTAGATTAAGCTTGAAGGTATACAATGTGAATAGATTCACACTTATTAAACCCAAAAGATATCAGAGCATATATGAAAACATGAATGTGTCCAGAGACATAGACACTCTTTCCTTTTTTTTAAGGTTCAATATAATCTAAGGCATCAAAGTCATTTTACTATAATTTAGCACCAACATCTGTAAGTAGTAAGCTTGTTTATACAGTTTACATTTGACATTCTGGGCCACAATAATTTTAGGCTAAAAATCTGATACTGGCAATTTTGTAGGGCAGCAGTAGCTCAGTCCATGGGGACTTGGCTTGGAAACTGGAGGGTCACCAATTCATGTCCCTGTATGGACCAAGTGTGGAGGGTGGATTGGTAGGTGGATAGGTGCCAGTTCACCCCCTCAGCACTGCCGTGGTGCCCTTGAGCAAGGCACCAAACCCCCAACTGATCGGGGCGCCTGTCCAAGGCAGCCCCCTCGCTCTGACATCTCTCCGTTTACTGCATGCATAGATCCTATTTGTGCATGTGTGTGTATGCTGGGCCTACCTTCTTTTTTAGGAGAGTGATATCGATCTTCTCATCTAAAAACAGAGCTGTACAGTTACAGTGTTAGGCAGTAGCACGGTACATGTAACTACAGAAACATGTTACAGAAATAACGTTACTTTTTTCAGTAACAAGTAGAGTGACTAATTACTAATAACGTTTATGTAATAACATTAGAGTTACCCCAAGCCTCAACAATTACATCAGTGGATTCATTTTCGCAATTATCATGCTGCGCACACACATCACAAAGCAGTAAAGTAGTTATGAAGATGGAAATGCTTACCTTAAGCGGCTGGAAATATTCTCAGTATTTTGATTTTGTCGGGAGGAAAGATGACAGGAACACTGCTGCAGATAGTCGTACTAAAACTCTTTCCCCTGCGAAAAACATATCTTGAAACCTCAGGTCCGAAACATCTATTAGGACAGCACAACAACATGAAGCTCCAAAGTAAACAGCCCACTTAAGGTGAGCCCTCCTTGGCTGTGGATGGTGGCTGTAGCCCTACGCTGGCTAAACAACCAAAACTGGATTTTTATCATGGACAGCTGCAGGCTACAAAAAAAGTAATGAACCTTGTGGCTGGATATGTGATGCAATGTTGCTCCATGAGTGACTCTTCGTCTTTAAGGCAGAGCCTTGTGAAAGAACTTGTCACAGACATCAGAAAATCCCCAGGTAAAAATGATTATGTGCTATCTAGTTTTAGCTACACTTAGCCTACAAGGGATTACCCTGTCATTCACAGAGGCACACGACTGAATTTTTATGAGATACACAATTACCAATTTTCTGGGGTGTAACGGGAAAGTAATATAATGAGAAGTGCAATGAATTAGAGTTTACAGGGAGTAATAAGTTAAGCGATAACATTACTTTTAAAAAGAGTAACAAGTATTGAGTAATGTATTGCATTTTTAGAGTAATGAGCCCAACACTGTGCAGGGATGACATTTATTTGTAGGCCAGCCCAGAAGCAAACATTGCCCTGGTTCCCTCCACAAAAAGCCAATTGGATTTTGAATTGTTGTAGAAAATAAGCTCTGTGGCAAACAAAAGTTTATGATTCTTACAAGTTTTTTTTTTTTTTTTAGCAACATAATCTTCATTAAGGAGCGCCACTTCGGCTATTTGTTAGCAACTGTCTTTTTTAAATCATATAAAAGCTTTAAAATTTACAAGTGAGGTATTAACTGATGTAGTTTATGTGCTAGAACCAAACATGACGGTCTCTTATGTTAACCACAGACCTTATTTGAGGCATCTAACCAAAAACATTTTTAAAAACTCCATTGACTGAGCCTCATTGGTTGTGACAAGAGAACCAGAAGTACTAAAATACTAACTCATTTGTTGCAAAGCAAGTCATTCCCAAAATGGTAAAGTATTTTTTTGTATACATATATATTGTTTATATATTTTATACAGTACACTTGCCTTTAAAATGTTATAACTGTGTGCATCTGTAATGATTTAATGTGTGTCTGTAACTTCTGCTGCCTTCTTGGCCAGGTCCCTCTTGAAAAAGAGATTCTTGATCTCAATGAGGCAAACCTGGATAAATAAAGGTTAAATGAAATAAACAAAAAAAATTTTTTAAAATGGAATTTACGTGTTCTACACCATGAGCTGAAATTTAGATGAATAGAGACAAATTGACTCTACTAAGGCCCTGTTCACACCTGGTATTAACATGTGCATTGGGTAATCAGATCACATGCAGCTGTGTGAATGCACCGAATGTGTTCTCAATGAGTCTTGAGGTCCGATCACCCAGACCACATTTGGAGGTGTTTTGGGTCTCATGTGGTCACACTCTCTCAGCAGTGTGTTTGCTAATGTGTCCTGGGCCACACTGAAGGACCGCCTACCCAGCTGACGCCCTCTGCATTGCCCTGTTCAGCATCACCTGGACTGCATTTGCTAATTCTGTACTGTAGGGTTGGGCCATCGTTTATCCACGATGGCAGTAAGTCATCAACCACTCAACCCACAATTGTGATTTAGACATCCCCTTCCATCTGTCCATCCATTCACCTTCCTTTTCAACAGCAGAGTGTGGGTTTGCAGTGGTGCTAATGACATCATTATGTGCTTAAAAAGTAACAGTTCTGATTTATCTGTTCGTGTGAACTGCAAACTGCTAGATGGGTGAAGTTTTTAGCAACCAAGTATCTGCTTACAACCACTGGGTTGACTACCAATTTTTGTTTTTGTTTTCGTTTTAAATTACCAGTATATAAATATCACGGATATTAGCGGACTGGTCAAAAAAAAAAGAAAGCAAATTGGCATCCTAAGTGGGTTAATGATAATTTACAGTAACACTGCGTGTAATAGTCCACCTTCCACCTTTTCCTCCCCTCTCAGTCACTGTCTCTCTTAAACACACACACTTTCATGCTGTGGTACTCAGTCCTTGTATCTCCGTCCTTGTCTCAGGCCTTAGTCCTGACAAGTATGCTACTCTAACCCTTAAAGCTGTACAAATACACAAACAGTGTTATCTCCCATCGCAATGTTTCCCTGTGGACATCGTCATATGCCAATTCATTGGATGTCACCCAACCCTAATGAACAGTATGTATGACGCTAAAATAGTAGTCACTAATAAAATATAACTATGTATGGATGTAACTTGTTTCCCAGTTTATAGGTCTAGTTTGCTTTTCTTAGTTTTACTGAGTGGTAGGTTGAGACACGTAGCATTTTACAGCATTGTCTTTTTCCATCCAATGAAAGTTGGCTATAATCTATGGTCTTATGTTGTGGCCACAGACTCAGGTAACATGGGGACATAATTTTACTTTTTAAACCGCCTTTTAGAAATGATGTAAGTGTTTAAGTGCATATTGAGCATGGAAGTGACATCTGATCACAAGTGGTCACTTTAGCCGCATGTGGAGATGCAGTCTGATCCCAGGTGTTGACAGACAGACTTAGAGCCGTCTGATGTATTGTTAGATGGATACTGAGATGATTTGAGGGCAGATGTACAAGTTTACGTGTTTATCATTACACCTTCACCATAAGACTGTAGTACTTAAAGAACAGAAAAGTTAGAACCAAAAACTATACAAAGTCCCTAGTCAAGGTCTGAATTAGACCCAGTGGCACAGCTGAATTTACCTTCTGTATGAACCTTATTACCACTTAAAAAGTTGTGAAAGAGATGAGAGATGAAAAGAATGGGCAAAATAGCTGAAAGTTGGCTCATTTCATTTTACAGTTTTCCTGAATAAATCAAAGTTGCTTTAATAGAGAGGAACTTTACTCTCAGATAGATGTTTCGGGGGGAAATGCCCACTTCCTGTTCCAATTCCATTCTGTGCACAGGCAACGTCTCAGAAGATAAAAACCCTCTCAGAGGCCGTTGGCCCTTTTCATCACCCAGGTAACATAAATGCAATTTTTTTGTTGGATGTTCTGAAGTCAAGAAGTCCAATTTCCCCTTCACTCCTCAGAAAACCATCATCTCCCAAAGAATCAAGGGGGAGGTTTTGTGTAGTTCTGAGTGCAGCGGTTTGGAGGGAGGCCAGGCGTTCCTCGAGGCCTCATCGATCTGGTACTGGAGTCTGACCAGATGGGTTTTCATTCCAATTCATATTGTATTAAAAAGCAGGGCATAATACTAGGATCCTTTTGAGGTATCTTTTCTCATTTTTTTTTAAAAGATTTCTTACCTTTGGCTCAGTATAACTTTCTATGTAATGATTTTATTTCATGTCTAGTGATGTTTGAAGTATTTTACTGCTCATATATCTATCTGTCTGTGCTGTGTAGTGGAGGGTCAGAGGTATCGCAAGAGATTTAAGGCTGTGGTGTGCCACCTGTCCCCCGTGGTTGGGAAGGTAGTCGCCCGGTGAGGACCTGTGCTCTGCTGTGCACATCTCTCCAATAAAGCGGGTGCTCAGCTATGAAAAACCTGCATAAGAGCAAATGTTGTAAATAAATTGATGCTCACATGTGTCACTTCATCACACCCCACCTCCCCGCCGCTCAGCGTCTATAATTTGACATGACTGGGTCTTGATTACTATTTACTGTGTTGTCAAGGTGAGCGAGAGATTCAACTTTGTGGGGAAACAGATTGACTGTCACAGCTCCACTGAATCAGCGACTGTTGGCTGTTGACTTTTTATCCACTTGCTGTTTCTTTCCTCCCTCCCCTCTGAAGACTGCTGTTGTCAGAGCTGCGTGTTGCTTCAGACACAGCAGTGACAGAACAGGAAACTGGATCACATTGGCTGACAGTAAATCATGTCAGGGTCTTTTTTTAAAATTTGATTAGAGAAATTAAATTACAGTTGGTTGACAGGAATGTGTTTTATGACACCATATGTTTAACTGTCAGTGCTTTAAACAAATATGTACTGTATTTTGACTGAGTTTCTAATTTTGTGGACTAAAACATCAAAGAACAGATGAATCAATTAATAAACTGGGGCTGCAACTAAAGATTGTTTTCATTTTGTATTAACCTGCAAATAATTTTTTTTCTGATTAATCAATTACTTGTTTTCTCTCTAAATGTCAGACAATACTGGTACAATTTCCCAGAGCCCAAGGCGACATATTCAAATTGCCTGTTTTATCAGATTTACAGTCCAAACCCCAAAGATACTCAGTTCACAATAATACATCATAATCTTTAAAAAGCACCAAATAATAATGTTTAATGAGCTGGAACCAGAGGCTTTTTTGTTTGGAAAATGACTGAAACAACTAATGGATCAACAGAATAGTTGTAGGTAAATTTTTCTGTCAATCAACTGATAGCTTCAGCTTTAAAATAAACAAATTAATCTTTTCATACATTTGACTAATTTGACATTTGATTGTAGCACCATTTGATGAATGAAAACACAGAAAATGACTGGAAAAACACACTACCTTGGTGTGTGAGTTTTTTTTAAAAGATTTGTGGTAAACAGTCCTTTTCATTGATCCAGACTCGTCTCTTTTTTAACACATGTAGGTTTTTCAAAATTGTATGAAAGTGTTTTTCTCCCATGAAAAAGATTTTTAAAAATGGGCAACTAATTAAGTTGTTTTTTTTACATGTTTAAAGGTGTGCTGATGCCAACTGTCAATTAATTCTTATGTCTATCAAACCAATGTTTCTTCAACAACAAGAACATTTCTTTTCTTTTTAAAATGTCACTCTTAGTACTTTGCAGTAGTCAGCTATAGATTTGAGTTCATATGAATAGGTTCATCCACCCTGAACACTAGCCACACAAACCTATTTTCACTGGCCTGTGGTAGAACACTGAAAACAAATCACCCATCACTACAGCAGTTACCTGTATGCCATTTGATTAAGCTGACTATTAGTTAAAATACTCTACTTTGAATAATGTCTGGTACAGTATGGTTTTCCCAAGTTCATGTTATTAAAAATTCCATCAATGCCTCCTCCTTCATTGAAATATCCAGAATCTGTGAATATGCAAATAACTGCTTGATATAAGATGTCTTCTACTTCACTGAAAAGCCCTCAGCCTACTTTCCACATCACACTTGTGTAAGTTGCATACTGGACCCCAGTTGACCTTCAAAACTGTGATGATACAAAGTCATACTTCTACATACCAGCCTAAGGCCTGTACAGTGAGGCAGGATTTGGAGTTAGCAAAATAACTTAAGGGTCAACGCTAGGTTTTCAGCACTATGAGGCTGGTTCTCTTTTTACAAGGATAACTCACTGTGGTAACTTGTGCAGCTAACCTGCCCTGGAGCGGGTTATGTTCGGAGTATTAGATCACAGCCCGTCAACACTCCGACCCCTAACCAGTCAGATCACTGAAGAAAAAAGTATCCATGGAGCCTATATATGGTTATAGATCAACATTAGTGGTCGTTCCATTGTTTCGGGGCTTTGTTTCCACTGGTTTTTAAATAGAACTTCTAACAAACAGAGAGATTGTTTACAACACTGAAAACATGATTTGAGCAGTATTTTAACTTTTACACTCTGATTCCATCACTGCAGCTCAAAATAATGAGACACCTGTGTGATGAGAATGAGGGGGGAAAAAACTTCTATTAGAAAAATAATCGACACACTATTAATTGGCTACATTTCAGTCAGGTAGACCTCATCAATCATTGAATAGGTTACTTTTCCACCCTTTCATCAGTAGTAGAAACAGTCTTGCATTACTTTAAGGTGTTTCATGTGACATATTCATCATCATCCAACTAAATGGCAGAAAAAAAAACCTATATACTAATGTCGCATATAGCCTAGTGATACTAATAATTACATCTCAGTGACTTTTAAGATGATATTTTCAATATATCTACATCTTCATTGTAGGATTACAGACTATTACAACCCATGCCACTGACATTTTACTGTCTCACAGCTGCAGATATTTTCAGTACCATTTCATCTCACCCCTGATAACCACCTTAATAGTACTGGTTGCCCAGACATCCAGTGTTATGGTTAATCAAGCCAGATAACGAATATATCTTGTGTAAGTTGGAATGGCTTTGTAGTACATGCCTTTGGTCTCAATTCCAGGCTGTCAAATACAGACCTTTTGTCACACCCTGATACTGACGCACAAGGCCCCCCTCAGTGTCTGTATCGGATGCAACAGGCTTTCAGTTTACCCTAATGTAAACCCAATACCTACCTACCATAAAGTGTGACAAAGCTTTAGGAGGGCAACACAGGACTTTCACCTGGGAGACTGCTGTTTTTGCCCCCCATACATACATATTTGAACCCAAACAATGATCTCTTTCCTATTCCAAATTGATGAGCTTTGTTGCCTAAGACAAAGCACGGTAGTATACAAAGGTTTACCAAGTATTACAAGGTGTGTTTCACTGAGCAGACATCTTTGGGTCTCATACAGGCAATAAAGGGTGCCTTGTGCATCCAAAGCAGATGCCGAGGGGGCATGACAGTGTAGGTATTTGAAGACCCAGGGTTGAAAACTGATTGCACATGCATGTTGAGCTCAAAGAATACTTTCCCTTTAGAAGATGAATGAGAGAACTTCATACCCTCTAGTGTTAAATTCTGCACATACATGATTCTGTGAAGTGAAGCTCAAACATCTCAGTGAAGCAACAATAAGCACATTTTCTATTGTTGTATCTGCATTTATATTTCAGTCATTGAATATGTTGTCATGACAATGACACAGACCAAAAGTATTATTGTAAAAGTCAGATAAGCTCTGCTTGAGCTCATCATTTAGACTGAACTGTTAAATAACTCATCCTTCTTTTGTTCTTCCAGGTCCAGTAGCTGTGATCAGTGGTGAAGAAGACTCTGCCAGCCCTCTTCATCACGTCAACCATGGGATTATTACCCCCTGTACTCTCGATGCGGGTCCTGATGCGGTTGTCATAGGGATGACTCGTATTCCTGTGGTGGAGAATCCTCAGTACTTCAGGCACGGACACAACTGCAACAAGCCGACCACTCGTAAGTCCCTGTAAAGTTTCTACTTGTGGCGTGACCCTCGTTAGTACTGGTGAACATTACCACACATTATTTAATTTTATGGAGAGACCCTTGAGCTACAGTTTAAGCATGACCCTAAGTACACTAAAACTGTAAGGCACTTAAGAAACACAAACTCCCACAGTGTGTTATGGACTGTAAAGTGAAGTGCAGCATCTAGTCTGAGAGCCAGATATCAAACACCACGTCTTTATTAGGCTCATTCCAACTGTTGCATTGTCATTGCAATTTGCTGTTTATCTTTACTATGAGAAGAGCCGCGGTCCCTCAGGGCAATAGTGTAATTTAGTGCCATCTACAGAGTCAGTGTGATCATATGGTGTTAGCATCTGCTGGCCCAGTTCCAGGCTCTTCATATAGGATCTGTTTAGACAAAAGCAGCCTTCTGTATTCCAGCAACTGGTGTTCAAACAGTCCCCCTCCCAACCCCCATCCCCATCCCTCACTCTCCCCTGGGACTCATGTTCCAGGTTGGGGAAAGACAAGACCACTTTAAGGCCTAATTACTCACAATTACATCAACTGCTCAAGAGAATCAGCAGAAAACAACTGTGCCAGCAGCCAACCGCAGCCCGGTGCCTGCTGCTTCCCTTCCTCATGATACCAGTCACATCGAGCGGATTCAGTCAGGGAAAAGCCACTTCGTCTTGTCTGAACGGCAGCACGTGAGATCAGGCTATCCTGGTCGCTTTTAAACTCGGATCTGAATCGTATACATTTTGGCTCGCTCTCAAAATGGCCGTCGGTCAGGCTAACAGAAGTTGACTCCTGAGTCAGAGCCAATGAGAGGGAAGGAAATCCCATTTAGAGGTGATAAATAAATGACGGCTCTTATGTTTTATGAATTGCATGAATTGTTAATGGCCAGCCGGTGACTGATTTATAACGTCTCATGCCTTGCACAGGAGATCTGATTGCAAGCTAATGAATAAATGACAGTGGGCACAAATGAAACTTTCTCCCGATTACGGTGCGCCTGGAATTGAAAGTGGAGACGGTGGATGTGCACAATGGCAGCGTTGGTGCTGTCTTCAAAGAATGTTATCCCTCTCAGGATGCTGCATCCCTTGTCTTTTTTTAGATTTAATTCTATGTGCATGCATTACAAAAAAAGGATATGAACCCTGAATTCATCACAAGGTCATAATGGCCAGTGCTTTCTGCCAGCGGCTAGAAAAGCAAAATGGCTCTGAACGGCTTCTGCCTCTGCCGATCATTCACTGAATATAAATGTATTCTTTACCCTGAGGATACATACAGACGAGGAAAGGAAATTTCTGTATGTGTCCATGTGTGTATCTACAGTATGTGTGTAGGTGTATGACAGGGGAAATGAATCTGTGCATGTATGTGGATGTAGGCGTACTGTTAGTGGGCTTGTAGATAGAATGTATTTGCTTATCTCTCACCTTACTTTGCTCTATCCTCTATGGTTTGATAAGTGTCTTTAGTCAGGGGTCCCTTGGGTGCCCTCATGGACCCTTGGGTCCCCATTGCACTGCTGGTCTTACTAAGCCTGACTGTCCTGCAGCTTCACTCTGCTCACATACTGTATGGCCGCTTTATTGATGCTCGGCTACCGATCCATAATGTATTCATTCATTTACTTGAAAGCCTCTTATCCAGGAGAATAGCTTGCTGCCAGTTTGTCTCGATTTACGATTGGACCCCGACTGATCCTGTTGCGGTGACGGGACAATTACACACGTGCGCACGTACACACACACACCTTCCTGGTTCAGTCCAGCATAAGTCACTCTAGTGCACATAAATTTAAACACACTCACGCTTCTCCTTACCTTGGTCCATCAGGAGTTCACTAATGCGATGGTCAGTCCCAGTTCGCTCCCACCACCAGTCTCCTGCGTAATTTATAGTGTTCCTAGCTGTCGGGCTCTGTGCATTTTGAAACCTGCTCCAACAATAACAGTGAGGAGGAGGAGGGGGAGGAGGAGGAACAGTCTGTTGCTGCTGTTGGTTGTGCTGGCTCCTGTTAAAACAGCTGCATGTAATGGGAAATCACCCGCTGCAGAGCTCACACCAGTGATTCCAGTTGGCCTTACCAGATGTATTATTCATGAGTGTTTGATCTCCAAGTCAATTCTGCCAAATATATATATGTACAGTTCACATATATAGTGTACCATCAGTTTAATAGTTCTAGTCACACAGAACAGAGTTAAGACTGAGCACACAGTATCTCAGCTGTCAGGCTGCACATGAACACAGTCGAAGCTCTGCTGTTATTCCAACACTGCCAGAACAAAACATAAAAAAATAACATGAATATCATCCTATTGTAGTTGCCCTCCGGTTGAACTGGCAACCTGTACACATGCAGTTGTAAACAAGCTGCAGAGATTGGGTGGCATTACGGGAAAAGTGTCAGCACAGTTGTCATTGTGATGCCAATTTAAAAACATGAAGTGCTGTCATTCAATTGGATCATCTCCTGGATGAACCGGTGGCCTCGACTTTGGTTGCGGTAAACAGGCGAGCCGTGACTGATTAGGTCGTTCGTTGAGATCAGCTTTTTTTTTTTTTTTTTTTTTTTCACGCCGGGGCTGAAAAAGACCAATCCCGGGGAAATATAGCCGCATTAGGGAGATAAAGGCAGAAAAGGCAAAGGACAATTCTTTAGCCTAATGACAGATCCATATCTATCCGGATCCGCTGTCTCCCAGCAAGTGGCTTTGTTTTATCACTCAGCTTGCTATTTTAATTACGGATTTGTCACATCCCGCTGGCCAAAATTAGACAATAGCTTTTGATGTTGGAGTATAGCACGTAGCCTTTCATTATACCCATGTTATTAGGGATGTCATGCGTGGGCGCGGCTCGGACTAACCCCCACTCTGTCCCCTCTGCTTTTGGTGCAACAGAGACATAATTGTGCTTCAGGTGATGTTTTTGAAGATTAAAATGTTTCCAGCAGAGACAAGGAGTGACTAATTTGGCAGCTGGAAAGCTCAGCAAATGAATGCAAATGTAGAGCAGATTGACTGAAAGGCGGTTATCATGTTCTGAGGCTATGATTCCATGAATTATAGTTTGAAACAGAACAGCCCCAAAGGCTAGCCAGTTGTGAATTCAAACAACCTACTTTAAGTCATTACTCAAGAAGTCCAAAATGAGCTCCTTTCAGCTCAGCCCAGGCTGAAGCAAAGTAGAAACTTCTTGCTAGTGAGAGCTTTAAAAAGACACTTGTTGGTGCCAGGTGCAGTCCTATGAACACCATATCCAGATGGACTGAAACCACATTGAAATTCATTGAAGATCCCATCAGACAAACCTCAAGACACAGTAAAAAAGTGCAAATGCAACTGCCTTTTTCACTCTACGACAGTGCAACTACACAGACTAAGAAATAAGCAATGGAAATGAAATAAATTAAAGAGTAAATTAAAAATGTTTGCTTCTGCAAACACGTTTAATTGGTTTGCAAACCTTTTGCAAACTAGAGTGGTGGCAGGATGCTACAAACAAGCTAGAATCAATTAAAATACCAAACCGTTTCTCCAGATTTCTTGGCGCCCACCTCTGTAAGCTGTGACAAACATGCCATGTTATTATAAATATGGGACATGTATTATGAGAGCATGTGGTGTGCACAAAAAACACATTCTACGTTAGCATTAACGCTGGACCAATTAAAGTTGAATGTAAAAGTACCACAGTCTCATGAGTGTTGACAGGTAAGCACTTTAATGAATAGTTCCCTCGCATCACTGAGGACCCAGCCCACAGTTTTTTTTAGCAGCAGAATAAAACAAACTTACATAAATGTACTTTTCTGCTTTTATTAAAAAAAATTTAAAAAAGCATATTTTATACTATGTATCTGTGGGGACTACCAACTCCTCTAAGATGTCAAATATAGCTATTTTCTGCTGGTAGTCTAGACTCTTAAAGAACTTCCCTTGGGCCACAAGTGTAAAGTACTTAGTGCTTAAGTGTACTTAATGCTTAAATTATAATCCAGCAATAACACTGAGGTTGAGCTCAGGGAGAAGCCATTGTCAAAAGGAATCAATATACAGTTTTTAACCACATGTAAGTGTTGTAGCATGCAGGCACTAAGTGTTCAATATTAAATAATTAAGACATAATGAAATAACCATTTGATTATATTGTGTAAAACATTTAAATAAACCAATACTTTGTGACACAATTTAGGAAATGAAGGTCACATCATTAGTTTTAAATGATATTTCATTAAGCTTATTTTCATATTTACCGTTTCATTATGGACGTTTTAATTTCATAATGTTGCTTGTTGTTGTCACCAATCACTGCCCCCTCATCTTTCAGCCAGTCACATGTCTCCTGCCTCGCTTACACAAGCTTAACAACTGCTGCAACATGTGGGCAGTCAGCTTGTTAGAGTAACAACAGTGCCTTAATAAATCTGAATCAACCAATGAGCTTCTCCTGTAGATGACCACATTACACAGACACAGACACAGATGCTTTATGCTAAACGAGGCTGCACGTGCAATGCAGCTAGTCATCATGCTCTGTATGATGAGCAAAAAGACAATCTTATGTAATTAAATTACACAATTATATTGAATTATGACATTATTTATGTCATAATGTCTTATATTTTTTAATATTGTATACTTTGGGACTCCATATTGTTGGACTTAGACTTTTGTATGGTCCAATCCCCATGTCCAGACTCACAGGCTCACACACCTTGGCAAAGGGGTATCCTTTTTAGTGACCAAGTTTCATGCTGCCATTTTATAGATTTTCCACCATCACTGATCAATATCTACACACATTTTTTTTTAAATCACTGGTAAGGTCATGTAAATATGACAGATTCCAGGGGGCGGGTCAAAGGTGACAAAGTAAGTACATTTTAAGTAAGTTATTAATACTCAGGCCTACGGAAACGTGCATGCAATAGTCCACCTCACACCTTTTCTTACGCCAGGGCCACACCAGATGCGGAAGCGCTGGGAATAGCCTAGAAGCCCCGAGAAGCGAAGCCAGTTTCCTTTCGGCACCCTTGTTAACCGATTGTGTCATCCACACCGGCCGCACCGCACAGCTCCGCGGCTGGCGCTGCAGCGATTGCTTCGGCGTCTGATCTATTTTTGCACGAGCCACGAGCAAATGTGTCAAGCCAGGCAGGAATATAGGCGATACTTCTTAGTCAGTGCTATCTAAACAGAGCGCGAGAGAGATGAGCACACACACACACACACACACACACACACACACACACAAGAAAGAGAGCAAGAGAGAGAAGTGTGGGCCGGCTATAGGGGCTGGGGTTGGAGATACCCATGATGGAAAAACAAGGGGAGCAACAGAGAAATGCGCCTGATGTAAACGTGTTCACATGAGAATTTCGGTGCGCTGCGCTTCGTTTGCAGTGCGGCCCTGGCGTAACCCTCTCTCTGTCTCCCTCAAACACACATACACGAGACAGTGTATCATCTCTATATGCAACAACTCTCTGTCCTACCGTTCTGATTTCCAGCTCTTCAGGCTTAATCTTTGGCTGAATATAATTTCTAGCTTTTTAAAATATGAATGAGAATAGTGATAGTGAGATATTGGCTACAGTTAGATTTGTAGTAGTGATGAAACAGCGAAAATCAGAAACAAAATGAGCATCAGATGGACTGTATTCATAATAAATACACCACAATAGTATTAATTACCAGTGCCAGTTAATCCGTCAATGATAATGTGTGTGTGTGAGGGGGCATAAGCACATATAGCCAGCAGCAACAACTATCTGACACCTGCACACTGTGAGGACATAAACAGAGGGCTCAGCAGGAACGGAGCACCTGCTGCAGCAAGCGAAAACGCCATCTGTGGTCATTTTGACTTCACCAACAGACTCCTCTAAAAGCTGATTGGCTGTTGAAACAGGTGACATGTTTTGTACTCTAAAGCCGACTGGCAATTTGACAAGCTGAGTTTCAGGTGACACCATCAACAAGCTTGGGTCGAGCTCAGACCAGCCAGTTCACACCACTGCAGCTATTCTCTGCAACATAAAATGCACTAGGCTTAAGAGCGAGCCGGAGGAGCTCGGTCTCAATTGTCTTTGCCCTTGTTTCAGTCCTCAGTCCTGACATTCGTGCTACTTTAAGGCATATAGTTTGCAGTTCTGGTGGCTTACTGACACATATTTTTGCAACCACTCCAAAACAACAATGCCTATGTTTCACATAGATTGACCACATCACTGAGTAGAAAAAACGTGGGACAGACAGAATGACTGACTGACAGAATGACACACTGACAGTTTCTGTGATTATGTACAACATACCATACCATGACATAATCAAAAATTAGAAAAAAACCCCAAAAACATTCGACCACAGGGGGAGCCACAGCAATCGGTTGCATTTTAGCCATTTTTAAGCATTTTCTATTGTTATAGTGCCACCCAGTTGCCAATTAGAGTTAAATTTCTCCAGTCACCTTGAGGCGTCCTGTTCTACATATCTACCAAGTTTAGTAAAAATCCATATGGCGGATAGGCCTAGGTAAGAAATTAGCTCTCTAGTTCCCCCATTTTGTTTGATGGGGTCAATAATGGAGGGGTCCCCTCAGATTATGTGTTGTCATGTGCCTACAAAGTTGCGTGGTGATCGGTGAAACCCTTGAGATGTTATACACCTTTATGTGATGAGCCACGCCCTCCACAATATTCATTGCCTTATAGATTTGTTCCTCATGAGGAGAGGCATCTCTGTGCAAAGTTTCATGTCTCTACGACATTCGGGGCATGAGATATACCCTTTCAAAGTTTGCAATTTCAGTCGGTTGCCATAGCACCCCCTTTGACCAATTGCTGTAATGTTGCTTCATTTGCATCCTCCCATGACCCTCTACCACTGTGCCACATTTCATATGGATTGACCAAGTCAGTGAGGAGAAAAACCTGGAGCAGAGACACAGACAGAGTTTTCGTCAATATATACTAAGATCACCCAACCCTAGTTCCGGCTAAGTCCGCAAGGGCTTTGGTCTATCCTGCTGTAAAATCACCAAGTGCATGAGGGCTCTCTCACAGACATTTTGAGCCCTTTATGCATGTTTTCTCTAAGTTCTCATTTCTGCAGACTTTGCCTGAGGGAATAACTCACAGTCCACAGCTTTGTGACATTTAAACAAGGGGTCATGAGGGGAGGGCTTGAAGCTTGAAAAAATGAAATAAAATAAAATGTAAACAAGGATGACTGGCACATGAGTGTTGAGCCTGGCTCACTGGGTTCGACTGTAGTTATACAAATAAATACTACATTAACAAGGATTTTAAGATGGTACATAAAAGCATATAAAATCATAGGAACATAAGCATCAACCATTTATTTTATTTTGCATAATGATGCTGTTTTGACAAGAATTAGTAAATTGATTTTTTTGAGAATTACCTCTCATCCCCTCTGTAAGGCAAGAGCCTGGAAGACATTCAAATCATAAACAGACACCACAGAGGTGCCTTGACCAAGAAGACTGTAAAAGTCGTAAAATAAAACCTCCCAAACCCACAATTGGATGTGAACTGTTTTGGCGTCGTTAAGGTAAAGTAGTATGTCTTAAAGCACTGTCCCTTTCCCGTTTATATCATTTCGAGCCCTTGCAGCCTCTTGCACTCGAACACTTCCCAGGTGATGTCAGTTATGTCCTTAAGGCTGGAGAGTTCAGGGTTTAGGCCTTAGGCAGGATGACGGAATTGGGCCTATGTCTCTGAAATGCTACTAAAATAGCCGTTTATGCTTCCAGCTGCCAGCTTGTTCCATGAGCTTGGCCTTTTCTTTGTTTCTGCAAATTTATACTCAAACAAATGTAATCATGATGATTTTATGTGTGATACATTTTTTGTTGTTATAGCTCAGCCATGCATAGGTGGTGACTCACACATAGACACAGTGTTCATCAAGGCCCGGCAGCAGGGACAGAAACACAGGCCGGCAGGCAGCCAGCCGCAGCAGGTTAGGAGGAGATACCCACTGAGAGTCAACAGTAAGTGCTGGTTGTTCATGTCACAATCGCACAATGATGCCAACAGACACAGAGCCCCTGTGCAACAACTGAATGTAATGGCGGAGAGCTTTTTGTATGTGCTTATCTGCTGGATGAGTACCTCTCACCTAACTATTAGCTTCCTGTGGTGCTTGTTTTGTAGGCAAGCTAAACTATGAGTACATTACAGTGATCCAGGGCTTGACATTAGCATCTACCCACCAAATGCGGGTAATATTTGCGTGTAACACAGTCACTTTGGTGGGTGGCGCATGCATGCTGACATATCACTATGCATTACTTGTCCTGGCGAGATCGTGATATGTTTTTATGTTGTATCATAGAATTCAGCGAAGTAGTTGAGTTTTTCTTCCATCACTCTTTACCTCCCCTGCTAGCATGTGTCACTTCTGGTAATGTCTCATACAGCTGTATTTTATAGTTGTGGCAGCTGAGGTCAAAGTTGAGTCGCCATTACCCCTATAGGAAAACAACGCCATAGCTGGTGCAAAGCAGTTTCACCACCATTTGTGTGTGTGTGCAGCTTCATGCACAAGCTTAATATTTTATTATTCAATTTATGTAGTATTTTCAATTCCGCAGCACAAGAGATGCTTCCCAGTTTTACAGCCTATTGTGACCTGCTGACTTCTGGGAAAGTGTTTTTGTAATAAGGGAATGTTTGAAATGTTTCTCACTTTTATGATGAAAACACTTTGCCACAGTTGCTAGTGAGCAAAATGTTACTTCAGTCCCCGGCAAGACGATTGTGTTTGTCTTTGACACCTGCACCACTGTTCCAAATCAATGAAAACAAAATGTATCCTTACGCATTTGTTTTCTCATCCGCCCTGGAGAAAACACAAATTGAATTGATTAGACAAAATGAATTTGTTCTCCACTGGATAGATTTCTTCTAGCTTGTATTATTCACTGCAGTTGTTGATAAATATTTAGGCAAAGTCTCTTGCTATTTTTCACTTAGTTTTTATCTTTTCAATTTATCCTCTAAACCCCTGCATCTGAATGTAGTGATGAGCTACTATTTTTATGTCTTTGTCTTAATCGGTTGCTTATTTTTATACAAAAGGAGCTTTACACACAACCAGGAACTGAACATTGGATGTCTGTAGGTGCTTACAGTGGTCATCTACATTAAAAAGGGTTGTGAATTTAGTTATTCAAGTAACTGTAATACAACATTGTGAACTTTATTCGAATAAATCTCCCAGCAGCAAAATGTGGCTATTGAAAATGCTAGTGGCTCTCAGCATTGGAAAACAACTAGCCACAGAGGATGGTGAGCGAAAAAGCTAATGTCAGTCCTGCAGTAGTGATCTCAGCGAATTTAATTTCCTTCTGATTATTTTTTAAGTCACACTGACAGAATATAATTATAAAATCTCAGTGAGGAACAGGAACATTTACTTATTAAGTGTTATAATACAATGCTTTAATAATGTGTTTGTGGCTATAATCAGGAAATATGTGACTGATAAACAGTCATAAACATTCAGAAGATGCTTGAGTTTTAATTTGAAGCTGTAATGTTTTATGAGATCTGACCTAATGTGGCAGTGTCGTGTTTCGTTTTTTGTCCCGAAGATAAAAATTGTGCAAGTGAATTATAATTACTGACTAATAAGTTTATGTACAAAGTATCTAAATGTAGAGCTGATGCAGGAAATGAGAATTTGGAAGGATGTCCTCAGTGTTTTTGATTGAGCCACCGTATCTCACTGTTAAAGCATTCACCCTGCAAAAGACATGTTGTCAATGACCAGGAGGCACAAATCGATCGACCCACCGCACACACTCAAGGAAGCTGTCAGGCAGAAAAATACTCACACACACACACACACCTGTGAGGCAGAGGCACACACATGAATGCACAAAGCTGTCAGGTAGATTGAGAAAAACACACCTTCAAATGCACACGCAAACAGACATCCACAAGTACTGAAACTGGGGGAAGTTGGCAAGTCGTTGTGGTGACATGCACACATACACACAGGTGGAGAACAAAGCCCTCCAAACATGTGTGCTCCCCCAGCAGCCTGACCTGAGTAACATTTGGTTCTGCGTCGTCTCTCAGGCTCCAGGGAGAATGTTTGCTGGCATCGAGGCCTCAGGTGAGCCAGGACAAATGAATGATGCTGAGCTGTGGGATGGAGATTTAATCTCAGGGCTTTTCAGCGTGCCACTCTAGGTAAATAGGCTGCAGGATGCAGCCTTAGTCCGCCTGCAGAGGAAACTGAAGGTTAAAGTAACTCTTCCCCGTCGCTGTCAATAGGCACGCTCCATAATAGCTGCTTCATTCCCATCAGTGGGGGGGGGGGGGCAAGGTGGTCAGTGGCTATTTAGCTGCTGAGGACAACAAACCTAGATGGAATATTTACATCTGGGAAATAAGTAAGAGAGGGCAACTGGTACAAATGGTGAGTTAAACAGGTTTTCAATGTTGCTGAATTAATGGTGGACACAGTGGTATCCTCAGGAGGACTCCACATTTTCTTTCATTAATTTGCTGCAGCTGTGCAGACTTTATTTAACAGTTTTACAGTCAATTACCAGGCAAAAACCTGGAATCTCTTCACCGAACCACCCAGCTATGACGATAATACACTGTTTATATTTAAGTGTTATTATTGTTGTTGTTGTTGTTGTTGTTGTTATTATTATTATTATTGTTGTTATTCTTATTCTTATTGTTGTAGCCATAGTAACTTTGTTTTGGCTGCAAGAGTGGAAAAGCTATAATGACAACAGTCACTAAGGATTAAGACTAATTTTATATTGACATGAAACTCCACTGATTCTCCACATCTCAATCTGTGTGTAGATCTTGGGCATTATTTTTTGCATATGTGAAAAAAAAGCCTTTTGTTGATGCAGAGAGAGCTGCGTGAAGTTTGATAAAAGCTCGATGTCATTTGGGCTAAAGTTTGAAAGTCTGAAGGTGTGCAGCTAGAAAGAAATAAGAGCTCTATAGTTCTTTACTCATTTCTGCTCAAAGGTTGCACGCTTGAGGCTACATTAGCAGCGAACGCCTCCAAATCTTCAACCAAACTGTCAGCGGTCCAGTTGCATTATGGGTTATGCATGCATCAGGTTTTGATGAGGTGATGTCTCTGGTTCTGTTGCATCAGTTTTGATAATTATAGTTTTAAATTGTCAATCTTGATTCCAATAATGCTATCAAAGTGCAATGGTAAATCTGTGAAGCAAAGTTATTAACTTACCTGTGTGATTACTGTTCAGTAGATTTAAGCACAGTAAGTTCTTCGAAGTTACTTTAATATCTTTAATATATTTGCCATTTTTCACAGTTTTAGTCAATCAAAAATGAGGCAGTTGAGAGCGCAATGAACGAGGGTCTGTCCAATGCACTTGTGACTTTAGGCAAAGTTAGGGTTACACCAGGGCCACACTGCCAACGAAGTGCTGCGAAGTGCAGCGCACCGAAATTCTCACACGAGCCCATTCACATCAGAAGCGCATTTCCCCACATCGGTCGACAAGCGCTTCTGCACCCAGCTGTTGTCTCCATCACATCTGGAGCTGTTTTTCCATCATGGGTATCTCAGTCTGTTTGTGTGTGTGTGCCCCAACACCCACCCCCCTATAGCCGACCCTCTCTCTCTCTCTCTCTCTCTCTCTCTCTCTCTTTTCTCTCTTTCTTGTTGTGTGTGTGTGTGTGTGTGTGTGTGTGTGTGTGTGTGTGTTAGTTGGTATGAGTGAGCGTGTGTGTGTGTGTTAATCTCTCTCGTGCTCTGTTTTGATACCACTGACTAATAAGTATAGCCTATATTCCTGCCCATCTTGACACATTCGCTCGTGGCTCACGCAGAAAATACACCAGACGGCGAAACAATCGCTGCAGCGTCGGCCGCGAAGCTGTGCAGCGCAGCCGGTGTGGATGACACAATCAATTCTCGGCGCTTCGAGGCTAATTGCAGTGCCTCTGCGTCCGGTGTGGCCCTGGCATTAGGGTTAGATTAAAGTACTTCTCGTGTGTCTTGGACATCAAGAATTTTTTTCACAAACTAACAACTGTGGTTATTGTGAAAGAATGTTCCAGGCACATGATGTGTGATTTGATTTAAATATATTCAGAAATGAGCAAGTTATTGAAATCATATCCTTGAGATGTCCATATTTAAGGTTATAGGTCACTGATAATTCATGCTAAGATATTTGCTGAGGGCTTTTCCAGAAACTATCTGCTGTGACAGTTGTCATAGAATGTCATAGACACATGACATGATTTGACATCAATATATTCACCAATGAGCAAGTTACTGGAAATACAACCTTGAAATGTACGTATTCAAGCAATAGGTCATTGATAATGATGCTAAGGGACTTGCTGAAGGCAATCTCACAGTTTCATCTTACAACTGTAAACGTGAGGGAATGTCAAAGACACATCAGAGGTGGTTTCACATCAATATATTCTGTATACTATGAAGGAGCAAGCTACTGATATCACAACATTGAAATGTGCATAATTAAGAAAAAAGGTCATTCATAACCATGATTTGCTACATTAGTTATTCATTTATTTTACTAGCTGACTGTTTATGGGCTGCCACTTTCTATAATAGTGGTGATTTGAAATTTCTATGTTGAAAAACAATAAAATTATTGTATATTGAAACAGATCGTATTGCACTTTTACTACGGTCCCTTACTAAGCCTAGATTCATAGGTGTGTTGGACAGACATTCAGTTCAATGAGCTCAACTACATCATCATTTTGATTATTTTGATTTGCCTAAAACTGTAAAATATCTGCCTGAATTGGCTTTCCAACATATCCAAAAACTGTGAAAAATTGAGGTTTTGATACGGTGCTGCAAAACATATATTAATATGAAATGAAAAAGTAAGCTCAACCCTGAAGACAGGGTGATTTATTGTGCTGGCTCTCTGTAACATTACCTTTTCCTTGAGCACACATATTAACCAAAATGAGGGAACAAATTAAACAATCTCGAGGCCACACAACAGCATTTTGTTCGCTCAGTTTAGTAAAATATGGCCTGGACTTATTTATTTTTTCTCTCCATGGCACCTCCTGGGCTCCGTAGAAATTAGTCAATGCATTTGGGGATATTTTTCAGGGTTATAACACTAGTTTCTATAACAAGTTCTGTGTAGCAACCCAACCAGCACTACCTGCAAGTTTCGATCATTCATTTGCAAACTACGAATTCTTGCAATATAAATTTTCCAAGATAAAACGCAGAATTTATTCAGTCAGCCACATCTCTATGAAACACATACACTGTGATATTTTGACCAGGACACAGAGCAAGTGCAGGAGATGAATTAAGATGAACTGGGCCTGTAGAAGCTCAGTCCGTAGAGACTGAACTTGTGAAGTGGAGGGTTGTCGGTCCAACTCCAGCACAGACCAGATACAGAGGATTGACTGGTAGCGGGAAGGGTTCCAGTTCATATCCTTGGCACTTCCATGTAGCCCCTGACCAAGGCATCAGACCCTGAACTACTTGGGGTGCTGTGCTGTGGCAACCCATCATTTTGACATCTCTCACACGCATGCATATGTGCATGTGTGTGATTGTGTGTGGGCCAATTACTAAAACTAAAAACAGAATGGGCAATAATTTGGCCCCCTAGGGAAAATCATTGCCCATTCTGTTTTTAGTTTTAGTAATAGAAGTAGTATTAGAAGCTTGTGCATTTTTCCTCAGCTGACATCAACACAGCTCAGTATGGTTTGGTGCAGTGTGCAAACATGCACGACTGACTGCCACTCTTGTTTCAAAGAAACATTCAGCTGTGTGTCAGCCTATTTGCTTTATGTCAGCACATCTGATAAATAATACTCAGCTAATGACCACATCAAACCTCCGCACGGGTATCAAAACCAAACATCACAGTAGGCTGATGATGATGATGATGATGATGATGATGATGATAATAATGATGATGATGATGATGCTGATGATAATACGGCCAGCTAAAGCAGGGCACAGTAAACTCTGCACAGTGATGTACTATATTCTATGGTTTATTGGCACAAACAAGACAGGAGTGGGCCAAATAGGAAAACAGCCTATATACACACAAATATCTGAGCATTTAATTAAAAGCAGAGCGTGCCAGGTGGCCTACAAGCAACTGAGTCCTCATTCACAATGGTTTAAGTTACTCATCATTTGTCAGATGAGCATAACTTCTATACACAATTAAGATACTAAATGCGGGGTCCAATTCTCATTCCAGTTTTTCAAATATCACCACTTGATGTCAGTGGCATTTCAGATCTATATGACACACTGGGGAAACATTGTCGCTGATATTTTGGACACCATGTCAATTTGCGCTCGTTAGACGCATCCAGTCTTTTTCAAAATACATTTGCAAGGCTGGTAAACTTGTGCAACAAAAGCACATGATTAGGCTTAGGTGGTCTGGCTCAACATTCACACAGGAAGTGAACACCAGGCTCCTGGCTAAAAGTCCAGGGTTTGTTGGACACATTCATCTCCCTAACTGCCCGCCCTACAGGGATTTTCCAGGTCCTTATATTGCACTGTTACAGACAGTTTTACAGACTGATGTCTTCCGGTGGTGTTATAAACTGATGCTGCCTGGTGGATATCATACCGCCGCAAACGGTGCCTTCTTCCATTTGTATCTGATGCCGATATCACTGACAAAACGGTAGTATTTGACGAGTTGGGAATAAGAGTAAATCATTACTAGCCTTATTTGAGGCACGATCCAGGATGATGAAGATACAGAAAAATAGGAGAAAACAGAAATGCATGCCAAATATAGGATACTGTCAATATAACAGACCCCACAAAATTTCACAAATCATGTTTTGAGGTAAGCTCATGTCTTCTTTAGAGTTGCCAGCTTCACCTGGCTCCCCTGTAGCTGATTTGCAGGTGAAAAAATAATTTAAGGCATATATTCAAACTGGACCAGCTTTAGTGTTTGATATCATGACCTTTACTTCAGTAGCACTTCACTGACCACATTTTTCAACAGTACCTCCCCATCCTGTTTCTTGGCAAAAACAGCTAAAAGTAAAATGTCATAAATTACAGTTTTGCAGGTTTAAAAGTCAACTTGTTTACTGCCCCAGATTGGTCTATATGCAAACCTATCAGTGCAGCCACCATGTACTGATGGATGGGCTCATTTTTATATCAATACCAGTATGACTTACAGTTTAACAATATATCCCTGTGTCATCTTATATTGTTATACATCAGTGCGGTCCAGTGTATCAGCCTGTTTACACTAGAGTGTCTTTTTTGAATAATCATATTTGAAAAGTTTCCAGATCTGGTGACAAAGTTGCTAAATTGGCAGCGATGTTCATCTTAAATCATCTAGAATATTTTCCCGCCAGGAATAATAAAGTGCTCTATCTATCTATCTTACAGGAAGGAAAAAGGTGACACCAGTGTTCTGCTACCTGATGAAGAGTCCACATAGCTTGTCAAACTATCAGTCGAGCTCTCATCACTTATTCCACTCAGCTACATTTAATTCTTGACACATTTTGACACCTACAGTTAAGGCATATTTTAGCTTTCCGGCTGCAGTGTAACCTGTCATATAACAGATCACAGTGGGTAACTTATAATGCATTAAGGAGAGTAAAAAGCGGTTCCTACCAACAATTCCTGGAGTAAAAGTGCAGAAAGAGTTCATCTAGCAGCAAGGGGCGACTACCTCTGCGTGATTAGTGGGCAGACATATCAGAAAGGAGAGTGGACAGTGTTCACAGTGAGTATGCCTAGTTGAGTTGATTTACATCATGTCAAAGTTAGAAGTGTAGATATTGTGATAAGACTGATAAGATATGATTAAAACAGATGCAGATTACCAATTTGCACATGTGAGATAAGAAATCAATCTCTGAAATATCACTTCACCTCACTGTGAAGGAGAAGATTCATAAAGTAAAAGTCAAGATAACAATCACATACTAACTTCTGAGGGAAAGTTAGAAAAATCATATCATATTCTGGCATTGTGTGGTTGAAACAGTCTCTGAGCCTCCGTCTGCTGATAGATGAAAACCTTCACATTTTTACATTTTTTGGGCATTTCACCAACTGTCTCATCCATAGAAGCTTAATGGTGGGTGCGACAATAGTATAAGCTCCAATACCTGGATCATCAGCATGACAGGCAAGCGATAATAAGGCCAACACTGATCCTTGAATGATCGTGAATGATGGAGGCGTGCACAGAAAAAGAATTAAAGCAGAGATAAAAGATTATTCATATTTTCTTAAAGAAAGTACAATAGTGGAGAAGGAGAGATAGGATTCAGTGGGGAATAGATGTTAAGTCTTGAAACTCTTAAGACTTGAAACAAATCTCAGTTCCTTTATCAGCTGAGAAAGTGTCAGAGACATTTGGCCTTCGAAATCGAGTCAAAACACATTTTGAATTAAAATGTATGTGTATCGACTTAAGGATGTTTTTCTCGGCTCTTGGAAAGCAGATTTTTAGAGGATGAAGCTTTGACAGCAGTGATGTGTGAGTGTCCCTGGTGGGGCTCTCACCCGGCAAACTGACTGCCAGTTTCTGCAGACACTTGTGTTCTGATCTACTTTAAAACTGGGACATGTCTTCATATTTAACACTGATTTCAGAAATGGTGGTTAAGATGCAGTCTGACGGGAACACCAGTGGAGCAGGTGATATTTTTTATAAATCACCTTGACATAATCACGGCCAGATGGTCTGGTGATTATGCAGATATCACAGAAAAAAGAGGAATGGTCAAATTGTAAACTAGTAATCTGTGTTTATGAATGAGGAAAGCATTTTAGTGACTACACCATTTGTTAACTCCTTTTAGATAAAGCCACAGCAGTCAGTGCAAGAAATAAATGGACCTGCTGCCTCCAATTTATTATTCTCACCGCAAATCATCTAGTTGCATAGCGAGATCACAGGTGGTAAGATTTCAAATAAATGAACTGGAAAATTGTGATGTGGTAACCAGTCACACCGTAGATACAGTATGTATTTATTAACTTGACTTAAACCCCTTCCCTTTGAACAGCAGTTGTTCAATCATTGCTTAGCAACCATAACTAGGCAGTGCAGCCTGTCAAGCATGGGGCTGTAGAAAGAGAGATACTCCATACATGAAGAGTTTGGATGATGGCTTCTGTTTTTTTTAACTCT
Organism: Epinephelus cyanopodus; assembly: GCA_026686955.1. Lineage (NCBI taxonomy): Eukaryota > Metazoa > Chordata > Actinopteri > Perciformes > Serranidae > Epinephelus > Epinephelus cyanopodus. The sequence continues at coordinate 13,290,111 of CM048914.1, forward strand.
CCAAAACCAGAAACACAAGAACAAAAGTGTAAGTAATGAATGTAAAGTGTGTTTGTCTGCTCTAACATAGACTGCAGATATTAGCAGTTATCTAGCTTACAACCTACAACCTGACCATATCTTAATGTTACTTTCACAGTCAGTGACATTTCATACTACATTTTGTGGGGTCCCAGGTTTCCTAAAAGACCTGTAGCACCTCCACTGGGTAGGATTACCTCACTGTGTGCAGATTAACATCAGCAGCTCTGTCAGCTGTTAAATATAGGGATGTTTTTTATCCATAGAAATTGAGATCTGCTTATGTATACAGAATACAGGCAACAGGGCAAGATTTTGTCGTTGTGGTTGAAATTGTTGAAATTGACATATTGGCTGAAAAGCAATCTGGGAACCTATTGGATATTGTATGATGTATGAATGGATGATGAATTCATATGCAGATGCATGTTTCGTAAGTGCTATATCGTAGGCAGCTGGACTTGCTTTAGTTCCTTGAAGACGTTTTGCCTCTCATCCAAGAAGCTTCTTCAATTCTAAATGACTGGTATGGAGTTGCAGCCTTGAAACCCTGTGTGGGTGTGAACCATTGCAGCGTCAACGACTTAGTCAAAAATATAGTGCTTATGATTACCTTGATCTGGATGACTAAGAATCTTCACCAACAGATGTCTATTTTATAGAGATTAGCCGAAATGACCAGTGCATGGAAGAGGAAGTCTTGCCCTGGATATCTGCTGGCCAAACCATCTTTGAAATATATTGGCCATTGCCCCCAAAGACTTGAAGCAGTCACACCGATAACCAATGGGTTCTGAGATTGGGGAAGTTTACAATCTAACCTTTGCAAAGGTTGTTACCTGTCATACCATCACAATTGCCAAAAAAAAGTGTCTTTTCTTATATAAAAAGACCAGTTACTATACTATAAAGCATAAATTTAACCTCTGTCTTGCCCAAGTTTGTGAGCAATACTGACCAACAGGGTTATTTCAACACAAGAAGAATGCTAATAACTTACTTTCACATCTTAGAAATGCATCACTAGCTGGGGAGGATGCTGACTTTTTCCTGGAGACGTGCAGCTTAAGTATTTTTCTTGTAGCATATCATGTACATAGACATCATGTGCATATTCAAGACCCTTTTACAGGACTCTTGTTTCAAAACAAGTCAGCAGGACACATTAAAATGCCAGCCGCAGACAATTATTTTTAGTCAACTTATGAAGCCAACATTAGCATAATTAGCTTGCATGGTATAGCTGAAATGAGCTTCTATTGTCTACCTGTCTGAAACAAAGGACCTGTTGTTGCAAAAGTTACTAAGACTGTCGAATGGTAATTCTTAGGGGTGTAAATCCCAAGTTTCATCACAACACAATATTATATCAATTTGCTGGACAACAATGCCCTATTTGCGATACGTTTTCAATTAGATTATTTAGGAGCCTTGAAGAATTCATATGAGACGATATCAATAAATATCCACATTGTGTTTTTCTTGTCTGCTTACCATTATTTGTCTGGTACTGGGTTGTTAGCACTGTCTGAACTGTCTGACACAGACATGCCATGGCAATTTCATAATAAAGGTGTATCTTAAAGATGACGATATGTTAGCGTCAATAATACTGAATCCTTACCTCCTGTAATTCTGCCAAGATCATCACTGAAACCTGCATATGTGGCTTGTGACAACTGAAAGTTAGACAGGCATAGCAACTATAACCAAATGGTAGGACTCAGTGAAAGGTCAGTTGGAAGTTGAACGCTAAAGTAAACCGATTCATCTGTAGAAAAAGATCAAATAGCCTGAAGTGTACGGAGAAGCTGAAGTTTCAGGATGCCTCTCTGTTATTTTTGCTGATGACAACAGATGCAATGGCTCATGAGCTCTCGCTGCAGGGACATCAGTGTTTTCTCAGTACATATAGTCTTGTGTGCTCAATGACATATTTTCTATGATACGTGATGATGCGACCGCCAAGTGTGGTAAAAAGAACACACAGATGGAGGATGGATAAAGATCCTGGAAGTTTTCTCATCGACCGAAGACACATTCAATTTGGTGACCGGGCTAACAAGAACCTGTAAGAACCTGAAAGATATATTGTGAAATTGATGCAGGATTTCTCAGCAGCACCTTTAGTCTCTAGTCAAGAACCGGCTGTTACAGCTGATGAAATAAACTCTCCTACATAATAGTACGTAATTTCCCAAGGACTGATAAGTCAATACCTGCAAATATTTAGTACACAACTTTATCCTAGATAAAAGATGCAGAAGTGAGCCTTGAATTAGTGATGCCACTGTCAAACCTGACTCTGCTGCATAAGATCAATTGATTTAGCTTCATTTTAAATGAGATTAAAATTCTGGTTCCTTCTTTTAATGCCTCGTGTTACCATTTCATGGTGCCTCATGTATTTATTGTCTATAGAATGGATGCTGGTACACCTTTGCAGTGAAGTCCAGGCTCATAAAGGCTTTGGTCAGCTTGGCAGAATAGTGGTGCACAAACACTGAATTATCTGTCCTTGGGTATGAATAAATAACATAATAACTTCTTTAAATTCTCCTTCATATATCGTGTAATGGTTAGACAAATAATTGGAGACTGATTGCAACTGCTAGAATTTAATTTAATACCAGAGGTTCACATTTTATTTATTTTGTAATTCATGATGCAGTTTAATATTTAATAACTTTGTTTTGGCCCTTTACCTATGGTTTTGTTTCCTGTTGCTGAGCATTAAACATGCTTGTTTATTTTAATTCATTAAAAGCAGAGAGAACCACTCTACACCTCACTATGACGTCCAACCTTGTATATCGTGATGTGAAGCGCTCACGTAGTGCCTCTCATCATCGTCTAAATATCTTGTTGGGAAACTATGTATAAATATATAAGTGTGTGTGTAAGTGTGGGCCTTAAAAGAAGCAGTGCGATTTCATGGTAAACCTACAAGCTGTCATGTTTTATTCAGAGTCAGGCCTGAAGAGCAGTTCTGTTCATGAGCCAACAACTCCTACACTCTCCCAACTCTTTCATACCAAGCCTGGCAGGTATCAGGGGTAACATTTTTACCCCTGATACCTGCCAGGCTCCATACTTTCTCTCTCACAATTTCTCTTTCTTCCTGTTTCTATGGCTTTTTCACATTTTCTGCCTGAGTGTGGTCAACTTGCTAAGATTTAGGCCACCAGTTTTGTTAGGCTAATCTATGGAAGACTATGGAAGGAAAAAAACAGCTGAAAGTCACAGCATCCCAAATAGAAAGACCTATATGCTTTTTGTTATTTGTCATATTTATAATTTTACAATGTGGGATGTTCATCTTAAATAGCGAGGTAAACATAAGTAATCCTCAAAATTGGTCCACAATTTTGGATCATATGCCTGCTGAAACATGTCTAGTTGTGTTAAAAGGCTTTACTTGTTTGTTCTTAATGGGAGAAAGTGCCACCATACACAGTCATTCCCCAGCTGGAGGAACTCTGTGCTACTAGAGCTACATGCTTACTTTAGGGAAGCATAATCTTGGTTAAAAATGTTAATTTTTCACTGATTTTGAATCATATTTCTGTTGGAACATATCCAGTTGTGTTAAGAGGCTTTACTTTGTGGTTTTTAATGGGAGAAAGTGCCATTACATGCAGTCATTCCTCAGCTCCAAGTACACTGCTATGTGTAGCTACATGCTAACTTCAGGGAAGCATAATCTTGGTTAAAAATGTTAATTTTTCACTGATTTTGAATCATATTTCTGCTGGAACATATCCAATTGTGTTAAGATGCTTTACTTGGCGGTCTTTAATGGGAAAAAGTGCCACCATATGCAATCATTCCTCGGCTCCAAGTACACTGCTACTTGTAAATATGTGCTAACTTCAGGGAAGCATAATCTTGGATGAAAGTGTTAATTTTTCACTGATTTTGAATCATATTTCCGCTGGAACATATCCAGTTGTGTTAAGAGTCTTTACTTGGTGGTTTTTAATGGGAGAAAGTGCCACTACACTCAGTCATTTCCTAGCTGCAAATACACTACTACATGTAGCTAACTTCAGGGAAACATGTAATTTTAATTTTGTTTGCTTATTTTGTTAATTTCTCCCCAGTTCTGGATCATATGCCTGCTAGAACATGTCCAGTTGTGTTTAGAAGCTGTTAGTTGTGATTATTATTGTAGAAAGTGTTGTGTTTCTCTGTTATTCCCTGGCTGCAATGACGGAGCAGAGACTCAAAGATGCAGAGTACCTGGAAATGCTGACCAATCAGAGCAGACCGGGCTTTTTGGGAGAAGACTTAAAGAAACAGCCACTAAAACAAAGCATTTCAGACAGAGAGTGCATACAGGTGTTCCAGCACAGACAGGAAGAGGAAAATTAAGTATTTTTTTGAACATTAAAGCAGGTAAACGTGTTCTATTAGAAAACTCAAATACAATTATGAAGCTGAAAATGGGCATACGAGGTCCCCTTTAACTGTTCCGCAACTCTAAAGTGATGCTGTTAGAGTGAGTTATTAGGTGAAAATAGAATAAGAAGTAGAGACAGTGACAGAGGGACTGTTTTTCTCACCACGCTCTGCTTTATTTTCCTTACAGAGATTTTTCCAAAGTAGACATTTTACAATTCTGTTCTCATTAGAAAATGTCCCCCCTGTGCTGTTTCAATGCCAACAGTATAACCAACGGATCCAGATAAGGGATTTGCAGCTCAGCAGGTCCAGTGTCATCTCACAGTTTATTTGCGCTTTGGAGATTTAAAACCACTTGAACCCTAATGTTCCCAGTATTCTCTCTTAAGTAGCTTCAAAGTTAGATAAAACATTTTTTTACAGTTTGACAATATCACATATTCTGTAACTGCTTTTTTTTCCTTCAGCACTTCAATGAAGCTGTATCGCACTTATATTAAGAGGAGTATTCAAATATTTAAGACGTTTGTTTTTTATGGATTCACTATTACATCAAAGAGAAAATTTAAGATGTCTCGTGCATCATTTTGTGCACATACCCTTGTAATTCAGCACGACATATTTGGTACTGTATCTTTAGCAACTTGAAATCTTGACTAGAATTTTAAGTACTACAAAGTAGCTGCACCCAAAGTGCAGCACATACAGCTGCCAGTACACTGTATCTCTGTCTCTCTTTGCTTCTCTTGTGTGACTGCTTCATATTCTCTCGCTCCTTCCTCTTTGCCTGTCTTTTCCTCTTTTACATCTGCTCATATCCATGCTTTAAAGATGATGATATTCATGTGAGGGTTAAGTTTTCCCTCTAAATATATTTTTCTGCAAATATTGTATGACTTTCTGTCCCATAAAAATGTGTTAAGGTTTAATACCTGAGCAAAGGTTTTTTCTTTTTTTTAAAAAATTGACTCTTGTCACTGTTTTCTCTCTCCCCCTTTTCTCTCCCTGCCTGTCTGTTGTTTAGTTGTCCAGCATATAAAGCGGAGAGACATCATCCTGAAGAGGGAGTTGGGTGAAGGAGCGTTCGGTAAAGTCTTCCTGGCAGAGTGTTACAACCTCAGTCCCACCAAGGACAAGATGTTGGTGGCTGTCAAGGTACGTTTTCTCTGTGTGGTCGTGTGTGTGTGTGTGTGTGTGCGTGTGTATGTGTGTTGTAAACAGCACAAAAGACATTGTACAACATTTTGGGTACTACACTTATTCACTTTCCTGTGGAGGGTCAGATGAGAAGATCACTACACAAACAGGGGAAACAGCAAGCCTTATCCACAATATAGTGCACTCAGAAATACCACAGTGGAACAAAAGAAGTAATGTCCATGTCATTTGCACTGCTTTCTATGTCTCAGTTTCTAAATTGAAAAAATACAGCAGTCCTAAGTACACAATGAAATGTGCCAAAAGCCAGGCGAGCCCTCCTGTGGATGCCCAATATTGCTGTTAAATGATGTTTTGACCTATCACCAGGCCCTGCAGTGGGCTGTGCCTTCATAAATCACTGAGCCCTCTGACAGGCGACATCAGTCTCAAGCCCTGACCTTGCTCACCTTTAAGCTACCTTTAAATCCTGCTCTCTCCCAAGCAAAGAGCAGAGACTCAGTGGCCTGACCTGGCCTTGTATCTACATTGTATCTGCTTAGATTAAACTGTAGTCGTTGGTCCAAATCATGTGATAGGCAGTATCGTGAATTTTATGGCCCGCTCCTCAGTCCAATCACCAGCACTGTATATCTAGTACCACTAGCCTTACCAATAGCCTCTAGTCAGTAATCTCTCTAGTAGGGCATAGTGAGAGCAGCACACATGGGCGATAGGTTGCCTGAAAATCTATTCATTTTAACCCAAACCCCTTAGTTTTCCTTAACATTAACCAAGAAATGCCTTTACGGCAGAAAACCCTGTTGGCAAACATCTCCCAAACCAGCCTGCCAAAGGATCTAATGAAGAAGCCCACTCAAAGCAAGGCTAAGAGGTGCCAGGTTTTAGGAGCAAGTTAAACAGTGAGGAGATACTTCATGTAAAATGCTGATTCAGAGGCTTTTCCATCCTGACCAGAATGTAGTTCTCTGAAAAAAACACTGAATACTTATAGATATTGAGCATTGTGCGAAATATTGTCAATCAGCAGCTTCAGTACCTGAGAATCTGTATCAGACTTCTATCCTAAAACAATATTGGTAGAACCCTTCTGCTAAAAAATGGAAACGTATGGTTAAATGCGTGTGATGACAGTGAGAAGTAGACTGACTGAATGTGGAAAAACTGAGACATATTATTGAAATTGCACTTATTTTTCTTAAAACATCTCAAGTTGCTCATCTATCTTATGAACGGCTGAACGTTTATAGATTGAACTTGTGCGTCTTTACACAAAGAGAAAGGGAAATCATTTGAGCTATATTTATTTGTGGATTATTATGCAATGGTTTTATTGGTTCGGCCCACTTGAGATCAAGTTAGGCTGTATGTGGCCCCTGATCTAAAATGAGTTTGACACCCCAGTTCTAATCTAACCCCCAGCAACAAAGTGAATAAAGGTAAACTATGCAGGATAAAACAATATCACTATTTTTCTTAAAAAGAATGACAAACTGTTATGAAGTTTTCAATAACATTTTATCGTTCACCTTTGTTTTGTTATTTGGGATTTCTTCTTAGGTAAAAACAGAATCTATGCACACTCATGAAAACACACAAGTTTGTGCATTGTGTTTATTTCAATTCTACAGTTGCATAATATTATAATATAATATATATTATTAAATGAGATTTATAAAATTTCGTAATAACTACTTTACCTAAAGCATTATGCTCTTCTAAAATAAAAACAAACAATTCACATCAGTTATGCTAATGGGAACCATGGCATCTAATAATTACCGATTAATCATGCCTGAAAATATCACGGGTGGTTCAGGTCAAAAGGTGACGAAGCAGCGTTTCGAGCAGGTTATTAATTAGAAACATTGCATTAAGTAATCCACCTTCCAACTCCTCTCTCATAAACACAAACACATGCATAGCTTGGAGAGCACCATGGCACTTGTCTCTGTTGTCCTGACAACAGCCAGTCAGTCCTGACAATTATGCTCTAAACCACCAAGGTTGCAGTTTGCGGGTCAGTCGGTTGATTAATGTGTTGTTGGTTTTTTTGTGTCTTTTTTGTGTTGAATATGATTCAATATGACAGCGCGCTTGGCTTTTACTTCCTGCAGAAGTACCTCCACTTCAGAACTGTTGAAGTTTTTTTGATTTTTGTTTGACGTTACCCTCTGCAAACTTTAAGTTGGGCTTTCTTGATTTAATTCTTTCAACATTTCTTCTTCTTCTGCTTCTTCTTCTGCAATTTCTGTGTGCACATGGCCATGCAGTCTCAAGCTCTTTTATTGGAATTTGTGAGGTATTTACATGCTAATTTGGATCAACTGGCATGCACTGTCAACTTATGAGGACAATGGGATTTGTCATTATAAGAACACAGGTGTGAACAATGCTGTGGTTTAAGAACATGTCATGAATCTGATGTCGACTTTTCTTAGGACCTTTTTTAAGGACAAATTTAACAAAAACTTGGGAAGATATTGGTGAATGAAGCCCATTGTTAGTAGGGAGTTTTGGCATCTGTAACCTGAGACACAGTGTAGATAAAAAGAAAATTTAAAAAAGTGCTCCGGTTGGAGGCGGAGGGCTCTCCCACCTGAGGTGCCCCAACCTCTACCTGTCTTTGCACTCGCTCAAAACTTGTCTAAGTATCAGCCAAGGGGCTGGCAATTACTGTCAAGCAAAGTTAATACTCCAGTGAGCTGGATGCTTTGTTTTAAAGAGCTTACAGCATTTGGAGGCATTGCCCCTGCGTGGTGGCTCTCAATGCTTTCACAGTGCTCAACATTAAATTGTGCTTGCCAGCTCCCAGTGTGAATATGAGCAACTGTATGAATGTGAAGAAGGGTAATACTGAATATTAAGTTGCAGACTCAGCAAACCCACCCAGGATAAAAAAAAAAAAAATCCACTCAGAAAATCATCCTGACCTTGACAGCAGAACTTAGCCAAAGAGTTGAGAAGAAGATGATGGTGTGTCTGACTGCCACATCTTTTTCTTAGTATTAAAGAATTAGAAGAAAAAGCAGTTTTCCAATGAGCCTCCCTGCAAGGACCTCTTCATTTTTAAAACACAATGCAATGTGCATTTTCATCTGAACATGTTCCTGTCTGAGATAAAGCAAAAAGAGGCTCTCCGAATACACTTAAAGGTCAACAAAGGGAAAATTCATTGCAGCGCTTTGCCTCAATTTATTGTAGTCGAGCACTTGAAGGTATTGTTTTGGAGGGATGCCCAGACAAGAAACATTTCCTTAAGAGTGCGGTTTGATTTGGTAATAGAATTTTATGGCCATTTTACCTACTCTGCCGTACATCTCAACCACCTCCAGCACTTCACTGCAAGAACAGCACATATGAGTAAATGCATTTCCATCCCAAGGTCTTTCCATCTGTAATAACGTCAGCAGCAAGCTGAGAAAGCAAGACTCCAGGCCAAGGAGATCAAGAGAGGCAACTTGCTGTGTTTTGTTGTTGCAGATGAGGTGTCAAGAGTCTTTTTTCCTCCAATAAAGGCAGCAATAAGGCATGTTATTGCTGTTATTTGATTTCTTTCCCCTTTTTTACTGATACTGGCGGCTTTAACCGACATCCCATCAAGATTTGATTTTTCATGTGTACTCCACTTCAAAGGACTTCACGGTACTCCTTGCTTGATCCGTCTACCAATCAGATCAATTTGTTCTGTGTACGGATGTTCCAGCCAGCTGCCAAAAAAGTATGTACAGGATTATTAGGTGGATATAATGCATAGCCACCTACAGAGCATAGTGGAGTGGTGAGAATTTCCGCTTCTCGCTCACCAAGCTGTTCGCTCCCTCTGCTCCCCCGGTCGAAACCGCTTCAGGCCGCTCTGCTCGACATTGCTCCGCGTGTAATCCAGATTTCACCCTGCGTCCACCCAAATCGCTCAACACTCACTCCAAATAAAGAAAAAAGCTGCATTAGTGTTACAGGGAGCGTACACATGTCTGACTTCTTAGTTTCCTTTTGAAAGTACTTTGTAAACTCCATTGTCAGGCTCACAGCAGCTGATTTCTGACAAGAAATAGTGTGTGCACAATACACAGGTGCATTCTGGGTTGAGCATGCATTGAACTCATGTTGCAAACTATACCAGAGTGAAATCGGAGTAGGATGGAGCAGTAGATGAGGCATTGCTCCAACTTCTTAAAAAATTCACTTTGGACTTGGCTCACATGCTCCGACCACCTACTGTATGCTGTACTACTTAACAGCAGAGAAAATGCTCTTCAATCAGGACAAACACAGTTTCAAAGCTTTATTATTGATAAATATGAAGGCAATTTAACACAATTTGGTGTGGACTCAATGTTGTGTTTACCATCCACCATCAGGCAAACCCAAAAATCAAACAGCAACTGTTATCTACTCTATTCCCATGGAGTCAATCTGGTGCTTTTGGGGAGGATGTGGGCAAACAAGTGCATCAACAACATGAGCTGGAGGCAGTAACAGATGACTGGGTGTAAAAAAAATAGTTCAGAGGATAATGTTATGTTTGGAGCCCCACACCCAGGACACCAAGACAGGAGTCTACAGGATTACTGTTAATTTATCACGTTGATCTGTTCTCTACGACATCTATTGCACGTGCGTCCATCCTGGAAGAGGGATCCCTCCTCAGTCGCTCTTCCTGGGGTTTCTACCGTTTTTCCCCCGTTAAAGGGCTTTTTTCCTTATCCGCTGTGTGGGTCCTAAGGACAGAGGGATGTCCTATGCTGTGAAGCCCTGTGAGGCAAATTGTGATTTGTTATTATGGGGGGGGGGGGGGGGTTATAAATAAAATTGATTGATTAGACAGCAATGCTAGCTGCTCACTGAGGCTGTACTTGGACACAGTGGTGCTTTGAGCTAAATGCTAAAGTCAGAATGCTAACATCCTCTTAATGCCAATGCTAACTTTTAGCATGCTCGTCATTTTTGTTTAGCATGTTAACATTTTTTAATCAGCACTGAACACAGCTGTGTTAGTAAAGCTGAGGATGATGGTTTTTTTTATTACTTTTATCAGGGATTTCATTTTGTCATAAACAAAAGATTGAAGAGGTTTAAGTACAATAGAGTAACAGTCACCAAACTTGTAAAGTCATTACTGGGGACCTTAAATATCTGTATCAAATGTCATTGTAATCCATTTAGCAGCAGTAGAGACATTTCACTCAAAAAAAAAAAAAAAAAACTGCAAACACTTTGGTGGTATCAGAGGAATAGTGAGATGATCAACACGTTTGTAGGATTCTGGGGATGTATATCAGTAGTTTCATCAAGTTTTAATATTATATCAATTCTTTGGACAACTTATTGATATGTGGTTACTGAAGAAGCTGCCACCCCTTCAATGCTTAAAAATAAGAACATTTAACAAAAGTATCAAAATCGGCTCAATATTAACTGTCAATGTTCATAGGAAAGGAAAGGAAAACTATTTTTTGCAAGTAACCACTATCAGCGTTATACCACTTTTCATGTATAAATTGGCCAAGCACAGGGGTTGGCAACCTGTACTATCAACAATCAATCAAACAATACGTGTGGAGCCACAAAATATATTTCAGCCTTAGAATAAAGGCAACACAGCCTGTTAAGTCTTAATTAGCTTTCTAACATTGTTAGATGAGAGAGTGCAGCATCTATTGCTGAAACTAGAGCAACAAGTTAGTAGAGTGCCTGGCCAGGTTCTCATGTTTTCTGAGTATTTTATCTTGTTAAATTGGTTGCATATGACATGTGCTTCATCTGTAGATGCAAAATCCAAAATATTTCCACTGCTGCTGATTAATTCCCAAGAACTGAATAAATTCATCTTTTTCTTGGCTGCTTGCCACTATCTGTCTAGTACTACTTTGACAGTGACATGCCATTTGAATTTCGACATAATGGCGTATCTTAAAATCGATGATAAGAATGTTTTCACTTTGCGTTGATCATATGGTACGATCAGATTGATGGATCATTGCACCCCTATAGGATTCATCCGTGAGGGACCATGAATGCCTGACCATAATTTTGTGGCAATCTATGAAATAATTATTGAGATAGTTCAGTCTGGACCGAAGCAGTGGACTGACCAAACTACAGACGTCAGCCCTCGAGCTGAGCCTCGAGCGCGACTACAAATTGAAGGACAAATTGGGTGTACTGAATGGATAATTCAAACCAAAAATTAGTTAACTGATTGGATTATTTAGGACAGCAGGAGAAAAAAGAAGAGCACAGTGTGTAATTTAAAATGCAGCACAATTACGGGGCCAGAGACTGGATACAGCTAAAGAAAGTGTGTTCCTGAAAGGACCGGAGGTTGAGGATGAACCAACAACAGGGTTTATTGCGTTCCTCCTCTGTAGGAGACGATGTTTCTGTGTTAAACCTCAAGCCTTATTTATCCTGTATATACTTCTATAGGTGTCTCCCATAGATTTTAAGTGGAATTTACCATCAGACAAATGACTGGCACAGTGGACTGTAAGGTACTGAGGGCTGCAAAGTATATCCTAGTTGATTGTCCAAACTTGGACTGGGTCAGGCCTTGTGTGCTCATTACAACTGCCCTAACCATCCATTATAATGTTTACCTTCTCTGAATGTGTAAATTTGACTTTTGTATTTGCGTCTTCAGACACTGAAAGATCCCAACCTGTCGGCAAGAAAGGACTTCCAGAGGGAGGCAGAGCTGCTGACCAACCTGCAGCACGATCACATCGTTAAATTCTATGGTGTGTGTGTAGATGGAGACCCTCTCATCATGGTGTTCGAATACATGAAGCATGGAGACCTCAACAAATTCCTCAGGTCAGTCCTTCACTGAAGGTTAAGTCAATTAAACCTTAATGTACCGGGCTAGTGCTGGCTGAGCAAATTAGAAATTCATCATATGGACAGTCAGTAGCAAACTAAAGTAGGTGAAAGCCTAATTACAATGCAAATGTGTGTCTGTGTGGGTGTGCCACCTGTGCTAGGAGCATTTTCACTCAGGCTCCTGGTAAGACTTTTAGACTGAAGTGTCCGCCAACTTATTGACACAAAGTAAATGTAAAACTTCAATAAGAGAAAGAAAACTAAAATTACTTTGTCAAATTCCTGCCGCCGATACAATATCTAGCCAACTTTACAGCTTTCTGGGTTAGCAAACATGAGTGCTTTAGTGCTTTTGTTCGGTAATGTCAGACTGTACCGGGGGAAGTGACCTCTGATAAGCCGCAACAAAAGCGACAATGCCTGTACAGCGAGCGCTTTGGTAATGGGAAGCTTCACTGGAGTTGATGTCAGTGTGCACAGGAGCAGTCTGGGAAATAAGTGTGTTGTTCCAAGCGCGTTGACGGCAGCAGTGTGTGTGCGTGCGTGTGGTCTATCTTGTTTTTGAAGTTTGAGCAATAGTTGAAAAGATGACATGTTACGATTGAGCGTGAGTGCGTGTGTGTGCGTGTGTGCGTGTGTGTGCGTGTGTGTGTGTGTGTGTGTGTGTGTGCATTCAGAGTGCGTGAAGACTTTCTGTTGGGAAATCATTCCTGAAATGAAAGGCAATGTCGCGAATGATGAAATTCTTTCATGCAAGGTGCAAGACGTGGCTGATTTTTGGTCTATTGGTCCTGTTGGTCACATTTAACAAATGAGATGTGTGGGGAATCTGTAAGAATGAATAGAGTATCTGATGTGCGGGTCCAGCTGAACTTTCAGATAAGCGGAGGGCGACCTGCAGTCATTCAGCCACTACTAGATTTCTGTGAAGTAAAATAGAGGCAGAGAGACAAAAAGACACACACTATGGAAGAGCCCCACTAATCCCTCTACAGTGGAACTGAATTATTACACACACACTTAAAGCAAAGAACATTGAATTGCACTAAAACTGAGAGATTGTATAAGAAAGACAGCCTGAGAGGGAGCGGGAGAACTTCCCCGCATGGCGCCTGGTCTTTAGTCATAGAGACAAGAAGGTGAAGAGAACAGCAGGGACTTCTCACAGGAAATGAGTTCTTCATTGTCACCCACAAATACTAAGCGGGGAAAGAACTCTAGCTGTAAACTTGCACTGGTAAATGTACGACTTAGGGCACTTTGATGAAATGCCTGAGTTTAGTTAAAATTCCTGACAGGCTGGGATTCATAAAAATGTAGCTCTTAAACCACCAAAGACTCAAATAACAGCCCTGAAATTAATTTAAAAACAAAACAAAACAAACAAAAAAACCTGTGCGGACACAACAGTTTATCATTGCAATTAAAGCAGCCTGAGTGCTTGCAGATTACAGATTTTTTTTTATATTTTTAACACTGTCTTTGTTATGCTAATTATTCTCAATAGGTACAAAAAAAGGCACCAATACTTTCAGGATAAGGGTTTATCAGCACTCTAAGGAGCTTTGGGGTACTTATTAAAGGGCAGACAGGTTACACTCTGCCATGCTGAAAAGGCTTTGAAGGTTCCAACATCCTGTTGTCAGAGTAAGATTATGTAACTTTTAAAACAGAAAATAACACAAGCAACAACACAAATCTCTGCATAATTCTGCACAGCATAACTCTGGTCCCATATGGCTGGAAGCTTATTATGGCTAATGTTTGCAAACTTTAGATAGATATTGATTCATAACAGACATTACTGAGTCAGTTCACTGACTTTATGACTCTTCTCTACTTGTGCGACTGTTTTTTATCATAGATAAACAGTAAAAGTCACAGAGTCTGACTTTTAAACAGACTAGAAAACTCCCTGATCAATATTAGCTCATCATATTGATGTTTTTGCTTTGTTTTTTTGGTTACTCAGAGCCCACGGCCCAGACGCTATGATTCTGGTAGACGGCCAGCCGCTGCAATCCAACGGAGAGCTGGGCCTTTCCCAGATGCTGCACATTGCCACCCAGATCGCCTCGGGCATGGTGTACCTGGGCTCCCAGCACTTTGTCCACAGAGATCTGGCAACCCGTAATTGCCTGGTGGGAAATGGCCTGCTGGTCAAGATTGGAGACTTCGGCATGTCAAGGGATATCTACAGCAGTGACTACTACAGGGTAAGATTTCACCCCAGCCCTTAATTATGCCTGTATTCGCCATCAACATACAGAGGTTTCAGTGTTCAGACTGCCAAAATGATTGGCAGGCTGGAAAGATGGAAAGAGGACACACTTTAAATATGTTTTCCATGGATGCCATATGTTCAACAGAAAGAAATGCCAATAAAAATGTCAAATCCACTGTAGTCCTTAAAGGGACAGTTTACACCCGGAGATAAAAGATTTTTTTTCTTCATTTTCATCAGTCAAGAGGTTGTTTTGGTGTGACTTGCCGCGTGTTGGAGATATAAGCTGTGGAGATGTCTGCCGTCACTCCAATGGAACCAAATAGCACTCGGCTTGTGGTGCTCAAAAGAGCAGCTCTGAAAAACTCAACCTTGTTACTCAAGATAATTCACAGACCTTGTTGTTAGCAGTTTCATATGGAAACTATTCTCATTCTAACTACAAATGCCAACTGTATCACCACGTAAAGGAAAGGGTGCATCTATTCATGGACAAGAGGCTCGTGCTTTTGACAGCAGGAGATGTAAACAGCTGCATTCACCCTACCGGTGCTCAAGCACTTGAAGTTATGTCGTCATGGCCTTGTGTGTGTGTCTACTACTTGCAACAAAGCACCTCAACTGAATGTCATATAAAATCTTTATTTGGTCAAAGAATACCATTCTAAAATCACATTTCGCCTCCCCCATTGCATTTATGTACTCTCAGACACTATGCTAGCTCTCAGTAAGCTAGGGGGTAGGCAATCTGCAGGTCCAGAGTTGCACACTGCTCTTTAGCCCCTCTCCAGTTGCTCCCTGTGGCATTGATAGAACATTTTAATTTTCATTTATTGTTGTAGGCCTAAAGTGACTGTTACATTCTTCACCTGTAAAAATGTGTAGCCAATACACAGATTTAAAAAATGTTTTAACATTTCGTCAACTGAAATGCACATCGTACATCTGTGACTTGGTGCCTTTTCCTCTAAAAACATCACTAGCAATGGCTATAGAAGTGTCTTGAGTCTCAGAGTACAATAGAGAATTTAATAGTGCATTGAATTGCTTTTATCGACAACGCTTCAAAGTGAATGTACCAAATAGTCAAAATTAGCCCACTGCAGAATAGCCACCTTGTGCTAAAGCATATCCATGTTTGCTCTATTAGATTTATTAGTAATGCCGATTTGACTTAGAAAGGCTGTGTTACAGCTCAACTTTGATTTGTTGCATATCATATCAGTCACGCTGTGTCAAGTGTCGGGTATCAGCTTGTAGCTTCACAGGCTACCATTGAAAATGACTTGCAGTCTGTTGCAGTAGATGCACGTTTCCCTCTGCACAGTGATACAGTTAGCTGGAGTAGTTCGGAAGAAAAAAAGAGTTCCTACATGAAACTGACCACAACAAGCTATGTGGATTATCTTGAGTAACCAGGTCATGATTTCTGGAAAGAGACATTGCTGTGGAGTTTTTCAACTGTTATTTTCTTTTTTGCTTTGAGCACTGCAAGCCAAGTGACATCTAATTTCATTGTACTGAAGGTAGACATCACAGTATCTTCAACTTTCAAAAACTCATGCCAAAACAATCTACACTGATAAATAGCCCTACAGGTAAGAAGGAAAATATGTATTTTTGATTTGGGTAATAACTGTCCCTTTAAATGTAGCTGTTAGCCATCACTGTGTCTCTCTCTGTACATTTTAATGTGAGGCACATATGGCCGAGGTTTTGGTAGCTTCTACCTGACACCTGAAAGTACATTTTCAGTTTAGATGTTCACAATACTTTTGACTTTGTTTGTAATTGGGTCCAAAACAACCCTAAATAAATCCTGCGGGCCTGCTAACTAAAAAAGTATTTCTAAGGGGTGAAGACTGCTGCTCTCTCTCGGGTCATTTTTTTGTTTATATGTTTTTGTTTCCATCTTTGCTTTTCTACGGAGAGTTAACAGCTCTCCCTCCCCAGTGGAGCCCCAGGCCCCCACACCAGCCCTCGTACATTCATGGGAGGATGGAGAGGTTTAGCAGTTGTAGGAGATGAGCCTGCTGAGCCTCCAGCCTGATGCTTAGAGGCTTGTTTATATAGCTTCCGATTCATGTCCTCTTTACTGTTTAACACGATTAGCAACTCTGAACGCCGCAAACCAGGCGGCAACTGCTGGGCTGAAAGAATTTAGCATTTTGATGAATAAATAAGTGGATATTATGGAGTGATGGCTGCTACAAATGTGGATCACTTAAATAGCCTGGTCTTGTGAAATGACTTTAGGTGCGTCTGATTTTGTTTTCCCAGCGTGACAGCTGGGCCGGTTCGGACCTTGCTGGGGGCAACGCCAGCAGTTATGAAGTACTTGCCTGCTGGGTGAGCAGCTCAGCACACATAAAATAATTTGTACAGAAATTTGAGTGGATGTCTTTAGTGTTTGGTACATTACTCCTCCATGCACACCATCTGTGTGGTGTGTATATTATTACAATCTGAATTATTTGTTTGGGTTGTTAAAGAATTATGGCAATATTGTGTGTGTGTCTGTGTGTGTATTGTTCAGTGCAGGCTGGGGATATGGATGAGTGTGTGTCTTGTTTGGCCTTTAGATAGACAAGTGTCAGGTTGTCAAGTTTCAGCAGGAGCAGAAAATCACTACTCTACTGACTATTAATAATGGTCATGCATAATTCTGTTTAAAGATCTCTGATCACTGTGGAGCAGCAGTGTTGGGAGGCTGTTAAGATCAAAACACATAAGCATGTGTACATTTCATATATAAATGCAAACATTGCCTTAATCTAAGACCAATTTCACAACTGAATACAATTTTATGTTTATGTAAAACTGTTTAGATTACTGTACATCAAAGACCTCTCTTGTGCTCTGTGACATAGCTTAATGGCGTATCCATTTTTCAGCCGCACTTCTGATATATAATATTCAAAGCTTATTGTGGGTTTAGCATCAAGGACATAAATACTCTATTCACAGTCTTGAATTCTCATTATAAGCTCTTTGTAGAGGAGAGTAATTGGATGTTTAGACACTGGCTCTTCATGTAGGCCAGTTTTATGGTAACCATGGCAGATCTTATGCCATTCATCTTGCATGTAAGTTGTTGTTTCCCTGTGACAGAAACAACAGTAACCACACATTATTTTGTGTGTGTAATTGCTATTTGAGTGTGTCATTTAAATGATCATCATTGCATGGCTGTCAATGAAAAAATGTTTGTGCTTATTGCAGTAGCCTGATATGCATTTGAACAAAAGATTCTGGACTTTATTTCTAAACTGACTTGATTTAGAGTCAGTTCAAGGATGCCCATGAATGTTTAAGCTGAAGTAAAGGTGCTAGTCTGATCCATGCTTATCCTGGCTTCTTGATATGCAGAGATGAAATGTCCTCCTCTTTGCAGATGATGTTGTAATAATGGTCCCTACTCCTCTGCTTTCTCAGATCTAGCTTGCAAAAGAGTGCTGACAGTCTTTTACGTCTGTGGAACTTGGAAACTCTAAATCAATTTTAAAAAGTTGAAAAGCAAAACCCTCTGGGCCATATATCAAATAAATTCAAATATCAATGAATATGCAATATGGGAGATGACCATATGGTCATGAGTTTGAACTCTCTTGCTGATCGTGGGCATAGATAATACTATGACCTATACTGCAGCAAGCCACCAGGCAGCAATCAAAATTTTCTGCTTTCACTAGGGTAGGTCACCAGAGAAGAATGGTTACATGATCAGTCATGTTTGTTACTCTACCCGTGGCATCCAGCTCTGCACTTTTCAAATTGTATCTGAAGATCTTTAATTTTAGACTTTTTTTTTATTATTGACTTTGACCTGACTTGTAGCTGCTAGCATCTAAATAGCTTTAAACAGTCTAAACCAGAGCTGCTGTAAAAGAAGATGGCCATTGCAACATTACATGAACAGAGAGTGCTTCTCAAAGTCAAGCTTGCTTCTTTAGTTGGTTGAGTCCTTCCAAATCGGGCCCTACAGAGGCTGGCAAGACTCCTTTCTAGAATTCAGTAAACATGCAATGAAACAGGCTACCTAGTGCCCAGGTGTGAAGAGGCCCCACCCTCAGTTCTGGCAAATGGGCTTTATGCACAGCTCCACTATTTCCTGAACTTAAAGCAGCTCCTTCATTTCCTGTCTTACATTATTGGACAAACTGATTAATCCAGGTGTGTCTGACCATTGTTGTGACTAGTACTGAGGTAAGACACACCTGGTTTAATCAGTTTGTCCAATAATGTAAGACAGGAAATAAAGGAGCTGCTTTAAGTTCAGGAAGTAGTGGAGCTGTGCATAAAGCCTATTGTGTGTAAAGAATTGCAGGTTCTTCATGCCTATTGAAAATACATGCATATCCTTGAAAATTCTCTGAGGGAAGGACTCGGTCTACACTACAAATCGGAGGATCCTTGATACTGGAACAGTGCTTCCACTGGATTGGATGACGTAGCAACCTTGAAATTCAGCCATTTAGGGTGTATCGTCAGACTCGCACATGCATAACGCAGTCAGTGCCGAGATGAGATGATTGGAGCGTCAGAAAAGGAGGGATAGAGGGGGAAGTGCCAATGGGTAGTAAGCAGTACATTTTTAGAGTTGTTGCACCGTATAGTGCCAGAGACAGGTTGTGATGACGAAAAGGAGAAAAAGGTGTGAAAGTTTGTCATAAATCAGGAGAGGGCAATGAAAAACATGAATCTCTCAGGAACAACAGGGACGGCTGGCAAGTATGGTGGCAACATGCTGGGGCTTTTTTTTTAATTGCATTGAGGCGATACAGTTGAGTAACTAGTCTGTTCCAATTCCCTTTTCTATACCCTCAGCTAGTCCACTGTGGGTACACTGGGCAGCTCCCGCTTTGTCTGTGGAACAGTGAGAGCTCAGGTGGGTCCCTCTGGACAAATAAAGGACAAAACTGTGTGTGTTTCAGTTCCAGTTCGTCTAATTGTCTCTGAAGACCAAGTCACAGCTGATTTAGCAGGCAGATACTGCTCCATTTAAAGATTAAATGGTTCAGCTGATTGTTCTTGTCTGAACAATTATAAGCCTAATATATACTGTAGGTGCTGTGAGTTAACTGTTCCGTCAAACGACAGACAAAGAGCAGCTGCAAGAGGTCTATGCTCTTAGATTATCTATGTGTCTGTGAGCAAAAGACAGTAATTTAATAAGGGAGTGTCAGGGTGGTTAGCACACCTCGATCCTGGACTGCAGTGCCCGACACAGTTATAATGTGGGAAGCCAGTGAGGGATCATGTCCTTGACATTACACTAGAGACTCATGCTGGTTGCTCAGTGTGTCTGTGCAGAGGGGGGTAGACCTGCAAGTGAAAAGGTGGCCCTCCAAGCACATTATAGGCCTCACTGACAGGTGAAAAGAGGCAGCTGGTGACTCCATGTGTATCTACACTCTGCCCCTGCTAACACTGGAGTTAGCATTGCAAAGGACTGCAGGGTTGGGGGAATTGGCCAGTCTGAAGTGGAAAAAAGGGGAAATATGCAGCAAGGTACACAGTAAGAAATATGTCCAAAACTTTTTTTCCAAACATTGGTTCTTGCTATCAAACTCAGTAGTGAATTTACTGGGGAAAGTTTAGATGGTTGAATAATTTATTGAATAATGTACTGATTCAGCGTGCGCGCGCGCACACACACACACACACACACACACACACACACACACACACACACACACACACACTGCAGTGAGGATCTTGTAAGTCTGTATGTTGGATTAGGCAGAAACCAGAGAAATGGTTTGTAAAAAAAAAGACCAATGTCAGTTTGAATTTAGGGTGCTGTATAAATGTGTGTGTGTGTGTGTGTGTGTGTGTGTGTGTGTGTGTGTGTGTGTGTGTGTGTGTGTGTGTGTGTGTGTGTGTGTGTGTGTGTGTGTGTGTATGTGTGTGTGTGGTATGCCTTGTGTGAAGCTGCTGTTTGGTGCGTTGTGATAGCATCACTGCCCGCCTACACAGAGGAATATTGACAGAGCCCAGAGATAAGGAGCTCCTAACAGTATTGGACACTTTCCCTGTGTTGAGTGATTATAAATAGCAGCGCCCTGCCAAGAACACAATCCTCCCATCGCTGACTAGTCGTATTGACGCTTGTTGCCCTCTGGGACTCCTGAGACACTTTGCAGCAGGAGGGAACAACTTCACGAAAGAGATGAATATTGTCCTAAATCACATCCATCTGTCATATCCTCCTGCTCCGCCTCCTCTGAATGTGCTTTTGTGTTGTTTCAAAAGAGACAACTGCAGAACCTGCAAAGGCCGACGGCAGCACTGGTGCCTGCTATGTAGATGTTTTATACCACTGCCTCACAATATATCAGGTAATGTTTTCCTGAGTTCAGAGAGTGAAACACTGAATTATGCATGTTTAGGAAGTTATAAATGACAGTGAATGCTCTAAAGGTTCCTATGCATTAAAGTTGGAAGACTGAGTGAAATACTGATTTATTTTTACTTTACTTTATTTTTTTGTCACCAGAAATGTTTCAGGAAAAGCATCGAGGGGAGAGATGGAGGAGCTCATGCAGGGTCTTTGTCAATCTGCAGGTCTTCTCAAATATTAAATATCATTATTACATGTATTATTTTCTCACAGTGCAATGACAACTCTCTTTGAATTGCATGTCTTTAATTCAGAACAGAGTTGCTAGTACAATGTGCATTGCGATAAATGTGATGGCCCTTGACAGCTAATTTCCTTCTGTCATTTTTCTTATAAAACCTAGTTACATTTGCACAATATCATTGGCTACGTTGAATCAGGAGTTCCAGAAAGCTGCTCCCTGGTTTGGAACAGTTTTTCATTGTGTTTTTGTCGTTGGTGTTCAAGGAATACTGTGCCCACAAACATATCATTAATATGTCAGTTACAGACCCCAGGGAGCGTAAATAAAGACAGTGCAGGCGGTGCGGTTGCATTGGGGCTCGTGGGCAGGAGGGGCCCGATTGTCACCTGGAAATACGCCTGTGTTCAAAAAACTCACACTAAATCAAGAATGGTTCAATTTTCTATACGTGCTCTCAAAAAGACAAATCCACCTCCATCGTGGCTTTCTGTTTGTTTGAAATAGTATCCATCTATAACAAAATGATAGGCTTATTATACATGTCCTATCAAAATATATGTAATTTAATTGCAAAAAACTATTTAGTTTAACTAATAATTTCCTATTTTCTTTATAGTTTTCGTCATATGCAGATATGCGATGATGATTGCTGGGTAACATGTATGTTGATGTTGTCCAATACAAAGTCTCTGTTTAGTCATGTAATGAGACGATACGATTTACAGTAGCTAGTTTAGATGCAACATTTCTCAAAATTGACAAGCTGGTCACATCTGCAAGTAGATAGAACATAAAACTTTGTGTGCGTGTGTGTGTGTGCGTGTGCATGTGTGCGTGTGTGTGTGTGTGTGTGTGTGTGTTTCACAACTAGTACCTAGGGCACACTAGGGCCTGTCATAATAGCGTGCACTGGGGCCCATCGTAACTACCTTATGCCACTGACTGACCCTGTGTTACCTTGCATTCATGAAGAAAACTTTGTCTTCCTGCATGTCTCCACTGTGAATGAAGAATCCAAATCTCAGAATTCATACTATGTGGGCATGTGTGTGTGTGTACTCGTATGGGGAAGTGTTTTCTATCATAATGTTTTTAGCAAACATGCATTTGTTTGGGAAGCACCAAGCATACAGCTGGATACGTGAGACCTGGATTTTATTGCAAGAGTTGAGTGAGAGTTTGTAAACTGATGTTTAGCTGTTGTTAAATGTGCCCCATGTTTATTTAAATTTATCAAGAATTTTCTCCATTTTTTGGATTCTTTATTCATAGAGGCATGCAAGAAAAACAAAGTTTTCTGTACAACTTCAACATGACACAGGGTGAGTAACTGGTATACAAATAATCATTTTGTGGATGAAGTTTTTATTTAAATTCGATTCCTTGTGGCATGAGTTTTATATAAGGTTTTTAGTTTAGCTTTCTGAATACTGAAGGTAAACTGCAATGTTAAACTGGTTCTTCCTGACAAGGAGAGAAATGGCTTCAAAACAGCTCATTAAAGCCAAATTATGAACAGTGACTTATAGTTTCCTGTCAGAGGATAAGATGTAGAGGCTTCCAGTTTCTACTTTTTTGCTAGAGAATATTAAAAATTCTTCAGACTTCTCTCCAGAGGCTTGCTTGCAGGCTGAATGTTTTGATTTAGCAATGGAGGAGTTTTCTTCTTCATCTCAATGAGTGCAACATTGTCTGAATGTAAAGGAGGTCGGTGCTGAGACAGAGAAAGCAAGTGTCCAGCTAACATCAGTTAGAAAGCTACAATTACAATCTTAAGATTTAATAGGAAATAAAATAGTTTTAAAAGCAGAATTTGCATTTTTGAATCAGACTAATGACTATCAAACACTGTAACAATGTTATAAACTAATGACTCAGTTTCAAGGACTTAGTGTTCTTTGTGACTCTGCCAGAAAGCCTCTGCTTACCTGCACTGCATTGCTTTGAAGAAAAATGGTCCCCAGGTTTCTTGTGTTTCAAGGATCAAACAGACACTCCTCTGTTGCATTATTTATTGAGCACAAGCTCCTCAAAACTGTATGCAGCTTGGTGCTAATGAGTACACAGGCCATATTTATTACTGCTGCATGAAGGCACGAAAAAACTCCATCTCTCTCCTCGGGCCTATTTTTTTTCCTCTTCTTTGGCCTAGTACTCCTGTCTTACATGATCTCTATATTATGGAGAACTAAATCTAAGAAATTAAAGAGATGCTTCTGTTGACCTCAGAGGAGCTCTGGTTTTATAGGGCACACGAAATACAGTTTTTTGCATTATGCACAGCTAATCTAACACTTAGATGACAAGACTGATACCAGTCTCATGTCTGCAGAGTAAATGTGAAGTTAGTGCCAGCAGCCAGTTAGCTTAGCATAAAGACTGGAAGCAGAAGAGAAAACAGCAAGCGAACATTACTACTGTTCAACATACTTTTATGTACATAATAAGGTTTTTATTTTCGACTGTTACTTCATCTGTGCAAACCACAGGCAAACTTGTTTTAAAACATTGGGTCAGGAACATCTTCATTGCCAGATGCTGTAATGCATCAGCATGCTAACAACATCAGTATGCTAACAGACTGATATTTAGCAGGTAATGTTTATGTGTGTAATAATTTCATGGCATGCAATCCAAATAGTTAATAGATATTTTGGGGGGCATTTTTGCCTTTATAGATAGGACAGTTAAGAGTGAAGGAGGAGAAAGAGAGGGGTAATGATATGCAGCAAAGGGCCACAGGCTAGAGTCTAACCCGGGCCGCTGCAGCAGCAGTCTTGTACATGGGGCGCCTGTTCTATCCACTAATCCACCGATGCCCCGAGGTCGCCATAGCCTTGTTTAACTATTGTTTTGTCCTAAACCCAACCACATGCTTTTGTTGCCTCAGCCTAACCATGTGTGTTAGCTGTTGAAGGAAAAAAAAACTGAATTTGCAGTGTTGTACTGACGTAGTGTGTTTACTTTTAAAGAGACTGTATGTAAAGGGTACATGTCTTGTGCAAAAAAAGTGTATTTTGAAAGAAGACAATGCATGTAACAGGCACAACTTGACATGGCGTCCCAGAACGTCAACAACCAATGCACCCAGGGTACCTTGCACGCCGTATCTGGATGTGGAAACTCAAACTCAAAGCTCAGTAATCATGTAATATGTCATCCACCTGTAATGGAACCCCTACCACAATACGTCATATGGTGTTTACACGATGCACATCAGGCAGCAGACTGTGATCAAAGCTATTCACCTCTGATGCAGCCTTGGTGTTGCTCTTCATTTAACACCAAGTTTAATTGAGGTAGAAGGCACTCCAATATATACGGTTCCAATTAAAGAGCATCAGAGGGCTGTGCTGCTAATTATTTCATATTCAGGGTGCAGTTAGAGAATCAGCAGCAACACAGAGGAACTACCTATCCACACATTGTATTGCACAAGTCGGTTTGGAGAGCGTAATACTAAAAATGATAGCAATGGTGTGTGTGTGTGTGTGTGTGTGTGTGTGTGTGTGTGTGTGTGTGTGTGTGTGTGTGTGTGTGTGTGTGTGTTTTGAAAACCTTTAGAAACTTTCACCACCCACTGGCATGCTGCGGCCAGAGTAGATACCACTTTATCTCCACTTGGCAGCAGCGCAGCAGGTAGAAACCTAATGGACATCATAGCCTCTAAAAGTGAACTTGTGTTCGCTGCTGTTTGAGCTGGGAGAGCAGAGATAGCGCCGTGGTTAGAGCAGGGAGAGAGAGTGTGTCTAGATGGTTATCGGGGCCCTTTAAGATGTCTGGGGCCTCCCAGGGCTCCCTGCAGGCCACAGAGCGCCCATCGAAGAGCCCAACTGGGCTAGTAATCTATCCCCCTGCCATGCTGCTGTGCTCTCCACGCCGTTAATCCAATCACTCCCCTGCCACGGTGGGACAGGCAGAGCACTAATCCAGTTTACACAGCAACAAAAAAAAGCCCCAGACTCATTCCTCACTCCCCGCAGAGCATTGCCAGCTTCTCGATGTGACATTGAGTGAGAAAGATGAGGATAATTACTGGGGCAATTATTTTATTTTTATTATGTGTTCAGCCTTTTTTTTTCCCTTTTCCCCCCATGTTCCAAGCTAATTGCCATGGCCTTGTGACAAAAACCCAAGGTGATAGCGTGCAATCATTTGGGAAGCAGAGAGTCAGCCAGTTTTAATGCCCCTCGCCACAGCAGCAGCGGTTGAATCATTAGTATGCATCTGATGAGGTTTAGCCTTGCATGCAATGGGCTGGGTGGACCTCAGATAAGTCATTTAGACTAACAGGAACTTAATTAATTTTGTTTAATCTTTATAAAGCTCCACAGGGGGACAGATTGGTATACAGCCCCTCGCCAACTCCTTCACCTCACTTTCAGCCCACCCAGCCAGGCTCGGCTCAGAGGTTTTACACAACAGGGGCGACTGGTCTCAGCATCGATATTGGCTTAATGTTGTGTACAATACTAAAACATGTCATGTCTAATGAGACTAGATGGGGTATAAGTCAGTGTTCGTTTGGCCATTAGCTTGCAGTGGAACCAGGGCAAATGAGTTTGAGGGTGAACGAGAGGGAAAACTATTGCAAAATCTCCTCGCCGCCACAAAATTCACTCTAGGAATGTCAATAAATAATGTGTGTGTTCAAGATGCAGAGAAAGGGCACCTTACTCGAAACACCTCTCAAATTTATGTTTACCGAAATTACTATTTTATCTGTCCAGCCACTGAAGGAAAACACCAACAGCTTTGATTGCCTTCCAGGGTGGTGTTGGTGGATCATACTTGTTTAGTCCAGGACTGAGCCAGAGTGCAATGGTAAGGAGGAGTTGGAAAAATTAGGAGGTAAAGGATGTTTCTGTCTTTGAGATTCTGCTAACACCTCAGATGCCCTTGGGCAAGTTATAGAGAAGCAGAAATGTGACTGGAGGATCCTGGGAAAACGACACCAAAGTGTTCTCTCCTCGCATTATAACCCTGAGATACACTGCAGTTGAGCAGAGCACTTAACCCCTGGTGGGATTAGCAGAAAAAACTGTGGTTGTACTGGGCGGCTCTGAGGCGTAAATGTGTGTAAATGTATTAATGTGAAGCAGGACAGAGCTGAAAAATAAGTGTGTGCTCAGCAAACCCTCTCTGGACTCAGAGATGAATGTGAGAAAATAAAAGTTTTAAAACACAGTGAACTGAGGAGTAAAAAAATTCAACATAACTGCATTTCGCTGTCATAGCAAACATAAATCGAAATTCCAAAGCCCATCCATTTTGATGTAAATTTCAAAACTGTTTCTGAAGTCACATTTATAGTCCATCTAAACATTCCGTCAAAGTGAAGAAAGAGTTAAAGACTGACTGCAGTATTAAATGATTTGTTTAGATAGGCAGTTTTTCAGTGAGGGAGGAATTGAAGTGAAATGATGCCCTCCATTTGTTTTGCTGAAACATTTCCAAGACCAAAAGTTGCTCATTCTGGAGGTTAATGGAGTGTGCTTTTGATTCACAGTCAGCATGTAGGTGTTGTGTTGTAGAAAACCGTCTCTAATGGTCTAGTTGACCTCGAGGCCATGTGTACAAATATCGATTTGTGTTAAATGTAAGGAAGTCACGCAGCTTTGTGATATGACTGTGCAGTAAACGCTCACACAGTTATTGACTTCTTTTAGACACTCAAAACAAGAGATTACACGGAGAAGCTTCAAGCCCAATGTGGCACAAAGTACCAATGACCATAGTGAAGATCCAATAGTGAGAGGATAGGGAGAAACTTCCAGTTTTAGCAAACCTTGTTAACTACGTATGACACACTTTCAAGGCAATGTCTTCCTCTCAGTGTCTAACAACAGGAGCCAGTGGCACTAGCTGTTATTAAGCAAGACTAACCATTGTGGCCACATGTGGTCAATACAAGATAATGTTAGCAGTCATTTCTAACATCTCCAAGTCAGCTGCTTTAAGGGAACTGTGTAAGTGAAGGAAGTGTGTAAGATTAGGGGGGAGCAAAGTTATCCACAGAAGTCTCCTCCTCTCCAAAACAAACGCACCAGGTGGTTTAAACTGGTAAAAGCACTGAATAAAGCAGTTTTATGTCATAAAAATATCAGTGTTTTTCCGATGGTCCTGTTGCAGAGAAGCTGCTAAATATAGTTTGTGATACGAAAACATAAACAACGCTATGTAGAGCCAGTGTTTGGTTTATCCGTCCAGGGCTACCTAAGAAACATGGTGGTGTAACATAGCCATTTCTGTAGACAAAAACATGTTCCCTCTGTAGATATAAACAGCTCATCCTAAGGACGCATTCACACTGCTGCTAACGAAACCTGGTGTGCTTCCACGGATAGTTTGGTTCTTCTGGAGTGGTGCGAATGCTCATTTGACCTCTGGTCCATTTGAAAACTGGGGGCCTTGGTTCACTCGCAAGTGAACCCTGATTAGTCGGGTTTTCTTATTCCTTGAGCTTTTTTTCTTGTCAGTGGTCATTTCAGGCAATACCGCCCCCAAAGGAACAGCTGATGTAACTGCATGACAGTTTGGTCTGCTTTAAAAAGTGCAGTGTGAAAGTGAACTGAACCAAGTGAAGGTGTGAAATATTTTGGCATTCCCCACTCAATTGAACCAAGTCCCCCAGACTGTCCTGGTATGAATGCGCCCTAAGGCAACAAAAACACGATTCTTATTTTCAGGTTATTAAAACACTAAATAAAACATACATACTACACTATATTCCATTTCTACAATATTAGTTGTGTTTGGTTGTTTTTATTGTTTTTTAATTGCTCTTACTTAGTATTTATCACATAGTTTAAAAAGATCTAGATATGAATACGTGTGTATGTGGCCGTGAGAATGATACAATGCATGAGTGTGTGTTGGTGCATAATGTAAAATTTATATGCTGCCAAATGAATTGCTCCAACAAAGTTTCATTGTATAACATACAATGACAATAAAGGATTTATCTTTTAAAGACATCACGATTAGGAGACTCGACTTGAAATCTGTTGTGCAAGCTTTGCAC
Source organism: Epinephelus cyanopodus (assembly GCA_026686955.1). Lineage (NCBI taxonomy): Eukaryota > Metazoa > Chordata > Actinopteri > Perciformes > Serranidae > Epinephelus > Epinephelus cyanopodus. The sequence goes on from CM048914.1 coordinate 13,318,351, forward strand.
TAATAAACAAAAGCCATAAAGTCAGCAAAGTGAAACAGAAATGCCAGTTACGTATCTGTCTAAAATTTGCTTAAATTAACAAATTAGCGAGCGTAAGAGACTGGTAGTACCAGACCAAGTAGGCTGTAGCAGCAAAGCATATTGAATTGAGCAATGGTGCATTTTATTGATTATGAATTGAACATTTAATTCTTAAAAGATTAGATTGTGTTAATTATTCTTTCAAAAGATACATAGTGTCACTTTAACTTCAAACTTTAGCGTATTTAATTTATGTATTTACACATTACTGAATTAAAACAGGCTCCATCATACAAAGTAACTTCTTCCATAGAGGTAAATTGTTACAACAAATGTACCCATACTAACTGCTGTTACTGTATGTAGCTGGCTGACATGGCTAATGTTAGCTTGCTAATACAGGAAGACCTTTTTATCCAGATGTAGGAATACAAAAGGTTAAAGAATATGAGAAACGCATCTGACCTTATCTCTGTCAACAGATATTGGCATATATGTAGAATCTTTAGGCAACAGAACAAGGTTTTGGTATCTGAAGCGTTCTGGTTTCCAATTTGTCTGGTTGTAATCCAAGTAGCATTGACCAGTCACTTTTGAGCCTGAGGCATACAGTGCATGTAAAGGCCAAACTCACATTGGCCAAAATGCAATCTTGGAACTCACTGGTGACAATTTAGCTTATAAGTACTTTTTAAAAAAGAAAATAAAACATGTATTTATGCAGATATCTGTTTAAAGAAAGTAACTGAAATGACTGGAAGAGGAACTCTTGGCCAGGATATCTGCTTGCTACTGTACAGCAGATCTCCCAGTATCTTAGCTGTTGCCCCCAGAGGCTAACTGTTAACGGACTGATTGCTGATGGGTTCTGAAATTGCATTTGACTTGACATTTGATCAAAATGAATTAGATTTTGGACTTAATGAAGTTAAAAAAAAATCTGAGGATTTAATTACACAAACTGATTCCATAAATCACTACCTTGAAAACAGCTATTAGTTACTGAGAGCTTAGACAGAACTAACACATAAACTTGGTCACTGATGTTCAAATAGCTGCTGCAACCAAATCCTGGACTCCATATGGGGTTATTAGTGAAGGACAACAGAAGGCAAACAAAAAGAGGCCTATACTCTGCAGCTCAATCTGATGAAGTGTACAAACCCGAGGACGTTCTGTATAAATGCCCAAGAAAGATCAGCCTTTTGGCAAGATGACAAATCTCATGTTTCTTTAAAACATCCAGAAGATTCATCTGCTGCGTCAAGCTGACACGCAGAGATTGTGTTTGACTTTCAAAGGAAATGTGCGAAGAGCGTGCAACGGAACTAGGAGGTAATTAGTAAGACTTGAGTTGATTTTTTTTTTTTTCTTCTCGATACTTAAAATGCCACACAATACTCACAGCTGAAGGCACACAGATGTTGGAGCTGGTAAATGCCGTTGGAAGGAGAGCTTATTATGATTAAATGAATGTGATTGTGTTGTAACCCAGAGGTACGGAGCGGAGGAGCTATGCGAGGGTGAATGCAGCTACAGTAAGAGGTTGTCCTAATGATGATTTCAGAGCTTACGGTATGTGCGACTGTGTATTTTATTTATTTATTTATTTTTTTTTTGTCCTTAAGCGCAGCAAAGAAGCTCAGAGGGATAGATGGATGCATGGATGGATGGTTGGATAGATGGCTCAGTGAATGCATGGATGGATGGGTGGTTGTGATGATGAATGGATGATAGATGTGTGTCTGATACGCCGCAGGAGCACTTCCACTGACTGAAAGATAAAAACCTCAAAGGGGCTTAAAAATCCATCTTATTGTTATCTTGACAAAAATGTCAAGATAACAACAGCAAAAGCCAAAAACTGAACCAGATAAGGGAAACTAAATGACAGCAGAAACCAGCAAGGAAGGAAGTGATAGGACAACAAATTCCATACAATAATTATTTTGAGTATTACTTTTTGAGAATAGTTTCAATATTGAACTTATTTTCACGATGATCAGATAGGATTAGTACGGAATTGATGGATCCAGTATTTGCTAATATCACAAACTCTGCCACAATATGACTTTGACTCGATACATGGGCCTGCAATCAAAATGAGATGATGTCAGTAAATGTCCTCATTGTGTTTTTCTTGGCTGCTTACCATTATCTGCCTGGTGTTAGGCCACTAACACTGTTTGAATGTTTAGGAAGGAGGTGCAATTGGACAGAAATAATGACAGAGAGGTGCCATGGGAATTTCAAAATAAAGGTGTATTGTAAAGATGACGATATGATTTCTGGTAGGGGACCAACCCACTTCAAAAGATTCAATGTCCTCCATCTATACTGAGTGGGCCCAGACCACTGTCACGTTGGGTAAGAGAGTGTTCTTGCAACAATGGTCAATCAGTACCAGACTGGCATGATCTGCTTGCTGGAGTGACAGCTTACGAACAGGTATCCTCCCCTCTGCTGGGCAGGATAGAATGGTATGTGAAATGGGAAACTTTTCCTTACTACATCAATGGCCCTCAAAGACAAACCTATGCGCACAGCACATATACATCCATGCTTATGCTCACTTGGTCCCCAGGTAACACTTTTTATGAAGACCACATCTGTAATGCGTTATGAGAGCATTCATAGTGAATTATAATGCATTAACAGTGTTCTATGACTACACTTATAAACACACATAATGCATCCTGATGCACTTTATCAACAGTCATAAAACATTATAGATGCGACTTTTAATTGCAAGTGTCTGATGGATGTAACTGACTGGTTATAAACTAGAGGTTGACTGACAGGGCTTATAATGTATTATGAACACCTGCACTCACCAAATTTAATATGGATGCCCTCATTGCACATTACAGGTATGGACTTTATAGAAAGTGTTACAGGTCCCACCTAAACACTACAATACTCACTACTTGTAGTTTACTTATCAGTCCTCTGTTTTAAGTTACATATATACATATTTTCCTTTACTCCTTATGTTGTGTTTGATTGTTTCCACACGTTTTCCTAAAATTCAATAAAATGCAAAGTATAAGAAAAGATGATGATATGTGTCAATATTTTCACTTTACACTGATAATATTGGACCATCGAATTGCTATATTGATACAAATTGATGTATAGTACAGACCCCTACTGTGCATTAGGGTTACAGTGTATGGCAAAAACCAACCACTTATCTGTAAGTACCATTTCAACCAATTCATACTTTTCTTTTTCTTTGTAGTAGTCAATGTGTACTCTCCAGGTTTCATTATTTCCATTTAATCTTTGTCATGCTCACTACAGCTTTTTTATATATATATTGCATACTCTGTACGGGCAGCACAGTGGTTAGCATTGTCACCTTACAGCAAAAGGGTTCCTGGTTCGAACCTAGGGTGATTGGTGTGAAGCCTGGGGAGCATGCTCTCCCTGCGTCAGTATGGGTTTTCTCCGGCTTCCTCCCACAGTCCAAAGACATGCAGATTCAGTGACTCTAAATTGGCCGTAGGTGTGAATGTGAGTGTGAATGGGTGTCTGTCTCTATGTGTCAGCCTTGTGATAGTCTGACGACCTGTCCAGGGTGCCCCCTGCCTCTCGCTCAGTGTCAGCTGGGATAGGCTCCAGCCCCCCTGCAACCCCAAACAGGATAAGTAGTTACGGAAAATGAAATGTATCCACTATCAGACTTCTTAAGCACAGAATGTAAAACTGATTTGATTTTGGGCGTAACTTTAACCTCGAGGTCTACTTTGTGTTTTGTTTGTTTGTTGGGTTTTCACCGCATCTCATGGTCTTCCTCAGCAGACGAAGTTTGCTCAGTGATCATGGAGTCAGCTCAAGTGTCGTCACTCAAGTTACATGATAATAGGTGGCTGTGTATGATTTAATCGTGCAAACTGATTCTGGTGGTTAAAAGCTCTGGGAAAAAAATGGAAAATGATTTTTTTTTCTCAATGTAGCCTAGATTCTGATGCTTGAGACAATCTGTTGTACTTCAAACACTTCTCTCAGGATGGAAAGGAATCACAGAAGCAAGTCAGCATGCTGTAACTACAGTGGCTCCAGCAGGCGTCAAATCAAATCAAAGCAGCATGTTAATAACGTTATCTGTCAATAGTGTACTTTGACTCCCGAGCTCCACAGTCATCACTGTAATTAATACTGTCCGAGGATTCTGTGCTGAAACTTGCGATACTTTGCCGCTCTTTCCCACATCAGTCTTGTCCAGCTCATTAAAGCACAGTCAGCGACATGAATGGGAAATAGATTTTAAAACAACGCCTGCTAATGGAAGCTGAGAGCAAGGATGATTAATGGATGATTGTTTAATCGATTAATATCCAGCCTCAGAGGATTTACAGCAAGGGAGACTTCATTTCATGTTTTGCTGGTCTGGAGACATTAAAGAGCTTGCAGCTGATATTTCCCCCGTCTCAGCCGCCACCTTTCTTTATGCAAACCTTATGAATGGAGGAAGTTTACATGCTGATAAATTTCAATGCTGACATTTACATTAGCAGCCATATTAACTTCCACGAGGATCCATATGAGCATGCATTCAATAGTCTTTTCAACCTGACTTATCTAAAACACTGATTAGAACGCATTCAATACCACGCTTTGAGACTCTGATCCTCTGCCTAATATCAATATCTATGCAGAGAATGGAATGCAGATTGCCATATTTCATCAAGAACAAAGTACTACTTAATACCATAACCTAAAGAATTTCACATCCTGTGCTTCTATACATACAGAGCATTTTCCTGTATTGCTTCAGTGTCAACATCCAACAGCGCAGCAGACATTCATGAGATGTTAAGCCGTCGTCTCAGTCACATGCAAGGACTGTTAATCCCCAGACGCCCGGGAGTTGTGTTTATGACAGAATTTCCTAATCTGTGTTTTAGCTACATTTCATATGCAATAAAGATCTCTTCTCTTCTCTCCTCTCTTCTTCTTCTCCTCCCCTCAGGTTGGAGGACATACCATGTTACCTATTCGCTGGATGCCCCCAGAGAGCATCATGTACAGGAAATTCTCAACGGAAAGTGACGTCTGGAGCTTTGGAGTGATCTTGTGGGAGATCTTTACCTATGGGAAGCAGCCTTGGTTTCAGCTGGGTAACAACGAGGTACAAAGAGCCTGAAGCATTTACATAACACCCATTCTTGAGAACTGGGACAAACCTAATTTTGGGGCAAGGGTTTGATTTTTACACTTCAGTTAGGCTGGGAAAATATCAGTCTTGTCTATTAAATCTTGTAATAGGCTAACCTCCCAGTGATTGAATTTTATCTTATAGCATATATGATGAATGTCAGAGGTAAGATCTGACAGAGTTGACGTCTTACAGAGTTGAAAAAAAGTTCTCTTACTGCTAATCAAAACTAATTTTAAACCATAATTCTTATGCAGGTTTGTTTAGAAGAGCAACAGACTGGGACATTTCTAGAATAGAAAGACAGAGTTAACATGTTACAGTAGAGACACACCTGATAGCCATAATATTCAAACATTCCCACTTTTTTGGCAACCAGGAGGTGAGACAGGAGTCTTTAGCATATAGCTAACCACTTTTATGCCTGGTTAAATTATGTTTTTTTTAGAAATCTGAGGGAGTTAACACAATCTAGGACACATCTTTAAATAGCCAAGAATTTCACAAAATGTACATTTTAAAACAAAGATGATTATAACATTACATTTTGATACCAATGTTATTAGTACGTACTATTAATTTCAGAATTTGAAGGCTTTTAACACGTTTTTTAAGTTGTGAGTTCTTGTCTGGGACAAGGCTGTGTTCTGGCCCAAGTACTTCTGGCGCAAGTTAAAAGTTAAGTTAAAAGTAAAAAAAAAAAGAAAGCATATCAAAATATTTTATAGATCATATTTAGTTAATGTATGTAAATCATTTAAAAATAATGTTTCACCCCAGAAATGGAATTAGCATGTTAATAAGTTAATATATTATTTCAAGAGGTTTTTTTGTGGTCAGACATAATTTGTCCCCATTTACAAGAATAGGTGATAAGCTTTCACGTGACACACTACATGTGTATTATCAAAGACTGTACAGTACCACAGGCCTTCATGCACACACTGAAACTGCAGCTCCAGTTGTTTCATTGGTAAAAGTCTTCCATTGCATTTCCTGCTAGTAAATGCATTTATTTCAAATCACATTAAAAACAGTAAATTAATTGAGTTGTTTTTAAAGTAGGACTTGAATAGCGTGGCTTACAGAGATGCGATGGCTGACTTGAAAGCATGAGCACTCTAATAGCTGATTTAAATGAACACTGCCATGCTGGATCTTACTCTACTGCCTCGTGTTGTTTCTGTTCTCTTTCTGAGAGTCGCGCCGGCCCAACGAGGTGATAAATTGATGCCGTTTTGCCACCAGACAAGATGCCGCATTACATAACACCCATGATTGGTTTGTTTTTTCATTGGAGGCTCTGCTTTGAATCAATAAAATTCAATTAGGATTACTCTTGTAAAGCGGGCATATTGAGAAAATTAAATTGACCTAAAAGAATAACCTGGCATGTGGCATGCATTGCACTTATAAGTATTTCAATTGAAACATCAATACGTTCTTGGGCTTGACACAAATTGGTATTTCCACATTTCTGTGCATCTCCAGCTGAAAGATTTTCTAGACACTCTAAAATGAAACACTCAGCTGATTAAACTATATTGCCGAAACCTTACGGCAGTGTAATGAGATGAGCACCATATTATGTCATAGCCAAAAAAAAAAAAAAGGGAAAATCCACAATCTGTTTCTCGTTGTAATTTTGTCTTCAAGTGCTGTTAGATTGGAATATTTTACTCACTATTCAGTAATTCAGATTTGTCTAACACACTACACAGTGATACATTATGGCAACAATTATACGGTTGTATCAGTGACAGTGATAAATTATCACCTGTGGGAACTTGTTTTAAACAGGCCTCAATGTCCTCTGGGCTCTATGGGCTCAACTACTTTTCAGAAAAAAGAAAGAAAGAAACTATCACAGACAGAAAAAATTAAAAAATTAAAGCAGTGGGCCAACTGCCTTTTTGCCAAACATGGTTCAAACTCACAAAACTTTATTTTAAATTCCAGTGGAGATTTCAAAGTTTCCAAAGATACCAAATATGTCAGACTGAAATTGAAAGAAATGTGTATTAAATTATGAATACGGCAATTGATGGTATGGTGCTGCCATTAAAAAAACAATAACAAAAAAACAACAACAACTTAGGTTTGTTTATTTCACTTTGTGTAAACATTACATAGCTTTGGGGAAGAGCTGGAACAAGCTAGTATAGGATGTATGCAAGATGCTGCCAGACAGTGAGAAAAGATCATTTTAACAGCTCTGAAAATACTTTAGGTGAAGTTCAAGGGGATACTGAGATCCCTCTGCAACAGGAGGTCTAGGATTAGCTAGTCTCCACCTTCTTGTACTCCAGTCCTCCTGCAGCCTGCTAAACTTCCCTGTAGCTGAGACTCCCACTTAAGTTGCAGGAAATGAGTCTTTCTGCATTTATTATGTGCTATCTATGATCAGTGGTGGGATCATAGCGCTAGCCTGACAAATACACTCTTTGTTTTCACTGCCCCCTTTTCTATTACAAAAAGTAGCATTTTATTGCTCTGTGTTAAACACCAGTAAGCTCTTGTGTTTTTAAAACTATTGCCATGTCTAAAGCCAAAAACTATTTTATAAAGTAGCCATACACAGAACCCACACAGGTGTACTCACTTGTTGCCTGATTAAACCTCTCCTCAGGATAATGTGGGCGTGCACAAACATCTCCCTCTCATTAGTAGCATAGAGACTGGTGACATCAGTTATTCCCAGCACAGAGTTCCAGATCAGCCAGGGTAATTGAGAACACCTGTGTGGGTGTACAGGGCTTTTAATTTGCAAAGTAACACACAACTACAGCTGTCAAATACATGAAGTGGATTACAATTTACAGTAAATACCTCTGTTATCGCTGTCAACAGATAGAACCATCATTCCAAAAAAGTTGGGACGCTGTGTAAAACAGAAATAAAAACAGAATGCAATGATTTGCAAATCCATTTTGACTTATATTCAACTGAAGACAAACTGGAAAAGCTTTATTATTTCCTTGTAAAATATATAGCCTTCTTATTCTGAATTTGATGCTTTTAATACATTAAAAAAAAAATGGGACAGGGAGAACAAAACACTGGGGAAGTAGAGGACTGCTCAAAAAAAAAACAAAGGTTTGCAACATTCTGCAGGTAAACAGATTAATTGGTAACATGACAGGATCATGACTGGTGTGAAAGGGTCATGCTCAAAAGACTCAGTTGTCCACAAGCAAGCATGGCATGAGGTTCACCACTGTGTGGAAAACTGTGAGCAAACAGTCCAACAGTTCAAGAATAACGTTATTCAACACACATTTGCATAAATTTAGTGATTTCACCATCAATATTATCCAAAGATTCAGAGAATCCAGAGAAATCTCACAGCACATAAGGAGCAAGGCTGAAAACCAACACTGAATGCCCATAACCTTTGACCTCTCAGGTGGCACTACATCAAAATCGGCACAAGTGTTAAAAAGATATTACTTCATGGGTTAGGAAACACTGGAAAATTTGTCAGTAAACACAGTTTATCTGCAAATGCAATATAAGACTCTACCATGCAAAGTGAAAGCCATATTTTAACAACATCCAGAAACACAGCCAACTTCTCTGAGCCTGAGCTCATCTGAGATGGACAGACACAAAGTGAAAAAGTGTGCTGTGGTTTGATGAGTCCACATTTAAAATTGTATTTGGAAACAATGGATGTTGTGTCGTCCAAGCTAAAGAGGAAAAGGACCATCCAGATTGTTACCAGCACAAAGTTCAAAACCAGCATCTGTGATGGTGTGGGGGGGTGTCAGTGCCCATGGCATCATGGGTAACTTGCACATCTGTAAAGGCAACACAAATGCTGAAAGGTACATACAGGTCTTAGAGCAACATGTGTTGCCATCTAGACAATGTGTTTTTTAGGGACAGCCCTGTTCATTCCAGCAAATCAATCCCAAGCCACATTCAGCACGTGTTACAACAGCGAGGCTTCGTAGTAAAAGAGTATTGGTACTAGACTGGCCTGCCTGCAGTCCAGACCTGACCAATGTGTGGCGCATTATGGAGCAAATTGCAGACATGGAGACCCCGAACTGTTGAGCAGCTGAAGTCGTATATCAACCAAGAATGGGAAATAATTTCACTTTCAACAAACAGTGTCCTCAGTTCCCAAACACTTACTGAGTGTTGTTGAAAAAAGGTAATGTTCGAGCAGTTCAATCCCTGGCTCCTCCACTCTGCATGTCGAAATATCCTTGAGCAATATACTGAACCCCAAATTGGTTCCAATGATGCTTCCATCGGTGTGTGAGTGTGTTAAAAACTGAGTAGCAGGTGGCACCTTGTATGGTAGCCTCAGTCACCAGTGTGTGAATGTGTGTGTGTGTGTGTGTGTGTGTGTGTGTGTGTGTGTGTGTGTGTGTGTGTGTGTGTGTATGTGTAAGTGTGTGAATGGGTGAGTGTAACTCATAGTGTAAAAAGCGCTTTGAGTGGTCGGATGACTAGAAAGGTGCAATAAAAAAGCAGGTCCCTTTAACATTTACCATTTACCATTTAAACATGTCCCTGTGCCAACTTTTTTGGGAGGTGTTACGGACATCAAATTCAGAATGAGTGTATATAAGTGTAAGTTAATCCGTTTGAACATCAAATATCTTGTCTTTGTACTGTTTTCAAATGAACATAAGTCGAAAAAGATTCACAAATCATTGCATTCTGTTTTTATTTACGTTTTACACAGAATCCCTATTTTTTTTGGCATTGGGGTTGTATGTGCATATGTATGCAGAATCTGAAGGCAACAGTACAAGATATTTGTAGCGGAAGCATTCTGGTTTTTGTTTGTTGTCAAAGAAATCACATTTATGCCGCAGGTAAACAGCCTGTGTAGAGAGCAAAAGAGGTGGAAAACACTGGCCAAAATGCAATCTGAGAACCCACAGGCTATCGTCTGATGACAATTTAGCTTTATATTAGCTTTTTATGGCATTTTATCTGCATGCATATGTAGATATCTGTTTATAGAGATACGCCAAAATGACCAGCATTGGGGAGAGGAAGTTGCTGATGGGTTTTGAGATTGATAGGTCTACCTGTAATGCAGTGATGTAGATGAAAGTACATTACATTTCACAGGTGGCTGCTGGACAGTTAGACATTGATACGTTACGTAAAAGTACATTAGCACCTGTTATGCATGTTGACTTTGAAGGCACATCCATGAGCACAGTCACACATAAGTTAAGCTAAGGACGAAATAAAACCTGATGTGTGATATCACCTTCAATTAAGGCTTCAGTTTGTCACTTAAAGGGGAACTCCACTGATTTTGCTAATCAAAGTCCGTTTACAGGTCTTGAGGGAATAAAGTGAAAAAAGTTGCGTAAAGTCTTTTATGGCACCAGCGGTTGCAGCATGAAGCTAACAAATTGCCTCAAATTGTATCACTTTGTCCGCCGGGGCTAAAGACTGCATGTTTAAAAAATAGTGTGGAGTTTGTGAGAAGTTACCTTTCCAGATCTCTGTAGCCTGCTCCACAGCCGTGCTCGATGCCAGCGGCGCAAGGCTTCGTTAGCCGCTATTAGCATAACACAACCGATCCTCCCTCGGCAGGAAAGTTGCATTGTGTGTAATGTAGATTTTGACAAAAAAGGAGAATGTGGGGAGAGAAAAGCTGATATCTCTGGTTCTTCTGGGTTCGTTTCTTTTTTTTTGTCCATCGTTAGTCCAACAATAGTGAGAGCGATAATAAATCAGTAGAGGAAATACAAGAAATTCCTCTCTGACAACCTTGTTGCTCGGTAGTGGATTCATTAAAAAGTTTCTATAGGTTAAAACAGCAGCATGGTTGTAAATTAGCTGGAATCCCTGGCATTCATGATAACTCCCAGGATCATTCTCTCACATCTGTTTGGTCGTATGCTGTTGCCATGACCACTGCAGCCTTTACCACAGGTTGTCTGCAATGTTCCTGAACTGGGAATTTATGCAAAGTGGCTCCATATGCCTTTGCAGGAAGTGACACTCTATCCCCTCAGTCTAAGTCTCAAGACAGTCTGTCTGCCAGGCCGCTCATCCTTTGGTGACAAGACATGACAAACAGAATCTAACAATAGAGAGAAAGCAGTGCTTTACCTTGGTACACAGATGCAACAGGTGGAACAATAAAACAGGGTATTCCCAGTTGGTTTTTGTAATATTCTGTATTGTTTCAGCTTTTTACTGTTGTTGACACTCTTGAGTAAAAACCACAGTGAAATCACATTTATTTAAACACTATCTATGATCATTATGTTTGTCGTACATTCTTTCCAGAAAATTAGGCCTCAGATAGCAGTAGATTATCAAATGCTTTGTTCTGACACTGTGCTGTTGTGCTGCTAGCTTGCAAGAGCATGAAATTGCATGACACCATAATATGTCTTACGGGGAGCGTTTCCCTTTTTCTTCTATAGCTGGGCTGATAATTATTCTGCACCTTAATAACTGAAAACCTTTTAAAATGAACATAATGTTTGAGCCGGTGTCAGTACCTGCGTTTGAAACATGAAGAAATTGTGTGTGCTGAAAAACAAACAAACTGAAAATAACAATTTTTCTTTGTACTTTTTCCAGTGCATCCTCACTCATTACACACAAATAATAGGCCCCTATTCAGTCTCTTAAGCTACAGTGGCCTGGAATTGACACAAATAATAAAGTCAAATTGTCCTGCAGCGATGAGTCATCTGGCTAATTAGAGCACAAGTCGAACAAAGAAATGATCAATCCCCCTTTTATTAACATCTCAAACATCCACTCCCACAGATATTATTATTTTGTGCTGTGGCACCAAGAAAAAAACATCTTGTTCCTCCTTTAATATTGGACAAATTTAAGAGTGAATGCATACTGTTTATTTCTTTCATCTCAGTTTCATTAGTTCTAACCTCAAAGGACAGTCTGCTCAGTGTCACCGGTTTCTCATTATAACCAAAGCAAAGCAATCAGTCAGTGAAAACCTCTGTTTCACTCCACTGCCCTGTCTCCTCTGCAGGTTATTGAGTGCATAACCCAGGGTCGGGTTCTGGAGAGGCCACGGATTTGTCCTAAGGAGGTGTACGACATCATGCTGGGCTGCTGGCAGAGGGAACCGCAGCAGCGACTGAACATTAAGGACATTCAGAAGGTCCTGTTCGCCATGGGGAAAGCCACGCCGGTCTACCTGGACATCCTGGGCTAGCAGCCATCCGGGGTGGCCCGTTCCTCGCCAGACAGACAGAACGACAGAGACATACAGACAGACCGACCCACACGAATCCAGGAATAACCAAACCAACCTACTCCACTGTCGAAAAACACCTACAATGTTTGGGAAGGACTTAAGTGCCTGCAACACTTTTGGATATAGTGGATATAACGTATTCAAAAAACACGCACTTTTACATTTTGTTTACTTGCGTATAAGATGTACAGGTTTGAAGAAGACTTTTTTTTTCCTCGAAAAACTGCAAAAATACACAAAAATGGAGACAAAAAGGGAAGTGAACTGGCAATAGGAAAATGGCCACAGTTTGATCATATTATGGAGAGAACACATCAGAGTTAAAATCTATCCTGGGTTTGGTTTTATGAATATATATAGAAATATTACATATATTTTATATTTATTTCTTTTTGTCAGGATGTTGAAGGGTCTGCCATGTGTGTTGCTAAGGGCTCGGCCCTGCCCGAAGACGTCATCGACAAACTATTGGCAGGGACTCGACGATGGTAGCCTTACTTGCACTCTGATTGGCTGGAACTGAGCTTTTGACGGGAACTCTGCTTCTGTGGAATTACACTGGATGGTTGAGAAAAAAATAAAAAAGGAGCGCTCTGTAGAGGACCTACCCAATCAGACAACCGACAAATCTATTTTAATTTAAAAATAATGTACATATTGTAAAATTCTATGTGTCGAAATTATGTTAACTTATTTTTTCGGGTGTTATTTTGGTTCCTTTTCTGACTGTGATCTGGGTGGCTAAAGTATAAAGCTATGGTATTTGTTTTCATCCTAATCCAGAAGAGATTTCTCTTGGGAATTACCTGTGTCAGTGCTGGTAAGTTGTCTTATGTGGTGAAGGTGAATGGCAGTGAATACAGTTCGATAAGTCAGCTGACACCGAATCACAGAGACTCTGGAGAATGGGGGACGACTTGGAGCCATCAACACGACACTTTTCCAAAGAGGCAATGAAGCCTCTTATTCACTTTCCAGTTCATTTGCTTTCTATGGCAAAAATAATGCGTTGATAAGTACTATCTTACACCACACCCCTCGAACACATACACACGCTTTGAGAAACTGTTCTGTCATTTTTAGGCTTTTTGGTGTGAAACTGCTTTTCCACTCTAAAGAAAACATTTTTGTAACCGGAAGGATGAATCATCTGTTAGCTGCAGGTGTGTGTGTCGCATACACAGTCCAAGAAAATCTGTAATTTAAAGGAACAGTTAGACATTTTTGGAAATCGTCTTATTTACTTTTTTTGCTTAGAGTTTGATGAGAGGGTTGATGCGAGTCTCATATCTGTCAGCTCAACATGAAGCTGGAGCCTGAAAACAGGGACAAAACTAGCCTGGCTCTATCCAAAGGTAACATCTACCAGTTCCTTTAAAGCTCACATATGCTGTGTTCAAATGGGGTCGTGTTTACAACAAGAGTCCACATGAATGCCCCTGTTAGGATTTTTACGACCTCGTCGGTGGAAATTTTCCAAGAGCGTCATGTTCACGACTTAGTGTACGTGACTTCCCATGTCTTCAACATGAGCTCATGAGTTCCACTTGAATGCAGTACCAACCATTTTATCTTATGCTAAGCTACAATAACCACTTGCTATAAATAACTTGATTTCAGTCAGTTCACTATGAAGCTGGAGCCAGGAGTTGGTTAGCTTATCTTAGCACATAGACTGAAAACAGAGGGAAATAGCTCACCTGGCTATCAGCCCTTCTAAAGCTCACATAAGACTGTTAGTTTATGCCAAGTTAAAATAACTGGTTGCTATAAGTAGCTTCACATTTACTGTCACCTCAGTATGAAGCTAGAGCTAGGAGTTAGTTTGCTTAGTTTAGCACACAGACTAAGAACACAGGGCAATAGCTGGCCTGGTTTTATCCAAAGGTAACAAAAAACACCAATCAGCACTTCTTTAGCTTACATAAGCCCATTAGCTCATGCTAAGCTAACATAATTGGTTGCTATAAGTAGCTTTGTATTTACTGTACAGACGCAAGAGTGGTATCAATCTTCTCATCTAACTCTCAGAAAGAAAGCAAATGAGTGTATTTCCCAAAAATTGTCAAACTTTGATTGCAAACATTTAGGTCAGTACCATAAGGATCCTGTCACTTCACAAGCTGAGAAAAAAAAACATGGTGGCTTCTTCTCTCACATTTCATTTCGAACAACAAAATAAAAACTTTAAGTTTTTACTTTTCTGATTTTTTTTCCTTTACCATCACCTGTACATGACACACAGTCACTCTTTTCTTCCTCGCACTCGTGGCCTTTGCATGTTTAGCAATGATGAGGTTTTGCACCCATCTGTTGCTTTGATAAAAACCTCTTCTGCCACGACCAGAGAGGAGCCACTGAAGCAGGTAGACACTTGTGTTAATTTATGGATGGTACATCAAAAATAATAATCACTAAAGTGGATCAGCTAACTGTGTGGTATTGCGCGTTCCATATTTTTGATAATTACAGTATTTAATGAACTGGTAAACATGAAGAGTTTTGTTCCAAAATGTGGCAGAAAAACATGACCCCCAAAAAGCTTCACAGCAAAAAAGAAAAAAAAAATCTAAAACCAAATGAAATTACTTTTAAAGATCGTTCTTAATCAAGTGCTCAAAAATGAGTTCATTTTTACAGAGTGGATTCTGTAGATTTCTCAGACACCGAATGGAAAACCTCAGGCAACAATTTTATTTTATGTTGTATCTGGATATATAGCGTTTTGGAGTGGAACTCTTCACATCTCTTCCTTATTATCTTAACATGAATTCTCACAGTATCACAGTGTTGTCTCTGTTCCCCTTGGGACTATGTAAATCATTAATGAGCATTCAGTTATTTCAAGTATTTTATATGAAAGGCAGGATCAAATCCAACGAGTTACCCAAAGCATTGAGTTTTTGTGTATTCTCTTGTGGTAAAGATAAACGCTTAAAGACATTATGACACAGACCGTGAGCATTTGCAGGGTATTGTAATCCTTTCATGGTGAGTTGAATATTGTTTTAAAAAAAAGTTTTCCTTTTCTTTTCTTGGATGAACTAACTGAACACTTTTTGAAGCAAAGTTGGCATATTACCATGTACACATGTTACAGAATATAAAAATGTGGTATAACAACTGCAGTATATAAAATACTGGTATTCCATGATAGATCTTTGTATTAATGTGACTCTCTTAAGAAAATGTCTTCAAACAATCAGACGATCTCCTTTTCCATTTTGTCCTGTCTTATAAAGATGTGTAAATTTGACAAAATGTTGTCCTCATCTAAATCTCTATGAGAGCTGAACAGCATGTGTTCAGTGTGCGTCCTGTATTATCTGCTGTTCTTCTGTCCACCTCTGAAGTGATAGAGACACGTGTTTAGGGGGCGGCTGTGGTTAAGGAGGTGGAGCAGGTCGTCTGTTAATTACGGTACTAGCAGTTCGATCCTTGGCTCCTCCTGCCCACATGTCAAGTGTCCTTGAGCAAGATGGGCAGAGGCCAGCACCTTGCATGGCACCTCTGTGGCCCAATCTACTAAATCCAACGTTTTTTTGCTTTCCATCTTTTTTTTATTATTATTATTATTTTGATTGTGGTTGCTCAGTTCTGAACAATGGTGAATAATGTACTCACATATTTCATTGAACTAACTTGTACTCCAGTACAAGTAAAAGTCCTGCATACAAAACCTTAAGTAACACCACACAAGTATTAACATCGAAATAAACTTAAAGTACCAGAACAAAGCAATTAAAATGCAAAATGGCCGTTTGAAAATAATGTATATCACTGGATTATAATAATCAGTGCATTAATGTGTCAGTCACTTGCTGCCGCTGGTAAATGTGAGACTTATTTTAATTACTGCTGGGTAGATTAATCTACGATAATACATCATAAATTATTAACTGATTTATATTTTCTATGAATCTGAGTCTGATAAGTAAATCGTAATTAAGCTTGTCAAATAAATGTAGTGAACTCAAAAGTTCAATATTTCCCTAAATCTGGTCGTGTACAAGCACAAAGTAACACAAAATGAAAGTACTCAAGCAAAGTATCTGGAATTTGTACTTAAGTACATTACAGTTACATTCCACCACTGAGTCTGAACACTTATTGCCAAAATCACAACAACTTTTCTTTCTCCAGTGATGACAATATCTTAACTTCCATAAATCAGCATAGAAATCACACAAAAAGACGTCTCATATGTCCCCATGTTTTTACATTTTCATCAGCATTAAAAGTAATCAGGCTCAATTTATGCCTGTAAAGATACCGCAACAACAAGAACTAACAGTTACCAGCACAGTGTGACTTTTCATAATGCAGGTTCACCAAAATTGAAATAAATGTAGGACTTGCAGCCTGAAAGGCATTCTAGACTAATTTAATCTTTCTGTTAATAGCTATTGTTTCCACTGGACTTTACTGTATTGTCCCACACCCACTGCACTGACTCACTGACTCCATGGCAACAGAATACTGTTTCCATCACCTAATGCATAATGTGACCTACAGTCCCAAAACCCAGAACATGTTTATTCCAAATCGAAATAGGAAACACAACTGGAGTGACACAATCCCATAGACTGTATAAATAATGAACAAGTTCAAGTTCAAGGTCAAGTTTGGCTGAAACTGCCGTGGATTTTTTGGAGCAAGACTTGACCATCTTTGGGCGAGAGGCTGGTGCTGTGGAGGAGTGAGGGGTGTATCGATAGAGACTGATCTATAGAGCTATAGAGACAAAAACCTTTTTTTGTACCAGGCTGTTAACATGTTAATTTTTTCCATAAAGCTGGACATTTTAACATGGGGGTCTATGGGGATTGACTGACCTCTGGAGTCAACCTCAGGTGGCCATTGGAGGAAATGCAGTTTATGACACTTCATGTTGACTTCATTTTTCAGCCACTTACAAGATCCATTAATATTAGCTTTTTGTTGTTGCTGCTGCTGCTGCTGTTGTTTAGCACTGTCAGTACTTTCTTTTCAGTACTAAGGCTCAGATACACATACACATGAGCCTTCCATCTAAATCCTTGGAACACACACTCCTCTATCCATCCATACACAAATATTTGTGACCTATCATAAACTTCCAGCCTGAAGAAAGACAACTTCTAATTGAATAAAACTCTGTTGCTGTTATTGTTTTCATAAAGAGTGACCTACAGCATGCAGGCTTTAGTACAACTCAAATTCAACTTGATTGCATCTCTGAGAAGCCCAGCGTACACTAAACGTACCCAAAGAACTGACTCTGCTGAGGAGAAAACTGAGAAAATAATAATAATAATAATAATAATGAAGGCGAATCATTGTATGCTTGGGCGATGTCTACCAAATTAGCGTGTGACGATGCCCACAGTGAAAAATACCAATGGACAATGATGCGTCAACCGTCCAAGCCTGACCTGCAGACTGCCAGCTTCATACATCATAGTAGCAGAATTGACTGAGACGAACAGAGACACAAGGACTAAGAACCGTGGTGCAGGTATGTGTTTCAGAGAGAGAGAAAACAGGGAAGGGGGGAGGAGAACATGGAAGCTGAACTACTGCATGCAATGTTTCTGTAATGGCCTTACTTAATTGGGATTCTGCTTTGTCACTTTGTGCCCTGCCTGCAAATGGCAATAGCGTCGTCCATCAGCCCAGCCCTACCTCACTGAGGCTGGATTTACCACTAATTTGATCCCTTGCAAGGAAACCAGTAGTTTCAGCACAGTGCTATTGTGCACATGCTATAACATCATCTACCTGAAAATCATATATTGGTTGATTGGGCAGCTTGTAACATTGTTAGATGAGGTTAGACTGTGCTGCAGCAAAGGTTGGACCAGGATAACCTCTTTTGCTGCGTGACCCAATATTTCCGTCTTTCTTTTTTTTGCCAGAGGCCCTTGTTAATTCCTTCCTGCCTCACCAGTGCAGTGGTGTTGATGAAATAACACCTGCTCCTCAAAATGAAAAAAAAAAAAACCCATCCTATACCTGTTCCTCACGTCTGACCTTTTCAACATTAAGACTCAGATTGTCCTACACACATGATCATTCCGTCATTATCCCTGGAGCAAATCAAACACCAGCAGTTAAGTGTATTCAGGGAACACTGAGATCAGGTCTTGTCTAATTAACTAAGCTAACCAGCTAACCAAGCATTGGAACAACTGCATATTAAGTGCCTTGCTCAGAAGCCCATGACGTGTCAGTCTTGAGGAAAAAGAACATGTTGTCTGACAACCCTGGTTATTTAAAAAAAAAAAATTGACTCCGTTGGACAGCTGATAAGCCAGACAGGAAATAAAGAGACAGAGAGAGAGAGCAACTACTGTAAGGTCTCCGTCTGGAATCGAACAAGAGATGTTGCAGTAAAACACCGCTAGCCATTTACTATTAAACACCACAGTCTGGAAATGCAAAAAAACCCAAAAAGAAACAGAGACATTTACACTTTATCGTTGATACGTACTATGAGACTGTGGCAAGTGACCACATATTAGGTGACAGCCATTCCATTATTGCTTTAGTTGCCCTCGCACAAACAACGGGAAAATGGAGACAGTGTCAGCGTCGAGGGATTTGAGGTCAGTAAGCAGTGTGTTATGATGGTGGTGCCTTAATTGTTTATGGATTTACAATTACAGGGTGTTTTGTGGGTTTAGGTTTCTCTCTTTCTCTCTCTCTCTCTGTCTGAGTGTGTCTGTGTGTGTGTGTGTGTGGTTCAGTCCTCAGAATCTCAGGTGTCCAGTTTCAGTGTCTGTATGCTTTACATGCAGCCTGTAACATCAGCTGAGAAATGTATACAGGGCAGACACAAAGCGCACAGTCCGACAAGGAATGACATCACATGCAAATAAATACACAGAAACTGGCAACAATTCAGTTTAATTTTTAAAAAAGATGCGCACACTGAAAGCTAAAGGTTGTGTACTATATAAGATGTTGGGAAGTGATGCTATTTGACAACGATACATAAAGCTTTGCGAAAGTAACTTAGTTTTATTTATTTATTTACATAATTTATTCATTGTTAAGTGTCTGTGCTTTTTTGTTTACTTGAACGTCTCTTGTTTTAATGAAGTTTGGTCCTACATATGCATAGATAGTTATGCTTAGACTTGCACTGTTTGTTGCACTTTAAGTAACAAGCTGAGCCTGTCATTAGAGCTGGGTATCATTTAAATAATTACTGTACCAGCACATTTAAAGTAATACCAATACCAATAGAGTACTTCACCTAACACCCATAATGTGTATGGAGTGGTGTTTATACCATAAAAATTAATAGCCTGGGCTTTTATTTGCTTCAATCAGACAGACAGAGTGTTATGGCAGTCGTTTAAAGGCACCACAGGATCACGGCACAACACAACACCTCTCTTCATCCTCCTAAAACAACCCTGCTGGCCACCAGTGTTGTTAGACGTTGATGTTTTGTTGAATTCAGGTTGTGACATCTGGTGACCAAAGAAATTGAGGCTGTTGCTGCTGCTGAGTGTGAGCATCACACGGGGAGAAATCATGAGAGTCCACTTGGCTGCACACATATAGTGACAGGGCTAACTGTTAGTATTACACAGCTTTTAATCAGCCGGTTTAATGACAGAGTCCAGTTATTTCAGTGCTGGTGTGAGTGTGTTAGGACCGTTTCACGGCATGGTGTTGGTGTTAGATGCTGCAGCTGTGTAGCTTGCTTACCGGACAGACATTGAACAGACTGCTCGCCAGGAACAGTGGCTCTGGAGACAGCTGTAACAGAAGGTCTGCTGATCCACCGGGGAGATGGGACAGTCAAGGGTTAGACCACAAGTGAAAAAAAGGACTGAATGCAGGTATCGTTTGACAGGAGATGCTTCGATACTACATGGCACTGAGTTATTTCGGTCAATACCTTAAAGGTATCGAGTATACCGATACCCAGCCCTAATGTATATTGACTGTGCCCTTTTGCCCCAAGTGGTTACATCACAGCCCATTTTGCCTCTCACTCAATACTAGAGCAATTTCAAAAACTGTTGTTCCCATTGCTCACTTAGGCAGAAAGAAACATCAGAAAACACAGTCTAGACTGAAACATACATAAGTTTCCCATTACACGCTGACGGCAAACTGTCTACTGGAGACTATCCAGCCCTCTTCTCGCATGCTGAGCAAGGTGACCAAATGAACAATCAAAGACCCAAAATGGTTCATTGATGAGATGTGTGTAGTTGTACTGCACTGCACTTAAAAACTGTGAAAGGTATGAAACATACGTAGGAGTTACAAAGCACACTGAAAGCAGTGGGTGGTTCCTAATGTATGTTAATTAATCGGTTATCATCTCAGAATACCTACACTCATTTATAATAATGATGTAAGACAGAGCTGGCTGTTAATTATTTTGCCTGGGAGATGAATGGATCTCAATGGACAAGTTAAGTTTGAGCTTATGGTGGGCTGTCATTCGTCCTCACAGCTACAGTATAGTTACTGCAACTCCATAGGTGTATCTGGGCAGGAGGACAATTTTCATATTCTAAAAACCGTCTATTTTACTGTGTCCACACAACAACAACAATGGATAATTGTAGTTTTTGGAGCAGCACTTTGTAGCGCTCTTTTCAGAGTAAGTACTCTTCCAGCACAAGAGGAACCTTGAGTTATTAAAGTGTACAGTGGTTAGTCGAGATGTAAGTGTTTGTGATTGGTAGAACGCAGCTCATACGGCACCAGCAACTGCCTCTTTTTTAGTTGTGTAAACGATAGATAGCACAAAACCCAAACAACAGCCTCTAAAGGAAAAAAGAAACATGGACCAAACAAGTCCAGACTTTATACTTATCAAATATGCAAAGCGGGAAATAACACACAATTCTGCATACGTCACTTTAGTGTTCCTATTGGTGGTGCAAATGCAAACGGTATGTACGTCTTGGGGAAGCTCCCCAGTGGACAGGATCTCTCGGGGAGTTCCCATAACCATTCAGAAAAATGCCAAATGTCGCATGACAAACAGGACTGAGGCCTCATCTTCTAATATTGTTCTGAGGAATTACTGCTGATTAGAATGAGAACACCCAATCTAATCTGTGTTTTGTAATGCGCATGCAACTCTGTTATCTGGTTATTTGGCAGCAGGCAAGGAGAAAGAAAGGTTTTCAAACAGACATTGTAGGAACAGTGGTGGTGGGGGGGGGGTTCATGCCCTCCCTCTGGTTGAGCTGAAAGTGGCGTGAGAACAGGGATGCAAAGAGGCCCATGAGAGACAGGCCTAGAAGTACCAGCCCTTAGTTCAGGGGTGCAAGGACAAGGGATGGCAGGCATGGGTGATCCCAGTGGAGATCGGCTGCAGAGGCTTCCAAGCCAAATCAGCATGGCAGTTGTTGTCAGCTCTGAGCTTGGACGAAAGGAACAAGACACAAGCAGCTTGCAGGATATGGAGAAGGTGAGAGGAGGGAAGCTGGAAGCCAGGAGCAGATGGACAGTGACTTTGCCGCCACTGCCTGACCAACTGGAGAGTGTTGTGGCTAAGGGTTGATATACTCAACCACCTGATGACATCTGCTCCTGGCTGAAGACTACGGTTCTCTCACAGGGTAACTAAGGTTGGGTACCATTCACATCTGAACTGATCCCAGTTTAGGTACCTGGAATTCGGTACCAGTACCCAACGGTACCTTTTTCAATACTTTTTTTTTTGTAGAATAACGAAAATGCTTTTCTGAGTTGAAGAGGAGACACAGGATACTTAAACACACTTCTGCTCTTTCACACAGAGCTAATCTTCTGTCTCTTTCTGACTCTGTGTGTGTCTGCTCATCTAGCAGTGATACTAGGCTATTAATAAAATAAAATAGACCAGATACCAAATATATGCTATAGCAATAGTTTTGGCTTGCTGGGAAGCCAATGGAGCAGTCGCAGAGCTCTGTGGCCAGCTTCCTTGTTTCGGGTCACTTCAGCCTCCTGTTTAAAGTTGAATCCAGCAGCTTGGTGGAGCTCTGTTACAGACATCAGATGTCTGTGGCTGGCCTCCAGGCATTGAGTCACTTTAAGTCTTGTCTAAAGCCAGTGTTCTCACCCAGATGCGCTTTCAGGTACCACTACTTGGCATCAATGGATTAAATGTGAATTGGTACATGGTACCCTTACAAGTACCGAGTTCTGTGCCTAACCCTAAAGGAAACCAAAGAATGTGCCCATACACAATCTTTAGTGGCGTCACGACTGGGTGAAATTGATATTATACACATATTTTTAGATTTAATGTGCCCAGTGTTTTGCAAAAATATTTATCTTTAATTGCCATCACAAATAAATGTCCATAAATTTGCTTGGAATTCATCCAAAGAAATATGTTCCTAGCAACTCCAGTTTGCTTAAGAATGATCATGTTTTTAAATATTCTTCAGTGTCTTGATTTTATTTGAGCCATACTTGGGTCCACATTATCAGACTTTGAAAACCCCTGATGTCAGCCACGGATACACACTCAAAAAATGTGTGTCCTACTGCAACATTTGATAGATTAAGATTACCATTGTGATGACAACTGTCAATATTAGTAATTAATCTACAGCTACCTGGTTCTGCAGTTGCCAAACAGTATTTATTTGCTGAACTGTGGGTGCTTAGTATTTTCATCTCATACACGGCTGCTGACTGCTGCTGTGAACAGTCTCCCATGCATGTGACATGAAAGCTCCTGCTGAGTGTGTATTTAAGGTGAATATATTGTCGTGTTCCTGGGGTAGATTGCTTCTCGGTATTCCAGCATTGTTTGTCAGAATCAAGTGCTGCAACGCAGCCGAGCCATTCAAGCGAAAATCCAAACATATACAGGAAAGGCGTTATTTTGAAATTGCTTTTAAAACTGTATTCACCTTCAAGTATTTCACTCTGAGTCATCCTCATCTGTGTCTTTCAAAAACAAAATGACTACAAGGAAATGATTCACTCCCTGCACCGAAGACTGTCTATCTCATTTCATGAAAAAAAAAAATCCTGCACTGTACTCAGCTGTCAGTTTGGCTTGTATAAGCAGGTATTGAACTTCATTGATAACTGTGGTGGCGTTATAGAAAAGACAAGGACAAAAAAAGGGGGGCTGAGGGCTCTCTGCATCTGCTCTTTAGTGCAAAGATGAGGAGGCGAGCTCATTTGTGAGGAAGAGGTTGGACAAACAAAAAGAGGAGCCACTCAGAGGCTGATTATATAATCCAATACCTTGCTGTTTTCTTACTAGCAGACACGCAAGCAAATGTAATGACCTTGAATACAAAATTGCCCACCGCTATTTGATCAAAAAAGGTTCCTTCCGTTTGATAAGTTGAGAAACCATAATCTTCTGTTCTGCCTCAAAGCAGTCTCCGGTGCTATCGCACTGTAAACAGTGTTTTTGCTGAGTACCTGAACCCAGAGCAGCCTTCTCACCACCCAGGGAGAATGCCTTTGACTAATCCCCAAGGCTTTCTTATCAAGTGTGATTGAATAGAGCCTTCAGTCCCCAGAAGACGGGCTAACCTTTATCTTGCCTATTTTCTATTTCTGCATCTCTTTCTTTTCTCTCCACAACAAGGTGTCTGTGGGAAAAGGAGACCTGTTAACTGTTTACACCCTCCAATATGCAACACCGTTTCCCCAGTGGGCGTGCGTTTGAAACATGAAAGGCTCCTAACAAAATGGAAAATTTCCACTCCATTTGCCATGCAGCCAATCAGTGCGCGCTGACCCAGATAAGGAGTGTGATATTGATGATGACAGCAATAAAGACGTATTTTCACCACAAGCCTTCCTTCTAATTAGGTTGATCTGCGGAGAAAATAAATGAATTTTGACAAAATGCAAAAGAGGTGGTGTGCTGGTAGGATTAGACAGGAGAGTGTGACAATAGAAGGGGGTGGGGGGGGGGTTCAGAGGGGTTAAGTGCGCCCACTGTAGGGGAATGGGTGTCAATTACCACTGAAATGAGATTTTGTGGCTTCAGGTGCCTCCTAAATACGGCGTTTGGTCAAAGTAATTGTTCAGGGTCAAGTCGGTGATGATGCTTTGGATGTTTTCGCATCTCTTGAGAGGCCCCTTGTACTTCAGACAAACTACAGTGTGTACAGTATTAAAAGTGTGTCTATTGCTGTTCACGCTGCACATGCACACGCTGATATATTAAGGAAGGCCTTTATTATTACTGAGAACTTAAGGGTAGTGGGAGTCTAGAGGCTTTTTGGTAATGCTGATTAGAATACCAAACAGTCTTTATAGCGCAGCATGACATATCTGAATGGGATTTCTCCCCTCCCCTCACACTGTTGGAGTGCCTTTGGGCAAAAGAGTAAACTTCTCTATTATTTCCTATTGCTATTATCTTAGCTTTTTAAACTGTATAAATGATATCAAAGTCCCTCTAAATAAGAGTGCAGATATTAGGCCACAATTTTCTTAAATCTAGCTGTGAATTCATGCACTCTGGTTCACAGAAGCATTTTGTTGTAGTTTAAGTTGTACTTTGAAAGTGCTGTCATTGACAGAGGGTGGGTAATGTGATGTCCGATACTGGTGAAACCATTTATTTTGGCAAGTATCTGTATGGGTGTTTATATAGAATTACATAATGACCACATGGATGCCCTGTGGCAATGTCAAGTAACTTGCATCTGACAATTTATCTTACTATATGACGAAAACTGTGTGTGTGTCTGTGTGTCTGTTCCAGGTTTTTCTCCTCACTGACTTGGTCAATCCATGTGAAATGTGGCACAGTGGTAGAGGGTCATGGGAGGATGTGAATGAAGCAATATTACATCAATTGGCCAAAGGGGGGCGCTATAGCAACCGATTGAAATTGCAAACTTTGAATGGGCATATCTCATGCCCCGTATGTCGTAGAGACATGAAGCTTTGCACAGAGATGTCTCTCCTCATGAGGAACAAATTTGCCTCAAAAACTCATAACTTCCAGTTATATAGATTTTCCGCCATTTTGAATTTTTTGAAAAACACTTAAAATCGATCTCTTCCTCGGAAGTTTGATCGATCTGCATGAAACTCGGTGAACATAATCTAGGGACCAATATCTAAAGTTCCCTCTTGGCAAAAGTTGGAAAACTTACTAAAACTGAGCTTCTACAAGGCAATGAATATTGCAGAGGACGTGGCTCATCACATAAAGGTGTATAACATCTCAAGGGTTTCACCGATCACCACGCAACTTTGTAGGCATATGACCACACATAATCTGAGGGGACCCCTCCATTATTGACCCCATCAAACAAAATGGGGCCCTATCTCTTTCTCAAACTCAGACCAAACTCCAATCAAACCGTAAAACTGGGCAGTGCTGATCAAATATAAACCAACATTCTATTACGACATTGCTTATTTCTCGCCTAAAATGTCTTCAGAAACATATTTTAGTGCACTATTTAACTGTAATAGCTGAGAATGTCTGAACAAGAAGAGGGTGGCATACTGTATTATAACAACGTAGGTTTATAAAACTGAGATCATACAGCAAAACTAAGCAGTGCTGATAAAACGTCTGTTACTGTGTTGCCTATTTCTTTCTCAGTTTATTTCAGAAACATATTTTAATTTACCATTCAAGTGTAATTCCAGATCATTTTTTACCAGCCAGCTGCCATACAGTCTCCTCATCACACCACATAATATATACTTTAGTTTTCTGCCATTTTTTTAATCTCTTCAGAGGAATGGAAGCTTGAGTGGACATTAAAGTTTAAGTCACATGCTTTATGCACGTCATCACTTTCTCACATTTTACACTGACTTTACCACCTCATCATTTGTGTCTCCTTCCGGGCTCAAGACAAAAGGAGACTGTGCTTTTGAGGTCATCACTAAAACTGAACTTTGGAGCTCTCTCCTGTTGGACTGCAGGTCTGTGGACACTGCAGGTGCCTTTATAAAGCAACTCAAGACCCACTTCTTCAGACTTGCCTTTATTTAGTTTGGGGTATGTCACTTCATTTTATAATTTTTATGTTTTTGGCATGTTTAATGTCTGTATGTTGTGTCTGTTGTGCTGTCTTTTATTTGCTTTTTTATATTTAATTGTGAAGCACTTTGTGACACCTGCTCTACACACTTACCCACTAGATACTTTAAGCTTAGATAGCCATGTCATTTGGAGAAAGACACAGAACATCAGGAGAGCCCCAAACTGTGATTTGAATATCATGATACTACATGGGATCTGAATGATGCTATATTTGGAATTTCTTTTATCGTTCCTTTTATCAGAAAGATAAATATTTGACCTGGAAAGGGACTGCAGGCCATTGAAAGCAAACAACAAAATCAATTTCTAAACAACTTTATAACATTAATAACTGCAAAATCAATGGATTACAATGCGAATCCATTATTAATACTTCATTAACATATTTTATAATTGCAGATGACTGGTGAGCTTTGCTGATGGTTTATTGGGAACTGAAACTCAAGACTCTTTGTAGTGACAACTGTAGACAAAAGACACTGATGATTGTAAGAAAGTGAGAGACAAACAAGCATTTTCAAACCAATTAAAGCCCAATTTACTGATACAGAGCCAAATCATGATTTTAAAAAAAAAGTAATCTCAGGACACTTTCATCCAGAGCAGGGTGGATGTCTCTGCACGGGGAAGTGGAATAAGTTTCTCTGTTAGAAAATGTTGGGGGATGGAATTGTCCTCCCAGCCCTTAGTTAAGTCCAACAGGACCTGCAGAAAAGCACCAAGAGTTTGCACTCTACACATTATTTTCAAATATTCACACAGATATATAGCACCTCTGTTTCCACTTGAAAACTTTGACAGGTTTAATAACTTCTAACATGCATTCAAAATTCAGGTTAACTGGAAATTCATGGTTTAGACACAAAGACACTACCAAATATCCCATAGTGTTATGCACCAGCCTGATCCACAGGACCATGAGCTCAAACCAGTTGGCAGAAGAAAAGCTCTTTCTGGTGGATGAAGTTCAGCATCTTCGTAAGTCAGATTTCTGTTGATGGCTGGGTGCTCTGAATGCCCAGGTATGCTATTATTACACAGCTATGATTGTCTATCTTACCTGAAAGGTTATGTTTATGAGTGTATCTCTGCTTTTTGGTCCCTGATGCATCTCTGGTTCCTGGTCAGCTGAAGTCCTCACATGGCAAAACAAAGGATTCAGCAGCATAGGTTTCTGGATGATGCTATAAATGAAGAACTGGCCATGTTTCTCTGCCAGAATCTGCAGGTGGAGGTGGTGGCTGCAGGTTGCTGGCAGAGGTTGCAGATGGAGGCTGCAGAGGCTGCAGATATAGAAGCTAAGCTGTCTGTCAGAATCCACAGGTGGAGGCGGTGGGTGCAGGCTGCTGGCTGCTGGCAGAGACTCTAGCTTAAGGTTTGGCCAAGCTGGCTGTCTGAATCTGCAGGTGGAGGCGGTGGCTGCAGCTGACAGCAAAGGCTTTAGTTGGAGGTTTTTCAGATCTCTACAGGTGGAGGCAGCAGCTGCAGGTTGCTGACAGAGGCTGTACATGGATGTTTGTCTACAGCTGTCTGCAAGAACCTGCAGGTGGAGGAGGCAGTGGTGCAGTTTGCTGGCAGAGGCTGAAGATGGAGGTTTGGCTAAGCTGTCTGTCAGAAGCTGCAAGTGGAGGTGGTGGCTGCAGGTTCCTGACAGAGGCTATAAATGGAGGGGTTAAGCTGTCTGCCAGAATCTGCAGGTGGAGGCAGCAGCTGCAAGTTGATGGCAGAGGCTGCAGATGGAGGAGCTGAGCTGTCTGCCAGAATCTGTCTGTGTGGAAATACCTGTTAGAAGAAGAACATGATGGTGTCTTGTAAGCCCACTCGGCTGGGCACTTCTGGTGCATGACACAATAATGGCAGAATCTGCAGGTGGAGGCGGAGGCCGCAGGTTGATGGTAGGGGTTCTAGTCCTGGGGAGGTCTGGCTATAGCTGTCTGCCAGAATCTGCAGGTAGAGGTGGGGGCTGCAGGTTTCTGACAGAGGCTGTACTGTAGATGGAGGAGCTGAGCTGTCTAACTAGGGAAGGGTACGAAACCCCAGTACTGAACGAGCCCCGGGGCGACATCCTTGAAGACCGCAGTATTGATAAGCTCTGACCTTAATGGTTCTGCTTTTTTTTTTTTTTTTAAGATAAACCTTATCTTGCACATTTATCTCACCAACTCCGTCAATTATATGTCATTGTATCATAATTTTCGCTATTCTCTCTGAAGACAAGAGATCTGTGTCGCTCACCCTGGCTGCCTGCTGTGTGAGTGGAGAGCAGGGGGGCGGGACTGTTGTTCCAGTGACACACACACACACACACACACACACACACACACACATGGCAAGCCAGTTTAACATTTAATTGCTAAGTTTGACTATCCGGAATTACCATTATAGATATCAACAACATAATTTTGACTAGTAGTAATGTCATTGTGACTAGTATGAATTTTAATTGAAGATATCTATAACGCCATTCTGACTGGTCAAAACTACAGTTACAGATATCTGTAATTCAGTTTTGACTAGTAAGATTCAAACTATTTTTGCCATTCATGTGTAGGGGTTTGTTAATTATAGATATCTACAATTACATTATGCCTATCTATAATTCCAGTTTGAGATATCTACAATGTCATTCTGACTAGTCATAATTCGAATTCAAGATATCTCGAAAGGACCATGTAGATATCTTTAATTGATGATAATTAAAGGTATCTTGAACTTGAATTATGACTAGTCAAAATTAAATTGTAGATATCTCAAAGTGGAATTACAGATATCTACAGTTCAGTTGCAGATATCCGCAACTACACTGGAGATATCTATAATGACGAATGATGTTATTGCGATAAAAATTGTGTTTGCTTTTAATTTTTATTATCTACTTTGTGTGTGTTTTGTTTTCCTCTCTTCTCTGCATTCACGTGGATAGTTTTTTTTTTCAATCAGCAGCCTTACTGAGAATCACTTAACTCACCTGGCTTTTGGTTCTTCTTCATGTGGATATCATCATGTGAATTAATTAAGGTGTATTCAATAAACGCTTTCTAGTCAGCTCGAGGCTGTCATCGTCTGAAGCTCATATCACACCAGAGACCGTGGTAGGTCTCATCAGCAACAATGATGAGACAAACTACAGGAGTGAGGTGAACTGTTTGGCCTTGTGGTGCGGACACAACAATCTCTCTCTGAACATTGAGAAGATGAAGGAGATTGTTGTGGACTTCAGGAGAGTGCACACACAACATGCTCCTCTGACCATCAACGGGGCTGCTGTGGAGAGGGTAAGCAGCACCAAGTTCCTGGTTATGCACGTCACAGAGGACCTCTCTGGTCCAGCAACATCACATCACTGGCCAAGAAAGCCCATCAACGTATCTACTAACTGAGAAGAGCCAGAGCCCCGGCCCTCATCATGCAGACCTTCTACAGAGGCGTCGTTGCGAGCATCCTGACCTGCTCCATCACGGTGTGGTACGGCGCCTGCCCCGCATCCTGCCGTAAGACCCTCCAGCGCATCGTGAGAGCAGCTCAGAAGAACGTTGGTGCCTCTCTCCCTTCCCTTCAGGATATATACTGTACTTGCCTCACCCGCAAAGCCCTCTGCATCACTGGTGACCCCACTCACCCGTCACACAGCCTCTTCAGTCTGCTGCCATCAGGAAGGAGCCTGCAGAGTCATTGTAAATCACCAGTAACCCTCTCAGGTGAAATTTTAGAAACTTAACAGCTAAACTGACCATTGCACAGCAATCTGAAGGAAAAATATTGGATCAGGAATTTTCAGAGTTTAGATGGCTGAGTGCCAGTTTAAGGAGCTGGCATATGATTGAGGGGCGCACAGGAGAAGTGAACACTGTGACTTTTATGTTATTTTTAGGCATGACATACTGATGACTGTCAACAAGTAGAGCACAGATACAGATTCTTTTGTAGTGGAGCTTCTGATTGACAATATTTTGCACAATGTCTGAAATATTAGAGGCACTCTTAGGGTGCATTCCAAATCACATACTTTTTCTTTTTACTTATAGTATGTACTGCAGCTGCCCCTAAAAAGTGGGTACTGTTGCATGCAGTATGCACACAATCGAGACATACCACTGTCTCATAACGTTACGCACTAAACTTTGCCAAGAGGTTCAGCGCTGACGATCAGAGGAGCTGGTGTATGAGTAATAACAGCAGAGTCTTGTTCTCTGAAAGGTCCAGAGCAGACTCCTCATTAACACTTCCAGCAGAAGTGGTTTCAGCCTCTGTACCATCCACCATGTCTGCTGGCTGGATGCAATCCTTGCTGGTGTCCATATCAACAGACACTTCTGTGAGAGTCTGAGGCTGAAACACTGCACAGATCTCTCCTGCTGCAACATCAGCACTTTTGCTCCAAAGCATTTAGGCTTCTTCACCAGGACGTCCTGAGTGTAAATCTCTCTAACTTCTCTAGGATACACGGGACCATGTTGTCTCTGGTGACCTGCACGAGCAAAGTGGACAGAGCAGCAAAGACACGGTCCACAGTGGCTTTTGTGACTCCAACAGCCATTTTGCTGAGCTGCTACCCTGGAAATCCAGAGTTCTCACTGGATCACAATTTGAATTTGCTCAGCGAGTCACTCTGGCAATCAGTAATGATGCTCATTACCCATGCCCTTGGAGCTGAGCTGCACCAATCACACTAGTGTATCTGATATAAGCAGGCCAGAGGCGAGCTAAACAGATGACGACAGTGCTGCGACAACAAAGTCTGGAATCAGTCAGTAAACACTGCAAGATGGCTACGGATGAACGCCAGTTGTCTGAAACGGCTTTGGCCGCCAGTGAACGAGTTAGACTTGGCTTTTTCTCTAAAAGAGGAACTGAAGACGGCGCTCGAATCTTTCCTTTGCAAGAAGGACGTTTTTGCTGTTTTGCCAACCGGACAGGGCAAGAGTCTGATCTACTAGTTAGCTCCGCTGGTAGCTAAGCGTATACGTCACCCCGTGTATTGTTCTGATTGGTTGCAGTGTTATCCAATTGTGTACAGTGATATTTACAAATGCATGCTTGGTGCCGTCCCTCCACTTGGGCCATTTTCATTACTCATAGCCAGACCCTAAATCTTTCTAGATTTGGGTCTGGATTTCCAGGCTACTGAGCTGCTGGGAGGGCATGTTGAAGTTTAAGGCTGGGGGCCTCCTGGTGCTGCAGTCAGGGGCCTTGGAATTGTCCTAACTTTTCCCCCCTATACAAGCGCCACTGGTTAATGGCTCCCGTATGGCCGATTGCACACTAGTAACAGTAGATTTTGACTTCTTGAGCAAAAGAGAATCTCACAGCTCTTTTCCTCTGTTTTCTGTGGTCATGTAGCACCGATTTTACAAATATCTGCAACTTTCTCTGCATAGTCAGCCAGGTTTTATGAAAACACCATCTTCCCAGCAAATACTTCTTTAAATATATTGATTAGTTACAGAGTTACAGTAGTAGTTTGCAATGTCAGTGGTGGGGTCTGCCTTCTGGCTGGATTCAAATGCTGTGCACATAAAAAATACCTGCCAAGCCATAGTTTCCTACATGATACATGAGGTGCTGAAACTGGGCAAGTACAAGGACATAACAAATACCCTTTTTCCACAGTAATGTGCTGGCTTGGCTCGGCTTGGTTTGTTTGGTTTGACAATGCATGTCAGCCCAGTGCGGGATTTGCGTCTCCATTACAACAGGACTTCTTGCTTGAAGGTATGTTATTAATTGATGACAGTTTATCGAGTGATGACGTGATGAAGTCCCTCGCTGTTTTGCTGTAGGTATTTTCCATCACACAGCACAGCAGGTAAAAGAGGTTTACCTGTTGGAGGTGAGCTGTTTGCAGAGGTGCAGTTAGAGTGTGTCGTCTGAAGCTCTTCATCTAACATCTCACCGTGGCTGTTTCTGCTTTTGTTCTTCCTCCCTGCGGTATTAAAAGACTTGTTTTCATTAAAGAAAAGCCGATAACATGGTTAGGCATATTTGGTGATAAACACATAGATAAAGACAATTTCCTGTACATTCCTCACAATAAAAGTTCCCCATTGTTTCGTTATGTAAAAGTTTAGGTTGTGAAGCAGCAAAATATGGCAATTTTCATATTTTTTTATCAGCAGTAACTTAACTCAACTCCTACAGTACATAGCTAAAAGCAAACATGAAACAGTAAAACGCAAAGAGAAACTAAACTCTAAACCACTGAGATTCACTTAGAAGCTACAAAAGTACTGAGAGCTGAACACAGAGACTTTTAAAATGTTTTTCTCTCTGGTCTCCTGCACAGACAGATGTGAGTTCTTGCAACACACATGCTCATTTCAGGGGGAGAAAGGGGCATGTCGGGGGTTGGTTGCAGTCAGTGAGACGTTACTGCTACGAGGTGGTTGAGCACATATTTGGCCCTGCTCCAGAGAAGGTCCATCTCTGGTGGGTCGGCATGTTAAAACTGACAAAGGAAATGCAAATGAGCGCTGCATGGTTTGACTCCACACAGCCAAAAGTGCTTATGTAATAAAGACTGGGGCTTCAAAGTGCTTAGAGGACATAAAATGTTACATGCTTGAGAGAAACCACTGAAATTGGATGAAAACTTTATATATACTTCATATATAAATTTTCATTAAACTCCTAAGACGGACTCAATCATGCATTGAAGTAATGCACAGGCACTGCTACATTTTACTCGTTGGCGTACTGTGACTTTTTCTTGTGCCCCAGCACTTCTCACAAGCTGCCAGTATTCTTTTTGTCCTCCCCATATCAGGTTCTCTGGGGGATTCATAATGGCCCAAAATAAACTGCATTACCCAGGGCGCACTGGGGGCACTATGCGGCGCTCACCTGTTTCCATTTTCGCCTGCCTGTTTTTCTGTGTCGGCAGCTAGTCTAATTAATGTTACACTATAATGATGCTGGCCCGGCTAAAGAAAGGCAACACAAAGAGAACACGAACAGTCAGAAGATGACACAACAGAGCTTTTAAAGTCATCGTATGTTACTAAATGAAGGCCAGGGGAAGCAAGTTAATGTTAGTGCCATCCCTAGTAGCAAAGAGCCTGTTGATGTTTCCTGCAGCTACCACCACCGCTAGTGATAAGAAGGCCGGTTCTTTTAGCACACCTGCTGCTGAAATGTCTTTTTTGGTTCACACACACCCCTCGTCCTCCATACACACACCAACATGTGAACAAGAGGAGTACTGGCACTTATTTTGTTGCACTTTGAGCACTAAATGCTTTTATGTGTGGCATTAAAAGATGAACCACAGGTGGCGATACTGTTGCTGTTCCCCCCACCTATATTCATTTACACCATCCTAAAAGATGAACACTTCAGCTGCTTGAAAATGTCATGGAGGAGGTTGGGAGTGTGGCCAGAGTGGATAGGAAGCAATCAAGCAAGCAAGTAAGCAGGTCAGCAGCCAAAGTGCCAGGAGGAACAGTCATGCACGGCAGCACTGAAATACCAACCTCTACACTTCCTCCTGGAGGGAGGATGAAATCAGCTGCCGCATTAAGTTTCCACAGCGGAGGGGAAGATGGGGGATGTCACCCCACAGCAATCCGCTGCACACTCAGCAGGTGTTGACATCTAGATTAACCTTGGACTGCTGTGAGTCCAATTCCTCTGGAAGGCAGTGTCTTATTAGAATGCACACAGAGAGCTCGTATCCAATCCCTGGCTTCTAAGGCTCCCAGGTACTGCCCCTCATTCACCGGCCTGTCAGTCAAAGGGTCATCCGAGCATTGCTGCAGGGACGTGGGAAACTTGGAGGCTGGCCTGGACTTTTAACCCAACAATAACTGAGTCCCTCCTAATTCATATTACTTTGACTGCTCCTACAGGAGCTTTTCAAGTTTGCTCATGAGGGAGCAACCCCACAGGGTAAACTCAGCATGAAGTATGTACAACTTAACCCTTAAACGCCTGGGGATTTTCCTGATGTCCCTACATACCTCTGTGACCAACATAGCCTGTTGTCTTTTATATTTATATAAATACTGTATTGCACTGTGTAACACATGGGCTTGTGTAACTGCTCGTTTCACTGCAAGCGGTCAGTGCAACATGGTTGTAGTCAACTATTTCACAGTCAAGTTCATGTCAGCTGAGTTAAATTTGTCCATCTCATGCTCCAGTTCTACTTCTAAATTATTTCATTACTTGACACAAATATAAAATCCTCAGAGACATCTTCAGGTTCAGTTCAGGGTTTAATTAGATGGGATGTTACATTAGCCATATAATTAGACTGCATTCTGTTTCATGTCACTTTATTATTCATTCCACTGGAACACAGGAAAAAAAAACAGAGATGTGGGGAAGATTTTTGGGATCTGGAATAGGGGCTGTGGCCTACAACTACTAGGACTGATGTGACAGTCCAAACCCCAAACAAAAGAAAACCATATTTATTATCATGTGTGACAAAGAAAAAGGAACAGATCTTCACATGAGCAGGATTGCTTGAAAATGAATTCGAAACCGTATCTATTGTCAGTATAGTTGCTGATTAATTTCCTTTAACAGTCTTATTAACTGACTTATTGTTTCCACTTTAGGGAATGTGCTAGCAAGACTCCAAAGACTTAAGATACACATTTACCTTAATACAGTATTACTGCTGGTCATTTTGTAATCAAAATCTGTCAAATATATATTGAAATCCTTTTATACACCATGAAAATGAAACAAAATGAGACACCATCTTGCGATGGGATCAGTCCAGCTGCAATACAACAATCCACAACTTAAAACAAATGTGGGCCAGGTGTGTAAATTAGACAGCCAGTAGCCTCCTGCCTACTTCCTTCCCCCTACGTCCTGCCCCCTTGCTCAGACACCCATCTCCAAACTCAATTTCAATTGCTCTACAGACTTTTGTTCTTTTTCTCCTGGACCACGACAGAAAATCCAGTTTTCAAAAGAGGAAAGAGAGAAAGGAGAGAGAGGAGAGGCAAAAGAAAGGGTGTCAATATGTGAGCCAGTTTTTCTGCAAGAAAGGTGGGTAGCCTATAGTCTGTGAGTGGTAGAAATGAACCTGTTAGCTTAATGTCCACGGTGAAATAAGCACTCAATACTTTTGTATACTTCCCAGTTTGAGGTCAGGTGTACTCTATTATGCTATGTATTTCAATACTGTAGAATGTTTTAAACAATGAAAATAAAATGTAAAATGACTGTTTTGTGCAGTATATCACTGTCAGTTGTGGTTGTTTTTGTAAATTGTTGGTATGTCATTAAAAAAAGTCATAAAAAGTTAAAACAATTTTATAAAAAAAAAAGAAGAAGAAGCATAGTTTAGTATGTCACGCCTAAAAATAACATAAAAGTCACAGTGTTCACTTCTCCTGTGTATGCCTCAATCATACACCAGCTCCTTAAAATGGTACTCAGCCATCTAAACTCTAAATAAAATTATAAAATATAAATATATAAATAAATTTCACCTAAGGGGGTTACTGGTGATTTACAATGGTCCCCCCAATGTTAAATACGTATTATGGCCCTGCATCACAGTGCGGCTGCTCAGAGTTACATTCGCAACAAACGGCAATAATATGTTGGCGCGTCACGCATTCATCTCAGAAACCCAGTAAAACTGTTGTTCATCTGATTCCCACGCTTCAAGTTTCCACTCTGGGTCTGAATCTTTATCTTATAATGGGCATGTTGTTGAATATCTGGCAAAAATGTTCCTCTGTAAAAGACAGCTATGTCTACTGTATGCATGGGCAGATTATGAGACAATGGGCCCCTGGGCACAGATATGCATAAGGCCGCTCTAGCTCTCCTACACAGGGTCAGACACACAGAGTTTGTGCTGCTTTTGCCTCTTTTTTGTTGTTTGTGTCTCTCTGAGATCATCTTGTGTGTCTTTGAGGTTGTTTTGTGTCATTTTTGGTTGTTGTAGGTCTTTATTGGCCGTTGTGTGTCCCTAAGGACATTTATGTCTCTTTGAGGTCATGTTGTGTCTGTTTAAGTCATGTTGCGTCTTTCTGAGGTTTTTTCTCTCTAGGATTATTTCGTGATTTTGTTTTCTGCCATTGTGTTATTTTTGAGGCCATTTTGTGTTGTTTTTGGTTGTTTTATGTCTTTATTGGCCACTGTGTGTTCCTTAAGGATATTTGTGTCTTTTTAAGTCATGCTACAGCTCTCTGAGGTCATCTTGTGTGTCTCTGAGGTTGTTTTGTGTAGTTTTTTTTTTAACCTTTTTGGCCATTGTGTGCCCCTTAAAGAACATTTTGTGTCTTTTTGAGGTCATGTTGTGTCTGGAAGAGGTACTTTTCTATTTAGGATAATTTTGTGATTCCCCCCCCACCATTTTGTCTTTTTTTGAAGTGATTTTGTGTCTCTTTGAGGTCAGTTTGTGTCTGCAGTGGTTTTGTGTCTCTTGGAAGTCATGTTGTGTGTCTCTGAGGTATATTTGTGCCATTTTAATAATTTTATGTCTCAGAGGTCATTTGTGGTGTTTTGGTTTCTTTGTGTTTATCTGAGGTCATTTTGCATCTTTTTCAGTCATGTTGTGTCTGGCTGAAGTTTTATCTTTTTTGAGGCCATTTTGTGGCTCCTTGGATTCAGTTTACATCATTTTAATCCTTGAGGTCATGTTATGTCTCTCTTTTTGTCTCTTTAAGATCATTTTTTGTCTCTCTCTCTCTGTAATTTTGTGCCTTTTAAGGGTTATTTGATGTTGTTTTAGTTAATTTATTTCTCTTTCAGGTAATATTTTGTCTTTCTAAGGTCATTTAGTGTCTCTCTGTGAAACTTTTGTGTCCTTTTAAGTCATTTTGTATCATTCTGAAGTACTCTTTAAGTTCTGTCTCTTTCAAATCAATTTATGTCATTTTCGTCTGTTTGTGTCTCTGACGTAATTTTGTGTTCATCTGATGTGATTTTGTGTCTCTCTGGGGTTATTTATTGTCTCTCTGAGGTGGTTTTGTGTCAATGGGGTAATTTTGTGTCTCTATGAGGTCAATTTGTGTCTTTTTCTTTTTTGTGTCTGTTTGTAGTTCTGTATTTTGTAGTGTTTTTGTCTCTTTGCAGTTCCTTAGCATCTTTTTGTGGTCATTTTGAGTCTCTTCCTGGTCAGTACGTGTTAATTTGAGTGACATTTTGCTGGTGAAGGCCAGAGGGGCCCCTGACACTCTGGGTCCCTGGGCCTGTGCCCAGTAGGTCCATTTAGTAATCCATCCATGACTTTAAAGGTCATATGTATGGCTGTTTCATCAAAACGAATATTTTTTCAAAAATAATACATCCACAGAACGTCTAGAAAGGTGTAGAATTACAGTCTATATTTTTCTGAAAAAAATAATTACAATAGATAAATAATTGTTTTTAGGGGCCCAAAATATGTCAATATTTTGATCTGGTGACATGGCAACCTGTAGAATTGAAGAGTGAAGCGAGCGCGGGCGAGTGTGAGTGTGACACCCACTGACTTGGAAGTATGAATCCTATATCTATCCCCTTTAAGTATGCTGTCAGAAAGCTTCCAGACAAACTGGGTTTAGAAATAAGACAATTTTTGTGACTAAAAGAAAGGCTTCAATTTGAATTAGTTTTCAAAAGTAGATTGTGGCCAAATACGTGGTACAGCCTCCTTGTTCCAAACCCAGACCGGCCCGACAGCCCATGGCTCATCCTCCGGAGGGTCCCGGCGCCGATCACCCCCCGTGGCTCACCATCTGGTTGTCTAACACGCAGATAAAGAGAAAATGTGTTGTCAGTGCACAGTCATAGCACATAGCACTGAAACAATGGAGTCAAACTGAAGTTGGTAACATGATGTGGAGCAGTAGTCTGATGGCTGTATTTGCTGTTACCTTCAGATGGACCAGGAAGACCCGTGGGTCAGCCTCCTTGCTCCAGTCATGGACCAGCCTGTCAGCCCGCAGCTCAACCTCCAGAAGGTCCCGGCACCAGTCCCCCCACGTGGCTGTGACCCTGAGGTGAGTCCCTCTGACCCACCTCCAGCACCAGGTAAGCCTGTGGAAGCCGGTCCCCCTAAAGGACCTGTGGCTCCGGCATCTGCCAGCAACATGTAGCTGACGCCCCCACCTGCATGTTCTGGCAGAAAGCCTGGCCAAACCTCCATCTACAGCCTCTACCAGCAAACTGCAAGTGTCGCCTCCACCTGACAGCTGCGGCCATGCCTCCAACTACCGCCTCAGTCTCCATCAGGTCCATCACATCAGAGTGTTGAAGACCAATGTTCCATTCACACTTCTGTCAACCTCCATCTAAACCTCTGTCGGCAACCTGCAGCCACCGATTCCACCTGCAGATTATGGCAGACAGCTCAGTTCCTCCATCTACAGCCTCTGCAGCCTGCATCTACAGCCTGTCAGGAACCTGCAGTCGCCACCTCCACCTGTAGATTCTGACAGACAGCTTTGCCAAAACCTACAACTAAGCCTTGGCCAACAACATGCAGCTGTGGCCTCCCCCTGCATATTCTGGCAGAAAGCTTAGCTAAGCCTCCATCTGCAGCCTCTGCTGAATTCTGTCCCCTTGCCATGTGAAGACCTCAGCTGACTAGGGACCAGAGATGCACCAGGGACCAAAGAGCAGAGATGCACTGATGAATATAACCTTTCAGGTAAGATAGACAATTATAATTGTGTAATAATAACATATCTGGGCTGATGAATTAAAGCCACCTTCATGTTACATTCAGTCTACATCATGTTCTTGTAACAGGTGTTTCCACATTGGCAGATTCTGGCTGACAGCTCAGCTCCTCCATCTACAGATTCTGACAGACAGCTTGGCTAAACCTCCAACACTACCCTCTGCCAGCAACCTGCACCACTGCCCCCTCCACCTGCAGGTTCTTGCAGACAGCTTTGGACAAACCTCCATGTACAGTCTCTGCCAGCAACCTAGCTGCTGCTGCCACCACCACCTGCAATATGTGGCAGACAGCTCAGCTCCTCCATCTACAGCCTCTGTCAGCAACCTGCAGGTGCTGCATCCACCTGCAGATTCTGACAGACAGCTTAGCCAAACCTCATCTCCAGCCTCTGCCAGCAAGCTGCATCACTGGCAGCTCCACCTGCAGATTCTTGCAGACAGCTGTGGACAAACCTCAATCTCCAGCCTCTGCAGTCAACCTGCAGCCAGCCATATTGACCGCCAGCTTGGCAAACCTCTAACTAGAGCCTCTTCCAGCAGCCTGCAGCTGCTGCTTCCACCCGCAGATTCTGGTAGACAGCTCAGCTCCTCCAACTTCAGCTTCTGTCAGCAACCTGCAGTGGCTGCCTCCACCTGCAGATTCTGACAGACAGCCTAGCTTCTATATCTACAGCCTCTGCAGCCTCCATCTGCAACCTCTGCCTGCAACCTACAGAATAATGGCCAGTTCTTCATTTATAGCATCATCCAGAAACCAACACTGCTGAATCCTTTGTTTTGCCATGTGAGGACCTCAGCTCACCAGGAACCAGAGATGCACCAGGGACCAAAAAGCAGAGATACACTCATAAATATAACCTTTCAGGTAAGATAGACGATCATAGCTGTGTAATAATAGCATACCTGGGCTGATAAATGAAAACCACCTCTCTGTTCTTACTCTAACAGGTATGTCCAAATGTTGTGTGAAAGAGCACCCAGCCATCAACAGAAATCGGACTTACGAAGATGCTGAACTTCATCCACCAGAAAGAGCTTTTCTTCTGCCAACTGGTTTGAGCTCATGGTCCTGTGGATCAGGCTGGTGCATAACACTATGGGATATTTGGTAGTGTCTTTGTGTCTAAACCGTGAATTTCCAGTTAACCTGAATTTTGAATGCATGTTAGAAGTTATTAACCCTGTCAAAGTTTTCAAATGGAAACAGAGGTGCTATATATCTGTGTGAATATCTAAAAATAATGTGTAGTGTGCAAACTCTTTGTGCTTTTCTGCAGGTCCTGTTGGACTTAACTAAGGGCTGGGAGGACAATTCCATCCCCCAACATTTTCTAACAGAGAAACCTATTCCCCGTGCAGAGACATCCACCCTGCTCTGGATGAAAGTGTCCTGAGATTACTTTTTTTAAAATCATGATTTGGCTCTGTATCAGTAAATTTGGCTTTAATTGGTTTGAAAATGCTTGTTTGTCTCTCACTTTCGTACAATGTCTTTTGTCTACAGTTTGTCACTACAAAGAGTCTTGAGTTTCAGTTTCCAATAAGCCATCAGCAAAGCTCACCAGTCATCTGCAATTATATAACATGTTAATGAAGTAATAATGATGGATTTCTAGAGTAATCCATTGATGAGACAACAGCTGCGCAGGGGGGGCCCAATGTGATTTTTTTTTTCAAGGGGCCCAAAATTCCTGGCAGACATCCCCTGAGCAGACCTCCCCTGATCTGAAACCAGCTTTGTTTCGGCCACCTTGTAGTTCTCTGCTGTCAGCCATTTTATTTTGTAGTTAACCTCTGCTATGCCAGAGTCAGACTTTACTATTATTGCGGTTATGGTTATTAATTTAATTATTAATGGAAAATCCAAATTGGCTTTGATTTTTCCCTTCTTATGAATGGTGCTCACAAGGTGATTTAATGTGAATTAATTCACACTAGTTAACAAAATTAATAATTAATATTAATAGTTTTTAATTATTTTAGATAGCCACTCTGATACTTTAATTGGAGATCTATTACAAGGTCAGGCCCAAGTAAAGGCTTAAGTCCCAACAAATGGTGCCGCCATGTTAAACAGCACTGGTGCCTAGATCACAACATTTTGGTGTCCCCATGTGTGACACATAGTATTGTTATAGGTTTCCAACAAATAGTATCCCTGCTTAATTTTATATACTGTCTCCAATTTCTTACAGGTTCTTGGAAGAAACAGATAAATGGACATAATTCCTCTACAATCCACTGAGAGTTCAAGCAATTATACAACTAGGACAAACTAGGTGATGAAAACATGCAGAGCAGAACCCTGATGTTTTCAAAGGTAAACTAATGTACAGTAACATTACCAAGAACAAGGATGTCAAGGATGTTTCAGGATTTCACCAAGGACTCAGTCCTTCTTTCAGAGAATTTCCAAGGATGCACGTGCGGATCCTCAGCAGGTATAATAATAATCCCCACAAAGCTTTGCACATGATTTGCTGGAAGTGAAGGTGGGGCCTCTCCAATGAAACTTGCGCCAGCGGAGCTCGACAGGATTTAGACAAATATATGTTGTTTATTTGGATGAATGTCTCCAGAAGTTTTTATCATACAAGCATGAAAAAAGTATTGACAGAAACCTCATAATTTACGCATTTCAATGCCAAATAATGAGATTTTGAAAATATCGTGATTTAGATAAAACATAAAAGTTTTTAAATGAATTGTTTACAGCAGAGCGCTAAGTGTCCACCTCCCCCCCCCATTGTTCCCATGATAACGACTTGATAATTGCTTTCATCCTGTCAGCTTCAGTTGGTATATTTGTGAGGGGGAATTGCGGTGAGAACGGCCAGAGCAAAGACACTGGAATACCCTGCAGGTCAGAGCATCACTCATTTGTTTTGAGCTGAACTTATTTCAGTGGATTACCCTGTGGTATAATGTACAATCGGCTTGGTCAGCTGTTTTAGAGCAACGTGCTCATCAGATCAGATCCCCTATTAGTATTGTAGTGGAGTGTGTGGTCTTACACACATAAAATCTGTAACACTCTGGAATCACATTGTGGTTCTGTGTGAGTCTGTGTATATACTGTAAATGATCATTTATAACTTTTTTTCAGCTATTGTCACTCCAGCTTCATCACTCCATTTACTCTTAAGTATGATCCAGAAATATATTCTCCCTAAAATTCACACGACTCTGAAAACACTGCTACATTTGTACCGATTGTACAACAGAGTGCCACAATTATCACAGTACCCTGAAACACTCTCAGTCTGCTGAGGGTTAAGTGTGTGTTCACTGAATGACAGGAAGGACTCTTGCCTTGCCTCTGACTTTGAGAAACACCCATGATTGACTGATCTGGGTGCTTGGCCTACTTAACATCCAGGTCAGGCATGATGACACCAAGGGGTAGACACTGCCAGCAAGTCGCTTTCCTCCTCAGCCTTCTGTTTGTTGTAACACTGTGTTTTTGTCGTATGATTGTACTCAGCACAGTGAGCTACTTCATCTTGTTATCTGTGTTGCTTTGTGCCAGATTGGCTGTTTGTTAGCATCCAGCCCTATTGTTTGTTGTTAGGTCTTTTAGTGTGTGTTAGCTTCACACTAGCCCAGCTCTCTAACAATGAGTGATTTGAACTGGGAAAGGTCAGTGCAGTCTCAAATGTGTTTGGGGAGAGAGTTCCAGAGGGAGGGGCAGCTATGGCAATGGCTCTGTCACCCCAGCTCCAGTGCTTGGTCCTGAATGCTGGAGTCAAGAGGCTGGCATCAGAGGAGTGGAGAGTGCAGGATGTAGTGTGGTGATGGAGCAGGTCGTTGAAGTAGGAGGGGGCCTGGTTATGCAGGGCTTTATGAGTAAAGAGGAGGACTTTGAATTGGGTGCGTTGTGGGACAGGGAGCCAGTGGAAGTTCTGGAAGACAGAGGTGATGTGATCGCGGGAGCAGGAATGGGTGAGCAGACGAGCAGCAGAGTTCTGGATGTATTGGACTTTGGATGATGTACCGTGAAGAATGCTGTTACATAGTCAGTTCTGGATGTGAGACAGGCATGGATGAGAGTTTTGGCAGCAGAGGGGTAGAGTGATGGGCAGAGACGAGCTATGTTTTTTAGGTGGGAGAATGCAGTTCTGTTCAAACAAACAGAGTTTAAAAATAACAACTGGATTTACTGAGGAGAGTCAGCCTGATATGTTACTGCAGAGAAGAGTGACATGGA
The DNA here is from genome assembly GCA_026686955.1 of Epinephelus cyanopodus. NCBI lineage: Eukaryota > Metazoa > Chordata > Actinopteri > Perciformes > Serranidae > Epinephelus > Epinephelus cyanopodus. The sequence goes on from CM048914.1 coordinate 13,361,600, forward strand.
CACTGTGTGTGAACAAGTAAACAGGGACTTCTCCAAGAAGCTCACGATAGGCAAGATTGACACCTATAACCGTGATAACTATGCACAACAGAGGTGGCGACAGCTGTGGCCTCAAGAGGCTTACAAGTCATAAAAATTTAAAATGCATGACAAAAATCACCAAGATGTGACAAAAACTAATATACATTTTTATTTATAGACCAACACAAACTAAATCAGATGCCAAAACTGACACTAATGCACCGGTTTATGCAGACACGTGAGCTGTTTGTGAAGACTGGTTTGTTGTTAACAACCACTGTGCAGGCAGACATGGAGCCCCCTCTGCATCTCTCACCCACAACTGTGATAGGCTTGTTTAGCAACATGTCAGACATTTCCATGGAGACTGTTGGCTGTGTTTTTATCCCCATAGTGTAACCATATGTCTGTTAATAAACCCATACACCATGAACCAAATACCACTTTCCTGCAGCTGACAACATGCATGTTAACTTACAAAACTGAATTAATATTCTGTGGTACTCACAAGTCCCATGGTGGAAGTTACACAAGCTGTTGCCATAGCAACTCTGAGAAAAATGGCATTTCAGATGGGGATGTTGATCAGTCCTGATAAGTATGGACAACATTGTACATTCTGTCCCTCTACATGAGGATGAATAAAACATAGCAGGAATAATAAACCTTCCTAAACAAGGTAACAAAGAATGTTTTGATAAAAAGCTAAAAATGTGCGAGCCATATTCACTAAACAGAGATCAGAATATAGAAAAATGCCTCTTTGAGGGGAGAATGGGAACCACATTTTAGTCCACTGGTATTTTATAAAAACCCTGTCAGCGTAACTGGTTAATGAATAGAATTTCAATGTACGCTCTCATGAGTCATGGCAGTATAGGGCAGGGCATGAAATACTTTTTTTCTGTGTAGTTGCAGTTGTGCATGTAACCTTTAAAATTGCATGCACCATTTTTGTCCTGCATCAAAATAGGTATATTTGTCCATTTTTTTCTGGACCTCCACCATGACCAGACTGCCAACTTTTTAATCAAGTTTGGAGTGAGATTGTAAAATGTCTTTAAATTTGAGAGTCACTGTCGGGGTTGTTCTGAAGATGACTCACCTTAAAATTTCAGTAAATTACATATATACAGTTCAGATTAAACAATCAATTTAGTTAATTTGCCCATTAATTTTCTCCAAAACTGTACAGTAAAATAATGCTTCAATTTCAGCAAACATCTGAAGACAAACATATTACATGGTCATGGTCATTTTCAGCAGAAATCTAGTGCTGCAGACTGTTTTATTAAATAACGACTTCTTTGCTTATGGCTGAATTTGGTAAATGAAATTTGAGAAATTACTGTAGGTCATACCTAATCTTTTTCCACTCCAGTCACCAGTACTGCAAAAGCACAAATAGACACACATCAAAATCCAAGTGGTGGCTTGCTTGACCAAGTCAGTGTGGTAAAGTGAGCGGTAAAGCTCACTTTACCACATCAGTGTTGCCAGGTCATGTTACCATGGCTTAAGCCCAAAACATTTTCATTGAAGCCCCAAATTTAATTTCAAATGTCAGCCTGTGAAACTCGACAAAAAACATTGAGTGTGTGAATTTATGAGGCTTTCAGATTGGACGTCGAGCGCAAATCTGGCCTGATATTTTTGGAAGTCAATGAGGAGTAGTAGGCAGGGTTTTTAAAAATTCTAGCACCCATGGTAGACAAAGTTCATCATTTTATTGTTGCTACCAAGGGTGATACATCTGCCTTGTGCTAAAAATGGTGCCCTAACACTTGCCCTGCTGGTAAGAAGAAGAAGAGTGGCAAGAAAGAACACGGTGTGGGTGCATGAGATCCTGACCTCTAAAGAGCATGTGGGGAGGTTTGCTGTAGTGAAGGAGCTCCATTTCCACAAAGACCTGTCCCAGGTCTACTGTCAGCTCAGCAGGGAGCAGCCTGACAGTCTGTTGGAAAGACCAAGACCTCAGATCAGCAGGATGAGGATAAATTTCAGAGAGCCAATGTCTCCAACAGAGCTTCTGGCAATTTCTCTGAGGAGGGTGATTTATGTGCCAATAAAAGGTGATATCACTACCAGCCCAGTGTTTGATCCATGGCTAGGAAACTCAGCTACTGCACATTAATGGTAGCTAATTGAAAAGACACAAATGGAATTAGTCTTGCCAAGGCTTCCTTGCTTTGTACTGTAAGGTCATTACCAACATTAATTAGCTTATTAGTTTCTTTGTTTTAAAATGCTGTGCTGTTATTCTGAATGTTAACAGTGGTGTTAACAGGACTGAAAGATTTTGCCATTATATTTCTACTGATAGTATCATTATATCATTATTTTCAACTCCCTGGCAACTGGTGACTGCTGCCCCACCATTGCCTCCAGTTACCAGGTTGGCATCCTCACTGTGGCAGACAGTGTGCCAAATGTGGCCAAGGTAATTTGGGACATTCTGGTGAATGGACTGTACCAAAGGCTGTGGATTGGAGGGGAGATAGCCCAGGGCGATGACATGTGGTGATCCAGGCACCAACAAAGTCAGCAACAGAAACCGCTTACAGTGATCATGGTTACACTGAACAGCTGCTGATATGGATCACAAAGCTTGGGACAGAATCATTATAATACAAATGCTGTTTCGGTATTTTGATTAGTATCCAGGTCGTCTGCTTCCAGTGTTTATTTGGATTTTTTCATGGAAAATTTTACTTCAGTAATTGTACTTTTATTCTTTACTCACACAGGGAGAGCACAATGATGGGTGACAATGTTAAAAGTTAATGTAAAATAATTTAAAGGGCTTGTCTTATGACTTATATTACAAGTTTTCAATAATTGTTGAGTCCAATCTGACAACACTGCTAGTTAAGTTCAGTGGGGTAATGTGCCTACCAACATCGCAATGTACCGATAAAGGCAGTGAAGAAGAAGACTTCTTGGAAGCAAACATGGATATAAACAACAAAAGATTTAAATTATTCAAAAAATCATCTTTGCAAATGTTTTATGAGGAAGGAAGAATGCACTCAACACATTTGTTAGACCTCAAAGATACACAATGGGTCTGGGTGAGAAATACTGAAAGTAAACCTAAATTAAAACTCCACAGGGCACCTTTAATGTCTTTTGATTTATGTCTTTGTGGCAATTCTGTGAATCATTATCGCATTAATACATAATGTGAGCACATTTTGGAGCAGTCCGCCCAGGGTTGCCTGTCACCAAGTTTGGATTTATTGTCCTCAGTAACTGAATTGTCAAGATGGCGATGAGTAGTAACCCTAAATCCAGGCCTCAGACACCTACGGGTGAGTACACTCTGTGTCATCCTTCTTCTTTATCTATCACCTATTGGCCAGCATGGATTTGCTCAGAAAGCACTGACATCACTGTTAAGACTCCCATAAATATAACACCTAATATGTAAGTGTTAAAATGTTTAAACAACCTTTTAACTGTCATTTTTGATGTATTTATGTGATATGTTCATATATTACTGTATCTGAACGACAAATAGCAACAAAAATATGTAAACTTCCAGCTGTTTTGAACTGAGATGTTTGGCAGCTGAATGACCACAAGCATGGACGCCGAACTTTGTGTAAAAGTTGGGGGGGGGCAAAATATGACCTGAGTAAGGATGTGCGAAAAACCAGAAAACATATTCCAATAAATGTATTGATTATGGGTCTCAATGCTATGCCGCAGGACCAATTAATTTAAAGAAGTGAAACATTCAAATTCCATTTTAACAATTTACAATTTCGATTACAAAGGCAGAAGTAACACATTTTTTTCAACTGTCCAGAGCAACATAACGCTGGAGGGCTCTGCATTAACGCTGCATTGGTCACAACTGTAGGTAGCGTGACTAGGTCCCAATAAACCAAATGTGGGATAAGGATTAGGTTTGTGAGAGACAATGTGGGACACCCGCCCCCAGCGCGAAGTTTAGTCATCAGAGACTAAATACATTCATCATAAACTATATGTAGTCTACTGTGTATTAACACTGGACTGTTTTGTTTATTGAAGTATTTAGCAACACAGAGACTTGTGGTCAGTTGGATGTGAGGATTCTTATAATAACATCTGTAGCCTACAGATGTGAAGCCCTGACTGTATCTGACTGAGTCTGAATGAAAGCTGTTGTCTTGTATTTTTTTCCTGAAAATATGAACCTTTTAGTCAAACACAGTTTATTCAGCCTGTGTAGTTGAGGGGACAGGTCAAACTGATATGATGCTGATTTACAGGAGATTTTATATCAAATAGAGGATAAACCATGAACATAAACTACAGATCACCTGTAGAGCATTTTAATAAATTAACCTATCAGAATTAAAACAAGTGGAGACTGAGAACAAACTGATATATGGGTCTGATCACTCTTTTAATGAATTGACATCATTCCAGACAGGATGTTAGTGTGTCCGTGACTTCCTGTACGGACTGAAGGCCGCTGGAAACTGTCCCGACTTCACTGCAGCTTTTGTCACCGTCCCCCGCTGCGGCCGCGAGTGTCATTAGCTAACAAGTGTCACCTGTTGCGATCAAGGAGGTTGAAATAGTTGATAGATGGGGCGGGAGGGACATGCAGTGTTACTATGACAATAAACAGAGAGCCTACGTGGGCCGGCATGAATGCAAGCACGGGTGACAACCAATCATGCGGGACATAGTCTCAATTTGCGTGACTGCTGTGCAGTCCAACGCAATGCGGGACGTCTGGTCACCTCATGTTTTTTTCCTTATCTTATTGTTCCATAAGTTATAGATGGATTTCATGTACAGTCTGTGGCACACTGTACTGGACTGTACAGCTTCTGCTGCGGGACGCGCGTGCAAAGAGCAGCGCCAGATGTCCGGAGTCAGACAAGCTGCTTCTCCACATCTTTCCCGTTTTTATCATCAATGTGTCTCAAACTACAATGGCAACATGAAATGCATCCACAACTAAAACAGAATAAAATATAAGGAGGGGCATTGTCAAAAGAGTCACCTCCAGGTGAACAACTGTCTACTGATTTCAGTAGCAGAGGTATGTGTTCATTTCTGTTGTCATTTTCAGCTGTAACTGTAGCCACTTTAGATAGGAATTGTGCAAATTTGCAGGAAAGCCCGATCAGTCTTTTTTTCAGCATTGGCAGTATAAAAACAAAATGGTGGAGTGTGGCAAAATGCAGCCTACCTACTTTTGTATATACAGAATGTGCCTTTTTCAGGGCCATGGGGGTTGTGAGCACAATTATTTGTCTCCCCAGTTGCTCATCTTTACAGTGTCTGTCAGGTTTGCGTTTCCTTCTTGCTACTCGCTAATTCCTGCTATCAGCTGTTTCCTGTTTATCCACGGCTAGTGGCTTGCATGTTCGGCGTCATCAACAGCTCCTCCCAAAAGTCTTCAACAGCCCCTCCCGTTGCGGAAGGCCACCTCGGTCTGTTTAAACTGACAGGGCTCTGTCAATATGACTACCCTACGAGGTGGAAAATTGGGCACCTCGGATCAACTCGCCAATCCGGCTCTGTGTGTCCAAACGCCTGCAGCTTGCATGCAAAACGGCACATTGTAAAAGGGGCTTGTAACATTTAAAGATACATAAACATGATACAGTTAAGATACAGTTAAACACTGTTGTCCGACCTATCTGACTTTTCTGTTTGCTACTTGCTTATTTTATGCACTGTGTTATTTTGCTATCATCTTTGATAAATCAAATCTACTGGCACGGAAGTGAAGCAACGTATTGCTATGGGCAGGGCTACAGCAAAACGTTCTCAGCCAGGCCAGCCATTAGGAACTATGGGAGGGGGACCACGATGCAAAGTTTTATGTTTACTGCAATTTTAATCCAGTTAATCATATTTATCTAAGGAATAAGGAATTACTGGAAGGTATTACATTATAAAATCAAATCATGATCTGACCCTTCTGTTAGATGGGCCTCATCATTTCACAATACCCGTGGGGGCTGGGAGCATCGGATGGCAAGTTGACATGTGTTTTAATGATAAAAATACATTTATTCATCATGTAAATACATATAAATTGTACTGTCAGTGATATAAATCATTAAATAAACTGTACGTGATCCAATTGAAAGGTCAACCATAGACCTTTTTATGGGCTCCCCCTTGGCCTTGGGTTACCTAAAAAAGTCAATATCAGTGCCAGTGTATGCTATATTTATTGCTTTACCTTAAACAGTAACAGATATAGGCTGTAGTAAACAAACAAGTGTTCTGCTGAGTAAAATGATGGCTTTGATATAACAGCTTCGGTTCTCATAGGTAAAGGCTGTCTGACAGCAAGGTAACACAGTGAAAATATTCCAAATATAGCGTGCACCTAAACTGATGTTGATTCTTTTGGTGGGCTGTTTTTGTGTGGCTAAAAACTAACTAACTGAGGCAGTGTTTGCTCAGCGCTGTTTGATTTTATATACATGATGTGAGGATTTTCTACCCAGAGGTTATTGTAAACAAATATTGTGATTCAATCTATCTTGGAACTTTATTTTATTTATAAGAACACTACAACAGACTAAAGCTCATTTGGGTCTAAAAACAAAACAAACATTCTGTTGGCCCACAAAATCAGACTCCCATTCACTGTCTGTGGAGCAGCTCCAGACTTCTGACATTACAAGTTCAACACTAACTTCTCTAACTTCTCTGGTTTCTAGCTTTGAGAGAGAGCAGCTCATGGTCACAAAATTGATTGAACTTTGCAAGGCCATGAAAATAAGATATTGGAAGTCCTACTGAAGGTGGTGCTCTCCATACACACTCTGAACTAATACAGTAAAATGACTTTATGAAATCTGCATCAGAAGGCAATATAATACTTGTTGACAGTAACAACATTAAAAAATGCTAAATTTAAACTTTTTGGCAGTGCTTGTTTTTACTGGTACTTCTATTAGCTGATCCAGTTCATTAAGCATTTGGCACTTGTGTGAAGTGCTCTGCCGCTAAATTGACTGAGCCCTTGTTAGCCAAGTGAATGTAGATCATATTGTGCCAAAATACCAGAGGCACACTCACTGGATACTGAGCCCGCCCTTTGACAGCCACTGAAAATGGCAAGGTTACATTTACTGTGGGATGATGGTGTAATGATGTGCAGGCAACGTGACTTGTTGAAAACAGACATATGAGATGAACATAAATTAGATGCCATACACTCAGCACTGGAACATAGATCAAAACGCCATCTCACAACTCTGCGTGACCCACAACTCTCCGTGACCCACTCTCTTATCCCTGTTACTGTTGCTATTTCCGTATCAGTGCGCCTCTATTCAAATTCTAATTTTGCAACAAAGTGCTGAATTTACTCAGCTGTAAACTTGCTGACTGGCTGCTCGCACGCTGTGAATAACGCAAAGTGGAAGTTTCACACTAAATCCCCCGACAACACTGAACCCATTTCATGTTAAAAATACTCAAAGTTTGATAGAGCATGTGTCTCTCAGCTGGGTCACTGGGGAGCAGAAGATTAAACAGTGTTAAGGATACTCTCCAGTGGTGACTGAGGAGGAGGGTTCAGTAGGAATATTAGACTTCAGAGCGGGACATTCGGAAGATTAAATATCACTCTTGTAGCCCACAGACCATACAGTCCTGACATGTCGGTCATGTTAAGAGACTATTCTCTTTATTTTGGCCCTCTAATATATGTACCTGCGCCAAACCTTAAAGTTTGGATTCTAATTACACTGGCCTTAAATGTCCGCTCAACTTTATTGCTGTGCAGAAGTCCAGGCCTTCCACCTATAAAGGCATTTTGATCGGGGATTATGGATGTGTGATGGAAGATTAAGACCCAATTAACTTGAGGGCTGTGAATGATGATGATGTTTGAGGACTTTTCTTCTCTTTCTTCAGCCTCTTTGGAGTGGAGCACCGTTACCCGTGTGCAAATATTTTTAAGATCTATAGTCCATTAACAGTAGGATTTTCAACAAATCATTTCTCAGGCAGCTCACAGGCATTTGCTAGATATTCTGCCATGCTGTGTGTGTGTGTGTGTGTGTGTGTGTGTGTGTGTGTGTGTGTGTGTGTGCGTGCGCGTGTGTGTGTGTGTGTGTGTGTGTGTGCGTGCGCGCGTGTGTGTTTGTGCACGGTAAAACTGCCCACTCTGTATGGCTGTGAAGGCGCTGGTTCATATTTTGGGTGATATACAGATTAGACATGCTCTAAATTCAAATAGCCTCACAGCTCAGTAATTCCAGCGTCTTACCCGCATTCACTTTGTGTGTGTGTGTGTGTGTGTGTGTGTGTGTGTATGTGCATATGTTTATGTCAGTGTAATAATACAATTTTGCATTAACTATAAATTTATCTTTTTTTGCATAACTCTTGGCTGTGACATTATTGTAAATCCTTCAGTAGTGATACAGTAGCAGTACAACAGACACCCCCCCCCCCCACACACACACACACACACACATATACACACAAACTTCGCCAGACTCTTTACCTTTTATCCTCAACTGCCCTTTTTATTTCAGAGACTGCATTTTACAATCCAACTTTCCCTTTGTTAGCAAAGAGAATACTGCTTTCTGCCACCAAACGTGAGTGAATAAGAAAATATGCAACAACCTGACAGCACCTTCTGCAGCAGAAAAGAGCCTCTTTTTCCTTTTTGGACTGAATTATGTATAGAGGCTTAGAAGACTCTCTGTGGCCGTGGTGCTGTTACTTTCTCCATATTACTTATTCAGCATGTCGAACCTTAGGCCCCATTAGCGTAGGAGAAGCTATTTCCTCAGCTCTTCATGTTCAAACACAAGCCCAACGCGGAGGAAACCCACTGTGAGTCTTCCATCTTTGTATGTTCTGTCCCCTGCTCTGCCCTTCTTTGGCAAATTAAGACAAGATTTCATAGCTTTAAAATGTGTTATTTGTAAAAAGGAAAAACATATATAAAGGGGGACATTTCCAAAGATAAACAACCCCCCAGTCCTGAGCAAGGCATGACAACCAGGCTGTATTATTCCTTATGTTGAATCTACATGATGAATCATTGTTGCTCTGGACAATCCACTCACGACTGATACTTTTCACACACTGGCAAACCACACATCTGTTGTGTCTCGTCAAGTATGTTAATTTTATTCATGTTCATGTTCAGTGTTTCATATTTTATGTCATGCCTAAGTTTAGTTTCATGTTTTGTCCTTTGTTGTCATGAGCACTTTATGTTAAGTTAAAGTCACTCATGTCCAGTCTCGTCGCGCCCTTTTATTTTGTATTCACCTTTTCCCTCTCGTTTCAGACCCTGACTTTCTCCCTTTATGTGATTTTCCTGCTATTGTCATTGTCTACCCCGCCCCTGATCGGTTTCACCTGTGTTCCCCTACCTCATGTATAACCACCTTATCTAGCCACCTTATCTAACTGTTTAGTCCCTCCCACTTAGGAAAACATGTAAGGAGTCAGGAGTTAGGAGTGAGGAGCGAGGATTGCTGATAAGAGACATGAGACGGCCTTACTCTGAAGCGTCACGTAAAGCGACGTCCTATTCTGGTGACGGATGCATAACGGAGCCAGCGTTTAGCGTACATCCCAAGTCACATTATATTTGCTGATCAAAGCCGTAACAACCCCCCCACCACTGTCATGACTTTGGTCACACACTTTTGCATGTATTACCATTAGACATGCCACGATTCACTCAACTCACGATACAATTCGAATCACGATTCAGGGTTCACGATACAATTCGAATCACGATTCGAATCATGTACAACACAAAATTAATTTACAGGCAAATGACTGATTTTTTTATTTTTATTATTTCTCTTACACAAATCCAGCCTTTTCCTTTTTAACAATACTGTAGTGTTTTCTCTTATGCTCTTTTCAATACAGTAGATTAGAACTAGCCGCAAATGACAAAAAAAAAAAAATTGTATCAGTTCTCTTCTTCTTTTTTTTTTTTTACAATACTGTTTTTTTCTTATCCTCTTTATACCTGCATAGCAAATGACTGGAAAGTGGAAACTGTTTTATCAAGTCTCAAATCTGTCAAATCCTGTTTTTGTTTTTTTCTTTTTCTTCTTTTTTACAATAGGACTACTGCCTTCTTTTCAATAAATCAGTACAGTATCCAGATTTTTTTTCCTTTAGTACAAGTCAACTCTACTTTAAGCCAGGCATAAACCAAGGCATTATACAAACATAACAAAACTTGTCTTTTCTTACACTCTTTCCAAATCAATACTGCATCAGAGAATGCTTTTTTTAATTCCAGAGGTAGATAAGCCAGGCACAAACTAAGACATATTTATTTTTGTCTGAACAAAAATGAAATACCAATTTAAAATAAATTCCTAATAAAAAAAATGAAATGAAATGAAAATATATTTTCTCTTAAAATAAAATGAATTGCAAAACATCCCAGATAAAATAAATAAATGATAAATAAAAACTTTTCAGATAAACAAGTCTTGGCCAAGTTAGCCCCCTCGCCCCCCTGTTCTCCTTTTTCTTTCTTTTTTACATGTTCTTTTTAAGGAATACCAGCACATCTACATTCTCAGGCAATAGCTGAGATCTCTGCGCACTCACAATATCCCCTGCTGTTTGCGTATTGTGTTTGTCTTGTCTATTATCTTTTCTCCGTTTTCATTTACTGTCTTTGGGAAGCCAAAATGTTTCCATACCTCGGACTTGAAATTGCTCGGTGCCTCCGCAATTTCAACCTCGCTTTCGAGTTCGACCCCCGCCATTACTCACGTTTTTCTTTTCTCTCGCTCGCTCTCTGCTCGCTGGCTGCTGCACTGTTTGTTTGTAAGCTGCACAGGCACGCTGCGCACCCCGCCTTCCTGTTGTAGCTGGAGCGGCGCTAGCACGTCACACATAGCGCTGCATATAGTGACGTTGAACAAGAACGTAGTTTAACTCGAGTGCGCCCTCTGCTGGCCTGGAGGCCACAGCGCGATTCATGGTTTAATTAAATCGATTCAAATTGTATTTAAAAAAATCGATTTAAATCGATTTAAATCGATTTTTTCAAAAATCGCGGCATGCCTAATTACCATTGTTACTGAGTCATCTGCCGAAGTTTGTCGCAATTAAAGAATGGTCTGTAGCCCTGCCACTGTAGTAATCGTATGACACAATGAGACAGAAAGAGAGAGAGAGAGAGAGAGACAGAGAGACAGAGAGAGAAGCAGGTCAGACGGTAATGACAGTAGTGTACAACAACATTAATGAAAGTAATAATATTAATTAATATTAATATTAATAATTAACATTACCTACACGCCATTAAACATTATTGCACTCACATGACATGCAGGACAATTAATGATGGGCAAATGTATGTGTGTGTGTGTGTGTGTGTGTGTGTGTGTGTGTGCACGCATGGTGTTATATCAACACGTGTGGTTCTGGACATGAGCAGCTGCACATTTAACAGCCACACATCACCAACAGTCCGCTGAACAACGCAACGGGTTGTGAATGAAGTAAACTTAATTACAACATGACAGTCTTGCAGGAAATATCATTAACGTTACTCTTTGTAGTCACGTAGGCATGTGAATTACAGCGTTTCATTGCAAAGAATGCATGTAACGGGTACACTTGCGCTGTTTCTCCGCCATCTCGTTCAAATGAGCCAGATGTAGGGGGCAGGTATTTATATGCAGAGCCTCAAGCTGAAAAAGACTTCCTGTTACCTTACTCATCGCACCTAACAGATCCCTCCTAACTCCTAATGCTAACTCCTTACTGGCAGGAATAAGAGACATGAGACGGCTTTAAAGATGGCGGACCTCAAATGACTTCCGGTTCAAGTCAGGAGTTAGGAGTTAGCAGTATAAAATAAGGGACTTGGGATGCAGCCTTAGTCTCTCTTTGTCTTGTTGCCAGATCGTCTTGTTCAGGCTGTGTGATGCCAGGTTTTCACGTTATCAGGTTTGATTCTAGGTTGTGATATTTTTTGATCCTCATTGTGAGTGTTTTGATATGTACTTTCCTCCCTGAGAGCGCCTTTTGTTTAATTGATTTTGCCAAGTAAAATAGTTTTGTTAAACCTACTACAAGTCGTGCATTTGAGTCCACCAGTTTCGTCTGAGGTCATTACAACATCCATTTCCTCATGCAGTGAGAAAGAATGATTTATAACTGATAAATTAACATGCAACAAGGTCAAGTGCTGCTGAGTGGAAATGAAAAATAATCTTAAACATAAACATAAGTACGCACTGATTACCACTTCATTTGTGGTGTTTTATTCAATATGTTATTAAAGATGCAGCTTGTTTTAGATATCCATCCTGTCTGTCCTCAGAATCAGCGGCTCTTAGTTTTTTTCCTATGCATTTTTTTTTATCACTTTACCTTCTCAAGTTGATGGTTAGCTCCTGCTCTGTGCGCACAAGAGGACAATGGGGGCTCTATTTTCATGAACCCAGTGGCGCAGCAGATCGCAGTCTTGTGACAAGTGCATCAGGAGCCTGCCAAACGCGCTTTTGGTCATTTTGTGGCCAGGTTCCCTTAACACACCTGTAGCACACCTGGGGTCAGAAAGAATGCATTATGGTTAAGTGCATTAGAGGCTTAACAATCACTGTCACTCGCTTTAACAACAGAGCTCATCCTGTCATGACGCAGACAGTTTGAGCATCCTGCAGAGAGTGTCCCAAAGAGGAAACTTCTTGTCTGGAACTTGGGATGGAAATCATTTTTTAAACTTTGGTTTTGAGCCCGAACAAGTTCTATCACATCATGTTGCAATCATCGCGTATCACAGCATGTATCATTTTTTTTGCCTGCCTTGTTTAAAAAAAGATGACGCATGCAGCTGTTACCCCGGTCAACCGGTGTTTAGGATGGAGACACCTGGTGAAAGACAGGAACAGATGGTCCAGTGGGGAGTTAAAAGCAGAGCTAGAAGTTTTATGTGATTCTCTTTTTTTTGTGGAGCTGTGTGAAATGCTTTTAATGTTTTAATGTTTTTGCTCTGTCTCCAACATGTCTGTTGATGTGAAGAAGGAATTGAGCAATTATTAAAAATGAAACATTTGATGTGCCCATAAGCACGAGTGGATCTGTGATTATTTTAAAACAGTCTGATGCTGGTTGCTAAAAAAAACCCCAAAGATTTAACCAGAGGATCTGCTGTGAGTAATTGTGGCTTGCCAGTGTGCAATATGCCTCCAGTTAGAGGCTGTAAATGGAACAGATACCTGCTGCCTTCAGATGGCTGCAATGAGAGTCACCACCGTAAGGGAAAGACCTTCAATATAGTACTAAGGCACACAAGAGAACACAGGTATGAATATTTACCATAGGCGCTATGTAAAGAAAGACGACATGACAGCTCCCCAAAACTGAAGACAAAACATTTCTATCATCCCAATGTCTGGCTAGCAGATGGAACATGGGCCTGAATTTTTCCCAAAGACAGTTTCTGACAATTTAGTTAGTTCTCACACTGATGTATGCTCAAGTGTTTGTTTCTATGACAAGCTTGGTTTCAATTACTTGATGTTATGAAAAGGAGGTTTGACATCATGATTGGCAGCACTGTGTGCCACTTGGTGTGCTCCCAATCAATGCTATGTATGGTCGGACGGGTATATGGGTGGAAGCTCAATATCTTGAATACTGCTACTGCACAGGCTCCAAATGACATCAGGATATTTTGGCTTCATTTTTGCACAGTACGAGGACATATTAGATATTAGAAGGTGACACTGGATTTCCAATCCTGTCACATCCCACTACCACAAAAAAAACTGCTTTGTCCCAATCCTATGACAGATTAAAAGAAAAATTCCAGTCCCGTCCCAGTCCCAGAAGAATTTCCTGTGTTGTTTATATATAATATTAATAAAAGTTTTTATTCATATTAGAACTGCATATTCATATATAAAAACCAAGCATATTTAATCAGTATAACAGTGTAACAGCTGAAATTCACATATTGTACATAATTTTTCATATTTTTCTCATTACTTTTTTTCTAAATTTGTGTTTTTGGGTGTTGCAGTACTTTTTCTTTAATTGTATTTCCTCTTAATATGTTTATGGTATGTTTATTTCATGCATGAAACACCAAGGCTAATTCCTTGTAAGTAAAAACCTCGTTGGTAATCAACCTTATTCTGATTCTGCTACAACCATGTTGCAAATAACTAGCACTTTGTCTGTTAGCTTGATGCTAACATATGCTGACAAGCGTATGTGCTCATGTTTACGTGCATGTATTTCCTGTGCCTTGTGGAAACAAACTAATAGCTGCTGATTTGACATTGTTAGCTCAGTGTTTCCTGTCCTGCCTGCTTACACTTACTTTTTTTCTTGCTCTGTCCCAGTCTCATGGAAATCCCATGAAAATCATGGAATCTACAGGATACCCCAAAAAAAATGCCAGTCTCTATGGGCTCTGGCTGCTACAATAAACGCGTGAGACTTGGTTTTTTCCAATTGCGTGCAGTGATATTTACAAATGCCTGCTTGGTGCCGCCCCTCGAGTTGGGCCATTTGCATTACTCACGGCCGGACCCTAAATCTCTCTAGATTTGGGTCTGGATTTCCAGGCTAAAAATAGCTAGTATTGCTTATCAACTTGCACCATCTACTGGCAGGAAAATGAGAGGCATTTAACTTAGTTCGTCTGACCAGATTCAGGGGCAACATATATGAATGACCTCAGGTGGGATATCAAAAGCAGAGAGGAAGAAATCTTTCCCATCCCTTACGGCAATTCGCAAACAGGCTTTAAGCTACAGATAGCACGCACTGCCACAGGCAGAAGAGTCCCAGGGTTTGCCATATTTGTCTACAGGATGTGACATTGTTGCTCTGCACGTCTCTGATCCGCCTTGTCTTTTTATGTTGGCTTGTCTCTGTGAATCAGCGATGGAGAACAGAGCATGTTTATTTCTCTGAAATGCGCAGTGCTCCAGCCGTCACCTGGATGCGGTGATTTGTATGTACCGCCTCTGCACATATCAAGTATAATGCCTTGAGTGTTCATTTTATATCACGATCCCAAGTGTTGTACTGCAATTGAATTTGGGCATTTTTTATTCCTTTGTGTCTGACTGCCTTTGACATGTTGTCAGCGTGGAAATTCACAGCACCCTGCCACTCTTCCTCCAGCAACCTCTTGATGTGCCACAGTGAGAGTCATGTCATGAATAAACATGCTGGTGTACAAAGGGATGAGTGTTGGTTAGAGATGAGATAGACAGTTTACATGTGTTTGAAGGGGAGGGTCTGTGAAGAGGGGAGTGACAGGGTCATTGAGCCCAAATAAAAAACCAAGCTGCATCCACCAAAATATATATAAGTATATTTATATTTTTTTTTTGAATGTCTAGCAATGGTTAAGACATGCTTGCGGGAAACTCTGGTTGTGGCTCCTGCTGTTGCTCTGCGATTACTGAAATCCTGTTTGCAGCACTCCTTTTCTAAAAGTTAAAATATTTTTTAACTTCTAGGACTTGGCTCTCTGAGTGGTAAAGACATGCTGAGCTCTCAGCATTGTCAGAAACAAGCAACAATGCCTTCTTAAGTTTGAAAATAATCTAGTGGGGGGGAAAAAAGCTGGTGCTTTCAACCAAGAAGCTCCTGGAGCTCTGGCAACATTCCGAGGCTCGTGCTGCCCGTAAAAAACCTCATCCCATGTCAGACTGCAGGGTCAAAGACCTGTGCTCTGTCCTCTGGGAGTACTCAAAACAATTGCATAAACAGTTTAAAGACTTTAGAGCCAAGTGTGTGTGTTTGTCGATGTGGATAGAACTAGAACACACACAATTGATAATCCTTGCTCACACATCTCACCAAAGCTGCGTCTTCTTTATGTGGGTTTTAAAACTGTTTTCTTTTTCCCCAAAGAAATTCAGCAGAGCATGTGAGCACTTCTGTAATAGACCATGCATTAAAACCTTTCCCTAAAAATCCATTGGCACAGCAGGTTGTTTTGGATTTCTTCACATGCCGAAGTAGCTTGCGTAGTATGAGCCATATTTGGTATCCAAAGAGTTTGGAGGATTTAAGCTGCAAAGGTTAGCATGACCAGCTATCGTGCTACCTACTCAGGGTGTATGGTGCACAAAAGTCAGGGTTCAGTTCATACGCTGGTGTAGAGTCACAATTTGGTGCGAGTTTGGTACAGCTGAAAAAATATGCATTGATTTGTTTCTTTTCATTTATTTTGAACTCTCAGTATTTAAATTAGTTCCACATGTGGCTATATTTGAACATTCAAAGCACTATACAATTATCATCCCAGTAATCGGCACATCTGGGAGGAGCAATGCAGACGCACCTTCCTTGTTTCATAACATTACAAAACTCCATCTCCGTTGTTGCTGTTGTTGTAGCTGACCTGCAACCCGCAGGTGGGTCTTAGAGCTGTGGAATATCATTTGCACTCCCATAGTGTGACTGACTTGCACACCAATCCTCTAGTGGTGCCGTAGTGTTGTAGGCTACAACAACTCGTGAACTTGTGAGCTTGTGAACTTTGGTTCCACATTACATAGCTTGGTATATATGCATAAACCGCTACAGCCTAACTATCACATAAGTAAACCAAGCAAGCATTGCTTTAGAAGGCCAAGGCGTGTTTTATTAGCTAACTTCATTTGGTAGAGTAATAATTTATGTGTAAAATTTCTTTGACACATTTATTTGATGAGTTTTTAGTTTGGCCCATGTCCCATCTGCTAATGTGGAGGGTGGGGTTAATGATCTAAACTGCAGCCAGCCACAAGGGGGCGATCGAGATATTTTGGCTTCACTTTTGAGGAGCTGACATGTCATCCACCTTTATACATGGTTTACAGTGGAAACTAGTTGTGAAGTGTATTGATTAATTCATTAATTCATGAACGTCACGTGAGCTTAGTGACCTAGCTACTTACAGCCAAGGAAACCTACCATTGACAGATGTCATGATTGACACTGCAATACTGATGAAAAATGACCAACTGCTTTTTGTCTACCCCTGTCAGAAATCAAGGAACCATTGTTTAAACATTTTCAAGTCTATGGACAGTCAGCTCTCTATTTTCATTATTTATTTCACTGCTGCTACGTGTTAGTTTGGTTGTCTACTGTTATCCACTTTCGCCCATAAAGAGCAGTATTACCTGCTATAGTATTACAGAGCACGGCCTATTCCTCACCATTTTGAGCGGATTATCAGATGAGTCTCACATTCAGCTGCTTTCACATGCATGTGGCACACACTCTGTCTGTCTCTTATCCTCTGTGGGTTGTGAATGAATAGGATGGAGTGCTGAATAGCAGCTGCTGAATGCTATGGTGGCTAGCAAAGCGGCAGGGAGATGTTATCAGGGGGAAAAAATAGTGTCTCCTGGTTGATTTCCTAGTCATGTAGTCTGCTTGTCTGACTGCAGTATAGCAGATAGTGTCAGAAGGACATCAGAGGAGGCCCGAGGGATTGGCCGCTAACAGATCCAACCAGGAAAACATGTTCTCAATGACATGGTGTCTGAGCATGGGTGAATGTTGTGTTTCACTACAACATCAAAGCCCATTTTCAAGATTGATTTTCTAATATTTGTAGTATTCAAACCGGCACCGTGTTCAATTTGTATGTATAGAAGCAGCTGTCTTATTAAATCAAAAGTTTGGGCTGTAACAGGGAAAAGTATTCCAATACCTCTGACTGAGATGCTATTGATTCACCCTGTTTGCCTAAATTAAATTCAGGTGTGGACACTGATACAGCAGGAAATCTGCTTCCCACAGGAAGTGACATTCAAGCATTCACACCAAATTTACCCATTTAAGTCAGAAATTTGGTGTAGCGCCAGCTTTTCAACAGCCAGCATTCACACAGCAATTTCTCTAGTTATGAGTAAAATACAAAAATAATACTAATCAGCAGCAGCAATCAGAGTAAGCCTTACCTAACTGCTGTGAGGCGCTATTCTTTTCTAACCATGTTTTTCACCTTTTTGTATGAAGCATCAGAGATTGGCCGGGTTGGTAAATGTGAGGAAAATTACTTTAATGACATTGTCTGACATAATTGCCGGGTACTGAAATCAAAAGTCTGCTGCTTTTGTGTCGGGTGTCAGTGGTCAGAAGTCTATCCCAGCATGCATTGGGTAAGAAGCAAAGAGGCAGGAAAACAGTCTGGATTGGTCAGAAGTCTATCATAGGCCAGCACATATTATTTTGTAAATGTAAAGCTGACTTTTCATCTGATATTCATGACTGTGAGAGGAAATCAAAATGCCTGGGGTAAACACACACATATTAAGCCCCTGCAGTTTCCATCAAATTATCATTATCAATTCCATTGTGACATGTTTGGAATATAATATGACTGTGTAAGGAAATGAGAATATCAGTGTGAGCTAGGGAATTAATGACTTTGATTTTTTCTCAGGTCGACTTATCTGTCAATAAAGTCTAAGTCGAGTCGACAAGTCATTTGATAACGTCATCACATTGACACGGCGGAGGAAAGTGAAGTATCTCCACACATGTGATGTGTGTCTGTCACTCTCGAGGCCCAAACATACTTGGGCGTACTATTAGCGGAGCGGACTCCACGAGGAATGTCCGCAGTCATTCGGACTTTCATAGTCGAGCACACTTCCGCGTTGTAGTTTCCTGTAAAAATGTCCTGTGAAATGTGAAAAATACACACCGAGCAGTCACTGATGCATGGAGCAGAGTCCACGCTGTCGTAAAATCTGAGCTTTGCGCACACAGGGCTTACGGACGTCGGCTTTGAGTCTGCTTGGGCCTCCAGGCGTTTTCTCAGGCTTTTCACCTTCTACGTTCTCTGCAGCCATGTCTCTTATCTTGTTGTGGTCTTGTGTTAATTTCCCCTCTTACACGCCAAGTAACATTACCACCCTTTTTATGAAGCGACTATGACTATTGGTTAAGACTTGTCGACTCCTCCCGGGGGGTGTCGACTTGTGCCACTGACGTCAACACGTCGACAAATCGACTTTTCTGTTAATGCCCTAGTGTGAGCAGATTGGTGTTACCACAAAACTCTCTTTTAAGCTGGGTAGGTCACCATGGTAACTTATGCTGCATAGCTAACCAGAGGCTTGTACTTCGAAGTAGAATTTGAAGTTAGCAAGGTAACGTCAAAGTATGAAATCACAACGTGTGAACAATCAATCCGCTGACCAGTCAGATAGCTGGCAAAAAGTATCCAAACATGGAGAAAAAGTCCGGAGGGACAGGTAAAAAGACAGTAGGCCTACATATTGTTATTGGTCAGCAGAATCATTTCACTGTTCCAGGGCTCTGTTTCTACTGGTTTTAAAACAGCGCTTTGAACAAATGGAGAGACTGTTTACAACACTGAAGACATTATTTTAGCAGTGTTTTAACTTCCGCAAAGTTTATTTCAGTCTGCAGTGATCACTGGCAGTGTTGCTATTTTTACACCCTGATTCCATCACTGCAGCTCAGAATAACACTAAAACTCCTGTGTGACAAGACGTGGGTAAAAAAGATGATATTTTATTTGAAAAATAATCCACATACTGTTAATTGGCTCTCATTATTAGAAAGGTAACATTTCGGTCAGACAAACCTCAACAGTTGTCACAGACTACTCTTACTTTGGTAGCAGAAACAGTCTGGTGTTACTTAGAAGTGCTTTTATGTGATATATTCAGAGTAAATTCATTATCATACATCTAAATAGCAAAAAATACTCACTGTACACTAATTTCACTTATAAAAATAGCTAAATAGCTAAACTTATAAAAACTCATCAATAGCTAAATAGCCAAATCTGTTGGCTGTTGGGGCGTTGGTGGCTTAGAGGTAGAGCAGGTGCCCCTTGTACAAGACTGTTGCCGCAGCAGCCCGGGTTCAACTCCAGCCTGTGGCCCTTTGCTGCATGTCACTCGGCCAATTTTGGACAGGCATGTTTTGAACGGGCACTGCACTGGTCAACAAGCAAAAACAGCTGAAGCAGAGGTTAAGGGATGGATGGATGCACTTTCACACCTATTATCCTTTATGAGCATAATTTGAGCCAGGCTTTCAACAGTATGAATACAAAGAGAGCAGCAGAACCAGATGGTACCATTGGTCAAAACCTCAAACTATGTGCTGACCAACTAGCGCCAATGTTCACAATGATATTCAGCCTGTTACTGGCTCAGTCTGTCATACCCTCGTGCTTCAAGAAGTCCACCATCATTCCAGTGCTCAAAAAACAAGACCAGCCTGCCTGAATGACTGCTGTAGTGATAAGGAGCTTTGAATGGCTGGTTAAGGAATACATGTTGCTTATGACCCAGCACACTGGACCAACTTCAGTTCACTTACCGTCCGAGCTGATCAGTGAAAGACGCCATAGCACACATCCTCAACACCACCCTGTCTCACCTGGAAATGAAAGGGAGCTGTGTGAGATTGCTGTTTACTGACTGGAGTTCAGCGTCTAACACTAGTTCCCTATCTATCTTAGATGCCTGAGGAAATTCAAGGGATCCCCCTCAAAAACTGAGGAATTTCTATTGCTGGGCCGTAGAAGCCATCGAGATGGAGAATATCACTGACTGGTAGGGAAATGGTACTGAACAAGACCACAAGGCCCTGCAAGGAGTGGTTTTCTAAGATCAGCATACTATAAGTGCTGCTCTACTCAGCCTAAAGGATGCTTACACCAGACGCCACAAGAACAAGGCCAGGAGGATCATAAAAGATCCCAACTGCCCCGATAATTTCCTTTTCACCCTGCTGAGGTCAAGAAGAAGGTTCGAATTACACCAGGACACCACTAAAAGGCTCCAGAAGAGCTTCTAGCCTCAGTCCACTGGGATCCTAAATGAAGACCCAGCCCCGACCTAGGAACTGACAGTATTACATTTCACTGAAATTGCACTTATTTGATTTCATGTGACAAATAAATTGACAAAATTAATTTGAATTCCTACACGCCCATTCACCACCATTAACCTACACATCCTCACATTTCACTTTGCCAAATAAAGGACACATTGCCTCTTGCACTGACACTGAATGTTTGCATTTTTGGCTGTTTTTTTGTCCCAGTTCTCTGGTACCTGTGAAATGTGCAGAACTGATATACATAGGAAAAAGGAAAACAAAGGACCTCAGACAAAACAGGAGGAGGAGTGCTGTACACTCATGTCCTTAATGATTTTACAACACAATGGGTGTGAACAGTATCCTCTGTGTTTTGAGGGGACATTTATAAATGTGTCCTACTTTTTGACATAACTGGATTTATGATCAGCACAGGCTTTGTTACTGAGTGCAGTGACTTGTTTATTAAAAAGCATATCACTGTATGACTACCTGGAGCAATAGTTATTCATTGTATTCCCTTTCTGTTCCATTCAGGTAAGTTTTGTCTAATTTAATCTTTTTGCTCTGCTGAATTATTGCTGAATTAGTTTTGCAGATGTCAGATCTGGTCAAATACAATATAAAAATGAACCATTTTGTATTGAAGCTTCTTTTCCCAACAGCCTTAACCTTTAAGGCAGGTCTGAGTCCTGTTTCTGTTTTTTAATATTTTAATATTTTAACACTACAGAACATGAAACCATGCAAGCAAGGCCAAATCCCTCAGCTGATATAAGGCCGGCAGTGTCATTGTCTGGCTCATTGCTAATTTCCCCGCAGTTACAGGGACCAGATCAAGTCCTTCAGCAGTCCGATGCTAATGTTTAATGACATCATAAAGTCTTGTCTGGCCTGACAGAAGAAGACAGTCAAGTAAACAGCTAAAAGTCAATGTTGGCCTGAAGCATCCTGGGTACACAGACCTCATTAATGTAAGACCGGCTCTCTTATAAAGGAAAGCAATAAGCCACTAGGTTGGACAGATGTCCAACTGGGAGACGCCTTAGTCTGTCTCCATGCTTAATCCAATATTCGTGATTGAAATGCTCAAAACTTACTGTACAGGTGGCTTCAACGGACGTTTATTAAAATTTTATTCCAAAGACATTAAACCATATGTGGTAACACATTTAAAGATTATTCTAATGCAGTGAGGCTCAGTTTGATGTTCATTTTCAATGTCCTTTTGTCTGGAATGTGGATAATAAAAAATATTCATCACAAATGAACAAAACTTTCCCAAAAAGTTAGTGGAGAAGCATATTGCTGTATCCTGCAGACGTCAGGATCTCACTTTATGTGGAGCTTCAAATGAGGGTGTAGTTTGTTAAGGGGTCTCATCAGGAACATCTCAGATCTGCTGGGACTCAAAGAACCTTGTCTCTCCTTCACCAAGGCTTAGAAGACACACTTCACTCACTGTAAAACCAAACACTCAGGTCGAGATTAAAGAGAGAGAGGAAGATGAGAAGAAACACAGTTGCAGATTCTTAACAGTACTCCCTGGTGAGGGCAGAAACTACAGCAGGGATGGGAACAGCACAAATCTGGTTAGACTACAAGTCTGCATTTCAATCCCATTTAACACACTGAAAACACTGTTTTACCTTTTGTTGTAACATTTTCTTTTATTTTAGCCACATGCTTTCATAAAAGTTCTTTGCAGCAGACAGTCGGGCATTCTCTCTTTCATCTGAAGATAGCATCAGCCTGAGAAACACATTTTTATCATGGCCAGTGCATACTTGGTGCTGCAGTGAAATGTTACTTTATTATGTACCAGCTTCCTCACTTCAGTCAGTTTTTTTCTACATCTTAAGACTCCTCTCTAAAAACTTATTTTCCAGCAGCAGTGAATTACCACTTTGTAAAGGTGCAATGTGTTAGATATGGCCAGAATTTTAGAATTTTTTTTAAAAAAAAGAACAAATTAACATCAGCAGAATGTGAAGAAGTACAGTTTTGACATTATGTTTAAAAAGGTCTATGTACACTATTGCCGATATCTCAAAAGACTTTCCATGTCAAAATACGACATGCAAGGTACCCTGGGTGCATTGGTTGTTGACGTTCTGGGGCACTGTGTCAACTGTGCCCCTGTTACATGCATTGTCTGTTTCCAAAATACACTTCCATTTTCCGTTTTTTTCACAGGATGTGTACAGTTTGCATACAGTCTCTTTCAAAATGAACACACAACATTGGTACAACACCACAAATTGTTATTGTTATTTTCCTTCTAAACCAAAGCACATGGTTATCTTTAGCCAACACCTGCACGTGGTTAGGTTTAGGCAACAAAAGCACAGGGTTGGGTTTGGGTAAAAAGAACAGGGTTCGGATTTACAATCTTACAGGAAGCGAACACTGGTCTCCCAGGTGAAAGTCAGCGGTTGTTGGACCCATCCACCACCCCTCCTGCTTGCCCTACCCAGAATTCTGGTGCCTTAACTTCGTTGTTGTCCCAACACGTGTCCTCCTGATGCCTAGTGCAGTTAAACAACAATAGCAGCTGGCCACGTACCGTATCAATATGAAACGAAAGCTTTTTTCTTGGTCTGACGGCAGAAGTCACTGACCAAGCGGCGGTTTTCTGCGACTTCGGAGTGAGACTGGGTTTAAAATGAGTATGCTCAGCAGCTGGTCCAGGCCTTTTTTGTCTTGCAACGCTACTTGTAGCTCAAGAGGCGAAAGGACGTCACTGTAGCATCTAGTCTGCCCTCAGTCCAACATAAGAGGACAAAGAAGAGCGTTCCGAGGGCTTGTCAGTCACATTGAAAGTACAGCCCCCAATCAGTGACACAGTGAACACAAAAAAACACATTTGTTGGCAAAAAAGGGAAGTAATAGAAAAAGAAGCAAAACATGAGCACTGTCATTGCGTGGCTTTCCATTGCTGGTGACAGTTCTTGGTAAATTAAGAGCAAAGGGATGCTGATGTTTCATTTAAACTGGTTAATAAACTCTATTCAAAACACTATATAGCAAAATTATCCTTAGTGTAGCTATTGATAATACATTTTTTCAGAACAAGTGGCATCCATGTACGGTTTTAATGTATCTGTTTTCTTGCCACTATGGCCTTGCTAAAACTGAGCTAAGCAAGCTTGAACATAAACTATAGGCCAATTCCACTCTTTAAATTATACAATAACAGATAGCTCTTGTAGATTTGGCAGTTTTGCCAGACCTTCTGTCCAAAACAACAAGTTTTCCTTTTATACACTGGAAGTTAAAGGCCAGGTTAAGAAGTAGTCTCAGCAGCATCTGTCGTTTTTCTAATTCACTTTAGCTGAAACCACGCCCACTTCCTGTTAGATGAAAGCAGGCTGCCAGATGTCAAAGCTCGATGATTTGCTGCCAGTCTATTGCTAGCAAACACCACTGAACAAGACTGCCACTGGCCAGCTAGCTAGCACACCTATGGATGTACTCCATGCTCCCTTCACTTTACCCTGCCAATCAGAGACTACAAAGCTGGGAAGTTTTCTACTGGGATGAGTGGGTGGGTCCAGCCACTGAGGGTCCATCTCCCCATAATATTACAGCTACAGCAGCTTGGGAATTAGTGATATGGGTAGTTACAGGGTGTATTTTCTCATTTTCAACCCTCTTGTGTCATCGCAGTATAGACGGGGGAGAAGGCCAAACATGGTTCATCTGCACACACTGTGATGACTGAGCTGGTTGAAAATCTGCTAAGTTTCCTTTTAACAGCTGAAGCAATAACAAGACACATAGATAAATAGAGGAGGTAGAGGGGCATCTAAACTCACTGTCCTGCCCTGAAAGGAGAGGAACAGTTTCTCTGGGTTTTTTGGGGAGGATGGTGCTCAAAGCCACAGATTAACTCAAGCTGCTCCACTGAACAGAGTGAAACAGTGCAGCTATAGGACACTTCTTTCAGCCATCACCGGGCTTCCTGCATGCCACAGTGGTTGGCTGGCAACTCATCATCGTGCCCAGCATCTGGCAGGCTGCTTTCCTCATAGAGAAGTGGATGTGATTTATCTCAAAAAAGCAATAGGCCTATTCCGGCATGTAACTCTGATAACTCATAACTAAGATTAATCAAACAAGACGTGATTTGTTAATTTGGACTGAGCCAACTGGCTGTTTTACCTACAGTATTTGCAATCCTTCTGCTATGAAAAGCTAACGAGCTGTTGGCTACTTCATATTTAATGTATAGATCTCAACAAGTGAATAAGCATATATCACGAAATGACCTTTAAGTAGCTTATCAGACAGAACATTTTTAGTTGATCACTATAAGCAAATTATTTCAACGGCATTTGTACAGGAATGAATCTGTCTCAAGCTTTTTTGATACAAGCAGTTGATTACTGTGACTGTGATCACTATACGCGGTTTCAACTGTATTTGGATCAAGAAGCTTGTGAAAAATAGGGTGTGCCAAATTTAGAAAGCTACACCTGTTACTTCAACGTGCCAGATACATATTTAATTAACACTGCATATCTTCTGATGCTATGTAAACATAAGTATCCGACTAGACTAGTAATGGAAGAAACCCAATATTAAAAGGAATCGAGGCCAAAAAAAAAAAAAAAAAGAAAAACCTTGATCGGGACTTCCCTCACTGACACCAAAACCTCTTCTACAGCAGAGCGGTAACACAGCAGCAGATGGGTTTAAAGCAATATGGAAGTATTAGTCCCCTTGAATTTAGGCACTTTGATGACAGTATGTGAGAAAAAGGGGGGGAGCATTTTCTTTCTCTACCCACATTTGTCCAGCTGGTCTGCGGATTCTAATTGTCAACATTCTCACCAGTCCAACACTCTAATCTAAAAGCCACCAGCACACCAAATATACCACAGTCAAGTTAATTTAAATGGGGCTCTATCAGCATGATGAAGTGTAAGGCACAGTGCCAAAACAACTGCATCTGCAGTAAGTCCTGATTGGAGATGGCATTTGACTAAGACAAATGAATACAGACACAGTAAATTGGGAACCCCCAAATGAAAGGCTAACCACGGTAGGACTGGCCCAGAATTGGTCTAGATTGATCCTTTTTTTTTTTTTGTCCTAAGCATTAAAGCGGTATGTTTTCTTCAGCAGAAAAGCACTGTGCACTGTTAGCAGATAAAAAAAGGTGTTTCTTTTAGTGTATTCAGTCCCTAATCTAAAAGCATATACAGTGGTAAACAAAGCCTACAAGACTAGCACAGATAACATTTCATTCTTTTTTTTGTAAGTAGCTTTTTTTAATACTTCTGTTGGTGCTGAATTCTTAAAAACATAAGCAAAATCAAATCCCCGAGAAGGCTGAAGCGTATGGTGGCAGATCCTGAAGTCCTGCAGAGGTCTGCCAACTAGAGACAAAGGCACAAGAAACACTTTAACATCTGTTGCTGAAGCTGTGTGTGCAGGTTTACCTCCTGTCATGTAATAATCATCACAATAAAAGAGTGCACTGCTCACACACAGCAGTGTGAAAACACAGGGTTTATGCTAATAACCTGTATGTTTATGGAAGGCATCAAAGTAAAAGGTAGGTGTACATCGCAGGCTGATATTTCAAATAAGATAGCTGTAGACAAGCAATTTGATGTAGAAAGAGAATATAAGCAAACACTGCAATGTAGCAGGATGCCTTCAGCAAACAACACAGATATTGAAATACATTGTTTTGTTTCGAAATGCAACCGTGACCACGCTGTATAAATGTAAATGTGACTTCTCATTTCACTTATTGTAAATGTAAAGACTATTCCTGACTTTAAAATGGACATTGATGCAAATTGAAAGGCAAGATTTCGACAAAGTATGCACACTTGCAGGAAATGCAATTTTACCAAGAGGGGGGAAACGTGGCTCAGTCAGAAAATCAAATAATACAGAACCCATTCCTGTTTCAATATCCTCCTCGATAAACATCAGTGGAAGACTCTTCGCTTTCCAGACGGCATCTCATTCAATCAAGTCCAACCTTAGTCCAGAAGCTGGGTGGTAATTTACTTGGTTTTTACTGTTTATTTTGTCTTAATGTGCATCAAGCAACATGTGCACAGAAAAATTGACTCATTCATCATGAGTCATCTCTGCATATTTTTAGAAACATGGCTCTGTATCAGCTTATTGCCTATCCTTGCAAGCAGGCACAGATCAATACGCCAAACCCTACCAAATTCTTGGTAGAAAGAAGAAGAAAAGAAAACTACATCTAATCCTGTAGAAAATAAGACTGTATTTTACAATACCTGGTCTACATGGTAAAAATCTGCACTGTACTTATCATAATGATGATAATAATAGAGATGCTTTTTACAGGAATCTGCACAGCTACCATCCATCAACACAAAGCCCAGATGATACATGTGATGGCTGGGCTGCCTTCATTAACCATGCATGCCACACCCGTGTCTTGTTTGATGGATGACTTCTTGGCATCTCAGTACATTTCAGTGCAGCACTTGACCTTTATAGATAGGGCCCACTTCAATATACTGAGCAATGAAGGGCTCCATCAATTTAATACATGATTGGTTTCGCCAAAAGCCTCAGCTGGGCATAAGTGAAGATCTGTTTAGATTTATATGGCCAGAATTAGCATGTTGCCAGATGAAGGAAATTAGATGAACTCATAGGATCAATAGAATATTAAACGGGAGAAGATGAATAAAAGATTAGTGTTTACGCCCACAATAAATGCAGGTCAATGATTCTAACCCACACTATTATTTAGACAAATGCTTATTTACATTATCAGACAATTTGGCTGTTACACCTAAATGAGGATCCAAATCTCTCTATTTGCCAAGTAAATGTACACATATAGCTTCTGTAGCATTTGCATATGCATTGTAAGAGGTGAGAAACTGTTATAAAAAGACCGGGGATACACCAGCTAGCAGCAATGGTGGACTTACAGTCATTCAGTGCAGAGCACGGATACAGAGAGGTGTATGTTCGGGTATAATTGGTTGGCTTTGATCTCTGAACTCTGCAGGAGGCTGCTTATGATCCATCCCGGAGAAACCTCCTCTGTGGGCCTCCGATGGATATGAAACCTCCTGGTTCTCATCGTTTTCCAGAGTGTAAGGCAACATGCTTTGTTTGACATGCTCCGAGGGTTCTCTTTTTCAAACCAAAGAAAGGCCAACTTTGAAATAAACTCATCTTTTGAACATTGTATCCCCCTGTATTCTTAGAAGAATCGACATAGAATCAACATTGCGTAACATCATACTCTTACATAGTTGGCCAACGGCAAAAGACAATAATTTGTGTTGTTTAATGACAGAGTAAAATTACTGTGCCATACCATGAACGTGACGATGTTTAATGACAAACCATAATTACAGTTAACAGCTATGTACTTAAGCTGCTTAAGCTAACATTGACATTAGCTTTACAGACTGAAATGACGGACTGCTTCATATATAAGAATTCTTGAGGCCAAAATCAATATAGGCTACTCCAAAAGGTGTGTCATTTATGCTTGACAAAATAAATAATAAATGGTAGTATTCTCAAACAACATGCTAGCTAGCTGTTTAAAAATAGCTCCATAACGCTTTAGCGCATTAGCTTCAATACTAAAACAAAACAGAGGAAACCATTCAAGTGTCGTCCCTCTTTGTAAGATTGGCACAATAATTAACCACAAAGCTGCCCATCACACCTTCATCCTGTCAAATCATCCATCCACTGAGTGAGAGCATACAGGTCGGCCAGTCTGATCCCCTTTTCAAGTAACACTCGCGGTCCCAGAGAGTGAGTGACCTCATGCGATACGTTCATAGTCTGACATTCTAAATTTAATTGCCCTGTTGAACGAAGAAACAGAGCATTATATTTCTATATGAATTAGCAAACGGTTAAGTTAATCAAACATTCACACAGAGTGCCCACAGTGCGCTCGGCCTCTCCGAGAGTGCGGTGCTCTGGATAACCAAACAGTACAGCCTGTTACGAATTCACAAAAAGGCCAGTTTGTGCTAGAGTGCGCTCCGGCACCACTCACATTAACTTTCTCCATTGTCTGAAACAATATCAGAGCTTGCTAGCTAGTGCTAGCTAATGTCACGCTTAAGATCACGCTTTTTTAATTTCAATTTTGACAAGAAGAGGATTTTACAACTCTAGTCTTTGCACAATGTGAATGTGATGATTTATGAGTTAGAATTTTAATGCAAAATACTGCAGTATTGTTTAAATAATTTTCTTCCGTTTGATTCTTATTGTTTTATTTCGTCTTTCTCTTATTTAACCTTATTTTATTTATTATTTATTTTCTCGTTACCTGATAAGATGTATATTATTCATTTCCCTCGACTAAACAAGGTCAAGGTGGGGTCAATTTATAAGCCCTCCTAGAGTTTCTGACCTCACCTGCACATTCCCTACCCACTCTCTATATAGATTTGTATCGAATCTATTATTTGTCACTTTTATATGTGCAAATAAACAAATAAGCACAATTACAGAAAAGTAATGTCTTAAACTAGCCTTTTTTGTTAAACTCCAAGGGAACAGAGAAAACCCAAAGGTTTATTTAATATGAAAAAGAGAAAATCAAGTAAACACACATTTCAAAGGCCTTGACAAGCAAATCGCTTCAGCATAAATCAATTCCTGTTCTACTCCTTTCCCAAAGTGAAGTATTAATTATACAGCAAATAAGGGCCCAAGCAAACCACATCCATTTCCCTGGTACTGACTATGGAAGCTACTGATTGGTCGATAGGCTTTTTTCTACAATATGACAAGTCACTAGTTGATGTCGCTTCTTCTGTGCTACTTGCTTGTGCTTTGGATTTAGTCCCGCAGGGACTGGTTTGCTGTCCGTCTCCATCCCTGAGAGAGAGTCTGTCATTCATAGCCGAACTGTTTATTTTTTGACCTTTGCTTTCGTTGTATCCGTCTGTCCTTTGGTTAGCTTTGCAAGCGGAGCTGTGTCCTCAGGGGCGAGGCAAGGAGGATGAGATGAAAGATTCATACAAGCACACGCCGTATGAGAGAGGTAGAGGGAGATCTCCACCAGAGAGAGTTAATTAGGATCTCCCTTTCCCAGGCAATCACTCTGCTCTTGACATTTCATCTCACTTTTTCCTGAACAAATCTCCCTACAACTAGAGGAGACAAGGCAGAGAGAGACAGAGAGAAAGTGCTTGACCTTGGTTAGGTGTTGTGATGCATTGCTGGTTTTAGCCCACATCAGTCTGCCTGACCATGATAACGTTCAACATGAAACAGTGGAATAATCCCACAGCTCTCCAAGCAACCTGTCTCGAACAGCCTTCCTCCTTTCACCTGAAAGGAAGAGCCCTGTCTTTTGTCCTCCCCCGTGCAAATCCATTATTTTGTTTAAGAAGCACACCTATAAATGTGCTACGGACCCATTTCAGAGGGCCCAAGGTTTTCCTGCAGCAAAATTAAAATGGTGAAACATAAAAATACATTCATACGCAAATCATTCCCGGTGGTGAGGTTAGAGAAAGTGCAGCGATATAATAAAAGAACAAAAAAGGCCATGATTTTTTTCTTCTCATGACAATAGAAATAGGAAACATAATCATAGCTTGGCTAAATTGAAAACCCTCCGTGTTCAATATGAAAGAGATAGATCTGATGATTAAACCATAACAAGAGAAAGCCTGGGTTTGAGAGAGACTGAGTGTATGAGAGGAGGTAAAACGTGTTTATTGTCCCCATTTCCCTGTCTGTCATTTGAAATTGGAGAAAGCAGACTGTATTATTGGACACTAGTGCCAGTCCCAGCCAATGATCGAGCTCTGTGATAGATTTGTTTAATGCACACTTTATAGCTGGCAATCCCCTGCCGAGGATTTTTCAGAAAGCTGACAGAGTGGTTATAGGTAACCTGCTCGCAGAGAAAGAGGAAAATTACCGTTCTGAAATGACTTCAACCAAAAGCCCAAAGCGGCTGCATGTCTCTCAGTCCCCGGAACCTTTTATGGCTGGGCTGAAAAAGTTGACTGAATTTCCAGACATCTCAGAGATTTCATCATGATTGGAACAACAACAACGAAAAAGAGAGAGACAAGTGGGAATATTTGTGACAAAACACAAAATAATATTGGAATGTGGCTCAATGCTGCCCCTGTGACAATTCGACTTTACAGTCATCAATTCCTGCTCATCTGTAGTCACATATACTGTAACGCCATAAAGAGTTTGGACTTCACTATAAAATGTAGTTTTGAAAAGCAATACAAGTATGTGCTGCCCCAACCTCAACATCCAGAGTCCTAGTGTGTAAAAGTGCAGGGCTCTTTGACCACGGCCACAACCTGATGATTACTGCTGCAAGCCACAGATCACATGACAAAAGATCCATGGGGTCATCCAATCAGTGATGGGTACTCAGCAGCCCTTGGCAGACATTGGCCACATTATGGATTCGCTCATTAGAAACCTTTAGATGGGTGTAGGTCAGCCGGGTTCTGACAAGTGTCAGTGAGATGAATGACTCTGTTGCCAAACACACACACACACTTCCAACCTTACCACCCAGCGAGGGCGACCGCTGCCAGTAGGAACAGTAGTCATGGAAATGAGGGTGGCTAACCCTGCCATGCTTAATTCATAAATCTGCCGCTGTGACCGCTGATGAAGCCAGTGTTTAGCCGCAGAGTTTTACAACCTATTTGTTGTTTTTGACATAAGCTATAATGATATCAGGAAATAATCAGTTTCTTTTTTTCAGTTCTCTGTATCGTTATCTGTCAGCGCATAAGTTAAGTGTTATTATTTGTGAAATATAACCATTACGTTTTTTTCTACAGGATGTTATTTGAGAAATGCCACTCTCAGATTTATTTCATTTACATTTTAGACATAATCTTTTCACTACGAGCCCAAACAGAGAAAAACAAGAAATGTTGCCATTTCTTGACATTTACATCGCCCAGAAAAGGCAATATGTATTCATACATATTCATATAGTACATGTCCAGGTTTTGACAACCTCTGTTCTCATTGTACATGTTGTACTCTCTGCAGGAAGCAAAGATGCTCACTAGTCACAAATGCAAGTCCAAGTCAAATGTCAAGTCTTTGAGGTAGAGGTAATGTAATCTCTGGTCTTCATGAGATGGATTTAAAAATTAATAATGATTTGGTAATGAACGAGGGTCTATGGATTTTACAAGTACGTATATGATGACTTTAAAACATTTTCAAAATGAGGCAAAACACACAATCAAACTTGATGTTTAAACATTTTTTCTGTGCTAAATTGCCTCATGTTCAATCTGTTAAATTATCACCTTCAGATGTGGATTCTTGGTCAAAAGGATGTAAATAGTGCATGCATTCAGGGCCAGCTGAAGGCGAGGATAAAAGCAACAGGTTTAGATTTAGAGAATTGATTAATGTGAAAGAAATAGCATGTTTGTTAAATATGACGCTACAACAGCAGCTGGTTAGCTTAGCTTAGCACAAATACAGGACACAAAGGAAACATCTGTCCTGGATGTGTCCAAATAAAAGGTACCAAATTCTGCCAACAACACTTTTAAACCTCACTAACTGATATGGTCAATAATCAATGCCAATTAATGTTTAATGTAATGTCCATGCCAATTAATGTGTGCATGTTGTGGTTTCACTATTCCTTGGCCTTGAGCAGAAACTTCCTCTTCACTTTTCATATACTGACATTTCAGGATTACCTTTGTTACCTTCAGACATAGCCTGGTTAGCTGATTCCGCTTGTTTTCAGTTTATAGTAAGCTATGCTAACAGGCTGCTGGCATATGCTTTGTGTTTTTTTAGCGTACAGTATATCAGTCACAATGTCTGACTCTCCTTTAAATAAGTTGATATGTTAGGTTATTACAACACATTCTCACTCCAACCTTGTCGCATATTGACGTTTTGGTCATGGACTTTTCATGCGCACATACGACATGCAAGGTATCCTGGGTGCTTTGGTTGTTGACGTTCTGGGACACCGTGTCAAGTTCTGCCTGTTACATGCATTGTCTTCTTTCAAGATACCCTTAAACCACCACTCCCACACATCATGCCAACCTTAAAGGATGCCTTTTTTCGTCTGTTTCTGATGCCTGAAGTCACTGCCCAAGTGTAAGATTTCAGTGACTTGGGAGTGAGACCAGGCTCGTTATTACGCTGAAGGTTCTGTATAAGACATTAATAACATTAATATAAAAACATTATTCAGAACATTAATATGGCAACAACTTTTTTCTATGTAGAGATATAATGGAGTAATTGAGTCCTAAGAAGAGAGTAAATAAAGTCATGCTATCTCTCTGTTTGTTGTTGTGATAGACAGTCCAGCTGCTGCACATGTTGGTGCGTGTGAGTTAGTTATTAGCGTATTCCACTGGCTAGCTAATCACTGCCTCTCTGCACCACACTCATATGGTAGTTGTGGGTGGTTACTGCTGATAATGGCAACGGTGTCATAGTGAAAGCGTAAGCCAGTCTCCCCCTCCCCAGGTTGACACTAACTGTTTTCAAATTTGCAAATCCAAGGATAGTGCAGGAATGACCTGCCCTTCTCTCGTTCACATTGGTTAATACTTGTTGCCTTCACTGGTTGGATTAGTTAGGTGTAGACAAGAGGAATTGGATTGGTTAGGGTTAGGGTAAGAATGTCTGGGTAAGCCAATCAGGGGCAGAGTAAGGATATCCTAAGATTCACAAATTTGCTGCTGCCGTTGTTAGTACTGTTTGAATTGTTCGCATCATTAGCTGCTAGCCCCATTAGTTGCAAGCCACCAGCTCAGCCACCTCCAGGTTGAGAACCATGTGCAAGCAATCCCAGCTGAGACTCTGAATCACACATATGCTCTGAAGAATTGGACTGACAGCGCCGTGTGACATAAAGCAAAGACAATAGCAGATTTGTAGCTTGTAGCTGTTGCTAACAGCTGAAAGGAAAGCTTTATATAGAAGGATGTCCTGGTCTAACACAATTCAGCTCTTCTGTTTACTTTAGCTCAAGGGCTTTAAATTCACTGAAACCAAGTGCGCAGTGTATATCCTGTGGGAGACCAACTCAGCTTGTTGATTCAGGTTCAAACACCTGTCTGTGACTGGCTGAAATACAATGAAATGTGTTAAAGGTCCAGAAAGGTTTGTCATAATCAGGATGCCTTACTGTGCCACCCCAAATCCAAATCACGTTTTTTTTATGAGTCCAAGTCTGAAATCATAAAACAAGTCTATTTCTGCATGACTGAGATTCTCATCTTCGCTCAACATATATCTGACTCTCATCTAGTGTGGTTGAGTGGGAGAGTGCGCTTCATTTCTACATCAAGAACATGACTGTAATAATCAGGGACTTGATGTCTTAACATATTCCATTATTGTAGGGCACCGAGGCCTGTGAATGATCATGCGAGGGGGAAGTTCTAGGAAAAGAAATTGAACTACTGAAAAAGCTAAAGGAGTTATTCTACCCAGATAAGAGCATATTAGAGCGAGCACAAGAAGAAGATAAGGGGATATGATTAAGTGGGAAGACGAGGGCAGGGCAGATGTGATTCTATACAATCAGGAGAAGATCTGATGTTTGCAACCAAGAGTTAATAACCAGGACCTTCAAGGTAAGCAAATAAAGCATTTCAGCAATGTTGTAAGAAAGAAAATATGATGATTATATTTTTTAAAAAAAGTACAGAGTTCAACTAAAAGTAATGATTATCCCCCCAACACAATTAAAATGATTTCAGTATAAAATCCCTAAATTAAAGATCCAATTCTTTTTGATGCCACTTTCTCACCATTTATTTAGTCCCCAGATTTAGCCGCTCTTTCATCACCACACAATGGATTATTTTCAGCCATAAAGCTGTGATCTTGATAAGGCATCAAACGTTTGTCCAGAGACATTTCAAACAATCCCAATCTTAAAAGAGACAAATTATTATTATCGGCTCGCCTGCAATTAATTAGGATGTCATTTGTAGAGAAATGAACTCAAAGAGAAATAACTGACGCATTATAAAACCAGCTAATTGTCTCAGATAATGCTCGGCTTGGCGCATGTACGTTTTTTTTTTTTTCCTGTTCTCAGAGCCTTTTATGTCTTTCCCCACGGCACTTAGCATGTCCATCAACAGCAATGTGTTCTGGCGGAGTGTCCTCGAGCAAAACGTTCTACCCCCGTCTGCTCGCTATTGCAAGCTTGTGCATAAGGGTTTAGCATTCCCTCTGTGAATATGAATCTCACTGAGTCTCAGTGAAGCGTCTGATGCCTTGGCAGCCGTTTGTTTTGTTTAGTCAGCAGAGTCCCTGTTTTCCCTCATAACCTGGAAATTATCATGATGTCCCACTCTCTCCTCAATTACATCTCCTTCCCCTCTGTCCTCCCTGACTTTCTTGAACGCAATCACAATCCTGTCCTTTAAACCAAGAAAATACCCTTTCTCTTTTGTTCTTTCTGAATTTTAAGTGTGCTGTGATTTTTGACCCACGACATCCATCCATTATATTAGTCGCTTGTGATATTGGCAATCTAGCTATTGAAGCTTATTCTGCCTCGGTTTAAATGGCCCATAATTGGAATGCACCCCCAGTTTCACCCCTGAACAGTAAAAAAGCACAGCACTTGTAAAGACTGACCTTGCCATCCCTAGAGCTTGGCTGTGGTACTGTCAGGGTTGGTCTTATGGTCAATTGGTCCAGACTAAAATATCTCAAAGACTACTGGATGGATTGCAGTGAAATTCATGGTGCCCAAAGAATTAATCTGACTGAAATGACTTTGTTGATATCCTGACTTCATCTAGTGCCCCGGGGTAATTTGTCTAGTACTTTTGTTTATCACCAGTTACATGCAAGGCTAACTACACTCATCAGTCTAGGCAGGTCTTTGAATTTAATGCTAATTTAGCATGTAAACACTATACTTAGATGGTGAACATGATAAATATTATACCTGCTAAACATCAATATGTAAGCTCCGTCACTGGAGCATGTTAGGCCTGGTTTAGACTACACGATATCACTGTTTGGTTACATTCTTGTTCATGGAAGTCAGTTTCAAGCAACATCCTTCCTGATGACATCACGTATGTTGTGGAAGATTACAAGTTTCGACTGGTTACGAACTAACGTGTAGTCGGTAAAGTCTTACGACAAGAAATGTGTAACACTATAATCACCTAAACTGACATTGTTACCATTGTAACAAACAAAAATATTCTGTAGTCTGAACCCCGCATTAGCATTATGATAGCATTTAACTCAAAGCACCACTGTGCCTTAATACAGCTTCACAGAGCTGCTAGCAAGGCTGTAGACCCTTGGTCTTGTTTTTGGTTCTCTTGGTGCCCACATTTATGTGATTGTTGCCAGAAATCTTATCCAAACACCTTACTTATAGTTAGGATGAACATGATTACCTCCCTGCGTGGACAATAGAGTATATTGTACATATCGTATCGTATCGTATCGTATTGTATCATATCATATCATAACTAGGCAATCTAGTGGAAGTACATTTATATTGCCAAAAAAAAAAACATGAAGAAGTGTACTTAAAAGTGCTGTAATGTACAGAGCCATGTTTTCATGGAGCTCCTAGCATATACATTTAAATCAAGAATTCAACCAGTTTTAATTTTCTTATTGGAAAGCATCTCCTGGTTAACATTAACAAGTTATCACCATCCCGAGCCTTCTCACTCTTGGACCCGATGAAGGTTATTACTTTTTTAGAACTATTCCTAATTAGGATAGTCCCATTCTCCCTCTAACACAGAATCCCTGCATGCCAAAAACCTTCCTCCAATTTTGATGATAATTTAGCACTGTACCACGCCCTAATGATTATTGATGTGTATTATCATTGAATGAAATGTGCTTAGTGTGCCTGAAATTGAATAGGGAGGCGTACATTTGCTTTGACGCCGCAGGGCAAATACCAAGAGTCATTAGACGCGCTTCTTAGATAAAAACGTAAAATCTCTTCCGCTGCAGATTCAGCCCCCTCTGGCTGATAGAGAGCCTTATTAGGAAAATATTGTCTGACTTGTTCCTCTGCTTCGCTGTGCAATTATCTCCACAAATGTAGGAAACAAAACACACAACAATGAAGGCTGAGAATAGCTTCAAATCAGGGAATGTGAAGGGGGTGTGTGAACTCTCTAGTCAGTCATTCATAAAGAGTGAATCAGGTGAATCACTGAAAGAGACAACTTTTTCATCAACCACCTGTTTTGACATAAATTTGAATTAAGTTGAAGGATCTCTGACTGTAAGAATACTTTCACAATGTTGCATATGAGCCTCGACCCTTAACAATAAGGTTTTATCATAGAAAGTGTCCTTCTGTTTCTTTTATACTAATTCGTCTGGTGTTTAAAATGTATGACTGTAACATTCAAATGCATTTAAAAATATCTACTAGATGTTTATCTTTGTTCTTAACCTGCTGGATATTGTTACAATGCATCTGCACTAATGTGAGTACTTGTGGACAAGCTTGCTAGTATGACAAACAAAAGCATGTCCTTGAACCCTGTTAAATCTGCTGTTAGTGCTGTAACTTTTTGGGCTGAGCCGAATTCTCAGATGAACGGAGTATCTGATAAGGATAATGTACTTTTTATGAGCTAAGTATCCTCCGAGTGAAATGTGTCAGTCTGTCGTGTTGATGAAGGAAAATCCTCATTTGGTTAACTGTCTTGTATCATTATGCAACAAGCCACACACACACACAGTAGGGGTTAAGCGTTAAAAAAGTAAGGCCGAATTTATACTTCTGCATTGAATCGACGCTATGGCTACGGTGTAGGTTCTGCTTTGACAAAGAGCTTATGCCGTACCTTCGTAGTAGCCTGACATGCACCTCCCAAATGTATAACTACACATTGCAGTGATGCAGACCTCCTGTCTATTTTTGTAAGTTGAAACCATTTCCCCCAGTGGAAACAAAGCTTTTATTTACTTTTATTTCACAGACAAACAATACATTGTAAGGACAATAAAGCCTTCACAAAAAATAGCATTTTAAGTCTTGTGTGTAATTTATCCTTTGTGGATTTACACCTCGGGATTTATCCTGGTTTCATATGAGCAGAGGAAAGCTTAGCTCGTCGCTAGGCTAATTTATACAATGTAATGATATTGTTAGCATGTTGTATTTGTTTGGAAAACATGTTTAGTGTAAGACAGTTGTTTTGTCAGTGAACCCTGTGAGTTGTAATGAAGCTAAATTTTGTAATGTTACCTTTGTTAAATGTTGCTGATTGTTTCTCATATGAGAAGAGGAAAGATTGCTAGTTGCTAGGCTAATTTATACAATGTAAAATGCCTTAGGCTTGTGCTAAAAACATTAGCATGTATATTTATGGGGAATATATGTCCAGGTAAAGACAAATGCTTTGTCTATGAATGCTGCGAGTTATAGTGAAGCTGATTTGTGTACTTGTGTTTGAAATTGTTACTTATTGTTTAACGTGTGTTTTTGAATCAACTAAACTTTACAGCACTTCACAGAAACCCCGCTGCTAACTAGTGTTTTGGAGGTGTAACTGCAGAGTGACACAGACACACTGCCACACAAGTATAAATGCTCACAACAGTATAGGTCATGTGCGTAGGCCGCTTAATGCGTTACAAAAGAAATGTGTTACAGTAATATATTACTTTTTAGCAGTAAAAAAGTAATTTAACGCGTAACCAACAGAATTTTGGGTAATATTATTACATTTATGAAAGAATGAATGAATACTTTATTTATCAGAATCACTTCTGAAAATTATAATGTCATATAAGAGATTACCATCCAAAACTGTTTATGGTTTTCATTGTTCATTCATCTACACTGATCCACAGCACTCCACTTCCACCAGTGCGCCACCAGAAAAAACATCCCCCCAAGGTTGTGTGTTGTCATATCAACCATCATACACTACCTTATAGAAGGGTGCCAATGTTGTGTGCCAGGGGCGATTCTAGGATCAGAGGTTTAGGGGTCCTGAGCACCCAGAGAGCTGCCCAGCCAGGCAAGATAAATTTCACTGTTTTGTTTTAACTCAGTTTCATTCCCACATTTGTGAAAGAAAAGCACAACACTTTTATTTATTTAATTTCTGGGGGAAGACAACTCATTTTGATACAGCAGCTCCTCAACATACACATAAACAGTATGTATGTTTCTGGAGTAAACCTGCCCCCTAAAGTGAGTACCAAAAATAATAATAAGAATACTGATAAATAAAGTCCTCTCTCTGCTCCTCTCTCTCTCTCTCTTTGTACTGTCAACCAAAAGGCAAATAACCAAACAATGTGTTTTGTATCTAATAAGAGATAAATTGATACATTGATCCAACTTACAACATCATTCTAGATAGATAGACCATTTGATCTTACACTCTTACCTGAATCTGGCTCTTTTTTTTTTCTTTTTTTTTCGAAAAAACAATCATATCCATGATGAGGCTGTCTGTCTGTACACACACACATACGCACACACACAATAGGAGATATAATGTTAATGGGCATCCAGTCAGTTAGCTAGTCAGTGGCGCCTTGGCTTTAATATTAACACATGCACATGACACAACAGCTAGCTTCTCTCATTCCAATTCAAACAGGACAGTGGTACTGACCACCTGTAACGTTTCCTAGCTAGAAAAAATGTCAGCTAACTCCTACCTAACAACATAAACAGTGACCTACGATTAAATGCAGCAAACATGAGGACTGGTAATGATAATAATGTGTTGGTATTGAGTGGCAGAACTTAAGAAATGTGCTACATGTCACCCACTCTGGAAGGCAGCGCATTGCTCTGTGCAGATAGAGGCTCAGAGCCCAAGTGGGGGAAAGGTGGGAGGGATGGGGTGGGTCAAACCATTTTTGAGGCAAGGGGGGTGCTGCTGTATTTTTATTGTTAAAATATTACGTTTCAACCAAGTACTGTATGGTTTTGACACTTTTCTAGCTTGTTAAAAAAAGGACATACAGTAATAATAATTTAAAAAAAAATCTCTCAAATTTTAGGGGTGCTGGGATTCAACTTAGGGGTGCTTCAGCACCCCCAAAAATGGGCTAGAAACGCCTTTGTTGTGTGCATTATCAGGTCCAGTGTGTTTCCAGTCGTATATCTACACCGTGTCCCATTCTGCTTTTGGGTCCTAAGGCTGCCTGAAAGTAGTGAGGATAAGGTGCTGGCCTCTTGTTTGTTTTTTCCTTGTCCCAATGATATCACATCGGGGTGATGTTAGTATATGTTGGATGTTTCCATTTACATGCCCTGCAACTGTAGAGCAACGCTGGCACACAGTCCTGTTTTTATGCATAACTCTGACTCTGGTACTGTTGTAGGCACCAGGAACTGACAGGTGGGTCCTCCAGCTTTAGTGTATTAATTTGCGCCTCTCATAGTGACTTAGTCACAAGCCCTACTGTTTGTTGCACCAACCTCAACATTTGTTTATTGTGTTTTGTATCATAGGCCCACAAATATTTATCCATATCTCATAATTATTAAATTTGATCCTCTGCCTGATGGTAGAGGATCCCTGTGTCCAAGGCTATTCCTTTATTTAAAAAAGGCTAGGCTATCTAATCATTCTTTATCATTTTTTCCATTTTAATACAAATACCACTGTACCACTGTATGTGAATGCATGAATGGGTCAGACCTGCGCAGCACTGGATTTGAAATAAACTGTAATAAACTGGAGCTTCTGTGCTTTGATTTCTTGCTGTGAAACAACATGACCCTCATCCATTTAAAATGCCTTTTAGCTCCTCTGAGGTCACTTTGGTGAAAGTCAACCAAAAGTAGTGTAATAAGTAACTTGTCACTCTCCACAGAGAAAATTATTGTAAAATAAGTTATTACTTTTAAATGAATTGACTAGTAATATGAATCATAGTCCATTTTGAGAATAACATTTTGAGAGTAACTCTGCACACAGAGTTGGCTGCTGCAGCTCTGGTCACACAGACACAACGTCACCATCACCACAGGCAGCCACTCAGTCCTCAGGGATTAACAGCTCACACCTTCCACTGCTTCTACATTGGTCAGGTTTTTCTTCCATTGGCTTGCTCCTACCTCGGTTTGTAAAATATCTAAAGTCAGCCAAGCCCCTATAGTCCAAAAATATAAAAAATAAAATTAATAAATACTCTGCCTCTGATTGGCTCTGATGACGTTGTTCTGCTTGATGATTAGCTATATGCTTCTGTCTGGGAGCAATGCCCGTTTATTTTTTGGGATAAAAACATTAGATGGTAAAAAAAAAAAAAAAAAAAGCCTTCTGATCACACACACAAGCATCACACTGTTTAAATTTAAATAAAAAATGAATAAAAAAGGAAAGTTAAATGAAGAAAAATAAAAAGTTATGTTGAGTATGAAAACTCAAGTTCACACATTTTACTTTGCACTTTAACTGTGTTGTGTTTAGTTTATCCACCCGAGTTTATAAAAACTTTGTAAATAAAAATAGTTCTCTTACTCTCATGATCAAAAACATTGTTCTGAAGCTCAATGCTGAAGCTGTTTAGTGATTTTCTAATAAGCAAAAAATATAGAAACTTTTATTTAATACGAACTTGCTCTGTAAATAGTTCTCTAAAGTCTGTGATCAAAAGTGACCTGAAGCTCAATGCTCAGGCTGGTCTGTAAATAGGTTTGTAATAAATAATAAATCTAGCAACTTTGATCAACCCATATCAATATCAGGCTTATAACTAAAAATGTGCACTCAGAGGAGTACAGATCTCCACCAGGCAGCTGCCCGGGCTGATCACAATCTAAACAACCTCATCATACCAGCAGATACAGCGCAGTGTGTCCCAGAAGCTAATTAAATGTACACCTTGTATATTTTAGATGTAGTCGCAGCACGTTGCACAGAACAGATTGAGTTTCCCTGCTATGTACAATATACACTGATCAGCCAAAACCACTGGCGGGTAAGGGAAAGAACACCGATCTTGTTACAATGCAATGTGCTTCTAGGAAACCTTGGGTCCTGGCATTAATGTGGATGCCACTTGATACACTCCCCTGCCCCAACACAGTTGCAGATCAAATACTCCTTCCCCCACCCCTACAATGCACCATGCCACACCGCAAAAACTTATCAGAAATGACCCAAAGAATGTGACAAAGAGCTCAAGGTGTCAAACTGTTCTCAAAATTCCCCCAGATCCCAATCTGAGCAAGCATCTGTGGGACGTCGGTATCGCAAAGATACCCAAGATCCACAGTGGGGCCTCTTTGGATCAGACTTGACTCTGACCTGTCGAGGCATGGACACAGGACCTCTGGGGAGTGACCTGTGGTGTCCGGCACACATTGGGGGCAGATCCTTTGAGACCTGTGGGTTAAGAGGTGGGGTACCAGCATGTCTCACAGTTGCTTGATAAGAGTGGGATTTGGGGAATTTCGAGGCCAGGCTAACACTTTGAGCTCTTTGTCAAGTTCCTCAGGCCATTCCTGAACAGTTTTTGCTGTGTGTACTGTCCTGCTGTAGGGGGCACTGCCATCGGGGAGGGCCGGTGCCAGGAGGGGCGAGGATACTTGGTCTGCAACAATGTTTTTGTGTGTAGAGCATGTCAGGTGGCAACATTTCGCACCAGAACACTGCGCTGTAACGAGATGATCAGTGTTATTTACTTCATTTGCCGGTGGTTTTAATGTTGTGGCTGATGGTGTAGACATAATTCTGAGCATGAACATATTTTTATTGATGAAAATGTGCTACTGTGGTTTCTTCACACACATACATGCATAACCCATGTTTAAGACTTTGGCTACTTAAGACGTTCTATCGGCATGTCATTAGTGTGGTTCTCCTGTTTGCACTAGTCCAGTGGTTCCCAACTGCTGGGCTGCGGTCCAAAAGTGAGTTGTAAATCCATTTTAAATGGTCCCCCACAAGTGACTCACGTGCTTCAAGTTTGTAGTAAACACACTTTATTTTGAAGATCAGTGAATTCTTAGCACAGAGCTTTTATTTTGAAGTGCTGTTTGTTCCTGTAAGGTGAGTGAATAACAGACAGCTGCTTGACAGAGACAGCAAACTAGCTGGACTACATGGACAAATGCAAGTATGGTGCTGAATATATTAAACTGTGTGGACCTTGAACTAATGACTAAGGAAAAATCTGGACCCCGTGGCTGGACCAGTTGGGAACCACTGCTCTATTCTGTTAATTTCATATTTTTGCAGTACCAGCCACACAAACCATTAAAATTCTATCTTAAAGCTTCACCTTATCTGTTACCAGTGTAAAGCACAGCCTGATCATATAAAATGTGTCCAAATTTCTAGTGTGTGAGACTTATTAGAGTCCCTTCCTGTCGTCCTACTGCACCCTACAGCGCACAGTTTACATCAGCATGCTCCTCGGCTGCCATGTCTCTTGTTGACCACAGGCGACCTCATCATTCCTCCAATCCCAGGTGAACTGGAGCAGC
Organism: Epinephelus cyanopodus; assembly: GCA_026686955.1. Classification (NCBI taxonomy): domain Eukaryota; kingdom Metazoa; phylum Chordata; class Actinopteri; order Perciformes; family Serranidae; genus Epinephelus; species Epinephelus cyanopodus. The sequence goes on from CM048914.1 coordinate 13,404,906, forward strand.
ACACTACCTCTGAAGGCTGTCAAGCTAAAGATGTTATTGCCCCTAATAGGGAAGCTTGCATGGTAGAAAAACAGCACAACAAACAACTTGGGGAAAAAAACCCACGGAAATATACCATTCTGTAAAAACATCTAGTGTTAAAATCTCTCTTCTTTTTCCTTTAGGCTAGCAAGTCTTACATCTTCGTCCCAAAGGAGAGCAGAGTACAGCATCACAACCTGGGCGTCAGATGCAAGAGTGATGTGCTCTCCATGTGGACCCACTGACAGGTCAGAGGTCAGACACATGGTCTTGCCTCAGAGACAGGGCGGCTCTTATTCCAGCCACAAAGTCTTCACCCTCTCCATTCTGCTTCTGTTTGCTCTTTCACAATATTATTCGCGATGACTTGAACGTGTCCATTTCACAGTTTTGCGATATCTATTTATTTATAGCCGTATTGTAGCGTGCCCTCCGCAGCGACTCACACTGTGTTTTCATACTGAGCTCAGGAAAGAGTTCAAGATAAACACACCCACACACAATACAAACATCCATGTCTGCAAACACACAGAAGCTGGAGGATGGAAATGTGACATACATAGGTGAACACATTTGCATACATACTGTGTGCATATGCATTCACATAAAATGCATATGAAGACTATATGGCTTTAGCTAGTCAGATTTTCTGTTATTCAATTATTCAATCAGTACATGGGGGTCATCATTTTCCCATTTATAAATACTAATAACTTTTGATGCTACTTTCTTTTTCTTCCGGTGTAACATTTTCATTTACTTTTGCAGAGCTGACAAGGTCCTACGCTTGTTGATATTATGTATGTAACACTAAATATGCCAGTAACCTAATCGAGCTGTACACAAAATGTCAGTTTTAAGGATGACATAACCCTTTGAATTAAATGCTTTAAACGTCTCAGTTTTGAACTGTGAATGTAAGATAGATTTATATGTTTTTAATAGGTTTCTATTACCTCAAATGGGTATTGAATCCTATTCAATGTATTTATAATTCATTTTAACCATTAAAATATTTTGACGATAGAGGACTGGAAGATGTTGACCCTGACGATGATCCTCTTTTGCTAGTGTCTTTGTGCTTGTTCTCAGAGAGGAGAGAGATGAGTGCCATGAGAGATTCAATAGACAAGTGTACATCTACATCAAAGCTTTTATTGTCATGCAACTAAGACAACCATGTAAATAGAGCATAGCCCATGTAAACAGTACATCCTGATTGTATGAATGCAGGAATCTTTCATTCACATTCACATTAATGTCTCTTTTATGAAGTGTTCTTTATGCTGTGACACATGAACATCTTTTATGTATGGGGAGGTAGAAGATAACAATTATCACTATTTTATCTGTAAGCCACTGCTAGCATGGTATTTTTCAGTGTGTGAATCCACTGTAGAAAGTAATGAGAGGTATAATGTGTTCATGTAATGTGTTAATATTACTGTTGGAGCGGTCCCAGTTTTAAACATGTGGTTAACATTCTCAATGTTCACAGTTTTGTCGAGTTTAGGCACCAAAACTATTTGGCTAGGTTTAGAAAAAGATAATGATTTCAGTTAATATAAGCACTATGGGACAGCAGTACGTAGTAACAACCTGTCAGTATATCATGCAACATCATGTAATGTCACATGACATCATGTACGTATGTAAAGCATATTAGTATGTTACGTTAGACTGAGTAAATGTAGACTGTAGGTTTCACAGAGGACACCAACACCACCCTGCCTGCATATAATTTTAACACATTACAGTACGTGTCACCACCACATCATGCAGTGGTTGGGTACTGAAATCAATACAACCAATACCTACAGGCCCAAACCACAACACAGATTCAGTGCCTCGTTTTGCTGCCAGATTGTGTGTGTGTAGTGAGTGTGACACCTGAAGGCAACTGGAGCAGGAAGTATCAAGTTAAACACAGCCATGCAAAGCGCGCGTATATACCAGGCTATTTGTCAGTGAATAAATGCTACAAGACCCCTGCCAAGTTTCCATGTCTTGCTTACAACCTGCTGATTAAAGTCAAAGGGATTAACATTAGCTCTGAAGTTAGCAATCGAAGTTAGTCTCCTATTTGAACCTGAGCAGGCTCACTCAAAATGAACTGTTAAGGTGGACCAGCTATTCTCATTGCAGTGACAATTTCAGCCATTCCTCAACAAATAATGCAGAAATGTCTCTCTGCTGAGTTTCTTGGGGAAATATTTACTGATCCCAATTCAAACTGTATTTTGCTTTAATTAGTACTGTAATAGTTATTTCAGGTATGTCAGTGAGACCAGGCTGGTGCCTTTTGTCTGCATGTTGTCGTGTTCATTATCCTCTGCCAGTACGCCTCCTCCAGCGTATTTTGTCTGTTTGCTGGTTTGTTTGTTTTGTACCCTCTACCTGACTTTTAAAAAATACAGTCACTTGTGTACAGATGCAGATGAGATTGGTTTTGTCATCTAAACGCCAGATTGCATAAACAACTGCATCAGTCATCTATGGTTTAATATTTTACCTAAAAATAGATACAGAAATAAAGGCCTTCGATTGCAACAGTGGCAGAGTCAGCACAACTAATTATGTTACAATTTGATGGTACCCTGGTCCTGGTGCAGGTCCTGGTGCAGGTTAAGTTTAACCAACTACCTGAAAAATGGTGCCACTAAAGTGACATGACTGTCAGAGGTATGTAGAGCACAGTGGGCACAGTAACAGATAGTAAGAGGGCTCATTTGCAGAGCAGCAGGATTTGAAACTACTGCTAACTTTAATTTCCATGTTTGTTGCGTTTTCATTAAATGGCTTTTACATGAATTACTAGGAAAGACCAGGGAGCTGTGCCGTCAATTAATGACATTTATTTTATTTTTTATTTAATCTGTATTTAACCAGGAAGTCTCATTGAGATTGAAAATCTCTTTCACAAGAGAGACCTGGCAGAGGTAGCAGCCAATCATAACACATTAAAATGCAACAAATACAACATTTAATACAAAAATCCACAATAATACAACAACTATTCAAACATAATAGCCTCTCAAGAAAAACAAGCACATATCTTTATCACCACAATCTTTATAATGCCCTTAAATTCATCAATGGATTTAAGTGCTTCTAATTTTCTATCTTTTTGGAGATTGTTCCATGTCCATGGTGCACAGTAGGAGAATGCAGTTTTCCCCACATCTCTTAACACCTTGAGTATATTAACATTACTTATTATAAAACATTTGTTATCCTGTATGTGATTAGTTCAACTCAGTCCATCTTTGCAGCTTGATAAACTGTCATAATGTATTGAAGAGTTAATGGCCTCAATAAGCTGAAATAACATTATAACAAGAGAATGTATATTCACTTTTGATAGCACACAGTGAAACTGAATCAACGTGACCTCACGATGACAACAGTCACTTAAAGGTAGACACCTGGCTATTGATTTGAAATGCGGATCAATGTAAAATCAGCAAATTGTTTATTTCTGTTATGATTTTCAGCCATAACTGTAACATTTAAAGATATATAGTTAGACATCACGATCCAACACATCGCTTAGTTGCTTTACTAACATCTTTGATCAACCAAATCGGGAGCATATCTATGTTTCCTGGGTTCTATGTTCCCCACTTAACCCTGCAAAAAAGATTCTGTATTCCCTGCTTACATGAAAAAGGTTCTATGTTCCCTGCTCAACCAAGCGGGAAACATAGAACCCTTTTTGGTATAGCGGGGAACATAGAACCCAGGAAACATGGGGATGACCCCACCAAATCTACCGACTTGGAAACTAAGCAATGTACTACTCTACCTGTGTTTTAGCCACCGAAAAAATCTGTGTTATTTAATCATGCGCTATATTTGGAATATTTTTACTGCTTTATCTTACACACTAACTGATTAAGGCAGTGGTAGACCAGCAATTACTCTGTTGCCCTGTTTGTTGATGGAGTTTGGTGACTTTGAGATAATGGCTTCAGTTTCCTGACAGAAAAGGCTGCCTGACCGCAAGGTAAAGCAGTGAAAATCCTCGAAATATAGCATGAACTTGAACTGACATTGTTTGTTTTTTTTAGGTGGGCCTTATTTATGTGGCTAAAAACTAACCAAATGAGGCAGTTTGCTTTGCCCTGTTTGATTTTATGTACGTGATAGAGGGATTTCTACCCAGAGGGTACTGTAAACAAACACTGTGACTCGGTCAGTTAAGTTATATGGTCAGTAACTGATCTGTAACTGAACTTCAGAAATTCTTCCCTGCCCTCTGTAGATTTTTTAAATAATACACAAATATTCTATACTATAATATATATTATTATTCAAATGTATTTTTTCCAATGCCCATTTTTGTAATTAGGACAACTAATTATGAGGGAAACGCTTGATTATCACAGTCTAACACCAAGTCAGTTAAACTTCACGGATATCAGTCTGTCAATTTAGGAAGCACAAGTAACTGTGAATCAGTTTCACCTGCTTTGGTGCAAATCAAAGAGACAACAGGTGCAATGGAGAGACAAAAGCAAGACAACCCCCAAAAAGGAATCTTTTTTTCATGTGGTGGCCACAGACAATTGCTGTCTCCTCATCCTGACTGACTGATTCTTCTCTAGATTTGTGTTCTGCTAGTGTCCTTGTCACTACTGGTAGCATGAGGTGGTACCTGCAGCCCAACCAAGCTGCACAGGTAGTCCAGCTCCTCCAGGATGGCACATCCATACATGTTGTCACAAGAAGGTTGCTGAGTCTCCCAGCATTGTCCCAAGAGCATGGAGGAGATACCAGGAGACCAGCCTTTACACGAGGAGAGCTGGACAGGGCCGTAGAAGGCCATCAACCCAGAAGCAGGGCTGGGCCCAACATCATCTAGTGGGACCTGTGCTCACAGCCCAGCACCGTGCAGCTTGATTGGCATTCGCAATACAACACCAGAACTGTCACATCCACCACTGGCATCCTGTTTTCCTCACAGATGAGAGCAGGTTCACACTGAGCACATGTGACAGGCGTGAAAGAGTCTGGAGACGCCGTGGTGACCGTAATGCTGCCTGCAACATCATCCAGCATGACTGATTTGGTGGTGGGTCAGTGATGGTGTGGGGAGCCATATCCTTGGAGGGTCACACAGACCTCCATGTCATGGCAAACGGTACCCTGACTGCTGTACTGGGATGAAATTCTCAGAGCGATTGTCAGATCTTACACTGGTGCAGTTGGCCCTGGGTTCCTCCTGGTGCAGGACGATGCCCAGCCTCATGTGGCCAGAGTGTGTAGGCAGTTCCTGGATGATGAAGGCATTGATGCTATTGACTGGCCCTCTTGTTCCCCTGACCTAAATCCAATTGAGCACCTATGGGACATTCTGTATCAGTGCCACCAATGTCGCCAAATACCACCACAGACTATGCAGGAGCTGACAAAATTCACACATGTTGGAAACAGCCTGTGATTTCAAATTTTTACTTCGATTTTGGGTGTGATTTGATTTTTGATGATTTTGGTCTCCATTGACTGTTATGTCATTTTGTTCTCAACAAATTATACAGTGGACATCAGTAAAGATTTTAAACTTGAATAATTTGTCAGGATCTGATGTTTGATTTAAATGTTCCCTTTTATTTTTGAGTGTATGTTCTTTCTTCTGCTGAATCATTTTTCAGCTGTTCCAACCTCTTTGTTTGATTTCTGCACTCACAATCCTTAAACACTACACGACCGCAGCTATCTGCTGACACATGTCAGGTTTAATAAAGCAGGTGAGCACAAAGATGGTCTGCCTGTGAGGGACTTTCTTTGTGACACGCACCCTTGATATCACAATACACATGCCTTTTAGCTGGTGGTGGTTTCCATTTTCAAAAAAGGTCAACACAGGATATGCTTTAACTGCTGAGGAAACACAAGACTCACTCTGCTTCATATCCACACTGTGTGTGCTAGAGGGGTTTTATTCAGGAGGAGCACTGAGGGTCCTGTGTGCCAAACTGCTTTTTTTTCCTCGCATAATCAAGGTCACAGGACTTTGCCACTCATGTCTACATGTGTTCTGTGGATTTCAAACTGTTCCAGCAGGTCTCCTGCAGGAGGTGTTGTGGCTGGATGAGCTGCCAGGGTCGCTGCTATAATCCATTTGGTCCCTGTACAGTTCGAGTGACAGCTGTGTCTGCACTCCTGCAGGTTTAAGGTGGGCGTACATCTTTGACAAGGATGTACTTTGTCTCCCCTCCTGCTGTGTTATTCACAGTATGCAACAGTTTACAATATATTAGGCCAACAAGGGCTGCCCCACGTAAAAGGCTTAGAGAAATTTGTCAGTAGTACTGTAAAAAACGGATCTTTGTGGACCCTTTAGTACATGTATCTCACATGAGGTCTAAAATACTCTGAGACATTATTTTATAATTATGTGAAGTTATCATGCAGACAAATATTTCATCATTTGTTGCAACTATCGCAAGGTAAAGTGTATGAATACACCATTCATGCTACAAAACATTTACAAGGAATGCACACTTGCACTGGGCCAAAGCACTTTGCCAGATTATGTCAGGTGGAGTTGCAGCAAAAGGTTAGCCTGGTTCAACTTTTTTTATCAGGTGACCCTTTGTTGTTTTTGCTGGAGCCTTCTGTGTTGCCACCCCCACTGCGTCACCAGACAGGCTCTATTGAGATGAATAAGAGAGCTGCGTTTTTACACTCAGGACTGAAGTGAGAAAACGCAGGCCAGCTTCAACTTTAGGCCACCATGCAGGCCATGGACAGCTATACAGTAGGTATTGCGAATATATCCATGCTGTGGATATATTAACCATCAATCAACCAACTTGGACATTGTCAAAGTTGTCCCAGATATCTACTAGGAATGCAAGATCCATTGTTCTGGACAGATGTATCGAGACAGAGATCAGATCAGACCTAATATCATTGTGCTAATCCATCAATATCATCATCTTTAAGAGACGCCTTTATTTTGAAACATTGTTAACACTGTGCTACATTACAGAGAAACACAAAACCATAGGAACAAACCTTAACTGATCTAGGCCTATATTTTATCTACAAGTGCACGTCACACACTGAGCGAGCCGCCTGTTAATGACGCTGTTGGCAAAGCAGTAATGATTGTGCTAAGTGGCTAATGGGCATGTAGCTACTGACATGTCTCAGATGATACGTCATGTTTGTAGTTGACCAGTGAATAACCGTAAATTGATTGATGCCTGTTGGACTGCTGAGTGTGGCCACAGTGGCCACTGTGTTTTTCCTTTCAAATTAAATTTCCACATGGTCCAGTCATATAGGTTTTTATATATCCTATTAGGTGCAAGTCCTAATAGAATTTCACTTCTTTTTTTTGTTCTGGACTAATACAATCTTGCTGACTAATAACCTTTCTGGATGACCTTGCCTTATGGGATGTAAAAGTGCTTAAGATAATAATAGTGACTAGCAAAAAATTATTGTAACTGAGCCTAATTTTACACTTTTGAATGTTCTATTTTGTTCATCTCTTTTAGTGGAGTCAATTTTTTGGGCCATTTTGCCTTGAATGGACAGGACAAGTAAGCGTGAAGGGGGGAGAGAGAGGGGATGACATGCAGCAAAGGGCCACAGGCAACAGCCTTGTACATGGGGCGCCCGCTCCACTACTAAGCCACTGACGCCCCTAGTGGAGTCACTTTAAAGTAAATTTTACAGCACTTAACTGCTTAAAATGATTTGTTGTTGTTTTTTATGGCAGGAAGCAAAAAAAGAAAAGAAAAAGTATGGCAGCTTCTTTTCCAACTGACTGTATTATATAGACATACAATATCATCTCGTATCAATCTCAGGCGGCTAAATTGAACCGCATCGAAGTTGTATCATGGTAGACTTTGTGCTCTCAACAAATATTGAATCATTGTCCAAAGAACTAATATATTGTAATGAAACTAGTTATTTATGTCTCTAATATCAGCTGCTTCGCCAGCTGCTTTATGACAACTTCTTGATGATAACGTTAAAAATGCATGTATTTACAAGTTTATGGGGACTGCCTGAACACACCATTAGTTACGGTGCCTCTGCGGCTCAACATTTGCATTCTGGGAGGAGGGTCTGTTTCTGCCTGGCCTTCAGTTCTCCAAAAGGATTCACTTTGCAAAACATGTCCAAAGGATTCAGCTGCTGAATTGCAACACAGCTACTGTCTTTAATATAATTTCTAGAAGTGAAATCACTGTGAGGTGGGAGATGGTCATAACATTGCTCAAGATACTAATAAATTATTACAATGAAAAAAATTGTTTTAAGAGGAAATCTGATTTGGTTAGACATTATAACAACAGTAACATTTACTCATAAGAATAAAAATGAAATTAAAACGAAGATGCTGCAGATGTACGGAATAGAATTATCATAAGAGGAAGAACATATTACCCCATATACTGTATATTTATAAATAGGTACATGATGTGCATCCACAAAATCAGTGCAGACAGGAATGTACAGCACAGAATGTGCCGGAGCTGCAGAAGAAATGAAAGAGTACATAAATTACTTTATCTGAATTTATTACACGGCTCTATTAAATGCTGTATTCTGATTGGTCAGTCGCGGTATTCAGTGGTCTGATATTACTGTGTAATGACCACTTTTAGTAGCAATGGTCATTACACAATTCCTATGTAGTCCAGCGTTACTAGGGACGCTGCCCTGCAACACTGCGGCTGTCAAACAACTTCCGAGGGAAAAAACAAACAGAAGTGTCTGACTTTAACATTTCTTTTAATTTAACTTGCCACTGAAGAAAAAGAAATGGAGAAGGAAAGAAAAAAATCAAGCGAAAAAAGGCACAAGGAACTGACACCTGAAGAGCTTCAAGTGATAGAGGAGGAGAAACATGAGATAAATACAAAAAAGACAACAAAATGGGCTACTGTACTATACTGTACTGTACTACTACTACTATACTGACGGACTTTCTCTGCCAAAAACAAAAGAACTCGGATTTGAATACACACTCAGCAGTCATGCCTAATGACATTTTACGCGAGTCCACTAACCCTGGGTGAGTACAAAACTTTCACCAAAAGTTGTCGAATCCGGTCGGTTTTAATGCACTTTGTGGAGGCAGACAACATTATTTATTTAACTGATAATTAGTCGTGTAATAAGTGGGATAATGTATAATGAGCCAGTGAATACTGGGAAAATAACTCCCTTCAGGAGTCGGGAGTTATTTTCCCAGTATTCACTGGCTCATTATACATTATCCCTTACGTATCTAATAGATGGCAGTAAACATAGAGTATTATTTCTGGTCCAGAAAAGCCACCCACTATAAAGCATTGGTTTTACATTTTCCAAGGATTAAAACACAAAGCCCTGTTGCAGGAAATGAAACTGCAACAGCACAGAAATTGAGAGAGTGTGTATTTACAGTAAAGAGAGAGAGAGAGAGAGGTAGAGAGAGAGAGAGAGAGTGTAGTGTTGCGTTTGTGATCTCCATTAGCCACTCTGCTCTGACAGCCGACCAGGATCACTGTGGCCGTAAAAGCCCACAGGTGAAGCAGCCGATTTTATACCTAAAAAGGTGTTCAATATTTCATTGATGGCTATACACGCACTACCTGCGGACTCACCATATTTATTTCACATGCCCATTTTAAGCAAGTATGGTTTTTAAAGTGGAAGTTGTCAACTGTGAAATGGGTGAGGCAGAGTGCTCTCTGCAAACAGGAACAGATACATACTCTTGGTATATTCAGTTACCATGACAAATTAATGAGGACACAAGAAAAGTATTTTTTACTCTCAGAGTTTCAGCACAAATGCTGAGAAAATAAATATGTATCCTGGTTCAGGCTTATCCTGTCACACGTCAGCCAGCCAGCTCTGGAAAAGGATTCTGATTTTAAAGCTCTGCAGAAACGTGAACTTCCCCCAAAACACAGCGGTACTTCTCATATTACTTCTCTGTTTCCAAACATGCAGTAATTACATGATGCTGTTCCATTCAGTTATATATTAAGTATATGAGTCTTGCATAGAAACTCTGCCTGCAGGCGAGAATATTTAGCCCTGTAATTATTCACAGATTTTTTTTAGAGAAACATATATTAGTCTGGAAACTTCCACAACAATCATGTGCTGCTAACTTGTGGAGAGCTCGGAGACCAACCACACATCCCAGCACTCCTGACTTCCCGCGGTTTGGCTCGTAATAACCCAGCGATTTGATCCTGTGGAGGAAAGAGGCACTGGCAGCTGAATGAGATACTAATTAAGAAATTCAGTCATGTGTGAACACGGCCACGCTCGTAGCATTCAGATGAAGTCACCGCTACCTGGCCACCCCTCCATTAATCAGATAAAGCTTCTGCAACTAAAAGGATACCTTGTCACAGTGAAGAGCGATGCTGTACTTCTGACTGTCACTACAACTACTAAGAAGAAAAAGGCAAGGTAGATTTATCATGCAGATAACACAGATGCAAACGGCTAATCTCTTAGCATTCAATACCCAGTATAACATTGCAGGAACAAGTTAAAAGTCACAGTGAAAACAAAGAAAGAGATCAAAGCAGGACTAGAAATATAAGAGCCAAGACCCCTGCTGGGTACTTCAGTGAATAATGCAGCTGATAGCTTTGTAAAGGCGGTGTACAGGACACAAAGGCCCATGAGATCTGGCATGTTTCATGACAGCTATTATGTAACTTACTAAGAGTCTGTAGCAATGTGAGCAGCTCTATGCTCTGAGCTAAGTGCTGTCAGCATGCTAACACACTTAATACTAACATGCTGATAGTTAGCAGGTGTAATGTTTACCATGTTTACATCTTACGCGAACATGAAAGTAATACTTAGGGGAATTAGGGTTGGGTCATGTCTACCAAAAGACAGTAACTGACAATGTCCACGGTGAAACTATGCAATAGATGTCCACCAGAACCCCTGATATTTGTACACAAGTGAATTCCCCCCTTCAAAAACTACTGCAGGTGTGAGCGGATATTGATTGGTGAAGGTGGCAAATCTTTTCGATGGCTGTGACAAACTTGGTTGCTTAAAAAGTGACCACTTTGCCCATCTGGCAGCCATGTTTCATTATAACTCGCAGCATTCATAGACAAAACATTTGTCTTTTGCTGGACACATTTTCCTTACAAAAACAACATGCTAATGTTATCAGCACAAGCTTATGGCCTTTTACATTGTATAAATTAGCTCAGCGGCTAGCTGACTTTTCCTCTACTCATATGAAGCCATGGCCAACAGGAACATTTAACAAAGGTAGCGCTACAAAATTTTGGTTCCATTACAACTCACAAGGTTCCCTGACAACTGTCTCATACTAAACACGTTTTCCAAACAAATATTACATTACACATACTAACATTATTAGCAAAAGCCTATGGCATTGTAGATTGTATAAATTAGCTTAGCTAACAGTGGAGATTTCCTCTACTCATGTTAAAACCGGATAAATCACACACAAGACATACATTGCTATATTTGTGAGGGCTTTATTGTCTTTAGAATTTATTGTTTCTTTTCTGTGAAATAAAAATAAATAAAGGCTTCGTTTCCACTGAGGGAAATGTTTTCAGCTTACAAAAACCGACAAGAGGTTTGGGTTGGCGCAATGCGTAGTTACATTTCTGGGGAGGTGCACGTCAGGCTACAGTGTATGGCACAGCGTAGGCTCTATGAGGAAGGTATAATCCCTGCTCACGGCATCAATACAGTCTATGAGTCCTCCTCCGCTCCTCCACAGCTCCAACCTCTCATAGAAGCGTGGTCACTTCTGTTTCCAAAAATCCCTTGATGGCGATGGCCAAAATGCCAAACATGAGGCTTTAAAATGGGGTTCCACAAACCAGTGGGTGACATCATGGTGGCTAGACCCGTTATTCACATATAGTCGATGAAAAAACTCTATGGCAAACATTCTAATAATTGCTGAGATATTTCAGTCAGGATCAAAGAGGGGGACTGACTGACATTGCTACCTCAACAAAATGAAAAGGAAAAACAAAATTCAATAAATGCATGCAAACCAATCACCTTTATATTATTGAGTCAGCTACAGTCTCTTGATCAACCACAGCCAATAGTGAAGAAATCAAAGGCTACACCTCTCTGAAATATTACTGTGACACCAGAATGATCATGGATAATGAGCGGTATAGAAAAAAAGGATAAAAGGGTAAAAGAGAAGGTATGCATGTTAAGTGAACACAACAGGATTGGCTGCAAGTGGAAGATGAGAGGAAAATGATGCAATTTAGAGGAGAAAAGGACATTCCGTATTTAGCAAAGAAATGGATTCTCCAGGTTATGATTGAAGATAAGGAGTCTGCTGCCTGAGGTGGTTTAAACAGAACAAACATCTGCCAGACACTTAACTGTGACTGCATGAGATTCATACTAACAGAGAGAAGGAGTGGTAAATTCTGATGTGTATGCTTCATATCAGTGAGCAGCTTCAGTGTGTTGCTCAAGGACAGACACACCGCTGTTGAAAGTCTACTGTGGGTATTGAACCTCTGACCTTCCATTTACAGCATTTTTCTGCAGCAGGGCTCAGTGAATGACTGAAAGACACAAAGACAGGCCTCCTTGTTCATTGTTTGTTTCAAACCTGCGAGTTATACAAGACTGCTCCAAGAAATAACTTGCAACACTGACCTGTTATTTGGAGCCCAAACACTTTATTTGTTCTGTGTCTTTCAAAGAATCCCTTTATCTGTACAAAACGCTACATTCTGTGTATAAGCAGCCGTATTATACATCCAAACCATGTACTGTATGTAATGTATCTGCTTGCACACACAGACAAAATGTATGTAGCACCCTCTGGCATTATTTGCATTTATTTACAATTATTTACATAATTGCATTAGTTTTACTTCTCGCATTATGTTTCTATGTTGTGTTTCATTTTAATATATATATATTTTTTTTACGTATATGATTTAGAGTAATTTAAAATGGACTTTCTTTAAGACGTGGAAATATCTACTCACATGTCTTGATCTTAATAGGCAGATGGAATTTGCTCAGTTGTCATCAAGGTTAAGATTGTCATGAATTGTCATGACAACTGAGCAAACTCCATCTGCTGATGAACACTGTGAGATAAGCTTAAAAGCTATTTGTTTTGCTATTTATTTATTATTTTAAAATGCAGTTTTGACCCTGTATTATTATTTATTTTATTTGTGGGGAACCATATAAAATAAATAACATAACTGTCAACATTTCACCTAATCACCAGAAAAAAATCCTTGGCTTTGTGACAGATACGTGACATTTGTGCTTTATCATAGTAGATATTGCTTTTGCTCCAGTTTTAGGCATTAAAAACACTTTATGATCAGGAAAATATTAAGTTTGGGCTTGAAAATCCCTGGTTTTGAGACATGATCATAGCTGGAGAAGCTGTCAATGTCATGGTAAAAATAATCTATTTTTATGGCACAATCACAACAGTAAGTGCAGCAATGTGTTGGTAAAAACAACAACAAAAACTTCTTTTTGTGTCACGATTGCGGCACAAAAGGCAGCATTACAGCACTGCCCCAGCAGGAAACACAGCCATATCTCTGGAAAAAACAATGGGTTTTTATGGCACCATCTCTGCAGGGAAGCACAGAGATATCTGTGGGAAGAAAACAACCTCTTTTTGTGGCACTATCCCAACAGGAAATGCAGCAATGTCTTCATGAAAACAACCAGTTTTTGTGACACTATGCCACCAGGAAACACAGTGATGTCTGAAAATCACCTCTTTTTAAGGCACTATTGCAGTAGGAAAGGCAATGATGTTTTGGTGAAAAAAAAACAACCAACCCTTGTGGCACGATTCATGGCAGGATTGTGGCAGGAAATGCAGCAATGTCCGCATCCCAGCAGGAAACACAGTGATGTCTGTTGCACTATACTGGGTGGAGAAACAGCAATGGTTCACTAAAAAACACCCATATGCAGTAGCTTTAAAGCTGCTGTAAATACAGGGATGACCCTTAAAAAATGGCTGGTTTTGTTGTTTGTTGGTTGCAAACAATGGTCTGCAGTAGTCTGCAACTTGGCAGGCAACTCACCAAAGTGTCAAGTCATCCACCATCCCCTCCACCTCCCGATAACAAAGTCTGCTCACATACTACATCAATTTAGAAAAATATGATACGTATGAAATGTACAGATGTAGTGTATCCATAGTTGTACGATGCCAACTTTTTTTCCTGGCAACTTTGCTGCACCATTTGACGTATTGTGCTGGCGTTAACTTAAAGCAGCTGTGCGGAACTTTTTACCATTAATAAAACTGTCCCTAGTTCGTACCTTTGCTGTGTTAGGATTATGTTATGTCTTCACTGTGCATCTTCACATAAAAGAATACTCTGACGATTTGGGAGTTATGCCCTTTCTCTATCATTTTCATATTGAGACAACATGATCGATATCTTTTTTGTATCTGTACGTCCAGTGGCTGGGTCTCAGCGTTTAGCATTGCGCTGATAGAGGGTCAGTACGTCCTGCGCTGTGATCCACAGAGCGATACACCTGTGAGCAGGCACAGACGTAGCTTGTAAACAAAACTCAGCTGTTTATTTAGCCTAGTAATATCTCCGGATTTTAGCAGCTGCAATGGACGACTTTGAACGCGATTTTGAAGAGTTTCCTGTAGCGGACACAGATCCAGAGCCATACCTGTTTGAGCCGGAGCATACAGATGAGGAACTCCATGTGTTGATGCTGAGCAGAGATGAGAGAGGCTGAATCCTCCGCTACTATTTTCCTGCACATAGTGGGATTCGGTGTTGCCATCGCTGGGGAGATATATCATCAGGAGGAAAACCGCCACAGAGAGTGCATCACAAGGAGTGAAAACTTTGCAGCAATCACTAATCCTGGCATGATTGAAACTTTTTTTCATGTTCCTAAGATGAACTGGAAAAAACGCTCCAGGCCTGCAAGAGCTGATGGACAGCTTTCAGTCGGGTGAGTAATATCGTCCGTGTCGTCTCTTTGTTTGCCATTTACCGAGTGACTGAGCTACCTGTCCCAGAGCCAGCTGCAGCTGTTGCTCACCGGTGTATCTCTCTGCGCAAGATGTACTGACAGTGCCATGCGAACTGCTGTCTCAATATCAATCAATCAATCAATCAATTTTATTTATAAAGCCCAATATCACAAATACAATTTGCCTCACAGGGCTTTACAGCATACGACATCCCTCTGTCCTTTGGACCCTCACAGCGGATAAGGAAAAACTCCCCAAAAAAACCCCTTTACCAGGGAAAAAAAAATGGTAGAAACCTCAGGAAGAGCAACTGAGGAGGGATCCCTCTTCCAGGACGGACAGACGAGCAATAGATGTCGTACAGAACAGATCACCATAACAAATTAACAGTAATCTGTATGACACAATACAATAA
This sequence comes from Epinephelus cyanopodus, assembly GCA_026686955.1. Taxonomy (NCBI): domain Eukaryota; kingdom Metazoa; phylum Chordata; class Actinopteri; order Perciformes; family Serranidae; genus Epinephelus; species Epinephelus cyanopodus. Next base: position 13,420,349 of record CM048914.1, read on the forward strand.
TCTGTATGACATCCTCGATAATGACAGTAGCTTACAACAACATGAAAATGATAGAGAAAGGGCATAACTCCCAAATCGTCAGAGTATTCTTTTCACATAATAATGCAGATGACTTGTTAACTGTTTATTCCTCCTTACACCGAACGTACACTACATGGCTGCTTCTCATTGTTTCTCAGTAGCACAACAACGGTTACTACATTACCCAGAATAACTTGAGGCTTACACTACTACGGTAGCCTTAGTAGCTCAAAATACACAACAGATTAGATTAGATCAGAACAGAAACACAACAGGAGAATTTACTGAGTAATGTTGCTGTTTCCACTATTTACTTAGACTGACCTGACGTTAGTTAATCCTCTCGCTCTCCAAAACAAATGCATGCGGTAATTGCCGGCTTTACGACACCAGGCTGTGGGTGTCATACCACTTCGACCAAAAGGGCGCTATAATCAAGGAAAACGAAAAGTTCCGCACAGCTGGTTTAAATAAATGTATATATATAATTATATATTCTAATATATGCAACACCTTTTAATGTAGTCTATATTTTCCATGGTAAGTTCTGCATATTTTCTTTAGGGTTTTTTGTATTGGTGCTGTTTCTTTTTATTGATTAAAATACCATTGTATTATTTGCATCACAGTTCAGTTACAGATTTGAGGTTTTGATGAGCATTAATGTTGCCTATTCCTATCTGAATATGTCTAATGTAACAAACCAATTTCCTCACAGGGATTATTGTTTCATTTAATCTTATGAGTAAGGGGCTCCAAGCTGATCCACTAAGCTTTTTTCCCCATTGTATTTTAAGCTTTTTAGTAGGTGTTTGATCCATTGGTCTCCTGCTGTTTAGCAGATCTTTACTGACCCAGTCAGCATTGAGGGCACCAACATTTTTAGCAACAGACCTCACATCTCCAGCAGTGGCAGCCGTCTGGCTTAGCAGGGCTCCTCTCTGTTTGGCTTTTTTTTTTTTTTTAAATATGAGGCCGAAAATGCCTCCACAATATAACTGTTTTATGATGCATTTCCAGCTTGGCAATGATATGGAGGAGACATTGTATTAGGTACTTGTAAAATCTATGTGCCAGGCCAGACTGGAGCCAGAGCTGGTGTTTGGCTGCTCTCCTTCGCCCCCAGAGATCGATAGAATAGGAGCTCTTTCATTTAGTGATGCTTTGGTTCATGTAATGTGCCTTGAAGTATAATAAGCAGTCACATTTCACTGCATGTGGGAATCAAATCCTGTCATCTTAACGCTGTCAACAGAAAATGTTAATAAAGGGGTTCGTTTACACACAAATACTGAAGGAGCACGCCGCAGATGAACCAGTGTGTGAAGTAAGCAGTGTCTTTATGGTCTCAGTGATTGATTATTGTATTTTCAAGCTGATCGATTGTTGTTCTGCTCATTGGTGCATTCAGTGAAAGAGTGACATACAGACAGATTTATGTAGATATAGATATTTGCTGATGATGTATTGACTAATTGACTGACTGATGGAGATTTACATGCAAAGCTATGTGCAGGACTGAAATATTCCTCTAAACCGTAATGAGTGTTCATTAGTGTAATCAGAGCGTCAGCAGTGTGTGTGTGTGTGTGTGTGTGTGTGTGTGTGTGTGTGTGTGTGTGTGTGGTGTGTGTATGTGTTTGGAGCTGAAATGAATATGAACACACACTGAGTGCTTCCATGCTTTGCCGAGCAGAGAGGTCTGATGTGGAGGGTGAGAGTCTGAGGCTAAGCTGTAATTGAATACCAACAGGAGTGGTGTTTCTACTCAGACCTCTGAAGGAGGACCTGACCTTGAGACGCTGCTGCTGATAGACAGGCAACACAAAGCCCGGCTGGCTAATTAGATTAAAAACATGGATCCCAAGGGATGGAGATGTGACAAGCACATTGATTCACTACATCTCCTCAATTTCCATCTCTCTCCTGATCTCTCCCTCCTTCTCACTCTCCCCCTTCCTCCTCCTCTCACCACATGCCTCATTTTATCCATCTCACTCTGCTGTATATCTAAGCTCTGTTTATTTTTTACCTCCTTCCTTCCTTCCTTCCTTTGTGTCCTTCTCTCCTTTTCTAAAGACTCGCAGTGCATTTCTTTGACTGACAATAATGAGAAATTAATCTGAACTATGACAGAATATTCAATGAGTACAACTGATAGATGTTTTAAAAAGAAATGATTTCATAGTGATGGTAACATATCATTTGTCTCAGACAAAATGCCATTACTGTATGTATGACCTATGATTTATCCTACAAATGTTTTACCGTCACAGCAAAATCTCATTGACAGTAAAATATTGGCCTGCAGTGACCTCCACAAATGTCATGTCTGATGTCTTCTCCATGTATAAGGTCAGTTTGTTGTTGAATGGGCATTACATGGTACATTATAGCATTAACAAGGACGTTTCCTGATCTCGCCTTAATTAAAAACAAAGACTGATAACATCATGCATAATATAAACCAGTTTATGAGATGTTTTGATGTCTCTTGTGTAATTCATTACTTTATTTTATTTTTCATTTTTTTGGGGACAGTAACTTAAAGTCTTGTTTTTGCTGACCTCTGGTGGTTTACCTCCTCACCTTGCTGCAGTGATGTAAAGGTGTACTGCAGGGTGTGTCAGTGCACCATCATGGTATCACTGGCTGCAGTTACATGCACACCAATATTCCTCTATTCTGTTTAAATATTCCGAATTAGGCCCTTTTCCGAATTTGGTATAGACATGTATACAACCGATTTGAAATATGTCTCAGTTGAAGTTTTTCCCACAGTTTGCAATACACAACTTCTTCTCTGTTTACCATCCACCATCCGCATTGTCATGGATATACTGTACACAAACCAACTCGCAAATAGTTTGCAAAGCTGGTGTAGCATGCAGAACAACCCACATTTCTGGCTGTAAAAAGACACACAACGTATTTCATCTTTATGAGGGACTTACCAATAGGTTGTTGGAAATATCACAACACCGTCCTTTACAAGAAGGTGGCTGATAGAAGCAAAGGGGGAGGCTGTGCTTACATGGTCCAACAAGTCCGCCGCCGATAGGAAACTGAAATAAATTGTAATCCAAAGAAGCAAAACGACATGCAGCTCCAGCTGTTCTGCTTTTCCATATTTTGACGTAATAAACATCATGTTAGGGCACATTAATCAGTATGCACGGCTGCATGTAAACAGGAATATTAGTGGAATATTCATTTTCATTTGCGATGTAAACAGCTTAGAAGGAATACTGTCTTGTTCAGAATAAGGGCAAAAAACGGACTGTTTAGTGCATGTTAACATACTCACTGTGTGGTTGGAGGGGCAAGAGAGAGACACTTTTGACAACACCAAACCTCACCCTACAGTGATGCTGGTGTGGCCAGAGGTATGTTAGACTAGGGTAGAAATTTACAGTAGCTGAACTCTGCTTTGCAACCTGGTATTATGTAAGTTACCCTATAAGGAGTCATCACTTGCCTCAACTCAGCCAAGAGATTTTTAGACTTTATCCTCCCACAATCTTAAAACAGGCAGGTTAGGTGAATTGGTGGCTCTAAATTGGTGTGAATGATCTTAGGTGTGAATGTGAGCGTGAATGGTTTTCTGTCTCTGTGTGTCAGCCCTGTGATAGTCTGACGAAGTGTCTACAGTGTACTCCGACTCTTGCCCAATGTCAGCTGGGCTAGGCTCCATCCCCCAGTGATCCCTAACAGGACTAGCAGTAATGGCCAATGAATAAATGAATGAATATTCTAATATAAGTTTTTAAATGTTTTTTTTATTGTCAACAAACCCCATGAATAGCCCAAAACCAACAATGCAGATACAATACTTTCTGACTCCCCTACATTACCTGTGGCTCTCAGCCCAAGGCCATTCAGTCCTGCTGAAAAAAAAAATCTATAAAAAATGGCAAAAAAGGTTCAGTAATTCCTGAAAACCATGCAGCACTGTATTTTTTTTTTTTTTAGCAAATGTTACACAAACAAAAATGCAATTGTTGTAAAGTACTTTATGTTATGAATAATTCACATTTAGTGCTCCACTGAGTATTAGGCAGCAGCACGGTAATTAGTCATGACAAAACTGTCCTGAAAGTGACATCATCAGATAAAAGGTGAAATAAAAGTGTAATTGAGGAAAGCAATGAGTTATTAAGTTGAATTAATTCACAACTATTTGGTTCATTTAAATATTAAATGTATCCTTACTTAACAGTTTGTACAATAAGCTATGAATTAGTAACCCACAAATTACACTGTATCCTTTATATAATGTAAAGTTAATTAACAAGTTACAGAGTTTAGGTTTAAGGTTAGTTATGTAACTATTGTCAGATTTAGGAAAGAAACATAGAGAGGACACACATTTAAATCTCAAAGTTCACACAGTTCTGAACACTGGTCTCCTGGGGGAAAGTCCTATGTTTTGTGACCCATCCACCACCCAACCTTCCTCCTAACTAGACCACTCAGGACCACTTCTTTCTTTACTCCCATCAATCACAGCCTTCCAAAAATACATGGGTAATGCACAAATTATGGGCTCATCATTACATGGGATATGTACAAATTGTTATGCATTACTTTTCATTGAAAAACACAGTGCAAACGGTGCATGAGAACAGCCTGGTATATTCTACACAATTTACTAAAAAGAGCGCTTGAGCTGCGGTTAATAGTATATTTACATGTGCCATGCATTCATACACTGCATGTCAATAGATGCTAGGGAGTTGTAAACAACCAATTCGTGTTGCAACAGTGGCATCTGAAACTTTACTAGTTTCAGAATTATTTCTCATGTAACAGAAACCACTGAGAGCGAAACTTGTATTTGGATGTTATTATTATGCTGTGATGTGGTGGTGCTTTTGTTCTGGTGCTCTGCACAGATTTGACACCTGTCCGCCTGCCCACCTGTTCTCATCCTCGGCTCTGTGTAGCTCAGTGTGCTGCCATTTTCTAGCAAAGGTGGTGGAGCAGCACGGAGGCCCCCCGAGAGCACCAGCAGACAATAACCTTATATTTTCAGGTTTATACAATAAACTCAAATTCACATATATGTAGGATACTACTATAGACATTGCTGTTATCTTACATCTGCTGTGACAGTGCGCCTGGGGGACGTGCTACGCTTCACTCCCAGATAACGCTACACTATGATAAAGTGACTGTGTTACTGATCAATACTGCAAAGATTCATGTTGCTGATGACTCGATCATGTTTTACTGTTTGGAGAATATGTATCTATCATATAACTACACAAGGCTGGTTTTGTTGTTGTTTTGTTCATAGACCCGATATTTGAAAAGTTAAAAAAATTAAAATTAAAAACTCTTCACATAATGAAAAAGAAGCAGCATATTTTTTAAAAATGTTGAACTATTTGAACATATATATTTTTTAGGTTTTTTTTTAATAGAAAATGACATATCTATGGGATATTCACAAATCACAGTCATATATCACACCTGATTTACTTGGTGGATGATTTTGCTCCTCAGCACGTGATATTTGTATCATATACTGTACTGTCTATAAAGTCTGTGGTTGTGTAAATAAAGTTTTCAGGTTTGTTAGTTTATTTAACTTTCAGATACATTTTCAACATACACGAATATAACCATAATTATAACCATATAACATCAAACATGAGTTTAAGTCAACAAGTTGTTTTTTTTTTTGTTTTTTTTTTCAGTGTGCATAGGCTATTCATTGTCAGGGGTCTATGTTAGCAGCACAAACCGAAAGCAGGAATACATTAAGACTTTACACTTCAATATTTGTTGATTTATTTGTTGATTGATTTATTCATCGTGGCAATATTCAACAATGTTATTGCATACTGTATGCTTTCCTGATATCATACTGCCGTAACGTGCTCACTTATTTCATAATGTCTCTTTAAAACTTTATATATTAGGCTTTGGCTGCCAAAATACTTTGTTGAAGTTGGATTTGGTCTTTTCAACAGGCTTTATTGACACTAAGGAAAATGTAATGTCACCAGCAGTATCCTTAAAAGCAGTCAGCTTAATACAACTAAATACCGTTACTAACTCCTACAAAGCTCAAACCAGCAGGCAGCAGGGAGCGTTTAAAGGTACCCCGTATACATGGAAACAAAGTTTAGGCTCCAGCCCAGCCATGCTGAAACCGGAAAGGGCAGAAGCATCAATTACAGAGGTGGGCAAAGACAGAGGTAACCCTCAGCGCAAAGCTAGGTAAAAAGAGCTGAAATGCATAATCATCACACTCCCTCCCTGGCCCTTCTCGCTAATTAAGCCATCTCCTTTTAACAAGGCTTCAGGCCCTGCTCTCTTTGGAGGGATAGACTTAAAGGACACCATGCAAATGGCTGACAGTTAATCACTACGCTCGTACGCATCGATCACAGACCAAAGAGAAATGTCAAATGAGCAAACAGCACATGCTTACTTTTCAGATTATATGGAGAGGCCTTGATAAACATATAGAGGATTATTTTCAAGATTCCATGACAACACTGATATTTTGCTTTAGGAATAGCCATGTGGACAGACTCTACACAAAAAGTGTTGATCTTTTTTTTCAAAGAGGAGCATAATCCTGATAAAACGTGCGCGTTCTGTGATCCTATTTAATACAGTGAGAGGACTGTAATTCTCTCATCAGCTTAGTGCGTACAGCATTCCTATCCACACACAAAGGAAGGAGCAGGAGACTTTCATCTGCCTGGTTAACAACTTCAGTCATTGTCTTCTTTAATTACAACAAAGTCAACAGCTCCATTACTTCCCCTCCTATCTATCTTTCATCCCCTGTGCTCTCTGAGGATTGTGATGTTGGAACAAAACAGAGCAGGCCTCACTCTCATCTGTAGGCCGGCGAGAGGATCTGTTCCTGCACTGGAATGTAATCAGCATTCAGAGGAAGACAAGGCATCGAGACGTCCAACCAAAACATGTATCCGTGGCTCCTGATGGTAATTAGTGTTCCCTGTGCCAATTGGGCTCAGTTCTCTACAGGAACAACTGCTGCCTCTCCTTGAAATTGATATGCTCGGCATCCAGCAAAACAAGCCAACCAGCAGCCAGTCAGACTGTAAACTAATCAGTCAGTCACTCAGTTGCTCAACCATTCAGAAAGTTCGCTGCCAGACAGTGAACGAGCATCTGCTAAACATGGAGTTCAAAAAGTTAGTCAGCGAGTTACCCAGCAAATAAAGAAGCCAGTCAGTCAGTCAGACAGCTTTCCAATCAGGCAGTCCATCTACATGTCAGCCAGTCAGTCAATCAGTCAGCCAGAGGGCTATTTATCAAAGATGTATCAGTCACTCGCCTCCTCGCCTTGTGTTACAGTGGCTATTCTGGAGCTGGGACAGCTCATACTAATGCTGTTCGACACTAGGAAGGGAGTGATTGATGAGATGATGAGCATAACAAATGATCTAGCTCAATCAGCGCCGTTCTAAAGCAGCACAATGAGAGTTACGGCTTGTCATTAATGCCTGTAACGTTTAACAACAGCCATAATATCACTCAGTAGTGTGGATGAAACCACATTAAGACTGATAGAGATGATAGTGGTAATTTACTTTAGATTATCTCCCAGCAGGGGACAATTTTGGACATTATGTTTTATCTAAATTGGGGCAGCTGTGCGGTAGAGGTTAGAGGAGCGAGCTTATGATAGGAGGGTCAAAGGTTTGAATGAGGAATACCAGATGGGGAAATCGCAGTGAGAGAAGTCAACGAGGAGCCGTCTCAATTCCTAGCGTCAAAGTGCCTTTGAGCAAAAGCCATAAGCCCAGGCAGTTAACCCTAAAGTGCTCAAGTAGACTGTTTAAAAGAGATTTCAGTGCATAAATAAAAATCAGCTCCATCCTCGGGAAACCTCACCTGATTCACTATAAAGGGTGACAAATAATCTTACTGAGCAATGTGTTAAAATAACTGTAGCCCTGCAGTGCCAGGCACTTACACAGCCAGGACAAAAATGGATGCATGTCTCTTTACTGTAAGTCATTACAGCTAAAAGCACCAAATGGTTCAATACTATGTTATTACATATTATACTCTGGCCTCTCCATCCCTCTTTAGATCCACTCAAATGCCAAACACAAAGAGGGAAATAACAGTTCATTGGATATAATGACACATTTTATTAGACCGTATTATTTCATACCCCTAAAACATGTGCAGAATACTAATATACAGTCAGAACACAGTCCAGTGTCCAAAGTATTACACGCAAATTGGAGGATTCTGCATGTTACAATTTACATTCCTGATGGCTGGAGCCATCCCAGCTGACATTGGGCGAGAGGCAGGGTACACCCTGGTCAGTCACCAGACTATCGCAGGGCTGACACATACAGTAGAGACAGACAACCATTCACACTCACATTCACACCTATGGACAATCTAGAGTCACCAATTAACCTGACCTGTATGTCTCTGGACTGTGGGAGGAAGCCGGAGTACCCTGAGATAACCCACAGTGACACAGAGAGAACATGCAAACTCCACACAGAAGGGCTCCCCCACACTGGGTTTGAACCCCCCACCTAGGGTTCGATCCAGGAACCCTCTTGCTGTGAGGCAACAGTGCTGACCAACCACTACACCACCGTGCCGACCTGCATAATATACACCAAGCCTCTTATACATTGTCTTGTACTACTTTCAGCCATGCTGCGAAGTACATAGCCTTTTTTTTTTTTTAATTTGCACTTTCTAATGTTGTTCAGGGTACAGTGACAGCTAGCTGGATCCTCTTCTCTGAGCATCCCAGCCAGAAACAAAAAATGAGGGCTGTTGGCTCCACTATCCTGGTCTGCGTGACGTGAATGCAAGAGGCATTCGGTCAGTTATTTATGGAAAAAGGGTTACCAACTATTTTGCAATGTCACAAAAAAGATTAATAAAATCCTGCTTCCCTCGTCTTAGAACTTTTGATACTTTTGAATGATTGATTAAAGACATTTTAATACCAATTAAGGCCTTATTTTCAGATTAATGAATTCAATGCCTTTTAAGACATTTTAAGTGTCTGCAGTAGGATGGGCCAGTGTGAAAATTTTCAAATCGGTTTAATATTTAGACATCACCAAACCAAACCAGTATGCTGAATTTTAGCAGCTATCTCACTTGTCTCAGAGGCTGCTCCAAAGTGGAACATATTGACAACATGTCCCACCAGAAACCTAGCGTTTGACTATGACATAGCATTGCATGAAATCAGAGCTCTCTGTCCACTATGAATACATTAAGTACACACTTCTTTTATGTCATGTAAACCAGTGGTTTCCAACTGGTCCAGACTCAGGGTCCAGATTTCTCCATAGTCATTAGTTCAAGGTCCACACAGCTTATCCTACTCAGCGTAATACTTGCGTTGGGCCATGTCATCAAGCTAGTTTGCTGTCTCTGTTAAGAAGCTATCCATTCATCACTTGCTCTACAACAGGAAACAGCACTTCAAAATAAAAGCTCTGTGACGAAAAGTACTGTACTTTAAAATATAAAGTGTGTTTTTTATAAACTTGAGACTTTCATAAGTCACTTGCGGTCCATTCAGAATGGACCCGCAACCCACTTTGGGCTCGCGACCCACCAGTTGGGAACCACTGATGTTAAGAAACCATTAAGGTATCAGCTGAGCGCTTGAAGTCAGACTGGAGACGTAACCCTTAAAAGATGGGCGAGTAGCAACCTTTCTATCCTCCTATGTTTGTAACGTAACTTTTTAAAACAGAAAATACATGTTTTATATTGTAATATTTACTGGAGAGGACATATAACATGGCCACCAGCAAGTAGCTTCGCTTGTCATGGACAATTGTCCTTTAGCTTACCAGAAACTTTCAGCACCCAAGCCAGATTCCACCTCATTTAGGTTTTTGTAGTGAAATAAGGAGGCACTGAAAAGATAATTAGTATTTTCAACTACTTGAATCTCTTGTTCCTCGTCTCATTGTGCCACTTTCAAAGAGAGTGACAGGAATAAATCAAAACACGGTGTCCAACAAAAGTTTAGCACAAAACGTTGCTGGCAGCCAGTTTGTACACCTCTTTCATTGGCTTTTAAACCAGAATGTTGTCATATAGGTGTAGTTTTCTTGCAAGACTAACTCTGCCATGTCTCGTCTTGTCACCCAAAGAACACATCAACAACATAACATCACAACATATGTTCCTCACCCCCTCAAACCTCTACTAAAATTTGATCTTGTTTAATGTTGCCGACACTGGCCTGGGCTCGGCAGTAAACTGTACACAGTCTGTCAGACACTAGTGGCTCCATTAGTCCATTTTATTTGCTACAACATGTTATCAGTACAAATGCTGGAACAGCTGGTTTGCATAAAATCAAATCAGCAAAACTGTAAATTGACCCAACCGCTATATCATAGTTAAAAGAAGTTAACTAATTAACATAAAACAAATACTGTGTACTTTGTACATTATGACAAAATAACAAAAATGATAAATGCGGATAAGGAAAAACTTCCCCCAAAAAAACCCTTTAACGGGGGAAAAAAAAAAACGTAGAAACCTCAGGAAGAGCAACTGAGGAGGGATCCCTCTTCCAGGATGGACAGACGTGCAATAGATGTCATGCAGAACAGATCAACATGATAAATTAACAGTAATCTGTATGACACAATGAGACAGAAAGAGAGAGAGAGACAGAGAGAGAGAGAGAGAGAGAGAAAGATGCAGGACAGACGGTAATGACAGTAGCTTACAACAACATTAATGAAAGTAATAATATAATGATAGTTCTGGCTACTGTGGTACAATATGTTGAAAGTATATATTTATATCTGATAGTATACATATGTGACAACAGTAGAAGTATGACAACTAATAACAGCAGCAGCAGGAGGCATCTGGCAGGACCACGGCAGCAGCACAGCCACACACGTCACACCATCCAGGCACTGTTGTGATAGAAGTTAGTGACATGCAGTATAGCCGAGTTAGCAAGATGCAGTAAAAGGACACGAGAGAGAGACGGAGAGATAGTGTTGTTTTTGGCTGCCTGTTTTAATTTTAGTTTTAGTCTAGTCTTTGTGTCAAACTATCATTTTAGTTTTTATTAGTTTTAGTCACGTTCATACTTTCAGTCAACTAAAAGTCTGAGCATTTTAGTCTTATTTTAGTCAGAGTAATCCATGACTATTTTCATCTCGTTTTAGTCGACGAAAAATGATGACATTTTAGTCTTGTTTTAGTCAATGAAAATTGTATTTTAGTCTCTTTTTAGTAATGCAATTCTATTATACCGAGTCAATATAGTTTAAGTACCTAGTATAGTATAACCAAACCAAAATTTTCTTTTCTAAATTAGCTCCCAGTTAGAGCTAAATATATATTTACATATTTATATAACAGTTAGTATGGAGGCATTCCGTCCGTGAGTGCTGATATAGAGTATAACATCACTGGGACATGTAACAGTAAAATCACTCCGCTCACAGGTGTTATAAATATAAATACAGCCGTTAATTAACCAGCTGTCACACTCGCTACATTGACACAAACTGACACTATAGCGTTTCACCAAGAAGATGGATATTTTCCCCAAAATTACATTTGAATTCAATTATGAGTGGTCGTCAGGAGAGGACGAAGAAAAGGAAAGCCAGGACTCTTCTGTGCAAACCTCCAGGTGTGTTTGTGTAACATCAGCCGAGCTTGACAAACTGGAGAGGAGCAAAAATTAAGTAAATACGATCAGGAATTATCAATAATCATCTGATGAGGATGAGGGAAAGTGGAAGCTGAATCCGGCCGTGCCAACATCCAGGTTTGCTAACGTTTCATCAGCCGAAGTGGACGAAGTTACACAGCTGCAGATCAGTGTAAATACAAAGTAGCTTTTGAGTTCCTGGCATGTGTGCTGCGTTGCCTGGCAACGGACTGGGGGAAATGTTTGTTTTCGCAGAGCTACATAACACACTTAAATAATTTATTTCATCACCTTTTGTTAACATTTCCTTACTCCGCATTGCTGTTTAAGCTGTTTTTGAAATGTTGTATAAAAGCAATATCTCACTCAAGGTCGTGATGTTGTACTGTGTATCGTCACGGCTGTGATTCGTCTGTGCAGTGTGACGCACAGCATAGGAAACAGAAATACTGCAAAATAATAATAATACCGCAACTAAACATTATAATGGAGCGTGGACCAAAATATGGAGCGTGGACTGGTGGGTGGAGAGGTGCCAGTTCACCTCCTGGGCACTGCCAAGGTGCCCTTGAGCAAGGCACCGAACCCCCAACCGCTCGGGGCACCTGACCAAAGGCAGCCCCCTCACTCTGACATCTCTCCACCTTGTGCATGTATAGGTCCTGTTTGTGCATGTGTGTGTCTTTCGGACCTGTGTGTAATTGACAAGCAAGAGTGAAAACATTGAATTTCCCCTCAGGGGGATTAATAAAGTAAATAAAAAAAAAAAAAAAAAAAATGTGGATACAGTATCTGCCTCCCAGACCGTAACAGGAAGATGATTCCACAGGAGAGGAGCCTGATAGCTGAAGGCTCTGGCTCCTGATCTACTTTTGGAGACTTTAGGGACCACGAGTAACCCTGCATTCTCCGAGCGCAGAGTTCTGGTGGGATAATATGGCACTATGAGCTCTCTAAGATACGACGGAGCTTGACCATTTAGAGCTTTATAAGTTAACAGTAGGATTTTAAATTCAAATCTGTATTTTACAGGGAGCCAGTGCAGAGAAGCTAAAACAGGAGAAATATGATCTTGTTTCTTAGTTCCTGTTAGTACACGTGCTGCTGCATTCTGAATTAGCTGGAGGGTTTTTAATGATTTACTAGAGCTACCTGATAATAGAGAGTTACAGTAATCCAGCCTAGAGCTAACAAAAGCGTGGACCAATTTTTCTGCATCTTTTCGGGTCAGGATAGGCCTAATTTTCGCAATATTACGCAGATGAAAAAATGCGGTCTGTGAGATTTGTTTTAAATGAGAATTAAAAGACAGATCTTGATCAAATATTACTCTGAGGTTTCTTACAGTAGTGCTAGAGGCCAGAGCAATGCCATCTAGAGAATATACTGACATTCATGTTACCTGGTTTGACAAAGATTTACTTGATTTCATAATGGTGAGACAGTTCCACAAAGGACTTTGTGTTTAGTGCTAATTAGCTAATTTTAGTATCCAAGCACCCTAAACTAATGGTGAATGTGGTAAACATTATACCTGCTAAACATGAGCATGATAACATGGTCACTGTGAGCCTGTTAGCATACTGGGTGCCTAAGTACAACCTCACAGAGCTGCTAGCACAGCTGTAGACTCTTAGTCTTGTTTGTTTTCTGTACACTCCAAAAAGCCACAACATCAAACCACTGACAAGTAAAGTGAATAACGTTGATCATGGGTTTACCATGTTAGGTTCTGCTGGAAAACCTTGGGTCCTGGCATTCGTGGATGCTACTTGACATGCACCATCCACCCAAACAACTTTGCAGATAAATGCACCCCCTCATGGCAACGGCACTCACCGACCACAAAAACTGCACAACAATGGCCCAAGGAACATGACAAAGAGTTCTAGGCATCGACCTGGTATACCAATCTGACCAAGCATCTGTGGGATGCGCCATGCGCTTGGTACCAGACAACACAGAACACCCCTGGAGGTCCTGTGTCCATGCCTTGACAGGTCAGTGCCAAGTCCGATCCAAGAAGGCCTCACTGTGGATTGGACATATTCTGGGGTACTGGCACATCCCACTGCCATCGTGAAGTGCTGTTGCCATAATGGGTTCACTTTGAGTGGGTGGTTGTAATAAGATGAGCAATGACATTCCCTTCACTCAACAGTAGGGCTGTGACGGTATGTATTTTTTCTCACAGCGGTGACAGAGTGACGTATCACTGCGGTATGGCTCTGGATCTGTGTCCGCTACAAGAAACTCCTCAAAATCGCGTTCAAAGTTGTCCATTGCAGCTACCATAGTCTGGCGATATCGCTAGGCTACATAAACAGCTGAGTTTTGTTTACAGGCTATGTCTGTGCCTGTGCCTGCTCACCGGTGTATCCCTCCGCGGATTACAGCGCCGGACGTAGTGACCCCAATGCTAACCACTGAGACCCAGCCACTGGATGTACAGACACAAAAACGATATCTATCATGTTGTCTCAATAAGAAAATGATAGCGAAAGGGCATAACTCCCAAATCCTCAGAGTATTCTTTGGCTTGGGAACAAGATCCGCCTCCATGATGAATCAGCTTCTTTTTTTTTTTTGTGCAGTGATGACCTCTTCACCGTGGTAGGCATCATGTGACCGTGGTATTGTGGTGATGCGGTTATTGTCACAGCCCTACTCATCAGTGGTTTTACTGTTGTGGCCGATTGGTGTACATGGTTAATTAAGTTTTTTTAAGTTTATTTACTTTATTAATCACCCTGAGGGGAAATTAATGTTTTCACTCTTGCTTGTCAATTACACACAGATCCGAAAAGACACACACATTCACAAACAGGACCTATACATGCACCAAGTGGAGCGATGTCAGAGTGAGGGGGCTGCCCCCTTGGTGAGGCATCCCAAGCAGTTGGGGGGGTTCGGTGCCTTGCTCAAGGGCACCTTGGCAGGAGGTAAACTGGCACCTCTCCAGCCACCAGTCCATGCTCCATATTTTGGTCCGAACAGGGGACTCGAATAGGTGACCCTCCGGTTCCTAACCCAAGTCCCTATAGACTGAGCTACTGCCGCCCGAACTGAGATTGACAAGTTAGGGTTTGCTTCTTTATCAAAAGACAAAAGTGCTACCTAACACTTTTATTTTAGTTTTATTTTTTCTTTAAAGGCAGACTAAGTAGGAATTTCCTAAGAAAAAAACAACAACAAAACACTATATAGACTCATAAAAAAATAATCCCTCGATGAAACATAGTGACCAGGTGCTAGGTCATAAGCACACAATCAAGAGGAGCTATTGAGCCACAGAGGAGGGGCCAACTTTGAATGCTGCATTTATAAACTGCAACCAATAATTCCTACTCATTCTGCCTCTACAATTATCTCACAACTTATCTTCCTAATGTGCTTTCAATGTAAGTGATTGAAAGCACATTATTGATGTGATATTGTTTGCATCTTTACAATTGGTAACAGCCAAAACCCAGTCGATGTGTGTTGATGAATGTGCCAGGAAAAAGTCTTTCACTCTGTCGTCTGTTTCATTACATATATGAATGAGTCATTCGTTACATTTGCTCATTTCGCAATCTCTAATTGGATTTGGAAAACAAAGTGGGAAAGTATGGCTAAATGCAGTGACAAAAGCTAAACCAAATGAGAAAATGACAACGTGATTCAAAGGCCTCTGGTGTGGAACAATTAATGAACTCTGCAGAGTCACTGTGATAACCAGAGAGCTAATGCTGTGCAGTGCTCTGCCAGAGCAAACAAACACACTGAAACACTTTTGACTGCAAATCTTGGGTAAACACTGCAGTTTAGCACTGCTCACATCACGCTTCACCCTCCAATTCGTAAACAACTTCTCCATGAACATGCTCTCACTGACAGTAAAATATGAGCTTTTGGAAGAAATGTAGGAAAGGGGCATAAGGTCGTAATAATTAGTCATAATCATAAACTTCAGGAGTTTAAAGCATGACTACACCCTCAATTTGTGCCAGAAACATTTCTCCCAGGACATTTTAAAAATGCAACAGATGAGGGAGGAAGCAACGACTGTAGGAGGTGCAGCCTTGGGGCTACGGTGTGTGTGATATGGAGGGCCCAGGGACATCAGGGAGACTGGTTTGCCACCAATAACAGTAACATGGACACTGGGTCTGTTCAAAATCATATTTGTCTGGTATGGCGTAAAATTGAGTATTTAGTGCATTCCAGCTGCATAGTATCTGGATATACTGGTATACTGGATTACCAAAAATGATTGAGTATGAGACATTAGCTTGCTGAACGTACTCAATGGCCCCAAATGCATTGTGGGTCTACACAATGTCTGCTGGTGGACTTAGGCAATAACAATAACAATAATTAGAACTTGTGATAATAGAGTGCATGCTTCTAATGCAGTACTGTAGGTACTGTAAGAACAAATCAAGTAATAAAGTATTTCATAATTTTAATTTGCCTACAAATGATGCTGTAATCTACAACCCCAATTCCCAAAAAAGTTGAGACATTGTGTAAAAACATATATTTTCTACCTTTATTCGGTTGAATACAGTACAGAGACAAGATATTAAATGTTCAAAATTATCAACTTTATTTATTCATTTTGTAAATATTAGGGATGCACTGAAATGAAAATTTGTGGCCGAAACCGAAGCCGAATAAAATTGAACTCTTGGCCAAATACCGAGTGCCTAATACCGAATACCGTTGTTTAGTTTTTCATTAGTTTTTGCAGATGAACCCCCTCCAGATTAGTGTTGTCACAGTACCGAAATTGGGACCCACAGTAAGATACCATCTTCCTGTTACGGTCCGGGAGGCAGACACCGTCTCCACATTTAAGGCTAGACTTAAGACTTTCCTCTTTGATAAAGCTTATAGTTAAGGCTGGCTCAGGCTTGCCCTGTACCAGCCCCTTGTTAGGCTGACTTAGGCCTAGTCTGCCGGAGGACCACCTATAATGCACCGGGCACCTTCTCTCTCTCTCTCTCTCTCTCTCTCTCTCTCTCTCTCTCTCTCTCTCTTTCTCGCGTATCCTATCACTGTATCTTGTTTATTCGGCCATTCTGGATGTCACTAACTCGGCTTCTTCTCCGGAGCCTTTGTGCTCCACTGTCTCTCAGGTTTACTCGTATTGCAGCGGTGCCTGGATAGTGTGACGTGTGTGGTTGTGCTGCTGCCGTGGTCCTGCCAGATGCCCGCTGCTGCTGCTGCCATCATTAGTCATTAGTCATACTTCTACTGTTATTATACACATATGATTATTATCATACATGTATACTGCCAGATACTAATATATACTTTCAACATATTGTACCACAGTAGCCAGAACTATAACGACAATATTATTACTTTCATGAATGTTGTTGTAAGCTACTGTCATTACCGAGGATGTCATACAGATTACTGTATTGTGTCATACAGATTACTGTTAATTTGTTATGCTGATCTGTTCTGTACGACATCTATTGCACGTCTGTCCGTCCTGGAAGAGGGATCCCTCCTCAGTTGCTCTTCCTGAGGTTTCTACCATTTTTTTTCCCCCGGTAAAGGGTTTTTGGGGGAGTTTTTCCTTATCCGCTGTGAGGGTCTAAAGGACAGAGGGATGTCGTATGCTGTAAAGCCCTGTGAGGCAAATTGTATTTGTGATATTGGGCTTTATAAATAAAATTGATTGATTGATTGATTGAAAGTATCAGGGTTCTGAGTAGTATCAGGATACCACAGTGACAATGAGGCAGATGTGCCTTTCGTCATTTATAAAAAGATAAATCACTTTTCTATAATACATCAATGATATTTCAATGGAATAAATTACTTATTGACTTATTCATACTTCTATAACAGCATCAATAAGTGATTAACATAGGGGGGGATCAAAAAAAAAAAAAAAAATAAAATAAAAATCAACCAGCCACCCTCCTCCCCTGACAGTCCCTCCATAACTACAGAACAGTCCCTTAAGTGCAGTGAGGTTTGTGGACTGTTACCTGCCACAAAGAGAAAATGTGAACAGCTTGTTTTTCCTCTCACACGTCACATACCTGTGCGCCGCCACGGCTCGGCTGTTCAGGTACTTTTGGGCAGTCATGACGCCAAGAAGAGGACATTATTGGAGCCGGACTTCTCCTTAGCCAGTAAGCCTTATCTTGCGCCGCAAGCACTATGGCCGCCGTATTTGACAGGAATACATTACTGTCTGTGTCGGTGGCCCCCGTTCACCCCACAACTGGCGGGATTCGCCTTTCGTTTCTGCTGCTGGTTGAAGTCTGTACTCAAACAGCGTGCTGAATGATTTATTTTGCTCGCACAAAACTATTTTTAGTCGCAAAATATCGCCACACTGCCGACATTTTACTCCGTCTGTCACCGCACATTGTTTGGTTGCGTTATCAAAACACGCCGCAATTATTTGGCCTTGCTTTTCACTTAATCCACCCAATACTGAATGTGTTTTTTTGCAATATTCGGCCGAATATATTCGGTTACTGAATTCGCTGCATCCCTAGTAAATATACACTTATTCTGAATATGATACGTGCGACCTTCTCAAAAACGTTGGGACAGGGACAACAAATGACTGGGAAAGTTGTGGCATGCTCAAAAACACCTGTTTGGAACATACCACAGATAAATTGGTTAATCTGTAACAGATTAAAGTATCATGACTGGGTATAAAGAGGCAACTAAGAAAGGCTCAGTCATTCCCAAGCAAGGATGGTCACTTTGTGAAAAACTGCATGGGCAAATCAGGTAAAAAAAAAGAAAGAAAAAACTTAGATGGAGCAAGTAGACATCCATGAGTAAGACATCATCTAGATGGCAGCATATGTTGCTCCAAAACATGTATGTACCTTTCAGCATTCATGGTGCCTTCACAGATGTGCAAGTTACCCATGATGCCATGGGCACTGACACCCCCCCACACCATCACAGATGCTGGCTTTAAACTTTGAGCTGGTAACAATCTGGATGATCCTTTTCCTCTTTAGCTCGGAGGACAAAACATCCATGGTTTCCAAATACAATTTGAAATGTGGACTCATCAGACCACAGCACACTTTTCCACATTGTCCCAGTCCATCTCAGATGAGCTCAGGCTCAGAGAAGTTGGCCGTGTTGCAGGTTGTTGTTGAAATATGGCTTTCACTTTGCATGGTAGAGTCTTAACTTGAATTTGTAGATGTAGCAATGAACTGTGTTTATCGACAATGGTTTTCTGAAGTGCTCCCAAGCCTTTGTAGTAATATCCTTTACACAGTCATGTTGGCTTTTAATGCCGTGCCACCTGACGGATCAAAAGTAATGAGCATTCAGTGTTGGTTTTCAGCCTTGTCTCTAACCTACAGAGACTTATCTGGATTCTCTGAATGGTTTGATGATATTAACTGCAGATGGGGAAATCTGTAAATTCTTTGCAACTGTGCATTCAGAAACATTCTTAAACTTTTGAACTGTTTGCCCATGAGTTTTTCATTAAGTGATCAGCCTTGCTTGTGAATAACAGCCTTTTAAAGGGACACTGTGTAACATTTTCAGTTGTTCATTGGCAAAAATTGATGTCTGCATTCATAAATATGTCATCACTGGTGTACTATTACCTCCACCAATAATCTGATTTATTCTCGTAAAAGGAGAATTTCAGATTTGTTTGTACATTGTGCAGGTAAGTCGTCTGGGGGGTTCCATTACGTTAAGCCATCTTGAGAATACACCCGCCAGCAAGGGACATACAGCACCGCCTTCAGTGTTTTCGTTGAGAGCCAGGCCAGCACTGCGTGACTGAGGAGCCGAAGGAGAGGAGCAAGACGCGCTTCGCTACTACCCTGGCAAATGTGAAACAAAGTCCCACTGTTTGAGCATAATGCAGGATCAGGCATATGCAGCATCATGGGAGATGGAATCCTTGTCGCCAAGAAAGCGCAAAAGGGAATAGAAAAGGCAGCGTGACCGGCGAATTAAAAAAAAATGAAGGCCCACATCGGGTCAGCCTTTCCCAGGTAGAGAGAGCTGCTGAGCGAGGATGGTAATGCAATCACAGCTAACAGCGCCGCTGTTGGCTGTTAGCCGCTGTTGGCCGCCAGTCACTAACAGCCTCATCCCTCTCCTCGCATCACTGCGCCGCTATTAGAGGCCAGTCGCTAACAGCCTAATCCCTCTCCTCCCATCACTGCGCCGCTGTTAGCCGGCACTCACTAACAGCTTCATCCCTCTCCTCGCATCACTGCGCCGCTGTTAGCCGCTGTTAGAGACCAGTCGCTAACAGCCTAATCCCTCTCCTCCCATCACTGCGCCGCTGTTAGCTGCTGTTAGCCGTTAGCCACTATTAGCCGCTGTTAGCCTGTGATTGTATTGCCACGCTGCCTTTTTGATTCCCTTTTGCACTTTCTTGGCGACAAGGATTCCGTCTCCCGTGATGCTGCATAATACATGATCCTTTTTGGTACACAGCGGCTACAGTTGTTGCAATACGTGTTTGAAACAGTGAGGCGCTAGAGTGCGCCATCAGTTTGAATGCAATATATGATTTCAACGTTAGATGGGAGAAATTCCTACACACTGTGGCTATAAGGATGCCCCTTTATGACCAGTCATGACACTTTAATCTGTTACCAATGAATCTGTTTACCTGTGGAATGTTCCAAATAGGTGTTTTTGAGCATTCAACAACTTTCATCGTTTGTTGCTCCTGTCGAAACTCTTTTGAAAGGTGTTGCAGGCATAATTTTATAATGAGTGTATATTTACAAACAATGAAAGCAGAAAGTTTACCAGTTTCAACATTAAATATGTTGCCTTTGTACTGTACTCAAATTAATGTAGGTCTAAACGGATATGCAAATCATTGCATTGTGTATTTATTGACATTAATATTGGGACAGCATCCCAACTTTTTTTGAATCCGAGTTGTAATTTATCACAGTCACCTCCACTGTGTCCACTCATCAACACACGTTTGACCGCTAAGCCCATAAGTGTCTGAACTCCTTCACAACAGTTTCTAAAAACTTCTGAAAGATAAAACTGCAAGTGTAATATGACTTTAGAAATAATTCATCCATTGCCTCTTTGTTCTCTTTATTCTTCCCACTAAGCATTGCTCAATGTGAACTCTTGAATCAGCAACCTCAGAAAGGTAATGAAATGTAATGGGAAATGAAATGGGAACCAAAGAAGCAGCAGTTCTCTGTATTGCAAATACTGAGGTTTTGAATCCCTGTGTTAAAATGGATTATGTGTCCTTTCACTACCTGAGTTTTTGTGTGGCCGGGGCTCCTGAGTCAGCTCTCTGGTCGATTTCTGACATTTTCCAAGGCAGTGAATGCAGATCATGTTTATCAATGAGCGATGCTCTACATAGAGTAGGAAGCACATTAACTCAGCCCCCTCTCTCTGCTCTGATCAAACCCACAGACCTGAACCAACACTACACAGCCTCTGGGTCCCATTTCCTATTGGCACTGAGTCTCTGTGCTGAATCACCCGAGCCTCAATTATACAAATTCCCTTGGGCGTTTGATGTTATTGTGATGCAGGTGGTCATTCGCCTGTTAACGTTTGCCTTTTTCATTGGTGATTTGAATGGAGTTTTCTTTCACGGAAAAGAAAGTTGAAGAGCGCAACATGGTCACAGAAAGGACAAAATGGCTGATGTAGAGACTAAAGACGAGAGGCGTCTTTGGACCATATTCCAAATGGGCTTCTGGTTTTTATATCAAAGTATCCACAGCACTGGTGTGGAAAGATTCAGGGCAACTTGGAGCATGCTGATCAGGAGAAAACAAGAGTCTACAGCCATGTTAGCAACCTTTGTGAGGCACAGCTGTGATATGAGCTAAGTTATCTTGATGAGATGAGCTGTGTTAAGACGCTGACATTTAGCAGGTATAATGTTTACCATGTACCGATAAGAATTTCATGAAGGTATTTGGTCATAAAACAATGTATTTGAAGTGACTGATGTGCTAGATGAAAGGTTAAGGGACAACCACAGCTTACAATTACATTACAATTCAACCTGAGGGGAACATGAGTGTCTACAGTAAATATCTTGGCAGTCCATCCAAAAGTTGTCGTGACATTTCACTCAGTTATACATGTCACTCTCATGGTGGCAGTAGAAGTAAAGTATTTAAGGATTCATCCTCTGAGGACCTTAAATGTCCAATTTATCAAGTAGTTGTTTCAGAGGATAAATTTGACCTGTTGGTTGCACTAAAAGACTTAGTAGGATTCATACTTCAGGGACAAAGAACTAGGATGTCTGCACAAAAGCTCATGGCATCCAACAAAAAGGACACATTTCAGTCTTCAGTTCATTTTAGTCTCTCTAGTGACCAACTCACTGTCCCTGGAGCCACACCGCTAGTGTGGATAAGAAGAACAATCTTCGTTGCTTCAGCACTCATTTGAATTGATAATGATATGGTCAGACATAGTGGAGAAACAGCATCAATGATTATGCTGTTATTGACTGGGGCATTGTGCTATGTGTTATGTTGCAGCTTATTAGTATTCATAGTCTTTCATATATGCTATGTTATATCATGCTACATTAAGTTCTAATGATGAGGATACACAAAATATGCTGACCTGTTTCAACAAGATCTGTGTGTGTGTGTGTGTGTGTGTGTGTGTGTGTGTGTGTGTGTGTGTGTGTGTTGGGGAGGGCACTTTGTCTCACAATGTAAATACAACATGTAAAGACAAGATGTTAGGATGGACAGCTGTTACTTACATGTCTGTTAGTGTATTACAGCATCAGCATTATTTTCATTACACATATCTGAGCATTACATGTACACATGTATGTGCATTATTTTGTACAAATACCATTCTGGATAGTATGATGCATCACTGTAAGTGTACATTCATTCAACAGAGAATAATCCAATAACAATACCAAGCAAAAGGTTGTAAAAAAAAATGTCTCTATATGTACTGCCATTTGTTGTGTCAATAAACTCTGGTCATATATCTCAAGTTCGTGTTCCCCATGTCACAAATTAGGCCTGGGCAGTATCACAGTGATAGAGTGTAGCAGGGTATATAGAAAGAGACACGCCCCTTTCTATTAAACCGATACAGAGATGCTGTATTAAGGTGATGCAGTGCACAGCAAGTGCCACCAGAGGTCAGTCTACTGATGGAACAGGCAGCTGAGCTGAGAAAGATGCTGTGAGAGGTTGGGATGAGATTGAAGGACTAAAGCTGGCCAGCAGGAAAAACAGCAGCAGAGCCAGCATATCAACTTTGGAGTATTGAGGGTTTATTTCGACCAAACTTGAGTTACTGGAATAGAGGAAAGACTAACTGATACAGTTTGATGAGTTTCAATGATCTGTGTTTTCTGATGAGTTAACAAGGCAATTAAGCTGGTCTAATAGCCGCCGGGGGTTTGACCCCATTTTGCGTATTAAACGCCCAGGCGATTATTTCCTCATTCATTGCCTCATGGCTGTCCCTCCTTCAGGGACTGTTTGCGCTTTTAAGCACGGTTCGGTGGTGAAGTGGTGCACATGACTCATGCTACAGACGGACAGACGGACGGACAGACAGCCACGTATCTAAAACAGGTAATACATCTGGCTACATCTTTCCCACATCAAATATTCATGATCACCTTGACCCGCGTGCGTAAAAGTGCACACAATCTGTGTCCTCTCACCGTGGATGCTGTGATTTGATGGCCCGTTACTCATTGTAGCCCACTCTTATAAGACGCAGTAATAATAATAAGTTACTGTGGACCTATATGCCGTGCCTTTTAATAAAATTACCAGAAGAGTTCGCTGAAAAACAGGTAATATCAGCCTGAATTACTCAGTGCGTCCCCGGTGAAATCGCTGACTTGCATGGGGAAAACAGCTTCTACAGGCTCGCCATAGCTTACTGTCAGGACTAAGGCACCAGAATTTGGGATGGTTGACTGTCGGGATGGCGATATTATGGTGTGGCAGCCTGTAACTGTTGGTTAAATGGCCTGTTCGGTTGGTATTCGGTTAACTGGGACTTTACTGGTATAATGCAATAGCACCGCTCAGCGGTGAAACCCGTGTACATGTATACACGAAAAAAATGACACACTCTAAACGTTCATTCATTCATTCATTCATCTTCTAACCACTTCAACCTCGTGAGGGTCGCGGGGGGGCTGGAGCCTATCCCAGCTGACATCAGGCGAGAGGCAGGGTTCACCCTGGACAGGCCGCCAGATATTGCAGGGCTGACACATAGAGACAGACAACCATTCACACTCGCATTCACACCTATGGTCAATTTAGAGTAATCAATTAACCTAGTCCCCAAATCTCACACTCTAAACATTTAGAGATTTTTGTACACAAACTCATCTGTACATTACACAGTATTTTTGCACTAAAAAACATACTGGACAGGAACTGTAACCAAATAACGGCCTGCAAAAAAAAATGAAAGCCTTGAGCAAATAGCCGCCTGGTTCTTTTAAACGCCTGGGGTCAAAATCGTTTTTGTGAAATAAAGGCTCGGGCGACTATTTGGAAAAATACGGTACTTGAATTCTGAAGGTTTACGCTTGTTTTATTACTGTGTGTGTAAGAATATTTCCTTTCGTGACATTTTCTAAGTTTATTAGACTAAAAAAGCTGCGGGAGCTTGTGGAACATAGCAAGCTAACGTCATAATCCCTATACCCTGGTAAAATGTCAGAAAGGTAGGAAGGTATGAAAAAATAGATACCGCCCAAGCCTATCACAAATACACCAAATCTTTAGTGGTGATGCAAAAAAAAGAAGTGCCACAGAAATGCAATATAAAAGCAGTTTAATATAAAGGTCATTTAGTTATTCAGGCAAAAGTAATTTTCATATATTCTGAGGAATACAAGGCATACTGTATAGTGTTGTGTTTATGGTCTGTGGTGGGGCGTAGCAAAATAAGAGGATGTGATATTTTGTGTGGAGTTGGATGCAGATCCGTCCAGCCTCCTGGTGAAAAGCTCCTTCTATATAATAATATTGTATGATTTACCAACATCAAAAGGCTCCAACATAAACTGACACCACTACTGATGTTTATCAGAGGCTTGAGTTAATGCAAATCTCCAATCCTAACCTTTATACATTTGACATATTTGAACTTGTGGATTTATTAGAAGGTCTTACAAAAAAAGTAATGTTTTTACATTTCAAACTTATTCCTTTCTTTCTTCCTCTAACAGCTTATTGTGTTTGTTCATCTGAATTGATTGTGCTGCATTTAATTTGCTCTTATTAAATGTTTTTAAAATGGGACTAATTCATTAGCTATTGATGTTAATACAGCAGAAAAGAGACAGTGAAAAAAGCATAGTGGGCTGGAATTCAATACTCGTTTACCTCTAAATATCCATTAAGTGCGGCCAAACATTTCTGTCATCATAATCTTTGAAATAAACCATTTATCTTATAATGGCTGCTATGGATCCTAGTTAATGGATGCAAACTTGCTGACCTTGATGTCATGAAGCAAGTCGTCTGTAACGGCGATGAGAGTGTCAATTCAGCCTGTAGACAAGTGTCCGTACTCAATTTGAGTGGACATACAGCGGAGCTATTTCCATTTGTCAGTAATGACAGCTTTGATGAGCATCTACGTCAGCTGCAGACCTAATCAGTTGGATGTTTCTGCTCAGAGACATAAACCGAGAACTGCCGAGCTGCTGCATTTCACAACATTAGTTTAAAACATCCCATGACATTAATGTGTTTGGATCACTGCCTACTCTTAACTCAAACTCTATTCAGATGGGACTGGGGCAATAGGCATAAATGTTCACACTAGGGGTGCAAACAAATATGGATACATTTTTGGGATATAAACTCTGGGGAAAACAAGCCTTTCACATTTTTGTCTGTTTCTTTTTGTATTTTTATTATGACGATTTGCGATTTAATTTTGGTGGCATAGGTCAAAGGTCAAGCTCACTGTGACCTCATCTGTCTTCTTGTGAACATGATATCTCTCAAACACATTAAGCGAATTTCTTGAACTTTGACACAAACATCCACTTGGACTGAAGCACAAACTTAGCAGAATTTAGTGGCTGAAGGTCAAAGATCAAGGTCAGTGTGATCTTGCATCTGTCTCATTCTTGTAAAGGTGCAACCTAACAAATACCCTTGGGGAGTTTCTTCAAATTTGGCACAAACATTCACTTGGACTCAATGATGAACTGATTAGATTTTGGTGTTCAAGGGTCAAGGTCACTGCGATCTTGCATCCATCTCATTCTCGTGAGCACATTATCTCATGAATAACTTAAGGGAATTTCTTCAAATTTGAACACAAACTCCCACTTGGACTGAAGCATAAACTTATTAGAATTTGTTGGAAGGTCAAAGGTCAAGGCCACTGTGACATCATAATGTTCTGCATTAAACACTTTCCGTCCATTACTCAACACCATTTCTCAGGAACAGATGGGGAGTCATTCAGTCGGATACTGAACTAGTGACACTTATCTTAGGTGCCGCTGGTTTGTGCTGTTTGTATAGATCTGTACTGACGGGGGAAGATTTAAGTGAAGCATTCATGTTTTCACAGAAAAGGAATGTAAAACTGAAATAGAAACTGGACTAATGCGGAAAAGTTGGTGCAGCAAAATCATGACTCAAGTGACTTAAATGTCCCCAGAAGCTTCCGCTCCACTGAAGAGATTCAAAAAGTACTGGAGATCTGTGTGGACCAATGAGGAGGCTGACCTACATAGAGAGAAACGGAACATGGGGTAAAAATGAAGAAGAGTACGTGATGGTAGGCAAAACATTGTCACATTGACGCCTATTAGAGATACATAACTACATTATGCCAGCTTTAGAAAATAGATATGTTACATCATGTTACTGTTATCACATTATGTAGCAGGCTATCCATGGAAGATTACTGTAACAATTTCATTACACACAACAAAATTTTATCTGATTTTGAAAACCTAACATTATTTTGATGAATTCCATGACTTTTTCAGGCCTAGAAAACGTGATTGTGAAATTCTTAGTTTCCCATGACCATGGAAACCCTGGATATGTATCGGATTTAGCACCACATATGAAAGTGGCCCAGATCTGATTGGAATAAATTTCATATTCGTAGTCTCCACAATACTCTGTTTACCTGCAGTCTGCTGATATCTTTAGAGTGTGTACACAGGAGTGAGACGACATCATGTCATCCAGATGAAACACACATGACTGACTGCCTACAGATGAAAAAACCATATGTTTCAAATGAGAGCAAAAGAATTTGATTCGGGCAATGTTTGCTTCTAATATGAACATAGCCTGCGCCACCAGCTGTTTATCTCAATGCTCTCAACTCCTAATATTCACATAACAGTAAAGGATTGACATGCTTATTATTTTGCATTTTCTTTAGCGCTTTTGGAAAGTCAATTAAACTTTGGGCCAAATTTGGATGGAAATCTGGCTGTTTACTCTT
Source organism: Epinephelus cyanopodus (assembly GCA_026686955.1). NCBI lineage: Eukaryota > Metazoa > Chordata > Actinopteri > Perciformes > Serranidae > Epinephelus > Epinephelus cyanopodus. The sequence goes on from CM048914.1 coordinate 13,447,512, forward strand.
CAGACCAGTTTTACATTCATCTGGATTTCACTCCATTATATACACCATCTCCAGATTTATCATTTAAAAAAGCAATACAATATTTTTCAGACAGAAACAGATAGCAGCTTTGAGTTACACTATTAGTGCACAAAACAACAGAAAGGGCAACATTCACCCCATTTAAGCATTAATATCACACCAAATGTATGCCATCCATCACTTTCACAATTTAATGTTGAGGTGCAGGAACAATAACAAACCAGCACAGCTGTGAAGGATGAACTAAAGCAAAGACTCTGAGTCTGATCTCAGTTTGGGGTGAACTGAATGTTTCTGCACTTTCAGGTGCGGTTTGAGCAGATGGCTCTCAACCATATGCTTTGGGAGGGAAGAAGTTTGCCAACAACCTCAGGGACGTCAGTTTGTACAGGTCTAGTTTCATTTGAGGTTATTTTTACCGGGTATTTAAGCAAGGGTAGAGAAAAAAAAGGGGAATGGAATTTTACTGGTGTGACTGTAAAAATTACTGGCATGCTAGATAGCGATGGGACTACAAATACAGGTGTAGTTAATCCAGTCCAAATAAGGCTTGAGAGTTTACGCATTTAGCTGATGCTCTTATCCAGGGAGACTTCCAGAGAGTGTGCAGTAAAATAAGCCTCAATTCTCTTATCACCAACGAGGAGCCAATATGCAGGAGTGTGAGGCTCTTTTTACAGCAGTACAAGAGACATATTCAAAGGAAATGTTTTGGAAGTGTAAAGCATCAGCATAACCCTGTTGTCCCTGAAGGACAAACAGTACATTATATACAGATCATTTTGATTTGAGTCAAACTGGATTCCTCTCTGCGTATAAATCTCACTTAATATGGAAGTTTGTGTACAGACCTTTGTATAGTGGGACGATATAATATCATTGTCTGTGATACTACCCCATCCCTCTGGTGAAGCAGTCTTTGTTCATCCTCGTACATTTGACATTCCCTATTTTAAGCCCTACATGTCATGTCTCTTTCATTTAAAATTAGGCTTTGATGAATATTGTATGAAAAAGAACCTGCTTGCAAAGAGACTGACCTTCACAGCTGCTTTGCTGCTGCGTTTGAAGTATTGTCAAGTCCTGTGGGCTTACGAAGGCACTCAGACTAATAGAAGCAGAAAGAAAAGGACTGCAAAATATTTAACTAACATCCCCCTGATTTGAAAAGGCTAGCCGCGAGGCTCAACAGGCGAGGGCTTAATCACCGGGATGGTGGTATTTGAAACGGCACTTTAAATGCCCTTTCTCCTTGTTCCGTATTGGTGAGCTGTCTAAGTTTGCCCATTCAGTGCCATAGCTGTGATAAAGGTTAATCTGTCCATGTCAGATATCACAGTATAATGGCTGTCTTTGGATTAAAATAACAAACCAGGAGAAACCCCACACACACACACACACACACACACACACACAGAGTGAGGCTCATCTCTATTTGTGATTTTCCTGTTTTATTTATTTAATCTCTTTTTTATCAGTTTGCATCCTTTGAAAACATGCAGTGATCGCCCCGCTTGCTAAAGGCACTTTATAGATAAATATGACTTGACTTAATTTTTCCCTTTTACACTCTGATGGTCTACTGCACTGCCAGCCATCTGAAGAGTTTTGAGTAAATAACTACTGACTTTTTAATCAAAGACACTGAGGCTTATGGCTCCACCTTAACACACACGCCTCAAACATCTGGGTGACCAGCTGCTCCTTTCGCTAATCCGATCGGCTCCTTAATGTTCTCCGAGAACATCTGGCAGCGCCTCAGCTCTTTGATTCATCTCACCTGGCAGAACCTTGCTATTTGGCCTTTACCTTGCTCAGTAAGCATTTTAAAAACACACTTTGAAAAATGTCAATGTTCCTGACTAGAATCCATCAACAGAAAAGTGGAGACACACACATAAAAAATGTCTCCAGTAATCAAATCTGTAATGTTTCCTTCAGGGTGTTTGTGCTTACACAACAGCCTCAGGTGACACTGATCGCTGGCTCATTTGCTCTTTTTAACGTGTCACTGACAGTTCATACTCGGGGTTATTGGTACCGGCGGCATGTTAATATCTGTGGCTCTAATGCGGGGCAGAAAGGCTCCAGGCTTCACTGACTGCACACTACATCTCTCACCGCCCTTCAAAGCAGAAAAAATGACACAGCCTTGATTGCAAAAGGTGACCAAGATGATTGCCCCTGTAGATCTAAATCAAACTCCTGCACATGATTACCTCTCAAAAGGATGTATGAGACATGTTGGGAATGTCTTAAGGAACAAATGACACTTGTTGGTAATATTGTTCAGCCATTAGTAAGGATATTATAACCGAGGAGGTAGGGGGTACCATAATTACAGGCCCATGTCCTTAATCAATGTTGATTGCAATTTCAAGACCGATGGTGACGATGGAGTGTCCAATAGTACTTTGCAAAATCCAATTAAGAATTCTATTTCTAGTGTAATTCACAAACATTTCACAAGTTCAAGGCTACAGTTAGAGGCTCTGGAGCCACAAAGTAAACAATAAATATGCTAAATATCAGGACAGACGTCCATATGCGGAGAATTTTGTCCGACAGGCCTATAGGGAAGCCTGCGCAGTGCTTGGCCTGCTTCCTGCTCAAAACCTGGGCTGCAGAGCGTCTGTCGGGGCAGCTGTCCAAACTACAGCCCAATCAGGCCCCGTGCCATCTTCCTGCAGATTCAGCCTCAAGCTGTCAAGCTCAAGAAAGCTCTGGCACACTTGTGGGCGGCGGAAATGGCCACCATTTAGCATGAAAACACAATCTAGGTAAATTTAGATGGAGTGACGTGGAGAACGGCTCTGTGCATGCTGCGCCCTGTCTCTCAGAGTAGCCTCTTACCATAATGAAACTGGCATTCAAGATACTTATCTCAACAGTTGCATCGCTCTGCCTGTAGACATCAGCGGCGCCGCTCTCAACCTTCCCTTTGTGCCTTCCTCCCTCTCATCTCATCCATGTCACACTGCTGAATACCTGGCCTAAATAAATGATCAGAGAATGTGTCATAAACTGTATGCCGTGCTCTCTGAAAATGTCTCTATTCTTGGATGTGGAGAAGATGAAGTGCCAGTTTCACCCAGACCCCGTGGCTCAATCTCTGTACTCTTGAAATTGTCAGCTGCAATCATTTTACCCACTTGAGTGCAGGTTCTTATGAACTCAACCTTGGCTAATCCACACAGCCAGGCTTATGATAGCTTCCTCGTGGAGATAATATTATTGGACGCCATGTGATAAATCTTGATCGTTAGCACTCTGCTCTGGAGAGATTTGGAGTGGAGGGGGAGATGGGGAGCGCTAATCAATAATGTGAGTGGCCTGATCACCCCTAGGGGGCTGTGCAATTGCTGTACAGTGTCACTTTTCAATTCAATAAGCCACACAGCTGTCGCTTCCCCCGTAGAGCCCTTGTCTCCCCGTTTCTGTACACTGAGACTCTGTTATATAAGGCGTAACTCCCAGTTCACTCCAAGAGCCGACTCCTCCAGATTGTCAGAGAGAAGTGCAGAACATACATATAGGACATGATAAGATAGCTAGGTCTTAAACCTAAACACTGTTGTTCACCTTCACTTCAAGTCTACTCTTGTTCAAATGGAGATTTCCTACAAGATAAAGACGTTTCCGAAAAGTGACAGTATCTTCACTTCAGTCCCTACATCTAAACTCAACAGAGCTCCTTTGGGATCAGGTGGAACAGGATGTTCACAGCATGACTGTGCTGCCAAAAATCTACAGCAACTGTGTCATACGACTGAGCCAACACGGACAAAGATCCCAGTGGAACAGCTTGCTGAATTCATGTCTCCAAGACTCCACATGCACAGTCACTGTATGCATACACTCAGCCGTCTTTCAGGCCTCGCAGTGGGTCATGTTTTGCTCGGAACATAACCAACTCAGACGTGCTTAACAGAGACAGAGAGTAGCAGACACAATACATAAATGGAAAGAAAACAGAAAAGAAAACAATGTTTCAGCTTGTTTTTCTCCTGCTCAGTGAACAGCACTTAATGCGTAATTTGTTTTTAACTAATTAGGTTGCGTGCACAAGGATAGTAAGGTGTCACTGTAAAGGACTGCAATGATCTGTCACCTATGCTGAGAGCGTGGTGTGGATCTGATTGACTGTGACACCTCCCTTAGTGGATGACCTTCAAGCTTTGGCTCTGCAGTGCTGTGGTAGCTGCACAAAACAAGACATAACCGGGATTATAAGCAACAAAAAACAATAAAAAATATATCCACGTAGGAGCTGAGGTGACCATTGGCCCTGACTAGAATGGCAGGCTTGTCAAACTTTCTCCACAATTTTAAGTGGTGTGCATCAGTCGCGTTAGACTTTCTCTGACAGACAGGGTTGTAAAAATTCCGTTAGAATCTATTACCTGTCATTTAAATTTTCATTTTTTTATGATAGGATATATTAAATAGCATTTAATTTTCATTCACTCACTTTCATTTATTAGTATACATATTAAAGAACTAGCTAATAGATTAGAGGCAAGGGTTCAGTGCTATTTGTTAAAGTACAGCAGCACATCCATGACACATACGTGCACGCTAATGGTTAAGCTGTTGCTTGTGTGAAGGTTGGTATAACCACTGCTCCTGTGGTGGCAAGGTTACATTCATTAGTCAGCTGTAACTATAAAATGAAAGATGTCTTGTTACCTTTCCATCTTTACAAGTTAACAGTTAGCTCCCTATAGACTGAGAAAAAAATCATTTATTCACTGTGCCATTTAAAGACTACCAGCAGCTACCGGCAACATTTAAGGTGGAATGTTTTCTTGTATGTTACTTAACACAAGAGTTGATATTGTGAATCAATCGACACCACATGTCAATATGACAACCTTTACCATTAAATTTATTTTACTGGCTTCCTTGCATGACATGCACTTTAGTGATGACTGGATCTTCAGGCACTTGGAAAATGTATATGAATTTAAACCTGATTATTTGAACTGCGACTATTTACAGTCACATTTCCTTACTTGTGTCATAACACAGCACAAAGTAGTGATTTTTTGAATATATGAATTATTAATGATATACGTATACAAATTAAAATTTAGGTAGCCCGATAGGATAATAAATTAATTGCTTTTTTCTCCATTAGATACATTCTGCTACAGAAAAATGGCTGAAGTGAAATGTAGTTTTCCTCTGGGGACATAATTTACAGTTGAAAATAGCTAAGAAATCGCAATATATCGCAATATTCTATTACAGTATCCTGATAATATCATATTGTGGATCCTCTGGTGATTCCCACCCATACTGGACAGGAGTGTGAATTACTTAAAATCATGGCCGATCACCCTTAAAGTGATGGATAGCCTTCAGATTTTTCCATCACTTTTAAAAAGTGAAGGAAAATATTTAGTTAACATGAACTATGGTGTGCATGAGGTGGTAGATAGACAGATACTCTACATTTAAAGAGTTTAAAAGGTGGCTTCTTTTTTTACAAACTTAAAAAGAGGAAAAGTGTGGATTAGTTTATAAGCGTCATATTTAAATTATCTGTTCTAGTGTAAACTGCAATATTTAGCATGCCTTGCCAATTAGCTTCCCTCCTACAGTAGCACTGTAGCGCACTGTGCGTTACCTCCAAGGACATATCATGAACTACTGAGGGTGGGGGAAAAAATCGATACAGCAAAGTATCACTATGTTTTTGTGTGGCAAGTATTGATTGTTTTATTAATTATAAATATGATAAATACAAACACTCTTGGTAGCCTACTAGAATAAGATAATCAGTTGCCTTTTCAGTTTACAAGATACATTTTGCTGCAATAAAAATGACTGAAGTGAGATGAACAGGCTAACTACTTTAATTTATTCAATAAAACTTTACATGTAGACAAAATTTTCCTTTGGGGACATAATTTGCCAATGAAAAGGTAAAAAAAAAATACAGTATACCAAAAAATATTTCATCGCAATTCTCAGCATATCACAACAAGCTTAAAATAATGGAATGGCAATAATATTGTACTGTGACTTATGTATCGTGACAAATATTGTATCGCGGGGCCTCTGGTGATTCCCAGTCCTATTACTAATTCCTATTAGTTTGTGGGCTTACAGGTTACACTGAAAAAGGCCCACTCATGACCACCACTGTGTAGTACTTCCCAGATGTGTGGAATATGGTCTTGGATGCCCCCAGACTGTAGGGTAACATTAGCGCTGTAGCCTACTATTGTAAGTAAGTTTACAGTCCAGTAACCCTGGCCAACATTACCCAAGACAATGTTACGCTTGCAAAACACGTCATTTCTTGTTTGTTTTCCCTGGTAATGTTAAAAAGCCTATTGTCACAATATTATGTATAGAAATTTCAGACGTTTCTAACCTTCTGAACATTAGCTTAGTTAGCTCGCTACCTAAGCCAATAAAAATCTGTCAGCAACAGTTTCAGTTGCCAGCTAGAAATGAGAAGCTTTTTTCTTGTCTACCCCTGTCCAAAATAAAGGACCTGGTGTTTGAATAAATACTGTGAATTTCATGGGGTTTATGTGGTTATCAGTCTGTACGTTTACATGCAGCTTGAGAAAATTTAATCATTGGCTTAGTCCGACTAAAACTGGACTATCCGCAGCTCCACTAACACACCTAGATATTTCGATTGAAAATAGAACTATTGCTGCATGTATCCACTTAGTCCGACTGGAGTCGGACTCGGCGTTCTGCGCATCCATCACTTCTTCTTTTGCGGGCTTTCACCCAGAAGAAGAAGGAGATGACAGCAGCAGTGCAGTAACTCCCGGAAAAACAAACAAACACCATGACGACCGAGAAGCAGAAGACGCACTTCTGGACAGACGAGGAAACTAAATCCATCTCCACCATCTTCATTCATCATTAGCTTCCTCTTCAGGTCAACCAGAACTAGTTCAATATGCACCATATTAAAAAGGACACAGTGCCGCCTATCGAGACAGAGTCAGACATACTTGGTCAGAAATTCGATTTTCTCAGACAAGACAACAGGACCGACTTAGCGAGCATAGCAGAGCTATGAGCTTAGCTCGACTACTGCGTGCATGTAAATGTACTGACTGTTAACTGCACACGTGCCCTGCAGCAGTGATTATGGGGGCTTACTGGCCTATATGAATGAAGAGAATAAAGCACTAATACTCAGTGTTAGACTGAAGGCACAAATGTAAAGGAAAAAAAACATACTTAAGGAAATTTTCCACCGCAATCTTCTCCATTCATCCCAAAGCTATAGATACCGTTTGAGGGCTATTTTAAGCCACAGGTCATGCTCAATCTTTCATCTCTTTGTAAAAAAAAAAATCTATCAGTGAAAAAGTCAGCCAGAAGCCACCTCCTGTGACATCTCAAACTGGGGCTGAGCGGCTGCTGTATCTTTCAGAGATCACAGGTGATCTGTCATAGCAGGCAGGTGTTTTGTATGCTGTTCAGGGTCCCTCCAGAACAGCATCTGCTCCCTCCACATCCTCCCTATCAGCTGCCCCATGCGCGCACACGCACACACACACACACACACACACACACACACACACACACACGCTCTATTCTAGTCAGCTGGTGAATCTCTTTTGTGACCGATGCCCTCTCCAGCCCTGCTGTTTATCCACACTTTCCCCGACACAATCCAACGCAACATGGAGGCGACAGAGTCATACCTAGGTACAAGTGTTTTCTAAGTAGCAGAGTTTAGCCTGTCAGCAGGCCAGCTTTGCTGTAAAACTACGTGAATGCACAGGGAATCAGGGCAGTAGCGCTTGGATGGGCACAGGAACAATTAGTTGCGGTGGAGGACAGAGAGAAGCATCTCTGGCTGTGAATATGCATGCCGTGGTTCCTCACTTCTTGTCACTGGGACTTAATAAAAATGCACGACTCTACAAGGGGCACTGAGCAGAAAGATTAAACTGGGGTAAGCCAACAAACTGCCTGCATCTCTTGAATATTACATCTCATAGGCCTGGAGGCACAGTCTACCCCTCCAACATACTCCACTGGTCTTTCAGGCAGATCTGAATGCATGCACCGGTGTGTCTGAAGTGATACAGGAAGGCCTCTCCAATCTCCTCACCGATGGACTGGAACAATGCCAGTAGAGCTCACTGGCACTGCATCTCTTCCCTGTATCTGGACCGGCCTCAGATAAGGACCAAAGCGGCCAAAAGGATTCCTGACATGTGTCAGCCTGGAGGCTGTAGACCCACCAGGTCGACACAGATGGAGGTACGGATGACTAAACCTGCCTCACACGGCCATGCAGGTGGCAGCATTTGGTAATTGTTCACACTGGCAGCAACAGCATCAAAGACTTTGAACTTTGATACAAATGGTAAGTAATAGGGACGGTGATGGCAGTAAAATTCAGATAACTCAATCATGTCTGCCAAGCTGGAATATATTTCCAATTAAACATTTTTGACACATCACTTATATTTTGCTCTGAGCTGCAACCCAAAAAAGATGGATATTAACTGGACTGATGACAAAGAGACTTTCCTGGACAAGATGCTGGTTAAATGCTGCTTCTTAAAATTTACTTTTTCTCTGTGTAAATGGGGCAAATCTGTGGGGTCTTAATTAGTTATTGTGGGACGCTCCTCTGTTCTGCAGACCTATTTGCTTCTGGAAAATAGCAGCTGTGTTTTTACATAAAAGTCAAGACACAGAAAGACAACTACTTTTTTCCATTGTTGAGAAGTGCAGACCATGCTACAAGTACAATAATATTAATCTGTTGAATAACACAAAGAATTCTCGCAAATGGCATGATTCAAAAAATTCTTTCTTTTTGATGTTTCTTTTTAATAATGGTAAAAGAATATGCTTATCTCTGTCTTTATACTGAAAGAAGAGTAAGATGGCTTTGATTGCCATACTTTAATTCTAAACTGTTATAAAGACATGAATTTAAAGAAATGCATAAAATGACTCTTTGAAATGTAAATATGCCCAATCATGGATTGCATTTATAATGTAGCAATGCTTTGATTTCAAGGCATGACTCAACAGTAAGGTTTTTACATGATTGGCAACAAAGCAGCAACCTCCATGGCTAAAAAATGAAGCCAACACCTAAGTGCCAAAAAATGCTGTTCCTCTAACGGTCACTTGAGGCTGCCTTTAGAAGCAAGTCAATCCCCATAGACCCCCATGTTAAAATGCCCAACTTTACAGCTGAAACACATATTCACAGCCTTGTACAAATAATGGTTTGATGAGCAGTATGGAGATATTTTGTGGTTTGTGAACCATCGCGGACTCTGAGGACCTCAGGGACCGGCCTCCTGCTGGTGCCCAGAGTCAGGACTAAACATGGGGAATCAGGGTTCCAGTTTTATGCAGCTAAAATCTGGAACAGTCTTTCTGAAGATGTGAGACAGGCCTCTACTCTGACAATGTTCAAATCTAGGCTCAAAACAGCTCTATTTCACTGTGCATATGACTGAAAGGATCTTATCTGCACTCTTCTCTTTTAAAGTTCATTTTATAATGATTATTTATGTTTTTATTTTGTATTGTGATTTTAATGCATTTTCTTCTTCTGTAAAGCACTTTGAATTACTTTGTGTACGAATTGTGCTCTACAAATAAACTTGCCTTGCCTTGCCTTGCCTTGCCTTGCCTTGTGGTTTCAATTATGTGTTCTTGGACGTTTTAATCTGGTGCGCCGCCAGCCATTAGGTGTGTGCTGCTACCCACTCCCCCCTCGGATCTCCGCAAGTGTTTTGAGGACTCTAAAACTTCACCAGACCTTGGCATGAGGGTGAGTAGATAATGGCTGAATCTACAATCCCTTTAAGCTAATTTCAATAATCATGACAAGCGCACAGGGGGTGAATGGAATGCTCTGCCTGCTCCCTTGCGGCCTGCTGACTGTAGTTGCACTTTTAACTACGTGGCTCGTATAGTCACTTTGTCTTTGTTTTCTTTCTTGTCGTATAATATCCTTGTGAAGCACTTGGTGACGTCTGTGAAACGCGCTATATAAATAAATTTTACTTAGTTACTTACTTACTCCACTGTGCCAGGCTCTCATCCAAATATGGTCACTTCTGGTTAAAAAAAAAAAAGAAATGGCGATTGTCAAAATGCCAGACTTGAGGCTTTGAAACAGGAGTCCAAAAACAAACGAGCAACGTCATAGTGATTATGTTCATTATTTAAACAGTCTTTGCTGGTTTGGGAAACTGAAAATATGGTTGACTGATTTTTAGTCACCTTGTATTTTGAATAATTAAGATACCATGCTGTTATGTGTCAGCTTAATAATAAAATGTGAAATAATAGAGTTAGCCTAAATTTTTTATTACTGTAAGTGAACAAAATTATTTGTAGTTTGTGTTGTGTATCATTTATCTGATTATTTGCTCAGGTTCATCTGGTTCTTTGTCAGTTGAATCAATTTGTACATTAATTTGTGATGCTGACGGGTCGAAGTTTTCACCACACAGTCAAACAACAGAATTTGCTCTGCCATTGTCTCTAGAGATGCCTGTACGCACGCCAGTAAACACATCAACGCACATGTATCTTTCAAAATGATTGTCAATGGCAACCCAGCAACCATTACTGTCAAGTGCTTCAAGGAGAAAATTTATTTTAGGCACACACCGCTAAAACTCTGGTTTAGAAACTTGAGTATTCGTCTAACCGTTGATCATCGTAACTGAATAAGCAACAATATGAAGTTAGAATTGACCCTCAACATCAGCAAACAACCTCACAAATGACATCACATTTTGAGTCAAATGCTGATAAATCTTAATTGGTGCATAGAAGTATGTGACACACTTTTTCCTAAGCCCTGGCCAGCTCAAGGTGAGAAGAGCACAGAAAAAGACAGAAATCTATCATGGGAAATAACCATAACTGTTCTAACTTGGGCAGGAAATCTTGTTTTTAAGTAGGACCTCTTCAATCACAGTAAAAAGCTGACTGAGAAAATGTGTTTTGAGGGCCTTTAACATTTTGTTAAATTCTAACGATGTGAAAGTCTGCTCTGTAATATTTCCAGATGTGCGAAATTCAGAAAGAAGTACCTGCTCTGAAAAGGATGACATGGCTTCCAGTGAGTGCTGACTCTCCATCATATGTAATAACGACAGTAGTGGTGTGTCTATGCGTGGGCTACCATCTGCTTCCCTTTCACATTCATTGGGCATCATCATTGCAGTCAGGAAGGAGGGCTACATCATTCTCCCCGGCCATATGTATTCAACAGAGGAAGAAAGCTTTCACTTGATATTCAAAAACCAGCCATGTTAGTCTGTCAGCGTACACCGTCTGATTTCCAGGCTCTTTGTAATACTGTGATTCTCTCCCACTTTCTCCTCTGGTCTTCCTCAGCTCACTCCTTTTAACTTTGTCGGGGAGAAAGGATTCATTATTTGAATACGTCCGCTCTGTCGCTAATTTGTAGGAGAGTGAAACGGAGACTGATGCCCTCTCCGACCCGAATCTGCCGTGTCTAATTATGCCGTCTACCTTTTTTTAGGTCACACCTGGTGTCACAGCGCCACACTCCAGCAATGTTAAGTGGTGCTTTTAATGGGTTTTCTGCCACAGGTTCAAGTTAAAAAATAAGGACCAGCATAGACTGCCCCATATAAGGGATCAAAATTACCTGCAAGAAGGGGCAGACTCATTTAATATCTGAAGACGGAGAGAGGTGAGATGAAAAATGAAATTAAGCAACTCCTGTCCCATTGATGTTATATTAATAATTTCATTAATCATTTTTATGGTACTGCTAAGTAAATTGCTGCAAGTATTCCCTCTATGTAAAAATACCCAAGAAGGATAGGGAGTCACTACTTTAGAGACTACAACAGCGGTGAAATATTCTTGTACATAACATGAAATGACAAAAATAAGATGTAGTTTTTAAAACTTTCTTCCTCTGATTCTGTTCTGACAGATAAGGAATTTATTTGACTTGCCACCGGCCCTCAGATGCAGCGCTGGCTTCAGATATTTAAATGACAGAGTATGTTATTTCAGTGTTGCTGCTGACGTAATCATTGGTCAATCTCATATTCAAGAAATTTAAAAGCTGAAATGACAACACTGCCATCACATCATGCACTGGTCAAAGGAAACTGTTTTTTTTTTCTCAGCTGCTCCATGCCAGAAAAACAGTGATGAAAAAAATTAAATGATAAGAAAAACTTCACAAAATGTGTCATCATCATGAGGCAAAAAGAACCAGTTAAAACAAAATCAAAAGCTTTAGGTTATGTTGTCACTTCTCTAAAACTCAAATACACCCTTCAAAGGTTTGGAATCACCTGCTGCAAAAGCTTGATTGAGTCCTTTCAGATGGCTGAGGCTATATTTTTGAATGGTCTTTTATGATTTCAGATTGTAGAAAGTCCTTTTGATAAATACGTTATTTCGTATGAAGGGTTTGTTTTGTGCATGAAGAACAAACTGTTCACATGAAAGGCTATAAAGGGACAAAGATCCCTCTGAGCAACAGATCAAGGAGAATAGAGGAAACCAGCAGTCATTGGTAAAAGAAACTGGAAGCTTAGCATCAAAGTGCATGCAGATATAAATCGGAACAGCTTCCTGTTTCAGTGTCAAGTACATAATAATGCCAAAGACAGTGTATAAACCAAGACGGTCCACTGTGAGTCAGTTTCCTGTATCAGTGTCACGTGGGGTTTGCGACCACCACGCCCCCTTTAGGAGACAGCAGGTCCTGAGTCCATTGACTTCAGTGGGAGAAATGAACATGATTACAGATTATGGCCGATTCTTTCGCCCCATAGTCACGGATGCAAATATTGGACCCATTTATCACAAGCCACATATCTTCAGTACATTCCAACACCAAAATGGCAAATTTCAGACGGACATATCAGGAGAAAATGTACTTTGTTCAAGACCTGTCTCTGTCTCAACAACACACTCTCGCGAGATCGCTTTGCTAGCTCAACCATGTTGTAACTAAGATATCCGCTGGAATTTTTTTTTTTTCATGGAACGTTTATTGAATTATAACAGCAGCATTACAATGGTTAGCCCAGCTAATCTACAATAACCAAGCAAGGTTGGGGATACTCGTCTTTGATTGGGCTATGGGGGACAACGCCTGCTTAGGAGACCGGAAATTAATACCATTTCATACAATGGGAGTATATTGTAGGTGGGCCATCTTGTAGTAATCCACTATCTTTGATAATGCTTATAACAAGCTTGAATTAACAGGGATGTTGCTTTAGCAAAGCTTCACAATAGAAATGGTAGATTAGTCTACAGTAGGGTAAGCAGCACCACTGGAATTTAATGAAGGAATTTTGTTGTGCATTACCCACATAATTTGGAAGGCTACAATCATGTGACCAATGCGCTTATAAGAGTAAAGAAGAAAGCAGTCCAGAAAGGTGCACTTAAAAGGCCAGCTGGGGTGGACGAGTCACAAAACAGGTTAAAAAACAAAACAAAAACGAAAGTACCAATTTTATGGGGTGTGACGGAAGTAGTGTAACGAATGACTGTTGGGAGGGAGTAATAAGTAATTTTATTACTTTTGAAAAGAGTGACACGTTATGAGTAATATATTACATTTTTAGAGTAACAAACCCAACACTGGATATTACATATGGAATACACAGCTAGCAAGTTGAGGCTGACAGTCCTCTTCAGCAAATACTTCTGAAGTGCTCTTGGGCAAGGTATTTAAGCCCTAGCTGTGTAATTAGCTGCTTTTTAATTACTAGGGAAAGACTGTAGACGTACAGGGAAGGTGTCAGCACAAACACTTGGACCTTGTTCGGCTTTCTAGTAGCGGATTAAAATAAATACTTTTATTAGTCTGATCCTATGAATGTTTGATATAAAGACTTATGTCAGACTAAAAGGCTGGAAAGCCCTATTCTGCAAATCAAAAGGTGAGTAAACTGAGTTTAGATGGGCTTATCCTGCTCTATATCCCTGCTGCAAAGTGAATTTCAGTCTAACTCCCCTGACACTGAGGCTTTGCTTAACAGGAGGAGTTGAGACAGAAAGCCCAAGGCACTGAAAATGAAGGACTGTTAAATAATTTTTGTCAGACGGGGTGTCAGACTTGGATTCAAGCAGACAAGGCTTCAGCAAAACACAGGGGATGGTCCTGTGGGGAAAAGTGTGTGTCATGCTCAACACCTTCACAACCCATTCTAATCAAGCTCTTTTACTGGATGGGCAGATGGGCAACAGGACCGAATCCTGAAAACACACACACTTAGAGTATATCACAAATATGCATCCACTTTTCTGAGAGATTTCTGACTATTGCTTGGAGGTCAGAAAGTGTCAGTTTCTTGCTCCAAAATAATATAAGCACATGAGAGTAAAAAGTCACAGTCAAAGGCTGCAGCATCTAAACAATGATGAAATATGACAGGTGGGTAGGGTCACTTTTAGGCCCATTGTTTTTATGTGTTTACATGTTCTCTTTGGCCCATATCATTCTCGCAGCTTCCTCAGGACAAGATCAAGATTCATTGACTTGTTCCCTCCAAAGACACACTACTACGCCCGGATAAACTGGGAAGCCTACCAGCTTACAGAGTCTCCAGATTTGACTTTCATTGGATTAATAAAATTCATTATAAAATCAAGCTTTCTTTGGCTATGTATTATTAAAAAATGAGATCATTCCTCTCTCAAGGTTGCCTGACAAAAATGGTAAATTTCCTTGTGTTAACCATGCATCACAATGCAGTGTTAGCCAAAATAGCTTACATCATTTACAGCTGGTACAAAACTGATGCATGTCTGTCAACAGGATCTAGGATCTATAGACATATTACTGCTTTTTTAGCTGACCTTCATTGGCTCCCAGTTACTTTATGAATTGAATTTAAAATGGTAATGTTAATAATAAAGCCACTCTTCTCAGTCTTCTAGGTCTTGCTCTGTCTTATATATTAATAGTGAGCTTTTGACTCTTACGGTGTGCCACATTGGACCTTATTTCAAACTAAATATGTTAGATAGTTAATGGGCTATGAATTACACATGATGTTTACAAATTTAAAAGATAATCTGCAAATCAAGAAAGTTGGTTTGTCGTAGATTTGTCATAGAAGCATAGTTTTATGTGAAATTGTTCGGTGAACTACATCTCTCATCTCACATAATATACATCATCAACACCAACATGGCCGTTACCTTCGGACAGTTCACTTGCAGAATGAGGCAGAAGTATTTAAAGAGGTGAAAGTCACTACATTTGGCACTGCAGCTACCTGAAGGGGCTGAGCTGTCCTCCCTCTGTCTCTACATTGTAGCTTTCTTTTTCTCTCTTTGTCTGTGTGCAGTCGTCATCCTCTAAAACATCCTCATCATCATTTACCTAAGTATTACTATCTGACCTGTTGAAAGTGAGCTGAGTTATGAAATGAATCTGTGTGCCCTGTTCCACAGTCTTGTCGCAGATAACTCCCACAGCTAAAACCACTTTTCTTCACTGCTTGTTGGTCAAACAGCTCTCTAAAAGCTTTTGGCAGATGTGAAAAAACACAAAAAATCAAACCTATCCCAAAAATTTCAACGAGAGACAAAAGTTTCCGACACAGTGTGTAAACGACAAGAGGCCCTACATATTTTTAAATGGCCATTATACATTAACAGTTTTATGAAAAACTGTGACTTTCTTTACTTGCTAACAAACATATGTGTAATTCATGGCACAATTCAAACAGGAACAAAAAACTATTTGTCTCTTGCAACTGGGTTGGGGAGAGTTACTGCCCACAGCAAAGGAGTTCAAGTATCTTGGGGTCTTGTTCACAAGTGAGGGTAGAATAGAGCGTGAGATGGATCGCGGCTTGGCGTGGCTTCTGCAGTGATGTGGGCACTGTGCTGTACCATCATGTGAAGAGAGCTGAGCCAAAAGGCAAAGCTTAAGACTTGCCAGTTCATCTACATCCCAACCTTCACCTATGGCCATAAACTTTGTGCAATGACCGAAAGAATGAGATCGCGGATACAAGTTTCCTCCAAAGTGTGGCTGGGCTCAGCCTTAGAGACAGCCTAAGGAGCTCGGACATCCAGAGGGAGCTCGGAGTTAAGCCACTGCTCCTTTGCTTCAAAAAGGGTCAGTTGAGGTGGTGCCGGCATCTGATCATCTGATTCCTCCTGAGTGCCTCCCGCTAGAGGTGTTTCAGGCATGTCCAACTTGTAAGAGGTCTCAGGGCAGACGCAAAACAAGCTGGAGGGATTACCTATCTCGTCTGGCTTGAGAACGCCGCAGGCCTCCAGAAGGGGCCGGAAAGCGATGCTGGATGGAGGGGTGTCTGGAATACTTTGCTGAGCCTGCTTCCTCCACGGCAAGTAGTTGAAGATGGATGGATGGATGTTACCTACTGTACATATTTTTTTCTGAGATGAGGTGCTGTGATGGTCCATCTGAAGGAGAGGGTCTTCGGCCCTCTATGGGTGCTCTATAGCATCTCAGGTTAGCCAGCTCTGTGTCTGCTTTTCATCTGAAAGCTCTCCTTATTATCAAAGCTTTTCATCAGGTTACTCTTTTTATGGGCTTTAGTGTATTTCCCTCAATATATGCTTTTTTTTACTGTGCAGTTTATTTGTTGTTTCTGTTAACTTTTGATTTTACTTATATCAGGGCTTTTACTTGGTTGTTTTTTGTAGTTTTAATGGTGGTAGTACTATTAGTAATGGTGGTGGTGGTAGTAGTTAAAAAAGTGACATTTTCATGCAACTCCTATCTTCCACACTTACAAATGAACTACTGCACTTAAGATGACTGGAAAAGATATTTCTTGGTTCTTCTTCATCTTGCAGAGCTATATTTTCTTCCTCATACGGCAGCTGATCGCCAAGAGAGCCAGAGAGCTGAGATCACAATCTCATAAAATTATCATTAAATTGGTCTATATGTCATGGGACCAATGTGCCGTGGGACTGGAGCTTCTATGCTCTCTGGCCAAGCTAAAGCAGAAGATATGGGCAAGGTATAATGAGATTTGATGAGGAAAAAGAGAAGAGATGACTGTGATTCAAACAGTTTTGTTATTTTAAAGTAGAATTTGGTATTTTGTGGATCGCATTTTGATGAAGGCAATAACCCTCCAATGTATCCAGTGTTTTTTTGCAGATCTTTATTATTGACTGGGCCAAAACATGTACTTCAGGCCATCATGGGAAACTAAAATTCTAAATGTGTAGGTAAGGTAGGTCAGGAGCTTTCTATGGGGTTGACCCCAGTTTTGTTGTTGGTCTTTCTGACTGGCATCCTTGAAGCTGTTTACTTAAATTCTCCCACACCACTGTGGAATGAGTTTTCTCTGTCAGCTGTACAATTTAGAAATATCCTCAAAAAAAAAAGGTGTTTGCCATCGTGGTCAAATAAGGGAGAGAACCTCCATCATATCAGTGATGGGTGACATGGAATGTCCAATATCTAGTTCAATTATTGTCCTGATAGGAATCTGTTTGCAGTCTAGTCAAATCAAGATGGAAGGAATGGCTGCAATGCCTCAGCTGGGATTCAAGGAGTCCATCTACAGGGCTGGGGAGACCTTTTATATCCAGAGGGAGTCAGGGAGGAGGAGAGTCAAGGTCTGATTAATATTGGAGCTCTAATTTGTCCTGGATCCAGTGCTTTTGTGTGTGTGTGTGTGTGTGTGTGTGTGTGTGTGTGTGTGTGCGCGTGCGTGCGTGCGTAAAACCTCCAAACAGCTCTACTGAGTGAAATGTTAAAAAAAAAAAAAAAGGAAAAAAACAACACAAAAAATAGCACACAGACAAGGCCAGACATATCACCAGAGCCAGAAATCACGTTAAAATTGCATTTACACACTGAAAATCTCGTCTTTGACTCTTTGTGGACCAGCTGCAGCTGTTGCTTGTAGCCATCAGTAATATAAAGCATTAAGAAATATTATATTTTATTCATATTTAGGCTTTGCCTCTTTAGGGAATTTTTCCCACTGTTTATTCAAATTTATGTTATTTTAATTTTTTATGAAATTAATGGAGTACAGGAGACACCATAATTTCACGGCTGTCATGGGATATCAGAAAATAAAGACTACAATTTGCAGAATGTAAGTGTGTATCATGTGTATGTATACTATGTCTACGCAGCCATTTGTGGGGAAAGTAAGTGGATGTGTAAGAGTCTACTCATATGGACTTCTCCTTGTGCTCATGGCCTTTCACTCTGCATCTGTATGCCAGTCATGATGTTGCTTTCTCGGTCAGGTCTCCACGGAAAAACAGCTTTAATCTAAAGAGGCTCAGTCAATTGTTAAACAAGGTTAAATAAAGTCAATACAAGTTAAATATGAGGTCAAGTAAAATGATAAATACTGTGCCACATTATTTTCGTTGGGGTTTGTCCCAGTTTCCTTGCAGTTTGCCTGTTTTATATCTGGTGCACTTACTGAATAATGAAAGAACCCTGTTTTAAAAAGGAGTGCAATGTTCACATGCAGTAGCTGTTAATCTTTTTGTTAGCTAACAGCATGACAGATAACAGTGTGATTTAATTAAAGTTTTGAAATCATGTTTTGACTTCTACAGTGCCCAGTACTATTGATGTTACTGCCCCTGTACTGCTGTTAATACTAGTAGTTTCAGTCTGACTTTAAACCATGCCATAGTACTGAAAAAGCTTTTTTAAGAATTTTCAATGATCTCTTCCTTGCTGTCGACTCAGGGAAATCTACTCTTATGGTGCTTAAAGACCTGACCAGTGCTTTTGAGACTGTGGATCATTGATTCTTTTATCACACTTGGAACATTATGTGGGCATTAAAGGTACTGCCCTCAAATGGCTCCAGTCAAACTATGGCCCCACTTACTTGTGGGGTTCCTCAAAGCTCCGTTTTTGGATAGTCCAAAAATTACTTGGACTCAGCGATGAACAGATTGGATTTTGGTGGTCATATTAAGGTCACTTGCATCCATCTTGTTCCTGTGAACACATCTCAAGAACATCTTGAGTGAATGTCTTCAAATTTGGCACAAACTTTGACTCACTGACCGGTGACCTTGCATCCATCTCATTCTTATGAGCAATATTCAATACAATATCTCAAGAGGAACTTGAGAAGAGTTTCGTCAAATTTGGCAAAATGTCCGCTTGGACTCAAGTATGAACTGATTAGAATTTGGTAGTCAAAGGCCAAAGGCCTACAGTAGGTCACTGTGACATCATGCAAAAAAAAATTTCTGGCCATCTACTCATGTCATGTCTCAAGAACAGAAGGGTAGACATTTGGTCAGATACTGCATTGGTGACACTAATCTTGGTGGTAATCGTATAGATCTTCTGTGTTGCTGGGTGGTGGACATGGATGTAAACTGTAACTGCAACTTTACTGGTCCGCAGAGGCATACAACTGCAAAACCGTAATTCTAGTTACTTATTTGTCATATTTTGTTATCTTGTTTTTGTCTTTTTATCTTCTTATCATGTTTTATTTTGTTTTTAATGTTATTGATCACTGCAAGTTGTCATACATAATTTTGTTGTATGCCTGCAATGCCAAAGTGTTTCATGTCTTACTGATACTACCACTAACTAATATGACCAAGACAACTACAACACTACAGTACAGCTGTTACAGGTAGTAGCCTACATCTGCTGCACTGCTACTCCTCTTACAACTACTGATAATACTGCTATCACTACTGTGAAGAAATTTTTGTAAAATTGAAACCTTCATTCTCAGTCAGGTAAAGGTAATGTTAGACAGCTAAGTCATGGTCAGGTCAGTGGCAGGCCTGAAAGAAGCCTCGAGGACAGGCTGCTCTATGGTCTCCCAACTCTGATGGGTGTCAGCCAGCACCCCCTATCTCTGCAGCGGTCAGAGCTGGGAGACCATAGAGCAACCTGAACTCAAGGCCTTTTTCAGGCCTGACCTGACCGTGACTTTAAGCTTGGCTGTGTTACATTACCTGTAGCTGACTAAGAATGAAGATTTCAACATAGCAAAAAATCCTTCACAGCTACTGCTTCTATTACCTCTATAACAGATGCTTATACCACATCATTGCCACTACTGTAACTACTACTGGTGCTTTCTAGTATCATGTTAACAACTATTATCTTTCCTGCTATCACCAGTTCTACTTAAATAAGTCGTTGAACATTTTGGGAAATATGCTTTTTTGCTTCTTGCTGTTTGTACAGTAAATCTGGAGCTACGGCTAACATATGGTTAGCTTAGCTGCGCATAAAGATTTAAAACGGGGAAACAGCTCGCTTTTGTCCAAAGGTAACTAGGGTTGTCAAAAGTATCGATACTCTGAAAAGTATCGATACTCAAATGCTGTATCCGGATACAATACTAATTTACAGAAGTATCAATACTAACAGTGCACGCCACCTCAGCGACGTCACACGCAGGCAGCGTCTGGCAGGCACAGAGCCCTCGCTGCAGCCTGGCTTGTTGTCGTCGCTGTGCATGCATGCTCACATTTCTGTTGCTGTAATATGGCCAGTGCAGCTGCAGGAGGATCAGAGCAGCCAGTTTTGGTCAAAAATGACAAAGGAAAAAGCGCTCTTTGGAAATATTTAGTGAAGTGAACACAGCACGCTGCAGACGGCAGGTACAGCCCCTCCCTTCACTAGCAGCTGAGCAGCTGGTGTCGCCAGCATCAAACTAAAATATAACTTGTAATGTTAATGTGGGAGCTAAGCAGAAATTTTATCAGTCATGCCCGTCTGTAACATTAATAGACAATGTTAGTTTAACAGGACAACACAATTACGTGTGTCTGAAAAGTTATGTTAACTGTAAAGTCACAGATTGAAGCCCTGGTTCTCTGATCACATAGTGAGGTAGATACAGGATCATCCTGAGCCTAAACTACCAATTCTATTTGATCAGCAATGAAAATTTGGTGCCAATTCACCAGAAGCACAGAAAATAAACAGGGCTGTAGATAAATACATTTGTATGGACAGAGCTTGTTTCTGGGTGTTATTTAGTTGGGGGGATTTTTTTGTTGTTATCATTGATGTTACTGTTCTGATCTTTATTTAAAAAAATAACATGCATCTTAATTTTTTGCTGCTGTATCGAAAATGGTATCGAGTATTGAATATTTTCCTGGGTATCGATATCAAGTTTGAAATTTTAGTTTCGTGACAACCCTAAAGGTAACAGCATCCACCGACATGCACCATTTAACATGTTATATCTTGTTGCTAAATCCATACAAAAAACTGTAGTGCAAAAAAAAGAGTTTTATTGTGGGTTATGTGTCGGACTATTTTTTGGCTGTGTGCAGCAACTTCCCCAGTAGTTGCCTAGCAGCCTTGTGGTGATGTCAAGACCCCAGGAAGTTACTGTGCTAGGCCAAGAAACAGTTGCAGCCCCAAATCAAAGTAGTAGTATCAGTTTCAACTAACTCTTGGTGTGAAAGAAAAAGCATATTTTCAAAAGTGTTCTGCTGTTCTTCCAAAAAATAATGTCTAAAAACTATGAAGAAAGACAAATACAGATAGAATGACTAAAGCATAAGAACAAAGAAGAAGGGAAGTATTTGTATTATTTTATCTTGCCACTCTATGATGGTCTGCATATTGCCTACTTCATACAAACCAGATCACTTGAAGCAGATTGAACCCTCATTTGTGCACATGTACAGAAACTCAGTCAGTGCAGTTCTGAAAATGGCTGAACACAACAGTAAGAAGATTTTATTACGTTTCATTGTGATGCAGTCAGTGACCTCAAAGGCACTGTGCATCAGGTATAGACATTTAACCAAGCCTCTGTGCACCCCTTTAAAAAAAATTATGGCTGAAGTGATAAAATGCAGCTAGGACCATCCTTACCACAAGTTATGTCAAAATTTAGATGAGGTGCCTCTGAGATATGGTGTGGGACAGACAGATAAAGAATTATGAGATGATAAGTGAACAGATCATTGCAAGAGACCCTACTATTAAAGTCTCTGTCCTTCTTTGTCTCCTTTGTTATGGGAGGAGAAAACCAATCCCAGCTGTGTTTTAACATACAAGAAACAAATGTTTCAATCATGCGGCAAAAAAAGATTAACGTGAACCTCCTGTCCTCCTTCATAACATGCAAAGCATGATACTAATGTTTCTTCGCCGCAGATGATGCCGTATTTCTGCCTCACAGAGTTCATCTAACTGGTTTCATACGTGTCTTTACCACATCATTAACGAGTCAACGAGGCGAAAAACTGCAGTAGCCTCAGACAGACTGAGACATGCAGCCCAGCTCTAGAGAAAAAAGCCAAAGAAATATTCAACTTTTTTTTTCCTCCCCTGGCTCTTATTTCTCCTAGAAAAAGGGTAGCACTTTCTCCTCAGTTTCTATTTCCAAGGCTTTGTGACTGTGACCCCTCCAACACCTCTGTGACGCCTTGAAAGCATCAAGGGGTTCTGTTTGTTTTTACTCCCCAAGTTTTTCAATCACCTTTTGCCACTGCCGCAATGATTCTTTGTACTGGAGAAGATTTCCTACTAGTGTCAGTACCTGACACCACAATCTCACTTGGACACACAGTAGAAAGCCATGAGGTCTTCATTACGGGTAAACAGAATACTTTCTTCTGTTCCAAGTCCACTCGACAAATTAGCAATATAAGTTGGGTTTGTTTCCATCTACTTTACATCTTGAAATATCTATTCGCATCATAAAAATGAAATCATCATCTGATGCTCTGTGCAATATTTAGGCCCTTTAATGGGTGTTTTGTGTGTAAACAAATTCACATTAGTTTATTTAATTTAATTTCAAATGTTGTAGTATGTGTGTAATGGGAGGATGTTAAAGGCCAGCAGGAAATTTGCAGCATATTCTGTCAAGACATCAGTGTAGGATCTGCTGAGTGTATCTCAAGCAGCTCAATAGATCTGACACCCGAGGTCATCCCTGTGTTTCCAGGGTTCTATGTTTCCCAGGTTCTATGTTTGCCTCTTAAACCTGCAAAAAAGCTTCTATGTTTCCTGCTTGGTTGAGCAGGGAACATAGAACCAGGGGAACATCGAACCTTTTTTGTGTAAGCGGGGAACATAGAAGCTTTTTGCAGGGTTAAGTGGCAAACATAGAACCCAGGAAACATAGAAACTGGGAAACATAGATACGCTCCCCTAACACAAGAAAAGATAATAGCTGTTCTATGTAAATCTTCACATTAGCCGCCAAACATGCCAGCAACAGATGTGTTCGAAGTCTATAAGATTTCATTATGCAGAAAAATGTAAAATCACATCAGTAAATATCTTTGTACAAAGTATGGAAAAGTCTTTCCTACAACTTCAATTTGGCTCATTAACAGTACAAATGAGTGTTTAATTAATTGCATTTTCTTGGCAGAAGAAATAATTAAACATGAAATTCATTTTCATTAATTTGCGTTTAAAAAAAAAAAAAAAAACTATTTATGGGCATTTTGTGCCTTCATTTTAGTGCAGATAGCAGAAACGTGACAGGAAATGAGGGGAGAGAGGGATGGGGGATTGACACGCGACAAACATCTCCAGCCAAAGTTAAACCTGGAACGCTGCAGTTCATGGTGGGCGCCATAACACGTCAGCCACCCAGGCGTCCCATTTCTGTCTTCATAAGGCAGCACAAAATGTGTTCCATGCAGCAGATGTTTCATTCACACTTTGTAACCTGGAAACTTAGAAGCCCATTTTTTTTAATTTTTTTTTTAGTTGCCATGCAGAATGTTTTTTTTAGAGTTTAACCTTAAAAGGTTTATTTTTGAGGTAAACACTGTATGTCTAGAGTTTTACGGTACAAAACACATTGCTTAAACTATTTATGGGCGAGTCAAACCAGCAAGGGTACACGTCTTCCTGCGTGCATCACACACTGATTAATGGGTGTTCTGTCCCCACACACTCTGAGGTCACAACAAAACTAGGTGCCTTTCGTTGATGGATACATTGACAGCAGGGAAGGGAAGATATTTTTACTAATATCGCTATGTTTTTGGTGATGGTAGCCTGTAGTAGTTGATGAGGGGGCAGACGATTCACAGAGGTCACAGTTCAGTTCATACCGCTGTTTAGGAGTCACAGTTCGGACTCTGGAAAACAAATTAATCTGTTTCTTTTTTTCTTTGTTTCTTTAAAACTTGTGCAGTTGTGTTATTATTAATTGTAAATGCCGATTGCTTCAGCTATTGTTTTATCCTGTTCTGCTTTTGCGTCAAAAGGCTGCGTAATAGCAGTGGAGATCAGGAGGTGGAGGTTTGTGTGTATTTG
This sequence comes from Epinephelus cyanopodus, assembly GCA_026686955.1. Classification (NCBI taxonomy): domain Eukaryota; kingdom Metazoa; phylum Chordata; class Actinopteri; order Perciformes; family Serranidae; genus Epinephelus; species Epinephelus cyanopodus. The sequence goes on from CM048914.1 coordinate 13,471,780, forward strand.
CAGAACAGAAGAGCAGAATAGTCTTTATTGTCATTGCACAAGAAGTACAACAAAATTTACTGTGCCATGCCTGTAATATAGAAAATAGAAACTAGATGGTAATAAATACACAACACATACACATACACAATCATCCCAAATCAATAAACAAATAAAAAATAACATTAAATGCAGTATTGCACAACACATCTGGGTGATGCCATCAAATGTACGTTAGCATGTTGGATGGGTTTCCATTTACAGACCACAACAGTGGAGCATCACTGACACATTATATTTGTCTTAAGGCTAATTTATACTCCCTTTACGAATGAAAATAGATGCGGCGGTTTCAAGCATTGTAAACGTCACTGCCCTCATACTGTCACGCATCCTTTAGATACAGCAACGACACGACAACAGACGAGATGATGGTGGGGGGGGGGTTTGTGATACCTATAAACAGTGTTTTAGACTTCAGTGGTCTGTGCAGCCAATGTATATATCCAGACATGTAGACGGAGGATTCTTCTCACTCATTTTATTTTATATTATTATATATTACCAGTTCGTTCTGATCAGCCTTTATTTTACTTTCTTCGTGGTTCCATATTATATGCATCTAAACACAACATAAATAGCAGTATTGTCTACTGAATTCAAAAAAGTTATTCCACCATTTAGGAATGTGTTACCTTCGGATGCATGATTCTCAAGACTACTCATACTGATGATGTTCAGGTACTCTGTATACTCTTTTTTGAACATTGGTAGTGACTAAAAAATGACCTCAGTTACACAAATGACTGAAAAGAACTTCATATATCTATAATAGAAATTCTGCTTTTGTGAAAGGAGCAAATTGAGGTGATTTAAGAGTCTGATGGACAAGCCTTTCAGACGTCTCCTGGTGATTTTCTCTGGAGATGGCCCGGGGTTAGACGCAGAACACACTGGAAGAATTATATCCTATCTGACTTGAAAAGACCTCATCATCATCAGAATGAGCTGTAGAATGTGGAGGGGTAGACGGACCTTTTGGCTCCATTTCTACTACCAATGCTGCTGACAACACTGCTCATTGTAGTTCTGTTGAAATGTAAGCGAAACAGTTGTATTTTAAAAAAGTGCCTTTTATAAGCCCCTTTTCCACCACAGGAACTTTTCTCAATTACCCAGAATTTTGAAAAACCTCTGCGCGTTTCCACCGAAATTACCCATGTACAAATCTTTACCTCAACCCCAAAGTTACCCTGGAAAAAGTACCTAGTAGGGGGTAGGACTTTTCACATTACCCGGAATTCTTGAGGGGCAGGGCTGTTTGCCGAAGAACACTGATCGGTGGAACACACACATGCAGCGTTCTGCACTTCCTGGTACAGGCAGCACCTGCAAACTTTATTTAAGTCCTACAAGCTTCACTTTGTTTGTGTTTTGATCAAGGATGGGTACCGAAACCCGGTACTAAACACACGGTAACCGGTGAACAGGCGAGTGGCCCCGGTGGAAACAAAGTTAAGATAACTCGAAAATGACGAGTTGACAGCAGCTACACTCGTGACTGTAAGTGAAGTTAAACCTTAGTGAGTAAGAAGCCAATACTTTATCAATATATGTGTTCATCAAACATGAACATGTAAACATGTAGACAGCGATATTCAATATGCTCCGTCCACAGTCTCTCATCCACCGACACTAACGTAATGTCTTGCACAAGGACAGCACGCTAGTTCAGCTGATAGCGAATTGTTACTAATAAGCTCAAATGACAGCTGTCTGTATGTAGACTAACTTAGTTTGGCACTTATCTTAAAATACTTTTAAACTTAGCTGCTGGCTGAGACAAACAGCCCCAACTCTCTACACCAGCATGTAACCAGCCGGGCAGAGCCAAATACAGGGCACACGCTGAATCATCTATGTCATCACGCTAATTTGAATACATTTTCCGGAACTTTGAGTTGCAGTGGAAACGCAAACCACACAGACTACCAGGAATTCTTTTACCTAGGTAAATAAATTCCTGGTAATTAAAGTTCCTGGAAAAGGGGCTATAGTACTAGAATGAAACCTAATTCTTCAAGTGCTTGGCCTGGTTTCATGGATGATTTTGAAGAAACTTTTCCTTGAGCCACCATGTACTGTGAAGGAAAGTCAACTGACAAATCAGCTGTGCACTCATCTGGTCAATTGTATGGTGGTTTTAAATTATGGGCCGCCTTTGTAAAGCCTATTTAATGGTAGAGAACAGTCTTCATTCATATGGAACAATCCAACACCTGAAACTCATCTAGTCAATAAGGAGAACCGACTGACAGATAAGACATTTTTCTCCTTTACACAACAAATTTGGTCTAATGCAGCTTCAAGCAGAACAGGCATGATTTTCGGATTCCACTTCCTCTCCGGAGCTACAAAATACAGCTGCTTACTTGCACTCTTCAAAGAAAGCAGTGTGTACAGTGTGTTTAACCTCTGTTGTGGAATATAATAAAGTATGCAGCAATGTGCGGTATTGTGCCTGTGAGAGTGTGATCCATGAAGGAGAGAGCATTATAAAACCATCATAAATGAAAAGAGGCTGCAGATAAGAGTCCCTAAACACTGCTGCTTCTCTCCTACCATCCATAATCATTGAAGAAACGGTGCATTACACAGCATCCAAACACAATACAGCCCAAACACTTGGTCATTTAACCTTGACTTAACATCTAATTCCACTTACAGGGGATAGATATTAGCTGTGTCATCCAGCAGAGAGGAAAGCAGAATTTGTTCTGCTGTTTGAGATGAGTAATCTTGCCTCTTTTCCTGAGGAGGAAACTGAGCATCGCATCATGCTGGCATTATTCAGTTTAATCTCATATGTACATATTCTGCACTCATTTCTAATTTGTACATTTTACTTAGGCATTTCAAGTGCTATCATTTATTCTTCATCTTATCATTTCAGATTATTTGTATATTGTTTTAGACTCTGCATTTTCATCTCTTGCTAAGTTGTACTGCTGGTATTTTTAACACCAACATAATGGTGCAATCATTTCTTATGCATTTATATTCTGGGAGAAGCTGCATTAGGCAGCTCATTTGGGCATCTGAGTAATTAGGGCATCTCTACAGGGTCTCAAAGGCCAGATGGAATGCTTTACTTTATAATTAAGGATGATGATTGTGATGTCATATATAAACCACATAAAGTACAGCTTACTTCTGTTTATTCTTTATTCACACTTCTTTATACACTCATTATTTGATTGTATTATTCACTGCTTCAACAACACAATTTGCTGCAGTTTAGTTGGTTGTTAGACAAGTATTAGGGCCTGCTGGTGCTAATGATTGCTTGGGATTTTGATTCTGAATCATTTATTGTCCTCAGGTCGTACATTATTTCTATTACTGTCATGATACATCAACATACACAAATATTTTAAAATCAAATGTTATCAAATTTCTGTAACTTACACCCATGAATGTAGGTTTAGTTTCAACACTGGGGGGTAACAAGTATTTGAGCATCCCCCCATCATATTTTGAGCCTGTTTTTCTGCATCAGTTTATGGTGTAAATGTCTTTAATTTTGTCAAAATTAAAGTCCACTGCTATTTGTACTTCTTTATTGGGGGGACAAATGCCCATGTTCTAAAACATTTAGGCCGACTTGTCCCCTACCTCCCCCCAGAATCTACGCCTATGCCTACAATTTAATATTTGAAGAGCATAATGAAGCATACAGTATTGCTTTACTTCCACTCTACACCCACTCTACATATCATGTTAAGTGTGCCCTGTACTCTAGTGGCCCAGATCCATGTATACCATAGCAATATAACACTCGAACTTCCACTTAAACAATAAATGATGTATAATATCTGAATACAGGTTGCAGCAATGCAAACACATGAGGAATTGGCTGTGATTGCATGACCGAGCTATGTGATGGCTGGCTTTAAAGGCCAGCAGTGTGCATGTTGCTGGCCTGGCAGTGCCAGTCCAGGCTGCAGATGAATAACAGATGTTGGCTGACAGGCAGGACCATTTGTCATTTAACTGTCTAAGCAAAACAGGCTGGAGGGTGTCACCATAAGTCAATGTCATGGGCTTGGACGGCAAGGAAGGGATCCAAACATTTCAATACTGTTTAACCCCTCTCTGCTTTGTACCATTGTGTCTCTGATGACCATCGCCCTGGATCAGTGCGGCATGCTGTGTGTTTGCTTTGCCACCCCCGCACTATCACTGTGGAAACTCACTCTTCTTCTATGATCCTGATAAGTGGCTTGATGCCTCATAGATCTGTATCTGTGTCCAAAAGTGAATTCATGGAGATTAGTTAAAAAGGACTTGCTGAGCACTTATTGCATTGGATCAGAGTTAGACAAATTTCCTGTTCTTTTTACTTTCCAAGGCTGTGTATACACCTGGTATTAACATGGGTCTTGGGTGATAGAAGGGGACAGCTCTGTGGGAATGCTAACAATGCGTCCTCAATGCATCTTGAGATCTGATGTCAATACATACATTTTTTAATGTTTTTATCTGCTACACTGTTCCCCTTATTACACCGTACAGTAGATTGTTCGGAATCAGCTGCCCCAGTATGCACAACGACACTGATTTTTCAAACAGTGCACTGATTTTAGCCCTGCTTTCAAGCAGTTGCTTTCATGACACCAGGATTTACAACAGCAGTTTAAGCGATTGAAATGGAATCTTAACTGTAAATCGTGATATTTTACTAGCGTGAAATGCATATGCAGTTAAATTAAACGCCATAATGTTCAGTCCTTACCCAGCCCCCACCTCCACCAAACAGCTGCACTGCCTGGAGGTAGTTAAGAGCTACAGCAAATGCCAAATTGACCATTAATAGTCAACCATAATAAAAAGCTTGGTTGTCTCATGATGAACTGTATTTCGGTCCCTTCATTGGCATTGTTTTAATAAATGTCAAAAAGCTAATACCAGACCAAAGCTGTGAAATGCATACATCCCCGGGTGGTTCATTTCTCCAGCTTGGTGGTGGCATTGTTTTTGATGTTCTCTGGAGAATGATGGCTTCTTTTATTACCAGACAACAGCACAACAGCATTCCTCATGTTGACAGGACTCCATATTCACCTCAGCGCTCTGGGGGCTCGGCTCGGCCATTTCTTCTGGAGCTCAGCTCAAGGTCACCATCTCCTCTCGCACAAAAGCTTTCTCCCAGTTGTTTTGTGCGACTGCAGCCAGATGCACTTAACTACATTTGGATTTTTGTCCTCTCTCCCTCCCCCCTCGCAGCATGATTGCATGTTATTTCGTGTCGCTGTCATAAAGCTGCCTGTGAATAACTGTGACAAAATCCCCACCGGGAAAAAAGCAACAAGACATCACGCCAGAGGAGCCATGATGCAAACAGCCGAATCCCTGCGAGACAGTCGGCCCTGCAGCCTCTCAAACCACTGCATCAGTCAAATGCCTCCAACAGCTAAATCTAACCACAACTACCCCACTTCTCTATACCCATTTAACATTATCCTCCCTGCAATAATGAAACTAGAATTATTGCCTCATAGTAGTATGCCTCCACCAACCAGTCAAGTTGCAGTAAATATCCACTGCTGTCCTGACTCATATTTGATGAAGACTTTGAAGGACTTCATTAAACGGTATTAAGTTTAATTTTTGGCGTAATGAAAATTATCACTATATTGACATGTATGATTCCAGTGAATAATTTTACAAGAGAAACAGGCTGTCTTCAGTGAAAAAGTGATGGAAAGCTTTGTCACATGGTGCAATAATAATCACCTGAAACTTAATATCAGCAAAATGGATGAGCATGTGGTGGACCACCCGAGGAACAGGACAGCATGGGTTAGCTCTCTCACTTCGTGTGTGTGTGTGTGTGTGTGTGTGTGTGTGAGTGTGTGTGAGTGTGTGTGTGTGGGTAGACTCTAAGCAACTGATCACCCGTGCAGAGCTCACACTTCTGCAGACTACTGCTGCAGAAGTGTGAGCTCTGTATGCAGAGTAACAGAAATTAGTCACTGGAGTACTCATGCCCACCCCGATGATTCTAAAACACGGATGCTTCACACACATCTTCAAATAAGCAGCACAGAAGATCTATACAATCAGCAAAGTTTCAAGGTGGGCACTCAAGATTAGTGTCACAAATTCAGTATCTGACAGAATGTCTCCTACTCTGTTCCTGAGTTCTGTGTTGAGAAATATCTAGAAAAGTGTTTTTGCAAATCATTATGATGTCACAGAGAAGGTGACCTTTGGGATATCAAATGTCATCACGCCATCTCTTTATGCTATTAAACATTTGTGTGAAATTTTGTCAGAATTAGTGCATGAATTCTTGGGTTATGGCCAAATTGAGCATTTTGGGAGGTCACAGTGACCTTGACTTTGATCACCAAAATCTAATCAGATCATCTTTGACTCAAAGTGGATGTCTGTGCCAAATTTAAAGAGATTCCTTCAAGTCGTCCCTAAGATACCGCGTTTATAAGAATGGGATGGACAGACAGACAACCCAAAAACATAATGCCTCCGGCCTCGGCTGTCGCCAGCACTGAGGCAAAATGAACAATATTATCTCTTCACACAGGCAGCTGCCAAAAGGATATTAATAGAATTCAATTGCAGAAGAGATTGGACACAGAGATCCTGTTGTGTGCGGTTAATAAGAGGCAGACTCAGTTGAGAAGGCCAGCTCTAATGCAGTGTTATGAGGAGGAATATATAGAAATGGAGGGGAGAAAGACATTCACAGTTTGAGCATTGATCTGACACAATTATCCAGGGTGACATACAATGAATAAGGGATAGAAAGAAAGAAAGAATGAAAGAAAGAATGAGAGACAGAGACAGAGAGAGAGAGAGAGAGAGAGAGAGAGAGAGAGAGAGAGAGATGGGATGACGGAGCAAACCAAGGTTAAAAAGAACTTTAATGAGAGAGAAAAAATAAAAGGGAGAGACAGACCTCAGCAGTACGTCACAGCTGAGGATTGGTTGTTTCCTGAGGCTTTCAGTCTCGAGAAAATCTTTGACCCTGTTTTTCAAAATCTCCGAATTGACTATCAACTTAGTCAAATTTCCACAAGAAAGTTTTTATTCTGGACAGAGGTGAGTGGATACTGTGTTCAACACAAAATGACACAAAGACGGGTACTACACTGTGTAACGTCCAGACTTCACCACCCTCCTCTGCCTGTGCTGACGGATACCTCTCTGAACTGCTGCAGCTCATACACATGTGGTGTCCACGTAGATGACGTTGCTGCTGCAGCACTGCTACTGTCAGCCTTATCTCTCTACAGCAAAAAGCCTTGTGTTACCAAAGAAGTGATTCTGTCAACAGTAATGATAGAGAGCTATTAAATTGAAACAGAAATAGAGTTAAAAATGAATACTTATATTTTTAATGTCACAGCGTGACATTCTACCTATATAGACACTGAAAATATTACTGTCAACAGACAGTATGCGTCACACGGAAAAAAATAGTTGAGAACAGGGCTGCAAAATGCATTGTTTTGATTGTGAACGGGATGTCAACATTTATGATAATCACATCGTAAAAGACTGGGATTCTGCACTTTGACATTGCACTCTCAATGTAGTCACAACATATGAAACTAGGCTACGCTCTGTCTGTGGGCATTATATTGTCTGACAAGTGCCATGCTTTTAACTCTGGCCAATCAGACAGAGCACTCGCCATTAGGCATCGTCTGGTGAGAATCTACACATGCAAGATGGTTTATCAGACTCGAGCTACCGTACTACTCTACATGAGTGAAAGAAGAAAGTGTGACAAAATGTGTGCGGATGAAAGTGGGAATGCCAGAGAGAAACAGGTGCCTGAAAAAAGGCACATCAGTGGCTGCTCACACAGGCTGTGTGGCTGCTCTAACCTATCAGCATGAGCATTGAAATAAGATACATCATGGCCATGCATGACTTTTGAGAAATACACTGATTTGGTTTCTTGACAAGCGTTATATGAGAAGATTTATACTACTCTCTAATGCTGGTATTCTAAATATGAAATAGCAACAGCAGCAGCTAACATAATGCTTCGTTTGATGAACAACAGATGACACGGGACTTCTGCTAGCTAGATAACCAGCTAACATTATGAGGCAGCATAGTTATATCAGCTGGCGTGTTATCGTAATGTGAAAAATTCGACAATTTTGCAGAACAGGACAGATGACAGATGCCAGATAGTGCAAGCTAGCTAGCTAACAAGCAACCTGAAGACGGTAAAGTTAGCTATGTATGAACTTTTTTCCCCCGTCTCTTGTTCGGTGGCTGCCATGGCAACATCTACCCTTCACTGGCAGGTCAGCATCTGAAATCCCTCGCTTGGAAGGGCTAGTTTCACCCCCACTACCCCTCGCTATGCCCCCTACCCCTACACACAAAAAGGAATTGGGACACCCCTGCCCCTCGCGGGAACGCGCAAATGTAGGGGTAGCGGCAAGGGGTAGGACTAAGGGGGGGTATTAGGACTGGCCCTTAATTACCAGTAGACAGAGCCAGACTAACTGTTCTCTCTCATTTCAAGTCTGTAAACTAAGATAAATTAAGGTTTGTTTATACTTGCAACCATGGACATGCTCAGAGATGTTAATGCACAATGTGCTGTTAGCTGTGAATGTACTACTGAAATCTGCATGGGCAGGCGTTATTGGAAAGTGTTTGTGGTGCACTGAAATATTAAATTACAGTCTTTTTGATGCCACAATATGGCATCACAAGTTGCAATTTATTTGGCTCATGAAACTGAACATTGCAACATTCACAGAGGTAGGAGATAATGAATTTAACTACATTGAATTACAAAGGATCTCTGTCCACCTACTGTATATTGATGCAGTTTAACCGCAGGCTGCTGAAGGCTGAATGTGATCACATGTTTGACCAGGTTGCCATTCATTAGCACCTTGCCTCTTTTCCCAGAGAGTACAGATTGACATCATTGTAAGTGCCCACATTTTTTTTTTTTTTTTTTTTTTTTTACAAATTGTTGCTCTTGATTAAGCAGATGCAATTTATATGAATCCTCTGAGTCCAATTTGGCATGCTGAATTGCTTTCACTCTTCGATTGTCAAATGTAATGTTTCTTTGCGGTATAGTGCTCCATTTAATTTAATCAGTGCTCAGCCTGTACATTGGGTTAATTATTATGTGTTGTAGCATTGACTCACTCGCCCGTCCCTCTGCTTATCTTTCTCAGTTAGTCCAGGTCACGTGGTCTCCTCTAAAAAAAAAAGTGAAACTTTTCTTTCTGCACTGCCTACAGAGAAGCCCAGGCACAGCACAGCATCTTTTACTGCAGCAGCCACTCTGTGTTCACCTTGCTTTGCGCTCATTGACTTTGATGTAAAAAAAAAAGTTGTGGAAGTCTGAGAGATGCAGAATCGTGTGAACAATTTCCCCCAGCTGACTCGACTGTGAGGAAACAAAGCTGAGGGAAGCCATTACAAGGCGGAGGTCAGGACATGAAACTAAAGCCATCATTATTTCAACTTGGGGGAAAAAATCATGTGCAAAGTTTAAAGTGGCTTACTCTTCTCTTTGGCTCTTATTTGTTTGACAAAGCTCAGAGGAAGCTGGCTTGTTTTCTGGGGATTAAGGGGATCCTGAATAGGCAGGATTACAACTGTTTGTAGTTATTATGTGATATTTTAGGGAACAGGGAGGCAAAATAGTGAAGCTGCCAACAACAACAACCATTGGCAAATCTCGGAAATAGATTTTGCTCAGGTTGATGAGTTCTTGGTGAGACTTGTATCTATATTAGACACACGGGGGCTAGGAGGAGTGAGCTGCAGCATCAATCATCATGAACATAAAACCAAACACACACCTTCAGGTGTTTCCCTGTGGCCCATCATATCCTAACAAACACTGCAGTCAGAAAACATCTTCACCCAGCTCTGGCTGCGAGCACGGCAAGGGACTTCTAACTTAGCATATAAATTAGATTGAGAATTTGATTAAGTTTGTTCTTGAATGTAAATATTACCTCTTTGAGTGTATTGAGTAAGTGCATGTTGATGGCATGTCTTCATGGGATTTTTATATCTCTGGGCCTGATGCAGTGTTTGTGTGGGTTAAGAAACACACACACAAACACACACACACACACACACACACACACACACACACACACACACACACACACACACACACACACGCACACATACACACACACACACACACACACACACACGTTTAATATGCAAGAATACACACCTTACTTTTTCCCAGTCATAATCACACAGTCATTATCTGCATCAGGGCTATTTTGTTTGCTCAATTTTATGCCATTCAGTTCCTATTTAATCTGAACAGTACAGTACATGCCACCCCTTATAAATTAATAATAACAATAAAAAAGAAGTTAGGAGCATTAAGGATTGGTGCTTCCTCCAACTTGATTTGTTGCTATCAATGCCAACATTACCATTCCATGAAATGCAACATTAAAAGCTGATTCTGATAATAACTTGCAGAGAAAGCATGATGATGAATATGCAGCCTAGACTTTGTTCAAGAGCTGACATTTTGGCAACAGTGGGCCGTCTTGTCTTTGTCCAGTGGTCCAGCAGAGGGTGCAGTAAAAAATTCACCATGCGCTTGATGTCCTATTGACCTATTACATTAACTTAATAAAACAGAGGACACAAGCCAGCAAATCCACGCTGTTTAGATAATCACGACAAGGGAGCATCTCAGAAGCAGTGTGTGGAAGGATTTTGGGTTCTACAGTGTCTTATGGGCTGCACCAATAAAAGGTACTTTATTTTTTTCTTTTATAATTTTCTATGTATGTAATTACTATTTGTACTTTTTTGTTTCACATGTCAACCCATTTAGAACCCATCCTCACTTATTCACCTCATCTCTCAATACTTTTCCACTCTATAACCTAAACGCTACCTCATTAAAGTCTGTGTAAAGCAAATTCTGCTATTTTCTTGTAAATACATTAAATAGGTCTTAAAAGTACTCCTCAAAATGTGTAAAAAAGCCTTTCAACCATTAGCTGTTAGCCATAAGCGGTGTCTGTAATAACTCAATAAACGGTCCGTGAAAAAAATATTTTTTCCAGCAGATATCTTAGTTACAACATGATTGAGCTAGCAAAGTAGTTTTGTGTTGCTATGTGTGGTATTTATTCAGTTTTGGGAAATCACGATGTCTAGAAAGCCTCCCGCTGTCGGATACGACATGAAACTACTCCAGTTAGCTCAATCATGTTGTAACTCAGACTTATTATAAAAATATTTCCAATACTAGTCATTGTCATGTAACTACAGATTATACCAGTGAATTAAAAGAAAAAAAAGAGCACAGTCAGCTCAGTGGATGACTGCATATTGATCAGTGACGCTAACAAGTTATAAGACGCTAAGTTTGTGTGCCTGGTTTCAACCTTCAGTTGCCCTCACAAAATTATTCTGAACACTGCTGATAAATCAGAATTAACCGATTATGGCTGCATCCGAAAGGCCCACTGGCATACTGCATACTACTACTGCGTACGACCACTAGATACTCCTCCTACCTACTAAACAAGTTGGGTCCATTCGGACATACTAAAAGATTGGTGGGAAAGCACTCCATCTGCTGGCAGAGCACAGGTACTACAAATGTGGCTTTTGGTGCAGTACCTCAGCCAAGCCAGCAGATGGAGGGCTTTTGTAGGTTCTCCATCTGCTGGCAGAGCAGAGGTACTGCACCAAAATCTGAACGCACCTGTGACTATTGAAATTGCCCATAAATGAAACTGGCCACTCTTTACCCAGCAGCAACATGTCTGCAAGCTCTCTCATGCTTCTCAACATGCAAAATGCGACGCCTCCTTTTGCACATAATAATTAATTCACTGCCACAGTAAACAATGACATGACATGCCACACTCAAGAACTTAAACTTTGCACTTTGAAGATCCTTTATATTGTTTTTGAAATGATCCAACCTGTTATGGTGACAACCATCATCACTTCTCATGAGTGTCACAACGCTAATGTCAATCAAGTGATTAGTTCATTGAATATCAATATGTAGTTACAGCATTTCCACCAGCACATTCTGTCCTGTCACCTCACACAGTACAATGACATCCAATAATACTGCTCTGCCATGATGTATTGTCATTATGCCAAACTTAATCATCATTTGGTTTAACAATACTAGTATTTCTTATTATCATTACTTATTTTATTATTGTTGTTTGTTGTTGTCTTTTGAATGTCAAAAGAATGTAAAATGTCCAATATCAAACTAACTTAATACCGGTATAAAACAAAAACATTTTTGACCAATGAAAACTGTGTGTTGATAATTGTATATTTGTGCAACTTAAATCTTTAGCTTATTGCACATAATGAAGGGGGCGTACACACACACACACACACACATATATATATATATATATATATATATATATATATATATACATATACATATATATACATATATATATATATATATATATACATATATATATATATATATATATATATATACATATATATATACACACACACACACATATATATATATATATATATATATATACATATACATATACACACACACACACACACACACACACACACACACATATATATATATATATATATATATATATATATATAAATATACACACACACACACATATATATATATATATATACATATATATACATATATATAGCCGGCAGCTGCCGTTGCTCCGCCATGATGTTTTGCCGTGCAACGTCTACAATTAAGTAAAAGACGAAGAAAAAGCCCGTGGTGCATTATGGGTAAGTAGTAGCCCTGCAGTATGCTCTGCCATCATACTACGATGTAGGCGTGTTTAGTAGGGGAGGTAGCATACTACTCCTCCCTACTATGGTTTCAGACATACTGCATACTAATTTGGTCTGCTACAATCCATACTACTTGGCCTTTCGGACGCAGCCTATATGTCCTGTCCCCTTAGTTACTGTTGCTACATTGGACAAGCTTGGCAAAAAGAAACATGGCAATGCCAGTTGTCGTAAGCGTGCTACTAGGCAAATAAATTCATTGCACAAACATTTTTTTCCATTGCACATGCAAAATATGTATCGCACACAAAGCAACCTTAACCTTGATTTTCTCTCTTAAATCTCTTTAATGTTACCACAAAAATGAGGAGGAAACCTTACCTTGCTCGTCTTGGGAAAAACATAATCTGGAGATTCTTTTTTGAAAAAATGAGCCTTTCAGCATGCTCAGCTGTCAGTCTGCTCCCACTACCGGCACATATTGTTGTTTTGAGACATGCCTCTACATGCTGGTAGAGAAGTGCTAGAGCGGACCGCTGGAATGGACTGCTTGAATCACGGAGCACTGGGCACAATTATAGCAGAAGTTGCATTCATACTGTCAATGCTTTAGCTTAACATACATAAATACAGTTAACTGTCACTCAAAAAAACACATTTGGAGGGTGTGACAAAGTGTTTGCTGCACACATAGGCATACTGAGTGTCAGGATCCCACAATTTCTTCCCTGTTGAAGCCTCACATTTTATTGCCTGTATCCACTTTTGTCTTCTAAAATGTTCCGTTTTTCTGCTTGGCAGCTGATAAAAGCTAAGCTCTGGGTTTTTATTGGCCGTGCAGCCCACCACACAGCAACTTTTCGGCATTTGGACTGAGGGAAAACTCAACAGGCTGGAAACGGAGGGGGAAAGTGTGAGGGGAAAGCGGGCCTGGTTTCCCCTTTGGGAGCGTGGCTTTCAGATTATGAAGCGTTGCACTCTGTCTCTATATCTAAGTATATCAGGAAAGGGTAAAGTCAACTGAGATTGTGTCGGTTTCCAAGACTGCTCAATTGTTATTGGAGCACAGAGCTAAAAGTGGGGCAGGACTTGGGAAGAGCTAATTGTTTCTTTTAAGCAAGCAATGAATGCCTTGATAATGAATTAGCACTACTGCAAGCCCACATCCTGGTGTTGTTGTGTTTTGGTGGGCATTTAAATCATGATGTTGACTGTCTGCTGACAGCAGTGGACATCAACATCAGCCACTGGCCCAACCCTATGTACAATGACAACAAATCTGAAGACTCATCTGTTAGCTTGCCACGGAAGTCTGAAGCCTCAGCTCCAGAAACAAGTGGAGCAATATTTACTGCACATCTGTGTGCCTACTTTTCACCACACTCATCCTGAGGACACTCACCAGAAGCTCATACACAAGGCCATCACCGATAAGTATCAAGATTTATATGCAAGGATATGAGGTCCACTTTCAACACAGCGTATGACACAACATGGGACTTGGCTTGTTCAAAATGAAAGGCTTAACATTAAAGGAGAACACCACCTACATTAACTGTTCCATGTATCTAACTTCTTCTAAGACGACTAAAAAGGACTCTCGTTTTTCTAATAAATGTTTAAACATGTTTATTTTAAATGCACGTGCAGAAATGCCAGCTTCAGGGTTTCTGTAACGTTTATTTGTTGACTTTTACTGTAAGCTACTGACACCCTATAGACTTCAATTGTATTCGCTAAGCTAAGCTGAGACCCAGCCACTGGACGTGCAGACACAAAAATGATATCGATCATGTTGTCTCAATATGAAAATGATAAAGAAGGGGCATAACTCCCAAATTGTCTGACTATTCTTTTAAGAATTACTCTGTTATCTTTTAAAGCCAGAAACCAGAGAAAAGAGTCTCAAACTTCTGATGTCATCAAGTATCAAGTCGAGAGCTACTCCATAGACAATGAATAGGAGCCTGACTTTATTGACCCACAGTGTTCCATTTCTCTTTTAAACCCCAAATGAGCTTCATGCTATCGTAGTGTTCTCAGTGCTGAAACAGAAAACGTACCCATATACTCAGAGCAGTCCCTTGGGTGCTCTCAGTGACATCTATCTTCCACAGTTATCTATGCAGCAGCTCACTTAATACCCTATGATATCACAAATTTGAGTTGTAGCACTCTAGTTTTTGGATATGGGAGAGTTGTTCATGTTAACTAAGATATTTGGAATGCCTTAGATCATCAAAACACCATGTAGGAATTTTGAAAATGGGTGTAGTTCTCCTTTAATATTATAAATGAGTGTAAATTGCTAATGTTTTCTCTCAGTATACAGTAAGATAGGGAAATAAAAAAGTAATTAAATTAGGAGATATAGATAACAAGAAAGGTAATTCAATAAGACAGTAAGACAATAAAAGTAATTCAATTATTTAATCAGATAATAAGACTAAGATGATTAGACCGTCAGCTAAATTAAAGTAAATAATGAATTACTCTGCTCGGCTGTAAACTGTTTATGTCATTAGTGATTGTTTCTCCGCATTTTCTTGTGTGTAAATATCTTATGAAAGTCCCATCATTGTCTACAACCCATCTCTTTATCAGTATAAATATTTCAAAAACATATTTTTTTTTCATCTACACATTAAGACTGTTCTATAATGTAGGACTTACTGTATATTGAGACACTGTGAGCAAATGCCATGTAACTACGTGTTTTATAATAGCTTAGCAACCAGTGGCTAAGTTTGGACATGATGTAATGTCATTATGATCACCAGGATCGTCTGTGTGGGTGAATCACTACTGTAGTCTCAGCGCTACACTCCCTTATTAGCATCAAATAGCACCCCATGTCCCAAAAGTCCCCTCCAGCTCGCTGCTGCTGTTTTCAGACTCAGCTGTGAATTGTATCAAAGCAGATTGCCACCTTCATTCTCTACCCCCTACAGCACACAAGTAGCTAGCAATTAGCTAGCATCGTGGCTAAGCTAATGATGGAAGCTTCCCAGTATACAAATCACATTTCCAGCAGTGTGTCTGTGCGCGTGTATCCTATTTCAAACTCAGTGTGATCTAATTATCGAATGTTACATGATGAGAATGTCCATCATTTGAGGCAGGAGGATTTGTATAAGATTAAATGCTCTGGCCAACAGGTAGAGGACAGTGGTTTCAATGGAGAGCTCCCAGTTGTGTGTATAAATTAGGTCCTCATTCAAATTTCACTCTGGGAGCAATGATAATAATGATTCAAAAAATTAAAATTCAATCAACTCCATCTGTACTGACTGTGTGGTACAAGGAATCAGTAATGGATTTTTCCTTCCTACTGGCAGGAAACTAATGAAATATGTGATGTCTTACAGATGCTTCCGTTATGTGAGACATCACCCTTTACTTTGCTTCATTTCTTAGGTGTCAGTAAGTGGTTTTTGGGCCTATGGGAGCCATCCACTGCTCTCATTAGAAACCCAGTTGTGACCCTGTCTTAGACATGTCACCTGGAGCCATGCATTACTTAAAGAGCTCATTGATTGGCAGCAGAATCACTCAGCCTCTGGACATCGTCCGACTCCACCAGCCTCCTGCTGTTCAATTCCCTCCACATCAGCGCACCAGTCAATACGGCTTTCTATCGATAGGACACCGAGGAGAAGAGGAATGGGTTTTCAACACCTGAACTACCTACTGCTACTGACAGCTGTCAGCATCTTTAAACAATAAAATCAAACTTACACAAAAAAACAGTGACAGACTGAGTTGAAAACAACAGCCCACAAAGACGTCACACAGCCATGTTTCCCCGTTAGCCGGGGCGTAATTACTTGCAGGCGATTGGCTGATGACGGTGATCAAATCAGGCAATTGATCATCACCAATCCTCAGCAAAGAGAGGAGTGTGTCTGATTGAGATGAGCAACTGTTCATGTGCCTCCAACTGACTGAACCAATTAGGGCTGAGTTGTCTTCTTTGGAGGAACTTAAAGGATAACTTTGGTATTTTTCAACCTGGGCTCTATTTCCCCATGTGTTTGTGTGCGTGTGATTCATAGGTACAACTCGTTCTAAAATTGGTTCAGCCGCAAGGTAGATATGGGGGCAAATGCGTCCCGTATAAGTTTGTGCATTAAAAGTGCTTTTTTTCCACCACTGACCAGTTCAGATCGCCACTGCTATCTCTGTAAATAGCATACGAAGCATTTCCCTGAACCTTCACCTCTTCCCGGCCGTGACGTCATCTGCGAGAGCTTTGCTTGTTGCCGGAAGAAAACAGGGTACAATATATATACGAGGGCAAACTATGCAACAGTAAATGTGCGACAATTCTAGGTATCAGTATTACATACATAAAGACATATTAGTTATACTTACTTGATGGATACTTGACCATTTAGTCCCTGTGGTTTTGGCGGCCTCCTCCAATTTGTTTTGGGCACATGAAAAAAAGGTATCCAGCACTGCCCTGTTGATCAGAGGAAGGAAATCCTCTAACACAGGTACACAGCATTTGGTAGTTTCTGTATCATCCCAGGACACATCGAGACCATGAATACTGGGCAGCAGGTTCCACTTGTTGCAACACAGACATTGTTCCTCTGTGGGCATGGAGTCACAGCAACCACAGGAGCACCACCAGTCCTTAGAGATTCGCATTCGTGCAGCCGCTGCTTCACCCTCGTCTGCTTGTTGGCCCTCCCTCTCTCTATCCTCGTCCGTTTATTCGGGCTCAAATAAGTATGGGCGGCCATCGTAATAAAAGGGCTCATCCTCATTCTCGAAATCAATAAATTAAAAGGCCCCATATTGCGACTCGGTATCAACATGTTACAGTTCCACAAACATCCTGATTCATTTGCTCCTTTTAGTTCACATTCTACAAAACAGCAAACAGTCCTCTTGGCTAGCCAGGGCCCAAGAATACAGCGTCCAGATGACAACAGAAAATGTGTTTGGGACAAGCAAAGACTCTTCCTCAGGATGCTTCCAGGACGAAAAAAAGCTTTAAATGTATAAAAAAACTTTGAGGAGATGTAGTTAGCTGTTAGAATTCTTTGGTGTTTCCTCTAATGAATGCCATAAATAACAACGGATGACCCTCGACCTATTCCTGGGACTTTTGGTGGAAATGCTCATTGTATGGTCATAAGTGGATCCATATCTTGAAAAGGACACAAATTGATTCAATGGACAATCACATTGAAGGTGCAGAGACGGACTGGAGTGAAACAGCTCCTGGACTAAGCCCCTTTCCCTTTACCAATGATACAAGAGTGACTCACTGACCTGACCTGTTGTTTTCGATTTCTTTTTTATTATTGTCTGTGCACTCTTCTGTTCTACTCTGTTCTTTGTCTTTTTTGCTGTACTGTAGGCCTACATCATTTATAAATATATAAAAATAAAGTAAAAAAAAAAAAATTCTTTGGTGTGTTGGCTAACAAGAGCTAACAGCTAGCTGGGCTAAAAGAGCTAACAGCTAGCAGCACTAAACACAGTAGGACCAGAGGGTTTCTGTTCAGAGGAGCATGAAGCATTAAACAATGAACCGCAATTTACTATGACAACAAAACAACTTTCCAGCAAGTAAATGTAACATTACCGAAGCAGCCTACTTCAGCCGAGTACAGTTTGGGGGTGAAGTTAACATGCAAAGTAATTCGATTTTGGCATTAAAGACAAGGTCCAATCAGTGTTTACATTTTACCAAACTTCTGTCAAAGATGAAAGTAAGCAACTAAATACATACTTCATCCTACACTGAAGTACACTGCTAAAGTATAACAAAAAGTGTATGTAGCTGTAGCTATAGCTTTTGATTACAAAATGGTTTAAATAAACTAAATAAAAAAAAGAAGAAAAAGCACTAAACTTCATATGTGTTTTCATTTAATTTACTGTTAACATGTAAAGTTTTCAGTCACATTAATTTCCATGCAGCTATTTTGTCCCTTTGACTTACCCTTACTTGTAGTCAAGCCTCTGCAGCAGCTTCCTGCGTCCTGCTGCCACAGTGATGGAGAATAATGACACCACTGCATCTCTGAATGTCTCCTTTCATCTAACTCCGAGACAGCTCAGTTGACAAGTCAAAAGTATAATGCAGCTTCTGTCGAACGGAATTTAAATATCTGTTTCTCCAGAAATCCATTACAACCTCTTCCTCTGTTTCTTGGGGGACAGGAAGTCTCGGTTGTGACCAATACAAGTACTTTGGCTTTTACCTGGACTATGACCTCAGCAGGGACATTCATATTGAACAGGTGGTGAGGAAAGCTTCAAAACAGCTCCACTTTCTGACTGTTGTAGCCAGACACTGCCTGCCCTATAAGGACCATGTCACCATCTACACTGCTGTGGTCAGGCCTGGACTGGAGTATGGCAGCATCCTGGTCAACACAGCTGGTCAAAGACATGACACACGTACAACTTCCACTCCATCATTTGCTCCCACAGACAAGAGCAGATAATACAAACAGACGTCTACGGGGCAACAACAACTTTACAGACATCTGGTGTAGAACAAATGGGCTGAAAGAATGGTTGAAGTGGAGAAGCAACTGTTCCCAGAACTGGTTATCTGAATAACAGGAAGCAACAACTTAAGTAACGTCAATTACCTACAGCACCTGCAATGCTTGTTTGTCAGACTCTATAAACTGACATGATGTACGTATTCCTAGGCTCTCTCTTGAGATGATAAGACCCTCAACTCTATGTCTTAGCCTGTCTTATTTAAGACTTGTTTATGCTACACCATAATTGGCATTGTCCGAAGTTAATCAGACTGATGTCAGTTGGCAACAACATCGTCAAAGCCGGAAAAGCACTATTTTGGAGTGAGCGAATCTCCAAGGACCAAGGGATGAAACCACATCAAAGAGGAGAAGTACAGCATAATATCATGGAAGACTCTGAAAGGGTCTGAAAGACGCCGTCGGGTTGGTGTGTTGTGACCAGTCTTATGCTTTACCATCATGGGGAACAATATTTTTTTCCATGCAGGATCTGTATGAATAAGGGACAGCAACTAAACTAATACTGAAAAATGCAAAGCAAATTTCTTCGAATTAATTTGATTCCCAATCAAGACACTGTGGTGAAGCACTTTACCTCGTAAAAACTGTTTTGAAATGTGAAATAATGCAACAAAAATCTGATTAATCACAATTCACTCTTGAAATTCAGTGATTGCAATAAAAAAAAAAATGTCATTAAACAGTCCTATTTTAAAACAAATCCTGTCTCTTTTAGTGTGACTTTTTTCTATAGGAAGAATAAAAAATGCTTTATTTGCTTAATATTTGACAGTGTTTTTATTATGACACTAACAACAATATGTGATAATAAAAAATTAAAGAAACAATACACTTTGAACTTTGAACCATTTGCTTACAAAGATATTTTAATTATGATAACGTCTTTTCATTTATTGAAGTGTCACAGTTAAGAAAGGCTGTTAAATCAGATTCAGTTATGTCCTCTGTTGGCTACTGTATTCACTGTTTTAAGTTAAAAATCGGCCATCAAAAATGTACTTTGGCCACCAATTTTAGCTGCTTGGTGACCCATTGGGCCGCTGCTTAAAAGTACTATCATCTATCCCTGCTCTTGTTTGCCGCTTTAGTATGGATGAGAAGTTGTGTGATTACAGTGTTATGCCTCCCTTTAAATTTGTCTGGGTTCCGAGGTGCATCTATTAAATTAAAAAAAAAAAATCTGACTTGCTCCGAGAGGGGAGCACGGTATCTTGGTGTACACACAGTGCAACTGATTGAAGGAGAATGCCACTGATGGAAAATGTGCCAACTGCTGAAGGAAGAAAGCAGTAGATAAAATAGGAGAGATGAATATCCCATCAGCCTCAGGCATGGGATTTAATTTTCCTCTATGAGCATTTCTACCTCAGCTTTGGAAATTGATCATTTATATTCCCACACCAGGTGGAAAAGAGGAAGGGCTGTTGTGCATGCCCGTGTGTGTGTGTGTGTGTGTGTGTGTGTGTGTGTGTGTGTGTGTGTGTGTGTGTTACTGAGAGAGAGGCAGAGAGAGAGGAGAGAACGCACGAGAGCATAACTAACCACGCCGAGCCCCGGAACAACGATTTACGGTGGCGATACAGTTGTTACTCAGTTAAATGATTCAGCAGTAACAGGATAAACAGAAAAACAAAACAAATATCAAACTGACAGTCGGAATCGTAGCCAGGGAAAAGCAACACAATCTGACAGATAGATCAACGCTGTCCCGCAGGCCGTTTAGCTCCAAACAATAACATGATCATATAAATCATCATGGGTCTTGATTAATAGCCACTCTTCTAATCGATGTCTCTATTATGCATCACATGCTGCATGGTATACATGCATATGCAGACTCTCCAGCTGCAGTGCTTCAGTTTCATCACAGTATCACATCACGCCTCGGCTTGCTCTTCACCTACTCCTTCTTTCAGCAAAAACATAATGCAGCTTTTATGTACGATACTGCAGATACACGTGCATATACACACATACAGCGTGTTCAATCATGTCTCTTTGTCAGCTTGCTGCTCATGAATAGACATCAGGTCTTGGTGGGCTGTGTGTACAGCGCTGTAGCAAACAATCTCTTCAGCCACGCACGGTGACATTAAGATCACTTGTCAACGACACACAAATACTCCCACGAGGCAGAACACAAAAACATATTTGCATTGACTCGACTGCTCAGCTGTAATACCTTTGAAAGCTTTAGGGCCCTGCTGGGAGGCAGAAGTGTTCAGTGTAGGTTTGAGATAATGACCTTGTTTATACTACGGTTTAAAACAATTTTACTGCAATGGTGGGAAAATAATTCACATTTTGAACAGCACAAACAAGGTGTTAATATATATTTGATACCACACTTAAAAAATGTGTCAGTGCAACTTAAGCTGATGCTGCTTTTGTTCTTATGCTCTGAGCTGTAAGAAGACATAACACAGAAAATTAAACATTAGCAAGAACAGAGCAATAGATGACTGGACTATCTGTGATAAGCAAAAATAAAAAAGAAGGATCACAGCAATAAAAGAAGACTTTCTGAGATGAGAACTTACATGAAAAATATGCATGCTATTTGAACATGCTATTGAATATTAATGTATGCTGTATGAAGGTTCAACAAGCAAAAGCAAAATTTATAGTGTGGGGAAAAAGCTGAGATTATACCATTTAGTATGCATAGCAGGGCTCCAGGCAAACTTTTTACATTTGTTGCACTGGTGCGCCTTTATCATTTAGGTGCACTAAAACTTTTTTCATGGCACCTATTGGTGCTGCAATGATAAGACTTAAGGGTTAGCTTTTTTGTTAGCGCGAGGATTGCTTAGGATTTTGAGCATTTTGCCCACTGGCAACTTTGATTAATTATTTTTATTACCGAAATAAGGAATTTTTCAAACTTTTCTGTAAAGGTTCATTCTCACTGCCGCGATGTGCAACTGCGGGACGGATTTGTGGAATATTCGTGCAGTGCTTTTCCGCATTTAAACCGTAAAGGCGCGATACAGACGCAGTGCAGAATTTCATGTTGTTGTGTTCCATGCCTGCGCAGTGTGAACGGGTGTGGGTGAACATGGACGAGAGTAGCAGCAGTGAGCTAGCAAGCTAACGTTTAACAAACGTCAACATCAACTTTTCTTTATCAACTTACCACTCTCACCGCAGCCACCAAGCTGCACAATGGACTGCCAGACGTTGTCCTTTAATTTAATGTTCATAAAATCATCCCGTCTTCTATCAAAAATGATGGGGTGCTGTGAAACGAGGTTTATCACCCTTTCTTCCATACTGTCCTGCCTGACTGAATTTTGAACTCTCCCGGGTCTGCGCGACTACGAACAAACAATTTCATTGGCCCAGCTGTGTAGTACTGCCGGCGAATTCCGCAGGGGTCAAAGTCTGGGCGGAAACTTTTTTCACCACACGAAAGTTCTGTCTCAGCTTTTACTGTATAATTGACCTATGGCTAAGCCACGCCACCCTCCACTCACTTGGACAAAATATTAACATTCAGTGACCGGCGCTATGGCAAGCGTCACAGCCATTTTTTTGCAGGAGGCAATTGATTTTTGGAGACTTAACGATCAGATGTCATTCAGAAGTAACCAAAAGGGTCTAAACTATGCATTGGAGGGATATATTAATCATTTTATTGCTGACAAGGTCGCTGAAAAGCTTAAATTACAAGCCAAAATTTACAGGTCCCAGTGTAAGCTTGATTAATCTGCATCTTGTTGCAACTGAAGTTAAGGTTTTTGGCTCAGAATGTAAGAAAAGGATAACAGGCTTTTTACCATCTTTACCAAGAGTGTCTCTCCATTAGTATGGTGCTACAGTATTTACATTAAGTCATTCAGCATAACGTTTGCCAACCTTCATTATTTCTGCAATTACAGAAAATACCTTGTGTCAGAGTTGCATGTACCCCATACACACCGTTCAACCATTTTTAAACTTAAAATCTCAGAAAAAGCTCATAAAACCGAACGAAACTGACTTTCTGTAATGCATTTCAATGGATGTCCAGGCAGAGAATGTCTGAGTGTATGGGAATGGCTATACGCACTGTGATTGGCTCATTGCGTTTATCAATAGAAGATTAGAAGATCATCAGCTCATCGTCAATAGAAACTCACAAAATGTCAAGGAGGGTATATTTAACACCTTTTTTGCTTATTAAACAGAGAAATACAACCATACACCTCCTGAATTGAAGTTTATACCCTTCACCAAGCCATGACCAGCTAAATTGCCTTCTTCACTCACAGTAAAACACTAGTTAGTCCACTGTTCCAACAGTGCAACATCCGCCAACTCTGATTTAGTAGAAATCAACACTTATACACTTACAGCTGTTTTCACTGCTCTCTCTCTCTCTCTCTCTCTCTGGTGTTGCTGGTGGTCTGTTTACAGGTCTTTAATGATATCCCCACCACCAACAGCTACCTGTTCCACCAGTAGAAACCAGAGACTGACCTCTGATGGTGTGTGGTGGGCACTTGACAACAAGTTTAATGGAAAGAGGAGCGGCTGTATTTTTGATGGTGTTGGAAAAAAATACAGTCAGGATTTTTAAATACCTCAGTATACTGTAATATACCATACTATCGCCCAAACCTATATCTGTAAATTGAAAATAAAAAATACAGAACATAGAATACCAAAATAAATTGCATTAGGAGGAATGTTTCAATAAGTTCAACCTTGGTTATATGACAAAATGCCAATTGCTTAAGTATTTATTTCCCGTTCTGCTTACAGTGCTAGAGTGCTTGAAATCAGGAGGGACTTATAATGGTATAACTATGCTGCCACATCATCCACATCTCATACACAGCTCTCTCTTCATTGTTGTAGCTGACCAGGACCCCGCAGGCAGGTCTTCCCTCAGTGCATGCTGGTAGAGTTCTAACTAGCTAAAAGCTTGTGCTTGTGAACTTTGGTTCTGCATTATGTTCACAAATATCAGGCACACTGGGGCGACAAATGAAAATGTTTAGTTACACTTGACAGATGTTTGGTTGCATGTGTGACCAAGAGGGTCGCACTGTGGAGCCCTGCATATGCAAAAATACGGTGTGTTTTGCATGAGCATTGGCGGCTCTGCACAATGTTGTGTTCTGATGTGCAAAAGTGCATTGTAGAAAAAAACATTCTATATATGGTATATTTGCAGCAGTAGAAAACATGTACTTTGGTCTGGATAATTACACTAAAGTCTGTAAATGTCATTACTAGGACTGTCAAAATAACTCCTTCATTTCAACTAATTAATTGCCAAAAAAATAACGTGCGTTCCCGGGTGCCCTTTGGCCCAGTGCTTTACTAAAGGCCACAGTGGCTGTCACATGATGGAGGCAGATGAGTCGACATTGCTTGGCCCCATGAACATTTACGTTTAAAAAATGCAGTGATGAAACTGTTGATAGGAGCAACGTTTTCTGCAATTTCTGCAGTGAGGAATTGTTGGACCACTGATGCTAGCACTAGCAGCCAGCCTTGTCAAGCCACACTCGACCAGCTGTTACGACACAGACTGAGTAAGTCTACCTGTGACCAACTAACTTACTCCCTTACAATATGGATTGCACTGGACTGCAGACAACTTTCAGTTGTAGAGGACAGGGAACCAATTGCAAAGTCCAGCAGCTTTACTACGCCACTGCCAAAAGACATATGAATTGGAATTCTTTAAATACTCTGACAGCAAAAGATGATGTAGGTGATTAATTTAGATTAATTGATCACAGAGCATGTAATTAATTAGATTAATTTCTTCAACGGCTTGACAGGCCTAGTTATTACATATTCATTGTATGGACACTGGGATAACATAGTAACGGGGGCAGGAGTATGTTCAAAGGAAATGTGAACAGCAATGTGCCAGAGAAGAAGATCTCCACTGATCTGGGTTTGGAGGAAAAAGATTAGAAAAACATCTCCTTTTTTAAGGAGCATAATTTGTCTCTGCATCTTCTGATTCCGATTCAAGTGATGCCCTCGGCGGCAGCTCCCATGAGAGAGGCTCCCGGGGAGCCAGGGCTAATCAGATCGCTTCGTTCTAAATTAGACCTCCAAGGAATAAAATGCCCAAACAAACTGAAACATTAAGTGTGTTTCTCCCAACACAGAGCGACGAGGAAGATTCCCCCTAAAGTGCTGCTGTGATTTGGACTACCTCGTCTACAGCTCAGTTCTTTCTTATCTTGTCCTGGAAATGTTTTTGGTACATTTCTGTCCCCCTGTAACCTGCACCTTTTTTTCTAACTCCTTAAAACACAGTCCTGTCTTGTCAGGCACAAACAGAGCAGCCTCCCACCGCTCCAGAGGTCCAGCAACAACAGAAGACTCTCCAATCAGCTGTCTGTCATTCTGCGGCTGATACCAACTGAGAAGTTGGCTTTCAACACTGCCACTGAGCACAGAGAGAGCCAGCAGCGCAGCTATCTAACCTTCCCCACTCAGGCAAAAAAGGTGTAATTAGCTGCTACAAATTGCAGGATCCTGTTTCTAATTATGTATGAATTTTTGCCCCCAAAAAGGGCTTACATATTAAAGAGGGAACTTGCCGTTGTAATGCATATATTAATGATGTCCAAAAGTTACTTGTTAGAATTTATGCAGAACTTTGCTAAGTATCTTTGCTATGCTAATCACAAGGGATTCTGGACAACATGCAATTTGAATGAGATGTACTAATGAGAGTGAGGTGGGCTTCTGCAACGCAAAGGACCTTCAAAGACAGAATAAACTAACAAGGCTGTCTCATGAGCTGCATTATCTAATGTAGATAAATTATAGATAACCTATGGAACTAAACTATGAACTAAACTTTGTTTTTTTTATGTTCTTTTTTTTTTGGTTTTACAAAAGTGCAGACATCCTTTTGATGCATGTGGAAACTGCAGCATTAATATTGTGGTGAGATTCCCAAGTGAGAGCAGTGCTGAAATTAAACTTCAGTCCTTATCAGCAGCTTAACTGATATTTTTGAGAATGCCACCGTTTTGAGCAGTAATATATAAGCATGTAATCAAGTGTGTAATCGCCATGAGGGATAGCAGGACACAAATTTGTCCCCCTCAATATTTGTAATGACAAGTCATCAAATGCTTCAAAAACCTAAAAGAAAGCTAGTTTCCTTCCCTCGATATTCAGAGTTAAACCAACTGCTAAACACACTGGGTAGTCACTAAGCTCCTCCTACTTTATGTTGGTGATCATGTCAGCCAAAATAGTGAACACAAAAGCCAAAGTTTCAACCATGCACGCTCTACTACATTAGGGTGACCATATTTTGATTTCCAAAAAAAGAGGACACTCGGCCCGGCCACAAGATAGCCTACTTAAATGATACTCGCAGTTTACTCAAAGATGCCTTATAATTTTGATATACTGTATTTAAAGTTTATATGTATGGATAGAAAATTCAGTTATATTACAAAATAATATCTCTCAAAGACAGAAATTCAGACAGGCCCCTATAGATAGGGAACCAGCGTTGGGTAAGCGTTACTTTAAAAGTAATCAAAGTACGTTACTGCATTACTTTTTAAAAAAGTAACCAGTTACTTTATTGTGTTACACCCTGAGAAAAGTAACTCAAGCACTTTTAAAGTACTTCTACTATTCTACATTTCCTATTGGGCAATGGACCACAGGGCGCTAAGCCTACATTTTTTTGTCTCCAAAATTAAAGTTATGGACCACTTGCCCTTCACTGAGATCCAATTCTCCCATCACAGCCGTCACTTTGACCAGTAGAAACACACAGCGATCTGCTGCCGTAGACACTGTATGACAACAACACCCCAGCGTTTTTAATATTTCCTCTAGGGATGTTACCACACAGAGTTAAAGGGGGAAATGATGGTGTGAAACAGCAGAGGCACTTTGTCAACCCGCTGAGTTAACCTTACTGTCATTAGCATAAAGCTAGCAAACAATGCTACATCCTCACGGTCGGGCATAAAGTAATAACATTAACAAATAGCGGCGGGGCTTTTACTCACCACAGCTGCAGAGGCTCCCAGCTTCATTTGAAACAAACTACATTATAGACGGTCCGTTATTTATTAATCCCTGTGTGTTTATCTATACAGTCTATGGTGTTTATATATTTACTTTTTATCCGCTCCGTTGTCTTTGTAAAGTTAACATATCACACCTTCATTTCAAACTCAACACTTGTTTCAAATTAAAAGCCCCTTATAACCTCGGCTGAGAGAATCCCTCCATTTTCTAAATAAGCTTTTTATTCTGAAACATTTGTCAGAACTTCCTGTGGAAGATGCAGTAGCTTGATAGTTTACATATGGCGCTTCAAATGTAGCTCCTGCCATCTGCTGACGCTTTTAGGTGACTACAACAACATGTCAGCTGGCACATGAACACACACAGTTCTGGCAGTGACTCAAATAGGACAAGAATAACCTGATGACATCACACACGCTATAAAAGACGACCGGGGATAATTGGTGAGTACCAGCGTGTAGTGTGTACCAGGTATAATGCAAGTCCTGAGTCTGAAATATGTCTGTCAGCGAGTCCTACTCCACCTATTTAGACTCCACCGTAGACAACGGCAGCATTTCTCCGACCACATAGTGAGCCACAAGCTCCGTGGCTTCTTTCAGACTGATAGGTTTAACGTTATCTCCGTTATTAGAACCAAACGATACCCATTGCTGTTTCAGAGCTGAAGGTCCAGCGTTCTAAAAGTAACGCAAGTAACTGATGTCTTGTTTGAAAATGTACTGAAGTATTTGATTACTCAAACAGCAAACTAACGCGTTAGGTTACTCGTTACTGCAAAAAGTAATCAAAGTAGTTGTTATACCCAACTCTGTAGGGGACACATGGCCTACACACACTAGAGTGTGGCTACCCAATCCGAGCCCGACGGGTCCGACAGTAGGCCTACCCAACGGGTCGGGCTGGGTTCGGTCAAAAATGTATAAATTATATTTGGGCTCGGGTCAGATTCGGTCAGCTTTCAGTGAACATGGAGTGTAAAAATAATAAAATGAAATGCTATTGTCTGTCCTGTTTATTGCTTGGGCACTGTTTTTTACGTGACAACACCTGAACACAACACACACACAGATATTGGCTGTTTGTTTCTACCTCTCCCCTTGCTGGAACCCGCGGACCTCCCGCCGCCAGCCTCCGCCTTGATTAAACTCTGAAAATAAAATAAAAGAGGGAGACAAGTTTTCCTATTTTATCTCATTTTGTTATATTTCTCCTTCTCCCCTTGCTGGAACCCATGGACCTCCCGCCGCCCGCTCCCGTCTCAAACACGGAGGTCTCCCTCTCCAATGAGCACCCACGGCGCACGACCAGCCTGTTAAATAGCCTGTAACCATAACAACTGTGTGACACAAACTAAGTGCTTTAGTAATTAAATAATGTCGGGCTCGGTTTGGTTTTGGACATAACAAAAACGGAATGATTGTCGGGTTCGGACAGAAATATGCGGCTGTGCTGCACTCTAACACACACACACACACACACACACACACACACACACACACACACACGAACAAGGAAAACCGGACATTATCATCAATTTATAAACACTCCCCGGACGCCCCGGACATAAAAAGTGGACATGTCCGGGCAAAAGAGGACGTTTGGTTGAATATAAACCAGTGTGTATAACTGTTGTTGATGAACACATCTGGTCGGGTGTTTTTCAGTGTAACAGGCTGGAAGATGGTCTGAGTTTCACTCTGTCACTTGTCTGTAGTAAACTGCAGTAGATTTGTCACTAAATTGTGCTGCTGTGAACCAGCCAGGTTGTTATTGTGTTGTTGGTCAAATTGCAAACATGTCGCTCGTGGGCGGCAATTTTGTGCCCAGGAGCACAACATGTCTGTGACGAACGATTCCTACTGTGTGTGTGTTTTACTTAATATCCAATATGTGTTTAAACTCTTAAATTACTAAATTACTACTACTACTACTACTACTAAATTACTACTATTACTAAATTCCTAATTACTTACAGCTACAGTCACAAGTCACAACCTTTCATGAACTCTTTGCGACTGTAAATAGAATGCTTCAAGTCGAGCAGACTTTTTTCAGTGCAGTGTGCTGTTGGGGATGTTTTGGTCCCCAGATTTTGCTGTGGAGTGAGCGTTCTTGACTTTCACGCTACTTTATGGTACAGACAGCTGCCAACATACGCAGCGGCGCAGGGGAGGAAAGACTTAGAGATAACATTATCTTTCCTCCTCTGCTTAGAAGTTGTGAATTTACAGTTTACAACAACTTGATATGACACAGTCTCTGGTTTTTGTTAGATATTGATCAATATATCTGTCTGCAAAAAATATTGTTGCGCATTTGTGACAGTTGTTTACCATATAACCTGAATGCCACTGTTACACCAACCGTCCTGCTGAGCCCCATTCAAACATTACAACTTAATAAGAAAAAGAAAAAGAATCTTCAAATATTCAGATTAAACAGCTAAATCCGATTTGACTGACATAATTCAGGTTGATATTGTTTGAGTGTCAGACCATCTTGTTTGGGATTATTAACCTTAAATTGTGTTTGGTCTGTTGAATAAAGAGCCATAATATGTCCTGTAGCCTGAAAAAAAACAGTGTTCTATAGTGGGAGCCCTTTCCAGTAGATACCAAACCTGGTACTTTTAAGGGTAGAGACAAAATTACATTGGTACTACCCACTACCTATTCACGTTAAATCCATCGATGCCATATTTCAATACCCTGGAGCTCCAAGGCTGGCAATAAAACTCTGGTACTGTACCTACTGGGTTCAACTTCAAGCAGGAGGTGCAAGCACTCAAAAGTCAGCTGCTCTGTCAGCTTCCCAAAGAGATAAAACTATTGCTGCAGTGAAATCAAAAAAGCGTCAAAATGAAAAAAGCATAAGTGCATTTGGAAGTATTTTGCATACACGGCTAAAACCAGGGAAAGCCTGTATGCACATAATGCTAGAAAATGGTGGCGAAGAAGTCCATTAGCACAACAAGCTTGGTGAGGCATCTTATCAATTGACACCACGGTCTTTATGAGGAATATGAGAGGTTATTAAAGTTCCTGTTTCAACATCATTGAACTATTAAACATTTACCATAAACATTAACCTGGCAGACCACATTAATATTAGCTATTTTATTGTTAGCCAGTATCCGTCAGTCACATTAGCAGTCTGGATATTGGTATCAAGTTAGCAATTCTAATATTGTGACAACCCTAGAGAGAACTGGGTGAACCATTTGTGACCCATGGCAGACATCTGGCACAGATTCAAACAAGTTTAAACAGGTGCTCTGGATCTGAATCATCAAACATCAAACAAAAGCCAGAGCCTCTATCGTATTAAGTTGCTGAGAGCTGTAAATTAACCATTTTCAGCAAGAGTGAAGATAATATTTCTCAGAGACATACAATGCAGACACTCTCTCTGTGCCGCTGCCTGCATGTCCGCAGTTCCTGCTAACAAAGAGTAGCGTCAGTGTCAAGAGCGCTCACTCTGCATCAAACTCTGGAGACATAAATGTCCAAAAAAAGGAAACTGCTCAACTTGAAGCACCCTCTGTCAAACTAAGGGCTCTGTGACTGATTATTCAAAACTCCAACTTTCAAGGGGCAACCTTAAATATAACACAACACTGACCTTAGTCTGTTGCTGTGGCTAACCTGTTAGCAAACAGTTACCCTTTCACACATCCAACAGACATAAAGCAACACTGGCATTCCTTTAGACATATGTATCTGTTCGCCTGATAGCCATACGTCTCTCACAGACACAGTATTTTGTGCTTTAGGAATCAGAACTTACAGATTAAAACTCAGCAAACTTTTGAAAAGACAAGTTGCTACAAGGATAAAAAGGGTGACACTCTGTGTACTGGTCTCTCTAACCTGCTAGGCATCCATTCCCTGCTGTCACATTGGCACACTTTCTACAAACCTCGCAGTCCTGCAGATCTACAGCCACCAACTGCTGAGTTTCCTTGTGTAATGGAGGTCAGGACAATGCCCCGGAGGTTACAGGCTTAAACATTTGGGAAATTGGCCTTGCTGCTCCTTGCATAATTTACAACAGGACCGGTGCGAGGACAGATATAGTGAGGAAGATGAAAAGGTCCGGCAGTGCTCAAAAAAAAAAAAAAAAAAAAAAAATCCATAATCTCAAAGCTAACAGTAGTTGTCAGAGACGGCTTGAGCACCTTGATCTTCATAATACTTTTCTTTTTTTTTTTTTTTTGTTAGAATCAGTGGCTACGACGCTTGCTCCCCTGAGTGTTCAGGGGAAACCAGGTTTGATATGATAATTCTGCGGCTCAGCTCTCCACTCTGCCATATGCCCGACCTCTCTGTGGGGAGAGGAATGCAGCTGGCTCTTCTCACTATTAATCAGCCTGATGGGGGAGGTGGAGGGTGGTGGTTGTGGTGGTGGTGGTGTTGGGATGGGGAGGTACTAGCTGCAGCCGGATGCTGGCCAACATTTCACTACACACACACAACCAACTTCTTCTACATGTGTGAAAACAGCTGGCTCAGCATTCTCCTGCTCTCCTTCCTCACCTTCTTCCCTCCTCTGTACCTCCTTTGCTTCTGCTCTCCTTGTCTCCTCCTCTCCTTCCCTTGCTCATCTGTCCTCATCTCCTTCTTTTATCCATTCAAAAGCCTCTAACATCCATCACATCTCAGCCCAAATACACTCAGCACAGAGAGCAGCAGTCAGGGCCCAGCAGGGCGAGTCTACGAAGTGGACAAAATATGAGGATATCAGGAGCAGCTAGTGTCTCCATCAATCAGCCTGCTCAGGTGAATCCAGGTGAAAGCTCTGATCCCTGATTGATTTACCTGTTAGATCCACTTCAGTCATGAAGGAGAGATGGAGATGAAGGAGACCAGACAGTCTAAAGAGAGCGGTATAAACCTTGAGGAAACTGAGATATGGATTGTGCAGAGATGACTCACACACAATGTCAGGCAATAAGAGCAGAATCAGTAAATATAGAGGAAAAACAAATATGAAAATGGATGCATATAGAGTAGAAATGTATCAAATAGCATAAAGTGAAAAGAAATCAATGAATAAAAGAATGGCAAAACCACCCAAAACATGTAATTCTCATTTAAATCCATGCTCATTTGAATATTGATTTATTTATTTATGCGGAAGAGGCGTCCAATAAGAGAAGCCGTCAAACAAGGATTTACTGACTCCAGGGTCGGCAATTCTTCAGCAAGCTCATAAGGTTCAGCTGAGCTTAAGCTACAGTCGTGAATATCAAAGAAAAGCATATAAGGCAGAGTTATGTTGAAATGCACAGTAGAACAAAAGGTAAGCTCCTCCAAGGCCATACTGCTATTCTGACTTGGCACAAATTATTCCAAGAAGGTTACCCCACTGCTAGCCTTGTAGCAATATCATTTAAACAGCCCATTGCCATGTTACAAGCAGTTTGTTAACAACTTTAACAAGAGCCCTAGCCCTATAGCCCTAGTTGGTTTTGTGACAATAAGTTATCCTTGTACTTGGGCAAATGGGATCTGTGCTGTTTTTGGAACAAGGCATAAATAAAGGGACTTCACCAGTGTTTCTGTTGAATGTGATGCATCAAAAATACTTGAAAATTGCTCTTAGTTATCTTGGATGTGAACTGGAATAGTGTATGAAGGTGAATCTATGGTCCTAATATATCCAAGTTCCTTGCTTGGGAAACCTTCAGAGCAAAGGCTGATTACTTGTTCAATGTCACGATGTTTGCCGCTGCATAACCTGTTACAGTGGAATAACTGTAAAACCAAAATAAACTTTAAAAAGCTCTGAACAAACTATTGAGGGCCATCCTTACTCTCAGTCCAGGGTTTCCCAAACATTAATTTATTTGTGGTGGTACGACATGATAACAACATTTACCTGTACACCAATTTTGAGTAGATGTCAAAGTTATGTCACAGCAGTTGCAGACACATATTGGTGGCAGGAAAACAGTGGACATTAGAGAGAAACAGGGGACATCAACTCACATTTGTTAAGCATAGATTTATTGTCCTTGGTTAAAATTTGTGTAGACGTCGCCATATGATATAATAAAATGTGAAGTAACAGACAATTTTTTAACTAGCTAGCTAATGCTGTCTGCTTATTAACTCCTTGTTCTTAATGGAATATAGTAACTGTAACCACTGCTCATTTCAGAGAGGATGCCACAAGAAAACATGTTCTTTGTTTAGATTAATAAATGGACAGTGGATCATCGTTTGTTTCTAGCTGCCAGCGATCAACCATAGGAAGCGCACTAGATACGTTATCTAACGTTACATTACTAATGTTATTACTGCCTTTCTTGCAGTGGCCTTTCTAAAGTGAGCTGTGATGAAAGTTAAAGGGATAGTGCACCCAAAAATTTAAATTCAGCCATTGTCTATTTACCCACATGCTGAGGGAGGCTCAGGTGAAGTTTTAGAGTCCTCATATCACTTGCAGAGATCCAAGGGGAGAGGGGATAGCCACAAAACTCCACCTAATGGAAGCTTACGGCGCCCCAGATTCAAATGTCCAAAAACACATAATTGAAACCACAAAATATCTCCATACTGCTCGTCCGTAGTGATCCAAGTGTCCTGAAGCTCTGACATAAAAAGTTGTTTGGAAAAGTGTCATTTGAACTCTGTTTTTAGTCTCATTGTAGCCTGTAGCTCTGACTGCTTTTCTGTGCTCCACGCTCATGTATGCACGCTTGCGCGAGGCTGTGAGACAAGGGCACCGCATTCATGTGTTCACATGCTTTTGCTGGTCTTGTGCGTACCATCAGATTTTTACTCATGTGTTGTTAATGGCTTGAAAACAGACACTAAAAAACTGCTGTAAAAATATAAATATCAGATATCCTGATCAAAACTGTCAAATGTTTAAAAAAATATATATCAGGATCTTAACTCTTAAAATGCTAATTACATACGTGATGTCACTGATTTGGGGGGAAAACACACAAAAAGACTTATTTTCATACAAAAAGTTATTGGAGACTGGATTTTTTTTTTTTTTTACCTTTGGTAACAGTCTTGGTTATGTCAAAGATTAGTAACAACTTTGGTTTTGATGCATTACTAGTTTGTGTGCAACCCACTACATAGGCTTGTGCATAGAAAGCTAGATTCTGGCTGTTATATGAAGCTATATGTGTGTGTGTGTATGTGTGGTGTGTGCGTGTGTGCGTGCGTATGTGCGTGCATGTGTGTGTGTATGTGCAGGCCTGTGTGTATGGTCACTGTCTAGCATTTGAGTGTATAATACAATCAATCCACTGTGGTTAAATCATTAAGAACTGTTTATTTTACTATGGACACATAAAAAGAAATATTAAACTAGTGACTACATGTGTCAGTCTAGTCTTTCCAGCCGGACTTGCAAGTGTGTCCTCAACAACAGGAAACTAGTGAGTACACATGTCAGTCTTTTCAGCAGGACTTGCAGCACAACACTTGGTTCACTTTGCAAGTGTGTCCTCCACAGTGGATGCATGTATTAACTTCTGTTTTTTTTGTCATGTGCACAACTTGCATGATCACCTCTTTACTCCTGAGCTGCTTGTGTCTGCTGGTGTCTGTGGCTCTGTGTCTGGAGGGGGAGGGGCAGCTGCAGAATCCCTGATCTCTCTTGCCAGTGCAGCAGCAACTGGTGCATGAGGGAGGCGCTCTCTCCTCAACATTGCTGCAGAAACCAGAGAATTTCCAAGCTCTTCTTGGAAAAGCCTTCTCCTGAACAACTTTCCCTGGTTCCAACAGGGATCCACAGCCATGAAGATGACAAATGCATTATATGCTGAGATGTCCACCATGTTCAAAAATAACACCTGTGGCCACTGATTGGTCTTCCTTTTGCAGCTGTAGGTGCCGACAACCTACAAAGATAAAAGAACAAGAAAACAATGTACAGATTTAATCATGATCAGAAGTAGAAGTATGATAACTTTTATTCTAGAGCTGCATATGACAGTAAGAATTATCATGCAACCATTATCAAAACACAAAATGTATCTTCTAAATTTATCTCTTACAAGTACATGAATTCAGTAAAAATTAACAGGAATAAGATGCATGTAGTAACAAATATGTAATGGCACATACCTTGTCTAGATTGTCAACAGCTCCCTTGCAGCCATTATATTTGGTGATGATCTCTGGCTTCATCTTTGGGCCCTCTGTCACTGCTGCCTCCCAGTGCCTTGTGTTGATGAGGATCACATTCCTCCTCCCATTTTGAAATGTAACTCACGGCGTTGTGTTCCTTGTAAAGGCCAAGACAGAGTGAGGCTCGTCATTTAACCGGCACAAGGTTGGGTGGTAGCTACGGTTTATTTTTTCTGATCATCCCGACCAAGGCTATCTTCTTCTACAGAAGCTCTTGAGCAAGTGAGTAGGACATAAAAAAAATTGTCACAAGTGACAGTAATGC
Organism: Epinephelus cyanopodus; assembly: GCA_026686955.1. Classification (NCBI taxonomy): domain Eukaryota; kingdom Metazoa; phylum Chordata; class Actinopteri; order Perciformes; family Serranidae; genus Epinephelus; species Epinephelus cyanopodus. Next base: position 13,507,575 of record CM048914.1, read on the forward strand.
CCTGGAGTCCTTCTCTCATTTCTATGACGACACGCTTGCCCTGGCCCACCTCTGCAGCATCACCTGTTTTTCCCAGGTAAATGTCACATCTGCAGGCATACGATGTGGCAACATCAGTAGTTACCCAAATTTTCAAACTGTATTTGGCCATTTTTTTTTTATATGTACTGCACGGCCCTCTGAATGGCAGGAGCTGCTCATCAACTGTGACATATTTGCTGGGGTGGAGAAGGAGAGGAAGGTGATGCCTCCACATTTCCCATAGCAACCTGATGGCAGTGAGCTTGTCCTCCCTCTGATGAGCTGGTCTCTGCAGCTTGTCATCAAAGCGCGGAGCTCTGCTGATTGCATGAAAGCTTTGGAGGGACATGGTGGCTCTGGAAATCACACAGCCGCTGCGATCATCCCACAGGCAGTTTGTGGACTCGCCTTTGGATCTGTAGACTCTGGCCAAGATCAGGAGCCCAATATAGGCACGGAGATCTGTGGCATCCACATCGGTCCAGTTACTCGCCTTGCAGTGCTCTTGGAGGTTGGTCATCTTGACGAACAGGTCAATCACCTGCGCTGTAAAAAACAAAGCAAATGCAGATTCTGCATTGTGCACCCTCACAATGGCGTAATGCGCCATCCGTGGAGTCACACCTTTGGCAGGCAGAAAAACTGGGTTGTCTCTGTGTTGGTGGGAAACCACACTTCCCCATTTCTCTCAGTCCACCCAGATCCAAGATCCTCTGTATTCGTCTTCAGTTGAAGAGGCTGGAGAGGATGATGAAGGCGCCACAACAAAATCCGGATCTGACTCTCCTGAGAGCTTATAACCATTTCCAAAGCTTCGCTACAGGTGAAGTGCCTCTTCGTGTTGCCTGCTGCTTTTCTCAGCATCAAATGGCCAGCAGGACAGCATAGAAGTGCTTATGTCAACTTGCCTTGTTTTTGTTTAATCCATGTAGACTCTTTGTAATCCTGAGAGCTGAGCTGAGCTTTTTAACAGCGCATTACGTTTGTGTACTTTCACCAATGTATTTATCTAATGGCCTTAGTTTCTGTTTGGTCTATGACCTTTTATATCAGTTGGGTCTTCACTGACCTTTTATTTGTTCTAGACATGATCTTTTTAGGACCCCACACTGTGCACCCAAGGTCTTCGGGACCTCATGGTCATATATGGTATTTTCTGTTCAGTCATTGGACCATAATTTCTGTATGTCAATGCTGACTTTAATTTCTGTTTGGTCACCGGACCTTATTTTACTTTCATCATTTTATTTAAGTTGGTCTTATGACCTTAGTTTCTGTTCGGTCTTGTGGCCTTTTATTTATGTTTGGTCCTTGTTGACCTTTATGTTCTACATATAGTGCTGATGCTTTACTATGTTTCACCACTTAAATAATTAAGTAGCATTGAGCAGCAGTGATTAGACTACATATTGAGATTCTAATTAAATGGAGACAAAACTTTTTTCCCATTACAAATTTTATTTTATTTTATTTTATTTAACCTTTATTTTACCAGGAAATACACATACATAATACATTGACCGTGGGGATCAGAGATAATCAATAAAATGTAGGCTGTAAAGCCACCAGTATACCTCTGTGTATATGTAGAATGAGAATATGTGTGGACACTCACTCAAGAGAACGAGCAACAATTATCAGATTTATCTGAAGAAAAAACAAATAGCAATGCAAATAATTATACCAGACTGCACAGTACTGGTAAAAACAACTCACAGTAAATTATACCAATATGTACAGTATCAGTACAAACAGCAGTAGACACAGTGGAATTATACCAATATACGCGTGTAAACAGTCCCGATTCTAGAATAAACGGTACCGTATGGACAAGGAGCTCCCTCCATCTCTTGAACGCCTGACTGAGGTTTACTCTTGTTTTTCCTCTTCTTTTATCACTCTCCTTTTTGCTCTTCTTTGCCTCCTCAGACAGAGGAGCTCGTTTTATTTTGCTAGGCTGTTTTTCACTTGTTTCCAAATTTTGTCCATCTGCCATTGTGCTTGTGACTCAACTGTCGCATGCCCAACTCCTCATAAGGACCAGCTTCAGTCCCTGAATGGCTGACCGACCAGTTTCACAATACATGACGCCTTTCCTGCCTTAATTTTGGCACCGGTGGCAGAAGTTTATAGCAAAGATTGCAAAGCCACTGAGTAATTTATGTAAACTCTGATTTTACCCAAAAAGTTTGAAAACCACTCGTTAAGAAGTTGGTAAAAAAAAAAAAAAACAGCATACAAATGGATGCTGAGTATATTAGTATATTAAAACATCCTTTCTAGAACACTTCTACATTTTGGACTAGTTTCTGAATTTGATTTTTTTTCATGATTTTATAATAGTGATGATATTCTATTTTTATTAGGAATATTAGTATAAAAATGGGTCATTTGTAGCGTACACATGTCATCCGATTTCCTGACTGCCTCTGAGCCTAGACTTCAGGACCGCAATGGACACACATCATGTGACTTTATTGGGATATTCTGATAAATTTTAATAGCATATACACATTTGTGTACTTTATTTTGATATCAAATGAAACTGATTGACCAATTTCTTCTCATTAAATTACCTTGGACAAGTGAATTACAGATAATATTGGATTTCATTAAGATTTTTATTTAGATGGTTTGACACTACATATTTTCACTAACTGTGACATGTTGTCACTGTCAGAAATTATACTGTAAATATTTGCGACAACTAGAAGGTTGAGGAACATTTCTTTCTGACTAGTAACCGCTGGGTGAATTTTATGACATGGAATAATGCATGAACAGTCCTAACCACTTACATAACGTTTTTTCCTGTTCTTCCAATCTCCCTATACGGTATGAATGCTAGTACTGCTTCTTTACATGCTGTGTGGCTTCACATTTTCAACTGCATATAGTACCTGGACTGTCTTTAGGTCTGCTGTTTTTTCGTAACTATCTGTCTTTCATTTCCTGGTACTTGTTACAGGCTGGAACAGTTATGTTACTTATGTTATTTACATCTTTGTCGTTGGTCTAAGTCAGACCATAAAAGACAGTTTAACAAGTCACCAACTTGATAACGTATTATGGGCACGTTTGAGCTAGTCTTACATTATCAGTGTTGTCATTTGTCACAAGCTAGTCATCTTGTTATGTCTGAATATCTGTACACAGGCAATTCTCCGGAGGCAGCTTGTGAATAGGCAGGGTAGCTATAAAGCAGCTGCGCAGCCTCCATATGGATGAAAGAGAAATGCAGAACAACAGGGATATCAGTGCCGGGTGTGAGATGCTCTGTTTCAAAATGATTGAAATTTAGCAGAAATTTACATTTAAAGTCCCTTGCTGTGTTTTCTGTTTTGTTTAATCAAGCTTCCCTGCAGCCACATGAGGCTTATGGCTCAGTGCTTTGGCCTCTGCTTCAGTCTATAGCTGACAGCATCAAAACGGATTCAGCAAACTCTTAGTTCATAGTGTTCAGACAGACAGACGGCGACACAGGACAGAGGGACAGTGCTTTTGGATGTGTTCCACAGGCTTTTAGAAAAGCTCCCCTGTGTTTTGCTATTGGAAATATTTGCTTTGGGAAGGTCTCTTTTAACGGGAGGACACAGCATCAGCCTCGGGGCACTGTATGATGACAAACAGATGGTCTGCTGTGATTTGTGTCTTGGCTGTTGGTGTGGCGATACCATAGCTGTAATGGAATATAATAGGAGGAGATGATAGGTGTTCTAGATAGCAGGCGATAGCAACAGACAGTGGTGAAGTTTACTGTAAGCTGTGTTATCTGTGTCTAACAAATCTTTGCTCATATTTTTATATGGTTACGAGTGACTTTTTACAATTATTTTATGAGGGAAGATTTGATTAAAGGCCCTGAAAACAATAGCCTGACATCATCAGACTAAATCCCAAATATGAATTAGTCTGGAACCTCTCAGTTTATTTTGAATTTCCAAAGGGTGTAATCAAAATGTGACATAGCACTGAGCAACCAGTAATCAGTTTGACCTACTGCAGATGAACAAATATAACCAGAGGACAGTGTGCAGAGATGAGCTGACATATTATAAGCTGGTATTACGGGTGGGCCATAGGGCCAATATCTTCTATCACAGTTTATATAATTCTATATCACAGAATACATCATGATATAGTAATTTTTCTGAAAATTCAATCAAAAAATAATCTCACATATGAGTATTTTCCTCTTATTAGGAACTTTGATACAAAAAAAGGGCTTTATGCGAGACAACACTTGAGTAAAAAACAAAAGATTCAAAACACTCTCCTCCTCTATGTTGCCTAAATGTTACCTTGTGAGGCAGCTGGCTTTGTGAGATCACGCGTAAATCATGAAATAACATGCTGTCAAAACTCTACTGGTAGACCAATTTCTACTGTTGCACACTGTGTACCGCATATTGCCCAACACCGGTAGTATTGAACTTTTGCCAAGTACTTTCAGAAGTACAGCAAACACATCTTTCTTCTAATGAAAAGCCTTAAGTATAGCTGATTGTTTTTTTAAGTAAAAATATACCGTCCAGTTGGTTGAGTATTTACCATAGGTCATAAAAATAATGGGCCAGAAGCGGCCATATTTGGGCAAGACGCTGGCCTGTGGAGGAGCGAGGGGTTGATCTGACTGAGAAGCCTAGGACACTATCAGCAGACAGCCTGTCACTCACAGTGGCCCGTCCTTACATATGCATCACTTTAAGCATTAATATAATGTAAACAGGTGAGTTGTATAAAAATTCACCCCTGTACAGTTGTCATGAACACAGATTTTGGCAAAAGGGGCCAAAACCTTTTTTGTACCAGGCCGTAAACCTGTGTATTTCTGCTGTAAATCTGGCCATTTAAACATGGGGGTCTATGGGGATTTACTTGCTTCTGGAGCCAGGCTCAAGCGGCCATTCAAAGAACTGCATTTTTTGGCACTTCCATAATGGCTTCATTTGTCAGCCTGGGGGTTTCCACTTGATACTGACGAGGTAGCGGCTTCAGCAGGAAGTTACACATCACCTGCAGATATCTTGGTTGTTGGTACCTCAACAGCTCCCCCCTTTTCGGTTGTCATTACAAACCCGCCCCATTTTAGATAAATAGTTGTTGATTGGGCCAACACGTCTCAGGCTGTTGCAAATCTGTTCAAAGTGGAGGGAAATAGACACATCTGTCAGAGCAAACAAAACATGAGCTCACAGATTCGTCTGGTTTCCAGACAATGAAAACTTATTCTCACTCAGCTTTGTGTTATGAATGATAAGATTCTCCATCAGCACTATTTTCTGCCAACAGTTTTGGTCATTTCACATCTCATCTCACATGTCTGAACACCATTGCATGTTTTCCACAGCAGTTCTGTCTGACCATTAGGCTGCTACCTACAATCCAAATGCTTCCTGTTTTTTACTGTTTACACCCTGCCCTGCTTTGTCTCGGACAAACTTGTGTTACCATGGTTCTATTTGCTCTCGTAACAGATTTAAAGAAACCACACAAACAGCTCGCATGTATTAAAAACCAAATCACCTTCACCAGTGTCATCTCCTAAAGGTGGCACATGGTCAAGAAGGAATCCAAGAGAAGCACATTGCCAAGGCGTCCGGACATGGTTAGGATTCCTCTCAGGGAATGAGATATGAAATATTAACCTTGTTTTCCATCCTAATTGGCTGAAGCTTCTGAGAAGGTGAGAGGTGAGGTTGAGAAAGCACTTTGAACATGGTGAGAAAGAAAATAGCAGGCGACATTCCTCATTAGCTCAGAGGGTGCGCTTACGATAGGACGCTTCGTCTGTGAAACAGGAGGTCACATTTAATGAAATTTTGTTTTTTTCTAGCAGTTCCCTCTCTTCATTCATTAGGCTGCTGCAGATATTTTACCTTCACTAACCTTCTGTACCTCCTGTGTGTGGGCATAGGCCTACCAACCTACAGAAATATTCACCAAGGACGTTGTACGCTGTACTGGATGATGAGATTAATCATTGATATTCATTGAGTATCAGTGTTTTGATTCCTTTTGAACTTTGACGCTTAAATATTTATTCACAGAGGAAACAGTTTGAGAACGCGACCACACCTGTCACTCCTCAACCTTTACTTTCCATCTGTGAACACAAACCCACACACACAAAGTTTGAGAGTAAACACAACGCCCACTTGCACACGGTTCATTAATTTAATTCCTCGCCTCGCATCCTGATTTAGTTTTTGCACCACTCTCCTTTAAATATCTTCATTTTTATTTCATTTAGGGAGGTTTATCAGTCTCTTTAGGTTTTCTAACTGGGGAGGTAAATGTCCTCTTTTTTTTCTCTTGAGGTTAAGAAAGCTTTGTAAAAGTTCATCTTTAAATGCACTTGGAATTTAAAAACGCACCTATGGAAATTCTTCTATGAATGATTATGTATTTAAATCTTTTTTTTGTGTGTGTATGCAGTGCAAAACATATATATATATATATATATATATATATATATATATATATATATATATATATATATATTCTATGACAGGGTTGAGTGTTTTCTGTACAGAGGATGAGCAGTCATTTCTTTTATTTTGCTCATGGTCACACATGAATCATCATGACAGTCGTAAATGCTCCTTAAACTCACATGATTATTGCCTATAAAAAGGCACCAAAAGGAAATGATAATTACGGTTTCACAAGATGGCACGAAGGGATAGGACCATTGGCATGCTCTAGGCTGGACAGAGCAGCTGCACCGTATCCAGAACATTTGGTGGTAACCATACATATACATACTTCCTACACTGAACATCTGCAGACAGCTGCGGTCATGTAGACATGCACAGTTCAATTCAACTGAGGGCCCCCAGCAGCAGTGCATGGAGGTGAACTTACCGTCCTCCTTCTGCCAACGTCATTGAAACTGAAAGTAAGAAGACACCACGGGGTCCTGAGTGTCTGTCGAATATCCAACTTCCCTGCACCAGCTTAACCGTAGTGTTTTGGAGTGTAGAACAAGAGATTATATTTTGTAATTGGATCATGTGCAGTCAGAGGCTTGCTATGCTTACATATAGCGGTCACATAAAATGAGCTGCATGCAGACATCTCCATAAAGGTCCGGTGGACCTTGGCTGACATAGGCGGATGATTATATGTACGTCACCCAAGCCACAGCAGACCATCACGTACATGTGGCAGGTCCAAACTATGAATTGGCCTTTACACATCTACAAGAGCAGCATAATGTCACCGGAGCCTCTGCCAACCGTTCAAGACCAGGTCGGCCATGTGTCGACAGATACAGCTGGTGCATCTCTGATAGCAATCCCCCAAAATCAAATCTGGCAGCATTGCAGTACCATGAGGAAACGTGTCACAGCTGTTCTTACTGCAAAATTAGGCCGTACGAGACAGTGATGATCCACGGGATTTTGACATTTAGGATACATATTTAGTTGTATTAGTTGTAAATAGTTATTTGGAATATTTTGTTTAAGTCTGAAACTCTCACTGAGGTGCATAAATATTGGATGCATTCATTAAAGTTAATAACATTAAAAATAAGTTTGATGCTGATATCCAAATACTGAGTGTTGGACTGTGAATGTTGCTGAGGGCATAACACGCAGCACCTTTTTGTTACAGTACAGCAGGAACTCTATTGACTAGCAGTGAACACCTTGACTTCAAGAAACGATATAATTGAAAGAGATGTAAGAACTTTAGGTAAATATGGTTTCAAAGTCTTACCTTTAATTGAATCCTTCCTCCTTCTCCAGACAAAAAACTGTGCCTCGGCAGCACCATTTATTTATTGTCCTTCAACGTGAATTATTACAGGGGGGAAGGAAGGGAGCCATTAATTAGACAGGGATGTAAGATGTCTCAATGCCAGCCATTTGTCTTACAAGTGATTACTTAGAGAAAAGCTTTTTCTTTGATATGTGGCTGAAAGCCACAGTATTCTCAGAGAGTTGTACAGGAATGAAGATAAAGGGACGACATCATTCAAAAACACACAAAACCAAAGCCAAGATTGGTTTAGCCACAGTGACCGCTGACTTATCACGGACAAAAACTCAGTTTGAGTGACTGCAAAGCAAACACATCATTCAGTTGGCTTCATGTATTTCCTCAGATAGTTATGCAGACACATTTGAGTCACTTTGTGTCACAGAAAGATCACGCTTTAAAAGATTGTGTCGCAGACAGCCATTTAAAACCGTTTTGTACAGCTGATTTTGTACAAGATTGCAGTTGTCCGTCTTACTTTTTTATTAGAATGATCAAAACATGATAGTGAGATCAATTTTTTTCCCTGTAGATCCAATGAATTCCTTTGGAAAACCACTTTTCTGTTTAAATACACTACTAGACTATGGATTGTATTAAAGCCATTATAATGTGTAAATGCAACATGAGACATATTTTGGATAAAGTAAATAAAGTCCTCCTCCTCCAGTGCAACATGAAAGCATCAAATGACAATTATCACAGTAAATTAGTAGCTTCATGCATTCCAGGAATAAATCTCAACTTCTCTTTCATAGGTAAGTAAATATATCACCTTTTTTATATTATGCAACAGGAACAACTGGATTTTTACACAGTAACTATGAGCTCACAGAAAGCCTTTGAAAAGTTCCTTACTGTGGGCCGTTTGGCATCCATTTACTTCTCTGGGAAGACTGCCAGGGTGTGGTATGATTACAAAGACAAGGAAAAATCAAAAGAGAAAAAAAAAGAGCAAATGCGCAATGAGCAATCATAACCTTTTCTAAATCAACACCTTTCTTGAAAGTTAAAGTGAAGTTGCAACCTCTGCCACAGTGAATTAAATGTTGAAACCAATTGCAGACTTGAAGGGACAGTTCACAGCTGAGTGGTGGAGATATCGTCTGTCGAGATGTCTACCTTCTCTCAAATGTAATGAAACTAGATGGCTCTTGGATTGTGGTGGTCAAAGTGCCAAAAAATGCATTTGGAAAACTCCAAAGACCTTGTTGTGAGCAGTTTGAAGAAGGAACTATTTTCTTTCAACTAAACTACACCTGCAATTGACATCTACTCATGGACGAGAGACTCAGCGCTTGTTGGAAACATAAATGGCGTCCTCCTTGACTTAAATTTGTTATATTTTTGATTTGGGGCTGAAGTGTCCCTTTAAATGTCCAGTGTGTAGGGGGAGATATATTGGCAGAAATCTAAAATAATACAGTAAGTATGTTTTCTTTAGTGTATAATCACCTGAAAAAAAGAACTGAGGTTTTTGCTACCTCAGCATAAGCTGTTAATATCTACATAGGGAGAGGATCCTTGTTTATGGAGATCGCCATGTTGCACCACCATGTTTCTACAGTAGCCCAGAATGAACAAACCAAACACTGGCGCTAGACAGGGCCATTCGCATTTTTTTGTTGCCCCGATTATTTTGAGATAAGACCTCTCCGGGTATTTTGGCTCCTGGTGAAAACCTCCTGAATGTCTTAATCTTAAGTTATAAGAGAAAGAAGGTGAGCACACATCAGTCTCCGGCATCCCAAACAGGGTCTGAGAAACACTGTTTTTCAATGTGAAAATTTTATTCAGTGTTTTCACTGATTTCAATCACCTGCTCCGCTTGCTTTGAAGAGTAAGAGAACACTGCAGATAATTCAGCGCACAGCAAAATCCTCCTGATCAACAAACACTGAAGGAATTATACCCAGGACAAGTTTCATCTGGTTGCAATCTGCAATTCTCACCACTAGATGCCACTAAATCCCCATAAATCACAGCAGGACTCAACATTTTACTCTTGCATTTTAGGTGTTTAGCTGACAGCCAAATACAGTGTGACGTGTGTGGTTAATATGTTTGGGCTGATCACATAAAAGCCAATCATTCAATCAGACATGAAAAACCCAAACATTACCCAAGACCGTTTTAGTTGATTTAAGTATCAGCCATTACCAAGCTACACACACACACACACACACACACACACACACACACACACACACAGTGTATCAATCAGCTGTCTATGAGCTAGTTAGAGCTGCTTCTTATTCATGGAATGAAATAAATGAAATCAGTGATGCAGTCAGTCTTACTTCTCCGTTATGATTCGTGCAAATACCTGCTTCAGTATAAATCAAACTTTCTCTGAGTCCTTAGTCCCATCATGGCTATTTGTTACTTTGACAGTGCTGTTGTTGGCAGCCTATTGCTGACTAGTTAAACAGATCCATCTCCTCACCAAATCCCTCTTTATCCAATGACAAAAAATGCAAACAAATGTGATTTCTCTGATCACATGCATATTATTATTAACAATGCAGCAGAACAATACCTATAACAGTGCTGTGATTTTTGGGTGTAAACAGCCTCAAATCACAACTGAATGTCAGCACTTTAATTTGGAAATGATGGTTTTGTTTCAAATGTTTCCAAGTCTGTCTCTGACTTTGTGTGTTCATGTGTAAACATTTCTGCCTGCCTGGAATTGGCTTTTCAGCACTGATTATGGGCATGGCCACAGAATGGGGAAGTTATCAACATGCTAATCCATTCAGAAACATGGGTAAACATTGGCATTGCTTTCTCATACAAGCATGATGTGTAGTAGACAATAATGCTGAGAGGCGGCTGTATTGTTTGCTTTGTTTGCTGGATTTTTGGGATGCTAGCCAGTCAGCCAAGTTTGAGGTAAATGTGCTTGATTTTTTTTATATGAAGAATTCAAAACTGCTGAAAATACTTAAAAGTAATAAATCACTAATTTACTGATAAATTACATTATTTTTATTGCTCCTTGTGTCTCTCTGTCTCTGCTGATGTCTATGTCTGTCTGTCTCAGTCTGTCTCCACCTCAGTTCTTTCTTCTTTATCGCTGTCTCTCTCTGTCTGTATCTTTCTCCCTCTGGTTGCTGTATTGCTATCAGCACCAAGTCAGAAATGTTCCTGTTATTGATGCACACCAATGCACAGCCTCTGACAGGAGCAGACAGCATGAAAAGAGAAGCTGCTGAAATAAATACATATGTAATGAGGGAAAAAGGGCCGCCAAATGGCTTGCCAATTTGTGTTTGTCAAAGGCTGAGCTGGGGTTGCATTGACTTATAGATCTATAATGGAGCCACTTCTTATGTCATTTAGAGGGGTCTACACAAGGCATCACACGTTCCCACCGGCGCCGTCTCTTTGGAGAGGTACTCGATTAGCGAGGTGCCCAGTTTTCTTCATTATAGAAAATTGTTTTGTCCAAAAGGAGACTTGAAGTCACTCTGGCTGTCTTCATGGGGAAAATTACATGCCATTTCTGCCAACAGCTTTGCAAAGGTAAAAGATACAAGCGGGAGCTGCCAAGTTGAGCATTTCTCTGTACCAAGAAAAAGTAAAGTAACTGCACTCACACTAAGCTATTAAACTCTCCTGAGAATTGCAGGAGATTCAGGATTTTCATTACAGCAGCAAATGTCCAGACACATCTTTATCTCAGTAGGTCTTGGTCACAGTGTGGTTGCACTTAAGAGAACAAAGAATCACCATGAAATTTGTGCTTCTACATGATGCCATTCATCTTTCACACCCTAACATTAATCAAAATATCCATCTGTTTATGCCCATTTTCTTGCCAGGGTCAAGACCTTTAAATCAGCCCACTCCACTGAGTTTGAGTTGGCAAATTCGTCGGACATTGTGACATGAAAAGCAATTTCTGGGGTAAAATAAAAAGGATCAATGAGCACCACGGAGGGACTCAATTGCCAGTCGGTACCACAGGCGGGACTAACACCCTTGTCAAACTGTTGTCAAGCAGTACACCAGAACAAATAAGGAGTAATAACAACAATGGCGAACGCTATGGGCTAGATAGACGCTGCTGTTGAGGCTGCCCTGAATCAACACTTCTTCTTAAATTCACAACATCGTAGTTTCTTTCACTTCACTCTGCTCCACTCTTAAAACCCTGATAAAACAGTTATGGCGGCATGACTACACATTAGTGTAGACTTACAGGCAACACACTTGCTGGATCGCTAGTATAGGTTCATGTCCTCAATAGAAACAAGATAAGGCAAATACTGTGCATAAAATGACTAAGTATGCTTTGAATAAAGTCTTACTGGATCCTTAAACAGCACCTGAAACCTTTGACGACAGTCAAGTCAGTTTTTGAGCATGACTATTTGTAACTGTATACATATTTGTGGTTAGACATGACCAACAATCTGCTTAAATGGTAGCACTGTTTAGAACCAGGGCCGCACGGCGATGCAGTGGTTCGAACCCAGGGTAGGGGGTTCAAACCCTGGGGTGGGGGTTTACTCCGGCTTCCTCCCACAATCCAAAAACATGCAGATTAGACTAAGTGGTGTTGCAAATAGGTGTGAATAGTTGTCTGTCTCCATGTGTCAGCCCTGCGATAGTCTGGTAACCTGTCCAGGGTGTACCCCACCTCATGTCAGCTGGGATTGACTCCAGCCGGGATGAACGGTTACAGAAAATGGATGAATGAATGAATCTTTAGGACTTGTAATGAAGTACAAATCTCACTTGTCACTGTTTAGAGTGAGAGTGTTTTAGAGTGTGGAATTGGAGCATTGTTGCCTCTTGTGAGCAACAAAAAATACCCACTGCAACTGTGACTCTTACCAGCCATCAAGTACCGGTGGGTGTTTTCTGCCCTTCAGCCTCAGGGGCAGTAATGAGCCCATTATGATCTTGGACAAGTGCAAAAGGGTGAGATTTCTGCTTTATCCAGAGTATTTTCAAAGAGTATTTTTAACGTCTTACAAGGGTGAAAGTGGTGTAAGTGGTTGTTTTGCACATCTTGCCAACTTCCCCACTTTCAATAAAAAGCAGCAGACTGCCTATTTGCTAAACTTTTCTATGGGACTCAAATGGGGCTTTACTGAACCCTTAATCAGTTCCTGAATCACGTCATTCTCTGATGTCAAACAATTGCAGTCATTCAAGAGACCTACAGTATATTTACAAGGTTTAGACTACACAACTTATGATGAAAAGATGTGATGTTTGATTTGATTTTTAAAACTACAGACAAAGCCATTTGTTCAGTTTTTGGTGAGAATACATTGCGGGACCACCACTGCTTCATCTCCAGATAGTGGCCTAAATAAAGTTGTTCTCTTCTCTCTCAGAGTTTTTGGACATTATTTTCTCATTGCTGAAAAGTGAGTTATGTAAGCTGTTGGAATGGAAAAAAATCTTGGAGCAGAGCTCTTTCTGTTTGAGATACAGAAAATTTTAAACAAATTAATAAATAAAAGCTATTTAAACGAGCGAGGCACATATTTGTGCACGCTTGCTGAGTTAACTGTTTGATGCAAGTGATGAATGCACACAAACTCGGAGCATCGTTCTTCACACGTTTATGCCTGGAGTCTGTCAGATATCTGCTGCAGAAAACGAGAAAAACACAGCAGTGAACAGCTTTTCCATTTTCACATCGGCTGGGAGGCAAGAAACCATATAGTCTTCTATGTAATAGTGGGGAACCAAAGCAAACAGTTCACTTCATCCACAGCTACATTAACAGATCTGTCAAAACAGGCGGTCAGCTGAGACTGTGCACCTGAAAAAGCCTTTTGTACTGTATGCCTCACCTACACTAACATGGCATGGTATAGGCCTACAGGATATTTTACTGTTGCAGCCTTGTCAGTACATTGGCTATAGCAGATTTATTCAACAACCACTTTGATGTCTTGTGTTTGACAAATAGAAATAAGACCACAGACCACGGTGAAGGTATTTTGGGTGTCACATTTAAATTTTCCACAAGAGAACATCTCTTAAATCTGAGCAAAAAGACATGTTACTGTATATGGGAGAATGCTGCGATCACTTCTACCACTGAGCTTAATTCAGCTGTGCAAATTGTTGCGTGACTGTTTCCTTCACACAATTTCCTCCTAGATTCATTCCATGTTTTCACGGAGTAGTGGCCATTGTCGCCTCCTTTTGAGCCTTTATATTCCAGGCAAGTGTTACAATGATTTCTCCAATGTTACACAGCTCAATCTGACATTCACAGGCAACTAGTTGAGCTCAGAAAATAAAACTGAAGTCTTTTTTTTCCCCAATCAATTTCTCTTGAGAATGAAGCCAAAATGCAGCTTTGCAAAATGACATTGTGAATATGACAAGTGCTAATTCTGTGCATTATTAAATACTTATTTCAAACGGCACACTTTTGTTGATGCATGTATTTATTAGAGTGGACAGTGATACACACACTGAGCTTTGAAACTGAAGATTTCTCATTAGCTTCCTCTACCATAATAATCGCCAGCACATTTCAGCAGTTTTTGTTTTTGTTCCTGAATTCATTCAGCAGCGGTGAGCCAAGACAGAAAGCAAATTACCAACACTGCCAGAGGAAAGAGGAAATGAACATGAAACTATAAGTCTGCCTAATTTCCCTCTAAAACAAAAATAATTGAAATGCAAAAATATATTGCTTTTATTATGATAAATCATCCAAAGAAAAGAGTTTTAGGATTTGTGCCACTGTCGTCGTCAGATCAGAACAGATGTGGAACTAGAGCTTAATTTACCTTAAAGTGCTGAAGAAAAGTGGTGTCTTTTTTTCTTTTTTTTTAAAGCATTTCCATAACCAAAAGTACAAGAGCCAAAGTGGATTAAACAATGTGTCGGTCTGCTTGTGCATAAGCTGAAAACATTGGCATACCCAGCTAACTAGCTTACTAGCTTACAGTAATGACCTAACTGAGCGTTAAAGGGATCATTTCATACTTTATAAAAACCTTGTTCACGGTCGACACATTCACTGTAGGAGGATTTCTCCAATGTGTGGAAGCTGCTCCTGAATATTGCAGTGTAAGGTAACGTTAGCAGCTCTGTCCTTGTTGTTTGATTTGGAGAATTTAACATTCTAGATAACACTGTGTTAAACCAAACATTGGTTAGTTCTTACCCAAACCTTTTTCCCTTGTGACATTAGTGAAACATATAATAATACAAACAATATGGCATAAATTTAACCTTGTTGGTCAAAGAAGACATTTTGGACATGCAGTTAGCTTCAGTTTCATGTCCTATCTATCATGTACATATTTTAGATGCTTTTTATGGGCTCCTCATTTTACAACAAGCCAGCCTGAAACATTTAAAGTCTGATGTTTTTTCCCACCGACTCATGGTGTTAAAATTAGCTTAATTAGGTAGCTAGCTAAATTCCTGCACTGAAGATAATGCGACATTTAACTTTCAAGACAGAGATATACACAAAGATATATATTTTAAGACTGGGAGCACATATGTTGCAATACCCATAAGTGACCACAATGGGCAGTAAGAGCTATGTTGCACAAGGGCATCAATAAACTGGCGAGGTTATTTTATTCAATAACACGTTTAACTGCCCTTGCACAGTCTTTTGATTGATCGTCACATTTATATTTTCTTGCCTTTGCCAAAGGCCCAGTGATCGAGGATTGATCACTCACTATGGTAGGAGTTTCAGTCCAAGTATTGTTAGTGCATGGAGGTAAGTTTTAAGATAGGAACGGATTTGGAGACAGCTACTCATCAGAGGCAGAAAACTAGCTTGGCAACATAACCAAACGCAAGTCTGACACTGACTATTTCTGCGTGGACCTTATGACAAAGGAGAAATCTGGACCCCCTGGCTGGACCAGTTTGGAACCAAATTACCAAAATTACTTGGTTCTCGTTCTCTGGCTCTCCTTTGTGGTTGGGTTGGTTTAAAAATAAAGAATTGCCAAAACGGTGCATTTGCATTCTTTTTGTCAATGAGAGTGGACATCTTTTCTGCCGGTGTTAGGGCTACATGGGTAATTACAGAGACTGAAAATAGTGGACCAAACATTAGTTGACCAGGAAGGTAACTGGTCCGCAAGATTTCATTGGTCACTTAGAGGCAGAAAACAAACAATCTGAAACTCTACTAGGAGCTGTGCCTTGTCAAAATAAATCAAAACCTGTATGACTGGATCATGTGGGAAGTTAATTTGAAAGGACAGACACAGGAAGTGGCATCGCACACGAGTCACGTTAATTTCCAGGGCTGGTACCTGTGGTTATTACACAGGCTAGTTGATAACATGTCGGGCAGGAAATCCAAAGTGTGGGATCATTTAGAGAAGGTGAAGGACGAACCCAAGGGGATATGTAAACTCATTCATCGACCAAAACACGAAAGTACTGTAGCTACATGCCCATTAGCCACTTAGCACAATCATTACTGCTTTGCCGACAGCGTCATTAACAGGCGGCTCGCTCAGTGTGTGACATGCACTTGTAGATAAAATATAAGCCATATTAATGAAGGTTCATTAGTATGGTTTTGTATTTCTCCGTAATGTAGCACAGTGTTACCAATGTTACTTATACTATTCTTTCTCACACCTTGAACTCAGCCATTGTGTTGCCCCACCCATAATTGAAATAATATCACACGAAGGCAACTATTTGACTAATGGCCCCAAATGACAACTAGTGGTCAACTAGGAACATTCTTAGTGGGGGGCAGCCCTACTAAATTCATAACAGGCATTACATAATTAAATATCTGGACACGTGAGGAACATTACTGTGACAAACCAATGTCGTGTTGAACGCTAATCTTCTATTGCCCAAGCCTAGCTGCTAGTGACAGTCATCATTTCAGTTGAACTTAGTGGTTAGGTGCTGCTTTGGTCTTCTTTTATCTCACATCAAGGACTTAATGTTTTAAAAAATTACCAAGAATTTAGAGTGCCACTGTTCCCACTGTAAACTGCATGTGTTGTACAAAAACTGAGAGCTTGTCAGACATAATAACAGTAACTGAGGGACAGGGAGGCTTAGCTCAGGCTCAACTGAAGTCACTTTGTGTAAGATGGTCCCAGGTTTAGTTGGCCTTCCTTTTTCATCAGCCTGATGTTTGTGACAAGACAGCAGCATTAATTTATTTATTTTTTTCCAACAGGGACTGGCACTTCTCTCTCAAAGCCTATTTTTGTTCAAGCTGTCAATATTCACAGCTGATGGAAAGTGCCTCTCAGAAACGCCTCTCACAGACTTGGTACAAATGAGCTGACGGTGGAGTTGCCAGGGCAACAAGCACCGTGATCCCTGATTGACGAACCACAATCGCAACCCAAGCATCAGGAAGTAGCTGGTGTTGCATACGCACCCACCAAATAATCCACGCTCCCCCACTTATCAGCCTACTGCTGCTGCACATCCTGAGCATTCAAATTGCGTGTTGTTTTTTTGGGGGGGAGAAAATGGTAATTTCTCAGAGTAAATACAGTGAGCAACGGTGTATATTTTTAGCTCGTAGATAATCAGTCAGTCAGAGATGCATTATACAGTTTTACACTGCAGCACAGTCCGTCAGGAGATTTGACTGTGCATGGTTTACAAACAGCCTGCACTTTGCTTCTGTGGAGAGCGAATCAGATCCCTGTGGACAGAGCGAAAGAAAAATCACGCACACACCAAGTTCATATTTAAAGCTGTGCAAGAGTACCTTACACGATCTTTTTTCCCCTTTACACTAGCTGGAAGGCAAGAAAAATAGAAAACCCCACTAGCATTTCCTGCTGACGGTATTACTACTCCCCCCTCACACACTCTCTTTTTCTCTCTGGCTGTCTGATAATTTCTCACTCTTCCTCTCTCTCATTCTGCCTCTCCTTTTCTCTGTCTCTTCTGACATCAGAGAAGCATTGCAGCCTCACCAGAAAGCCATGCAGTGATGTACACTGACTGAATCTCACGCCAGTGCCCTCATCACTCGAAAAAGACCCTGTCAACACACGTAACCACACACACGCTTCCTGTGATGTGTACACATGCTTTGCACCGCCTCCCTTTTACGCCGGCGTTGTCATGCCATCCATCTTGTACAGGAGTACATGGAGTGCAGTGGAGGAGGCATTACAGGAGATCTGGGACCAAACTGTCTTCATTCATTCCCTCAACCTGGCACTAAAGCCCCGGACGCTGGTTAGAGCCGCTGCCTTCCTCTCTGCATGTGTTCCTCCCCGTCTATCTTTGTCCTCATCGTCGATCTCCCTTTCTGGCAAGCAAGTGCATTGCGTGAGCAACCTCGTAACTCCGACTAATGGCAGCAGAGGCCTCTATCCGGCAGGGGAACAGGATCTCATCTACAGAGCTGCCCCCGGCTACAGTACACCCAGAGATATACATTAAGCCCTACCAATACGCTCAAAGAGGAAGGAAAATAGAATTCAATTTAAAAGTAGCTCGCAAAGAGACAACAGGGGAGGGTTTGTTTGTGCTTTTGTTTGTTTCTCCTCCTGCCTTGTTATGCAGCACCTTGAATATGAAAATTAATAAGGAAACATGATTTGCATTACGGTGGTCAGTCACCGAAAAAACAAAATAAGTTTGTTGATGATGAGTAGAGACACAGCCCAGCGTCAGCATGTACAACACACAGCAATGTGTCACAAGTTCCATTCAAATTTAGACATGCCGGGCTAAAATGATTGGCTCTTTAATTAATTGCATTATCATCAGCAAACACAGTGATTTTCTCCCAGCCATGAAAGCTCCTGAGAGAAGACAGATATAATGTAGCTGAGGCCACTCCACTCAGCCACTGCAGGAGGAGATCAACAGGCGCGGGGCTGCCACATAGTCACAGTGCCCCCTACTGGGTGACGCAGCACTGGCACCCTCAAAGAGCATTACCCTTGGCACCTCATCCAGCAGCAAAAGCCAAGGGGGTGGGCATTTGTGCACACAGCCATGGGACACTCAGAGAATAGCATCCCTTCAGAATATGAAAAGGATTTTCTGCCAAGTGTTTGGCAGTCCGTGCAGTGCTCATGCATACTCAATTTCAGGGTTGCATTTGATAGAAAACAGCTTTACATGATAGTGGGATGTGAATGTGTACCATTGAGATGGAAAATATTCAGCCTTCCATGTAAAGCATTTGTAGGCTGCTAGGGGAGGGCTCAGGAATAGAGTGAGAATGTGTCTACGTCTTCGCCACAAAGGTTCAGAGGTTTACAGTACACGGACTGATGTAGTATGGGTATTGTACAAGTGCTATCCAGTTGTTGCCAAGACTGAATCTTTATTTCAAAATGCTTGTGTGTGAAATTTTAACTTCACAAGATCCAAATCATTGAGTTTTTGTGACAAAATCCACACTTCAACCAGACTTATGTGTTATTTTCAGTCCTTTTTCTGAGACAGAGAGACAGACTCTGCTGGCTGCCAGGCCTTCTGGAGACAAATGGTGAAGCTGATCCATAGACACTGAATAATGGAACAACTGCAAGGACACTGTGTGTTAGCAGCTGCGAGATTTTACTGGGGTATCAGGACATTTTGTGACTCACAGCTGGAAGCTACTGTCATATAAAACTTAGTTGGACTGGATGTCTCAAACTAAAACTTGGCGAGGCAACAAGCCTGTTCGAATTCAGTGTCAATTACAGAAATATAAGTTCACCAGCTAACTGAATGTCTTTGATCTCCAAAGAAACATGTCCAGGCTTGTGAATCACCACTTCATTGGACTGCCACATTGTTAATTCAGATTTAAAGTGAATTTTCGCTTTAACCTCTGCCTCACAGGCTCTGTTTCAAATATAGTGACTGTCCACATTAATTTTGCTTGAAACAAGCATGCTAGACACAGACTTGTTGTGCTAAAGTGATGCAGTTTGTTGGGAGGCAGCAGCGGCTGGACTGTGCATATGGTTGAACTGGGCAGAGCATATGTCCCCAGTATGCTCGAGTCTATCTCCACAAACATGACAGACCCGGGCCAACACCCCCGGGCAAAGAGTCTGCTCCTTGCTTCCTTCAAACAACTCCCAAGTGTTAAGAGTGTGCATTGCAATAACAGCCATTGGAGTGAGAGTAATATATAGTAGACTCGCTACAAAGACGAAGCATACTGTGAATTACATGAGCTGCATTGTAGGATGGAACAAAAAATCACGAACACTCCAATGGGAAATGCCGTTCGACATTACTCACTAGAATAGCTGGTGTAACTGCAGGGCTGTTTTATTCTGCTGACAACATTCTGTATGATCTAAATAAATGCTCAGCCTGTGAGGAATATATTTTGTATTGCCTTTACAGGTAAAGAGCAATCTCTGGAAAATGTCCACTTTTTAGGGATGGGCTAATATCACCCATCTGTTCTCTACTGATGACTTAAAGGACCAGTGTGTAGGATTTAGGGAGATATATTGGCAGACATAGAATGTAAGTATGTTTTTTAGTGTATAATCACAAGCATTGTGTTTTACATACCTTAGAATGAACCATTATGTCTACATAGAGAGCCGGTCCTAGTTTATAGAGATCACTATGTTGCATCGGAAGGAACAGTAGCCAAAAACCAACAGTAGTCCAGAGGGAACAAACCAAACACTGGCTCCAAAAAGAGGCATTCACGTTTTCAGACAGAAGCCGCAGGTAGACCGTAGTTAGAAGCCCATCTGCAATGAGCAGCATCAGTTTGTTCGTTTGTTTTGGAGAGGTATACATCAGCTTATGGTATGCTTCACCTCAGCACCTGCGGTTCAGAGTTTGCCAGAAACTACAGTTTTGTAACAGGGCCGGTCGAACCAGGAGTTGATGAGACACTTTCCAGAGTGGAATTGTCGTCCATGATGAAGAGAAGAAAAAATTTTGCATGTTCAGAGCATCACTTGTATGTTTGAGTGAGTGTCTTTCTTCATCCTTATCATCAATCAGTGGTGATGAGATCTACAGTAGGGGTTTTAAAATAGGTAACGCTGGCCTGTACATTTAACTACCATTGCAATGAAGGGAAACTGAGAAAGACAGCTCATGCCAGAGAGTGTTTAGAGTTATTTTTGTGTTTTAGTGTTAAAGGATATTTTGTAAAATAAAGGTCATGCGGACATTTATATTTTGAAAAATATCTGTTTTCAAAAACATCTGTATATTTGTATACAGGACCTAATGTCCTCAGTACTAAGGCTAAAGGTAAAGCTGGGCCCATAATGGACTCTGTCCTTTGGCACTGAATACTCTTATTCAGGATATTGTCACAGAATACGCAAAATGATACTGGCAATTATAATATTGCATAATGTATTTCCAACAATGAGATGTGCATATACAAAAATAAGACAAGCATGCAGCATAGGAGGAAAAAGAAGAAGACTATTATCATTATAAGAGAGAAAAAAGCATATATTAAATTAGCCATCTCTGAATTCAAAGCATACACAAGCTTAGACTGTATGCAATATTGATTGCTGTACAAGGTCATACATACTTACATATATATGTATATATATATACATTACAGGAACATGGACTGTCAAGATGTGTATTGTAGAGCCGTAATCTCCTCCTCCATAGCAAACATAAAGCATAAAAGAAAAGAAAATGTGTATGGCAGCTCCTCTTTTTTGTGTCACAGAACTTTGAGTAGCGCCACTGTTGGAAGGTGTTGTGTTGTACAAAACAAACCTGCCTTGCTTTGACATTGTCTGCGCGCTCTATTTCCCATGTAGTAAAGCTGTAGTAATGCAGGTTTAGTTTAGTTTGTTGTTGGTTTCCGTTTGTATTATCTGTGACCTAATGAACACTGCATCCTGCCATTATGAAGGGTCATCGCTGAACCTTCATAATGACCACAAAGACAACCCTTATGCTGAAAAGATGCAGCTGCTGTTGGCGATTAATGAAGCAGAAGCAGACTAGATACCACAGTTTTGGTGATAATGAGTGTGAATCTGAGTGGGTATGTGCATGTGTATAGTGTATACTGTAGATAATGACATCTAGAATCACAATAATGCACTTACTTTTTAAAAATTAAATAAATAAATGACTAACAGCTCTTACATTCCTTATTCCATGACAAATATATACAGTACTTTAACAGAGTTTTTCTTTTACTTGTAAAGTCTAATATTTTCCCTCATCACTAAGGTGAAGGAAATCTGACTTCATTTTCCTAATTAAAAAGAAATAGATCAGTTCTGATAACATGTTTTCATTTCATGCACATTTGACTTGCATTTCTTGTTTAATTGGTTTATCACAACAATATTTTGCAGCAGTGTTGTGAAAATCAATAATTAATGCACATCTATAAAAGTGTGTCTTTGAGAAGAGATTTCAAAGTGGATACTGATCTGGCTAATCTAATTTCCTCAGGCAGTTCACTGCACAGCTGCAGTTGTTGTCAGTCGACTCATAGTCAGTCTAGACTTTGGAAGCACGTGTATGCTGCTGCTTGAGGAAAGCACAGTTTGCCATGGCTCGTAGACGTGTTAAGATGTGTGAATGGAATGTAAAATCAGTTCTAAAACACACCGGCAGTCACTGTAAGAGTGGTGAAATTGGTGTGACATGTTCCATCCTTTAAGTGAGAAATCTGTTTAGTTTGTACTAAAGGAAGTATAAAGCCTACAGCTTGTGTTTGCCTGACGGACAGGACAAAACAACACGACAAAGGCATGTCATGTTTTTCTGTGTAACACGTAACACAGCATATTTGGCTCCCAAATCATAATTATCTGTAATCTTTAAAATGTATGTTTGTTTGTTTGTTTGTTTTTGAATTCACCTGGTTCCTTCCAGTTGATCTGGCCATTAGTGACATATTGGGTATTGAGAGCATACCTGCCGACCTTGAAACCTCAAAATAGATTTTAAAATCCAAGCCGAGGATTCAGGGGTCCTTCCCCAGAAAAATCTGAATTTCAGAGACTTTGTAAAGCACACTGCAATTAGGGTTGTACGTATAATTAATATATCGTATTAAATCGATTCTCAGGACAATGATACAATATTTGCCTATATTACAATGGCTGCCATGACACGATTTTGATTCAGTGCCATTCGGGGGCCTGGGATCGATATGAGACAATATTATATGCCCATTTAGCATCTGATATAGAAGCAGCTGCCAACCCTTTCTTTTTGCTTTTGGCCATAAAAGATAAGCACAACACATTCAGTGCAGTAAAGTTTTCCTCAAACTGACTCCACTAACACACATTAAACAGCACATGGGGTGAGTTAACCTTCAGGGATTTCTCTAAGAGAGACCGTTCTGGAAGAAATCTTTTCATTTTAACCCAAACCATGATCTTTGTCCTAACACTTCGAGGCTGTCTGGCCTAAAGTCTTGAAGGAAAACTTCTCCCAACAGCCATAAAACATTATAATTTAACAAAAGTATAAAATTGAGTTCAATGTTAACTGTCAAGGTTGATAGAACAAGGTTTCCTAGTGACCCATTATTAGCTTAAGCACATTTACATTGCATAAATTAGCCTAGCAGCTAGCAGAATTTTCCTCTACGCATAGTAGGGCTGGGCGATATGGACAAAAATATCTCAGTATTTTCAGGCTGATTGGTGATACACAATATATATCCCGGTATTTTCTACTATGCATGGTAAATGTTCAGTTGCAAGCTGATCCACGACTGAAGCCCCCTGTTATTTTTGCTTCATGTGTTTTTCCGCAGCAGGGCAGGTTAAAGACGTTTACCTGTTGGAGGTGAGCTGTTTGCAGAGGTGCAGTAAGAGCCTGTTGTCTGCAGTTCCTCTAATTCTGTATTAAACATATTTTAATTCCTATAGAGTCTTAAAAAATAAAAGTCCCTTGTTATTTTGCTTTGTAAAAACTTTTATTGTGAAGCAGCAAGAAATGTTGAGTTTTGGAGCAGCAACTTCACACAGCTTTTAATACGGCTGATAATGAACATGAAACGGTAAAATAAAGCAGATATCTAAAGTAAAAACAGGACCCAGGAGAGAAATGAAACTCCAGGCCTAAAAATGATTACATAGATCGGTGTTTTCACTTTGCGCTGATGATATTGGATTGTTGATCATGGAATCAATATATCGAGCCAGATCGATGTATCGTTATAGCCCTAACTGCAACAGCATTTTTATGTTAAATATTTTAAATTCTCAGGAAGAACTACAGAATAATTCACCTTATGGTGTAAACTTGCATGAATCTTTGGTATAAACTAATATTCATCAATTTTCATTAATTAATTTATTTCATTGCACCGTGTGACTCCAGTGCTTCAGTATTGTACTTTCATTTATAAATATTTATTTCTCTTATACTCTCCATTTCTTTCTTCAGTTCTCACTCACTGAGAACGACGTGTGAGCAGCTCTCTGTGTCACTTGTATGCTAGGAAATGACATTTGGTGTAGTGGTATTGTTGTCCAAGTGGAAAGAGTAGACTTTTAGAGTTGTAGGGCTAATACACGCTGTACAGTGCCAGAAACAGGTTGTAATAATGAAATGGGGCATAAAAGATGGGAAAATGTGTCCCAAATCAGAAAAAAATACATGAGAATTGTGACCTTCAGGTGGAAACCATGAGATTGTAATAAAAAATAGGAGGGAGAGTTGACAAGTATGATTGAGAGGAAGGGGTTAAAATGCAACCAAGTGTCCACTTAGCAATGAAAGTCAGCATTGTATCATGCTTATACTGTGGCAGTATATAGAAAATGTAATGGCTCAAGTGGTGGACCCTGGGGAACTCCGCAAGTCAAAAATATTTTTAATGAACTAAAATAACAACAGAAAAAGTTTTATTTGAAAATAAGAAATAAAAATATAAAGTATTACAACTCATTTACAACTCAGATGAACACCATGTGCTCCAGTGATAGAAAGCCTTTTTTTAAAAAAAAAAAAACAGTGAAATGGGTGGTATTTTCTTGTCCTTAGGGTTATTTGATGAGGTTGTGTGAAGTGAATATCTCATCTGTCAAGCAATAATATGGGCTATAATGGTGGAATGTTGTGCCACTTTATTACAACAGTGTAAGGTCAGTCTTTTCTGAAACTAAACCAAATATGTAAGATCTAAGTAATTATTATTATTATTTTCATTATCATTATTGTTATTATTTCAACCAAGGGTCTCTGTGTCCTCACATCAACCCTTAAACAATAAGTAAACCAAAGTGCCTGTTAAGGCCTTAAGAAAAAGGGTAGAAGGGATTTCTTTGCACGTCGTACAGCACAATGGCTCTTTAAACCGGAGTTGTTTCCTGACAACACTACTTGTTTCTGTGAAACCAACAAAGCTACCAGGATCTAACACCTCCTCCTCCCCGGCTGAAAGAGGAGCACTGCTTCTCCTCTGTATGTTCGTTCCAGTCAGCAGGTTCACATGGACGCCATCCAACTTCCCTGCAGTCTGCAGCGGAACAGAAGGTCTCTGCAGTAATCTGTTGCCATTTCCTTTACAATCCAGCAATTAACTTCACCCGGTGACAAAACAAAGATTTTTCTCAATGTAATCTAATTAGGAAGTGATTTTCGTTTTGTTCAAAAACACCCACACTGGCCCCCATGGGGATTCAAATGATATGTAATTGAAGTTTAATGGGTCTCTGTGACAATAACAAGCAGCAATGAATATTAATATTTTAAAGAGACAATAGCGGTCTGTATCGGTTTAAAAATCCTCAGAGTGTAACATACCAAGGGCTTAAAAAAAGGCGTCTACAAACAGCAGTGTGACCTGCTGAGTGGAAGCAGAAGCACACAAGTTTATTCAGACTCAGTGTCACAGTTCAGCCAGACTCAATGCAAAAACAGATGGTGCACTTAGGAGCAGAGGCGACACAGAGAGACACAGATAAGCCACTGCAGCAGTCTTGTGCTCAGATTCTTTTTTCGAGCGGACTGTAATTATTCAGGAAGACTCAGCTGAGCTCCATGCTGTTTGTCAGCATCGCCTTGCTTCACGCTCATACACTTCCACACATTCACGCTGGTAGATGCCCAGTGCAACCCAGAGCTGCTACTGTCAGCCACAGAGCAGCCTTACTGGAGAAACAGGTGGTCATGTGCCTTGCTCAGGAGCGGGGATAATTGCTGAGGGGAGGCAGAGTGTTTACTTCCCAAACTTTTGTGTTTGTAGAAGTGTAAAAGTTTCCTCAAGCAGAGAAAAACTATTTAAAAATCAGTGACATTGTCACAATGTAAAGTCTATGAGCCATGACAAATCAAGCTGGCAGTCGGCTGTCGGTCAACCTTTGGCCAGTGTGTCCTGCAACGTTGGCTCTCATCGGTCCTAGTCGGCCCTTGCTGGCCCTTGCCGGCTTTATATCAGCCGGTTCAGTACATTCCACTCAGCGCAGGAGAAGAGAAACGGAAGTAAGGAAAGTAAACAAAGGGCTAAAGTCAAGAGAGAATAAGATCGAAAACCAACTTGTTTTATTATATAAGATTATTTTTCTTTAGCCATTGAGCTCTTAAGCAAAAATGTTTGCTGATGGTTTGTGTCTCTGTCCTCTGGCGCATGGTAAATATGCTTTATTCCTT
This sequence comes from Epinephelus cyanopodus, assembly GCA_026686955.1. NCBI lineage: Eukaryota > Metazoa > Chordata > Actinopteri > Perciformes > Serranidae > Epinephelus > Epinephelus cyanopodus. The sequence goes on from CM048914.1 coordinate 13,533,906, forward strand.
CAACATTGGATTGTGTTGTTAATGTACTAACTGACCAAGTAATGTCATGACGGTCTTCCTGTTTCCCTTCTGAATGACAAATACAGACTACTTCCACTGCTGGCACAAAGAGTTATTTCCTCTCACGCAGGGGCAGAGCGCACATGCTGGTTGTCCATCAGCTGTAGTCTTTGCAGTGTGTTTGTGTGCAACTTTTTGGTCGTGACATAGGCAGCATGAGGCTATGCAACAAGTGATTCTTTTTATGAGAACAATGTGTATCAGTTTATGTTTTCTTTTCTTTGTACAGACAAACATAACACTAAAGTTAGCTACACACAAAAGTGTGACAACAGAAGGGTGGCTGGTAAAAAGTATGAATGGCTGGTAGAATTTAACACTCTGGCTGGTGGAAGCAAAGTTCATTTCCAACAGTTGTGATAGTGCCTGTAAAGTATTTGATAAATGGTTGAAATACATAGCTAGAAGTAATGAATATATTATTAAAATGCCAAGTTGTACAAATGCAAAAATGTATATAAAATTTTGTATACTAAAACTAGAGCTGGGCAACATATTTTTTAAGCTTATACCGCAATATACAATATATAAAGCAATATTTTGAAATCTCCTGAAAAGTCGTATGAACTATGAAAATACAAAAATATTAAAATGACTACAGTTACAGTAAAGTTAAATAAAGTAGCTCGTGTCATAATAAAGTTTAGGTACTGTTATAATAAAGTTGACTAAGTATTGTTATAATTAAAGGAATGTAAGCAGAACCACTGGTGCGGTTATTGTGGAGAACCTGGCTCGTCCCGTGCTGGAAGTGTTGATGTTTTTGCAAAGAACCTGAAGCTTATGGTCAACAGTTGTTAATAAACGTAAGCAGAACGTTAGATTGCTAATAGACACGCTTCCCCTGCTCATGCTATTGTCTTAAAAAAAAAACAACTGACAGTCTATATTTGATGTTTGCGATATAGTCATTTTATGCATCTCACATCAAATAAGCTGCAGTCAAGACAACATCAAGACAAACCAGTTTCAAATAAATTGGGTCATGGCTGGTTCAATGAGTGGGGGGGGGGGGGGGTTTGGCTCCTTTGACAGGGCTGTAGAGGTGCATCTGAAAAAAAAAAAGGTTGGAAACCACTGCGCTGGTTTGCTCTGTTCTGCCTAGAATACTTAAATGTGGCAGACAGAATGCCAAGAATTTTCAAAGGACCTTTTAAAAAAAAAATTATATATCCCCCACCACCTCCTGACAAGCAGCACCACCTTCCATGCTCTGAACTCAATTAAACTCTGCTGCTGACCCATTTCCTTAGCAATCAGCTTGGGGAAGTATCTGACAAATGCATGTCTGCATGTGCCCAGAGGATTGTGGCTTCAAGGAACACTCAAAGACCACAACTCTGAGGTAAGCGCTATGCAAATTTCTTACTCTGCAACAAGCTTAAAGGGACAGTGAGAAGAAAAAAGTCTTTGAGCATTAACATACCTCTGTTTTTCTGTAATATACCACAGTGACTTCAGTCAAAACTCCATGCTAATCACTGCTTAAATCAATTGCTTAAATCAAACACTCAGCATGCATACTGATCACTAAGACAATAACTTGCACCAATGGAACGTCTCCATGTTGAGTAAGAAGCAGGCTTCAAAGAGAATCTATTAGCAGATGAAGTGGTAACGATTTTAGGACACAGGTCCATTAAAAGCCATTTTCTTTTAAGAGCTGAAGAGAAAGCTCATGGGTCTATAGAGTCCAGTTCTGCTCCTATCAGCTCCAGTGTGGAAAAACAAGAGCACTGGGCCACTGGGACATTCCTGCGAGCATTATCAGCCCTCCTTAACTATTCTAAACTGACATCAATTGCTGTGCCGGCTTGATCCCAGCGGACCTTGTTAGCTCCATTTAATGGCAAAATGAGCCAACTTCTAAGTCCTGCTCTGGCACTGGGAGCTGTGAGTGCTGGCTGCACTGTTGTATTAGGTGGTGAATGTAAAAAGATATCACACTAATTACTGAAGGGACACAGGTTTGGGAAGGCTAAACATTTGTACATTTGTTAGCGCATGGAGCCAGTTTGTCTTGGCAGTCAGGGAAAGACATTTCCATAAAGATGCTATGGCTATTGCATTAAAACATGAGCAGCATCTGGCATCATTTGAGCGAGTATTAATCAGGATTATTTATATGGTGTTTTTTTAACACATCTATCTTAATGAAATGGCCTCTGACCCTTGACCTCTTAATCATTAGCTTGTATTTCTAGTGGTCAAGGAATTTATGCAAATTGTCCTGGTGCATTACTTACTTACAATACTAGTTATAATTCATTAGCCGCTGTAAAAAATTTGCATTACCTGGGGAGATGGGTAATATAATACTTCCCCTCCTCCTTCATAATAGAAATTATTCTGAAAAGCATTTTACCCACTGGCTGTTCTGTAACAGGCAACAATATGCTCTGGAAAAACTATGTTACCTTCTTCAAAGGGCTCACTATACTGAATCAGCAGTATTTTAGGCCATACTCAATCAAAGAAAATCTTGGGTGGCTGAAATTCTACCAACTCTTGAAGCCATCAATTGGTTTATGGAGAAAAAAGTCTGCACGTTATCTCTAGATGAAATAAATCGGCCACAGTGCACTGAGTGGTAGTGTATTTTTCTTGTCACAGGGCTCAACGTTAAAACTTGCCAAGGGCAAGTAAACTCTGTGCTCAGGCAAGTGGAATGCCTCAGAAAAGAAAAAAAAAATTGATTGACTGCAATATTATCCGAAAATAAACTGTGCACTAACACAAAAGTGTGTTAGTGTACAGTTTATTTAGCTGAGCTGCTGCAAGTCCGTCTTACCACTAAACACTGAACAGGACTAATGACATGTTGGACACTAATATAGATGTTAATTTTGGGGTTGACAATGTCGTATACAACATAATGTTACTCACATTTAATATCTCTGTAACACTGCATGTGAGAAAGAGATTTACAATTTTTAGCTCAGAAGCTAACATTAGCCATCCTGCAGCTCCAGCAAGGTCTCTGGTGTGATCGTATCCTTTTAAGAAGCTTCATAATCCAGCCTTAAACTGCTTTGTTTTTAGTTAAATAAATAAAAAATCACAAATGTGACTCTGAGTGTCTTTTGTGATGATTTATCAATTTTTTGATTTACAATGAGAGTTGAAAATGTTTCAATTTTGGGTAAAACATTGGCTCGCTGTCACAATTCTGTCAAAACAGAATAGGAGGGTTGGGACAGATACCACAAAGACCAGCCGTCCCAGAGGACCAGTGCTGAACAACACCAGCTGCCGATTTCAAGTAGCAAAATAAACACTTTGGTGGACACATGGCCTTATTAATTACAGTAATAACAGTGATTAACACAAATGGTTGCTACATAAATCATCGTAAGCCAAAACTCATGAAGCAAACCTGAAGTTTGGCTCGCCACAACAACTACCTTTTTCTGCTGCCAGAGGGTCTGTACATTATGGATGGGGGGAAAAATTCAAAACAGCATAGTGTGGCGATATTTTTATATGGCAATATTGCATCATCACACAGTGCCAAGTATAGACTTTTTTTATGATATAAATTATTAATATTACAAATACAAATTGAAGTTTAGGTACCCTACTGGAATAATACAATCAATTGCTTTTAGTTCACTAGATACATTTTGCTGCTGCAAAACAATGGCTGAAGTGAGATGAAGAGACTGAAAACTTTATCTTATTAGAAATAAGAGATGCTAACGTTTTCCTCTGGGGACATAATTTGCAGTTTAACGAAGGTAATAAATCGCAGTGTATCGAAATATATTTTATTGCAATACTCACCATATTGCAACATTAAAATCACAATAATATAGTACTGTGGCTGAAGTATTGTGATAATATTGAATTGTGGACCTTCTGTTGAGTCCCACCTCTTATGTTCATGTGTTTCAAGTAGTAAGCAATTCTTTGTCACAGAAATCGTTGGACTGTGTTCACTGATAGGCTGCCAGTATTCTCTGACCACAATTCACAGCTAAAACTCAAACTGTCCCTAACTTTCAGTTCAGTTTGTCACAAAATCCAACAGCAGCAGCACAGAGCAGCTGCCACAGCTTTCAGTAAGCATTATACGGCAGCTCACTGCAGGCTGCTTTTCGCCACTGTTTGGTGTTTTGAATATGACGTTACAACAGCCTGTTTAAACAGCTTGTGGGGTCTTGCTCTTGCAATGTTCATCTTTACTTTTTCTACCAATAAATGACTTGACTGATGTTAAAGAGTTAGCAGGTTAGATTAGCAATGTCTCTCTCTACTTTTTCGGTTGTCACACTCTGTGCTCAGCTGATTAAACTCAGTAAGTTACAGGAAACTCAGAGATACTGTTTTACTATAAAATGGGTCTTCACTTACTGCAAGGCCAGCAAGTTCACAGAAAGACAGAATGTGTTGTGTTTATAAATTCAGAATGAGGCTAAAGTTTTGCTGCTTTCTGATATAATAAAGCTTGATTTTTGGATTTTGTCAAAAATAGTTGTAAAAGTCTCTTGCAACTTAAAAAGAGAGACCGGAAAGAGAAGAAAAAAAATTGTGACTGTTTAGTTTACTTGGCACCAGTGTTATCAAGGCTCATCTACAAAGTATGGTGGGTAATGTGTGCCATTATTATTTCTTCACGAAAGGTGGAACAATTGAAAAATAATCTCCACAATTGGAGAGAGAGAGAGAGCAAACTAAAATAACTGGTGTCCACAAAGCAGGAGAAGGTTAGAAGATGTGTGTTTTCACGTAGTTTTTTCCTCAGTTTGGAATGTAATTAAGAAATGTCAGTTAACAGGAACTGTGGAGGTCAAGTTGAGGTCTGAAGACCAAGAAAACTTTCTGAGAGGGCTGCTCATAGGATTGTTAGAAAGGCAAATCAAAACCCCTGTTTGACTGCAAAAGACCTGCAGAAGGATTTGTCAGACCCTGGAGTGGTGGTGCACTGTTCTACTGTGCAGCGACACCTGTACAAATATGACCTTCATGGAAGACTCATCAGAAGAAAACCTTTCCTGTGTCCTCACCACAAAGTTCAGCGCCAGAAGTTTGCAAAGGAACATCTAAACAAGCCTGATGCTCTTGGAAACAAGTCCTGTCGACTGATTAAGGTTGAATAGAACTTTTGGGACACAATGAGTAAAGGTATGTTTGGAGAAAAAAAGGTGCAGAAATTCTTTTTAAAAAAAGAATACCTGTCCAACTGTTAAACACAGGGGTGGATCGATCATGCTTTGGGCTTGTGCTGCTGCCAGTGGCACAGGATACATTTCACAGGTAGAGGGGAGAAGAATGGATTCAGTTAAATTGCAGCTAAATCTAGAGGCAAACATCACACCATCTGTAAAAACGCTGAAGATGAAGAAAGGATGGCTTCTACAACGGGACCAATGATCCTTAACACACCTCCGACTTTCCTTTTGGAAACCAGTTCATCTTCTATTTACTCAACCACTCACAGTAAATTAAATTTTGACCAGGGGTGCCAAAAGTTTTGAATGCCGCCATCTTGTGCAAACAGGACTTCAGTATCTCCTCACCAGCTCCTGTAAATGTACATTATTTCAACTCATCTAACTTGTAAGACAATACATGGTATTGTGTCTCAGCAAATCAGTTATTGAAGGAGTTCATCAGTAACAGCGGGTACTTTGTTTACTTTTCATAGAATAATATCCAGTTTAATACAGATTTGATTGAGATGCAATTACTTTTCCCTGGTGGCACTGTGTTTTCATGTGGATTACATGTAGCAGTTCATACACAGCCAAGAACATAAAGTAATCTCCTTCTTTCTGTGACTGTATCTGCAGTCACTTCCTACATTATAATAAAAAGGGGAATAATCTGCCCATGATTCAGCAGTCATAGCAGTGGGTCTAAAATGGAAAACTAGAGCACTGTCACAGACTCATGGGGACGTACCCCAAGACAATCAGCAGACACATATAAAGCAGGCTAAACTAGAATATAAACACTAAGTCTCACAGCCACACACATAAACATGGAAATGTGCCGACACACAGATGTATTCACGTTTAGTTTGTCTGGGGATCTCCTGTTTGCTCGTCGGTGTAGCCTGTTGCCATGGTAACGGCCAGCCTGTCTCATTTAGAGATGGTCTTGATGACCTCAGCACTGCTTATTGAGCTGTGATCAACATGTTTGCCTGTGTCACCTCAACTCCCCACAGATCTCACCAGACAGAGAAGCCAGGGATGGAGGCAAATAAATAAAAATCCAACCTACATCGCTCTTTACCAGTAAACAACAGTAAAAATGTGTGGTTTAATGTTAAATTTCATAATTAAGTATCCAAGTTGATTGTAAGATTAAAATCTTTCTGGCCATGACTGCATCCGTTCATTTCCCTATGTCCTATTTTCTCCTACATTTACAGTAAAAAGAGGAGCTGCCTACAATCAGTGTTATGGCAATTACCATTAAGCTGCACTGGTGCAACTGGTGGTCACAAGCTTTGCTCAGTGACACTACTGCAGTTGCTAAAGGAGGAGAGAGCTAAGTGAGGGTGATTTGACTTGAAGTCTATAAATCCTAGAGTTGAAGAATAAATAGCCCTTTTCCCCCTATAAAGTTCACACACATACTTTGTAAAGACAAACTGCCTGATCATGCTTTAAGAAAAAGCATCTGGTGGGGGGTTGCATCCTTCAAACTACAGCTGACAAAAGTGCAGAAGCCTCCACCCCCCAGGACATTTGTGCTGATCCGATTGGCAAGATGGAGGAAATGTCAGCCAGCCTCTCAAAGGGCAGCAATGAGTTTACTTTCTTATATCTTCATTATATTCTCAACCATCTCCCACTTTGTCTCCCTCTTAATAGCAGGAGTGGATAGTAATAGCTATATAGAACTAGGGGTCTTGCAATCTATTGTGAGACAGAGAACTAGTGTGTGTGAACTTGTTACTCGTGATGGCTCTGTACTCTTAAGAACAAAAGCCTACATTACAAAGTGTCGTATTAAGGCAATGCATTAAATACTGCTTTGTGTATCCAAATAAAGCTGGAATCCAAAACAGACACTGCCTGCAAAATTATTTTCCTACGGCACACTGTGGCTGGCATACAATCATCTTTTGTAACATACCTTATATTTTCTTAGCACTCCTTTAAACATGCATATTAATCAAAATATGTCCAGCTTTTTGGCACTCATCATTGTCACAGTTGGGCCTGAGAACCCCAGGTGGACTGAATGGACGGTTTTGTGTATACAGTAAGTGTAGTTCAGTCTACCAAAGCAACATCTTTTGCTGTATCATCACGTCTCATGTAAAGCAAGACGATCTAAGTATACATTAAGATAAAAACAGTCTTTCTCTGACATGTGAAAAGGTTAATTCAAAAGTAGAGCTGAACTTTAATATTGGCACATCATCATTATCAGATGAAATGGGCCTTAAAATGACCTGAATGCAGAATCGGCCAACATGCTTTTTCTTTTTTTGCACATGGAATGAATATTACATACATACATACAAGCTTTGTATTTTATGTCTCCATCTGCTGGTGGGCCATCACGATAACAGTATGCATGCATAATATGATGCTAATTCCACTACGTAAGAAATTTGATTATTACAATTAGCTGGGGAAAAAAGTTGATATATTAATCTTGGTATTGGTAATCAGCCAAAGAAGTTGTCATATGTTGGCATATCCAGTGCTTAATTTGTAAAATTAGAAGTAGGGGAACATGGGGGCCTCTGCAAGAGCAGTGTTCCCCCACTTTAAGCGCGGCCGAGCCGCCTCACTGTGCAACTCCGAATGGAATGGTTGTGACATCTTGTGTTGTAACGGTACCAAAATTGGGACCCACAGTACAATACCAGTGTATCGTACTGTATCACGCTTCTGAGTAGTATCACGATACCACAGTGAAAATGAGGCAGATGTGCCTTTTGTCATTTATAAAAAGACAAATCACTTTTCTATAATACATCAATGATATTTCAGTGGAATAAATTACTTATTGACTTATTCATACTTCAAAAACAGCATCAATAAGTTATTAACATAGGGGGGATCAAAATAAAATAAATAAATAAAATAAAAACCAACCAGCCACCCCCCTCCTCCTCCCCTGATAAGTAAAGAACAGTCCCTTAAGTGCGGTGAGGTTTGTGGGCTGTTACCTGCCACAAAGAGAGAAATGTGAACGGCTCGTTTCTCCTCTGACACGCCACATACCTGTGTGCCGCCACTGCTCGGCTGTTCAGGTACTACTGGGCAGTCATGACACTGACGAAAGAGTAAATTAGGCTACTAGACCTGGAGTTGGGCTTCTCTGTCGCCGGTAAACCATTATCGCCTGTAAGGCTATTTGACCGCTGTATTCCTGTCTGGGACTCCCGTTCAACCCACAACCAGCAGGATTTGCCTTTCGTTTCTGCTGCTAGTTGAAATCTGTACTCGCACAGCCTGCTCCTGAATGATTTATTTTGCTGGCACAAAACTATTATTAGTCGCAAATGTGAGTAAAATGCTCGCACACAGAGCTCTATGGAAAACAAATCACTGCCGACAAGTAAAAAGAAATAAATAGTAACTTTCACTGCTCAAAGATACTCACATGTCTGGAAAACAAATCACTACAGCAGCATATTGAGTGCCAGGTGGCCAGGTGGTTATTGGACGGCGCATGGACACTCACCCTCTTGCAATGGGACTTTGAACTTATCCCACAGTAGTGGTACGTGAGGCACTGTAGTACTACGGTACTCCACTCTGCAACGCTAGTGACATGAGCCAATACTGTATGTCGTTTTTAGATGTGAAAAGTTCTAGACCCATGCAAATTAGTTCTGGAACACACCAGGGCCTTTTCTGAAAAGATCCTGGTGTGCGTTCCAGTACGTTCCAGCTCAAATTAAGCACTGGGCATGTCAGATATCGGCAAAAAATCCAGTATCATGCATCCCTATTTAGAAGCAATAAAGCTTGCCCTTTCTCAGAGCAATACACTCAGATGTTTTCTTGCAGTAGCTTTACATGGTCTGGTATGACCCCAACTGACTCAAGAGAATCTTGGGGAATGAAGGGAAACTCAGTGTCATGGTCCTGTAGTTGCTATGTGTGGACACAGGGGCCACTGCTACATGAATTTACACTGTCTCACTTTAAGCTTTACAAAGAAGCGTCAAAATGTCAAGGTTGCCATCTTTTTACCCATTGTAGGAACACTTTTGATACTTGCTGATTATTGGGGATGACACATTGTCACACTGAATAAAATATTGCAGGATGTAGGAATAACTCATGAAAAACAGTCCTTCAGTGCACTATTCGGGGTTTCTAACATGTTCATTTATTTATGGCCCCCCACCACAATATCAACACTGTGACCACATATTGATTTTCTACTAATGGAGCTGCTATTTCTCTCACACACACACAAACACACAGGGCATCATTTACTAATATGTGAGTAGAAATGTTCTTACTCTACGCATTAAATAAGTGTGCCTGCAAAACTACCGTAGGATTCATGACACATGCAATGTTATAAACTACAAATATTATAAAAAGTAGGGACACTATTTGTTGGAATCTATAAAAATACATTGTGTCACACTAGGCACCAGTGATATGTTTAACAGGGCGGCACCATTTGTTGGGACTTAACCCCTGTTGAAAATAATTAATAATTATTATTAATAATAATTATTAATTATTTTAAATAATGTGACTTAAATTACATTAAATCACCTTGTGGGGCACCATTCCCAAGAAGGGACAATTGATAGCCAGTTAATGATATCAGTCTCATTAAGTTTACTAAACTATCAGTTTGGAGCTTTGATCAATAATTAAATTAATAAGCCCCCATTTCTTTATATAAGGAAATAAGTTTGACTGGAGGTGTATGATAGAAAAAGCAGTAAGTTAAAAGGTGTGTGTTAACATTTTTCTAAGCTGAACCTTCATCACTTTGTGGGTTCACATGGCTTGAGGCAGTTTTAAGTGTCTACACAAATAATTTCAGGTAAGAAAATACTGGCGATTCCCAGATTTGTGGAGAAACATTTGTACATATGGTTTAAGCACAAATTCGTGCGTACCCACTCTATTTGAATGATATCTGTGGGTATATATACTGTTCAGTTATTCAGAGTACCACACTCTGAATGTGAGTCAACGCACTGTATGAGGACATGGAGAGCCATAGCACCATGTTCAGCATCAGATTTGGATGTACAAACTCACCCACTGTAGTCTGCGTATTGAGCTAACATTAGCATCCTAACATGCGCACAGTGCCAGCAGGTACATTTTTATCATGTTGACCATCTTAGCTTAGCATGTTAGCATACGAACATTTGCTAATTATTACTAAACACGAGTACAACTAAGTGCATTTCTTTTTATCTATTATAATTTCCTTATTTCTGTATACTTTGTCGTACTTGTCTGAGAAATCTGCACAAGAATTTTGATGCCCTTGTAAACTTGTGCCTGCACAAATGGCAAATAAAAGTCCTGAATCTTGAGCCTGTCAGTCATTAGATTTGCAAGTACTTGGTCATAATCCAAAATATTGGACACAATAAATTGCTGATGGCACTACATGAAAAGTTAAGAGATCACCATTTCATCCTAAAGGGGACATGAATGTCTGTACTAAATTTAATGGCAATCCATCCAATAGCTGTTAAGACATTTCACTCAAAAAGCCTAAATGTCAACCTCATGGTGACACTGACCCAGTGGATCAGTAGGGAACATTTTTACCACATTTAATGGTAATCCATTTCATTTGCTAAAACAGTAGTGTAATTCGTTTGATTAACGTTATCAATAGAATGCTAGTCTGATGTGAACAGCATTTATGCCTCTTGTATTGTGAGTCTTTGTATTCTGGTTTGTGTGGGCCGGGTTTACAGTGTGGTCTTTAAGTGTAGTGGTGGCTTCCTGAACAATGTGTGAGCCTTCTAGGCACTAGAGGTGTGTGTGTGTGTGTGTGTGTGTGTGTGTGTGTGTGTGTGTGTGTGTGTGCGTGTGCGTATGCACGCATTAAGGCAGGGTCATCGAGGAGTAATAGGATTGCTCAGCCCCACTCCCTCTCTCGACACCCTGGCAAAGACAGGTCTCCTAAATCATCCTCACATCTCTGAGCAAGATGGAGGACCTGGCATCGTCTCTCCCCACCCTCCATCCCCGCTGCAGCCATAACCGCTCTCCCCACTGTGGTACAGATACTGCTCGCAGCCGTGATTTCCCTCAAACCTCCAGGAGGACTGGAATAATATCTACTCAGCATTCTGTAAATATCCACTGGGAGAATGTACTCTAGTTCATTGCGGCGCTGCCACTGTTACTTTATACGAGCTCGGCTGCTGATCCTCAACTTCTGCTCTTTGTTCTTGAACTTTTCATCTCATGACTCCTAAAAAGGAAGCAATGTGTGAGGTGAGGCAGTGTGCTCAGCTGCTATTATTCATTATTCATGTTCTGTACTCTCTTTTTCCTATTCAGGGTCATGAAGAGGCTGAAGCCACTTACACCTGACGGCTACACATGACCCTCCTTTGCAGGTAAAAAAGTTTGAAACTCTGAGAAAATGCCGATCTGTAGTCTAACTTTTTCAAGTTACTCTTGCATTCAGAATATTAAGCCAGTCCAGTAGAATAGCTCATGTTTAAATACCTGTATATTTCTTTGCACCGGCCTAAGCCAATAACCGTAAAAGATATTCTTCTACCATAACCTGACTCTACTTTTTCCTCTTCTTTTTATTTCTTTTTGTGACACTTACACAGTGTGTGTTTATGGGTTTTGTTTATCTGTGTGTCGCAGTCCCACACAGGAGCTGGGGTAGAACAGTGTAGTCACAGCCCAAAGCAGCTATCCCAGACCATAAAAATAATGGTCAAGTTTTTATATGTGCTTTTTGACCTCGGATGAATAAAAAAAAGGTCCCTGGACGCCAAAGTTTACTGAGAACAAGATGACTTGCTATAGGATGGCTCAAAAAAAGGAGCTGGATTATTGTAACAGAACAAAACAGATGAAATACTCATGTGCAAGGAGATAAAGAGACTCTACTCAAATTAAAGTACTAAGTAAAATGTATTTACACCGATAATCATTTTGTAATTGAATTGTTGCCCTCAGAAATGTAACCCTATTCTACATTCTACATGTCTTCTTTTTTTCTGCATATGTGTATATGTACACGTGTGTATATATGCATACATATGTATATACGTGTGATATGTGTATATATACTATGTGTATATATTTTTTATCTTTTTATCTTTATATTCTTATATGTGTGCTTGTCTGATGGTACCTTGGGGTTGTGAGAAAGTGCAGTTTCGTTCTCATGTGCTTTGTATGTGGAAATGACAATAAAGTTGAACTTGACTTGAATCTAATCATGTGGTGCCTGGAGATTCCAACTCTAATGCTGGCACCCTCATCTGTACAATGGGTTACAACAGTCTATTGTACTTACCTGTCAGAACTGTGCACAGAGAAGTACAGCCTCTAAAACTTGATTCAGATTCTGCCTATCTACTCGTTTATTCTCAGTGCCTAATAAAACCAGTCCTCTGTCCCACCATGACTGGTCCCAATCTCTCCAATCAGTCCCACTTAGAGCTAAATGAAGCTCTGCAGTGACATCAGGAATTATGCAGGTTAATACAGGTTCCAGAAAACTTTAAAATGCAGGACTCACAGTTTAAATGTACTATTTTTACGTTGGGGTGTTTCTACTTTGACTTAAGTAAGGTGCTTCTTCCACCACTGACTCTATGTTATGGCGTGTGACATGATACTGGTGATGGTCCTAATCCTAATTCATTTCTACTAAACGTCCCTGGCCTGCTGATGAGCTCCATCCCTGTGAGTGGAAGGCGCTGAGGAGAGTCGGCCTCTAAGAAAATCTGCAGCTCTTGCTTTGATAAATCAGCGCATTGCAAAGTGCTGATGCTTTGATAAAGTTGACTGCTTTAGGATTGTGTCACTGGCTGTCTGTTTCCATCTCAGCTCAATTCAAAGCGGCTTTAAGAGACGGATTTAGTCAATTATGATATGACAATAATTAGTTTAACAACGTCAAATTTATCTTGTCCATGCCAGATAATTAATCAATTTGAAAATGTATGAACTGTTTGTCATTATCCATTCAAGCTTTACAGACTTATTTGCAAGTGTGTGTCAGTTTTTTTCCCTCCTAGGATGTGATGGAATTTTTAATGTGGAATCATTGTATAGTGGTGATTTTATTTCCCCTCTCCCTCTCATTCCCTGTCTGTCTCTCAGTTTTCACTTCTCGTTTCACAACAGCAAAACCAGAAGCGATTGGGACTATCTAGTTTTTTCACCAACAAACTTGCTGCTGCACAACTTTGATTTGGTGGGAATAATCTTAAAAGAGATAACTTTTACACTGTTTTGCTCCGGTAAACAAAATTTAATACATCAAACTACTGACTCTCTGTTTAGTCTTATCAGCTGATGTTTTGTCTCTGGGGCTTTTTATGTTGAATGAGCAGAATGGAGAAATATTTAGTGAGGGACTGTAAAGACATCCCGTGGTTCAATCGATAAGTTAGAGCCAGGGAGAAATGAGGAGAAATGGGATGGTGATGAAACTGGCAGGACGTATGAGATTGTACAAAAAAATAAAAATCGTCACAGTTGAGGTTTCCAGAGGCAAAACGCTGTCTGCAGTGTGGAGAGCACGGAGAGATTAAAGCAGCTGGTTCTTTATTTATCAGGAGGCAGGAATGCTGCTGTGTGCCTGCGCTGCTGTCAATCCATCAAGATCGTTGTCAGCTTTTTCCTCTGGCGGTGGTGCTCAAACAGCAGCACCACAACTAATGGAAACAGGAAATCAAACCATTAACAGGATTTACTGATGGCCATTTAATGGCCTCTGGAACTAAAAACTGGATTAATGAGAGGAATTGTTTTTTATTGTAATAAAGCCTCCACAACAAAACACACACACACAAAAGGTGTTTAATTGCTGTAGTTAGGACGAGAGCACTGATCAGAGGAGAGGAAAGAGGTGGAACACAGTATAATTGCACCAGCCCCAGGCCTGGGACAACGTGGGCAATTGTCTGGTGGCCCCGGGCCCTTAGGGGTCAACCTATAGTTCAAGTTTACTGTGTGGCAATTGTGTGTGGTAATTGTCATTATAAGGCTCTTCACACAGATGCAGCTCTGTTATCTGATGTGATGGGATTTGTGTCAGACTCTAGTTTGAAGACCTTCCTTCTGTCAGTTGATATTAAGATTATTTGGTAAATATTACCCCCCCTAAAAAACATTTATTTCCTCTAGTGGTTGAGTCAGACTCCAGATGTCAATCCCATGAGAGAATTAGTGGCTGCACTTAGTTCACTGACAGAGCTTGAGTGGTTTTGTGAAGAATTTGGATGTCCAGATGTGCAAAGCTAATATAGACCAATCAACTCATTACTGAGTGGCAGAGGGTGAGTGCTTCTACAAACAAGTATTTTATGTTCATTGATTTGGAACTTCGTAAATGTCTGTTTTCACTTTGAAATTCAAGGGTGTTTCTCTGTTGATCGGTGTCAAATGAACTTGAAGGAAAACACCACCTAAACTAAGACATTATTTCCAAGGCCTTGGAAAGGTCAATCAATATTTGTGAACATGAGCTGATCTCTCTCAAGGCCATAGACCAGAGAACTAAGTCTCAAAATGGAGCTGCTCCTTAGACACAGACTGGGACCCTGACTTTTCGGACCCACAGAATATTTTTCTTTTGTATACCCAAATGAGTGTATTCTATTGCAGTGTTCTCAGTGCTGCAACAGAAGATGTACCCATATATTTAGAGCAGTCCCCTGGGTGCTCTCGGTGTCATGTATAACATCTTCCCCAGTTCATTAGCTATGGAGGAGCTCCAGAGTTTATAGCCTATGACATCACAAACTTAAGCTTCAGCACTCTAGTTTTTGGATTTGGAAGATACCTGTTCATGCCGGAAGTCCGAATACAGCTGATGGGTTTCGAGAATGCATGTAAAGTAACGCTGCCTTCATTTTTCTTTTTAATTTCCTTAAGACAAATAATAACAGCAATTGACAAACAACCTACACAGAAAATGTCCATTATGATTTTTTTTATTATGAGAGAAATATGACTTTACATCACCCCAAGGGGGAAAATAAAACATAAATAAAACATTCTTACAAAATGCTGCAATAGATCACAAATGAAACAATTTTGTACATTTGATTTGTTTTATACATAAATCGTATTTACATATTTGTCTTTGCCCTTTTTTTTTTTTACAATGTTGGGAATGAAACTATTCTGTACCACTTTAATAGTACAAACATTTCCTTCGTTTCAAAGCAGAGGTATAAAAGCTCTCCTCTCTCTCCTGAGAAGATGCTGGGTTCTACTCTAGTGCATTTTATCGTTAAGATTTAAGGCTACGCAGGGTTCACCTGATGGACACCCTCGTCTCATGGACAGCCCTATCATCATCGGGGAGGGAGTTCATTTTCCTGACTCGTGTCTGCTGATTGTCCTTTACAGAGAGAGGTTTGTGGTTCTGCCCGGTCGCTCCCTCCAACCGTTAGACCTTCTCTCTCTCTTTTTGCTTTCCTTTTTCCGCATTAAAGCTGCTGCTGACTGGTTTCACTGAATAACCAATTACAATCTCTGACAACTTATTTGTTTCCACAGTCAATTACAAATGCCGTGGGGAAAATGTCATAGAGTGTGAGAGCCCACGCTCATCACATTATCTCTGTACGGCGATGACCTGCTGAGAAAAATATGTCAATTTCTCACAACAGGGAGAATATGTAAAAAAAAAAAAAAAAAAAAAAAAAAAAAAAAAAGACAAGGAAAAGAACAAAAAAAAAAAAAAACATAGTTTCATACTTTGTGGTTGTTGTTGTGTGAGGGAGGGAACTAATTTAGTCATAGGTGCAGTGCTCCCTAGTGGTCAAAACACACCTAAAGCTACAGAGAAAAAAAAGAAGCCCATTCCTCTCCGTTTCTTTGACAGGATTACACCAAAGCCATAAACAAAAGACATGAAGCAACTAATTGGCTGGCCCCGTAAGCCTCTTAGAAGACACACTATAATAAACCAGCCTGGACATGAAGTCAAATCCTCAACACAGACGGCAAGTTAACAAACAAGCACTTAAACACAAGACAAAAGAGGCAGCAAGAAAGCAGTTCAGTGGCGCTGCTCTGTCATTCACCAAGAGAAGGGTCCTGCTTTTTTTTTAAACTCTTCTGCTTCTACTTCCTACCTGTCCTGCAGGTAGCGTGTGGCCTACAATCTGGCCTTAGTGGGGATAAAACACAGGCTTTAAAATTAAGACAGGTCACGCAGGTCACCTTGGAAACATTCCATAAAAGCTACAGGCCCCTATTTTAATGACATCACTGATTTCAACAACAAGGAGCCGCAGCACCTTTTATGTAATTTAACACATTATCTCGCTTTGGATCATTGTTGCTTTTCATGAGCATCAGTGCCCTCGATTAAAAAACTCCACAGAGTACAAAGACCTCCTTGATTGATATCTCACACTGATAACAAAAAAAAAGCATCAACATATTAGTACCAAAGTGCTTAACAACACTGCTGAGTGCTGATTAATTTGAAATGATCAGAGACTCAGGCGGTACCTGCTGAGCAGGTTCAGTCATTAGGCGTCCGAACACGGACGTATAGAATCATTTGGTGTTTTTTAGTTAATGTCCTCTCTCATTTTCTCTAACCAGCTGCTTTGTCCCTAAATTAACAGCCTCCACTTCCTAATACCATCAGCCACGTGCATCTACAGAGTCTATTATCACAACCGAGAGAGGTTGAAAGAGAAAGTTGAACTCAGAAACCATTAGTATGCTACCTGCGGAGTTACATGCAATTAAACAAAAAAGCGAAGGAAAGCCCCAGTCGTCAGCGCTCAGATGAAAGATGAGGGCTGCATAAAAGCCCATTGACAGGCAGATAAAGCTAGGATCAAGCTAATATCCATCCAAGGCTCTAAAACACACTAAAGGATATGAATTGAGCCATTAGACGCTGGAAGATATGTCTCAATCCTTTCATTACTGTTGAGTCTGGAAGAAGAGACACGCACATCTCAAGAGTTTCACTCCAAAATGGAGACATCCATTATTCAAATAAATTAAAACCCAGCCAAGGAACAAGATTGATGGCACGGAGTCTTAATAGAGGATTATGGAAGGTATTGAAATTCCATTTTGCTTACTAACTGGAGGCGAAATTAGTGGACGCGACCAAAATCTGCTTTTCAAATAGCGAGTAAAGGATTGTTGGGTGACATTTTTTCTTTCAACATGGATCTATACAGTAGCATTTCTGAATGAAACACTGGAGCAAACACTTAAAACGCTGGACTTGTTTGATTAAGACATGCTGCCAAGACACTTAGTTTAAGCAGATTTTCCTCTGAGGTTTTCCATCTTCCATTAATTGTGAATAAAGATCATTAGTGATGAGCTCCCCGTGCCACATGGAGCATGTTGGCATTCATATCTGTTTCCAAGTGGCATTTGGATAAGTCTGAGTCCTTGTGTGTGTGTGTGTGTGTGTGTGTGGATTCAGTCACATGGAAGACGCTTCCATAAATTAACATAACTGCCTGTTGGTGTGGAACTTCATAGCAGGACGGACTGTGGAAAAGGGGGCTAGTTGGGGCCCTAACAAACACGCACACAGAAAGGCAGTGAGGCCTGTGACACACTTGGCAGAGCTTGTGAGGCAGCCTGCTGTGAAATGCTTTCAGTTTGATACTCACAAATGTATAATTCTTCAAAATGAAGAAATGAAACCACTGACATGTAACCATGGTGTCTTTGGAAAGGGAAACTGTTTTTTTTGTTTTTTTGTATGTTTTTTTGGAAACAAAACACCCCAAAAACGTACTGCCATTTCATGTTGCCTATTTTTATGTACTGCAAGTATGTACGCCTACTTGCACACCATAGCAGAATCCCTTACATATTTTTTCCTTCCAGAAACTAAAGCGGTGGGTTTTAAAATAAAAGAAAATACATTTTTCTCGCATGTAAAGTGAAATTGCTCTGCTTTAAATGAACACAATTAACTAAAAGTCTCTTCAAGGTGCCAAAAAGCCTGGTAGTACACTGCAGTGTTACGGATGCAGATGAATGTATTACTACTTGGCAGTAACACAATCCTCTGAAATGGCTGTGGTGGGCTGATGATGATAATGATGATGATGAGGAGGAGGAGGATGAGGAGGAGGAGCGCCATTTCTCTCAGCAGAAGAAGATCTCTCCGTCCAGAGGAGGCTCGGGGAGGTGCTGGGGGTCTGGAGGGAGGAGAGGAGAGGAGTCAGTGTCACCTTCATGAGAGAGGATTCTTCCTCTAAGAGGATTTTGAAGGCTGATTTATTATAACGTTTGTTCTCAAACGAGAGTTAGCGAGCAGCGTCGCCCCGCTTTGCACTGATCAAACCTTAGCAAAGTGCAACACACCGTCACTGAGATCCATTCAAGAAGTAACGAGCTGCCTCAGTGAGCAGCTTAATGTGCTCAGTGCTCATATCACAGCCATTATTTCATATCAGGAAATACATTTTTACTCTCATGTGTATCAATGAGTTTCAGATTTAATGTATTTTGCATGCATCGTGCACTGTGCATCTATTATTGTTTACTACGTGCTGCTATTGTATAAATACAGGGAGACACCCAGAAAGCTTTTTCAAATACAGTGCTAAGACCAAATGCACACTCACCAGCCACTTTATTAGGTACACCTGTTCAACTGTTTCTTAACACAAATAGCTAATAAGCTAATCACGTGGCAGCAACTCAATGCGTTAGGCATGCAGACATGATCAGGACGATCTGCTGAAGTTCAAACTGAGCATCAGAATGGGGCAAAAAGTGATTTAAGTGACTTTGAACGTGGAATGATTGTTGGTGCCAGACAGGCTGGTCTGAGTATTTCAGAAACTGCTGATCTACTGGGATTTTCATGCAAAACCATCTCTGGGGTTTACAGAGGATGGTCCCAAAAAGAGAAAATATCCATTAAGCGGCAGTTCTCTGGGCGAACATGCCTTGTTAATGCCAGAGGTCAGAGGACAATGGCCAGACTGGTTCAAGATGATAGAAAGGCAACAGTAACTCAAATAACCTCTCGTTACAACCAAGGTATGCAGAAGACCATCTCTGAACCAACAACATGTCAAACCTTGAAGCACATGGGCTACAGCAGCAGAAGACCACACCAGGTGCCACTGCTGTCAGCTAACAAGAGGAAACTGAGGAGAAAATTCACACTGGCTACCTGAGTATTGTTGCTGACCGTGTCCATCCCTTTATGACCACGGTGTACCCATATTCTGATGGCTACTTCCTGCAGGATAATGCACCATGTCACAAAGTTCAGATCATCTCAAACTGGCTTTTTGAGCATGACAATGAGTTCACTGTACTCCAAAGGCCTCCACAGTCACCAGATCTCAATCCAACAGAGCACCTTTGGGATGTGGTGGAACGGGAGGTTCTCATCATGGATGTGCAGCCGACCAATCTGCAGCAACTGCGTGATGCTATCATGTCAATATGGACCAAAATCTCTGAGGAATGTTTCCAGCACCTTGTTGAATCTGTGCCATAAAGGCAGTTCTGAAGGCAAAAGGGCATCAAAACCAGTACTGGCATGGTGTATCTAATAAAGTGGCCAATGAGTGTACCGACAGTGACTATACAATATTTTCACAAAGTGAAGTGAGAGCCAATCCAGAGGCACCAACTTTAGGGTGGTAAAGCTCCCTTTAAAAAGTCTGAACGCTAAATCATTTTGGATAATGCAAAGACCAAATCTACAGTAAGCTGTGTCCGAAATTCATTCTACATACTAATCAGGTGTTTTCGTATATACTGTGTTCCCCACTGAAAAAGTCACAAAAAAAGAAATGAATACTGAAAACAGTCCTGTGCATACTAAAAAAAAACCTTCTGATTTTTTGTGTATGATGTTGATGGACAGCCACAATGCAATGCACAAAGCCATTGGAGCTCCAGGAACACACCAGAAAGCAAAACTAAAATGCTGTCTGTTTAGTTTAACTGGCAATGACACTCCAAAGTCGCAGTTTGATTGACGTCCCTCTGCGCTTGCTTTGTATCATTGCAAGCATAGTGATTGCTTATATACGTGATACAAAACAACACGCTGTATACAGATAAGTATAAAAGTACATACTGTACACAGTTAGTATGTTGTATGTGTTTGGGACATGAGAACATGGAATGGGCTGGAGCTCAGTGACCTGGAGGAGCATGGTGAAAGTACAGCACAGTGAACTGTGTCTGCACTCACTACAAGATAAAGCAGACAACGAAGATAAAGAGGAAGCATGATGCCAGCTGACACTTTAAAGCTACATTTCTTAAAAAAATACATCACCACACTGAACAGGCAGTGATGGGGACTTAATATGGAATTGTTAAAGACAAGGGTCAGTGTCATCCAGTTAACAAATGCCGATTAATTTTACACAGTATCGCTTTGTCTCATGTGAATGTAACACAGATGGTTTATTGAAAATGTAATGTTGATTTTATAGGTTTTGACACTGGCAGTTTGTTATAAATATATATGGGAACTTTCTCAGGGTTTCTTGCCCGTAGCTACACGGATCTGTGCTTACACTTTAATCCATATGTAAAATATATGTAGATGTATGAGGCTCACTGTGTCCATAATTTCTTAACTTTCAGCTTTGATTATTATGTACATGTATTAGTCAGCAGGTATGCTGGGTCTTACTATTTCTAAAATTAAAATGATTAAGAAATAGATGTATTATCTACCAAAGCATTATGCATTTACTTCAGAAAAAAATGGTCTGTTATTCTGAATTAATGAGATTATCTCAAAATTCAAGAAGGGTTTTCATGAAAAACAGCTATTTCTTTTTAAATTAACAAGATTATTATCTCAGCACTCTTAAAAGGTTTTAATGAAAAAATATTACTTAACAGGACTATTATGTTAAACAAAAGTTTTCATGTAAAAAATCAGCTTGTTTTTCTGAATTAATAAGATTATTATCTTGGAATTATGAAAAAAGTTTTCATGGGGAAAAAAATTCTACTCTTGTTCTTCTGAACTGACAAGATTATCATCCCAAGCTGATAACACACAGCAGTGCTGTGCACACTGGATGCGTCGCGCTGCAGCTCATTCACATATGACCATACACAGTTATTGCTACTTTTACTGAAAGATCTGTACCTCATCCACCTCGGTGTTACCTTAAAATCATGTGTGGAGAGCCGCTAATTAAACTTCATTTCTCCCCTGAATAGCAGATCTCAGAGCTATGACTCACCAAGTCATCTTTTTTTGGCCATTGTTTTTATATGACAGGATTGTGGGTCATTTAGTTTGGGATGTTTCTCAACCTCAATAACAAGTCTCTTGTCATCCAGGCTGTGTCACAAACGAGACACAGCAACAGCTACAGAATTCTCTTTATATATCCATGGTGAGGAGAGGAGTCGAGCTGCCACAGGAGCAGAGAGGGAGAGCTGCTACGGGAGATGGTGTGTACAAGCAGAAAGCAAGTGGGGGAAAAAGGGCATTTAAATCCACGCTCGGCAAGGCTGGAAAGCGGCGTAAAGTGTCTCAGGGCTGCATGTCCAGGAGCACCAATGCGCATCTACCTGCTACCAGTGTGGGGTTATACACTGAAAATAGTAGGGGAGTATTTTTTGAACGCACAGCATCTGTTTTGGCCTTCAGAATCATAAGAAAAATTTTCAAAAGAAAAAAAAAACCTCTCTCTCTCTCTCTCTCTCTCTCTCTCCCCCTCTCTATTTTTTTTTTAATTAATGAGATCATTATCTCGGTATTAGGAAAGAAGTTTTCATGGAAAAAAATACTTGTTTTGCTCATGAATTGAGACAATGATCTAATTAATTCAGAAAAAATAGAGCAGATTTTCTTGTTATGAAAACATTTCTCAGAACTGGGAAAATAATCTCGTTTTTTCCGAATAACGGGACAAATGTTTTTTTTTTTTCTTAAGTGGATGCATCACGCTTTAGTAATTATCTTCTAGTCTTAAAAAGAAAAATATATTATACTTAAAAATATGATAGGTTATCTTCATAAAAGAGTCAAATTTTAGGCCTGTTGCCACTAGACGAAGTCGTATCCAGCACCCATTCTTCAGCTGGTTATCTGAAAGGTTTCCACTGGGAACACCTTAGAAGAGGCTTAGGCTCCCCATAAATATGAATCTCTGATCAGGCCCCTGGTCATACCTGATAATTACAGAAAATGTGAAAAACAACAGAAAATCTTGGGTTTAATTTGTCATTCCGAAAACAACTGCAGACTTGATGCATTCATTCTTCTAATCTGAAGTGTCCTTGACAATAACACTCAACTCCAGCCTGCTGACTCACTGTGAGACACTGAATAATTAAACTGAATGCAAATCCATCCACATTCTCTACCTGCTGTCTGTGCGCTCCCGCCTTTGCCCTTCTTCTTCTTCTTCTCCTTCTCCTTCCCGTCTTTGCTCTTGTTCTTGGACAGCTGCAGCAGGCTCTTTGAGATCTGGTTGTTGGCTTCGCTACCTTTGAGGATGCTGGAGGATGAGGTAAAGGGATTGAGGCTTTTCCCTTTGGGCTTAGACCGCTGGGGCTGCAGCCTCAGCAGGGAGGAGGAGGAGGAGGAGGAGAGCTCCAGCGGGTCCAGCTCCAGAGACTGGGAGCTGCCCGGGAACTGGGTTTCATCTGACGTAGTGGAGGGAGTCCTCTGGAAGTAAAGGTAATGAAGATGTAAGGGAATATGAACATGAAAGGTGCATATTTTAATGCTTATCCTGAATAAAAGATAAGCATAAATCTTTTCAAAAAAGTGTTTAATGGTGCAAAAGTGTTTTTTTTAATCTACATATACAGGTTCTGGCATTAAAGCCTGGGAGTATAACTTTGCTGTTGGGATTGCAATGCAGCACTGTTTGCTAGTTAATATGATGCCGAGAGCTTTTTTGAAATCCCTTTCAAGAGGACCCAGGTTCAAGCCTCCAATGAAAGCATTCATAAACACCAACCCTGCTGAAGAGCCTGCATCCCTCCCAGCTTAGTGAGTGCTCCCCTGTAGCTGAGGGGCAACAGAGAGGCACTTTTCCCGCAGGGAGCAACAGATCACTGTATCGTTATTGTTGTTAGAGTCCCTGTTCACCTCAGACAGGCGCAGCTCCTCCATCTTTTCGAGCTGCCGCTGCACTGCCTCTCTGTCTTTCTCCAGCTTCCTCTGGGCGTCCCTCAGCCTCTCCAAGTCTCTCTGGTACTCCTCCTTTTTACTCTGCAGCCCCTGCTTCTCCTCTTCTAGCTCCTTGTGCTGCTTCAAGATCTCTTCCTCCTGCAGTGGTTGGGAGGCGCATTGATTGATTTATTGAAATGGTACAATACAAAGATACAGTTTCAGATATCAAAAAAGATACATTGATATGACAAGTTTGGGGTACATTATCTAAGACATAAAAGTAATATGTTAAACATAAATATTCTATTATTTATCACTCTCATCTTTTTCTACCCGAAATCTAATGCTCATGGATAAATCAGCGAAATCATATGTCTTCAGCTATCCACCTCACTACCAAATGCATTTTATCCAAAATTTAAAAATGCAATTTAGTCATTTGGAGGTAATTTAACTCTTCCTTAACAAAACTTTCTTAAAAGAAAAGAAAAGAGACCCAGCAGCCTCACGCTCACTGATGCTGGGTAAATTATTTAGTGTCTGCTCACAAGCCTTAAAAACTATTACAGTATTTTACAATTGATTTGCCTCAATTTTCTCTACAGTTTCAATTTGCAAAACTCTACTGTCAGCCGCTAACTAATTCTGTTGAAAATAAGAGTCTGCTGAGGCCATTACTCAAGATGATACCAACAGCAATGAAAAGAGAAAAGTGGCATTCATGCAGAAGTCAGTATTTAAAGGATGCAGAGTGAGAATGACTTTTATTGTATTTATTGAATGAGCTGTATTATTGAACATACTGATCAAATCTGAAAAGTCTCTAACTTGGTTAACACTGCAGTAAATCCCACATTCATGCAAGGCAAATATATCACTGTGACTGTACTTCACTACATCTGTTTACTAGTGTAACAAGCACATAGCTTTTATTCAAAGAGCTGATTTCGATCAGTTTTAAGTTTAATCACTTCAACACAGTAAGCTGCAGTAACACTGTAAGGCCAGAAAGCATACTGTCACATTAAACCACAACTTACACATCATTTAAGCTGTTTTTGACATATTAGCTGAAACTGTCACTTCACCTACACAGTAGTGCATGAGACAGAAAATCTGATTCTTCTGCCTCCCCGTAGCTTCTAATGGCATTTGCAAGAATTCAAAGCACCTGAAGAGCAGAAGAGTCTCTAACACTGCTGTCAATTATGTCAATCACTGCTCTTGAACTGTGGTCAAACTGTCAATCTGGGCAGCACTGATCAAATATGAATCAAAAAACTCCTCGACGCTGATTGGTTGTTTTCACTCAGGCATGGTCGATTCTTTCAAAAGCAATATGAGGAGGAGGAACAATTTTTTTTTTCACAGATTCTCCGTCTTATGTTCTACTGTCAGGATGTGGTGATAGGATAGGACATTCATTCATTCATTCATTTTCCCAAACCACTTATCCTGTTAGGAATTACCAGGGCCTGGAGCCTATCCCAGCTGACACTGGGTGAGAGGCAGGGTACACCCTGGACAAGTCACCAGACTATCACAGGGCTGACACATAGATATTCACACTCACATTCACACCTACAGGCAATTTCAACAAATATGACATAAAGTTATTTTGATTAGAGTTACCAACTGTAGTTTTAGCTAAAACTACATAACCGTTAAGGCGCAGCCTCGAATGCCTCAACAACTTGTTGTTTATCCATTCACAAGTCATGAGCAAATTCTAAAGCAAAGCATGTGAGTTAGCTGGCTTTGTACTGTATGCTAGCGTTAAGCTAATCTTTAGCCACTAAGCTGAACCTTCCTACCAAAACTTGGCATCCTCCTCAGTTTTTTTTTCACCCTGCAGCTTTCATCTCAGTAAAACTAAACTTTAAAGACAGTTGTAGAATTTCTAAGGGTTTTCAGTCAAATGTGTTTTTGAAGGCAGCGTGTCCTCACTGCAGGACACCATGAATGTCTTGCACAACATCATTTATCAGGTCAAATACTGTACAGGGTAAAAGACTACAGTATAAAATGGTGCCACTATTAAACATATTGGCAGAGGTTACGTTAAAAATTACAGCTGCCCAGAAACGTATTAGTAAAACACGGAACTTGTAGAAAATGAATCATAGTCACCTGTAGGTGCAGCAGCCCTTCTCTTTCTGCTAGCTGCTGTTCCCTCAGCTCCCAGTCCCTCTCCCTTCTCCTCTTCTCCTCAGCATGAGCTGCCTGCTGTCTCTGCAGGGATGCCAGCTCCTGCCGCTGCTTCTCCAGGCTGCGCTGCTTCTCCTGTTCAATCAGCGAGCTGGGCCGCGAGGACGGCCGTGATAAAGACGAGCAGGAGGACGAGCGCTCGCTCAGGGCCTGCCGCTGGTCCTCTATGAAGCTGTCCTGCTGGACCACCACCGCCTGGAATAGCCACAACCAGAGCCGCAGGCCAGATAGGTTAGTTCAGACACATCACTCCTGGTGCTGTCTTTAAGACATTATTTTGTCTGTCTCTATGGCTGTGTTGTCATGTTCACAATGCATATCAGATTTTTCCCCCTTTGTTTAACACAAACATGATGTGATATTTTCAAAATCACAAACCAAAGCTTCACAGAGTTGCAAATGTACATACACTGTATGGAAGCCATCTTACCTGCAGAGTGCTGAGCAGGAGATGCAGATTGGAGACACTGTGGAGGACCTGCTGTTGGAAAGGAGAAATCACTGATTATCCTGTCAACTCAAAACATCCTGTCCTGTTCCTGTTCTGTCCTTTTCTGTTGCGTGGAGACAACAGTCTGTTTGATGTGCTCTTGCTTATTGCTGCGCTTGTCTTTGCTTGTTAAAATGCACCATGGATGGTGGCAGCGCTTCAATTTAAATGTTGACTTTTTCTTTTAATAAGCACTAGCACTGGATTCCATGTGATATGAATTCACCAGTGGACTCTTAGACAAAGCCAGCATTAAACTGACTTGATGTGTTAAAGTGATGTGACCTTTTCTCCATTCAAACACTGACAAAAAGACAAGGCCAGCATGCATTCAGCTGCCACCAATGTTTACAAGGACACAAAATTCTCCAATTAATGTTCCCTGGGAACGACAGAAAATAGCCTTTATGAGACAGAACATCTGCAGAAAGTGTTGCTGCATCAAACATATATACAGTATGGTGTCCATAATAGTTTGTATGAGTAGTGTGTAGGATAAATAACCAGAATGCACTGTGGAATACTTTAACCCCCAAATGATGATTTGTGTGTCAGTTAGTCACCTCATGTTACATTGACTTTGAGAAGAAGACACAGTTTTTCTAGCGTGCCTCTTCAGGTGAACAGAGAATCCAAAAGCGGTGAAAATTCTTGATGAATTGAAGTCTTACTGAGTTGTGTTTAAAACAACAGGTGTGCTAGCAGTGTTTTCAAAAAACTTCTCAACATCTACCAGATGAATTGGCACAGAGAGTTTGATCATCACCGCAATTACACATATGCAGTACTGCGCTGCATGCATGGGAGACAGAGCTGCTTAACTGTGGCAGGTGAGCGTTTGTTTGCTAGTTTATGTGTGACGGAGATCACGGCACATCGTCGCTCTTCTTGGTAGTTGCAGTCTAATGTGTGACATTGAGACGGCGCCTGGACGCAGGCGACAGATGTGTTTTGAAAAAAGGAACCGACAACACAGATGTTTCATATACAAGACGTATATATCGCGGACAAAGTGTCACTCTCTCTCCTTCCCTCCTTTGGCCTCTCTGTTGATGCTGTATGCATGAATAAGATTAGTAGCCTAAATAAATAAAAAACATTTACATCATTTTCTAGCTAAATTCATTTGAATCCTCCCACAAAGATTTTTTACTTTGTTTCACACCTACTTGATACTTATATAGTCATGTTTTGTTTCCTGTGCTGCAACCCTTTAAACCTCTGCAGCTCCCGTGCTGTGTACACAAAGTTAACGCACAGCTCTGCTATTTATTCTTTATCAGTTTGCATTTACATGTTGTGCAAGTAGGATGCTCGCTCTATTCTCATGCACAGCTCATTATTTAGCTTGCTCTTACTGACATGCTTTTATCAGACAACTTCCTCTTACAGTTTACTCTGTCTGCCACTTGTGTTTGTTTGCCATTGCGATTTCTGTTTATTAGTTCCTACAGCACAAACACTCCTACTGCTGTTGCTGTTACCACTGCTTCAACATATACGGTTATTGATGCTGGTAAGGATGATGGTGACACAGAGTTTGGACAGTTTCCATGTAAACAGCAGGTCTTATTGAGTTAGAGACAGGAAGTCAGTGTTACCTCACTGTTCCTCTTCAGCAGCAGCAGCAGGTTGGCGTTTCCTCCCTGCATGCAAACACATACACACACTAAGTACTGTAAAGGCAGAGAACAGTAATGCACTCACATATGCACATCTCCTGGTGTGTCTCATACTGTGAGTACATGAGCAGGCATATTGTACAGTGTGTATGACTGAATGTGATTATAGCTGCACATGTGGGTGTGATGGAAAAATCTAATTATATCTGATTGTGATTATGTAGCACAGATACAGTAATGCAGCAGCCTTACACTCACTGTATTTTAAATACTGAAGGGTTTAAACCAAATGTTTGCTTTTTTTATCATTTACAAGGAAAAATTGATCAAATGTGAATCTAATATACGGCGTACTGCTTGAATTAACTCTGCATTGTATCTTTAATGATCATTCTGACTTCTGCAACAACACACACTTGTTTTACTGCTGCGCCCCCTCTGAACTTTGGCTGTATGCCCAGTAAGAAATGTAAATAAAAATCAAGTGCTGCTCCTTTGTTCAGATAGCAGAATTAACAAGGAATGGTTCAGGAGGGGAAAAAAGGACTCTTTTGTTAAACAGCAAACTATAGTAGCTTGGCTCCACTAAAACATTCAAGAAACAATTATGTGCAGTCCAGCTGCTGGATATCTGCAGGATAAATTACTACAAAAGCTAGCATCCAGTGCAGAGCTACAATAGCAGCACCTAAAGGCCGCCCATTAATTTTCATCCGCTATTGAATTCTTATACAACTGATGGTCGCCATTAGCAACGGACCCTGGCAGGAAGAGTCAAGAGGCTAATTCACTGGAGGCAGAGAAGTGGCTAAATTCATCTTAATGGTGTTGTTAATGTTGGGAGGACAAATGCACCCCCACACATGGCCTCAGGTTCTCATTGAGGCATGGGGGCGTAGCTGCTTCAGAGTCAAGAATAATTGGCTGCTGAGATGCCGACCTTCTTTAAAACACTGTCGGATTCTGTCCTGCGCAGATCCCCCGCCGCATCCTCACTCTCATCGCCATCACCACCTAACAAGAAGGAAAATCACAGGTGAGAAGATGACCCAGGCAGGAAATGATACTGCAAGACAAAATGAGAACAGGGGCACAAGAATACGTAAAATACATAACCTTTTGACATTGTCAATAGTTTAAGGAACATTATAGTTTAAAGGGACAGTTCATCCCAAAATAAAAAATACATATTTTTTTCTCTCATCTGTGGTGCTGTTTATTAGTCCAGATTGTTTTGGTGTGAGTTGACGAGTGGAGTGAGATATACACTCCAACTGTGTCACTAGAAGGAAGCATCCTCCTACTGTGAGATCACCTAGCACCACTGAGCTAACTAACGTTACAGCTCAGCAGAGGAAGAGCACTGTCACATGCTCAAGCCTCTCATCCATGAGTAGATGCACACTTCCTTCTGCACAGTGATTTGGTTGGAGGGTGTAGTGAAGTAGACAGAAAATTGCTCCTACATCAAACTGCTCACAAAAAGGTCTGTATATTATCTTGAGTAACTGGGTCATGATTTCTGGAAAGACACATTGCTGTTTAGTTTTTCAAATATGTTTTTTTCTGGGACTTTGAGCACCACTTATATTATATTAGAGCAAAGGCAGAGATCTCTACGGCCAATATCCCTAACACTTGGCAACCCATAGTCCTGCAACAAAATGTGCATAATCATCACTGATAAATATTAAAAGTAGGAAAAGGAGGTTAAATATGAGTTTATGAACAATATGCGAGGCAGATGTAGATTTGGGGTACAAATATATGCCTTGTTTATGGTTGAAGTTATTGTTTGAGAGTAACAATTGTTGGTTATCATCAGCAACAGAGTGAGGAATGAAGCTGTGCGAGAACTGCAGTTTTTTTCCTTTTTTGTTCCGTCACCGTACCAAAGTTGGACTAGTGTTACTTAAAATTATTTTTATCAATTAATCTGCCAATAATTTCCTTTAGTCCATGAAATGTCAGCAAATAATGAAAAATATCCATACCAATTACCTGTAGCCCAAGCTGACATCTTTAAATGTCTGACAAAAACAACAACAAGGATATTCAATTTTATATCATATTCGAAATAGAAAAACAACAAATCTTCACAACTGAAAAGCTGAAACTAGGTATTTTTGCTAATAACTTTTCTGTCGATTGACTAATTGATCAGTCAATACATCATTTCAGGTTTTTTTTAAAGGTATGGCTTAATAGTCCAGCCTTTAGCACTGATTTTGTGATTGGTCAAAATAAAAATCTCATCTAGAAATTAGGCACGTCCTTTTTTGTATTTGTTCTATCATATTTCTATTACTACAGTTTTTGTTTGCCTTTGAATTTTCTTTGCCCCCTATTCAATCAAATCACTTTGCCCCTCTGAGCCCTTCTTTTTCACTGTAATATTAGTTTATATAATGCCTCTGATTTTAATATTTGTTTCTAAGTCTGCTTTCTGAACTCAAGGGTTTCAAAAACATCACACTGATAAAAACATTCTGTAGTTCTCCTAGAAGTCTGGACCTCTTATAGCTCAATATCTGCCACAGCGCCAGTATAGTCCCACTCTGAGTTTGCAAGCCACAAGTTCAAAGGTATCGCTCCAGGCCACATCTCCCTCAGGAAGCATCAGCTCTGCTGTCCAAGTCCCCGTCTAAAATGTTATATCTAACGGCACTGAACAAGGGCAATGTGGGAAGTGCTGGGTGTGGTGTCTGCTGTTATGTGACCACTAAAAATCAGTAGTGTCACCACACATTTGCAGTTCAGGCATTGAGTTGATGCAGTTATCCGGACCAGCAGATCCAGGTTCATCGTCTTCCACTGCTACAGGCTTACAACATGCAGTCTGGCTGACCAATCGGCCAGTCTGCACAATCTCTCCATAAAAAACCAAGCATGCACTAACAGACTTACTCTTACTGCTGTGCATCTGGTGACTGTCGAAGCCTCCGAAGGTCTCGGCCCGGCGGGGCAGACACACCGGCCCCGCAACCCCTCCCTCCTGGACGCTGGCCATCGCCCCGCCCAGACTGCCATTCACCAGCCCCTGTAACGTCTCCACTGTCACACACACACACACACACACACACACACACACACACAGACAAACATCAATGTGCGGGTCAGTAAGTGAATTATCCTGGCTAACTGTGTTACAGTTCAGCTCTGCACTCATGAATCCTACAAGGCACTTCTGCCTTCAACCTGGAATTGGCTCCTGTTGCTAAGCAACTGTTGACAACCTGTTTGAACCACAGAGCTCTTTTACTAAAAGTTTAAATACCTTAACCATCTGAAATTATACAAACTCTGGCGAGACATACACAGTATTAGTTTCCACACATGTATATAGACCATGCAGCGCTGTGACCTTTCCGGGGAAGATAATGAGAAACAAACGTTGCTGGTGAATATGAAGTCTCAGTAAAACACGATAACCTCAGCAGTAGAAATGACATTATGGCTGCCAATTCACATATCAAATAAGGACAATTACATCCCCAGGCTGGAAGGAGATGGAAAATGCATTCTGTAATAGTAAAACTAAACCTTTCCTGCTAGTTTTAAAAGCGGAAACTATTATAGTCTCCTTAATACATCAGCTGCAAATAATTCTTAGCTGAATGTCAGTTACACAATGTAAAGTGTAAAACAAATTCCTGGGATTTTGTGATCAACTGTACCTTTTGTCGAACTGTAACATTACTCAGAAATCATAAAGGCGGAGATGCATCTGTGCATAGTTTCTTTGTCTTCCCTATGCAGCTCACAGCTCTGACCACTGATGATAATTAGAAATATTTTTATCTTCTACTTAGTTGAGATTCCAGTAAATCTCGCAAAAATGTGCCAGTTTTATTGTTCAGTCTACTAAAAATTTCCTGATGGGGTTGCTTAAATTCAAAGTCAACTTAATGTGCAGCGAATGTGGTGTGCTTCTGTCTTTCTCCACATTTTATTCTCTCTTTGTCGCAATATACAGTATCTCTCTCAGTTCATGCTGCTTTCTTCTAATACACATTTGATGAACAGGACTGCCAAAGCACCAAACAGAGCCGGAGAAAAATCCTAAAACACACACTGACTCCTTGAATGTCTCCCATACGCTCTCTGAATAAACTCAAAACATCAGATACATGCCAAAAATGGATAAGTGCTTGTTAAACTGACTGCACGCTCTTTTGTAGTATAGAGAGTGGGGGTGATGACAGAGAGACGTGATTCAAACCAGTGTTCTGGAAAGAATGGGAAGTTAATTATTGTAGTGTGGCCTGCTGATTATGCCCGTAATTTACATCAGTCAAATCTGAACATGATCCATGTTATGAGATTCAGTGCCACGCAAACTTTCAGAGGATAATATTATCACCATGTCCATCATGTTAACAAAAATAAATCTGATTACAAATCACTACTACTACTACTCTTGTCGTAACTGCCTGAGATTCATCACACTATCACATTTTCTTCAGTATCAAAGTAATCCAGTGATACAGTGTAGATGCCTGTCTATTAATGATTGGTTTTGATTTTGTCTGAGCATGTATTTAAGCCACCCAAAAAAATCTGTATCAGTTGAGGTGTGTGCTTTACCGAGAATATTTTCACCAGTCAAAAAGAAAGTCCAGAGTGCTCAGAAGGTTCATCTAATCATGTGACGAAGGTGCTCTTTGGTGGGAATATAGACGTCCAAAAAAAAAAAGGAAAATCCAAGGCACTCTTCTTTAAATGTATAGAAAGCCTTTATTCAAAAAATGGCTATTTCATTTAGAAAAAGTTAAAACATGAATGGAATATTTTCACCACTTCACCTCACTGCAGACATCCCTTCAAATGGAGAAGTTGTTAACAGCTTCAGTTCTCCATCTATGCTCTTGTCAAAGTCAATGCCAAGTCATTTTAGCTCGCCAAATGCAGTTATTGTGTGACTTTGGTGTTTAAAAGAATTGGTTTGGTCACACTATAACATAAACAAACTAACCAATCTAAGAAGCTGCAGACCAGCAGCTCCAGTGTTCAGCAATGTTAAATTACTGTTTTTCTCAATGGAGTCTGGCTTTGAAGAGAACAAGATAACTTCTTCAGCTCATGGGTGGAAATCACTGACAGGAAGGTGAAGTCACATCAACAACACTACGCTGCTTAGCTTCTGTGTCAGCGCTCATGACTGCTTCCTCATCCTCGGAGTGCGCCGACAGACATCTACTAAAGGTAACACACTGACTATGGATAAGTACCTCATACAACCCCACTTCGAAAGATCCCAACAATCCCTTTATGCACTCGCATTATAAACACTCTCTTCCTCTGTCTTACCTTCCTCCAGGGCATCCTTCATGATTGATGCCCCCCTGGGCAGCTCCTGGCTGGAGACTGACCTGAAGAAAGGCTGGACCTGCCGGCAGACCTCCTCTCCTTGGTTCAAACCTTCCCACATCCCCCTGAAGAGCCGCACCTTCTCCTCCAGCAGAGACATGATCTCTGTGTCCTTTTGCCTCAACAAATCTGACCAGCAGAGACAGACAATAAGAAAAACAGAGATAGGCAGGTGGGAAAATATTTGTGCTATTTGGAGCAAACTTATCCCTGTTTTTTTTTCCACACAAACTTTCTGTGAACTCCTCTCTCACCTCTCATCTCCTTGGCTTTAGTCTCCAGTTGTCTCTTGTCATCTTCCGTCTCACTGGGAATCCCTTCATCCTCATCCTTCTCTCTGTTCAACCAAGGAAGAGATAAAAATCAAACCAATCTAGGAAATTATGCAGGATTAAAATCTATAAACCATCATTTAAAGCATTTCAAAATCCACATCATTTACAATATCTATGTATACATTTAATGTGGGGATAAAACAGTTAAGTCTGGCATTAATGACCAAAGGTTTTGCTTAGTGAATAATTGTTTCAACTATTTATGCTGAATAAATGATTTAAATAATTATTCAATTAGAAAAATCTGCTGCTGCCACAGATGACACTATTTCACTGTTAAGATCAATCAGTATGTGCAACATCAACACCACAGGACAACACTTCCCTAGGCGAGGATTAAACAACTCTGAGAGAGACAAAAATGTGATGTATATGATGCTTTGGTGAAAAAGACAGACGCAGCATCAGTAGAAAACTGTTTGGTATTTTTTTTTTTTATCTCTTCCATTCCTGCCAATAGCCTGTTCTCAATTTTGTATTTTGACAGAAGTCAGACAGGGGGAGAGAGAGACAGAGTACTAAATCTCTCTCCTTCCCGCTGGCTGCAGTCGAATAATCCTCTGCTTATAGTGAGCTGCCCTTGAAGCCAATCCAGCATTAGACTGTCCCTGAGTACATCCCATCCCCAGGTAGAGTAGTGCTAATCCTCCTGACAGCAAAGTGCTCTGTCGCAGCTTACCGTTTATTACTATCTAGAGAATTCGGCTGGGTCTAACTCCTGGGTTACAACACAGATATACCATAGGTGAACCTTAGGAGGCCAGTACTGAATGTAAAGCACTTTGAGTGCAACAGAGGTAACGATTGAAGTAAATGGGGCAGGTCAGGTCAGGGGATGAGGATGTACATGCTGAGTCAAAATATGTCAAAACTGGTCTTCTGGCTACAAAAAGCATCTAATCCTTAAAGTATTAGCATATTTACGGAAATGTTTTTAAGTAAATACTCTAAAATAAACCGCACTTACATCGACTGCATGGCTTCCTGGATGAGCTGCATCCAGGTGTTGCGTTCATCCTTCGAGCTGGCCAAGACCTCCATCATCTCCGGCTTCTCGATGCCTGCCGTGATGAGGAAGAGGCCGCGCTCTTCGTTTGCAACCTCCCTCACAATCAGCTTCTGGAGGGAGATGACCGTGGAGCGCTGGTCCTACAGGGAGAGAGGGGTAGGAAAGGTGGGGAGGGATTAATGGAGGCAACAAGGGAGGAGAATATTCCAAAAAAAAAAAAAAAAAGATGACAGTGGGAGGATCGAGGATGAGAAGGGGAGGAGGGAAGGCAAGTGTTGAGGTTGGGGAGAGACAGGAAGAAGGTGGAGTTGAAGAAGGAGGGAGTGAAAAGGAGGGGCAGAGGGAGAGGAGAAGGATAATTATGGGAGGAGGAAGGGAAGAGGAAATCAGGGGATTAAAAGCATGACAAAAACAAGTGCAGTGAAGACAGAAGCATACACAAGAAATCTCAGTTAGGGAAAATGAAGGATTATAGAAGGAGTGAGCAGTTGGGTAATAAAATGGGAAGAATGAAAAAGATGTGGTGTCAAGAGGAAAGGACACGACAAAATGAGATTCTGGTAATGTTATCATTCACATGGGAGTCAGCTGGTGTCTACAGCCTCAGCGGTCCCTGCATTCTCAAAAACCACAAAAAAACTGCAAAAACTGTAAAGCACAGTTTAGAACGCTAACACCACAAACCACTGTTTCATTTCTGCTCTACGCAGTAAAACTCTGGAATTGTGACCACATCCCAACGTTTTTCCAGCAGTCCCATCTGAGGTTTGAATGATACGTACAGATTTTTTTAGCCTGTCTTTCTGCTGTAACTAGGCATAGGACAATATGGAGATTTCATGTCACAATTAAACTGGTGAAAAATACTTGCAATTCACGATATTATCCTGCTTATATTAAAATATGCCATACACACCTACATTTTGTGAAGAGACACATACTTTTATTGCACCAAAGACAGGACACATGTCTTAAGTGAAAAACAAACAATTAAACAATGAAAAGTCAAGATTTTAAACTATTTCATATGGCATCATATAGTATTTCAATATAAGGTATGCCAGTGCTCGATGAAGATCTTGTGCATTTTTTTTTTAACTTGGTGCATAAGCAGCCATGTTTTGCAGAGTCTCTTTCATTGTTAGTTGCCAGGCAGTCTCTTTGGGTGCTGCTGGACATGATATTCATTTTTATCCTGATAATGGACACTCACTACGATCAAGTCATTGTAAGTGTTTCTATTGCGATCCGCGATAAAGTCAAAAATTTTCCCACTTGACTGTGACCATACTGTAAAATAACAAGTGGAAAATCCACTGTACTCCATCCGTGTATAAAACTTGAAATCAAGAGGGTATCTTTCGCCAGTATTTTTTGTACTAAATTCCATCTTTGTTTTACTGTCCTTCAACTGCAGCTCAGCAAAAGAGCTGTCTTTGGAAACACAAGCATGGAATTTGTACTAAAAAGACAAACTCTGGATGATACCCACTTGATTTGGCTAACTGAGACTCCTGGAGCCTCATATTGGCCACGTTTGGCTTCACAGAAATACTTTCTGTCGTCTGTCCAGGTGACCTCTGACCTCATCGCTACAGGCTGCTTGTCCTGTTGGTGATCCGCAGAACCGAAGCTGATGTTGCCCAAAACTCAACCTGGTTCACATGGCTGTCATCTATTTAGAGCCACATGTTATTCCTCTTTTAAATGTCAACAGCCTCAACTCAAATATGCCAAACCTTTTTTTAATGATGGATGTGATTATTATGCCACAGGCCTGCCTGTGCTTTCATTCCTCCTACTGAGTGTGCATGTGTGTGTGTGTGTGTGTGTGTGTGTGTGTGTGTGTATGCTGTGAAACTGTGAGTCCTGTAAACATGAAAAAAACGACTCAAACCTGTATGATTTATCACAGTTGGGTTAGATGCCAACAGCCAGACAGCTTTATTAGGTGCAGCTAGCTAGCTAGCCAGAGGCAGGCAATATTACACAATGGGTAAGCTAAGCAGGCAAGCTAATGCTAACACCAACACCAGCCACACCAGTGGGATAGGAAAATATGACAACAACATCTCTAGCAGCGCTCATAAGATCTGCATTACTGGAGGGATGGAGGGAAAATGGAGGGAACAGCTGAAGGAAGGTGAAAGAGAGGAGAGAGACATAAAGAGACAGATGGAGAGAGAGACTGAGATGACAGCAGGATCCTACCAGCATGGCGAAGACATATTTCTGGTCTTTCTCTTGGAGGAAGACGAAGACATCTGATAGTAGCAGAGCATGGACATCTGGAGAACAGCCAGGAGATAAGTAGTTGTGGTTGGATAAAGGAAAAGACAAATTGTTTTTACATATTTAGAGAGAGACTTTGTGGTCAGTTAGCGGGCATAAGCTCACCCTTTAGTCTTCCCTGGCAGTTCTTCAGCTGCAGAACTCCATCATGGATCAGTCTCCTCCTCAGCAGATCCTCCCTAGCAAAAATCTGACCACTCTTCATCATCATGATGGACTTGCTGTCCATGCGGCTGTGGAAGTCCTTCAGGCGGCGCCTTTTCTCGTGCTCGTTCACTTTGCTATCCACTGCTGCGATCACCTCCTTCACGAGCCGAACAGCATCCGTCAGGTCTTCATAGTCTTCCTCACTTTCTGTGTTTGACATGTGACAAGAGACGTTAGAAAAGCAACAGTATAGCAGACTGGCGTTAACAAAAAAGTAGGTTAGGTTCAAACACTATCATTTTGGTGTGAATTGCAGTGTAGAAGATATCAACTGTAGAGACCTTGTTGTGAACAGTTTCATGTAGGAATGCTTCCATCTGTGCGATCACACGGTTGGCAGGTGTGGTTTGGCAAAAAGAAAAAATAGTTCCCACATGAAACTGCTCACAACAAGGTCTGTGGATTATCTTGAGTATAGGGTCATGATTTCTAGAAAGAGCCATTGCTGTTGAGTTTTTCAAACATATTTTTTTGGTGCTTTGAGCACCGCATGCTGAGTGCCATCTGGTTCTATCATACTAGAAAGAAGGCAGGCATCTCTACGGCCGATATTTCCAACACTCTGCAACTCACCAAAACAATCTAGACTGATAAATAGCACTACAGGTGAGAGGATAAGTCTGTATTTTTGATTATGGGGTGAAATGTTCCCTTAACTCCATACCTGATAACCAGTGGGACAGCGATCAAAGCCCTCTACTTATTTGTTTCACTCATGTGAAAAGTTTAGATTTAAAAGGTTTAATTTTCATGCAGGTGCAAAACCACCAGAAGCACAAACGCAGGCAAAAGCTATTATTGTTCAGCAAGTCCATTTAATAATTTCATGGCTGCAGACTAACATACTTGAACCAGATGGGTAGAGTGGAACAGCTGAGGAGGTGTTTATGCACAGCAGACGGTGCAGTGAAATTTTGGTACCCATTTTGGCATTTAACTGGGCCTGCTTTTCCACTCGCTGAAAAACCTCTTAGTGCAAATGCCATTACACAGAGTAATGAAGGCCTTTAATGGTTTTTAGTTGGTGCACTTGGACACACAAACCTCGATTAAGTCACCTAAACTTCTTTCATGTTTGTTGAGCTTTGCCTCTCATTTTGACAGGCATTTATCTTACATGTCTGTTCAAGCTGACTGCATGCAACACTGATGACTCTTCCACTGAACAGCTTCCACTTGCCAGCTTAATTATATAAGATATTCTGGATACATCTCACAAATAATCAAAAATGATTTGCCATTTTCCAAAAAGGCTCATTCAACATAGAATGTCCCTAGGAATGCACACTGGTGATTACATATGATTTCAGTCTCTGTAATTTTTCCTCTATTGCTTTTTACATGGTGGATCGAATGTATGATGGCACTCAGAGAACAAGATGTCAGGAAAATGGTCACCTATTAAAAAAGACCTAGTGTTTCTGTTGCTGATTAGCATTATCAGAGCCTGTTGCTCTTGTACTGAACTTTTCACTTGTCAATCAAACTATGTAGCAAGTACTGCTCTGACTTTTTACTTAAAGCCCCTGAAAGTTTCAAATGTTATACATTTCTATATAATATTAAAGATTTATGACTGACTGAGCAACATACACAGTTGAAGTTCAGTGCTATTGATTAGGAATTTAAGACTCAGGAAATCTGCTTCATCAGACTGCGTGTATGTGGACTGATCAGTGTTTGCAAATATTCACCTTCTGTTTACTTTAACTCAGTGTGAGCATAGGGGCGAATAAAACATTCAGTTCCACTGGCAAAGCAACTTCACAAGTTCACGAGGTCAACTTTGGCCTCAGCTAATAGCAAATAAGTACAGTGGCATGCAAATGTTTGGGCATCCCATGGTCAAAATTTTGTTAACTGTGAGTAGTTAAGTAAATAGAAGATGAAATTATTTCCAAAAGGCATGAAGTTAAAGATGTAACAGCTTTTGAATATTTTAAATCAGATTACAAGATTAAATTCAATCTTTTACAGTTTCAAAATTACAAAATGAAAATGGCTTGAAGCAAAAGTTTGGGCACCCGTCATGGTCAGTGCTCAGTAGCAACGCCTTTGACAATTATCACAGCTTCTAAACATTTTTTGTACCCAGCTAAGAGTCTTTAAGTTCTTGGTTGGGGGATTTTCGCTCTTTCTTCCTGCAAAAGGCTTCTAGTTCTTTGTTTTTTCTGGGCCGTCTTCATGCACTGCTCTTTTGAGGTCTATCCACAGATTTTTAATGATGTCTAGGTCAGGGGACTCTGGGGGCCATGGCAACACCTTCAGCTTGTGCCTCTTGAAGTAGTCCAATGTGGATTTGGAGGTGTGTTGAGGATCATGGTCCTGTTGTAGAAGCCATCCTTTCTTCATCTTCAGCTTTTTTTATAGATGGTGTGATGTTTGCCTCCAGAATTTATGAGAATTTAACTGAATCCATTCTTTTCCCCCCTACCTGTGAAATGTATCCTGTGCCACTGGCTGCAACACAAGCCCAAAGCATGTTCGATCCACCCCTGTGTTTAACAGTTCTTCTTTAACAGTGTTCTTTTTTTTAATGAAATTCTGCACTCTTTTTGCTCCAAACATACCTTGTCTCACTCTGCTCAAAAATTTCTATTTCAACTTCATCAGTCCACAGGACTTGCTTCCAAAGACCACCAGGCTTGTTTAGATGTTCCTTTGCAAACTTCTAACACTGAAATTTGTGGTGAGGACACAGGAAAGGTTTTCTTCTGATGAGTCTTCCATGAAGGTCATATTTGTACAGGTGTCGCAGCACAGTAGAACAGTGCACCACCACTCCAGGGTCTGACAAATCCTTCTGCAGGTCTTTTGCAGTCAAACAGGGGTTTTGATTTGCCTTTCTAACAATCCTATGAGCAGCTCTTTCAGAAAGTTTTCTTGGTCTTCAGACCTCAACTTGACCTCCACAGTTCCTGTTAACTGCCATTTAATCACATTACAAACTGAGGAAACGCTTTGCTATGTTCTAATATTCTTCTCCTGCTTTGTGGGCATCAGTTATTTTCGTTTTCAGAGTGCTAGACAGCTGATTAGCAGAGTCCATGGTGCTGATTGATGGGACAAGGTTTCAGGAGGAGAATATTTAAAAAGCTTTGAAGTTTGCATCACCTGGCCTTTCCTAATGATGACTATGAACAAGCCATAGCCCTACCAAGCTAATACCCTGATACCCTGTTGAAGTTGTCAGAGCTCAGATGCATTGGGGTGCCCAAACTTTTGTATGCTCCTATTTGCCTAATTTTTTTCACTCTAAAATTGTACAAGACAAAAAATAATACACTGATCTTGCTAAAAACCGGCTGGCAGTGATATGATTGATATTGATATTGATATATGAGTTAGGAGACAGGAATGGAACATAAGAAAATGGAAAATGTACCAATATTATCACATTCTGCAGTATTTGTTAGCAAGCTCGATAACATTAGCAAGCTAGCTTCCTTGTCCGTCAAATTTGTGCCCTGGACTGACAACACTGGCAACATAAGCAAACAAATGCTGCTTAACCTGGACTGGTACTCATGAATGCATCACTTTTTTTTCTATCAAACTGAGCCCCTTCCACTTCCAGTTAGCAGGAAAAGTAGCACCAAAAAACAAAAAGGAAACAAAAAAAACAGCAAAGAAAGAAACCTCTATAGTGGCCCTGAGAGCTCAATGTGTTGCATACTTAGCAAACACATGCAAATAAACACAACACAAGCAAATAAAGAAACACCTACCAACTTGACATCACGTGCAGTGTTCAGAAAAACAGGTTCACTCGTGCTGTGGTCTTGCAGCACCTTTTCCTAAATGCTGTGCATGTGTCGTCAAATTGCTAATGCAGTTCCTTCATTGATTGTTTGGTGTCTGTTTGCGTGTGTTTTCTGAATTTGCAGTGCATAGAGCTGTCAGGGCCACCGTAAATCTTTCACGTGAAATAGTCAAAACTGTTCTAGCTTTGAAACAATACTATGTGCTTATTGGACCCTATTCTTCAGCGAGGCAACTGAAAAAATAGTGTTCCAGTGTCTTTAGAGAAAAAAATAGACATTTGGCGAAATGTGTTTATTTGCTTTCTTGCTGAGAAGATTGAAATAGGTCCCACAACAATATCTGTGCAGTAGCTTAGTTTAGCACAAAGACTGGAAACTGGAGGAAACAGCTAACATGGCTGTGTCTGAAGGTAATCAAATCCACTCAGCAGCACCTCTAATAAACATATTAAATTTTGTTTGTTTAATGCATACAAAAATCAAAGTGGAAGGACAACAGAGTAGCTGTTTCCCTCTGTTTATCATCTTAGTGCTAAGCTAAGCTAACAAACTGCTGAATGGAGCTTCATATTTAGCCTTCGTATGTGACAACCGATGCCATGCTCATATCTAACTCTGCAGGAAAACAAATGTGGAGCTATTCCTTTAAACTTAAGTCAAATTTGTGTGGGTGTAGTTACTCTCGTCTAAGCCTGTTCAAGCTACTATCACTGCTGATGTTAACTATGTGGCTCGACTGGTCACCCTTAAAAAAGTGAGCATTTCTAAAAGCTTTTATTAACTGGGCAGAGGTTGACTCAGTGTTAAGTGACTTGAAATGAGCCTACTGTGATGCCTTTCAAAAGTCAAATGAAAGCAATAACAAGGAGGTCGGAGTCAGACGCACATCAGCGACCTTAGAGTTCTCACAGTGGGACTACTTTTTACACAAATTAATTCAGAGTAGAAGTGCAAGGATTAAAATCGCAGGTGACCGGCAGGTCTGCCCATTGAGAAAAGCCTCAGAGTCAATATGCCTCTGATATACATGTCTTGTATATTGTGCACTTGAGTTTTTGGACTCACTGTGTAACAGTTTTCCCCAAAGTGGAATATTTTCCTCCTGTGGTTGTTGTACTTCAGTGCTCCTGAGCACCAAAATACTATCTCTAGCTGTGAGTGTGCTGTGTTATTTCCACTCAGTGTATATCAGAGTTGGCAGGAGAGAGTCCTCTTAAAGCACCTTGGGGATTAAGTCAGAGCTCCCCCATCCCACATAGAAGTATAAACAGGCTTTGGGGAAGGATTAAAGAGAATGTACACAGTGGGAGGCCAGCTGACGAGAGCTGCTTTAAATCAGATATAAATATGGTGCGAAATATTTCAGCACCTCAAAGTATGCTTGATCTATTATCCTAAAAACACCCATACGACATATGTCTCATTTTTCTCAAAATATACGAAACCATGTGTGAGAGATTCAACTTTTGCCGGGTGTTGTTTTGCAACATTACGACTGAAGTAGACTGAGCTGTGAGAAAATAAGTGAAATTTAATCATACGGAAAAATAGGAGGAATTGACGAGCTATTGTATAAGATATTTATATTTCAGCATGCTTGGCTAAATTTGTCTAATCTCCAGATCAATATGATGTGACAAATATTAATGTGGCTCAGTAGTAGATGCTGAATGTGGTATTTGATTTTCATTTTGTATTTCTTTATACAACTTCGGCTATGTCATTTGAAACAAACAAATAACCCCAAGTGATTTAAGCGAGGATAATGCCTCATATTAGGTTGCTCGCTTTATGGATTTGACACAAACATTTCAGTGCAGTGTAACATTATGCATCTCAGCAGGTCTTAAAACTTCACTTTTAAACCAGGGAGAACCATCTTGCAAAAATGTTTACGTGTGGTTTAAACTGCAAGTGAACTAGATTGTCTGATAATATCACCAATATTTTCGTGATACTAATACAGTGATTGGCCTTATTCTGTCTTGAGTTTGTCACTTGTTTGTGGGAAAGCTCCTTTAGAGTCAAGCATAATTATTGCAGCTTAGAATTTTAAGTTAATGAAAAAACTCTGATTCATGACGGAATATGAGATTTTACTTTACTGCCTTCAAATGTAAGACTTTAAAATCACTCTTGCTCTAGACTCTGACAAAGAAAGCCTTGTGAATAGTGATGACAGCGTGAAAAAACACAAATAGAGATCAATTTAAGATTTTACGTCACCTGTAGAGACGACAAGGTGGAAACATTTACAGAATAAAAGAACCAGTTCGGAACTGATGAGTCCTGTCCCTACATATGCCGTCTGAATATGTAATGAATCATAATATGGTAATGCAGTATGTTTCATAGAGCCTTTGTTAGCCTGGTATAACAGTCTATAGTTGCCAATGTCATCCCAATTAAAATGAACTTCCTCTTTCCACATTCCCATTATCATGTAACAACATACAAGGCTGACAGGAAGCTAACCTTTAGTGTGCTGCAGCATTCTCTGAATTAGCACCGGGTACTTTGTTATCCTCTGGGTCACCAGCAAGATGCATTCTGGGATACCAAGCCTCCGCACAATGCTGCTACTCATCTTTTTCTGGAAAAACAAACGACAAGTGTTTTAGTACAACATGCCCACACAACAGGTGGCTGGAAACAAGACAAGGTTTCAAATAATCAACAAAATAAAACTTAAAGCAGTAACACTAGAACAATACAGTAATAATACTTAAGAAGGTGTTTGCTGTGATTATGGATATGACAGTTACACAACGACAGGAGACGAAGAAACAAGCAAAGAAAAAAAACAGTCTCAAGGGTGGCAAAGCTTTTATACAAATGCTTACAGTACATGCACTGATTGAAATGTAGACTAGACTAAAAAAAAAAAAAAAAAGCAAGGAAAAACAAGATGAAACTCCTCAGTTAACACAGTAAGTAGCACTCTGTGCAAAAGAGCAGAATGTTTGTTAGACATCTATTCAACAAAAAAATCATGTCTGGAAACCAGACATGAAAAGCAACTTCTCCAAAAGTAACACTGTTGAAGGATAGACTGGTGATAAACATATAAAGAGTTGAGAAAGTCTTACCTTGATAAAGGCCTTGAAGCGTTTGTCTTTGGTGAGGAGGTCCTTGTAGAAGTTTACAGCTTCGTTGTGGCGGCTGCAGAATCTCCCGTAAACCTTCTTCATGCTTTCACCGTTGCATCCTGAGAACTAGAGAAGAATTTAACAGCCATGAATACACAAAATAAACACTTAAACAGCAGAGCAAAAAAACAAAGCCAGACAGCCAACACTGTTTGTCATAGGGCTCAAATAAATAATTTAAGTCAAACTCAGGTGTCAAGTTTCAAAACTTTCACAATAAGTTTGGAGAGACGTGTAGGGAAGTACTGGGCACCATAACAATATTTAAAGAAGATGTAATTTTACATTTTACATACATCACTAACTGTATTGACTAGCTGTAGCTGGGTAGCTACAGCGCTAACACTGCAAACAGATAGGTAAGCATTAGTGACAAGTGTCATCGTCAGAATTATAGTTGACTTTTAATTAAATGGAATCATAGTTTATTAACTTTTCAGCGAAGTGATAATTTTGAACTATAACTGTGAGCACACTGATTGACTTTGCTCCATCGTGTCAGCTGTGATGTGCACCTCAGTGCTGAGATTCTAATAACAATGGGACCGTCCTCATTTCCCATCATGCCTGTCTAGAACTGATCTAGTGTTTAGTAGTTTAAAGTTTTGTGTTAGGCCTATGTGCTCCAGAATGTAAATGTGACTTTGTAGTAATACACAGTCACAGTGTTTATAATGCATCTGTTCAGAACATGGTGGCTAATGTTGGTAACTGTCATTTTTGTGCTGGTTTAAAGTTTCAACTATTAGTGAGGTGGCTGTTACATTTCTTGAGACCAGTGGTATTTTCCTTTGTACCATGGGAAGTAAAAGCTGAGGGTATTTTTCATGACTAATGAACACATCTACTGTTGAGGTAAAGTCTATAACAATACTGAGATACCATTCAGTCAGTTGGTGAAATCAGCAGACAA
This sequence comes from Epinephelus cyanopodus, assembly GCA_026686955.1. NCBI lineage: Eukaryota > Metazoa > Chordata > Actinopteri > Perciformes > Serranidae > Epinephelus > Epinephelus cyanopodus. The sequence continues at coordinate 13,578,572 of CM048914.1, forward strand.
CATCATACATACAATTATCTCTTCATACAGACTTCAACAGAGCTGGCTGAGATCCTCTGGTGGGCAGATTCTGGCCCATGAGCCATACATTTGAGCAGCTCTGTAAGGCTGTATGTAGGCACATCGCTGCTCTGAGCCGAGCATTCAAAATGACAATGCTGACATACTGATAATGACAGGGCTGCCAACTCAAATTCAACTTGCAGTCAAATCCGCCCTGCCAAATGAGTCAGGAGTGTGTCAAATGCACTTTTGGTAATTTCGTGGCCAAGCTCCCTTGGTGCCCTTGTGGCGCACTGGGCGCATTTGAGGTTGTGACAATTATGTCTTAATACATGAACTACTTTACCCCTTTTAATCACACAGCTGTCCCTGTTCTGACGCACAGAGAGTTTGTGAATCCTGCAAAGACTAATATTATTTTTAAACTTAGGTTTTAAACCCAAACAATCTCCATCACGTCAAGTTGCTCATCACAGCCTGTAGGTTATTATAATCTAAAAAGCGGAGCTCCAGATGACATTTTGGCCTGCCTCACTCAAAAAAAGATGAAGCACGCTGCTGTTACCCTGGCTACCCAGTGTTTAGAATGAAGACACTCGGTGAAGAACTGGCAGGAACAGACAGTCCTGTGAAGAGTTATACATGGAGAAAGTTTTAAGTGATTTTTTTGTGGAGCCGTGTGAGATTTTTTTCAACGAGTGTTTCAAAACAACATGTTTGACGTGCCCAAAAGCATGTGTGGATCTGTGGTCATTTTCCAACAGTCTAGTACTGGTTGCACAACATTTAACCGGCGAATCTGTGGTGCATAATTGTGGCTTGACAGTGACATCATCACTCATCACTCCATCACTCCATCACTCCATCACTCCATCACTACCTGCTGCCTTCAGATGGCTGCAAAGAGTCACCACTTTAACAGGCTGTCCACACCAAGAACGATAACTATAACAATAACTATAAATATACTGTCATAAAAATGACGATGACAGTGGCGAACCACATCTTCGGCATCACTTTCAGAGTGATTTGATGAACGGCAGGAACACTGACAGCCAATCAAAATCCATCTGGATTTACAGCTGCTGACACAGCTGGAGTGCACAGCGCTTGCTTGGTGCCACTGTTTACAGAACATTATCTTTCATCAGTGTGGGTGCTCACATCGTTATCGTTATACTTATCGTTATAGTCATCGTTATAGTCAGCGTTCTTGCTGTGGACCGCCGTTAAAGGGAAGGCTGTGTGTACAATACTAACTGTCAAGACAGACAGAGCTTGATTCCGTGTGGCTGGCATTAATGTCATAACTGCGGGTTGAAAGTTCTCCATTTTCATGTTGCAGAATAAAATTATCGTTGCTGTCACAACAATTACCTCAATTATACACATATTAGCAAACTAGTTCATGTTTCTTTTTATGCAGAGCAGCATGTGCCACCTTAGGAATTCATTTCAGCAAATGTATAAAGCTTGTTAAAGATGTTTTCACTTGTTAGTTTTCAACCTTTTTTTGTTGGTGAACTGGTGAACTTGAACCACACTTCTTCATCACTGACCAGGATTACTGACTTGATTTACATCTCTAAATGCTTTAAACCCACATACTTAGTTTTTAATTCTCTTCTCATATAAAATAGTTGTATTTATAGTTTGTATTTGCAGCCTCCAGGCTTCTTTTATTCCCAACACAGGCAAAATTACCTCAGAAGAGAAAAAATGAATTCATCATGTGGTATTACAACTTTAGGACCTGCATCCTAACCACACCAGCCCCTCCCTCCTCTAACCTGGCTGAGCAAGATGTCTCCTATCCTGTTGATGATGAAGCTTCCTTCCGAGCTCCCCCCCTCCAGCGGGCTCTCCCTCTTTCTCTCCAGGAGGCGGAGAAGGTGCTGGGTGTGGAGATCCAGGAGTTCGTCTAGAGCGGGGAACAGCTTCTCCACTGTCTGCAGCTCCAGCTGCAGCTCCTTCTGCAGGCCTTTGCTGTAGACTTCTGACATGATGCGCAACGTCCGGATGTGATGCATCTCCGTCTGCATCAGCTCTGAAGGACGTACAAAAAAGTAACACTTAGTCTAAAAATTCCACGAGCAGCAGTTTATAACCTTCCACAGATCTTTGCAGCTACATAATTCTACCTCAGAGGTCTACAAAGAGCTTCATAGAAGTCATAGCATGAAAATGTTACTGCACACCTTATATACACATAGAACCATGCTTTTCAGAATCAATCTAATTTTTTTTCCAAAAGTAGATTTTAATTAAAAGCTTGCAGGATTACGTTATCACACAAATCTGTAGTCTCAATAGATCATTGAGTCTTGCAGATGCAACTGAAAGTAAAAGTAAGTAAAAGTTGTCAAGATATGCTAATGCCGATTTTCCTTTTACACTGTAGTCCTCTGGGCAAAAAAAAATTAACCAAGTTCACAAGTTTTTTCTCTACTTTAAGTTACCTGAAACATACATACTTCATTTAAAAGGCTAGTCCCAATTTCTCTTTTACTAGCCCAGTGCAGCTACACATTTTGAAAAATAAAGGCCTGTCTCAGTTAGATGCCTGGTCTGGTTGCCAAGCAGGTCATTTTTATTTAGTTCTTTAGATGTATAAAACTGGATTGTTAACTACCTACCTGAGCTAGCATCAGTTAGCTGTTTAGATCATTCATACTGTACAAATATAAATGTTTTAACATTTGTCACTGTGGAGATGCTTCATGTCTTTAGCTCGGTCCGATTCTCCACAATTCAATCGTTCAGTTGATTTTACTCAAACCACGAGCTCTAAAGGATACAGTAATTCATACAGATTTACCAGCATGATGAAAAAAATGGTGACTCCCTTCCTCAGAAACTATCGTGAAATCAGAATTTGTGTACGTTCAGTGATTACCTGGTAAGTTATTCATATTCCCTTAGTCCGTAAGGGTAACTGATCAACAGACTCAAAGGGATTATCATCAAAAATAATCCAAGATGTGAATACTATAACAAGATAAAGGGGTGTTGTGTTGGTATGCCGTTTGCTGTAATCCTCGGGTTCCATAAAACAAATGTCGAAACTATCTCTTTCTGTGATGCGCTGTCTGTCGGAGGTAGATTAAATCAATACATAATAACTGATGTGTTATTCAAAGCCTAATTTATAGTATTTTCTATCTTTGCTGAGCAGCACTTTTGAGTGAAAAGAATTAAAAGCCTGTACCATATAGACGCCTGTCCCAAATATAAGCCTGTTGAGTTCAGTGATTTAAGCAAGTGATACCCCGGGCAATGAATTGAATTTTCTACACTGACCAGTTTCCAATAATTTCCTTTTTTCTTTTGAATAAAAAAAGCACTAGAAGACCTACTGTAGATGAGACTAAATTGGAGAAGCATTGAACGGTTGTACTTTTTTAACTTCCGAAACATTTCCTACATTATCTACTAACTTCTTACGATTTAGTATAAAAGATTATTTCAGATAATCAGATGTACCATAGATGACGTCTTGTCTCTTCACCAGCTCTTTGTCCAGCTGCTGCAGGTACTGCTGCTCCACACATAAACTCCACGAGTCGGCCTCCATCTCCTTGGCCTCTGCCTCAAACTCCCCCATCAGCTGACCGTCCATCATTTCCGTCCCTGCACCAACAACACAGTGTGCACGTACAATTTGAAGCTCTTGTTATGGTTATTTTGAAATATTGATGATTTTGTTTAAACAACTGTCACTTTCAGGGAAGAAAATCCGTTTTATTTCACAATATCTGGTTGTTGTTCACATTATTTTTGACAGAATCTCATAAAACAAATATCAAATAAATCAAGATGTGAGGAAAGTTTGTTGTACCCCCTTCCTGTACTGTACATGGACAACATTTTATTTTCCCAGCATTTTTCCCTTAATCCCAACAATGCAATTTTGTGTTCAGATTATTTCATTTTTTCACAGTGTTTTTCAATCAGAGGCTCAGGGTCTTATATCCCAGCTGACCGGCAGCTGTCTTGGCTAGTCAGATCAGTGGTGCGTGTGTGTGTACTGACCTTCATCAGTGAGCGATTCTGTGGACTCTGTGACCTGGTTGGTTCTGTTGAGGGAGTCAGTAGACTGGGAGAGATACCTCAGGCCTTTAATGGGCATCTCATCAAACACTGGGCTGAATGGAGAGATAAAAATAACAATAATAAAAATAAATATACAACCAGTTACAACTACTAACACCCATTATGCTGTAAAACACACATGGTGCACTGAAGATGCAGCGGTCAAATAAAGCATCAACAAACCACAAAACAGCTTTAATACAAAAGGTTAAATAGCAACAGAGATGTTTCATTTCATTTAAATAGCAATGTGATTATCATCATCATCTCACACACACACACACACACACACACACACACACACACAAACAAGCTCACCCTGCGATGTTGCTTATGGATAAACTCTTAGAGAGATTGTTGCCATGGAAAGTCATGATGCTGGTGTGTCTCCGTGGTGGGATCATCAGTGAGGAATGGTCTTCGGGGGACAAGATGGCAGACCAGGGGCGCTCCCTTGTCCCACCAGCTGGACAAGACACAGATACATTACAGGAGATAAATATCATACACTGTGAACTGTACTACAAAAGTAGCCTGATCCTCACTGCAGTCTATCATTTTTATTTATAAAGGTCTCTGCTTCAAAAGCTGTGTCAGTATATCACTCCTCTTCTCAAGCTTAAAACCACTGCTCACCAGAACAGATCCCAGGTCTGTTTAACTCTGCTTATCCCTCAGGTAAATACTGAACTTTCACTACTTTGCACCTTAGAAATGAAATGAATTATGGAGGACTTTAAAAGATGAATGTCTCATCCTGCTGGCCGATTTTAAACTTTTAACTTTGAATTTATCTACAAAAGTGACAAAAGTCCACAATGTTCCCAAAACGTTCAAGAATTTTACTAAGACCATGACTTCTCCAGGCCTGGACAATGACATTTAGAAATGACATGACTTTTCCAGATTTTCCATGACCGAGGGAACCCTGTAGCTAGTGATGTCACTGAGTCTGTGTGCGCTTTTGTCCTATCTGTCTGTGTTCTTTATGTGTTATGTTCTTTTGTTTGTCTGGTAATGAATGTTTTCTTTCTCTCGTATGTACTCAGTGAGATTGCCTGATAAAATAAAGGTTATATACATACTTACAGGACTGTTAACGATAGCCTGTGAACCTTCCAAAAACCACAGGAGATCCTGCAATGGTCCTTGAGGAGCTCCTTTATATTGACTGTTGTTTTTGTTCCCCAAATGTGCTGTAGTGTCTTATTATTCTTATTTTTTTGTATCTCACATCCCAATACATTTTTAATTTCTGTATGCATACTGATTAATGCTGATTTAGTTTTGGTTCCTCTGCTCCCCAAACAATTTTCATTCAATCATTTCCATTTAATAAAAACAAACCAACCTGCTTCATGGTGAAACACTTTTGAAAGCATCCAGTGGGTTTTCAAAATTTTGGCAAGTCTAAGGAGCTGGAGCATTTGTTCAGTCCTTGGAGGATCTAGTAATTGTTTAACTGATCTAAAAACATTTTTTAATACGTCCTAAATCTGGTGGTGCTGGTGTTGTTGCCCAGTGGAGACAAAGATTCTTGAGGAATTCTGCCCAGATATCTTTCCTGCTAAAGAGCTAGTAGCACCATTACTCTTACACTTTCTCGTGAGGAACCCTAATTTTCACTGACTCCCTTGATCTAAAAACAACCCTAAATCTACCTGAAGTAGAAATAAGGTACAGCCATTTAGTTTAGTGAAGTTAATTCCAGTCCAGCTGATTGCTAAGGATCATCCTAATTGCTATAACAGTTTCAATGTGCTTTAGGATTAAATCTGCACATGGAAAATTGTAAATGAAGATTTTCAGGAATTTCTGTTCAATACTCACATTTGTTCCTCATTGTGACTGTAAGCTGTTGACTTGAATCTGGTACTGAAAACTGCTGTTTGGGCATCTAGCCAGAGAAAGAGAGAATAAAAGCATAAATGAGGAGTTCAAATCAATATTGGCTGCAGGACAGCAGAATACTACAGAACCTGTGGTGGAGTTACTCTGAGGGAACTTTTACCTTCATCTTCACCTTGGCACAAACAGGCAGGCTGTCCCTGCAGCTCTTGTGGACGGAAGCATTACAGTCTGGAAAGAAAAGCAACAGAACGCTCAGTGAATACTATGAGCACGGTGGTGGAGGTGGTGGTGGGGGTGTCGAGGGCGTGTGGAAACGTGGGGGCTAGAAATTCTGACTGGTTTTCAGAGCCGGCCAGGAAACTCCACCAGCCCACTAATGAAAGCCAGACTGGAGCAGGGGAGCATGTGATGCAATCGAGGGGTAATACTGCTCGTGGACGGAGGGGAGGGAAAAAAAAAAGAGAGATAGGCTGAGGAATGACACGCACATAAACACTGAATTGCATGGGAAAATTTCAATTATATAAACATTCCCAAATAGCCACTTTGGAACAAGGGTCATCATTCAAGATTGCTAAAATAAGGGCTCTGTAATCTGATCCTGCTGACAGACTTTAATTCCTCTGTACCGTACTTTGTTTAAATTTCATCCTGTCAAATCATTTTGTACAAGTTGACTTTGAAGCAGAGGTCGATCAAGAAGGCAGCGGGGAACAGCCATCTCTGCTCGTGTCAAAATCAAGCTTCACAACAAGGCTCCACTAACTTTCACAGAGGCATTTTTCCAATAGACAGAAGCGTTTCACACAGACATGTTGCACAAGTGAAACCCAACAAACCCACTAACAGACCCCGTCATCCATGCTAACTTGCATACAACATTTCCGCTCTCAGGATTACATCAACACACTCATGCTCTGAGTCAGGGTGAGAAAATAATCCTGTGTAACCCAACAAGAATAGAAAGGCAGAAACACTTTCAGGGTTATAAGTTTTATTTACACTTCACCTGAAAAGTGTATAAAGGCTCCTGTTAAAGTATAAAAGGTTTGGATAAAAGCAGTAGATTATGTAACATATATCTAATTATGACCTGCACAGTAAAACCAGCTAAATTCCTACAGTGTTTTTCTCCTCTTAAATGGTTTTATTGGGTATTTTACTGCTTTTTGTGGACGTCTAACTAATTCCAGCTAATCTCAGACAAAGAATCACTGTATTTGTCTGCTGAATGGACACCAGCCAGACATCTGCGAGTACAAACCTCCCGAAAAACACTCTCAGAACCGTCTGTGGCTCCAACAATCCGAACCAGACCAACTGAACACAACGAGAGCTGTTTTCTGAGGCAGATTGTGACCATGGCGAGGACCGCTGTGATCCATCGCAGGGCTGGTTTCTCCTTTTAAGGCTTTTTTTTTAGGGTTGCGCCAAACGGCTTGTGCAATAAACTACATCCTCTTTAGGGCTGCTGCAGCTGCTGTTTCAGTGGAAAACAATGCAAAAACTGTTTTGTTGTCTGCACTGAAAGCCTGACTGGGTTACATTAGAAGTAGCCCTTCAGAGAGTTTCACTACTTCAAACAAATCGTGAAGCTGGCTCAGCCAAGTCTGAGTAATTCTGCTCTGCCGACTTTCTCTTTTGACAACACAACACAAAAATACAACAAATATTAATTCTGAATGTTTTCTGATTATTTTAAAACTTTATTTACATCAGCAAAAGAGTAAGTGAATCTTTAATTCTACTATGATCAGTTAACAAACAAAGAAAATACGTTTTTTCATGACATATGTGGATCTACTTTGTATGCTATGGTCCAAAAGTACTGACTGAGCCTTTACACTAAGCTGATGTGGCCTCCACAATAGCATGGTTCATGTCTGATGATGCATGTGCACTGCACAAGGAGCTTTTCTTCACGACAGCTTCTTTTAACTCCTCACAGTATATTCAATGCTGTGTGTTCCTAGTAGTACAGGAAGCTTAGCATGTTTGCAAATTAAAAATTAATTTACTATAAGAGAATTATTTTAATGCTGGATCACAACACTTAATGGGCTTTAATTAGACTTAAAGCAGCAGGAGACTTGATCACAAACAATGACAGAACACAAACTGGAACAAAAGAACAATGCAAAAAAACACACAGATAAAGGTACTCACGTGTGCAATGGAAAGCCTCCTTGCTGTTGAAAGCCTTATTGCACTGGAAGCACTGGGCAGCCTGGCCCGAGCTGACTGGTGTGAACAGATGACCATTAATCGCCTTCTTGTCCTTTTCTTTGCTCTCCTTGTCTTTCTCCTTCTTGTCTCGCTCCTTTTCCTGCACAGGTGGAATTAACAGAGTTAGGAGCACAAAACCGACCATATCAAGAGCAGAGTCGGGTTGATTTTGGTTTAGCCCATCTGGTTCGGCGTGTGAGCTCATCACAGGTTGATTTAATGCAAACTGGCCGAACCAGCAATTGTCATTATGACACATTCTGACAAATCAAAAAGTAGCCTACAAGTGCAACCTATGCCGACAATGTCATGGTGCTAAATCCACCTTGCACTGCATTTGTAATAAGTTATGTGACAATTTGATTAACATAGTAGTAATCTACAGTAAGGGTGTGCATTTCCCAATATGGAAACATCTTGGATTTGAAGCCGACAGAAGATGTGTCATAACTGGCTACAGACGCTGCAGTGTGTGATTCTGAGCTGAACTTTTGTCAAGCATATTTACTGTCGCTCACTTTCACTGCAATGGATGAGAAATGGCTGATTCATAAAGCTGAAATGAGGAATTATACACATGATACCCCCTTATTCCACTACAAAAAAACAAAATAAGGTGACAACTGGCTGGAAGGGTTGCTGGGGAGTGGAAAGTTTCTGAAAAGCTAAATGACCATCACTGATAACAAGCTAGGCTACTTGCTGCTGGTGGCTATATCGTATGTCATTTCCAGTACATATCACAAAATAAAACATGTTTTCTGTTCATGAAGTAACATTACAAATGTAGGCAGATAGCAAATAGCTTATTGACCTATCTTTAAAGAGGTTACATCTCCAGTCTGATCTCAAGCGCAGAGCTGGTGGTGCGCAGTGGTTTCTTAACATGACGCAGCATAAGTGCACATTTAAGAGATTCATTGTGGACAGAGAGCTCTGATGTTATGTGATGCGATGAGATAGTCTGATGCTTGTGATGCTTCTGATGAGACATTTTATCCTTGTGTGACACCTGATAAAATTACAGGTCTAATCCACTGTTTGGCTTAAAACAGGTTCTGAAATTTTCAAACCAGCCCAACTCTAATTGGGAGAGGAAGGTAATTACTTTAACTTTTGTCACAGCCAATTAAATGTTTAGGAAAAAAAAAAGGACTGCGCTGAGTTACCTGTAGAGTGACAAACAACATTGATAAACTGTCTCAGCATTTGGCCGGTGGCTCATTTTAAATTCCAATCTGAATCCAGCAGAGCAACATTATTACTCTGATGTACTACACAGCAGGGGGCTTTGCATATTAAGTGATGCATTATTTATGCTGACAACAAACTGTCTCATTAAGAGACTGCTTTTAATGTAGTGCATCTTTGTTTTAGGGAGTCTTTGCTGTTTGGCCTCATTTAAAAACGATGTGATTTTCTCTCTAAAACTCATAATTTGATCTATTTTTACAGGATTACTGGTAGGGGGTTTAAAATGCTGGAAATGATGCTAAGCAGTACATAAAAACTGCGTTAAACAGTTACCAATTATAGTTATGGTAATCATATAATTAGAATAATATTACATATTGTGCTGTTTTTCTCAGCTACTGTAAAGCTCTGACTCAAACTATCCCATGATGAATGAGCAGGGAGGACTTTCAGTGTGCTGAAACACACTTCTGCAGGATGCACGGCTACTGGCGGAGACACACTGTCTGGGAATCAAATCTTTGACCTTTTCCGTAACAGGGCTGTCTTTCTGTTGCCTCCGCGTTAATGGACGAGGTCATCCTCAGCTGCTGGTCATCTCTGAACACTGAGCTGAATCACAATCCCATAAAGTGATGCAGAGAAGAACAGAGCTCTTATTCTCTTGGATTTACATCACAGAGCCTCCACCCAAACCCAGAGGAAATGGGAAAATGGAGTTTCCAGCTCATTTTAATGGCCGGCCCTGGGCCTCTTGGTTTGAGGGGACCACAAAGCTCTGACATACTAGAGCTCATTTTGTTCAGTCGCTTCAAGATACCGTAAGGCTGACTGGAGCACAGAGAGCCTACATGTTTCATAGCCATTACAACACTTGGTATTCATTCTCACTTCCTGCAACAAGCAACGAGGAAACACATTGACTAACTTCTATTAAGTAGAAGCTTATATAAAGCATTTTGCATGGAAACAGTAGCCTTTCTAAGAATCTTTAACATATATGATCCTTGATTATATCCAAACAAATACAAAAACAGTTGAATTTATCATAAAAACACAGGAAGCAAAGATGATTCTAAGTACTATCCTTTTGGCTATGAGCCTTTACAACAGGAGAAGTAATCACTTGTGACATCCAAACCACAGCTTTAAACAAAAAGACGTCCGAGTGAAACATTATGTACCAGGCAATGACTTCACTGGAAAAAGACATCAGCCCAGACAGGAACACCAGGCACTTTTAACATGATATTGTGACAGTCCCTTTCACTACAATTTGAATGGGAAACCAGAGCACTCTCTCTGCCTACCTCCAGCCAACCTTTCCATCTCAGTGAGAAGCCATGGCTCCCTGTGAATCTCCTGTATAACATCCCTGGCTGCGGCTGAAGCGGCTAACAGGACTAAGGCTCCATCAGGAAAGCTGAATGAGGAAGTGAGTGCCTTGCTACAGGAGGTGTGATTTCTGCAATGACTCTCCGGTCTGGTACAGACGCTATGTCAAAACTGCACTAACTAGATCCCCTTTCACAAGATTCATACTTACTGGATATGTACAGAAACTGTATGCATACAGCACATCCGAAAATAGATTAGCTGACAGTAGTCACAAATATAATAATTAGGTCATTCAGATTTTTTTTTAGATATGTAAAGGTTATTAATGATATGATAGGAAGAAAAAACACAATTGGACAATCTTTTTTTTTTTTTTCCATCTTTGATTTGAAAAGCCTCATCCTGTTGAAGTTTTCATATGGTGTGTGACAGGTTTGTGGTTGCTGAGGTGGCCATTTTGGTTGTCACTGAATACATACATACATACCATATCACAGATGCAATCCAACAATCTGGTGCCAATTTGAACATCAAAGCTTTGCTAATTTACTGTAAAACCATGATAATTAACATTTACTCTCAATAGGGAGCAACCAGACACAGGTTCTGGCGTGCTCCTCCAGAATCCTGTCACTTTAAAAGCAAAACGATGACTGAGGTTAGAGATGAGATTATAATACCACAGCCAGCTCTGTCTTCCTGTTTTACTTCCTGTTCACCCCTCTGTGTCTCTTTGCAAGGGTTGCACGTTTACTGACAGTAAACACAAGTTTAACTGACTGTATAGCCTCTTTGGTGCCAATGAGGACTATTTTGAAATATAAATATTGATAGTTTCATTTGCAAATCAGATTAATAGATGCCAAAACACAGTATGTCACTCCAGTGATTTTCATAATGCAATGCTAAGTTTTGTCTTCTAAACTGCAGTAACTATGTGTTCTGAATCAAGTAGAGAGGTACCCATGACAAAAGTTATTAATTTTCAAAATGTAATAAAACTGACTACAATATTTTCACTGGAAAAATACCTTCAGCCAGGTAAATCACCTGACATGGCTCTGTGTAAGAGAAGGACATGATCTGACCAAATCTTACACTGGAGATTCAGGTCTGTGACCAGAAAAATGTTGCGGGCTAAAAACAAAACATACTGTGAAGGAGGGGAAGTTACAAGAAACACTGACTTGCCCTGAAGCAAGACATGAAACCCCAACTGTTTGACTGGAGCTGTTCAGAGGCCAACAGAGGAAGATGCACGGGGCAGCTCTCAGTGTGAATGTGAGCACACCTACATTATGTACATGGAACAGTGTGAGGCTGAAAAGCAACCTGGTGTTCAGTCATCCTTACTTAGAAGGAATAAATGTTTAAGGAGAAGCCTATGAAGGGAGGCTGAAACACACTGTGCACATGAGAAACATCTTAGAAAATAGTATATAGTGAAGATAGAAAATATATTTTTAAAGAGACAGTTCACATTCAAAAATAGATGTCTGTCCTCTTACCTGTAGTGCTACTTATCAATCCGTTTTGATGTGAGTTGTATAGTGTTGGAGAAATCGGCTGTAGAGATGTCTGCCTTCTCTCAAATGAGACATAACCAGCTGGCACTCTGCTTATACTGCTCAAAGCACCAAAACGTACACTTGGAAGCCAGACTGGAGCAAACTGGTGTGCGTATTTATGGACGAGAGGCTTGTGCTTGTAACAACACAAGAACTAAACACTAATGCCGTCCTCTTTGGTTGAGCTGTAACGTTAGTGGTGCTAGGTGAGCTAGCAGTAGATGCACGCTTCCTTCTGGGCAGTGATACAGTTGGTGGATGAAGGTCGGTAGGAATAAAGTAGTTCGTACGTAAAACTTCTCACAACAAGGTCTGTGGATTATCTTGAGTAACCGGGTCACGATTTCTGGGATAAACCATTGCTGCTCAGTTCTTGAGATGTATTTTTTGGTCTGTGGAGCACTACAAGCCGACTGCCATCCAGTTCCATTATATTGGAGAGAAGGCAGGTGTTATTATGGCCGATATCTCCAACACCCTGCAGCTCACACCAAAACAATCTAGATTGATAAATAGCACTACAGGTAAGAGGAGAAACATACATATTTGATTTGGGGTGGACTGTCCCTTTTAGAATAATAATAAACCCAGTTGTTCCCTCACCCTGGTCTTCTTGTACATCTTGTTCTTGAGGTAGCTGAAGGTCCGGCTGACTTTCGTCACACTCTTTCCTTCAGTGTCGCTCCGCAGAGGGCCAGGCTCCTCCTCTGATATACTGGTACACACACATAAACATACACACGTTTAATTTTATCCCCAAACAGCTGCATTCACAAAGCTCACCTGTTAACACATTCCAAAACGGGCTCTTTACAGCACCATAAATGTTCCATAGAGAACCATCGCTGCTCCCAACAACCTCTCAATACAGTTTCTTTATAGGACTATAAAGGTCCCAGCTGCTGTAAAAATCTATGGAACTATATTCTGGTAATGCGTGTGTGTGTAAAGTTGGACTGACCTGTATGCTAGTGACCCAGAGGCACTGGAAAACGACCTCATACCTGGAAAGAAGAGAGAGGAAGTCAGTGGTAGAACAAAGAGTCAGGAGTTGGTATAAACAGGACAGGAGTTTATTTTTAGTCACTGTTTTTGTCTCAGGTGGAAATTCTCCTTCCTCACTCTATTTTAGGCTGTGTTGACCACACCAACCACTAGGTCATTGCGCTTTCTCTGAATATGCAGTGAGTGGATAAAGTCAAACAGGAGGGGTTTCAGCTGCATCTGACGTGCATCTGACGGAACAGAAAGATTTTCCCTACCAGACGCAAGCCAGCGTACCTTTGCGCTTTATGTCTATTTTCTTCTGTTTTAATCATACACAGTGATGATGTCCTGGGCTCTGAGTGCTGACAAAATGCACATGACCTGCCGCCACTCAATACTGTGCGTTAACACATCTTGCGTACTCCCACACAGAGCACTGAGGCTACTGCTCTGCTAACACGCTGCACACACCATGGCTCCTGTCTAGACACAGTGTAGAGAATCATTCTTGTGAACAGAGGGTTGTTAGTTCCAGTCCTGGCTGCAGGAATTGGGCAGAGAATTGAATAATCCATGCCCTCCTGTCCTCAAACAGCTACCTTTACTGTCCTTGAGCAAGGTATTTAACATTTAGCTACTCTCATGGAAGCTGTGTAGAAGCCAAAAAACAAAATGACTCTGGCACTGATGAGAGCGACCAGCAACGAGGCCAAAAGCTGAAGCTGAACTGCTGCCTTTTGATCCAGTGCCATTAATGGCTGCTAAATACTGGCTCCAAAAAATCCCTGGCTACATTCAACCTTGTGAACTCTTAAAATATAAAGTCATTTTTTTATCCCTGCAAAAAAAAAATGTACAATACAAACTCAGTATCTGTTCACAGTTATTTTATCTGTCTCTCATCACAAAAAGCCATGATGCTTGTAGGTAGCTTGTAGTGTCCAAACTCCACCCAGCCTCCTCTATTAATCAAACTTGGATTTCCAGGCTCCACAGACTGCCAAACAGTTGGCATTTTTCAATTAATCTCTGACCTAGTTGTACTTTTTATCTGATTGCATATAATATAAATTAAAAATAATAATAATTAAAGCATGTAATCAGAGTATACACCGCAATCTTTGCCAAACAATCACCACAAAGCCTCTACTTACTCAGCCCCAGTTTAACGAAGGCATGCATCTTTTCTAGGGAACAACTCTCTCCTTTTAGAAAAATCACTCCACCCCAATATTCTGACGTACACGCAAATATGCAAATCATCGCTTGCCTGCTCTGCATCAGAAAGTCAAACCCAAAAACAGGATAATGAGGGCAAAGTTTTGGCCTGCCTGTGTTGCTAGCAACACCGTCAAGGAGACAGAGGACACTAATGGAAATATCTCACAGATAAGAAAAGGGAAGGCTCAGTGTCTCTGACTAAAGGTGACAGGCTCACATTTATCTGTGGGGCAGTTCACCTGCAGCATTTATGATTATTCCTTTCCCTCTTTCTCTGGCGATTGTGTTTCATTTTTTCCAAAGACACAAAATAAATAATCATCTAATTAAAGGTCAGCTAAATACTAGGCTGGGTAGGGGACGGGAAAAGTCAAGGTCTTATTTAACGTCATCAACAGGAATTATTATCATTATTCTAATTGCACATTTATACAGGAAGCAGCTTAATATCAGCAGTAATTAGTGGTTTCCTTGTGAAAAGTTTGTTGCAGATGAACTTTTTGGTCTTCCTTGCCCTTCAGCATCGAGGTTTAAGTGCCTTTCTTTCTGCTTTCTGTAAAAGCATAAATACTACAAAGAACTCACCCATGATAACCTATAGAAAGCGAGAGGTCGCACATAAGTTAAGGCTGAATGTTTATGCATAATTTCTGAGAACATTCAGTAAACTCCATTATATGTGTATTTTGTGATGGAATACTATGATTAAGTCATTCAGTACAACCAATTTTCTTTCAGTCAACCTCATCTACCTTTATGTGGATGATTTCAGAAAGCTTTTTGACACCTATAGAGGAGGGACATAAACATATCTGTGCTGCGGGTCACAGCTGGGCACATGGGTGCACAAATCTTAATACTTTGCTGACGACTAGCTTGTTAACTTTTGAGTGTGTCAAAGATCGTTAATGTGTTCCTTAATTAATTGGCTGCACTACTTAAGACGATGTGAACTGGACCCTTTTCAGCAGGATGAGCCGTCATTACTTTCATATTCTCACAGCGAACAGTAACGGCAGCTTTGACTCTGGGCTACAGTCTTTTGAGGGGGAACTCTAACAGGAGCAATTACTGCTCTGATTCTGACGTCACAGCTACTGTTCTACTGCAGCTACATTAACAGGACATTACTTACTCAAGTTATCATCATCATCGCTAGACGAGGAGTCTCCATAAAGGAACTGAGACTTAGATTTGGTGAGGATGGGGGAAAGGTTGAAAGAGAAGGAAATTCGCCTCTTACGTCTCAGGCGTCCCACCGCTGGGGGGGGGGGGGGGGGCAGGCAGGAAAGAACCAAAGCAGGAAGTGATCACTTATTAACATCAAGAGTTTTATAATAACAGTGAGGAGGGGGTACAGGAGGTAGAAATGTCAAGATAAAGAGAAACTTCATTACCGGGCATATTAACTGGTGAAGAAATAAAGAAATATTTCAAAGGCCCTGAACAGTCACACAGGTGTTTTTACTTAATCTGGCTAATTCCACCTCTGCTCAGGTTGGGTGTAGCTGTGCTGGAATTACATCACCAAAGTTAAAGGCAAAATGAGTAGGATCTTCCTAAAAACAATGTATAGGCTCCATCATCACTTACAAAGAGTGTGCAGCAAGTCTGTATCTGCAGAGACCCCGACCTGTGCCCGAATTTTCTTAGTTTGCTGTGTTCAGGCATTTCTGCGTGTCAACCTTTGGACAGTGGTGTAAAGCCCCCAGCCAGAAACAATGTGCAGGGTGTGAGGGCGGGCCTCTATAACAACGTAGCAACCAGGGGCGCATTCAGTCCTGACAAAATGTAGCCAAATGTTTATATAAATGGAAACAGTGGTGTGTTTAACACCCAGTCCAGTTCAGTTTAGTTCAATTGGATTCAATTCAGTTCATTTATTCATTTTCCGTAGCCGCTTATCCTGTCGCAGGGGGGCTGGAGCCTATCCCAGCTGACACTGGGTGAGAGGCAGGGTACACCCTGGACAGGTTGCCAGACTATCCGCGCTCACATTCACACCTATGGGCAATCAATTAACCTGCATGGCTTCGGACTGTGGGAGGAAGCTTGAGTAGACCCATGCTGACACGGGGAGAACATGCACACAGAAGGGCTTCCCCACCCTGGGTTTGAACCCTGATGCGGTGAGGCGACAATGCTAACCACTGTTTCACAGTGCCGCCCTATTCAATTCAATTCAATTCAATTCAATTCAATTCAATTCAATTCAATTCAGTTCAGTTCAGTTCAGTTCAGTTCAATTAAATTTAGTTGGGCTCTACTGGCATAGGAAACATATGTTAACATCGCCAAAACAAGCGTGAAATAAAAGCAAATATGTATGTACAATAAATAGAAATCTACTAGACATTTATTTCTATACATGTCACTGCTGACTGGGTAACATTTCTGACACAAGCTCGTTGTACACTGTTTCACACCATTTTGAGGAAAACATGTAGTGCAACCAGAAAACCATAGAAAAACAGTGCACACTGTTTCTAGTCTGAACGTGCCTCAGGTGCAAGATCAAACACACACATCCCGGAGGAGTTACTGAGCTGGAGCCAACTCTGAATGTTGTGTTTACAAACTACAACCGCCAAAATCCTACTCATTCAGCCTTTAGTGAACCAATAAGGATGATAAAGGTGTAACGTCCCCCACCCTAACAGGTAGGGCAAAATTAATTCAGCACAGCATGCACACACCCACACAGTCCTCACACGAGGCAAATAAGTGAAAACAGCTGTGTGTGTGGACCGTAGGTGTGTCAGGCCTTTAAATAATTGAGACAATAGATGCCTCTGTATTTAACTACCTTTCTGCTGTATTTATTAAGCATACTCCTGAACTTCCTCATCTCACCTACGTAAATAACACCTTTCCATTTTGTCTGCATTATTAATGGAACTCATTCAGGTAACTGATTCAGACTTACAAGCTCTACTTGTAATTTTGATTTATTATTATTTTAAAGCAGGATAATTGAAAAGGAATTTATTGATAAAGAGGTCAGAGATGCTCAGTGTTAAAAATAGCAGCCGCAATCTATAACTGTAATGTGATCACTGTGGGTAAAACAGAAAAGCAGCCAGACGACTTGTCACTCACCATCAATGTCTCTCTGGCTGATGGCAAGCATAGATACAGACTTGGTGAGGGGCAGGGTCATGGGAGGACAGCTGTTTCGCAGAGGCCGATACCTCCTTGATTTCTGGGGCAAGAGACAAAAGCTTGTGTCAAACTCATCGTGCATGCAGTGTAACAAAAAAAAAGGACGCTAAAGCATGCAGAGATGACGTGGAACAAACAAACAAAAAAAGACTACCAGTCACTAAACTGGAAACAGGAAGGACAAACTAAAAAGGGAAACTACACAGATAATTTGTGATGTTGTGTTCACAATTTGTTTTAAATTCAATGAGAGCGGAGAGAAGCCGCCTGAGGAAAGTGATGTTTATTAATTCGTACTAATCCCCAAACTGACAAAGTTCCCCAGACTGCTTCTAAGTCTTGTTTACGTACAAGCTTTACAAATCCATTTTTCCTCTCATGTGAATTAAGCTGAGGATGTTTGTGAGGTTCCCTCTGGGCCGACTGTGTGACAGTATGAAGATATGACATCTAAAGGACGAACATGATGATGATGTGTGTGAGTGCATGTGTGAGTGCGTGTGTGTGTGTGTGTTAGCTGACCGGGTCATGTAGTCTGCCATGCTCCCCCAGCTCCTCCTGCTCTTCTGTCAGAGAAACCAGGGAGCCCCTGTCGTCGCTGTCATGCCGGGGCATCCTTGAAGGCTCCAGGATTCGGGGACCCTGAGTGGTGGGGCCTCTCAGCTCTTCCTGGACCCCACTGAGCCCCTCCAGGCTGTAGCTGTATGAATAAAACGACACACAAGTGACCTCAAAGGAGGAATGACTGTACTGCACACATACTCTCCACCAGTCTCTCTGGACTATTCATCACAGACTTCTGTTTACACCCAGCCCCTGCTGCAACAAACACAAACTAACACATAGACATGCACACATGCACCTGTTGACAGACATACACACGCAGCTGGTCCTGCACAGTGTTTAGCCAGCTGAGTTATCACTGGGCTCCGGACCAGATTTACAGCTGAAGCAGCAGCAAATGTCTTCCAACATCAGCATCAGCATAGAGAGCTCTGCAGCTGTGATTTACAAACCCAATTACATCGATCTATGACTGGAAATAAGAGGCCTTGAAAAATCCAATACAATGATTATGGAGAGGAAAACTACAGCTACATTTCAGGATGAGCTATGCTATGTGGCCGCAGCTCTATTCGCCTCAGGACAGAGTCTGTGATAGTTAAAGCTCCAGCAGTAAATCTCTCTTATCTCCACCTCCTGGGTTTGTATGGCACTCCATTATCCAGCAAATCATCAGTCCAACACGTTCAAGCATCACTAACGCAAACTGGAGCAAAAGAATCATGACTTGGTGATTACCAGTGACCAGTGTAGAGCAGCACTCACCTATCCTCAGGGCTGTGAATGTAGATGACTATATCTGTCATATTAAGGCCTGCGTCCTTCCAGTATTATAACATACTATCCTACAGCGCCAAAAGGTCTTCGGTGCTGAAACACAAGTAACACCTGCAGCTGTTGCAGCCCTCTGCTGTAGGAAGCTGATTGACTAACTGGCTGGACAGGGAACTCACAAAAACATATGCACACATGCGTACACGCCCACATAAACGGCAAATGCAAATCAAGCAGCATGTAAATACACCCTATTCAAACAAGGTCAGGTGACACACACACAAACACACTGTACCTGAGGGAACTAACTACTTGCACACCGTGGCTGTGGGGAGCATCAGGAGGGCACCGGCTGAGGTGTGGGTGTGAGGTGGAGGGGTTAGTGAGAGGAAGACAGAAGATGGAGATAAAGAGAAGTGATGGGAAGCGAGTCATGGCAAAGTTACAGTGAAGCAGATAGAGGAGGACGTGAAAAGGACGGGGTTACAGGAATATCTGAAAAGAGTGATTCTATTCTGGCATAGGAGTGCTGCTGCTTCAACTTTGTACAGTAGTTTTTACTTTAGTAAGCACAAACACTGTAAACGGGTTCAAGTTCATTTCCTGCTGCAGTGTTTTGGTAATATCAATAACACACAGGAAATAAACTTGAACCCAAGCTGTTTCCCCGAAATAAACTGTCAGAATAGTCTAGGCACTATTAACACTGGTGACAACACTGCTGTAGTAGCCATTAGAGCCTGATGGATATAGAGGCAGGCTGATCTTGGCCATTATTAGCTAATTACTTATAACATATGGACCACGTTAAAACCAGTGAAAACAGTGTGTTTAAAGGTGTCAGACACTTAATTTAATGCATTTTAAGACCTTTTCTAAATATTTTACTGACCAAATTTAAAGCTCCTCTTTTTGTTATTTAAGCTTTGCAGAGAAGTATAGTTGTAAGTAGTATCTCTGCAGCTATGTGCAGAGGTAGGTTTTATGTAGGAATATGGTTATGAGAGTGGGTTAGGTTGATCTACATTTTACCGACAGGTAAGTGCAAGTATTAAGACAGTATGAAGTTTAGTGGAAGGTGTAAAGATTTGTAACATCAGAAATGTAGACTTTGATGCAGAAGAGCTTGACTCATTTTGACAAAAGCAAATTAAAGGATGGATGAGTCATGTTAAATAAAATTAGTAGGCGATTAAGACCTCACAAATTCAGATGTAAGACTATTTGAAGACTTTTACAGCTTGATATTTGTAAATTTGTGTTTAAACATTTTCAGACTTGTTCAGGACCTCTAGACACCCTGTTAGAATATTTCAGAAATCACGTAATGGCCTGTCTGACCTTACATCTACTCATCTACTCCCTCCTGCTGGCTCATTGTAGAACCAATGTAGGACACTGGCATTGAATACAGTTAAACTATTAATGCAATCTATTCAATAATGTCATTCTGGTCTCAATCTAGGATCCTACATCTTTTCCAGGACTTCAATTAAGTCATGCCAGAAGGCTGAAAAATTTGGCATGTTGCATTTCACTATCCTGAACTAAACATGGATGCTTGTGCCAATTACAGCTACACGACCACCTTCATATTCAACAGCCTTCATTAGAAGTCCAAGGTGAGAGTCTGGCTGAGACTACAGAACTGAAACAATGACATTCAGAGGTGCAACAGATCCACTGATGGTGAACACAACATGGATCTTCTTAATACCCAACTCCCTGTGCCTTACAAGCAACAAAGCCATTCTTCTTGCATCTACAACAATCCTGCATGACACAAGCACATCTTCCATCTTGTTTTGACTCCTGTGGCACACTATCTCCTACAACACTCCTCTGAAGCCTTTACTGTCTTGAAAAATTCAATTCAGGACCTTATTACACCCAAAAAAAAAAAAAAACCCAAAACAAAACAAAACAAAAATCCTCTGTTCTCAATCTCTTGCCAATACAGTCCTCTGAGCCTCCAGAGCTAAACTCCCCTCTTTCTGTGTGGCTGCTTGTTATTACCACTGCAATACAAAACACCAGTGTGTCTCAACCATCTATTTGCCACAGTATTTCTTGCACATTCCAACGGGGGAAGAGAGAGCAACATTTTTCAGCGCAGTCGCCTGCAGGGATGGAGCACAATGCGGCAGCAGTTCAACGAGCATACATTAAAAAAGTGGGGGGAATCCGCAGAGGCTACACCTACATGAATTTGCCATTGCATGTCACCTAGCAACAAGTCAATCTTTTCATCACATGAAATCATGAATGTGATTTATTAGTACCTTCTCCTGTGAAAGGTCGGCTTCCCCTCACCAGGGCTACGGACGGAGCTGAAGGTGATGGATGAGAGAGACAGAGACGGGGAGCAGTGGATGAAAGGTGAGATGAGTTGGAATATGAGGGAATGGCAGGTCAATAAGAACATAATGAATGAATAAATGAACTATTTATTTGCTGATGGAACCACAGTCTTTGAGAAGAGTTGGATTTCTGTGGGCACTACTGTGTGTGTGTGTGTGTGTGTGTATTAAGCTCTGAGGAATAAGTCACCATATTGGAAGAGTGATAACAAAGGCATTTCTTCAGAATAATGATGTTAAAGGAATAATGTGGCCGGCTCTGTCCATCGGCAAAAAAGTCGACCTACCAGCACATCAAAAGATCACTTATTAAAAAAAATGTACCAGGCAGGAACAGGTAATGATATGTGGTCTTCTCACTAATTACATTCATTGTATTCACTTTCCCTGTTGCTTGACATGTAAAAGACACTTCCTGAGTTATAGAAATGTCTCTACAGTCTTTACCCAGAATGCACTTTTAGCAGCAGGAGGAACATTTCTATAAATGTTTTGTCTTTTCATTCTTCTTATGTGCTCCAGGTGCCTCATGTTTATCTGTAAAGCACACCTCTGGTCAAAAAATGACTCTCCGTTCTGTCGTTAGTTACACTGTAAAAAAAGACTACAGATGAAAGCTTGGCAGTGATGGCTGTTTGTGCCCAACCTGGATATCGTAAAAATAGCAGCTGATGAAAGTCTAAAGCAGTTGTTTTTCTGTTTTTACTCCAACATCGTGCCCTAGGCCTTTTATTGCCTGGCAACTACTCTGCACACAGTCCATGACAGGCCACCGTTATAGCACACAAGACAAAATAGATGTCAGGGTCTTGTTGTTAATGTGCTCTGCATTAGTGTTCTTAGTGTGTCGATGTGTGTGTGTGTGAAGCAGTACGTGCCAACTGATGGCTTCGGTGCATATTGCTGTGAGTGTGAACGTGTGTTTCTCTGAGTCTCTGTGTGTATGCATCCGTGTGTGTGTGTGTTTGTGTGTGTGTGTAATTTTGGTAGCTCCCTACCAACACCAGACAAATGGCAACACAGCTGCTCACAGCAGGAGGAGGAAACACTTGACATGGCACAGAGGGAGTGACATCAATAAGCTCTAATAATACTGACATCGGCACACATCAGGTCTACTGACATCTACTGACTAACGCCAGGCGAACAGCAGCAGCTGATGGCAAGGACAAAGGAGTAACATTCTTATCTCGCTATCAATTCAACTACATCTGCAATGTAATTAGAGTTACTTCATCTCAAAAAATCAAATATAATCTTGTCTTCCCAGTCTCACCTCCGCTGGTTCATCTCTGCGTCTTCTCCGTTGTTCTTTCCAGGACCCCAGCTGTGGCGGCGATGAGGCGACTGGGAGCGAATGCTGGAGTAGGGTCGCCGCAGCACCTCTGTCACTCTGTCTTTGGCTTCTTCTTCAGCTTCTCCCGCTCCTCCTCCTCCACCACCACCACCACCACATCCAACGCTATCCGGTCCTGTAGTGGTAGCAGCCCCAGTCTGGATGCCCTCCTCTGGGCTCCAGCTGCATTCCAGGCCGTGGCTGCCCTCTGGACTGGAGCTTGACGGGCCGACGCTGGCGGTGTCGTCTGTGGAGGAACAGGAGACGGAAACCTCGCTGGCACTGTCTCCTCCTGTCACTGGTTCATCATTCTGTAGACATAAAAAAAATACACATATCATAACTGTCAAAGTAAAAGAAGCACTTCCTAAAAGTGACAGTTTGTCCTGAGCCACGAGAACCACTTCATTAATTAAAAAATGAGCCAATTCAATGCCGAGCTCTAATGAAATGTTGATTGATTTATTATTTCAGGGAGCAGACGTGTGTAAAAGTAGCTGTTTTCATGTAAGTATTCACTTCCTTCCCATATTTAATCAAGGAGTGCTCCAGTGGAAAGAGTATTACAGCTAGCAGAACAGGGCCTTGCTCTTCTCACAGGGCCGCACAGGAAGTGGAACCCTTAACCCTGAATAACAGGGAAATGACTTCTTGGTCATCTAGCAACAGTAACCTGGGAATACTTAAAATAGATGAGCCAATTTCTCTATTTAACCAGCCATACAGATACAGGATAGAATGCAGTGGACCTGAACAGAACAGACCTGAAAAAGAAACTGAATCGAATAGAATACATTTGAATAGAATAGTTTAAGGGGCCGTACGCATGCCGCATCCCTAACTGCCGAAAAATGCGAGGTCAGGCGCTGGGTGCTACTCTTGGGTCTTTTCTGTGCCAGCTTTGGGAGGTCCTGTGCTAAAATGATCACCCTTTTTTCCATATCTATCACAGACTGATATTTACAGAAGAAGGGAAACATGTCCGTCAGCTGTGATTGGTTGGTCCTCGTCACGTGACATGTGGCATGTGCTGCTCAGAGCGCAGCCGCTGCGCCCTGAAAAATCGGTGCTCGGGAACGCATGCACGTCATGACAGTGTTGCTCTTGTGTTTGAGCGTGTCTGCCTCATGTCTACACTACAAACAGTGAATTTGAGGGCACAAAAAACATAGCATGTGTACAGCCCTATAGAATAGAATAGAACATAATAGAATAGAATAGAATAGAATAGACAAACATAAGGTAGAACAGAAGAAAATAAATACTATAGAATAGAATGCAACAGAACAGAAGTGATTATAATGCAGTAAATTAGAACAGAAAAGAGTAGAACAGACTAGAACACAGCAGAATAGTACAAACAGAATATAAAAGATGACATAAGAACAGTATAGAATAAAGTCAGGGCTGCCTCTTGAAAGTTGGACTTTCGAATCATCAGTTGGAGACCCCTCAGTTGAGGCTGCTCACTTTTTGTGCTGTGTGCAGTATTTTGGTCCCTAGATTTTGCTGCTGAGTGACACTTTTGACTTTCATGCTACTCTTTGGTTCAGGGCACTGCGGACATGCAGGCAGCAGCACAGAGAAAGAGTGACTCTGCATCATAGGGCTCTGAGATAACATTATCGTCTCTCTTCTGATTAGAAGTGCCGAACTTACAGCTCACAATAAATTGGTGCGACACAGTCTCTGGCTTTTGCTTGATATGTAGTGCCGGCAAAAAACTTCATAGACAAAAAAAACAAATGCTCAAATATTCTATTGATCAGCCGAATTTGTTTCGACTGGCTTAATTCTGAGTTGGGTACAGCCCTAAAGAGAATAGAGCAGCATGTGATATCCCAGAAGAAACAGAACAAGATAGAACAGAATACAGGAGGATAGAATAGAATGCAGGATAGAATGCAACAGATGTCCTTCAAATTATTTTTAATTACCTCGCCAATCACCGTGTATATCCATCAGCATTTTTAACTGAAGCATGCGATGAATTAAGAGAATGCTGAGGGCTATTTAATCCACAGGAATGGGATATAATGAGGACCAAATGGCAAGGCTTAGGGATAATGAGCAAGAGCCACTTTATTGCAACACTGACATAAAACAAACACCAATAAATGATGGCAACCTTGTGAAAGCAAACCTTTCCCAGGAAAACATTATATGAGTGATACATAGTCTTTTCAAGATGTGTTAATCATTGTTATGGGACTGTTTCAGTAATTCAAAGCAAAGACATTTGCTGGGACTCCATGTTCTATCTAAGACTGTTGTTACCTATCTGACTGTAATATGAGCCCTGAATTACACCATGAAAACAAAGAGAAGTGGTAAATACTCTCTGACCTGGTTCTGGTGGGAAAGAGCTCCTGCATGCACACACACAGGTATGGGATAGTCCATTTAGGGCTAATTTTTAGGTGTGAGCTTTAACTGGGCCTATTGTGCTGCCAGCTGCAGAGAGAGCGCTGAGCATAGAGCTGCTTCTGTTGGAGAGCTGGGAATGAAAGATCTGCTTTATGCTGCAGACATGACTTCCTGTGGGAGTGCAAGAACGCACGAGTGTGTGTGTGTCTCTATACGTTTAGATGCATGTGACTGCAGTCAGTCACATGGTTTTAGCTTCAAAACTATGCAAAGGATTCAGCTAAGTTTCTAACTTTATTCCATATTTTAGTCTCTTAGATGATCCTTACACAATACAATTAGTGAGCACTTAAAGATACACTGTCTTGCTCAAGGGCACATGGACATGACACGTGCTCAACTGAAATGCTGCCGGGATCAGTGCTACCAGTTATGAAACTGTTTCTTTGGGCCATTATTTTACAGCTTGTAGAAAATGTTGAGTATCGTCTGGGGCAAAAGAAAGAGATCTCGCCTTCAGAGAGCAGTGAAGACATTAATCCTCTCTTTCTGAAGCTGAATTTAGCCGCTGTGGTCTTTGTGCGGAATCAAAGCCTGTGGATTTCATGGCCCATTTTGCCCTGTCCCTGTCTATCTACAGTATCCTAACCCTCAGCATCATACTGTATACTCCCCGGCAGCTGATGCTGTCTGCACTGACTCTTCCCATTGTTGTTTACAACAAAAGGGACATTCGGTTCACATTACCATGAGCATGTCTGGAGCACTCAAGGCTGCAGAAACGGAGAGATACAAGTATTTCAACGTTAACCAAAGGGCGCCTGGCTTCAAACAGACTTTCAACAGCAGCAGAGTGACAGCAGGGACCACGGCTTGCACTTCCCCAGCAGCAGTGTAGAGCTGCCGGCTTAAAAAGATGCTTAGTAGATGTTTGGCATCTCAGCCTCGGGTGCTGATAAATAAAAAAAGCCAAGCACAGACTGACAAAATAGCTACTTCATATATACTATATAATCCCTATAGGGCTAGTTGCAGGACTGAGGGACTGACAAAACAGCTACTTCATATATGTACTATAAAATCCCTATAGGACTAGTTGCAGGGGACAACACAAAATATATTCTTGCCACTCAGTGTGAGTGAACTGGAGCTTTGGACTGCGGCCAGTGGAGGATTTGGTAGAATCCTGAATTCACAGCAAAATGAAAGCAAACGCATCATTTATCATTTTTACACTTATTTATTGATGGTTTTTAAGTTTGGTTTTCTATGAAGCTGTTTTTTCTTTTTGTTCTAGTTTTTGTTCTGCCCCAAATTGCCACATGCAACTGGGATTTAAACAGCCACTCTGCTCCCCTGTTTCAGAGCACTGTTCACGACCAACTCAGTGTCGATGTTTTCATAAGTGAATTTAGGGGTTTCCTCATAGTAGAGCTCGCAAAGCAGGTGAAGCCTTCCCACTGAACTCCAGCTACAAAGAGAAAGCAGTGAATCTGACCTTTCTGAAGACGCTGTCATAACCTGGCTCTGCGTTCAGGAGGCTTTCTATGTCGCTGCCAGAGTCTCTGTGTGTGGTGGAGGGACAGCTGGTGGCACTGCTGGTTCTACTGGGCAAACTGGTAAACGCTGAAGACTGCGAGGATCCTGAAAGACACAACAATTTGTTAACACCGGAATATGGCAAATTGAAAATCACAGATAAATAGAGCACTTTTAAGGAGAAAATTGATTAACTGGAGCTATCAGGAATATAAAGGTACCAGGAGAAATGCTGACATTTCAATCAGGAAAACATTCCGGTATAATGTGATTAAAGTTAGATTCCATTTAACTTTGTGTTTTCTCATGAGAGCATTCAGCTGTTAAAGTGACAAGCGCCATGTTTCCAAAATAATCAGTTTTCATTCCCTCCTCTAAAACATAAGCAGGTCTGTTCGACAGCAGTGAAAAGACTTCTGGGAATCTGAGAAGGTGTGAAAAGCCTGGCGGATCAATGGCGGACTGTCCTGACTACAGCCGTCTGTGCTGAACCGCGAAGGCAAACAACTACTGTTTGTGTGTTTAAAAGGTCTGAGAGCAGAACCGAAGTTAAAATCCCACCCAGAGAAAATGACAACTGAAAATGCTATTGATGTGCTGCAAAACAGCTTTCATGACAGTGCAGCATCACACATATACCATTTGTCACCCTGGGGCCAACTGATCTTTACAGAGGCTCACAGAGACTCTCTGCAACATTCTGTAGCAAAGTTAGGAGTCATTTTCACTTCAGTTGTTTGATCAGGAGCAATTAGCACGCAGACAGGTTGAAGCCCAGTGTGTGTAAACATCAGCCACATCGATGTGTGGCTGAGTAAGTCACCACTTCCCCACCTGAATCATAGCCAGCATTCTGCCACATTAAATATCTTCCTCAAAAACAAACTAAAACTACTGCTCTCGCTGTAAAGCCCTGGCCTCAGATCCCAGATCCAGTCCCAGTTCTTAACCATAGAACCATATTCAACAGCAGCCCACTATGAGTCATGCTGGGGTTTAAATACACTATTTGCTCAGGACTGGGCATGAGCACTCGATTAAGATGTCAGTATTTAGTCATATGTAATAAAAATAAACATAAATTGACCTGCTTCTATATTAAAACTTAACATTTTTTGGACAGGACACAGTGATGTAACAGATCCATCTGGCAAACCTGACAGATCTGTGCAGACGCAGATAACGCTTTCTGTCAGACATCATTTGAAAAAATGTTTCAGGCAGAATGGCGACCAGGCATAAGACTGATTTCTGTAAGTATTTTGACAAACAAAATTATTGTGCATTGCAAGCCATATAATGTTAAACTTGTGTATCATACAGTAGCTAATTTGTACAGTCTGTGCAGCACAGAAAGATAAGCCAACCCTAACACCTACCCTTATTTTGGCGTGGATGTTCAATTCCGTCCCTTAGCTACCGTTACTTTATTTTTATTTTTTCCATTTCTTTATTTTTTTTCGGGATACTTGTATCGCGATATTTTTGTGTGGCAATACCGTATCGTCACACAGTGCCAAGTATCAATTTTTTTTATTATAGAAATTATTAATATGACAAATACAAATCAAACTTCAGGGAGCCTTCAAGAATATTATAATGAATTGCTTTTTAGTCAACTAGATACATTCTGCTGCAAGAAAATGGCTGAAGTGAGATGAACAGACTGGAAGCGTTATCTTGTTAGATAAAACAGATGCTGACAAAGTTTCCTTTGGGGAGATAATTTACAGTTGAAAAAAGGGAATATATCACAATTTATTTTATCTCAATACTCAGCATATCGCAAAATATTATTGTTGTATCATGATTTAAGTATCGCGATAATATCGTATCGGGGATCCTCTGGTGATTCCCACCCCTTTACTTGACTACTCAATAATAAGAGAGTACTTGAATACGGAAATGAGCTAAAATGCCCCTCCCTGCAATGTGCATGTTTTGCTATACGAGACACAGGCTCTGTTTTTTTAATGACAGCTGAAAACCTTTATTATTATTCATGCTGTTTTTTTTTTTTACTTTCACATATACATTTAATCATCTACTTACTCTTCACTGTCTAATTGCCCTTGTTTTTATGTGCTGCTTTTCTATTTTTTTTGTAGCACTTTTACCTACATTGCTTGTAATAAAATGAGCTCTATAAATAAAGTGTATTATCTTACGTTATTTTTTTCAAGCCCCCTTGTCTACACACAGCACAGCCGTTCTTATGCAACAGCCCTGTGTTGTTGCAGCATTTTGTACATGTAAGGACATGTACAGATAATATCCCAGGCCAAACTAAAAGAGGAAGATTGCACCCGGCTAGCAGATGTATAATAGTAGGCTTATTTTAGCCAGAAGCCAAAAGCAACTGGATGAGATCATTCACTGAGTTTGTTATTTTGCATCATTTCTGACGTCTATTTCTGCTCCAGAAAACGGAAGTTATTCTTTATCCCTCAGGAACATTTTCCCTGTACTCATATGCACAAGAGGAAGTTCCTTATGCGTCTGGGTTATATGTGAACATGTCGACAGTAACTAAATAATGATGTTACAGACTAAAGACATGCACCAATGGCGCACACCAAATACAGTTGATCTCTGGCTATAGCGAGTGGGTACTTTAGGAATCCTGAGGCTTGAACATTCAGCTGCAGTCAGCTGCTCGGAGGACGGGGCCATCAGGGGGTTGGTGGATGGGACAAAGGGTTGCACTGGGAGTGGTCAGTGACAGAGCCCTTCATTTTAGCAAGAATCTGTTAGACTGCAACAACAAACGAGCAAATGGGGGGCACAGTCACAGACTTCCTGCAACTGATTAACTGCTGACCACTAACACACATGCATGCAATTGTATGAAAACGTAGGTGGGTTGAAGAGGTGGTACAACTAGCTCACACTGCTAAGCCCAAGAAGTCAGGAATGTCTTCAGATTCACAGTATCTACCAGCACAGCAGCAGAGCACTCACACACACAGATGATGTGAAAAAAACACGATAACATTATTCAGATCAGCAGCTCTCTAGTATCTGTGAGTTCTGAAAATGTGCAAATATTTGATCAGATATTGAGACGTTTATTTCACTTATTAAAACACTCTCAACCTGAGAGGATGAACTAATCAGCAATCATTTGACTGAAATGAAAACACGCTTTTTCCAAAGTGTTTCACAGATCTGAGAGATGGTAATACAAAATCTCAATAATTTCTAATTACAGGCCTTGAAAGAGCTGAGAAACTAACTAATGTTCTACCCTGAATCAGAATTTTGTAATCAGAGGTGTCAGCCTAAATCTTATTTAGGAAATTAATGTCTCAATATTTGCCTCCAACACTGTGGAGCTGTATGACTCCAGCCAGCAGTGGAGAGGGGTGGCCTTGATATGACAGGCACAGGATTATTTCTGTTATCCACTTTTAGGGGAAAACTATTTCTGCAGAACAAAGGTCACAAGTTTGATTGCTGGAGCTGCAGTTTTACCTGTCAAATAATCACTGTGCAAATCTCTTAACAGCGGAGATCACAATTTCATACAGGGGGATGTCATATAGACAGTCACTTCATCATGACATCACCAAAAGCAGGCTTCCTTTACAACACAGTGGACAAGATAACACTCCAACAGGAAAGCTACACTGACCTTTGACCCCCAGCGCTGCGGCAGAGTTTAACCATGACCAAGTTTTTGTAGTCGATGCAAAACATCCCTTTTTTCCTCATATTCCTAACATCACAAGCCCACCATGACGGACAATGTGTGTGTGTGTGTGTGTGTTGGAAGGGAGTGGTAAGTGGCAGTGACAGAAGTGGATGCTGGGAGTTTTTCCCAGACTCCACCCCCTCACACCTGTCCACTAAAACTAGCAGGGGACTGTGAGCTTTGACAGCTGTCTTCCTCCCTCTGTTTCAAACGCAGCCGCACACACACACACACGAAAAGTTCCAAACAGGTGTAAGGCCCTCTGATGAGTCAGTGGGTGGTTGAGGTTGTTGGCTGAATGTGAATCAGCTCACACACCTGTAGATATAACTTTGACAAATATACAACACATGTTTTTTATCATTCATTTGACCTTATTTTAGAGAGACCATTAAGGCCAGCGGCAAAAGCCACATCATTCAGATCTGTATGATACCGCATATAATTATGTCACAATATGGCCATGTGAAAACACACAGGCACTTCTCACTGCTCAGTGAATTAAATATTACTTGCAATCCAAACAGTTACTGCAGCTGGGGTTTTCAATGCAGTTAAAAATGTATGACAAGAAAAAGACAAAAGGAAGCCAGGCTGAACTCTGGTGGAGAAATGTGTGTTGTTAGATGAATGCGAAGAAATGCTGAAGAAAAATTGCAAGGGAGATATGATCCAAACAAATCAACCAGACTGAGGCAATGAATGTGGTGAGGAATAACCACAAAGATAAAGTATGGATCAGGGCTCCCTGTCTTTAGACACTTTTCTCTGCACATTTTCATACAGTTAGCCGAGATAAGTCGCCACTGAGGCTAGCTTAAGTGTTCTCCGAAATGCAGATTTTATCAGCACTTACTGATAAAACCTTATTTATTTTTCCTTACATCCATATATTTACTTGTCCTGTTTTTTCAAAGGACGTTGACATGTAAAGTTTGTGCGACTGGGGCAGACTTTTTGCAGATAGAGTTGGGTTGTTGTGTTTTTTACGTGACAGCAGCTAGTCAGTCATCTCTCAAAGCTGAGAAACCACCAGGGGCTGACCACACTGTGTGGAGGTCGGAGCAACAGAGAACGTGCATTTCAAAACGTGCTGCACAAACTTCTGTCATTGTTGAAGCCCTGAAAGTAGAGCAGCATGGTATGTTTTCCTGTTGTAACAAAGCAAACTGAATCAGCTCATAATCTGCTATCATGTAACTATTCTCTATTCTCTATGCTCTAATTCGAGCAACACACATTTACAAAATTATTACTATTATAAAGAAAATGTTCATAAATACTTAAATGATGAAAAATACTCATAATTTTGTGAAGAGGCCTCTAACATTATAGCCTCCAATTTTTCACTGAAATAAAAATCTGTCTTCCTTGCACACGCTTCAGAAAGCACACTACTTTAAAACGCTGTAATTTAACCTTCACTGTGAATCAGTTAAAACCACCTTTTACTCCCTTATCTTTGTTTTCTCTTTTCACCATATTATTTCTGCCTTGAATCAAAGGCACGCCCAGTATGTCTCCTCCTATATAAATAAGGGTTAGTGAATCCAGTTGAGCTAAATGTAATATAAATGTAATAACATGCAACATTGCAAACAACACTTTAAGGCAGCAGCATGACTCTCGACAGAGGCTACGCAAACCACAGGCAGCCAGGCACACTACCAAGCTGTGGCCTTCCCAAAACACATTAACCAGCTATATTATGGGATGCAGATCCAGGTCCATCACACACCACAGGCAATACACAGCATGTTCTCAGGCTGAGGCTTTGCACAAGCTTGTAAATCAAGTGCTCTTGGGTCCACTTTGCTGCTGTGCCTAAGCTCTGTAAATCCAAACTTTGTACAATATATCACTTAATATTCTATACAGATGGATTCACTTTTGTTATGAACATATAAAGGGAATATGCAAAAAGAAGTGTCGACACAATATGGTTGGATATTGACTGATAATTGTAACTCTCAAGCAGAGCAGAGTATAACTAAGGTCTAAACCCTGACTTTGGCCTTGGTGGTTTTGTCAGTCAATTTTCTTGGGTCAACCCATTCACACTGACAAAAGAAGGTCAAGCTCCTAACTTCCTACCTCACAAATCTGGTTTAATAATCATAATTATCATTTACAGCTTACTCAATTTTATAACCGAGCATTATTTGTAGTCTTCTGAGTTTTGAACTAAAAGTCAGCTTTGTGAGGTTGTGCTTAGACACGGCAGTTTTTGAGTAAATGCTTATGTAAGCAGCTCTGGACGCTATGAATATGAGATGAGAATATGAGATATTTCAGTCTGGATTAAAGCGGCGGTATGACCGACCACCCGCTGGTCGACCATTGCAAACCCTAGAGCCATGCTGCTGGTATGGCTTAAAACTTAATAAGGCACTCAATTGAACAGTAACTTGAGACACGTTTACATTTGGATGTGCAGTGGACACCACAACTTTCAGTGCCATGGGAATTGTTTAATGAATATTATTTTACTAGTGCAGTGCCCTTTCTAAAAGTGTCTGTTCAGAACAGCCTGATTGCTTGGCCTTGCTTATTGCTGCTTGCAGCTTCCTCAACAACCAGAATATTGGCACAGCTTCCGCATCATTGAGCCCATAGAGCAGGCGCACTAGAGACTTTAGTCAGTTGAGCCAGCTACTTCCAGGTCAGCTTTATGTTAACTTAACTGGGAATACAATGATTTAATCATGTGGCTCTTCTCTCTTTTCAAATGTTATCGAACGGACTGGATCAAATCCTGAAAGTGAAACAAGTCATTTTATGGAGGCTGTGAAGCTTAAAAAGATGTATCCACTAATTTACAGACGTCTCTTTCACAATGTAAAAATCTTTTTGGGCCCAATGCCATCACATGATGGACTTGTAAATTGTAATCCCACATTTTTTGCCACTAGGGACACTGGCTTCAGGACAGACATACAGATAAACAGACAGAGACTCCTTACATTTTAGTAAGATTCTGTTTATAAGACTGAATGGTAGATTACAGATTCAGTCAGTCATTTTCCTGCCACCGCTCCTGTTACTACCTGATGTTGCTAACTTGACTGAACAAACCAGAGAGATAGAACAACAGAGGATGAAGGAATCTGGTGAGTTTACTTAGGTAAAGATAGAGAGATATTTCCACCAAAAAGGAAGTGATGTCAACTTCTCCCAGCTGCTGTAGAGGAAATCCCACCCTCACCCACCCTTCTATTTTATTTCCGTTTGACAATCCCATTTTATCTGTCTTTGTCATTCTCTTTCCATCCTTGTGTTTCCTTTCCCTCCCCCTGTATTTCTTCAACTCATCCATTAAAACCCTTTTTTCTCTCTTTTCTCCATCTGACAGACTGATGTTTCATCTGTTTTCCACCACAGATAAAAGGCAGTTTGTTCTCATCGATCTGTTGGTCATGTTTTATTGAGACTGGTCTCTCCACAGACAGACTCATTTTACAGAGGTCATAGAATCCTTTTTTTCCTATCTTGCTGCAGCTGTTGCCCATACATACCTATATGTTAACATCTAAAATACTTCAAATTAAGATTTCATTTACAGTCATTCCCCATACGCTGACTGAAAAACATTCACAGCTGCAACAATCATCTGTTTGCTGCAATGACAAGAAGGCGAATGTTTTGTTTAGTCACAGCAGCAGCGTGACTCTAGGGATATAAATTCAGTTATTCAGTCAGTTGGCCCACTGCTTTAGTCCAGATCAACATTCAATGTTTACTGGACGAATTGCCATGAAATTCAATACAGACATGCATTGCCTCCAGAACTTACTGTTGACTCTGGTGATTCACCTTGCACCACCATGAGGTCAAACTTTTAATTTGTCTAATACTTTAGTTTATGACTAAGAACATTCAAATCGTATTGTATTTCATCATCCTTAGCTGTATTTGATGTTTTATGTTGATTAGCAAATATTATGCTGACATACTAAACTAACAGATGCAGATGGAGACATGGAGTACAATACTTTTCAATGTACGTAATATTCACCATTGTGCAAAATAAGAAAAAGTGCGTTGGACGATTGATAGCTCATTTTAAAGCCAATATCAGATAATACCGATGACGTACTGATATTACCGTGCATCCCTACACCAACTGTTACCTTCATGCAGAGTTGGCAGAAATATATAACACATCATCTCCATGCTTGTGGCAGGTATGCTCGTCCTTGTGATCACGTGATTCAAACTGGGTCTCGCTCAACCGAATGCTGCTCTACAACTCGAAGAATGGTCAAAAACTCCACACACATCCTTTATTGCAGCAAGCTGTTGTATGTCTTATGGCAAGTTCACACTACATAACTTTCAAAGTCGTCCGATGCACTGTTCACACTACACAACTCGCTTTCTCGTTATCCTGAGTCTTGAAGTCATTGTGGTTTTCTCACTACGTGACTGAACAGCAACAAAGGGTCACATGCTGCAAGATCTTTCACTCAGACGAATCCCCAATGAGTATGTCTGGGAACTGACACGATACCATGCACAAGACAGGATTTTAATTTTTTTTTATTTGCCGTTGGCTTATGTCCATAAAATAGCCTGTTTACTGTAAATAGTAAAGACGTGTGGTGCAACAACAACTTTGGTCCATGTTGCAAATGCAGCACCGTGCAGCAAAGTTCCTCTTGATCCAGGTGACCCCTCCCTCAGGTTTTCCCTTAAATTCTGTCTTGTACTCTCATTGGCTTTAGCTCACCAACGGGTCCAGATATTTAGCCTGCTAGATATCTGGGATATGTCTTCACACATAGTGCTTAAATGTCGATTTGCAAGTACAGAGCTAACGCCAATTTGCCTCTGATCTGGGGCTTCTGTCAAGGAGCTCCAAAAACTGTTGGTGAGCGGAAAATCAGGGCCGAAGTCATGTAGTGAGAACCCGGCATTAGTGTAAGGCCTTACTGATACAGTGTCTCATTTAAAATTCTGCTTTTGTCCCATGGA
This sequence comes from Epinephelus cyanopodus, assembly GCA_026686955.1. NCBI lineage: Eukaryota > Metazoa > Chordata > Actinopteri > Perciformes > Serranidae > Epinephelus > Epinephelus cyanopodus. The sequence goes on from CM048914.1 coordinate 13,613,822, forward strand.
TGTTCTGCTGTGAAGTCTTAAAAAAGAGATACTCATGAGTACTTTTTTTTTTAGTCTCTCAGCATCTCAAGCTTTCGATTCTCATCCTCACACTCGCAAAACAGATGACACAAATTAACCACCCAACCCACCACTCAAGGCCCCATTTTGGTTAATTAAAAAAAGCCCAAAAGTTACACAGGAAAGAACCGTTATCATCTATTAATACAAATTACCACTCACATCATGTTTACAGTACGTGTCTGTGTTTTAGAGCGGGATAGTTTATGTGCTGTTTCAGACATTTTCCACATGGCCAAAACCTCAAATTTACTGCAGAGTAAAATATTGAATACTTGAAATTCTTCCTCATGAAAGTGGCCAAACAATCTTAGATATTAAGTTTAGATAAAAAAAATCATTATAATTATATCAGAGGCTGAGCAAAATGACATACTGGTCAAAGACTTGACTTTGCATTTCAGACCAACTAAATGATGTCTGATGGTCTCAATTTCCTCTTCTAAGTAGAAAAAAACATGGCAGAGGTTCTTCAGATGTTTTTTTTTTTTTTTTTACAGTGCTGGATCCAAGAAGAAAAAGCTGTTGCCATATGCCGAGGCTAAGAAGATGCAAATGCCTTTGCTTTGTCAGTAACACTTCAGCCAGACTCTTTGAAAAGTCACAAGGCCAAACACAAATTTGCTTCAGACAAATGGGCTTAACAGAATAAAGAATACATCTTCCAGGGTAAACATTGATGCACAAATGACCCACTTCCACATTTGTTATTAATGGGGAAACAACTCTGCAGTGTGACAAATAGCAATATATGTACATTTTCTTCAAATATGAAAAAAAAAAAGCAATTTGAATTAATACCCAATTCTGACCAGAAAGGTTACATGATTAGTGGTAAAGAGTAACTCTTACCTGAGTGTGGAGTGTTGCAAGGCTGATGGAACGACGCGTCTCTGTCTCGGTGGATCTAAAGAGAAACAGGAAGACACTGAATCAGCCTCAGCAACATGTGACCGTCACCCACAAAGAAATAATGATGCAGACCAGCGTGGCAGTTAGGAAGTGTTGCTCGGTACACAGGATGGGAGGCAACGATAAGACACTCTTTATAACAGCAGACTTAGAGTATTCATCCGATTTAGTTGCTACGCTCTGACTCCATCTCCTCAAGGAGATTGTTTGGAAAGATCTAACTTTGGTCTGTTTTCAGCCTTCAGAACTCACAGCTACGCTGACACCAACTCAAACACACTGACACACACGCGCACACACTGCCTGTCAGAGATCTGCGGTTGGCTGTAAACACACAACACTGGGGCTCAGCTTCCTCTGTGGTCTGAGTGTCTATACAACAGCTGTGTGTGTGTGTGTGTGTGTGTGTGTGTGTGTGTGTGTGTGTGTGTGTGTGTGTGTGTGTGTGAGTGAGGGTGAGAGAGCTGGGTTTAGCTACAAAGCCACAGGCGCCCCCCTCTTCGCAGGCAACACAAAAGCTTCGACAGTTTGGCCGAAGCTATGCAGATTTGACTGACAGCTCTGAATGTGAAGCTAACAGAGACTCAGAGTAGCTCATTGTGTTTTAATGAACTCCATCACTGATAAAGATGATCAGCTTTGATTTCTAATGTGCCCCCTCATAAAAACAGAGTAAAATAAAAACAGATGAAAAATCTGCTTTCAAAGATAGACTGCCAAGACTAAGGAGGCTGTCACATCAGGGACCCGGGGCCGTATCAGAGTACATTTGACCCCAAAGTCCAGTTAGTTTTATTGGTGTGAACAATGTGTACTGTTCCCGGACATGGTTCAGCGATCAGTGCCCAGGTATGCTTGAAGAGGCAGTCTCAAGTGCGCTTTATGTGTACTCGGGTACAATACGTATCAGGCATGAAAACCAACTGCACCAAATCACGGAAGTGGACTGCTAGTTAACGCGAGTAGCATTTGGCGAGTAGAGCAATAAATTAATTTCTTAATGGGTCTCATCCAAAATCTGCATATGAGAGGACCACGCGACAATCTCATGCTCAAACATCCATGGGTGTCAAAGAAGAAAGGCAGGTGAAAGGGGAGTTCTTGAAATTGTCTCTAAATCATAAAGCATACTAGGCATAACGCAAAGGTTAACTCCATTGTTTGGTCCTGGTATCTTGCAATTGGCATGCTTTTCTACACGCTAGCGACAACATAAGCATCACATAGATGATGATGCAGATGTACTTTAGTATCGAAAAACATTAGTAATGTGAAATCTGAGCATCAGGGGAATGGAGAGGGGGTCAATTGCACTCATGCATGGTACAACTCAATGGTAACCCCAAAGCTCTTCAACAGAAACCCTGAAAACATTGCCTTTTTAAGCGGTCAAGTGATTTCCAAACTGTGCTGAAGTGACTGTTATGGAGTATAGATGGTACCTCCTTGAATATGTTTATGGTCTGTCTCCCTTCAATGGTTTGTTCCTTCCTTTTTTCCTACTGTAGCTTGTTTCCTCCCCTCCTTAATTCTTCCAATCTAACTCCCAACCCACTAAACCCAGGTTAAGCCTCACTCAGATCAACAGGCTTCAGCATGGTCCTTTAAACTTGGCTGTGTAAAACTTGTACAAAGGAACCTCCAGACGAAAGCAGGTCCCTAATCTAAAAGCCACAACCTTTAATCTGAAAGAGGAACAAAACAAAGACGCTGTTCCGCCCTGGTCCACCAAGTCAATGCTTGAGTTTCAGTTACACAAAGAGTGTGTGCTCAAGTTCCAAGTCAAGTACCATGTTAGATAGGCAGGTCTTGAGTCAAGTTCCAAGTCAAGTTCCAAGTCAAGACTGACAAGTACTCAAGTCCCAAACCTTTAGTTTCGAGTCTTAGAGAAATCCTAATGCAATCTTCACTAAATGTAATGCCATTTTAACCAAAGAGTAATAATACAATTAAAACATGTACTTACTTTTTTTAAACAAGTTTGTTTGCCGTTGTTGCATCTGTATTTTTGAGATTTTACATACTGTGATTTGTTTTTTGTTGATCACTGCACAGTTTTTGTACACAAACAAAATAATTTTTGGCATCATTTTTCCGACTCGTGCTCAGTAATGTAACGATAGTTTCTCTTGGTTCTCTCCTGCAACTACAGCTTTTGGAAACTTTCGGATTGGTTCAAACAAAGAATAACTGGGGAATTCAGTGTTGACTCACTGGGAACTAATAGTTGCAAGTCCTATTTATTTTTGTCAAGCCTAAAGTCATCAAATTTTTGTCTCTAGTCTGACTCTGACTGACTTCAAGTCATGTGAACCAAGTCCACACCTCTGACTTGAGTGAAAACAAGTATTCCTGATGTGAAGTGAGGAATTCGACTAACATTAAAGTCCATATTTGGTACTTAGCATTAACTGGAAACACTGGAAAACGGTTGGCCTAGATTTGTCTAGAGGTAGTCCACTTATGAGCACACTACTCAAATCATTTATCAATTCATTCATACAAAAAACAAAGTGTAATAACTATAGTTTGTGTTTACATAGAGGTTATGTGCTGGGCTACTTCTTAGCAGGATGCGGTGGCTTCCTTGAGTCTTGTCAGCACCATAACATTGGCAGGCAATTTACGAATGCTCCTGCAATATTTTTTGGGATTAACCAATTACTTGCACAGTCTGCGTTGAAAATGAATGAATAAATAAAAAATTTAAAAAAATTCCATCACACTTTCTTCAAAGGAGACCAGCAATCCATAACACAAAGGTTTTCAGTTTACAGTAATAAAAAACAGAAAAAAAGCAGCCAATCCTCACGTGAGAAGCTCAATCCAGCAAATGTTTGTCATTTGTGCATGTTAAATTTTAACCCTTAAGATTTTCATTAGATCAAATGTCAATTAATATTCAGCATTTTTCAGCAATGCCCTTTCAACATGTTCACATTCTGTTATGATCTTTTTGGTCATTTTCATCGTAGGTGGCAAAGTCCCCCGTTCCTGTACAGGACTCGAAATTTCTGACCTATGCACTATAAGACAATGTCACAAAAGCAGAGACTGCTACAAATAAAAAGAGGAAAATAAGTCAAAACTAAACTGAAGCACATACACTGCAGTTATTGTGTTTTGGGGAACAGAGAGAAGCATAAAAAAAGGCAAGTCAGGAGGTTAAAAAAAAAAAAAAAAAAAAAGTCAAAGACATAAAACAGAGGAGGATGAGTGAGTCCCAACCAACCAGCAAGGGTGACCCTCCCAGAATGCTTTGGGGGGTGAGGGGGCTGAGCTCATTTTCTAAACAACTAACCCTCAACTGTCCCAGAGCACACTATTGACACGCCTGCTGAGACCCAGAGAAACACTGAGCTCTGTTGTCCAGGCCTGGGAGTGGCAAGTGCGAATGTGTGTGTGTGTGTGTGTGTGTGTGTGTGTGTGTGTGTGTGTGTGTTAAAGTGCCCACTGTGATCACACACTTGCATTCCTACAAACACAGCAACAGGCACTTACATACCAGCTGGCACCATATACATGCACCTCCATCAGCCAACAGTATTGCATACATGCACGCTTATTACAAACACTCTACTCATGCTACGTTTTTTCACTCATCAAGTCTCACGTGCACCCAACTAATTCCCACATACACACAAATGCATACACAGACAGCACACACAGGCTCTCTCTTTTCTCACAGCTGTGTTCAGATATCAAACAGAGCCCGCTGAGAGAGAACAAACACGCTGACGAGGAAAGATTAGCTGGTCACAGAGGGCGCCAGTACACACAGACACAAACACACATAAATGTATGCACAGGTTCTGCTCAGAAGTGAAATGATTGCCAGTGATTGCAACAAATTACAAAAGGCTACATGGCTTGACCTTACAGCAGAGCAGTGACAACAGAATGTCAAACAAGAACAAAGGATCCTGAATAAAATACAGATTAAAGAGAGAAGTAAAGGAAACAACAGCTTCAAGTGTTTTAATAGACTGTTTACACACAGAGAGCCACCAGAACTGCTCCAGTGCTTCAGTGTGTTTTGGCACTGATGATAGAATGAACTGAAGTCTGGGGCATGATGGGATATGAAGTGGATACTTCTCGTAGGGAGTGGGCATACGAGGAAGTACATGTTGTTAATGCAAGTTATATATTCACTTGTGTTTCCTTTATTTTGTGTTGCGCTTCATATTATTTGGAGAAATGGTGACCACATAACTGAAAGAATACAGTTCAGTAGAGTTGGGTCAATTTACGGTTTTGCCGGTTCGGTACAGTGTACAAGCTTAAACTGGTTTGATTTTATGTAAATCAGCATTTGTCATTATGACACATTCTGGCAAAATAAAAAACAGCCTTTGTCAGCAACAACCTGTGCTGACAACATGATTAACATAATATTATGTTTATGAATGGACCAACACAGCCAGTGGTGTCTGACAGACCATGAGCCAAGCAAGGCAACATACAGGAGATCACATTTCCGTAGACATGGGAGGGGCAGGGTAGTGCAAGTTGTGTTTGTCTATTAGAACGTTCATGTGCTTTTTGGCTGAAGAGACGAGACATGACAGAGTGAGTCTCTACAGGAAGCTAAAATCACGCCCTCGTGGCAATATTTCGGATTTGAAGGCAATAAGAGGCTACTTTATGAAGGATGCTGTGTGCCATTGTGAGCTGCACTTTTGTCCCAAAGTTCTGTCTGGACAAAACAGGGGCTTGTCCAGTTTCAATCACAACATCAAGAATCAAGATTTATATCAAGAAGAAACTAAAACACATAATACATAAAACATAACATACATCTGTAGATGTAAGATCTGAAAGTCTGGTGCAAAATATGGAGAGAGAGTGTCTGGTGCTATAAAGTACAGTATTAGCGCTTTCCTTTTGTTAATTGCTGGTGCAGGACTGGGGAGCCATTTAGTAAGAGAATGGTTCGGCAATACAGGCTATTGAGGAAATGAGATGTCATGGTTTTGATGGCCCTGAGTCTTCCTGAGGCGATAGTCATTAAGAGTGGTTTGGCAGGGTGCGTGGAGAGGCAGGGTACGTTTAGACATTTATGTTGAATGCGGGTCTCCTAAATGTTAGTATTGGGGGTGAGTTGGCAGCAGATAATTTTTGAGGCGGAGCAAAGAGCTCTGTCCAGCTGATTCGTCTGCTGAGCAGTGGAACTGTCATACCACACACAGAAAAGGAGAGATTATGTTCTATCGCAGCTCTGTAGAAGTGCAGCATATTTTCTCTGGACACCCCAAATTTCTTTGGCTGGTGCAGGAAAAAGAGTCTTTGGTGAGCTTTTTTGGTGACAGAGATCGAATTGTCATCCCATTTAAATCATAACTCCTTTTCAGTTCAGTAATGCCAGTTACATAGCAACCCTGAAGCTGCTGCAAAAATGCCTCTTGGTTTGTATTTGAAAAAGACAATCTTATGTCCTCGCCTAATTCTGGAAAAATGAGCTTTTCCTGTTTTCCTAAAGGAAGCACTATGGATGAATGAAAATACAGGGTGGACATATAGTGAGATCAGTAAAGATGAGGACATAAATATGTCCAGTACAAACCATGAGGTCACAGCAAGTTAGGCTGCCATCCATTTAACCAGTCCACCAACCACACATTTATCAGACAAGTGCTCCTGCCAGTTAACAGGCCTGCAAACCAGTCAGTCAGCCAGTGAGCGAGGAACCAATCCCCTCTCTGAAAGCTGCCAGTTCAGGGTCTGAACGGCCCAGTGCATATTTGTAGCGTCGGGGGAATCTAAACTGTACCCAGTAAAAACACATCTGGTTTAAAAATAAAGAGGCGGACTGTTCTGAGTATGCTGGGGCAGGCCGGACTTGGACTGCTGCCTTGTTTCTAAACAGGCAGGCGGCCAGAGAGGTTCCGCAGCATTGAAGGATGCCACGGCTGACTGAATGACTGTTTCCAGCCAAGTGTGTATACACGGTTTGATCCCTTAGGGCGGCTGGCGGCAGACCTGAGGGCAAGGCTATTCTCTGTTGCACCTTGGGAGTGCACGAAATTCAACTTACCAAACACTTTAACAGGATGAAAGCAAACCCATCAGCTGCCAGACAACGACCCAACTGCTACACAGGATTTGTTTTGGGTTTTATTTTATACTTCTGGACCAATTATGAAGTGCTTCCTCTGCTGAAATCCTTTTCTCTAACCTTCCTTTACAGAGAGTTCAGAGGTCACAGTCAGTTATAGAATAGTGCACAAGTGGGGCTGACAGAATCAGTGTTTTGCTTAATAACATTTTCGAAGGACTGAATCTGGGTCCTGTGTTTGAAAGACGGTCTTTATAAATGCTTGATCTGTTTTATTCACAAGGATTTCCTTTGAGGTAAACAATAAAATAATCTTCAGATAGTGCATCACCAATATTATAAGCAAGAGGGTGAAGAGTCAAGAGGTTGCATCACCTTGACGACAGAGGAAACAACGAGCACTGCGACTAAAACATGAGCAAGAATGTTAGAAATGTGCTAAAGGGGGAAGTAAGTGGCCGAAAAAAGAGAGAAAAAAGATTTGTTATTTCTGGGCCTGCTAAAAGTGCATGCTTGCCATTTATCTGCAGAAATACATGCACTTAGTACTATGCTAGTAAGTATAAAGGCTTAAACGCAGTAACTGTACTTGGTAAGTGGAGTGATGATGTGTTTTGTGACTCCAGGCCAGGAGAGATGCTGGGATGTGAAACGCTGGTTGGAATGAAGTCATTTGGCCGAATGCCTGTTTCCATCTGAGGCCAGAGGAAACCGTTAGTCCAGCGCTGCCTTTTTCCCACACCATCATATCTCTCTCACTTTCCCTCTTCCTCGCTCTCTCTCACTTTCACACACACCCTCTCATCCTTTCTATTTCACCCCTCGGGTGAAAAGAGGAGCTGACTTCAGGAACAAGTTTAGAATGTGACAATAGACTAAAGAGAGGTGTTACATGTACCAGAGCAATCCACTTCATAGATATTTTCCTCTCAGTGCCACCCTCCCTGTCTGCTCTGCTCTGCCTCAGGATGTCACAACCAGCAGACAGCATGACGGCCAACATGACGTACTGTAGGACACGTTAAATGTTTACTTTGGTGTAGGTCATAGTTTAGTTTATGCATGACACTTACAGTAACAGTCCAGCTTCCAGTCAGTGATTACTAGTTTGTTATAAATTAAACTCTAGTTAATACTCATCAAGTAATAAATAGTTCAGTTATTGGCTTTGTTTAAAATAAATTAGTCTTGTTTAGTTGATGGTTATTAGTCTATATCAGCTCAGTCTATTCAGATTCTACATGGATTGTCTGCTTCATAGTTTGTCACATCAACGCAAGGCAATTTTATTCATATAGCTCAAAGTCACAAATCATAAATTTGCCTTAAGGAGCTTCACTATCTGTACAGCAAACAACACCCTCTGTCTTTCGCTGCTGATTCAGGTAAGGACAAAATCCCTCAAGAAAAAAAAAAATACAATATGTATAACCTGGATGACAAGGTTATAGATAGACTGTAAACATATATGGAGAATAAGGATCCAGGAGGATGCTGAGTATCTTCCCAGGTGTCGCCATACAGATATTTTCATTTTCAGTTTATTTCACTCATCTCATTACTGTAGAGTTTTATAACAGTCCGGTGATTATCACTTCTCTCAAGATCCAGTGACAGTTTTGCACTGAAAACAAGACTGAAGGGCCATCCACACAAAGAACAGTAACTATAACAATGACTATAACAGTAATGATGTTTATCAAGCTGATGAAAGATGACGTTCGCAAACAGTGACGCCAACTGCAAGCACACACTGCACGCTCCACCTGTGATGCTCTGTACATTCAGATGGATTTTGATTGGCTGTCAGTGTTTCAATTACTCATTAAATCTGTGTGAAAGTGATCCCAAAGCTACTGTTCACTGCTGTTGTTATTAAAAGTTGTTATGTGGACTTCTATAACATTATATTTACAAACGTTGTTATAGTTAATGTTCTTTGTGTGGACGGCCCTTAAGAGTCTACGGCCACGCTAGCAGCTCTTTTAGGCTGTACTTTGGCACAGTTGTTGGCTAAATGCTAACAACAGCATGCTAACATGTGCACACTGACAATATCAACATACCGATGTTTGGCAATCTCTTGTAATCTCTACCATGTTTATCTTCTTAGCTTGGTATGTTAGCATGCTAACATTTGCTAATTAACACTAAAGAAAAAGTACAGCTAAGGCTGATGGGAAAGTCATTAGTTTCAAAGGTATTTGGTTTTAAACCAAAGTAACAGACAGAGTAAGATTTTGATCTGGTGATAGAGCTGGATGAAAAGTCAGTATAGATTACCAGTGTTATTATAATTAATCCTGAGGGGGCATAAATATCTGTATCCAAATTTCATGGTAAGCCATTTAATTGTTCATGGGATAGCCAATTTTCAACCAGCTTTGTATCATAACAATGTGGGTAGTGTGTGTAGATGACCTATGGTTAATGGCCCCTGAATCTTCCTGCTCATCTCCCAGCTCAAAACCACTAGATGGCACAAATTTTTTGCTGCCACTAGCGCTGTTGCTCGAGTTACAGATTGCAATTATGTATTTTTGAATGCCCACCAGTATCAAAACTTTCTCAAACTCAGACCAAACTCAGAACAAACAATAAAACTAGTCAGTGTTGATCAAATATAAACCAAGATTCCTTTACTGTGTTGCCTATGTCTCACAAAAATGACCATAGAAACATATTTTAGTGCACTCTTTAGCTTTAATAAAAGAATTTGTGAACAGGAAGTGGGCGCCATACATGTGTTGTAAAAGTAAAGCTAGAAAACCTGCAGTCAAACAGTATAACTAAATATGAATAAGTCAAGAGTCCAGTGCATAAATATGCTGATCAAATATGAATCAAGATCTTAGTGCATTGCCTATTCCTCACTTCAAATATGAAACATATTTTGACTTCCTGTTTAACTGTAATTTGAGCCATTTGTTAGTGACTGGCCGCCGTATTGTTACCTGTATCAAAACAGATAAGTTTGCTTTACATCACCCACCAGCGGGAGCATTTATTGGACCTCCTGAGCAAAAGCGAATGCCACAGCTCTTTCCCTTTCTTTTGTCTGGTTATGTAGCACCAATTTTAAAAGAATTTGTGTCTTTCTACTGCATAAACAGCAGTTTTACAAAAAGACAATCATTCCAGTGGTGAAATACCTAATACATTTTCATATTATGTCCTTAATACAAAAGTAATGAACTGACTCACTGACAAAAAGGCCAATATTTCGATCTGCTAGCATGGCTAGATCAGTGGGGTTGGTGATTTGGTAGTCTGAGTGGGCAGAAGTTCGCTGCATAGATCAGCTGCATTGGGCGGAACGAGCCACCCGCTGAAGTCCCGCCCGACCACCTCCAGTTGTGGAGCAGTTTTCAACCGTTTTCAACACGTCCTTTACTAACTTTTGCAGTGTTTGATCTTGCAGGGATGTAGCCATTTTTCTGCCATGGTTTGCATCATGTAGGCGATATTTTTGTTGGCGTGTTACACCAAAACCTGTTTCCCCCCGGCAATATTTTTGCAAGCGCACCATTGCTGTGGCACCGCCCAGAACGATTGTGATTGTTTGAAAGAAATACATGCAGCCGGGGTGTTTTTTTCTCTTAAAGTGAGAGTCGGCGGAACCAGACCTTTCTTTTCTTGAGAAAGGTCTAGTGAAGGAGACTAGCAATTTGGTAAACAGGGACAAAACAGAGCAACACCATAACAAAATGATCTGAATTATTATATGAATGATTTAAGAAAACAAAACCAGTCTTGTAGTCAGTTGCATAACATCTGCCTACAGTAACTGTATGGATGGTATGTTTATAGATACTCTTTCGAGGCAACATCTGACTTTCCACTATGCTAATACTAAATGCTAACACAAAATAAACTACATGCAGAAGTACTGCCCTCAGTAAGATTGGGCTCATCACTGTCTACTGGAAGGGAACTTCTTATGACTGAAACCACAGCATGTTTACCAACAACCGCCAGGAGTGACTGCTGTCCTGCAGCCAAAAGAAAAACCTGGGGCGCAGTGGAAAAATGACATAAAGGATTCTATATATGTAGTGCCATTAGGGCTTCAAATGGCACTTTTGGGTGCTATAAAGTTCCCATTTAGAAAGATTCCAAAGAACACCCAGTTCAAATGATTTGACACAGAACCTTTATGGTGAAATAACAGGACCTTTGAGAGCAAGAGCAATGTCCCAACTTTACAGTGTGACTAGACATTTCAAGAACATCAGTGGACTTTATTATAGCTTTGTAGTTTTTCAGTACTGGTGATCCGAGTACCCACCATCCTGACCAAATAATCCCGGAAAGACCTTAAACTGTCTGAGCCTCATTAAGTTTCATACACAGTTATTCCACAGAGACGGATAGAGCACAGGCATCTGTCTTGGTATTACATGCAGCATGCCCATACAGCGTACATCCAGAAACCACACTCCACCCCAAAATAATCAGCACTCTGTGTCTGGAGGGCCACTATCAACAACCATGCAATCATCTCCCAGGGTGCAACACAGCTAAACCCGTCACAACATCTCCGGCAGACGACTGCAGGTTTGCCGAAACATGTTGAAGCACTTTGTGACAGTTATGATTATGTTTAACTTCAGAAATAACTTTTTCTGAACAGCTTTTAGGAATAAGTGTGATTAGGCCTTTCGACACAGTCTGTGTGAGGAGCTTAATCACTTCACCAAGCTCTCTTTAATGGACTTAATTTCATATAATAATGTCATTAATTGCCTTTGACCTCCCTTTTATGGTTTACTTTTACGATTGCAGTACTGCTTTAATATTTCTTACCTTGCTTTTATTGCCTTTGCCATCATTTTTTATCTGTTTGAAGCACTCAACAACTGTGTTTTCAAAGCCTCATCTCAAATGACTGTTATTACCATAGCAGTAGCAGTGTTATCGTACCAAGCAACTTTTTTTCTTTTTCTGAAAGTGCGGGTAAGTAGCCTACCTTTATCAAAACCACGTCTACAGCTCTCTCTCCTTTGGCACAGAGACTGTACCTCCGCTTGTGTCGTTCGTACATTTTCCCTTAAATATCCAGAGCAGATTTATCCAGCAGAAACACAGTTAAGGAGAGCTGAAGCTGTCTGCTAAGCTTCACATCTGGCCACAGAGGCAGCCTTCTCCCAGACTCCAGTTTACTCCCTCCCTCCTTCTCCTCTTGCCTCCCTCCTTCTCCTCTTCCCCTCCCTCCTTTTTTCTTTTCCTCTGTCGCCTCTCAACTTCTCTCCTGACTCTCTCTGACTCATGCCTTGGCTCTCTCTCTCTCCCTCTCTGTATTTTCTCTCTGTCTTTCTCAGTGAGGCAGTGAATGTCTCCCTCTCATCCTGTAAATCAGCCAGCCAAAGTAGTACATTGTTACAGTGTGACAAATGACAGTGGGGCATTATTACTTCAGTTAATGTGATTCAACCATCAGGATTTATGCTGTTGAGACTCTACACCCCCTGCTGGAGGAGGACGTACTTGAGGCCACCTGTGAGGCACCCTCTGGGTGTGATTGCACCTCTCTCAGATGATAGATATGGCCAGTGGCCATGTTAAAACAAAGTCAGGAGTGGTTTTATGATGGTGCTGGAGGCAGCAGAAAAAAGGTCTCACTTGCATATTCATACACAAGGGGCAGAGCTGGAATGGGCCAGTTACTCACCAGTGCAGAGTGCACTTCAGATTTTTCCCCACATGTGATTTATTACACCCAGGCCTGGGTAATACAGGTGAAATCAATATCACATTATTAATTCTTTACAAATCCTATATGACTATTTATCACAATATGGCACATGTACACAAATCTGATTGCTGGTGTTTGCTGTGAGTGCTGTCCCACTGTTACGCACTACTTCAGACAAAATCCTCCACACATTTTAAATGGAGAGGGCAGCGATTAATTTTATCAGTTTTAATTACAATTAGCTTGTAATCATTTAATTAGGCGACAGACTTTTGTAAAAACGATAAGAAGATCCCATTATTATTATTTCTTCTTGCGAATTGAAAGTTGCTGATTAATCTGTCTGGTCTATCTTTTGAAGTATCAACTCCCCAAACAGGCTCAAAGGCAATCATCCAAACAGGGAGCTCTAAGCCTGATAAATTCAAATACAGACACGGACGCAAACAGCAGGGTGGACAGCAGACGCGCACAGCTCTCTGTATGTACAACCCTGGGTGTCTGTGTACATGGACGTGTTCCAAATGTGCAGATTGTGAAATGTATGCAGACGCTCACAGCTACACGGATGTGAAAAGTATCATTTCGATTTAAGAAGAGAAAGAGATGAAAGAATTTTGCAATGTAATGAATTTCACTGTCATACTCGGAAGAGAAAAGATGCAAATAAGAGAGGACACAAACGGGCTGCCTCTTTGCCATTCTCCCCGACTGCAGCTGGACAAGAGCTTAGAAAATCATTTATGAATATTCTGTCCCTTGTTTGAGGGGTTGTAGGCTTAAAGGTTGCTCTTTTCTATTTAATCTCTTATATTAGCAGGTCATTATGCTTCTTCATAAAAAAAACAACATACAAACAAATAGTTTTTGGCACTGTTTGTCAATAGGATTAATTATGACTAACATAATACATAGGTTATATTACAAACACCCAATAAAAAAAAATCAAATCAAATCTGAGGTTAAAGGGATAGTTCAGATTGGTGGTCAACATTTTACCAACAATATGTATAGCTGTTGGTGTGCCCTCTGTTTGAAGAAGCAGGCAGGAGTACCGTCACAGAAGCTAAGTAATGCACTACTGTGGACGAGGCCCGCAGTAAATTTTAGGTTTTAGCCACCTAAAAAAGCCCACCCTAAAAATTAATATCAGTTTAAATGTACACAATATTCAGAATATTTTCCCAGCTTTACCTTGCCATTAGACAGTGATTTCTGACAGGGAACTGAAGCTTTCATAGCCCTCTCTTCAAAGTCAGACTCCATTAAGAAACACAGTAATTTAACATCCCTGAACACATGAGTTGCTGGTCTATTGCCACCTTAATATGTCAGTCTGTTCATGTTATTGTGAGACTTTGATGTTTAAAAGTGCTAGTACAGATTCAAGTCGCACAACAACATGAACAAAATGACTAATCGAGGCAGCTCTTGTATTCAGCGAGCAAAAATGACTGTTTCCAACAGTCTGGTGGCTTTCACGAGAGCATAAATGGGGAACTGAAGCCACTAAGGGCTTCCCCGTCACAAATTGCTGTCTGACAGCAAGGTGAAGTGGTGAAAATATATTAAATATCATGCACATTTAAGCTGATGTTGATTGTTTTACTTTTGTTTTCCCCAAAGTGGTGGCATGTCAGCAGACATCTACAATATGTAATACACTGACTTCGAATAAGTACCTCATACTACCCCACGTCAAATGATCTAAACTATCCCTTTAAGGCACAGCCTGCACTGTGGTTGAGCACCTCCTGGTTCCTATTGAGATCCATGTAAACCTGTGGTAGTCCCTACAGTATGTGGGTTGTCCCTGACATGAGAATCCAGCTTTGACCTCGGGTCCCGCCCTGAGCTTGCCATGAGCACAAAAGGCATGAATCCCTGCCGGCAGCCACAAACAAATCTAATTCTCCCTTAATCCAAAGTCTGACCTTCACAGAGCACCAGGTGTCTCAGAGTTCAGGGGGAGACTGCAATCAATCCGTTGAACCAAATGAACCGCACTGCTTGCACAGGACATATAAACTTTGAATATAAACTGCTGTTTGGTGGATTGGTCGACTCTGTCCACATTATGAAGAGGTGAAACTAACAGACACACCCACACACACACACACACACACACACACACACACACACTGACTCATGCTGAAAGACCAACGCTGCTTTTTCACATGGTCTTAACCACAAGACACATAACGTATTTCACACTCTTCTCTTCACTGCACTGTCAAACAAAAATCAATAGCCAACGGCAATAATTAATACATTTTTTTCCATCTGTAACTGATCTGACCAAAAATGATGCTAATTTTCCATTAATCTTCCATTTTTGCATCTCATCTATCTCGGAAGGAGCGATGGAACTAAGCTGTGCAAGTGATAACGACACAGGTCTTACTGAGCTGAGGGCAGTGTGACATATTCATACCATTAAACATATAAACAATACCCTATTTTCTTTTCCTTTGTGTCTTGTATACAGTTTCTGCCATTTTACACTGATGATGTCATTTGGAGCCAGAGTCTGGGCAATAGTTTCAGGGGTCTGAGCCACAGTATCAAAGTCCTGTCCATACACCCCAAGTCAATCACAATTGTCAATCACCCCTGTTTTATATCATCAAATACCTAATTACAACCAAATACTGTACATCAGAAAAAATTGATACTTGGTAAGAAATGCCTAAAATGAGAGACACCATATTTGAGAAAAAATTATGTGACTTGTTCTTTGATTTTTTTTTCTAATGTGGCCTATGTCCCATCTGCTAACATGGTGGAGGTGGGTTTTGCAATGATTTCCCTGCATCTATATTCTTATATCAATTATATTTGCCAAAAAAAAAAAAGAAAGTCATATACCTTATATATTTTGTTGTCTTACATATCTTACATCTTGAGGACAGGATTAGAGCTGCTAATAAAAGCCATGCCGTAAGAGCACAGTGAGCCTTAAAAGGATACTCTGCCAATTTTCAACCAGCTTTGCATCATAACAATGTGGTGAGTATGAGTAAATGAACCGTAGTAAACTTCCCTCCATCTTACCAGCAGATCAGACCAGATCTCCCTGCTCATCTTGCAGCTCAGCAAAGGATTTTCGCTGGCTCTGGAGCTGTTGCTCTAACTACAGATTGTACTTCCGCCTTAGGACACAAAGGAATCAAAGCTGATTTCACGCCTACAATGCCTTGAGAAACATAATTTGGTGCACTGTTTGGCTGTAATGTGAGATTGTTTCTTATCGGCTGGCCGCCATACTGTTTTCAGATGCACTGCATCTTCCACCAGCTGAAGCACTTAATGGGTTTGGCGCAGCAGGGTGCATTCTGGAAGTTGTAGGCTTTCTACCTCGTGAGCAAAAGTGAATCCCACAGTCCTTTTTTGTGTCTTCTACTGCACCCCAGGTTTATGAAAGGACCATCTTTCTCTTTCCAGCAGTGAAATACCCCACGTGATGCTAACTACAAGTACCTTTATTTCAATATGAAATGCAGAAGATATCACACATGCTGAACTAACCAGCTCTAAATTAGCTTCTGTCTAAATAGCTCACATCTTGTGAAAACATTGACACACACGTTGTGATTTTAATTACTTCATTAACCTTTCCTCTCCTTTCATGCAGCTAGTTGTTGTAACTGTAATTTAGATTCTGGTATACAATTAGTATCATTCTCTGTTGCTGTCTGTTTCAGAATCCTCTACATATATATACTTTTATATTGCACATTTAAAAAAATTCTTAGGCTTCTTTTATTTCACTTAATAAATGATTTCACGTGTTCACAATATGCAATATGTAAGCATAACAAACAGTAAACCATGATGGTTGATGATTGTTCTAAAGATAATTATTCTTATAAATATGTTCTATACACTCTGCATCTAAGTATACTATTATTCAAATAGTGTAAATTAAAATGATAAAAATCAGTCTGGAGGATGAATCTCCAGTAAGTGAACAGGCCATTCTTCACCTCAACTCCTTCTACAGTTTGTCCAACACCAGCAATACTAAAACTGCCTGTTCATCATAGAAATTACAGGAGATTTCAACAGGATCAAATGGCAGGTCATTAAATTTTCTCTCTGGTCAAGAGAAAAAAACTCCAATGACGCCATTGAGGCTACATCGCCCTCTGCTGGCGGCCCCAGCGTCCTGCAGTCTGTGTGTATATCCTCCTGCAGTCAAACATCTGGCATTCAAAACAAGCCACTGACCCAAACCGCAACCCAGGAATAAGCAGAGCCACTCCAGTCTATGGCTGCTGAGGAATCTGTCAGTCAGCAACATTTCAGAGTAAAGCCTTGTCTACTGAAGATCGCATCCATGTGCTCAGTGGGTGAGCGCAGACGGTAAATGAACTGCATAACATGACTCCCACAGGATGAGGTAGGGAGATCCTGTTGGGTTTTTACAGCGAAGCAAATGTAGAGGTCATACTTAAGGACACTTCAACTGGTAATATATTTATTGTTGAATGACAGCACTAACCAAAAAATACAAAAAAACAGACTCCAAGTCTCAGGTTTTTACTCAGGAGGGGAAAAATGTTCCAGACAGCTTTATTCCTCAACTCTCTGCAAATCACTAGTTGGCACATCAAGCAGCTCTTAGGCAAGTTCTGCCTTTCTTTCTCCCCCTTAAAATTGCTGGCGTACTTTTGGAGATATTTTGCAGTTCCTGGCGATTCCTGCCAAATAGTTTTTAAAAATCAATTTTTAATAAAATATGAAATCCTACTGTTGAAGCAGCATGAAAATGACCTGCGCGTACATTTAACAAAATGATGTATATATGTTTCTTTTCATACTTGCTTGTCATTAAATTCCTTGGATGAAAAGTGCAAGTGCCATGTTAACAGGATGCAGAATTCTTGGATTGTTGACAATGGCAATCGGTCACACCTTCAGTATTTGGGCACTGGGTTAAGCTCATGTTTAACCTCAGAGTTTTATGTTCACAATAAACCTTGCCAGTCTTGACAGCCTCTCTAGCATCTGTACTTCCTACTGAACGTTGCAATGCAGGAATTAGGGATGTTATTAATTATCCCTATGTTTGACGAGGTAAAATATCTGCCTTGACAAAGGTTGATTCTATTTTAGCTTCCCTTCTCATTTACCCCTGATCATGATTCAACTAAGGAACAGGGCTTGGTTGCCTGTTTGTTCACAACATCTTCGTGCCAAAGGTTGCTCAGGGTGTTTCAAAGAGCTTGGCAAACAATGACTCATCTTAGGCTCATGTTAATCAAACCTACAACAAAGCAGAGCTTGATATCAGACAGTAAAGACTTACCATGGAGAAGTCTGTTTCCTCTGAGGGGCCATTTTCATCCTCCCCTGCACCAATTATAGTGTCTTCAGACATGATAACTTCCACCTCTGGAGAAATGCACACAACACAAAGCAATCAGTCCAATGGCAAATCCTCCAAATAAAGGAATCAATAACAAGAGTTTAGAGTGAAGGGAACAGAGACTTGTCTAACTTCACTGGAGAAACACTGAGGAGTTTGACTGAGTACAAATAACGATGCAGCATTGTGTAGCTATAGTTTTTATGTGCTCTTAAAACACAATATTTCCCATATGGAAAATATCTATTTGAATGTAAATGAATTAATCTTGTTTTGATTATAATACCAGAAACCAAACAGTCCACTGATAGTAATGTATAATTATCTATGATGGATTAAAGGCATTTATCCTGGAAGGCTTGTGTAAGCGAACAGGACTTGACAAATGCTAGAGGGAGTGGAAAAACTTTTAGAAATGACTCTCCATAAAAAAGGAGGAGGAACAACTTTTGACTGTCTTGTGTTTTTAAGGGGACAGTTCACCCTAAGTCAGAAACACATATTTCTCCTCTTACCAATGGTGCTATTTATCAGTTTCGGTGTGAGCTGCAGAGTGTTGTAGACATCAGCTGTAGAGATGTCTGCCTTCTCTTTAATATAATGGAGCTACATGGCACTTGGCTTGTGGTGCTCAAAGACCCCAAAACATACATTTGAAAAACTGAGCAGCAATGTCTCTTTCCAGAAATTATGATCCAGTTACTCAAGATAATCCACAGACCTTGTTGTGAGCAGGTTCATGTAGGAACTGTTTTCTTTCTACCAAACTACACCCACTGACTATATCACCAAGCAGAAGGAAGGGTGCATCTGCTGCTAGCTCACCTAGCACCACTAAGCTAGGTAATGCTACAGTTCAGCCAGAAGGAAACCATTAATGCTTACATTTCATGCTATCACAAGCACAAGCCTCTCGTCCATGAGTAGATGCACACTTCCTTCTGTCAGTGACACAGCTGTCGGGTGTTGAAAGAAAATAGTTCCTACATAAACCTGCCCACAACAAAGTCTGTGGATTATATTGAGTAACCGTGTCATGATTTCTAGAGAGAGATATTGCTGTTGAGCTTTTTTACATGTATCTTTTGGCAGTTGAGCACCAGTTTCAAATAGTTTTTTTATGTTGGAGAGAGGGCAGACATCTCTACAGCCAATATCTTCAACACCCGGCAACTCACACCAAAACAACCTAGCTCAATAGGAACTGTCCCTTTAAGCATCCGCCAGAATCCAGATTGAATATTCAGTACATCTTTATTTCCAAACCATGAAAAAACAGAAAGCTTGACTCTGATCGTCTGTGATGTTACCTGACGCTCAGCTACTGTCAGGCTGTAAATATATACCCTCCTTCATAATGACACCCCAGTCTCTGTGTGACGCACAGCGTCAACCTTGCCCTTGACCTCTCTTTATTGGACTTGGGTCCAGTACAATTTTTCCTGATGAGTGAAAATTGCAGACAGAGGAGTGCTGGAAGTTCACTTAGAGAAGAGAGAGACTCCGCTGGCCTCACTTCCTGCTCCACACTCACATCAGCTGGCTTGTTTATGTTTGTTTTAGAGAAGCCAGCCTTCTAGCTGTGCGTCTGAGCCTCGGTCACATGCGCTGGTAATGTGACTGTGTTTGCTGGCATACAGTATTCTGTAGCCAGACTGTGCCTGTGTGCAGGAGACAAAGACTAACAGAGAACATATGAATATAAAGGGACGTGTTGACAGACCACATGGCCCAAGGTATCAAAGATATAGTTCGGCTCATTATTTCCTGTTACGTAACATGTCGCAATGTATCCCTGTGTCCCTGCATGAATTAATGTGGCAATATTACTGTGCGGATGTCACATTTCAGAGAAAGTGTTTTATTTTTCATTAAAAAATAAAATCCTGAAGATTTACTAAAAGCTGAATCCTCATTAGAAAGACAATTAGCACCAAAATAGCAGAAAGCCTAAGCAAAGCATGTCTTAACAAAAGCAATAAATCACAACGGGATGTCACACAAAAACCTCTGTAAGCACTATTATGGTGAGCTACATTGCATTTAGCTCTGTGGAGCTATTGCCATTAATCACCACAGGAGGACTGAATCTGATTTAGCATATTTGTTTAGCAATAAGACTTTGATAAACATATTGTCCTGTGATGTATGTGAGTATGTAGAACTAGAATAATCCTGAACTTGGACTGAAATAAATCCGTTTTTACCCACCTTGAGTTGCACTGTCAGGGCATTGTGGCGCTCCATCCACTGCGTCAAGAGTCTCTGGATTTTCCATCACCTCATCCTCAACATGAGCTCCACAGGATGCTTCATTGTTTGGAGAAGGTGGATCTACTTCTAAAACATTGTCATCTACACTATCCAGAAGAGGTGTGACACCCTGTGACGAAGATGCGTCAGTCTGATTGTCTGAGAGCCTTAATCCCTCATCAGGTGACTTCTCATCTGCTGTCATCTCTGAATTCTCCTGTTTGGGTTGCTGTGGCATCAACTGCACATCTTCATTGTTTTCAGCTGAAGCCACTACAGATTTATCACTGGCCTCTGCTGACTGATGGTCTCCTTCAACCGGGCCAATCGCATCACTTTCCTCCGCAGCAGATGGACTGGGTTCACATAAAGCCCCGCTGGTGACCTCTGATTGTGAATGCTCAATCCCTGCATTCAGTTGAGAGCTGTTGGCCTCTCTAGTTTCACCTTCATCAACCTCTGTCATTGGAGCGCCCCCGCTTTCTGACAACGACACATCCTCTTTGGAAAGCTCTGCGGTGAGGTTCTCTACTATCCCCTCAGGATTCAAAGCCTCTATTGTTTGGAGGCTGGGTGACAGTTGTGATTCAGGCTCGGTGCCAGTCTGGCTGCGGTCTGTTTCTGTTGGTGCACTGTCAGTGCCCGGCTCCAAGGGGAGCCCTGTGTCCACGGTTAGTGAATGTTCATTGCTCTCACTAGATTTTGAATCGTTTGGTTCCTTCTCTGCTGTTGTTGACAGTTCTGCTATCTTGTTTTGAAGCAAGTCCTGATCCTCCGTACCAATGTTGTCCTGAGTGGCGTGGAATATTTCTGTTGTGGAGCTTCCGACTGATTGGAAACTGCCATCATCATCACTGGAGAGGCCATGGGTCGTCCCTGACTCTTCATCACCATGTCTATTGCTGGAGCTCGGCATCATTTCAGGTGATGGATCCGTCTGTAATTCTTCCTTGAAATTACCCTCAGTCTGAGAATCAGCTGTATTGTCCGGTTCATCCGTTGGCAAACTAGTACTTTCAATGCTGTTTCCAGAAGGTTCAGCTGCGTCTTCACCATCTAGCTCTTTACTACTCACTGTTCCAGTACTATTCCCAGAATGACAACCAGTTTCTGGAGCCAAGCCCCTTTGCTGATCTGTAGCGTAATCCCGACCAGCTGTTTCCTGGTTTTGTTCCAGGCTGTTTATGTCTGGTGGAGGTTCCCCCTCGTGGAGGCCTTCTATCAAGAGACGTGGAGCAGCAGATTCAGGCTCCTTGATTACATCACCGCCGTCTATCAGCGATGGGCTTGGGAGGTCCCCTGGGGTTAAGTCGGGGTCTGTTAACCCTTCACTCTCTGCCTTCTCCTCATCTAAAGAGAGTCCTTCACAGTGCTCCTGGCTTAGTTTCTCCTCAGTCTCTTCTTCCTGACAGCACTCCTTCGTTTCAGAATCAGAGGTGTCAGATACCTCTGAGCCCTCTGACGACGGGGACTGGCCCATATCCGAAGCTTTTGTGTCTCCACTAGTTATAAAATCTGTGGACTCTGTCTCCTCCTCCTCCTTCCTTGTAGCTGTGCTGTCCTGTGCTTCCTGCTCTGATGTGTCCTTTCCCTCCGTGGCCTCCTGTCCTTCCCAGATCACAGCCTCTTCTCTATCAGTTTCCTCTGCTTGTTTATCACAGCCTTCTGGTGGCAGGATTCCCACAGTGAGGCTCTCTCCTTCTGCCCCACTCTGTGCTCCTTCACTCCTGTCACGCAAACTCAAACTCTGGGTGGGAACAACAGGCTGCTCCCCACCCTCCTGCTCTGCTTGGCAGTAATCTCTCCCACTGCTTGTGCTGAGACACACCCAGTCCGCTGGGGGGCCGAGGCCATGCTCCTTGGGGTGTATTTCTGACGCTGGAGTACTCACAGACAAACTCCAGTCTCTCTCTGCATTCCCAGTCTCACCATGTCCACAATCAACACCACTGTGGCTTTCCACTGAGCAGTTTTCTCCCCAGCTCCATCCTGTTGCTGTATCCAGGCACTCTGGTGCTGTAGCAGGCAGCTGTAGTCGCTCCAGACAGGTTATCTCTGTTTCTACACCATCACAACATTCAGCAGCTGTGTGCAGAGAATCAAACTGCAGCTCCAGAACAGAAACTCCCTGCAGAATATAGAAGAGGAGGAGGATAAACGTTAGCTTTTCCCTCAGAGAAACCAACAGAGGTGCTCTCTAGCTCTTATCAATCACCAACTCTGTGATTGCATAAGGTGTTCTGCCGGTTATACAAACTAAGCTTGAAGGTTAAAAAAATGAGGGCAGTGAAAAGACAAACAATCCAACAATGTTCAGCAGCAGCAGAGCTCCTGGATGAAGCCAACGTGAGTAGAGATAACGTGCTAAAAGGGCAGGTTACTGTTACTCACCTTGGCATGGAGATGGCATATCAAGTGCAGCAGCTGCTCCACGCTCCTCTGAAGGCTCGGAGGGTCGTGGCCGGGGTGGTTGCTCAGCGTCAGAGTGTGTGTGTTCAGCCTGGGGAGGTGACAAACTACCCGGGCGTCCGTAGACACCAGCTGAAGACTCTCAGTCCCTTTGTCCGTCTCAGCCCTGCCGTGAAATAAACACTTAGATCATCCCGAACGGCCTGCAGCGTGATTGGCTAACACAGCACAAAACTGCTTCAAGAGAAGGTTTTAACAGTGATGTCAGCCGATCCACACTCCCCCCCCCTTTCTTTTAATAATCCACGTGCACTGCTGTTTTTTTTTTTCTCCAGAGTGGGAAAGTCCATCGGTCAAATGCTGTGGTTGTTTTGTATCTATTCTAACTGTTTAGCAGGTAATCAAGCGACCTATAGAGAAGCTGTTGAGTGCTAAATAGCTGGTACATGTTAAAAATTTCCAGACGCTGTGGCGAGTCAACCAAAAATGTTACTTTCCTTCCCTGTAGTAAAATACACCCTGCCATACCCCATTTGAAGACCACTCCTACTCAATAAGCTTTCCCAGAAAACTTCACTCCCCCTTCTGCATGTGCTCCAAGCGCTGAAGGTAAAAGTATGTGCAGTGTTTTTCTTCATAAAGATAAGTGCTGTTAAGAGGAGACACCTCCCAGTCAGTCAGATCTGTTTGCGTAATCCTGGGCGGACTGCCTTAGCTGCGAGGCCCGCCGGCTGAGGTCACCAGCCAGGCTGCTAGTGACTTCACTTTTCATGAGGGAAATGTAATTACCAGCACATAAAGAGAGAGCTGTAAGTTGTAAAGCAACTTCAGTGCACGCTTGGCAATGAGCGGGCTCACTAAGTGGTAGTTGTCTTTCAGCTTGTGGCATCTTCATTTTGAGTTAAGTGAAAACTATTCTGCAGCAGATAAGTAGAGTGCCTAAAAGACATAAAAAAGGGTCCATTTCCACTTTACGCCGTGTCTCAGTCCATTTAGCAAGAAGCAGTTTTTTCCCCCCACAGTTTAATGTTTCACTAGAAAGGGATGAGAAGAATCTGACCTCACTCGTCACTCAGAGAACGCATTATTAGGGATAATACCTGACAACTGCAAACAAAACACATACATCCTCTTGCTGTTAAGCCCTGTAGAGACAACATTGCAGTGTGTGTGGGTTAAAGTAAAGTTACACATAGTGAGATGTTGTGGTTCTACAACAGGTCAGTAAACACAGGAGTGGTAATCAAGGCTTTTGTGTTGCGGAATAGTTTCCCATCTCTCTGGATTCTCTTGGAACAATACTGGCAGCCCACAACTTTTCAATTTGCCCTCAACTATCTGGCTGCAGCTGAAAGTGCTAAGCTAGGCTGCAGTGGGCTTTGTGGTGATGCTCTTTGGATACTTCTATTGTTCCATGAAGACAACAGACAAACAAGGTTGCCCTAAAGGGCCTGGAGGAACCATGCCATCTGCCCTCTGATATATTAACATGAGAGTGTTTGCACAGTGAGGAGGGTAATGTTCACTGAAACTCAGAGCTCGGATCACACTTTTCTTTTCTTTTCTTTTCTTTTCTTTTTAATTGCTTTTGAATTAAGCTGAAACTGACAACACCTTACTAACACACAGCGCTTAACTGTCATGAAAACTGTCACTTTGTCCACACAGTAGTACGTGAGACAGATCATCTGTGGAAAAATCAGGCTCCTCTGCCTCCTCGTAGTGCCTCTAATGGCATCTGCAAGAATCCAAGATAACAAAAACAACCAATCAGAGCAGAGGAGCCTCTAAAGCAGCTGTCAGTCATGTCAATCACTGCTCATGAATTGCTGTCAAACTAGGCAGCGCTGATCAGATATGAATCAAGATTCTGTTACTGCATTGTCTATTTCATGCCTCAAATGTTTTCAGAGACATTTTTTAGCATTCTGTTGAGCTGTGAAATGAGAAAGTTTGTGACCGGGCTCCCAATTTGAAAACAAGCGAGCCAAAACCAAGCTCTAACTCCTGCATGGGTCACAAACGTTCTCATTTTACAGCTAAACAGTACACTGAAATATGTTCATAAAAACATCTGAGGTGAGAGATGGGCGCAGTAAGAGAATCTTGCTTCATATATGATCAGCGCTGCCTATTCTGACAATTTTGACCACAGGTCACAAGACGTGATTGACAGCTGCGTTGGAGACCCCTCTGCTCTGATTGGTTGTTCTCATTCACATGGATTCTTGCAAATGCCATTAGAAGCACTACAAGGAGGCAAGTTCTTTTAATAAAACTGTAGCTTTAAAGGCTGAGTACTTACTGTGTGAGAAGCTCGTGGAGGCGTTCGTGTCCTCGCAGGGCTGCAATGGCGGCTGGGGTGTGGCCTTGTCTGTTGGCCAATCGCAGGGCATCTTTTGCTCCAGACTGCTGCAGCAAGAAGCGCGTCACCCGAAGAAGACCTCGACGTGCTGAGAAATGCAGCAGAGTCTCCTGAGGATTCAGGTCTGAGGAAGACACAGGGGACGAGAGATACGGAAATAAATAAACAAACAAACAAGAGAAAGAAACAGAGAGAGACAGAAAAGTACAGCAGTCCAGACAGGCAATTTGTGGTGCAGTAGCCAGCATACCACCACTTGCTGCAGCTTGGCAACACCACAGCGCCGTCTAATTAAACCAGTACAGGGTCCACAGTGACCCAGTAAAGAAGAGACCTTTACACATTTACAGACTGATAAAACTGCAGCTTGTCTCTGTCTCTATTCAACATTAGATCAGCCAATAATGGTTTTTTTTGGATTGAAGCCAACATGCCAATCGACAGTATTTTTAAACTGGTCATTTCTGTGCGCGAAATTACAGAATATGTCAATATTTTGTGTTTCCATGACAAAGTACTTGCATTCCAGTCGGTGTAGAAAGGCCTGTGAAGCAGTATCCAGTATGGGATAATAAAACTAATAGCAACAACAACAACAGCAATAATGCATGTGACTAAATCAAACCACACCATTTCATTCCGGCAGAGGTGAGCAACACTAAGTGCATCGCACTCCCATTTTTAATTTAAGTCCATTATTGGCCCCATATATCAATCGAACTCCTAATAACACCATCAAACACTGAAACCCTCCCCTTTACACATCCACAAAGACAATAATGAAGATTCATTCACACACACACACACACACACACACACACACACACACACACACACAGACCCCCATATTTCTGCCAAAGCCACAAGAACTCACAGAGGCTCCCTTTAGCATCCAGGATAAGCGGCTGTTGGTAATTCCAGAGGGCCATCTCAAATTGAATCTGCATAATTAAATCCCTCTCTACATTTACTGGAAAATATTATTAGAACATGTCTTGGTCTATATGCCAAACCCTTTTTTGTTAATATTAATATCTTTTACTGCCCGACCACTGGCAAATGTATTGTCAATTTCAAAGGGAATTGTGAGATAAGGGGTAAGCTTGTTTAAAAGGGGAAAGTGAGTCCTGCACTTCAATAAATTGTAATTTCAAAATGAGGAGGAACATATAGCTCATCAGAGAGACATAAAAAGCTTCATAAGTTAAAACCGGTGAGTTAAAACACTGGACAAGTGAATGTGTTGAAAGTGGTGTGGTGTTTGAAATAGTACCCAGATGTCTTGTAATGCAGAGTCAGTACACCGCAAACAGAATGCTCAGGTTTATCAAACCAGCTGGTCTGTGGTTATTTATAACAGCAGAAAGTGCAGGAAGAAGAAAGATAAAACATCTACAGTACTGTTGCTGAGTCCAGATTTCTCTGGACAGAGTGTTTCTTCCCTGTTATGACAAAGATTGTGTTTTACTCCTGAGCTTTCATTTGTCACTGCCAGAGGATTTTCTTCCTCCAGTGTCCATACACAAAACCGGATATTTATTTGAGGAAAAAAAAAATTATGTTTTTTCACTTCGGCACAGACAGGCAGTTAGTTCTATACTGCAACTCCTCTGTGATTTCTTCTGAGCCTTTTTAGCTGTGCCTTGTGCAGATTGCAACAGTAAGATAAAATCAGCTGAACAAAAAACAAAAACACAGCGGCAAACTGCAAAGGCACAGAAAACATATTTTGCCGTCTGTTATCAGCACCACAATGACCATTAGGCAACATTTACAATGCTGGTTGTGTGTGCTGATGAGAGGTTTCACCCCATTTAACGCAGACCAGTCTGCACCAGCCTGCCCTGATGAATCTCAAGCTAATGGGTCAAATTTAATGCTCCACTTGGCCGAGCTGGGCCGGACTGGAATGTGAGGTGCCAAACACCAGCAGGAAATGCTTTACTGCTGGGTTTGATGGTGGTTTCTCTAAACTGGCTGCCATAACATCCATGACATTCTGGCACTATGGCATCTGGGAGAGTCAACTGGGAGATGTAGTTACAGCTATTTGCTGCAGTACAGAAATTACCAACATGCAGTTTGTTGAGTCACCATGAGCCACCAAAACAGCTTTACTGCTCCGTATCAGAGATCCCAGCTAGCTGGCTCTAGTTAGCTCCACTAGCTATGCAATGGTCAAATGTTTTCCTCAGGCCTCGATCACACAGAAAACACCTTGCAGGTTGCAAAACACAAGGCGCACCACACTGCCTTTCTTTTTTTTTTTTTTTTTTTTTTAAGATTGAATGCCACCAGTTAAAAAAATGGTTGCAGTACCTTTTTATTGTTGCTAGGCAACCACCCCATTACCTCCATACTTAAACCTTCCCATGTAATCAATCTACCACTTATTTTAGTATTATCATTACTTCATTTCACAGTGATTAGTAGCTAGTTCCTAAAATGGACAGGCAAAGGGTACTTGCTCTAGCTCTGGTTGAGGGTGACAGCCTGTCAGCAAATTGTTTGTTGGGCACACAGAGAAAAAGAGATCTGTGTGGGTTCATGACACTCTACAAAAGAGGGTGGATCACAGGGAGCACCACCAGTTCGTCCAGAAACTTCATCTCGACTACAACTGTTTTCAGGCACATTTTAGGATGACTCGGGGGCAGTCAGCTGTGCGACTGAGCACCACCAGTGTCTGCTCCATTGTTTACCAACTGTAAACTTGTTGTTGTCACCACCACAAAAATCATCCAATTGGACAATGAAAAAAAGCTGCGATGACGTGGGGTGCTCTTCAACTCTGAGTTGATATTTTTTTAACCAAAAGAGTTCAGAGCGCTTGGGCAAAAATGCCAGTCACCCAGAGCGCAGGAACGTGAGGTGTGTAGCAACACAAAAACAGCAAGCAAAAAGCTTAATTCTCATTAGAAACAATTACCACAAGGCACCTCCACCTAAAACACTTTCTCTGTGATCAGGGCCTACTTGTCCGGGCAAATTACATAACTAAAATAAACTACTGATTAATTATACAATTTGCTCATTTCTGCAAAAAATAGCACTTCTAAAGAAACACAAAGCTCTTTCATTTTAATCGAGATATATTGTACATTTTTTATAGTATTTTTTTCATATTGTTTTTGTTTTTTTATTTTATTCTATTCGATATTCATATTTCTTGATTTTGTTATACTTGCTTTAAAATTTAATTTCTCTTCCTCTTACTATGTTAATGCTACACACCAATATACCACAGTAAATTCCTTGCATGTGAAAACCTACTTGGCAATAAACCAGATTCTGATGCTGATTTTAACAAACCTGGGGCTGCAACAATTATTTTCATTATCTATCAATCTGTCAATTATTTTAACTTTAATTTACTCAAGACTTTGGTTTATGACTTAATTGATGGCATTCCCATTAGCCTTAGTTATACTTTATGTTCCATGGTGACAAGCAAATGTTGGCATCATGAAATGGTAAACATTATTATGCCTGGTAAATATCAGCAAGCTAGCTGGTCATTGTGAGCATGCTGATATTAGTATTTAGCACAAGGCACTGCTGTGCTTTAGCACAGCCTTGCAGAGCTGCTCACAGCCTCTCAGTCTTATTGATGAATGATTCAAACAATTATTAGACCATCAAAAACCCCAACCACTTCATGAAACACTTCAGGTCTTATATGTCAAAGTTAAAAGCTGGGTGCATTCCATATTGCAAATAATGAGTATAAATAAACTGAGGGGATTTACCATTTATGTTTGTTGAGACTACAGATCACTATGTCATTTACTGAAATTATACTGACTGGCAAACCATAGGCTACAGATAATTTGACACTTAATGCTGCCAGTAAATTAGCTGGGTGTTGTTCACCATTTTCATTGACACACACAGTCCTTCCAGGTGAAAGTGATTGTCCCCGAGGACAATAAATGGCTGGCTATGGTGAGATCAGTGACTGCTGCGTGTCCACAGCGTGAAGGATGACTGAGATAAACCACCACCACCTCCACCTATAGTCTGCTGCTATCCATCATCTGACAGATCTGATAAATGGAGAGCAGAGTTGCACTCCTCTTCCCTCCCCGCAGTTCACCGCAGCTGAACGTCTTGTATTGAAGCGGTGACATATTGTGAAGCACAGCCTATTAGAGCACACATCACTCACCGCTGCAGGAAGACGCCTTCCACATCAACAACATGACAACTGACTTCAATGCAAAGGAGCCTCAGGTTTGTGTATGTGTGTGTGTGTGTGTGTGTGTGTGTGTGTGTGTGTGTGTGTGTGTGTGTGTGCGTGCGTGCGTCCATCTCTAAAAAAGCCATACACTTTTCTCAACAGTAACAAGCAGATCTAATCAGTAGGGAGGTGATTACTGAAAATTTGATTTGATAACTTTTCTTTCCAGGCTCCGAATAAAAAATGATTAAAACATTTTTAAAAATGTGTGGGCTTTCAGCTCTTCACTATACATTTACTGAATCTTCATTTTTGTCAGAGGCCCTGCTGGTTTTGCTGGTTCGATCTAATATCCAAGTCCAAGTTAAACTATAAGCTATTATCTTAACAATAGCCCGAGGCAGAGGCAGCGCTCTAACTACTCCCAAAAGTCTTGTTTATGCTGCTTCACAGAGAGCAATTACCTCGCCGAGTTTATCATCCACATCAGCTCGTTTGGCTTCCTTTAACTGATTAAAGTCATCAGAGTCAATGGCTGGAGAAAATTGCCACTTTAATTTTAATAAAAATGTATGTTTGTTTGCACTGACATAGTTATTTCTCACAGCCCTAACTACTGTCTGGCCGGACTGCAGCACAGAGATACGCCGCTCTGTTTGATCACACTAATGCCAGAGTCAGATGAAAGTCTATATGGAGACATGTTTTCATGTCAGTCTGTTAATATGAGCTACCATCTAATGCCACAGTGACACCAGCCTTCTATGTGTGACTGCAGAGAGATGTTTATGGCCGCTATTATTTCCACTGAGAGTCGAGCAGTGCTCAATAAAAGATTACAGGAATATCTATCATCAGTCATTTATCGGGAAAAATACAGAGATATACTGGTTACAGCTTCAAAAATACTAGGATTTACTTACATGTCCCTGGTGCCTGAAAAGTTTATATTTTGGCTACTGCTCTGACTAAAGCCGTATTGTTTCTTAATTATATTCCCCAGTAACTGTGCTTACATTCTTTCATTTACGATTATAACGAGACTTACCATGCATCCAGGTATTCTATTTCACATTGTCTAATTACTGATTAGGTGACTACTGCAGTGCAATCCCAGTAATTGGTTCATTGAATTCACTATTGGTCACTAAAATATTGTGGAAAATAAACACAGCTGAAGCCTTTATGTCAGGAGTGCACACCTGCCTTCGGTGTGTTAACACACATTAGACATGAGTCTAGCTTCAGTTTACTGTATGTTTCCTGCATTTTGCAAGAGTCTGGTTGTTTGAATAAGAAAGAACTGATCCAATAATTCTTTCACAATGGAAAAGTCTATCGTTTGCAGAAGTATACCAGCTGCCATTACTGTGATGGCACCTCACTTGCAAACCTGCTCATGAACACTGTAATGTGTGTAAAGAAGATTTTATTTTTAAGCGCCTTTGCCTAGAAATCTGTCCAGGAGATGCTAGAGAACAGGTTACATGTTGAAAATCCACATCTGCTGCCAAAATAAAAATGCTGGCATTGTACATTTCTGCAAACCCAGAATCTGACTCAAAATAAGAAAAAAGGGTTTACTGCAAAGTAGGTTTTCACTTACAAGTAATTTGTTTTGGTTTTTTTGGTGCACATAAGAAAATACCATAAACATATTAAGACAAATAAAAATAGGAATGAAATAATTCTTTAAAAGAAGTTCTTCAGCACAGCAAATATGTACAATGAAGCTGTTTACAGTTGTACCAGTATAGGGTGTACAGTTTGTGCAGAAAGTGCAAAATATTAGTCAAGCAATGTGCAAAAGTTTCCCCGTGGCAGTGCACTGTGTAAAGATAATAGTCAAGGATGTGTGTTAATGTAATGCATACAGACAGTGAATATGGTATATGGGGGAGTAAAGTCCATGTCCGCGGGGGTCGTGGACCTTATTGATTAGGCCGACTACAGTCGATACTAAACTGATTTTGTGACGTGAGGTTTTGGTCCTGATGGACCACAGTCTCCTGCCAGAGAGAGTCTAAAAAAGAGTTTTTCACCAGGGTGGGAGGTGTCGGCAATGATCTTTCCTGCCCACCTCAAGGTCCTAGAGGGATGGCAGACTGCAGCCAATCACCATCCCGGCAGAGCAAATTATACCATAGAAACCACATATTATGTTACATTTTCACATTTCATATATGACTTCCAATTACATGTGTATAAGCTAAGATTCTCATCAGGAGGAGGGAGGGAT
This sequence comes from Epinephelus cyanopodus, assembly GCA_026686955.1. NCBI lineage: Eukaryota > Metazoa > Chordata > Actinopteri > Perciformes > Serranidae > Epinephelus > Epinephelus cyanopodus. Next base: position 13,645,364 of record CM048914.1, read on the forward strand.
GGTGGATGGTGTGACACACAGGGGAGACGGCGACCAAGCAGCACACAGTCGCAGACCACTGTTTGTGACCAAGAAATGAAGGTGCTTTATAATGAGAGTTCAGGAGCTTTCCAGATGTTTTTAAGGCAAACAAATGGGGCATTTTAAACTAAAACATAATGTTTTCCTAACTTTAACCAAGTGCCTTTTGTGCCTAAACCTTACCACACCTTTACCACTGTCTCAAAATCTTACATTTCAACATATCTGCTACACATGAAATCTACAAATGTAACATCCATGGTTTGAAGAAATGTACAATGCATAGAAACATTTTTTATGACGATCCGACTGCAAAATAAAGTCACCAAATGTCATTTAGAAATGTCAATCTAGAAAATTTAAAATTCTCAGTGAATTAGTCCAATTAACTGACCGCTTGACGTCTTTTCTGGGCTTTTCTGTGATCAGCTGCTTTAGTCAACAAACTGTGACTTTAAAAAAAAATAAAGTCGAGGCCACAAGCCTCTGCTCCATGAAATCAATTTTACTCACATAAATTTCCATTACATCCTCATGTTCCCATTGCATTCCAAGCAGTTTGCTGACAAAGGGCGAACCAGGAACCACTAAAAACCGAGCAATCTGCACACTCAGGGCCAACGGTGGACACCTACCCAGCATATCTCTTGCTAGCTTGGTGCTATTTCAGCTCACAGAGATTGCACTTCTACATCAGCTGCTGCATTCCTTCTGCTTACAATGAAGAAAGTGTAGAGTTTGAACATATAAATCATAACCTAGCGAGTAACTCCTGCTAGGTTCAACTAGCTGACGCACTCCACACAGCACTGAACTGTGGAGGTCGGACAGAAGCGGTAACTTAATGTCAGTGTAAAATGTGTTCAGTTCCACTCTGCTACTGCACACACTGCATCACATAAATCAGCAGCCAGATTAGTCTATAAAGGTAGAGTTAAACAGGAGTCATGTCTACTAATTAGCAGTAGGACACACACGCACACTGCCAAGAAAACACACACACACACACACACACACATACACATAACATGGAAATCGTTAACTGATTGTTGTGTGTCAATATGCACTCTTCTGCACTGATCTGTAATAAAGTCTCATTTCTCTCATAGGCCAAGAAGCACAACATGCTGTCAAGATATTGTCTTCCCAGTTTCACTGACATCAGGTCAACACTGACATGTCTTGTATGTGACATGTAGACAAACACACAAACAGAGGTGGCATTTGTGTAATTATGTGCTGTACAGCTATAATTTTCCAGGATGTTTCTGCATCAGCTCAGAAACATTCTGTCTGACTCTTGGACATTTTATTGTGTGAAGAAATTACACGCCACAGACAGCCGACTGCCCTCCAGTCTCACCAGTGCTGTTGGTTAGTTTGTTTCCCAGTAAGCTCCATCCCGGAGGCAACGTGAGGTGGTGCAGGGCCAGCGCCAGGCTCTCATCCAGACGTTCACACTCCTGCAGGGGAATCTGACACTCATCCAGCAGCAGCGCCCCATCGAGGCCGTCAGCTCGGCCCGCCGTGCTCACCTGTGTGGAGGGTGATTACAAAGACGAGTCAAGTCTTACACGGGTGGAGCTGCAGTCTATTGACGACGTTCAGCCTAAGAGTATTAACAATATGCCTAAAATGTAAGATGCAAATGCAGGAAGACACATCCGCACGCATCTATCAGCACTAAGCTCGATTTGGGGCTGACAAAAACAAATCGTATTCAGATTTTAAAAAAAAGGAAGTTTGAGTGCCTAAGACAGTTACATTATCTTGTTCTCCTCCTTGGCAAAGCAAAATTTATATTAAACGTCTATGTGATGATAAATTGTGCTGAAAAGAATTCATTAATTGAATACCAAGGACTGTGAGACATCAAGCCTTGTCAAGGGAAGAAACAATAACATGACAATCTTTTGTCTTACTGTCACGTTGCCCACATTGTTGTATCACTTGTCACCAATGGTAACCACTTCTCTCCTGTTCTGTGACAAGCCTCAGTCTGTGTGGTTATTTCATTGCTCACTTGGAAATGACTGGTCTTGTTGCTCACCAGGAACTGGGCCATGTCAAAAGCCAAATCCTGGACAAAGCTGAATCGATGCTCGGCCAATGGAGCCACGTGACCCAGACAGGGCTTTGGGTCCTCGGGGGCCTTGGGGACACCTCGGCTGACTGAACACAAGGTGACCAACACCACCTCGCAACAGTCATGAGCTACAAGACAACAGAAGGAGAGACACAGAAGATAATGGTGAGAGGAAGGAAGAAAGGAGAGATCAGAGAATAACTGCACAACACTGTAGATTTAAAACTGGTTTCACAATACAAACACAAATGAGCTCATGTTTTACATTATGAATCTGTCAGTGTAAATGACTGAATCCCCTATATGTTTTAATTTGCCTTTTGTAAGGCTGAGTGTGTGTTGGGTGTCAATTTGTGATGTACCTATGTTGAGTCTATGAGCATTAACTGCTGTTGGCGACATGCAGCTACCAAAGAGTCATAGCAACAACACAGTGGGTCATAGAAAGTATAACAAGAAGAATGCAAAAAACAACAGGAAATAAAACAACTGCGATATTAATGATAATTAAAATGTTGTGACCTTAAAGTCATTAGAAAGCATAGGAGTGGGCGAGCAAAGTAGACTCTGTTGGCGTGTTGGCAGGGAGAAATGGATGGATGATGTAATGATCAATTAATTAACAGCTAATAAGTAAGACAGCAGAACACTGAGACTTTTGCGGATGTTCTTTGATGAAGGTTATTTTGAAAAGTGGATGTAGTCACATGTATCAAGGGCCATTTCAAAGCATTTACCATAAAGGTCAGAATAGATGTGCACTCCAACTTTAGCAGCAGTTAACTTGACTACAGTGACTAGCTGTTCTGTTATCTCAGACATGTTAGGATGTTACATACCTTGACATGTTTTGGCGGAAACTTCTGTCTTCCTCAGAAGTGTCACTTGGTGGTGGTTGTGCTGATCTGAAGCTGATAAAGATGCCCCACAACCACCATCACGTGACACTTCTGAGGAAGGCGGAAGTTTCCACCAAAACATGTCAAGGTATGTAACATCCTAATGTGTCTGAGATAAAAGAACAACTTAAGTCAGTCTTAGTAAGTTAAAGGACCAATACAGCGTAGTATCGCAATATTTTGGAAGGCGACAGTGAGGAGGAGTATCGATACTCAGACGCCAAGTATTAATCTTTTATTATATATATATTATTCATTTTCGCAAATACACAGTATTTGGTACAGTATTTAGTACAACTTTTGGTACTAGAATAAGAAAATCAATTAATTAATTAATTGCTTTTTTTTTCCTGGTAAAGAAGCAGAGGTCTCAGTCAGCGGCATTTGGCGAGATGTTCATCAAAACAAAGATGGAAGCATCGGACAAAGAAATCAGAATTCAGCTTTTAAATGAAATGTCTGGGGAAATTTTCTTTGGGGGAACAATTTACAGTTGAAAAAAAAAGGTAATGAATCACAATACATCGCAATATATTGTATCACAATACTCAGCATATCACAATAATATCATATTGTGACATAAATATCGTGATAATATGGTATTATGGGTCCTCTGGTGATTCCCACCCTTTTTAAGTCGCTGTATGTTGTACTTATCTGAAACTAGGGGTAAGTCCGTATACATGTGTAAACATGTACATGTGTTTGAGATCATAAATGGTTATGAAAAATTAGTACACAAAAAACATTTTGTTTTTTTGTGAGACCGGGTTTGGCAACAGGTCAGTAGCCTACATGCTCTGTTCTATTAAAATGGCGCATTAGTTAAGGGGGTTGTTCGCCAGTGGGCTACAATGAGTACTGGGCCATCAAATCACAGCAGTGAGAGAACACGGAATTGTTTGCGCTTTTATGCAAGGGTCGGTGAAGTGGCGCACATGACTTGTGCTACAGATGGACGGATGGACGAGCCACGTATCTCAGTGCCGCTTAAAAAATAGGTAGTACATCTGGCTATATCTTTCCCACATCAAATATCCGTGATTGCCTAGACCTGCGTTCGTAAAAGCGCACACAATTCTGTGTCCTCTCACCGTGGATGCTGCGGTTTAATGCCCCGGTACTCACTGTAGCTCACTCTTATAAGACCCAATAATAATAATAATAATAATAATAAGTTACTGTGGACCTAAATGCCATGCTTTTTAATAAAATTGCCAGAGGAGTTTGCTGAAAAACAGGTAAAGTAAAGCTTACTGTCAGGACTCAGGGACCAGAATTCGGGATGGCTGATATAATGCAATGACACCACCCAGCGGTGAAACCCATTTACACATTTACAAGAAAAAAATTACCCAGAGAGATTTTTAGAGATATTTATACACGAACTCACCCCTATCTGAAACAGTGTAGAATCAACTTGTGACAATAATATGTTAATGTCCCACCCTCCAGGAAAACTTTGTCACTCATTAACCACCTCCCACGAATAACTAGACTGTAGAAATGTATTTACCACCTATGTGCTTCGAAAAATCATGAATGAACCGCAAATCTGAAACGTTCTCTACATAAACAGTGTATTTCAGCCAGGTTTATCAGGCAGAGGCGTCACTTGACATGACACAACCTTTAACTGCTTGTCAACAATTATCAGCTGCAATACAGTGCAGATTTGCACTGTATTGGGGGGAATGCACAATACACAATATGTTTTAAATATTGAGAGGCATGTGCCCTAATAAATGAGAGCATATAGATGGCTTCAATCATATTTAATTAATACCAGTACATCTGAATATTACTTTACGTAATGGAAGGTGTTTCAATTTATCTCACTAATACCTATTCAGCAGTCACAAATCAAACGGAACAACAAATGAACAACATGTTATCAGTTAAATGAAAATTTATGCAAATGAGTTTTCACTTGTCATAACAAAAACAATGAACAAAGAGGACTGCAGTCCACATACAGGGTCAGTGTCAAAACACAGCCAACAGGTAATAAAGGCTTTGATGGATGTGTTGTAAACGCATACTGTGCTGGCATCTCTGCTTCTAATTTACAGGGCGCATGACCTTCTGCATTAATTTATTTCCACTTCAAATACCAAGACGAACACTGTGGATGCAGGACTCCTTGTCATCCTACTCACATCAACATGAGCTGACCATTAAAAACACCGCCTGCTTGTCGCTACAAACATAGCTGGTTTGTTGTTGTCGGTCACTTGGCAGCTCTGCTTGAATATTAAGGTTACAATGCCTTGCTCAAGGGCACCTCCATCTAAGCCAAAGTAGTGATTCAGTGTATTTGTAGCCATTTTCCCAGGCCGCTTGGGAATTCTATCCCGCGACCTTCTGCTTGGTCACAGGACGGGTCCTTCGGAGCTCTGTGTGTACTGATGGAGGGAGCAGTGAAGCACAACTAATCTGTTAGTAGAGAGTAACACCTCCTCCCACCTGCCTCAGATGCTGTAATTCAGCCGAGCTCTTAACAAGATAACGCTGTTTAACATGTTACGCCTGCTTTTTTCCTGACTGGAACGCAGACACTTGAGGACAACAATATCAATAATATCTTTTACATTTATCCCTTCAGCTCAAACTTAATGTCTTTCCCAAGATCCATGTTTATTACAACACCACACATATTCTGTATTTCTAACACCCATTTTCTGTGTAGAGTGACCTTTGACTCTTGATTTCCATACTGCCTGTTGTTGCTTATTCATCTCACGGGAAGTTTCTTTGACTTCAGCATGTGTTCAATTTTGCAACTAGAATAAGTGGGATGTGCTCCAGGAGTAGTGATGAATGAGCAGGGCTCTAGAAAAAGTCAAATGAGGTGATTTCTCTCTCTCCAACACACAACATTAGTTTAAAATGAGGACAGTGGTGGTGGATGATTAATCATTTATTACTTCGACTTTTTTCCCCGGCTATAATAACTCCTGACTGCCCTCTGCTTTCTATGTGATGTGGGGGAAGAATAATACCATCCCCTTCTTAAATACAAGTTTGGTTTTGAAACAGTCTGCAACATTTTGGCATGCTTTAGCACACCCTAAAGGACAGTTGACTCCCAAAATTGAAAATACATATTTTTCCTCTTGCATATAGTTCTATTCATCAGTCTAGATTGTTTTGGTGTGTGTTGGAGATATCAGCCATAGAGATGTCTGCATTCTCTTAAATACAATGGGACTAGATGAAACTCAGCCTGAGGTGCTCAAAGGACCAAAAACTATAACAAATTATAGTTATAAAGGATTAACCAATACAGGAGTTTATTTTATTCTTTTAGGTGACTTTGAATGCCACAACGCTACTTTCACAGAACCCTCACGTCAGTTTGTCTTTGTTTATCAACAACTACTTAGGGTAATTCAAAGGGTATCTGAAACAAGGTCTGTGCTATCAGTTAACACAGGCAGACATGACAGCACAATTAAAAATAGATTCAACATGTATCAGATGCTTTGGGTGGAGCCGCCTTGTCAACGGCTCATTAGAGGGAGGAAAGGAAGCTGCAAGGCGTTGTGGGTGGAGTGGTTTACCGGGACACAGCGCCTGCAAGGTGTCATGACTGCTCCTGAGGGTGCTGGTCAGGTGCCTCTGTGTGCTGCCAACAAACAGCAGGAAGTAGTCCACACCCTCCTCATCCGCAGCCAGCTCGTCATCAGCGAGCTGCACCGTGATAACACACCGCCCCTGCAGAGAGGGAGAGAGAGAGACAGGAAGGAGAGGGAGGAAGAAAGAAAAGAAAGAGCACCAAGAAAATTAGATTGACAAAAGTGCAGGAAACAAAAACAGATATTCAGAGAGAGTACGTATGTATGTTTGTATTAACTGCATCATAAAAAAGTGGAGAAAATTACTGTAGTAAGTACTTTTTGACTAGGTAAGCTGATGATAAGTTGAACCTCTATGTTAAAAAAGTCAATCAAGTTTACTGTCAAGTCTTAATTGAGAAACATTTCCTGTTCACACTTGTGCTGCATTGCATCTTGGCTGATCCAAAATCAAACAAACAGCTCTAAATAAATGCACTGAATTACAATTATCATGCAACATTTGGAGCTGCTTACATGAAACTGTGCACAAAAACGCTTAAGAACACAAATGCATCCCTTACATAATTTTATACGGCCTAGACAGTGTGTACAGAGGACAACGAACCCCAAACAACTGCGACTCCTCAGCCAAAAGGCCAAAAACTTCTTCTCTAACTCCTCCTCACTAGCTGAGAGAAAATGTGCATATCAGTCTCCCATAGATAAAATCAAAAGCAATCAGAAGATTAAAAAATCCAATCACAGTTGGTCACTTTGGTGCATTCAAGACAAACACTGATGCCAGATGTGAACTATAATCCTTCACCACTGGATCTAGTTACAGATTGGATATCTGGATGCAAATCTAAACAGGGCCATGGTGTAAGACTCCGTGTGGAGGCTGCCAGTTTTCTCTGCACCACACTTGTTTACCACAATTACACAAACGGCTCAAAGATAATATGGTAATGATTTATTGATTTTAAAACGCTACTCATCGCATCATTAGCAAACAAACGGGGGGGCAGCAGACTGCGCTGAAACACGGAGGAGCAGCCTGACTTTCTGCCGAGCACCGTCAGGTTCAGACCGCAGAGGAGGAGGACGATGAAACTATTTTACCAAAGCAGGAGGCAGCATGATTAACAGCTTCTGTATAAGTGCTTTTTCTCAACGAAATCCAGCTTTTTAACACTTGTGCATCCATGGAACATTAATCAAGATCTACCCTCTTCTCCAGAGCCCTACTTCACCCTGGGAGCTTCTCTTCTTCTCTGCGAAGGAGTGACTATGCATTTATAGAGACTGGACAGCTGTGGATTTTTTTTTTTTTTTTGTCTTTGCAACACCAAAAACACAAGAGAAAAAGTGTAACCATAGTAACCAAGCCTCACTTCCTACGCTTAGGAACACATCATAAATAACTACTTCATTTGTGACATTACATGTTGCATTTAGAAAAACTCAGTTCACAGAAAGAACATGCACTGCGGTATTTCCCCACTGTGAGGAGGCCGGTTCTGAAAGCTTCCAGAGTGTGGGCAACGGCAGCAGCTGTGTCCTGCTCTTATTGGATTTGGGGAACTTTATACTCCTGCAGTCCCAGCTGACATTACTCGAAATAGTGCAGTGTTTATCATACACATTGCTTAGTCCTCATCCAAACATTGAAAATGAAATATACAATTATACTGATAATCTAAACAAGCAAAGCAGCCAGGGATACGATAAAACAGTCTGCTCTTATAATTTTCAGTAGCATTAGAATTTCTAAGTGTATGCACAACAACAAGATGCTCTGTGGAAAGTGTTTGTAGCAAATCGCTAATTTGCAACACCTGTCCACTAAGGTAGGACGATATGGAGAAAATCAAATATCATGATAGTTTTGAGCAAATATTTTGTTATTGATAGTGAGAAGACATTGTGGGGTTGACAAGTGGTACTTTCACAAAATTAGATTTTTGATCAATAATAACCAGTAATGTCGATTTAATGACTAAGTGGATAAAGACAAATATGAAGTTCATTTCATTTTTATATTTGTTCCGCTCATGTTAATGTACAACAATCAGATTCACAATCAAAATAACAATACACTAATACACATTCCAATTTAGAAAATTACATCACTCAACTGCAATGCCGCCTTTAAAACTATGAACAGAAAACATTTACAATATTACAATTTCAAAAACCTAAGAAGATGTCTAGTCTGATGAGGATGCTAACTGATTTTGCCTGGGGCGTGCAACTTCAGCCTGTCTTTTAGCACAATGTCATGTGTGCAGACATCAACCCCCTCTACAGAATTCTCGTTCTGAAAAGAGTCAGCTGAAACATTTAAAAGTCAGTCAGCGGCTTAGTGGATAGAGCAGGCGCCCCATGTACAAGGCTGTTGCCGCAGCGGCCCGGATAAGACTCTAACCTGTGGCCCTTTGCTGCATGTCATTCTCTTTCTCTCCCTCCCCCTTCATGCTTACCTATCCTGTCAATTAAAGACATAATTGCCCCAAAAAATATCTTGAAAAAAAAAAGAAAAAAAAGAAAAAGTCAGCAACAGTTGTCTTATCCACGATGATTGCTATATCTGTGTCTAAAATCAGACACATTGTTTCAAAATTTTGTAAGAATTTTGAGTGGTAACTTTGCCATTGTTATTGTAAACTGGATTTGTGTTGTGCAAGAACAGAAAAGGTTTGTGTAGCTTTGGTAACTGAGGGATCTGGGCTTAGTAACGAGTGAATTATTTGTGATTTTGGGAACAAAACTCAACCTAAAATCACTGCATGCATACATCTTTTATTGGCTACACAATGCTTACTATTTCATATCATGTGTCTTGCTAATTTGCAAATAATTTCAGTGTGAAAATACAGTTATGCAGTTACAAAATACAAAGTCTATTGTGCAATGTGCTTTTTTTTCTAAAGTCACAATTGGCTATGTTGTGGCTGGATTGTTGTGGGCAATGATGTGGTGTCATCCGGGGACAGACTGAGGAGGAGGAGAAGCAACAACAAAATGGGGATATTGTTCAAAATTAGCTGTCTTCCACTGGGGGACTGCAGCTTGTTGACACCGAGGAGGGATAATGGGACATTTCATCCCACTTAATCTGACCAGTGTTGCAATCTTTTCAGCAGCTCGGTCCAACACGAACAGCCTGACGTCGTGGCCGGTGATGGCCAGTGTCAAGGAGAGCTTAACAGTAAGGGTTAAAGGTGCATCCTCCTTCCCTTATACAGCGGTAGCCTCAGGGCCTTGTTCCATACAGGGGGGGATCAGCAGGTTGACAGCAGCGAGGTTAACCAGCAGCCGTGGGATTGGCAAGTCTCTGTTTGGCAAGCCCCTGCTGCTGCTGAGCAATGTGAGGGGGAAAATGTGTTCAAAGGCGACCACATAGCCCAGAGGCCACAGGAAGAGAGACTGCCTGCAGTAACCTTCAGAGAGCTGGGACTAAATACACCGACTTGCAGCATGAAGGATGCAGGCTTTGCTATGCACAGGGAGTCTCAGCTTTAACAAGCAGAGCAGGGGCACTGGCATAAATGAGTTGTAGATGGGTGGAAGCCAGCAGGCATGACATTCTCTCCATTAAAAACTCATCTCTTATCCGCAGCCCAGATTGGAAATTAGGACTTGGTGATACTGAACGGATTGGTACCTCAGTGGATTTGGGACTTTGCACTCCATGTGTAAATGAAAACGTTTTAGTGTGAAATAAGTTGCACATTCTCACTATGAACAAAAGAAAAGCAAAATGAGGTTATTTTCTTCTGCTGCTGAAGGCTGGTGGCAAATCACCTAAATCACAAAATCAACTTGCTGCATTTGGCACCTAAGCTACTCAAATTATTTCAGACAGCACGAAAGCAGTATCTAATTTTATGAAACATTAATATCCATCCATAAATAACATCATAAGCTACTGATTTTTTTTAAAAAAAACTGTACTGAAAACAGATTAAATGAAGTCCTAAAATCGTGCCTGCATAATACATTTTTACTCTCCTGTTTGTTTTTTTTTACCTCCTCAGTTATGATTGCTGCGTGGAATCAATCTGTGATCTATGAATTCAGACTTATTTGAATAAAAAGAGTGAGAGCAGAATGGGATATCGACTGAATAGGATCATTGTCAGTCCTTTAAGAGGCAAATGTGTTGGCAGGGGGTGGAGGAGGAGAGACAGAGATGTGAAACATCTGCTGGAGACTGCAGGAAACACAGCTGCACACAGCGGCCTTTGTAAAACATGCAAACAAGCACACACACGCGCACACACACACACACACACACACACACGGAAAATAAAGCTACTGACATTAAGTCTTATAATAACGATAACCAAAATGCAAAACAGAGAAAGTTCTCTCTCGCGACGGGCTCAATTCAGAAAAACAAATCAGCGGTTTTGAAGTCGTGTGACGTGCACAAATGGGTATCTTTCAGTCACACCGTATGACTGTGCTCTCTGCTGGTAATAAGTACTTAACAAAGTGACCTGCTGGGGTATTGACCTGCTAATCATGGCACTTCAGTGGGGAACAGGCAACTATTAAGCAACATCAAAAGAACAGCTGGAGGCTATGAACCCAGCCCCCTCTTTTTAAATATGCATGTGTGAGCGAGTGCAGTCTTTTCCCTCACATCCTGCAACTGTACCGGGTTCAAGTCTCCAGGTGAGGCAGAGTGATTTTAGGCCCTTATGCTTACTGTTATGAATTCTAACCAAAGCTGCTTTTAATGATGAATTTAGAAACTTATTATACAGTTTAAATTAATGTTTATCCCCCTGGCTGGATTTCTGACTATAGGTGGCACAATGTGGAAGTTTGCTCCACTTCAGCACCCAAACTAATTGTCAAGACATCCCATGGCACCTTCGAGATTGTCTCTCATCATTAATTACTGTAAATGCAATAGACCTACCTTTCTAGCTTTTACTGTCCTGTAGCATGGAGGCTGCTATAATAAAAAAAAAATATTATGAACAACTTGTCGAATTTGATGATCCGTAAAGACCTGTCGTGATAGGAAGTTAAAGGTTTATGGCTACACTTGCATGACAGTGTGATTCATTCCTGCTGGCAATCACAAAGCAGAATACTGCAACCCTCTGTGTGGTTTACCCAGAAACGCTGCTGCTTTTGTTCCCACTGGACAATTTAGAAGACAATTTATGGAAATGGCTCGCCTGGAACTTTCCGGAGACAGACACACATCAAATCAGCTCCTGTTCACACATGACAAAATTTGCCAGAGCATTTACTAATCAAACTGTACACAACTTCCAACTTTAAAAAAAAAGGCTACTGACATTTGGAGCATCCTTGATCCCTGCAGCGGTGCAGCTGCAGACCATCACATAGCAGAGAGGTCACTCGCTCCATCGCCACAACTGCTTCTGTGCCCACAGTCATGCGTCCTGTGTTAGAGCCTGAACCCCTACCTGCTCATCTAATTGTACGCCACTCTGGGAAACATTGTCTGCTAAATCCCAAGAATGTAAATGGAATGTTTACTCACAGTCAGAGCTGCAAAATCAGTCTCTGTTATTGAAAGAAAAATCAACAAGTCTTCTACCCAACAAATCGCATAACCCTTTCTACTCGCTCGAATGGATTGTTTGCAATCGCATGACTCTGATGACAGAGGGCACAGGTGAAAAATCCACATACTGTGTGGACTGAATATAGAGAGTGACTACATAAAAGGATTGGATGAGCCTGCAGGCAGTGGGTATTGTCAGAAAAATTTAAACTCTTGTTGGGTGTGATCCATACACAATGAAGGAAAGTGATTTTTCCCACAACTTGACCAATTTGCCTATTGTTGATATGACCGTTGTTACAAACCAGCTCATCCTCCAGACCTCCTAATGTTACTTATGTTACAGGGCGAGCTGATGAAAGCGTACAGGAGTCTAATGGACTATAACTGTTTTGTCTGCAGTTGTGTCCAGGCTGTCAGGGGGTGTCAAAGGGTACTGATGATCCCAGCCCAAGGCCAAAGGGGGTCCATGAAAAGTCCTATGGTTGACCCATAAAGCTGTATGTATTTACATGATAAATACATGTAATTTTTTTTAATTTTAATTTCAGCATGCCATCTGGTACCAAGTGGTTTTGACTGGAAAAGTAAGAAATCTTGGTGTCATGTTCAACATGTCACTAAGCTTGTCCAATGATGCTTTTATCACTTCAGAATTATTGCTAAAATAAGATCTATTTAAACTTTTAGAGATTCAGAAACTGTTAATTATGCTTTTATCTCTTCATGTCTTGATTATTGCAACAGCCTTTATTACTGTCTCAGTCAAAAAACCTTGCAATCTTATTAATTACTTTTAAGGCTCTTCGTGGCCTGACTCCTGATTACATTTCAGACCTGTTAGTCCCCTATGAACCTTCACGTAGTTTGAGATCCTCGGACAGAGGCCTTCTGCTTGTCCCAGAGTCCAGACTGGAGACCAAAGGGGACAGAGCTTTAACCACCAGGGCCCCGAGGCTATGGAATGACCTGCCCGAGGATATAAGGCTGTCTGAGTCACTGGTTTCGCTTAAGTCTCTCCTAAAATCATACTTCTGTAGGGAAGCATATCCTGACTTTATCTGAGCTGTTCATTTTATTGCTCTCTCACTGATTTTATTTCCCATTTACTGTCTTGATTTTAGCTTTGGCCTTCTTCATTTTATCTTTAACTAGATATCATTTTATGACATGTTATTTGTTTTATTGTAATTGTGTTTTGTTATTGTACAGCACTTTGTAACTGTGTTTTGAAATGTGCTATTGAAAAAAGTTTATTATCATTATGTAAGAGTTGATAGCCAGATACTCTTTAAACTATTTCAGTTCCGCACACAATTTGACCAGTATTTAATTAAAGTAGCCCTCAAGATTTAATGAATGGGCCTAAATGATTTGATTTTATGATTTAATAGCTTGCAGTAATTTCCTCAGTCAATGTCTGATTTTTCTTTTCTCTAATTATTCACTGGATGGCATTTTTTAAGCCCAGGACACACGTGACTACCTCTGCTTTTCAAAATAAGGAAACAAGGTTTTAACAGTAGATACAAGTCCAAGTAGATACAAAATACATATGGAAATATGATTAATTGGGGTATATATCGCAGGACGTACCCACTTTTGAAAGTGTTGTCCGCCTGCCTGTATTTACAGCGGGCCTGGTTGTGTCCACGACGACTACCTTGTTTTTGGCCGGGTGACTAAACCTGTTTGAGTGTAAATGTCTTTTATATTTCAACTCTGTACATGGATGCACCGCTGTCAGGCTAAATGTTACTCGGTACCAACGCCTTTACAAAAGTCATGGCTTAAAATACAAAGAAGTTCACACAGTTCATCCAACTCGAGGTATGTTTAGCACAACGCTTTATTGTTTAAGTTTTAAATTAGCTGGCTCTGCTCCTCCAGACTGAAGACGGAGGTTTTTGATCCACATCTGCCGCTGTTTCTCAGTGATTTTTTTTTACTTCTCCCCTTTATGTGTGACTATTTTCAGGATTTAAAGTGGCTTTTGTTTTCTCCCAGTGTGACCTATTGGAACTGCTGTAAACAGCATAAATCACAGGCATTTGTGCAGTGTTAGTAGTCTTTCCCTCCAGTTGCCTGCCCTCCATCTGGACAGCAGACCAATGTCTGACGTCATTATGCAAAGAAGCTACTGCTCTCCAAAACAATTTCTGTGCTCATCACTTCCTTATTAAAAATCAAAGGTCTTGACCTCTTTGCTGCTGGTCGTTTCTACAGTTGGTGATCTTGGTTTTTAGACTTACAAACTGTGGCTGCTATTATCAGTCACTTTGGATGGCAGAGTCCCCTAAATGTTTTATTTTTTAAGAGGTACAATTACAGGCCGACTACTTAACCCCTATGAGCTATCTGGCTGAGAATTGCTGTGATAAGTGTCTAAAATCTGATGTCTAATGAGGCCTGACTGCCCGCCTGGTTCCACTGAAGAGTTTGACTGTAAATCACAGATAAGGTTGTCTGAGTGGTTAATGTGTGAACCTCTCTAGCCTTCAGACACACACACACACACGCACACACACACGCAAACACACATGTCTCTGACTTATCTCATTTCCTGTGTGCCTTCCTCACCTGCTAGTGATAGGGAGCCAGTGGAAACCACTCAGACACTCACTCAGAAATGTCCCACACTCACACACATACACACACACCTCATATATAAAAGAATGTAGGTGCCATGATGGCAAACTGAAGACATTTTAGGATCATTTTAAAATTACTAAATGGTCATTATAAGAAAAAGGACAACTGGAAATTGCCTGAGGCCAGGATGTATTTCTGGGGAAAAAATGACTTGTTCTGTCAAACTCAAACCCGAAAATGTCTCTCACTTACACACACAGACACACACACACACCTCAATACACACCTCACAATACCAGAAATTTAGTTGCTAACAATAGCAAAGAATTTCCATTTTCCTCGATACCCAATTTGATATCACGTAAAAAAGCCATTTCTCCTTCATCATTGTTGTGGCTTAGCACTTGTACATGTAAGGCGTGAGGGTTGGTCTTTGCGGCAGGCCATTTGTCCCACCCCTCCTCCACTGTGATTGGATGGCTGGGTAAAAGTAACAGTGACAAGCGCAGTGCTTTACCATTTTAGTACCATTTTTCAGCTCTTGGCAACCAGAAAAAAAATGCCAAACGCAATTCTCAGTGCAGAATAAATGCTCAGCACTCTGTCACACTGCTGCTATTTGTAGCAGAGTGTAAATATGCGGAGCTCCCATTGCAAACAATTAACAAAATATGCTGGCCTTGAGAAAAACACTTTACTTTTGGATGAGTTGAGGCAGAGCTGTTGCTGCAGCAGGACTTGCTGGACGTCGCTGTCTTCTACATGTTATTGTTTTCTTTGATGGTGGCCATCCTTCTTCTTTCAGCATTTAACGACAGACTAGAACACTTGTAGGCATAAATGTTGCCCTGCCAGGCCCAGAAGAATTGCATCTCTGGTACCTGTGGCACCTAAAGTACTGAAGAAAAATGAGTACCATTATGCTTTAAGAATATTGGCATCTACTTTTTACCAAAGTATCTGTTCCCACGACATCCCTACAGCTCGTGTAAGAGAAGACAGACTCTATAATCCCCAAGGAGAAATTAAATGTTTTCACATCACACTGTCACATACACACATACCCTAAATACACACACATGCACAAACAGGACCTATACATGCATTTAATGGCAGGATGCCAGAGTAAGGGGGCTGCCCGTGGATGGGTGCCCTGAGCATCTGGGGGTACGGTGCCTTCCTCAGGGGCACCTCAGCAGTGCACCTCTCCAGCTACCAGTCCACACTCCATATTTGGTTTGGTCGGGGACTTGAACCAGTTCCCAACCAAAGTCCCTGTGGACTCAGCCACTGCCACCCCAGTGTATCAAAGAATGCAGGCGCCTTGATGGTAAACCGAAGACATTTCAGGATAATGTTAACAGTTCCAGTAATTCTAAACAAGACAAATTCAGAACACCATAAAACAGGCTGACAAAACCAGCCTGTTTGTAATCAATCAGTAATTCAGACTTATGAAAGAGCCATAAATGGTCACTATGAGAAAAAGGACAACATGAAATTGGAGGCCATGATGCTGAATTCTTGGGGAAAATGGCTTGCTCTAACCAACTGAAGGGGGCAATCAGGCATCTTGGGGCATTATTGACAAGTTAGAGTGAGAAGGATCATGAGATTGACCACTTCTTAGGGGCACCGAGTACAGAGAGCTGCACAGTATAATAACTTTATACTGTGACGATAAGATTGTTATGTGTTTTATTGTATTTTATATTGTAATTGCATATTTTATGTGTACCGTATTGATTTTTTATATTTTTTTTCGGAACTATGCTGACAAACATCTGGCAGGGGGACTACCAATGTAAATCAGCCCTTGGCTGAAATTGGGTGCATCTACATTTTTCTTTAAAGGAATGTTCATTGATGTACACTGTCCCTACCTAAACAAATAAATTCTTTGAAAATTTGAACCTGCAATAACAATCAGGAATATGAGCAACAAAGCAAAGCTTTCGGCATATAAGATGACCCTCAAGTTTTGGGCAGAGACAAAGAATAAGATGGGAGATTTGAAGCTGCTAAGATAGCATCTGCAGGGTTATTGCTACATTCTGGATGGCACAGTGAGTAGGTCACCAATCAGAGGACCTCAGCACAAGCGGCACCCACACACTACCTGAACCGTATTATCGTGCTCAAAGGCTGCACCCTGAATTAGACTGAAGTCATTCTGGAAAAACTTACTCTCCCAGTTAACCAGGGAGTGTTTGGAGATACTCAACACTTGGGGAACGTTGGCAAAGGATGTCAGCGTTAACATGCAACCCAGATCCAGGTAAGTGCTTACAACATGGATGGTTTGATACATGGTAGTTGAGATATTAAAAAGCTTGAGAAACTCATCTACAGAGTCTCTCTTGTTGCTCAGTCATTTAGGAAATAAACTGTCTGTCTGGCACGGTGGAGACCTTTTGCTTCTTTATCCGACATCCTATAGTCCAGTGGACCTTGGTTCCTGGACAAAAGCAACTTTGTAGTACAACATTTTCATTTATACACACAGACAGTCTGCATAATTAACCCGTTTCAGCTCACAATTAACAAGAACATCCAGGAATCAAGAGGTCAGATGTCCTCTTCACAGAAGGCACCAAGCTGTTTGCTGTAATGATTCATGTATTGATTTGGACAAACGGCACAAGTCCAGTTAAACTAGGCCTCAATTTGTTCTTTTCAGAACAATTATTTAAGCTCCAAGGCCCTTAACTGTATGATTACCTATTCTTTAATAGAACTGTGAGCACTGCTGTATGCTCCTTTCACCCAGTCTGAGCCAAGACAAAGCCAGTGTAGCTTTGACAATGTAGATGCCCTTCTTACATTGACGGGGGAGCAAGACAAAAAGGAACTGAAGAACTGGAACTACCATGTCAAATGTTCCAAGAAAATAACTTAAGTAGAAAGATAGGAGATGTGTAATGAAGAACAGTTTCATGTTGTCAAGTTGATAGTCTTGTTTTGTGTCATGTACGCCACTTCCTTATTAGTTACCTGGGTCTATTTTTGTAATATCTGTTCACCAAGTTGTTCCTGTATCATGCCATTGACAGCATGTAAAACATGACCGCTAAATACACAACAGAGGACAGTGAGCAGAGTGCAAACGGTTATAAATATTTGCCAGTCAGCAAACATTAAATAGCCAGTTTATTTGCATGCAGTCTGATATTGTGTTCTCCACTCTCTGCCCCTGAACATCCACACACTTGTTTTCAGTTATTCCAGTTAATTAGACCTGTCTGACGCTGGAGTCAGGCAGAGCTGTTCAACGAACTACATGAGGTCATCTAACTCCATATACAGTGCTTATAAGGATGATAATTGTGTCACTTGTTCCGCCCTTACAGGTGCAACAAACAGCACAGTCTGTACACACGTACAGTATACAGTCCTTGATGAGGTCTAATCAAGCACATTGAAAACACCAGTGGGTGGACGAACAGTGTGTGAATGGTGACACTTACATATAGTGGAGCTTGCTGTGGATTGAGTTTCATGTCCTTGGACACTGTAAAGACAAAAACAAATGAGAGGTTATAGATTAGCAGTATGTTAACTGTACTGTATGTTAACAAGATGATGTGTTCAGGCAGTGCAACATGATGTTAACACAACATTAAAGGGACAGTTCACCCCCAATTGAAAAACATGTATTTTTCTTCTTACCTGTGGTGCTTTTTATCAGTAATGGTTGTTTTGGTGTGAGTTGCTGATTGATGGAAATGTCTGCTTTCTCTCAAATATAATGGAACTAGGTGGCACTCGCCTTGTGGTGCTCAAAGGGACAAAAAAAAAAAAAAAACATCTGAAAAACTCAACAGCAATGTCTCTATCCAGAAATCATAACTTAGTTACTCGAGATAATCCACAGACCTTGTTAGGAGCAGTTTAATGTAGGAACTATGTTCTTCTACACGCACCAACCGTATCACTGCGTAGACGGACGTGTGCAGCTACTCACAGACAAGGGTCTCATGCTCATGACAGCGCGACATGTAAACATTAATGGTGTCCTATATGGCTGAGCTGTAATGTTAGCTAGCATTGGCAGGAGACAGCGTGCATCTACTCATGGACAAGAGACTCTTGCTTGTGAAAGTGGCAGAAAATTAATGGCGTCCTTCTCAACTGAGCTGTAACGCAAGTTAGCTCAGTGGTGCCAACAGTAGATTCACACTCCCTTCTGCGTGGTGATATGGTTGGCAGTTGTAGTTTGGCAGAAAGAAAATAGTTCCTACGTGAAAGTGCTCACAACAAGGTCTGTGGATTATCTTAGGTAACCAGGTCATGACTTATGGGAAGAGACATTGCTGTTGAGTTTTTCAAACATACTTTTTTGGTACTTTGAGCACAACAAGCCAAGTAATATCTAGTTCCATTATGTTGCAGAGAAGGCAGACATCTGTACAGTCGACATCTCCAACACAACTCAGACCATAACAATTTAGATTGATCAAAAGCACTTCAGGTAAGGGGACAAATAAATCTGTTTGATTTGGGGGGGGAACTATCCCTTGAAAATATTAACAAAGTTGATATGGCTACTGAGCTTGATGCCTATTTAGCAGCAGACAAGGAGTGACAATAGCATTCATTTACAGTCATTTTTCTGTCTTTCTAAAAAAATGTAAGTCCAATATTCTCTCCTTTAGTAGTGGTTTGAAATGTGGGAAAACATAAAATGAGCCAGAATTGAGTTTTGCTGAAATAAAACCCCGCAAACACTAGACATCAAAGGTTTTTCTGCACAAAATGCATGTATATCAGCTCTAGCAGCATCAGAACATTGTTGCTGACAAGGTGACAGTTAAGCTTGACCCTGGCAGTAGTCCCAACACTCTGTGGGAGGTTAATAGTGCATGAGTACAGAACAGACACACACTGAATCACACGCGGGAAAACACACACTCATCATCCAACCAAAACTGCCAAGTCTCTATTTGTGCTTGTTTATTCAAAGACAGCCGCGGCAATGATGACAAACAGTTTGTGCGCTCCTGCCTCTTCCGATCGCCCATTAGTTGTTCCCCAAGCAAAAAGCAAAAAGGAGGCTCAGCACCAAAACACACTTCTTTGCCGCTTCTACGAGGGTTTATGCCGGGAAGATCAGTTAGCAGGATTTACCGGCTCATGTTCACGTTTGATTCCCTACTCCCAGTCTGGGACGCAGGCCTCAAAGCTGTTTTCTGGGCACAAGGTCAGAAGCGGTGGGTGTGTAATTACATCCAAAAAAATACATTACAGCTGTAGACTTGAGAACGAATGGATTGGAAACCTTTTTGTTGAACTTTCTTGAGGAGATATTGGCCTGCTTGCATTCATCAATGAGTCAAGGGACTGGTCGGCTTTGAGAGCCTGTGTTCTCCTCAGTTATTTGGAGAGACAATTTTCTTTTGTCTGCCGTTCCCTGGCACTAAAACAAGTCCTTGCTGCTGGCCTCAGTGGTCAGCAGTGCATTAATCACATGAACCCCACAGCGGGGGAGGCGGCGACAAAAGGCCAGGACCTAATGAGTTCAGCAGAAAACACCAAAAGAGTCAATGCTGGACTCGACGGAGCGCGGCGAGGCCAATTCACTTTCTGCAACCAAATCCAAACACTTTTCCTCCTTTCTGCTAAATAAATAGGCTCGAGCTAGAATTAGGCGCATCAGGTAAGGGGATAATCAGTAGCTCTAATAATACTCTGGAGTCTAATCCTCTTGCCTTAAGTGCACTGGGCCAGGGACCAGCTTCTTCACCACATGCATGACTTTGACTGATAAGACTCTCACATAATGTCCCCAACAGGCTCACTGGTTCTCTTATATATGGATATTTGGACATTTCTCATCTGCCTGGTGCTCTCTTTACAACTACTCCACAGTACATGAGCAGGCATGGGTTAATGTTTTACTCAAGGGTGCTTCAAACCAAGTTTGGCATCACTGTTGGCAAACATTTAATTTTACATGACATCTTATTGACCACCAGGCGGCCCACCACATAGCACAGTAAGAAAATATTTGGTAGGCAGTAGGTACGTTGCTACACAAAGTTTTCACTGTTGAGAACAAAGTTGATAACATTTCTTCACCCAGGGAAGGTTTCCGTGACCTTTTTCAGCTCCAACCTGCTTTACATTCTCTGCGCATTCACACCTGACAGCTAAACACAACAGCTCAGTCTGCCATTGCAATGGCCACTTCTTTGCAGTTGTTAAGGGAGAGGAAAGCCCTTGTGATACCCTGATTTTCCCACCCACCGAGGAAAAGCTTCTTGCTTCTCGTGATTTTTTTAATGCATCTATTAGATATTGTTAGGCTATATTTGCAGTTTCAGCTTCATCAATCACAACATAAGTGTTAGGGAGATTAGACTGGCGGGTTCTACCAAAATTTGTACCCATTTGATGTCAGTCTGACATAAGAATACCTTTACAGAGACACTGACATCAGTTAAATTGAGGCAGGTGGCAGAATGAATAATTCTCTGCTGTAAAACTTCAGAAATGTCAATTTAATCAGAATAAGTGGCGTGACAGGTCATCTGATCTGACAGTGAGTCAGTACATTAAACAGTAGACACAGGGTTTCATTTTCCCCATTACAGCTTGCAACTGTGACATGTCAAATAGCTTATATCTTTTACATTTTAGGAATCAGCCTGACAGAAAGAATTATAATGAGTGTGCAGGTGCAGCTTGACTCTCACAGTTAAACACACTGCAGCCAGGAACACATTGGCTAACATGACCTTTAACCACTGGCTTTTTCAAAACAAGCCACCTGCTCTCTGACCACTGGGTCACAATGCAATCGTCCATCTGATTCTCTACTTTGGTCACATCTGTTTCTGTGGGTTTTTTTCTTTTTTGTTTTTAAATATGATGCAGAGATGGAAGTTAAATAAAGCACAAAGGAAGCTGATTCAGTATCCTGCATCATCACAGGATGTAATTGCTCCACTGCTTGCTTCACATTCATAGACAGGCCTGCAACATTACCACATACTTCCAAAACTTCTACTTTGGTGTGACTGTAAGGCTAAAGTAATTAGCCACTCTACAGCACAGACTGTGGGTGTGCTCAGAATCGCAAACTTTTTCTTTTTACTTTTAATCGACACTACAGCTGACCTTATAAAATACGTACTGGTGCATGCAGTATGAACACAATCAGGACATACTACTTTCTCATTACATTACACCCTAAACTTTGACCCTCTTACTAATACATCCGTTACCATGGAGATAAAACAAAATGTCGTTCACTGAGCTCACTATAGGCGGAGGTCAACCCGCACAGCTCTGATACTGTTATTTTGCAATAAGTAGGCTAATAACTGCATACACTGAGGATTCTAACATATTATAGTCACAACAGTAAAATTACACAGGCTATATATTTCTGTAATTGTTCTCTCATACTTTCATACTCTTTTGTTGTTGGTTATATTTATGATTATTTTACACAATTAAACAATTACTATCCTTTTTATTACTAATTGACCGGTTATCAGTCACCTGAATTGGCTGCCATCTATCACTGCAACTTCTGACAGTCAATGTGACATATATTTCGCTGCGCAGAAGACTGTGGGTCTGAATCGCCATAGAAGCACGCTGGCTTGAACACTGCAAATTCAGACCGGATGTAAGTGGAACATCCTGGTATTTTTGACTTGCTGCATTTGACATGCTATAAATATTTTTCCTGGCATACTATATAGTATGGTAGCATGGGTATTGGAACGTACAGCAGATATAAAGATGGGCGACATGACAGCTTACCGTAAGGGATGGCAATGGAAGCAAAAACATCTTCATTGCCCCCTGGTTGCTGCCTGCAAAAACCACACCCCTATATGTTAGCGGATGCGACACGGTCCAAACTAACAAACCAAAGTAGCCTTGACGTCTACTATTTGTTTCCAAAGATGGTTTCTGTCATTTGATTTCATGCTGATTTGGGTGTGACATCATGATTGACAGCTGTGAGTGTCAATCTGTGTGCTTCCTATTGAGTTGGGCCAAGTTGGCGCTGACTTGGGCAGACACATGGGCGGGATCTTGATTCTGGGATCAGAGAGAGATAAGTAGCCTGAACACTACTGTGCAGACTCTGCCACCAAATTACATCACCAGCACAAGATGGCTGCAGCCCTATCTGGGAAATTTTGGCTTTACTTTTGTACAATGGGAGGAAGTGAGACACGTTGTCCATCTTTATATACAGTCTGTGGTCTAAAGTAGCGAACATGTCCTGCCATCAGAGGAGGAAGCTGTGGGCCTGTGTAATCAAGCTTAAATATAGTTGGAAGGGTCCCATTATGGTCTACTTCAGAGCTGTTTCTGTTAAGGGTAAAGTTGTAGGGGAAATACTAATGCCTAGGGGACAATTCACAAACTACTATTTCAGGCTACGGTCTTTATCTTTTTGTCTGTAGTGCAATTTAAAACTGCAGGACCTTCAGATGCATTAGTTGTTGACATAACACTAATAATGCTTTCAATAGTAAGGGAATTTTTTAACATCAGTGTACCAAACGATTCCAAAACACCCTCACAGAAACACAGCCCTGCCAAGCTGATGTGAGTAATAAAGTACTTCAGGCTAACATGTTCACAAATAATTGCTTTAAGTCGGCTTTCTTTAGCAGCCCTATTTAGCTGTTTTGTGCTAAACAGCTAGTGTGCACTCAGCTCGTCTGAGCTTGTTTGCTGCAACTGTCTGCCAACTGTTTTATATAGGGGGTTGATGAGAGAGGTGGGATTTAACCAAACAATAAATCAAACCAAAGTAAAACAATGAGCTAAAAAAGGCTAGAAGCTGTGTGGAGCCGCAGAGTTTGGGTGTTAATTCTCTGTGTTCATCACTACAAGAGACTCTTTCACAAGACAAGGAGTCACTTGATTCTATGATAACATCAAAAATATCCTTTAATGCAGGTTTGATATCTGTTGAGCAGACTGCCTTGAATCCATTTTCTATGGTTGACCCCCACGGTTGTACAGTACAGTGGGTAGTCCCTCTTGGGCAGCAGCAATCATTCAGACAGTCCCCGGGGGACTTTTAAAACAGGTACATCTGTAGGTCATTTCTAACTACAACTCCAGGAAAGTACAGAACTCACAAGACTTGATACACTGATATCTGTGTCACAAAAAGCTAAAGAGCTTTTCCCAAAGGTAAACAAATTCAAGGCAATTTACTGCGACAAGATATTTTGGTGCTGTGGATAATACCTGGGCTTATGGGTCAAGTTACAGTGTACATGTCAGGTAATGTCTGCTACAATGGTGGAGAAAAAAATTATACTTGCATTTTCCTAAAGTGATGGAAATAACACTATCTTACAATTACATGGTTTTTCATGAAGCCAGAGTTAAATGAAACTCAACAAAGGCGAACTTTTAGAGCTCCATTCTTCTGTTAAATTAAGAGGGGAATGGGCCTGGGTGAAACTAATGCTTTTAGTGAAACCCATTATCCTCACACAATAATTGACTCAGAGTCTGCACCGAATCACAACATCAAACATAGATTCTTCGTATTTGCAATCTGTTCTCTTTAAACAAGAAAGGTAAATAAAAACCCATGCATTGTCCACATACTTCGAGAAAAGGCCTTGTATCCAAACCATACTCTGTTTCCTTTTCTGGTAACAGAAGAACCTTGAGAAATGACATCCCCTAAGCTCACCCTACGGCCACCCGACACCTGCTTATAGAGATTACACAACCCATTAACTCCATCTAAAACACTGGGTGCAGCCAGCCTTCAGCCGAGCTCCTTAAGAGTCTCCATTATGGCAGAAACTGCCTTTGAACTGCTGTTAAAACTGAATTTTCTTCCACTGCAGCAGGACGGCCACAAAGAAGCAGCCACGTTCAAGTGCACAGCCATCACAAATGAGCCAATAAATCAAGAGACAAAAGCCCCTCAATGCAGGGATAGGAGCAGCGATACGCCGAGTCAGGGTTGTGAATGGACCTGTTATGGCTTCTGCAGGTCCCCTGGCTATCAAAATAAGCCATGATAGCCATGTGACTGCAGCGTGAATGGGAGGATGAACAGGATTAGCTTCACAACTCATTAATCGGACTACATCCTTCCCAATCAACAGCTGAGAATTCCCAAACACAACCACATGCACAGGAAAGACTAAGACTACTGTGTACTGCCTAATATTAAAAACTTGTTTTGCGGCTTTGTCTCTGAATATGTTGCTTTTGTCTGTGAAAAGGTCTCTCTTGGGGGGAGAGATACTTGCTCTCAGTGGGACTCGCCAGCTTGCCATCACACATGATTCAATAATCCTCTCTGGATAGAGGTGCATCCAATGACGTTTAATGTCACAGTCAAGTAAACACCACTTTGGGTCCAATATGAGCCACAGGAACAGCTTCACTGAGTGTAGTTACTGGGATAAGGTGTCTTTTTGGAAGATGATTGTATTCCGACAAAACTTAAAGGTGCCCTCTAGAGTTTTCTTGTTAATAAAGTTTCTATTGTTTGAGTGAACCAAGGTGTTGACAAAACAAACACTGATGCATTCATGCATGAAAACCATAGTATAACAAATCTAATGCAAATTTATACAAATATTCAGGGGTTTTTTCATACAATGCATGCCTCTACTTCTTTTACATGTGTCTTTGGCATCATCCTCTAAAAGCATGTAATCATCTTACAAGGTAACCTTTTAAAAATCTTCCAGATCAAAGAGAATTTACTATCGGATAACTCTGAATATGCAAGCGAACAATAAATTGAAGGTAAGAGCAGTACACAGTGGGTAGATCTGAGGCCCGTGATGGCATCAACATAATCCTTACCGTCAGCACCACTCCCTCTGAGACTTCCTGCAGGAACACCTCTGTCCTCCTGTCCAAAGGCCACATCTCTTTAAACTACTAAAACAAATGCACGTGCTAAGTGCAGGTCAGGGTTTTTCTGTTGCTGGGAGACCATTAGGCCTAAGTATTTCACCACCAAAACACTTCAGGAAATAAAAGCAGCATGATTTCAAGCATGACCCACAAGTGCTAACCAGACTCCACCCGGCAACCAACCATGAGCTACGTGCCAATTTGCAGCATAGCATAGCCTGTTCAGTGATTTACAGGGTCATTATCACACCTGTGGTGGATGGCGGCCTACTTATCTTATCCAAAAAATGGCATCAATATTGGGAAATTAAGTTCACAATGGCTATAATCAGCACTGTACTTGCTGCCCTCACCTTGAAATCAATAGGATATTTTGTTAATATGCATTTTTAACCGACCAAGCTATCAGGGCTTTCCTGCAAATCAGAGTCGGCAGTCGTGAGCTTAGAGGAGTGAAAACCACCTGATTCTGGATAAGGTAGGGAAAATGATCATCAACTGCCACTGAGCAATGCACATAATGTGATCATACTGATCAACTCCAAGGTTAATATCTTAACATCATCAATCCTTTCCTGGTTTAATAATGCCAAAGCATAAAGTAGGAGCTAGTAGCTGCCCAGATTTACATAGTGCAGAATCCAGTGCAGCTACTTAAAATTAAAACAGGTCACATTGTTTGAACTCAACATACATAACAGGCAATGTACAACTATACATCAGTGTTTTATCACCTCAGAGCTTCATGCTGCAATCTTTCTGGGTCAAAAACCTCCCACTGGCCATTAATTAACCTGAAGAATGCCAATGCCGATCCATGCTATGGGGACATTAGTTACCTGGGGCTGCTTCTTCATGAAGCTTTTTGAATTAGGCTGTGTGCTATGTGTGCAGAGAGCTGCAGTCAAGGACATGGAGACACCTGTAAAAAGGGACAGAAGCCCAATTTAGACCCGAGTTGTCATCCAACACCAGGGCTCCATGATGACAACAGAGACAGGACCTAAGTCTCAGAGACAGGCAGGACTAAGTTTGTACCTCACCTATGCAGGCGTACCCACTCTAAAATGTGACAAGGACAACCTGGCCTGAATACCTTACTCTTTCTGCTGGTTTTGGTCTATTTTTCCATAGATACATGAATCTGACAAACACACAAAACATCACCAACAGGCATCTTTGTCTCGACATAAAATCCACAAGGAATTGTTTTCCAACACTAAGAGCCTTTGACAAACATGGTTTAGGGGTTCAATACCCAACTGGGCTTCTTGCTTTAGATGTAAGGCCTCATGGTGCAGTAAGGAGCTTTGGATAAAAACCTCCACCAAATGGCAGATACAGAGTGCCAGGGAGAGCTTTCAGGCTGATTTAAGCCTAGTGGGAGACAGAGTTCATATGAACTGTCCAACAGTTCATTCTTAACTCCTCATAACGTCCTTTTCTTCTTGTATTATCAACCTGTCTTATCCATGTCATTCCCTTTTTATTAGAATTGGATATGGACTTCAAATCAAATTTTGCATTTTTGCTGAAAGACTAAATGAGACTAGACATTTTTTTGGCTGAAAGGCTTGTTTGCCTTTTCTGTCCAAATAAGAGTTTCATTCCAAACATGAACAACGTCTGAGTCATAATGCGAGGCTTCTAAGACTCTCAACAACCATATCACTCAAATTCAAGAAGAATTCACAGGTACATTCTTGTAAGCAGCTAGTTTCCAAAGTGGATACATAACATTTGAAATCACAGCTTTCAAATGTGTCACACTGAGGGAGGATTAAGGCTCTGTGTGGCTCTGCTGGGTTTGATATTTAACTCAGACGTTTGTTTAACCTCTCACTCTTTCTCCCTGGTTAACCACTAGTTACTGGCCTACCACTACAACATGTCACACACTGACTAAAATCCCCTCTCTAGCACAAAACCCCAGAAAGTGCGTCTGCTCTGTGTTGAACACTTGTGTGATTATTTTTACAGTTCACTATCAGTCCTGCTCTTCTGGGGAACGGCTAAATTAGTCAGGGCTACGTCACCTCCTCAGCAACGCCACCACAGCAACTTGGACACACAATGTTGACTACTATTTAGATAGTCACGGCTGTTTGATTTAATCAAACCTAGCTATTGTCTCCATGGACAGATATGAGGCCATCGTGGTGATGTGACCTCACCCTGCCACACAAAAGCAGCCTCTGTGCAGAGACTGCACACAAGCGCTGGCTGACAACACAAGGCAGGGGGATGAAAGGTCTCCTCAGTGTTTGGTGACAGTTATTACCCTCTCCACTGAAACCAAATACCTGTGGGCCCAGATAGCATTATCTTATTGTGAGGCACACTGGGGGCTGGCCTGTAATCAGGGCCTGGGCCTTGATCAGCACTCCTCCCCAGGTTTAATGCCACCCCCTCCCCTCTGTTTCCACACCATGAGGCCACGAGGTGCTCTGTAGACATTTTTATGAGTGGTTCAATAATTTGGGAAATCTGTTGAAGTTCTTTTATGCCAAGAGTTCGACTAATACCTCTGTCACATCTCTATGGTAAATATGAAGATAGCAGCCAGCTAACATCAGGGAAAGGGCTGCACAGGAACTATTCAAAGCACCTCTAAAGCTCACTAAGATGTTGTATTTTCAGTACAAAAAAATAAATGTAAATTAACAATTTGTAGATTTTTGGTGGGGGGTTACATACCAAACTACTTCCTTGTCAGGACCTGCAGCTAGGCAACCAGGAAGTTACTGATCCCAGCCAAGAAAGTGGCTGAAACACAACTAACCATAAACCCAGGGAATGTCGTTTTTGTGTTTTGTGTTTTGTATTGACACAAACAAACAAGATATGACGTTGTAATTAGTGAGCCAGGCTAGCTGTTTGCCCTTGTTTCCAGTCTTTATGCTAAGCTAAGCTAAGCTAGCTGGCTGCTGGTGGTAGCTTATCACAAACTGTTTTCCACCAAAATCATCGCATGTATCTGGGTTCTTTACATGGGGATTCCCATTGCCAGTAGACAAGTATGCCTTTTTGTTTTCTTTCTGGTGAATCACATTCAACATTGCAGACGTGCTGGAAAACAGGGTCAGTAAACAGTAGAAAGCAGCATGGAGGTGAGTGAAAATGTTACGATGTACTATCTTTCTCTTTCAAATTTGGCGTCAACTAATCTGGAATGGCAGGAATTAGTGACTGAGAAGCTACTGATGGAGGGCACGTGTCATAGCAACCTGCATCATTCGTCATTCTCATCACCTGAAAAGGGGCAGAAATGTGAGTGTCTACCCTGGTGTCATGTTTCCATTCCTGCCATCGAACCCGGAGCCAATAAAAACCTGCGACAACTGCAAAGTCATTTGTCCCGGGTGTGAATGCCAATTGTTGCCGATTGTAGCCTTTCCCACAAAGGACATAAGCCTGATGTTAAAGGGTTTTTTCCAGTAGGAAAGGGGATATATAGACATGTGTGTGGTATCAATCCTCTTAGCAACAAAAGGAAAAAACAGATTTCCTACAATATCAGACTTTTCCTTTAAGCAAATACGAGTGCTGCTGCTGCCTGTCTAAGGATGACCCCATCAGAAAGAAGAGGCATGGGCTAACATTTAGAGTGATATTTGAAAGGTGTCATGGCTGTCTGATACACTGAACACTTAAAACGTGGCCCAGAACCTGCAAAAGGATAAATGCGCTGTATACCTTTGCCCGCGTGTAAACGTTCAACACATTACAAAATCAACAGGGCAATTTCTGTTACTTGAATTCAGCAGCACTTGGCAATCCAATTTTTCACAGGATCCTGATGGGTGATAGCTGGGTGAGCGATGTGGATTTCAACTTATTTACAGAGGCAGACACTAGTGCGAAATCTCTCAAAATGATCAATACAACATTGCACCGTCAACTTCCTGCACTTACTCATTGAACCGTGGTGTGTGAAATAACAAACTGATGTTGAAAAGAAGACAAAATAGGGGCTGGGGAGAAAAGAAAACACACAGAAAGACAGGATACATCAGAGTTTGAGAAAAGGAAAGTGGCTGTTTGTTCCCATTTGAGAGGTAAGAGGTTTAGCCTGGAGAATCCTGAGCAAGGCAAACCTCAGTCTCACAGCAGGCCTGATCAGATTAACATTACCTCCACGGCAGGAATGGCTGATGTGTATTGTACATCATGTCAATTAACAAACCATACGACATGCACGATAAAAGCATGCACATCTCCAAATCATGACCTCATAGTGACTTTTTGGTTAGGACTATCATCTCACTGTGAGAAGGCTCCAGGGTTGAACCTCTGCTCCAAGTTTGGTCAATCAGAAACTCTAAATTATCCACAAATATGTGTGTGTGTGTGTGTGTGTGTGTGTGTGTGTGTGTGTGTGTGTGTTGTGTTTGTGTGTGTGTGTGTGTGTTCACCCGGTGATAAACTGGTGACCTCTGTAGGGTCTTTCCAACATCTCCAGCTACAACCAGATGACACAATTCAACCCACTCTCTGTTTCTTTCGAAATTGTTAAGAAAATGGCCAAAGAAGTGTGAAACTAAAACCACTGCAGTGGTTTTGGGAACTGAATTGCCAGTTTTGTGCATGAGTTGCTCACTTCCCCCACTGATTGCCGGTCTATGTAACATGCATCAGCCCACAGGAACGCTCTACTTCTCCAACAGGAAATGTATAAAGGGATGGACTTCTAACTGAGACTACTTGTGATCTAACTGCGCTGAAGTAGTCCACCTCAAGAAGTACTGTAACTGCTGATTGTTAAAGAACATCAGCTTAAGTATTAGATCAAATTGCAAATATACTGAATAGAAGATCCTGTCTTATCACTAAAGGAACTACTGACACGTGCTCTGTATCTTTAAAAGGGGAACTCCACCAATTTTACCCATTAAGATCAGTTTACTTATCACAAGAAGTACAACACAGCTTGTGAAAACAGTTGTAAGACGTCTTTTGTGGCCCTGATGGAACTTCCTAAAGTCCAATAAGGTAACTCTGATGATGTCATCATTTATTTAAGCATCACATTAAAAGTAAGAACCATGTAGTTCATCACAATGTGTCATGACACCCTTGTGATTTTACATTTTCACAACATTCCAGTCCCTTTATCTTATACAAAGCACACTGGCTACTTGTGATCAATCACAGCCTTTGAATGCACAACATAAACCATGTGACCAACAAGAAAAATAGAGAACAGAAAAACCACCTTAAAAAAAAAACAAAAAAAAAACTGTGAACAAAGTGTAACAGCCCAAAACCTCAAAGATGGTGTCTCAACAAGAGAGGAATTTTTATAACTAATTTTGTTATAAAAGAAATCCTCAATTAAAATGAATGAAGCCACCATATTCCATCCTTTCAGAAATATATCAGGTATTTCATAATAACCATAATAACAAGTAGTTTTATGTAATACAGTAGGTATTAATTCATAGCCTTCACACACAATCAACTGGCTTTTGATGAAATGTTTGTTCAGAAATAAAATGTTAATTTCCCATAAGCAGAGCACACTCACAACCTAATTTAACAGCAGACTCTTTGGTCACAAATGTTGTTGTCAAAACCATTAAGCGTTATCACGAGGCAGACGTTGCTAGGCACGGAAGGTGCATCACAGTCAAACTTTGCCCTGGGGAATATTATCAAAACACAAACAAGCATGAAAACCTTCAGAAACAGTGTGTAACTTCATACATAATAATGCTTCGCTTTAGTTGACATCACCGCCTATAACCTGAGAGCTGCTTGTTAAATTGTTTGTCTGTCACCTCACACTGCTGAGCAACTTTTAAAGCAGCACATGAATGTATGGCAACCTTACCCGCAGTGTATTTGATGATGACGGCTGCGAGCAGACTCCTTCAGGTGCACATTAAATTCATTTTAAGTCCATCAGAGAGAGCAGGTGTGTTTATACTAGGCAGGTATCCCGAGTAGCGGGCATGCGAGCTCTCACCACACTGATTACACTGAGCTAAATATGGCTTTGTGCTAACACAGACAGTAGGCAGATCAAAGCCCTGATGTCAGAGCAGAGAGGCGGAGCCTTCAGGCCACAGGTCAGGTGTCTGTTGCAACTGCAATGGTGGAACTATCGCTATCTTGCCTCTGCCTTGTGAACATGTCCCCAATAAAAGTGTTGAAGTTTGGAGAATGTGCAGACACACACTTATCTGTCTCCTATCTCTCTGTCAATCAGACCAAATAATCAGCAGCAGTGAGAGTGCTATGCTAGGATAACATACAGAGAGGGGTTCAAGGCCGTGTTTTGGTGTTGGTGGAAAAATCCATTAAACAGCATGGTCAACAGCTGCTCAACCTCAACCATTTAATTATAGGGAGACTGAGATACATTACATATTGGTCATGATTTTCATGTTTTTCTGAAAAAGTACCAGACAAGCAAAACAGGCCAGTGGTGGAAAAGTATTCAGATCATTTACTTAGGTAAGAGCTGCCATGCTACACTACAAGAACTGCTGTTAAAGCTGCAACCTTTACCTAATTACTCAATTAAACCCTTGACTGAAAATGTATCTGCAACAATTCTGATAATCACTTAATTATGTCAATTTTAAAAAACAGAACCAAAAATCCAGGTTCTCAGTCGTAAGACTTCGCTGCTTTTCTGTCTCAAAGGACAGTAAAATTAATATTTGGGAGATTCTGATTGTTTGCCAGACAAACAAGACACCTGATAAATCATTTTAGACTGATGATGTGATAAGCACTTGTTATTCTTATGTTTTACAGACTACTGTATCTAGATGAGTGTCTATTTCTTGAGAAAATAATAGGCAGCTTAATCAATAACAAAAATAATCACGATTCCAACTTTAAATAGCAGCATAGTGTACTTTAAGTGTCAAAATTGAATGAACTCATTATGAAGCATCGTCTCTGTCAGTGCATTAACATGGAAACAGACTTTTAATGTTGCGGCTGGCTGATTTAAATTATAACTGTTTTTTTTTTCCTTTTTTGTGGGTACTGAAATCTATTACAATGCAAAATATGTTATAAGACGATCATATATTTTGTAGGTGCAGTCTCAATCTGCAAAGTAACTAGTAGCTATAATGCTATGTTTTAAGTGTAGTAGAGTAAAACAACATTTACCTCAGAAATCTAGTGGAGTAGTAGTATAGTATAAATCAGTAGCCTAAAATAGAAATCCTAAAGTAATGTACAACAGCCATTCAAAAATACATTTTTCTCTTATCTGTAGTGCTATTTATCAGTCTAGATAGTTTTGGTGTGAGTTGCCGAGTGTTAGAGATATCGGCTGTAGAGATGTCTACCTTCTCTCCGGGATTATGGAACTAGATGGCACTTGGCTTGCGGTGCTAAAAACACCCAAAAAAATCCATTTGAAAAACTCAACAGTAAAATCTCTTTGAGCAGTTTCACATAGGAACTATTTTCTGTCTAACCAACTACACCCGCCAACTATATCACTGTGCAGAGGGAAGTGTGCATCTACTCATGGACAAGAGACTCGTCCTTGTGAAAGTAGCAGATTTAAGAGTTAATGGCGTCCTTCTCAGCTGAGCTGTAGCATTAGCTAGCTCAGAGGTGCTACGTGAGCTAACAGTACATTCACACTTCCTTCTGTGTGATCATATGGTTGGTGGGTCTAGTTCAGTAGAAAGAAAATAGTTCCTACATGAAACTGCTCACAACAACATCTGTGAATTATCATTAGTAACCGGGTCATGATTTCTGGAGATTTCTGAGTTTTTGAAATGTATTTTTTTGTCTCTTTGAGCACCACATGCTGAGTGACATCTAGTTCCATTATACTTATACTTACAGAGAAGGGAGGCATCTCTACGGCTGATATATCCGACACTCGGCAAGTCACACCAAAACAATCTAGACTAATAAACAGCTCTACGGGTAAAAGGAAAAATATTTTTGATTTTAGGGTGACCTGTCCCTTTAACAATGTTCTGTGTTGAGTTGTAGATGCTGACTATGAACCACAATGTCCCCAGTTTGAATTTGGCTGGCGGCCTTTGTCCTCCTGTCAACTCTCCACTATCGCTATCTAATAAAGTCATAAAATGCCAAAGAAATATTTTCAAAAATGTACTATGTGCTGGACAGAATACATTTTTTATCAGCAGTATAGAGGGATCTTGGTGTCTGGGGAGTCTGAAAATCTCTTTCTACAAGGAACAAACTTTGTCCCTGTCACGCAGCAGACAATGTGTCCTTCTCTATACCTGGAATGAATGTAATTTCCATCCATACTGTGTGTGGCTAGATTCAGTTCACAGGTAGGAAACACCACCTGTATACATACTGAAATCTGATTTCAATATGTCCACAGGAGAAGACCTCCTTCGGATAGCTTTGAACCAAACGGTAAATAACCCAGCAGGTTTGTACTCCATCCATCCTGACAGTCCAGTTTTTGCAAGTATCTATTTGCATCATTGTATTTGAGCCCCAACCATCTTCTGTTTGTTTTGTGTTTGCTTCCTGGTGAGTCAGCACACAAAGGTTTATTTCTGTCTATATGGAGACTTCAGTCAGTTAATCATTGTTGTCATTGCAATGAAATGCAAGTCTGGCCACTTCTGGAGGATACTTTCTATTATCAGACCTCTGTGTGATTACACTTGATGCATTTTTTACAACATCCAGTCTGGTCAGAGTGCAGATGTAAACAGTATTGTGTCATGGGTAATGTACAGCACAACACTGCACATACATTTGCAGTAACTGAAACAAGCAACAAATGTCTTATTTTTTAGCATGCTTTGATCAGAAATTCGATTTAAATCCACATTTAGACAACTTTAATAGAGTTAAGTTTTTGTATGGTATTGTTTTGGTATCGGTGCCACAATTCAGGTATTTTATCTGCACTATCTTTCAGAAGTTTCACGATACACTGCCCTACCTTTGGAAACAGGTCTTTCAAACCGCCATCCTGTTTACCTGCTGCATATTTTCCTATGAGAGATTCATAAGCAACAGAAACTTTACTTCAAAACAAACTTCTGGCTAGCAAAGTTGACAATTTTTTAAAGAACGATGTGGTAGCACCACAGGCACGGTAACAATTAACAGCAAAGTCTGCCCGATGAGTCCCGAGAGGAAAGAGACACCACCCCGGGGGCACAAAATGTGCATGAGCTGCAAAGATGGCTGCTGTTTTGGAACAGTGAGTGCGGCTGCTGTTTGGCGTGCTGAGAGGATTCCAGTCTTAACAAAAACTGAGTCAAGGCCTTATTGTGAATATCAGCAGGGAATTAAGCAGTCGCCCTCCCAGGCATACAAAACCCATCCCACATCATGAACTAGTACCTGTTAGACTTCCTCTAATGCTTCCATTCTATAGTAAATACAGTGTAATTACAAGGCTGACACTGTGCAAATCCTCCATCATCATTAAATTAGGGGGTTTGTGAAGATGAGAAATTGGCTGGGTTCAGCTTGGAGCCAGCAGAATCCTCATGGTAATTTACAGTACTCTCAATGGGAGGCCAACTCCTCTTTCATTTGTCTCTTGTACTGGAGCTAAATACTTATTTCTGACTGGGACGGCCTCACCACTGCGCCTAAAGTTTGCTGAAAGAGACACATAAAGAGTAGACTAATAAGCTTTTGTTAAATGGAATCACTGTGTAGTGCTCTCCTGATAGCCTTGTGAATAAAAATGTATTTGCGTATGGATGTTTGGCAATCTAAGAACTCAACTGCAGCCCCGTCTGCTGCTGCTTTCTGATGCTTGTAGTCAGTAAAATGTGTTAATATTTCATTTTGGGATGAATTTTTTGCTTTCATATTTCTAAGATTGCCATTATAGACTTACCCAGTGATTAAAAACTTGACACACACTCTGACAACATAATGGCTCTGATATTTAAGACATTTAGGAGTATATGGGTTTCTTTAAAAGACAGCAGCACTTACTATAACTTCTTAAATTCAACACTTCAAAACTAAAACTTTAACCTGTTCATTTAAATCACTGTACTGTGAAAACCCCATAATCTTAATTGTGGAGACCTAATTTTGGAAACCTACACCTTGGACCAACCTTAAAAACACACTTGTTAATTTCAGTCTTGGAAAGTAGACATCATTGAGATTTTTTTTTCCAATGTTGCCAAATTACACAAACATGTGCATATTAGACTGGCTCTAAAGAGCGGAGTCAAAATGTGGCAAATGAAGGTTAATGATCTGAGTGTTCAATGGTTCAAATCCAAGGACTTACTGAACACTCTTCCCTCTACAACTGGCCAACATCCTAATAAGCAAGGCACGGAAAGCCAACAGTCTCCACTGGGGCGTCTCTGTAGCAGCCACCAGTAGATCACTAAAGATGTAATGGACTGTTCCCTGTTTGGAACTGAATGTTAATGTGAAGCTCAAGCAAACTTCCTTTAAGATATAAAAGTTAAAAATTAGCAAAGCATTTCTGGTGATACCGTAAATCAGGCACACCCTTGAGACATTTCAGGAAGAGTATGAACAGGTGTATTTCCTCCTTTCACATTGTCACGTCCTCTGCAGAATATCATATGAGGATGGTGAATACTTGGCCTACATACAAAGGCTGAGACTCACAGGCCAGTCCCACAGTGGAAAGCATCCACATGGAGAAACGGACAGAGGCAGATGACTAGGCTGCCCACTAGACTACAGAGTCGCAGAGACTGAGTCAACACTGACTGTAAGAATCTCTGCAATGTTTGAGGAGTCAAACCCAGTGACTACAAGGGTCATACCACTACAGTATGCTGGAGAGGTGATAATATGTGTGGCCATTCATTGTAATCCATACTCTCAGACGGAAAATAAAGAAACATTTCTATGAAGTAGGAGGTAATAAAACAGGTTTTACATGCTCTAATCCTTCCAGCTGCTCTTTGCTGCTCATTGTTATTAGTAGTGTGCTTGTTAAGACAGTGTAATGCATACAAACATTTGTCAGATTAGTGTCAATTTTGAGGCAAAATATCATTTTTAAAGAGGCCAGAATGATATAACATCAGAGCATCCTAACATTTCTAACTGTCTTTAAGGAAACAAGCTTCTCAGTCTTAATTAGCTACTACACATCTTCACTGGGGCAGTTTCCTGCACTGAGTGGAATATGGCCCAAACAATCCTGGAAGTGAAGATGTACTCCATGTTGCGACTTCTGAGCGAACCAATGGGTGTGTTACAACATGGGAAACCAGAGGGCGGCCATGTTTATGCGCCTGGCTCTTTGAACATGTTTGAGTGGGTGAGGTCAAGCGAGTGTAAATGAATTAGTAGGCTACTGTTTTTCTTTACATGTGTGCAGTTCCTCCCACTATCGTGCAATATAAAGCTTGTGCAACTGAACTTCCTTGATGAGGAAAGAATAGCTCCGTAGAGATTTGAAGTGTGTCTGCGCAGCCCAACGCTGACTTTATAATGATCTTATTGTGCTTAATGAAAGGTTTATAAGCTACTGGTAATTACTCCAATATGGACGGTTAAATAGGGTGAAGTCAGCTAAAATGGGAAAAATAAGGTTTTACATCTTGGGACTCTTACAGCAGCCAGCCACCAAACATATTATTGCATTGTAACTACAAATGTGCTTTACATGACACAATGATTTTGATTGGTCTGAAATGATTAGGTTGCCAGGTGAGCCATGCTGCATGTTGATTTGAATTTTTTTTTCTATAATAAGAGTAGTACAGCTAAGACAATAAGGATATAACCCCAAAAATGGTTGAAGGATCTTGCATTTTATCAACTGTTTGACTTAAAATCAAAATCTTTTCAATATAAACTTTACTTTTTATAGGAAAGGGTCAAATGGGACAAATGGTTAAATTAAAATGGGACATTTAAGTGACGTAAAACCAGCATGTTTTTAGGCTGCCTGGTCCAATAACATTATTGTCTGCCACCCTGTCATTTTGCATACATGTTTAGTGTTTTTGTCACTTAAAAAATAGAGAAAAATCAAAGATGATGCAGTGAGTCCATGTCAGCCACGACACCTTATTATAAGCAATTATTGTTACGCACATGCAAGCACACACACACATGCAGGTCCATGTCCGTTGTAGACAATATGGCACCA